>CP125975.1:525533185-526783185 GCA_030063025.1 Avena longiglumis
TTCACGGAGTGTTAATGCTTTGCTTAGTGCTCTATTAAAAGGAGCACCTTAATTGCCAGTAGTTCCCTAGAGGCCCCGCTGCCACGGGATGGCTGGACAAAAGATGTTGTGCAAGTTCTCATTGGGAGCACGTATGACTATATTTGGAGCACATGCCTAGGATTGTTTAGTACTTGGATGCTTGTTATTATTTATATGCAATGTCCTAGGTCTTGAAGTTACATGTTTAGACTCGTCCATGCAATATCCGTCCATCCATCCTTATGCCTACCGCACTCGAATCCTACTGTTACCGTTACAGTTACCATTGCTTCTGTTTCACTGTTGTTGTTACTGCTGTTGTTACTTTGATGTTGCTACTGATAAACTTCTGTGAGCAAGAACTATTTTCAGGTGTAGCTGAACTGCAACTTAGTTGTTAAGGCTTACAAGTATTCTTTGGCTCCCCTTGTGTCGAATCAATAAATTGGTAATACTACCCGCGAAGACTGTTGCGATCCCCTATACTTGTGGGTCATCAAGACTATTTTCTGGCGCCGTTGCCGGGGAGCATAGCTTTATTTGTAAGTTCACTTGGATCTATTATTGTTCACTGCTACTCCTTTCATCATGGGGAAGTCTCATGATGGAAAGTTCCCTATTTTACCATCCACTACAAGAAGAGGTACAGTCCTAAACACCTCTGCTGCTCTTGATTCGCCGTCTGTTATAAGTAAGCTTGTCACACCACCACCACATACACATGCTACACACACTGCTACTACTGTTGAGTCTGAAACTACTTTTGATGCTCGTGATGTTAATTCTAATGTGCTTGATGTGAGTGGTTCATTAGGTCCTTTTCTAGATGCTACTACGGCTAGTCTAGGAAATACCGAAACTCCTAGTGAATACACTGTTACACCTGTTAGCTCACCTGAGGCTAGTGAGAGTTATGATATTAATGATGGTTACATTGAGTTCACTGATGAATTTGTTGAAGAGTGCCGAAACACACATGGTACTAGTGCTATGAAGAGTCTCCCTGATAGACGTACTATTATGCTTAAGTTGTCCTCTGATCCTAAGTTTGCCACCTCTCCCATAGATATTAAAGATGAAGAATATGATTTCTCTCTTGATTTGTCTTATTTAGATATTGTTGAGAAATAACCTTTTTGTGGGACTGAAAATGAGAGTGTTGTGGCTCATATGAATGAGCTTTCTACTATGAGTGCTTTGTTCTCTGATGATTTTAAGATGCGCAAGTACTTTGTTGCTAAGATCTTCCCTTTTCACTAAAAGGAGAGCTAGGGCTTGGTTTAATAGATTACCTCCTGGTTCCATTGATAGCCCTGATTGCTTGATTGTTTCTTTCTTCCATAAATATTTTCCTCCCAGTGCTAGACATGCTACTTTACAGAGACTTTTTTTGATTTTAAACAGGGAGAAGAAGAGAAATTGCCTGAGTCGTGGACAAGGTTTCGTGCCTTGATTCATGCACATCCTGGATGTCCATTACCTAAGAATGAGCTTCTTGATATTTATTATAATGGACTAACTGATGATTCTAGGACCTACCTAGATAGATTTGTTGATTGAGTTTTCAGGAAAAAGGACTCCTACAGATGCTGAAGAATTAATGACCAAGATAAGCAAGAATTATGATGATTGGACTTCAACTGAGTTGAATACACCTGAGCCTATTACTCCTGAACCAGTTGTTCCTGAACCAATTCCAGCACCAATAACAAAGAAGAGGGGAGTTATTGCATTAAATGATGAAGTAATGAAAGAAGCTAAGAAGTGTCTAAAGGAGAAAGGTATTGGAGCTGAAGATGTGAAGATTCTACCTCCTATAGAAGAATTATGTAAGACGATTCCCCACTCATCTACTATTGAGGTACACTCTCTCCAACACTTTGATGAAGGTGATATTCCTTATGGTAAGCCTCCTGATCAATGTTTAGAGGAATTAGACACATTTATTGTTAAGCAAGGGTATTTTAATAAACAAGTTCAGAATCATTTATTGGAAAACTCTAGAGCTGTCCATGAGTTGAAAGATATTGTGGAAAGAACTTCTAATGATATTAAAATGCGTTGTAAACACTTTCAAATGGTTTAAACCCAACTTGATCAACTTGCTAAGGTACAAAAGGATATGCTAGTTAATGCTTCAGGAGATAAACATGCTTATGGAATTAGAACTAGGAGCGGTATAGCTACTCAAGATCCTTTATATCCTGAAGAACACCCTAAAAGAATTGAGCAGGATTCCCAACAAGGTGAACATAGTGGTAGTCCTCGTAAGAGAAAGAAAAAGAAACATAGAATAGTTGAGGAACCACTTGAACCTGTTGTAGATCCTAATAGTATATCTGTCTCTGATGCTGAAACTGAGAGTGGTAATGATAAAAATGATGCTCCTAATAAGGACGAAGGTGAGGAAGAACCTGAGAAGCACACTAAGAACACTAGGTACACTAAGGAAGATTTTATTGATAATAAACATGGTAAAGAGAGAGAACCTTGGGTGCAGAAACCTATGCCTTTTCCAGGTAAGAAACACAAGTCAAAGGAGGAAGAACACTACAACAAGTTTTGTGAGTGGATGAAACCTTTATTTTTGCAAATTCCTTTGACTGATGCTATTAAATTGCCTCATTATTCAAAGTATATGAAGGATACTGTCTCTAATAAAAGGAAGATTCCTAATGAGGAGATTTCTACTGTGCTTGCTAATTATTTCTTCAATGGTAAGGTTCCAAAGAAACTTGGTGACCTAGGTATACCAACTATTCCTTGCTCCATTAAGAATAATTATATTAGAACTGCTTTATGTGATTTGAGAGCTGGAGTTAGTGTTATGCCTTTTTCTCTCTATAAGAGACTCCAGCTAGAAAAGTTGATACCAACTGATATATCTTTGCAAATGGCTGATAAGTCAACTACTATCCCTGTTGGTATATGTGAGAATGTTCCTATTCAAGTTGCTCATAATTGCATGGTATTAACTGATTTTGTTGTGCTTGAAATGCCTGAAGATGATAATATGTCTATTATTCTTGTGAGACCTTTTCTTAATACTGCAGGTGTTGTCATCAATTGTAATCAAGGAAAAGTAACATTTAATATTAATGACAAAGAGCACACTGTCTATTTCCCCAAGAAGGTTGTTAAGAGCTACTCCCTCCGTTTCAAAATATAAGATGTTTTAGGTTTGTGAAGGAAATATATCTAGACTTCTTTTAGTGTATAGATTCATTTCAAACCTGAGTGAACCTACGTACTAAAAGTAGTCTAGATACATTTGCTTTACAAAACTAAAACATCTTATATTTTGAAACAGAGGGAGTATTGCCTAAATTCCATTGAAAACATGAGAGCATCAAAGTTGGACAAATATATTGTCCCATTCCACAAGAAAATTTTGAAACTATTATGATTGGGACCATTGCTATCAAGTATGAGGTAACATAATCACCTTATGGAATGCAAAGTTTTGATTCATATAAGATTGTTTTGGTAACAAGACTTGATCAACCTTGTTAACAAAAGGATATAAATGAACAAAATAATGTTTTCACCGTGGTTATACTTGCTCACTTTTATTTTTTCTCCTTTCCAATCTTTTCTCTTCGTCGTGCCTAACTTAAAGGCGTTAAAGAAAAGTACTTGCTGGGAGATAACCTAAGAATTTCATTGAGTCTTGGAAGTTATTACTTCAGTAATGACCTCTCCTTATCCTTTTTGTTTGCTTTGTGTGCCAAGAATGACCCGAAACAGATTTTTGTCCTCCATCATAAAAATTCGTGAGGAGTCGCTGTAAGTCAGATTGAGCTGAAAATTTCTGAATAAATCCCCCAGTATGTTAGATAACTTTCGTTAGTTCAACAATGTTTTATTTGAGCAACAGAAGGTCTTCGTAAAAATCGGTTTCTACCTGCTGGTCTGTTTTGACAGATTTCTTCCATTATTTGCATTTGCTTTTTATTGATTCCTTTTCGGCTTATTTTTGGGAAATTGAGATTTTTGAAGGAGTTGCTACAGTAGATTGTGTTTTTAATGAAAAGTCTTGATGTTACAAAGCTTTGTCGGAGGTCTAATATCATTTGAATAAACTAATGTTGCTAATGAAGATTGTGTGAAGTTTTGTATGAAAGAAAAATTTCAGGTGTAGAGAGAGGATGATGTAATGAAATGAAGAATGGACAAAAGCTCAAGCTAGGGGGAGACACTCCGTGTCAGTCCAAGAATTACTCAAGAGGTACAAGCGTCAAAGCTTGGGGGTGCCCAAGACATCCCCTTCTTCATCAATAAAAATCTCGCGTCTTTCTAGACACTTCGTTTTTATTGTTTCATGTGCAGTTGTGTTGTTCTTGGAGCGTCTTAGTTTTTGTTTTTGGTTTTCTTTTTCTTCGTTTGGTTTTGCGTTGGTTGCCTTTAAAAAAATCGAAAACACCAAAAATATTTGTGTCGTGGTGGTGGCACGGCAAATGCCATGGGTAGGCTAAAGTATGGGGCCAATGGATGCTAGAGGGATCTAGGGAGGGAAGATGTAGTTATTTCTACACGCGAATGACTAACATACAGATCTTTATCTCTCCTCTCTTGAACTACAAGTGCTCCTTGAGCTATATGCAGGAAGAGAAGATGAACTTTACAAGCCTAACGGTGTAGAATGAGCCGATCCCCTCTCTGGAGTCCATGCCTATCCTTATAAAGGGGTGCCTTGGCTCCTCTAGGGCTGATGTGGCAAGTGCTTGTACTAATATAGTAACTCGGCGGTCTCCTTTCGGTGTCCCCCTTCTAACGACGGCAAAGTTCTAGAGAACCCCATCTGCACGCCTCGGGCTCTAGGACTGTCACCTCCGTGACCTCCTTCTGCCCTTCTGCTGCTTTGCGCCTTGTCCTTTGCGCTTGGCTCTGTTCAGATTCTCCATAGGCCTTGGCTAGGGTTTGACTATAGGCATCTCCTTCTCCTGCAAACTTCATGTCATTCGGCCCTGTCTCGCTTAACTCGGCTTGGCCTTCACCTGCATTCAGATTATTCGGACTTACTCGGCCGAATTAAATCGTATGTCGGCCGGGTAGTATACATCTCCTTCCATAGGTATCATGGACGTGCTTATCTCGGCCGATATAGACAGTAACTCGGCATATGATAGGGGAAATTCCTTTTATCTGCCCCTGTCTTGACCCTATCCGGGGTCACCTCCCCAACATTAGTCCCCAAAGCTGGTGTGGTCCTGCTCGTAACCTCGGTCGGGCCACATCAGTTTCCCAATATTCATTTCTCCTCATCTCCGAGTTACTTTTTCCCGTTCAAGGTATCCGTGTAGATTCTTGTGTACGCCTCATCCTACGTGTAACACTCATCATTGTTTCTCTAGTTTTTTGTTCCTCTACAGTGCCCACTGACAGCTACAGTAATTACTGCACCTGTCGCGTCGACGCTGCGACGCCTCGCGCACCGCATCGGTCAGGAGGCCTGATCCTCTCCTGCGTCGTGTGGTCGCCGGTGTGGCTCCACTCACCCTCGAGCGGTTCCTCCGCACGCACGATCTACACGGTTAGTGCTTCGCATGCACGATCCCACTTCTGCCAGGACCGCGTGGTTTCAAAGAGGGGCACGAGGCTAGAGGGTTCACTTCCCCCTTTGCCTACCGTTGCTCTTCTTCTTCCTTGCTTCCGTGCGTCTGCTCGCGTATCTGCGGCTGCGCCATTGTTGACCTCTTCAATGGCGAGGCCACAGTTCTTCTGCTCCGTCGACCTCGTCCTCGCGCGCTTGCTCCGGCGCCGTCACCGGTGAGTTTTCCTTCGGTTCCACCGCTAAGATTTCTCTCTTGACGTATCCACCGCTTTCTATGCTTCCCGTGGCGGTTCTTTTCCACCCCGCCGCCGTTTTCACTTATAACCACGACGGGGCCCTGTGCCTCCAAGCCTTGCTCCGCCGTTAGTTTTTCTTCTGTTGATTTATCTGACGACCCTATGTCGAGTTCAGTTAGCGGTGCACTCATCGAAGATGATGACGCGGCATCTGGTCCAGAGCGGGGCTCCTGGCGGGGTTCCACCGTTACTCGTCGAGAGATCGATTGGTTAATTAGAACTCGCCGGATTCCTGCCAAGGTAGGTTGTCGCTTACCCGACAGTGAATCTTATCCCGTTCTTAACAAATGCGAGTATGTCGTCTTCATGTCCCACTTTGCTCGTGGGTTTGGTATTCCCCTTAGCGATTTCGCTAGGGAATTCCTTGATTACTTCGGCCTGCAGCCGCATCACCTTCCGGCTAACGCCATTGCTTCCCTATCCGCCTTTATCTCAGCCTCGGAAGGATACTTTGGCCTCTGGCCGTCTGTGCACGTATGGTAAAAATTCTTCCAGATCCGTTCCAACGTTTTTCCAGACAAATCCCTCCAGCCCTCTGAGAAGTTGCTTACCCAGTGTGGTGCCGCGTCCATAACGCCTCGAAGAAAATCCGAGTTCCCTCATGTCGCTGGTCTCGAATGTTGCAAGAAGTGGCATAGATCATTTTTCTATGTCAAGAATACTGGAAAGGAGGACAAGATTCGGCTCCCTGCTTTCACCATCGGCCCCCCTTCCAAGAGGAACTGGACCTACAACCCCAGGAAGAGTCATGCTCTGGGCGAGGCCTTTGAGATTCGGCTGAAGGAGTTGATCCGCGCCGGGCTACACGGCGAGGATCTGATGACCACCTTCGTCAGCAGCCGAATCTGCCCTTTCCAGCATCGCACGCACAAACTCTGTTACATGAGCGGTCCCCTTGATCCCAACCGAGTCTCAACGGTCGATCTCGATAATTATCTTATTTTCAAGCGTGTCCGAGCTATCTTCAAGACAGATATGCCGGAGGATTGGGCCTGGGGACTGAAGCCGTTCACCCGCGGGAATCCCCCTCCCGAGGTAAGTTCACGCATTTATGTTTTGCCCCCTAATTGCGTTTGTGGTTCCTTTTGCTAATTTCTCTTTGTCTCTTTTCTTGCAGAAATTTGCGGAGCAGAAGATCGAGGATGCCGAGGTTCTGGCCCTCCGTGGCCAGGATTGAATACCGGGACAGGAGCGACTCGAGGAGTTTTTCCCCAAGTCTGACCTCGCTCCGGCTCGCGCCCGTGGCAAGACCTCGGCTCACGGGGAGGAAGGTGATTCAGACGACGTCCAAATTCTTGAGGTAGTCGCTGCAATGCCTATCTCTTACGCATTTCCGGCTTCTACGTCCTCAGCTAATCAGGTCGGTCAAGTGCACTACGCCGAGCCTCTCGCCTCCCAACCTCCTGCTACCTCGAGGAAGCGTACCGCTCCAGCAGGTGCCTCGGACGCCGCTCCCAAGAAGCGAACAAAGAAGTCAGCTCGGCACCTTCCGAAGCGTAAAACTATGCCCGGAGTTACTGGGTGAGTTCATTTTCATTTGTATTTCTTGTTTCTTTTTTTCTCTATTTTGATTTGACTTTCTGTGCTGTTGCAGCGCTCCTCTTTCTGTTAAGCCCAGTGTTCCGAGTATGACGAGTCACACAACCCGACTGCCTTCTCCTCCGCCTCCTGAAGATACTAGAGTTCCTAGTCCTGCTCGCGTGGACTCTCCTCCTGCCCCGAATCAAATATCACCTCGGCAAGATGCACCCGTGGTTTCCGTTGCTGATGCCAACGTAATTCGAACAGTAGATCCTCCTACCAAACCCGCTGCCCCCATCGTGAACCCCGGAGTTTCCCCCGAGACTCCTTTGGCCCCCACAGTTTCAACCGCAACTCCAACTCCAGCCGAGGATATCACCATCTCGGCGCCCTCAGAAACTATAGTTCCTCCTGTTTCCAAGGACGCCACCCTAGTGCCGAGGTAACAGCTCCTGCCGACGCCTCTTCTAAGGCTAAGAAGGTCGTCATCACCAAACCTCCCTCATCTCAGAAAGGACTTGCCAGCTCTTCTCAACCTACGATTGCTGATGCGCTTCGCAAGGGGGTTTCCTCTGCTAATACCGTTGTCACCCCGGCCGCTGATACTCAGCTCACTCTCCACAAGAGTCCCGCGGCGGCGGTGGTTACACAACGCGTCCGAGGTAAAGTCCTGACTCGTACTGAGAGTGGGAACAGCCTCGTCTCCTTGGTTGAGTATGCCAATAATTGGAACGCTGCTGATCAACTCGAGGGCAATCCAAGCAGTCAGACATTTCAACTCTCCAACATCAGCAGTCGCTTGCATATGGCTGCCAAGATCGTGCTTGACAGCAATAAGATGAACGAGGTAATTGTTTTTATTGACATTTGGTTAGTTATTCGAATGATATTATATATACTCTAGTCCCCAAAGCTTGCAACCGAATAACTTGTTATTCGTTTGGAAGCTTCATTAGGATTTGCCTGATTCGAATCTGTCTTAGTGTTCGAATATCCAGTCACCTAGATCTGATTTAGGCTTTGCTTGATTCGGCTCTGTCTTAATGTTCGAATATCTAGCCACCTAGATCCGAGTTAAGCTTTGCTTGATTCGGATCTATCTTAGCTTCGAATGTCCAGCCACGTAGATCCGAGTTAAGCTTTGCTTGATTCGGATCTGTCTTAGCTTTGAATATCCAACCACCTAGATCTGAGTTAATCTTTGCTTGATTCGGATCTGTCTTAGCTTCGAATATCCAGCCACCTAGATCCGAGTTAAGCTTTGCTTGATTCGGATCTATCTTAGCTTCGAATATCCAGCCACCTAGATCCGAGTTAAGCTTTGCTTGATTTAGATCTGTCTTAGCTTCGAATATCTCACTGCAATTTATTTTGTCGCTTAGGTTGCCCATGTTCGGCGGACCGCCGAATTCCAAAGGCTTCTTTTCGCACACAATAAATTGCAAGAGAAGTATGAGAAAGTTGTTCCCGTGGTGAAGAAAGCTGGTAATTTAACAAACTTTTGTATTGTCCCTAAAGCTCTTAATATTTTCGACTTGAGGTGTTAGCTCATTTTGCTGGTAAACAGGTAATATCAACAATCTTAATATCCGTCTTGAGAAGAAAGTCAAGGCCCTGGAAGGTTAGTTATCCTTTCTCTTTACTGATTCCCGTTCAAGATTTATCCCGGGTTTCTTATAACCTTCTGGCTTTGGTATAGCCTAGTTACAAACTCTTGCAGCGTCACATCAAGAATGCATACCCATGCCTGATATGATGCTACATTTTTTAGAACAAGACGCTACTCATTCGGCGCAACTGAAAGAGAAAGATGACGAGATAATTCGCTTGCGCTGAGTTAGAGAAAGTTGATCAGGAGTTCTCCGAAGAGAAGAATCGGCTAAGTCTGTAATTGCAGAAGGATAAAGAACTCCTCGAGGCTGCCGAACTTAAGACATGGACGATGAGCAAGGAAATCACTCGTTTTGAGAAGACCAAGGTTGATTGGGCTCAAGATCTTCAGAAAATGCTGAGCTATATTCATCGTAAGTCTCTAACCGTGGCCGAGTTATCTTCTTCTCTTTCTTACTTTTGACTGATATACTTTTATTTTTCATAGACCATTTTCCGGAAGCTAGGCCCATGAGCTCTAGAGCGGTGATTAATGCTCGTGTGCGCCGAGGTGTCCCCGCAGATGCGAGCCCAGAATACTCGATGGAAGACTTCTTGGTTGCCGTTGGCGCTGCCATTGGTCCGATGAAGATTATGGGCAGGGATTTGGTGCAGGCAGCCATTCGGGCCTACCATGTTCTCTGGCCGAATACTTCTGGAACTCCTGATATTGATGAGATCAAGATCTTTGGTGGAAATATTAATGGCATCCGAACCGATTAAATCTCTAGAGGAATCCATTTGGGCCGGAATTGTCGATATGGCGCTCACAGTCATTATGTCTTGGTACAAGGATATTTCGCTCGATACCTTGATAAACTTGCGCACTGGCTCCCGTTGGGTTGAGGATCCATAATTCGTCGCTCGCCGCCAATCTCATGCCTTCCAGCTTGTTGAGTATGCTGATGTGCATGACTGGAATGAAGGGCCGAGTTTTCTTCCCAACCCAGCGGATGACGTCGAAGTCGAAGATGCCTCTGATAATAGTTCGGCCGATCAGGACGAGGGTGAGGGCGACTCGGACAACTCTGGTGATTCCAGCGCCAGCTCGGATGGGGAGGGCGATGCACAATCATCTTCCAAAGGGACTGGGCACTCTCAATCTCAACCTAACGTTTCTCAACAGCCCCGGGCTTCCCCCGAAGTCGCTATTGCTTCTGTGGAGGGCGAAGTAACTTCGGTCAAGGTGCCGTCTACCTCGGAGCGCCTAGTGCCTGACCAAGTCGCTGCCCCTTAGGTTTAAAAAACTTTTAAGTTATTTCTTATACCCGGTATGCCGGGCGTATGATGTGTGTGAAACAATTGTCCGACTTTCTGTGTGGTATGAACCCTTTTTGCCTTTTGCCGCTGGGGCACATATGATGGTGATCGTTATTAGTCTGTCTAAACAGATCTTGTTGGTTTAAATCTTTGCTTTGGTAGCCTTCAATCTCATAAGTTCGGATCGTGTGTTTTCGTTTGACCCACCTTAGTTCGGCGTTTAATATTGCCTGGCCTTTATAAATTCGACGGCTCAACCATTGTGTTCTTGATCTCTATCCGAGCTATAAATCTCGAAGCCCATATTTGAGGAAAGCGAAATAATATCGTTCAAGGTAGCTTCTGACCTATCGTTCGGGGTGCCGAACTTTAATACCCATTTTTGTAACAGGAGACAATCATGGGGCAATTCCCTAGTCAGTGCTCTAGAAATCGAGGTTTTAATGCCTAATCCGAGATAAGGGATAATATGTCATAGTCCCCGAGTTCCCTGCTCGAGGTCCTGAAACTTAACACATAATTCAGGAATAAAAAATAACGTTGGGCAGTCCCCGTGTCACTGCTCAAAGTGCATAACTCAAAGTGCCAAGGTTTAGTACATAACTCAAAATGTGAAATAATATAGGGCAGTCCCCGAGTTATTGCTCAAGGTGCCGAGGTTTAATACATCACTCAAAATGCGAAATAACATAGGGCATTCCCCGAGTCATTGCTCAAGGTGTCGAGGTTTAATACATAACCCAAAATGAGAAATAACATAGGGCAGTCCCTGAGTCACTGCTCAAGGTGCCGAGGTTTAATACATAACCGAAAATGAGAAATAACATAGGGCAGTCCCCGAGTCACTGCTCAAGGTGCCGAGGTTTAATACATAACCCAAAATGAGAAATAACATAGGGCAGTCCCCGAGTCACTGCTCAAGGTGCCGAGGTTTAATACATAGTCGATACTTCGACTTGAAGCGTCACATTACAACGTATCATAGATGACTCCTACGAGTAAAATGAACGAAGTAAAGCTATGTTCCATGGTCTTTTCGATTCTTCGCCGGCTTTGTTTGCCTTGTTCTTTTCTGGTGATTGAGCATCAATTAGGTAATATGCATCATTGTGCAATGCTTTGCTCACGATGAATGGTCCCTCCCATGGGGGTGATAGTTTGTGCATGCCGGCTGTGCGTTGCACTAGCCGAAGAACCAAATCTCCTTCTTTAAACACTCTTGGATTGACTTTCTTGCTGTGATATCGTCGTAAGTCTTGCTAATAAATAGCTGATCTTGATAGTGCCAACTCCCTGGCTTCTTCTAGCAGATCGACATCATCTTGCCGACCTACCTCATTTACCTCAGCGGTTGTATACTAGGTAACTCTTGGCAAGTCATGTATTATGTCGGCTGGAAGCACGGCTTCTGCTCCATATACCAGAAAAAATGGGGTATATCATGTTGACCTGTTTGGGGTAGTTCTGAGGCTCCATAGTACTGCTGGTAGTTCCTCGATACAGCACCCTGCCGACCTTTGTAGTGGTTTGACGAGTCGGGGTTTTATTCCAGACAATACTAGTCCATTAGATCTTTCTACTTGCCCATTAGATGTTGGGTGATCCACCGAGGCGACATCTAGTCTTATGTGTTTTTCTTGGCAGAATCTAGCAAAGGCCCCTTCAGCAAAGTTTGTGCTATTGTCTGTAATAACACTGTGTGGGTAACCATATCTCAAGATAATATCTTTGAGGAATTTTAATATTGTTGGTCCATCACATTTTTTATTGGTTTCACTTCAATCCACTTTGTGAATTTGTCGACCATGACTAAAATGTGGGTCATCCCGCCCCGGGCCGGCTTGAATGGTCCCACCATATCTAAGCACCATACAGAAAACGGCCAAGTAATTGGTATCGTTTTTAACTCGGACGATGGCATATGTATCTTGCTGGCATATCTCTGGCAACCATTACATTTTTCCACCAATTCTTTGGCCTCTTTCAACGCTGTTGGCCAATAAAATCCATGCCTGAATGCTTTGGCCACTAAAGCTCTGGACGAGGCGTGATGCCTGCATTCTCCTTGATGTATATCTAGGAGAATCTTCTAGCCTTCCGCCGAATCCACACATCTTTGCAGCACGCTTGTGACGCTCCTTTTATACAGCTCATTGTTTATGATTGTATAAGCTTTAGCTCTTCTCACTGTCTGTCTAGCCAGTACCTCGTTATTCGGCAAAGTCGCATCCTTAAGGAAGGAAAATATGGGTTGCGCCCATGTTGGCATGATTTTCTCTGGGATAATTTCACTATCTATTTCCATATTCTCCGCCAACATAACCACCTCGGATTTTTCCATATCCATCTGTGCATCAGCCGGGTTCACTTTCGGAAACTCCGGGTTACATTCTTTGTCAACTTCCATCGGCATACTATCTTCTCTTGATTTCGCCGGAATGAAGATGGATTCGGACTCTGGTGATGGTGTTATTGATGGTTTTCTCAGGTGCTCTAGGGCGATACCCGGGGGAATTGATTGCCTGGTTGATTTGAGTTTTGACAGCGTGTCTGCAACGTCATTTTCTGCCCGAGGTATATGATGAAATTCACATCCATCGAAGTATCCACTGAGTTTTTGCACATGGAATCTATATAAGGCCATATTCGCATCTAGCGCATCCCAATTGCCTGATACTTGTTGTACTACTAGATCTGAATCTCCGTAGCATAAGATCCGGCGTATCCCAATCTCTTTTGCCACCTTCAATCCATGGACGAGTGCTTCGTACTTGGCTACATTGTTTGATGCGGCAAAATGTATTTGTAGCACATATTTCAGCTGATCTCTTTTTGGCGAGGTTAACACTATCCCTGCCCCAAGCCATTCCTCAGCTTGGAACCGTCGAAGTGCATTGTCCAATAATTCGGATCTGGTAATGGTGGCTCATATTTTACCTCGGCCCAATCCACAAAGAAGTCGACCACAGCCTGAGATTTGATTGCATTTCACCTATCGAACTGCGGAGCATAAGGTGACAATTCAATTGCCCATTTTGCTATTCGGCCGCTTGCATCTTTGTTGCTCAATATGTCGGATATGGGCTCTTCACAGATCACTTTGATCGGGTGCTCTTCGAAGTAATGTTTAAGTTTCTTCGCCGACATGTATACTCCATATGCCATCTTCTGATAATGTGGGTAATTTTGTTTTGAGGCTGATAGTACCTCGCTTAGGTAATATACCCGCCTTTGTACTGATTTACCATCTTCAATTCGTTCCACAACGATCACCACACTTACCACTCTGTTTGTGGCGGCTATGTAAAGTAACATAGGCTCTTTTGACAATGGAGAGGCCAAGATTGGTGCTGTGACCAACGTCTTTTTCAGTTCATGAAATGCATTGTCTGCTTGTGGTGTCCAAATGAACTTATCAGATTTTTTCATCAGTTGATATAGTGGTAATGCCTTTTCTCCGAGCCGACATACAAATCGGCTAAGCGAGGCCAGGCAACCCATGAATTTCTGTATGTCATTTAGACATCTCGGCAATTCCATCCTTTCTACCGCTCTTATCTTAGTTGGATTGGCCTCTATACCTCGGCTGGATACGAGAAAACCGAGTAGTTTTCCAGCTGGTACACCGAAGGTGCATTTCTCCGGGTTAAGCTTCATTCGGAACCTTCTCAAGTTCGCGAATGTCTGCCGAATATCATCCAGCAGCGTTTTGCTCTCTTTGGTTTTGATAACCACATCGTCTACATATACATGTACATTTTTCCCTATCTGGTCATGTAGACATCTTTGCATACATCTCTGGTACGTTGCCCCTGCGTTACGCAGGCCGAATGGCATGGTGCGATAACAATAAGCCACGTACGGGGTAATAAACGCAGTCTTTATTTGATCAGCCGGATTTAACGGTATCTGGTGGAAACCAGAATACGCGTCTACAAACGATAACAGCTCACAACCAGCGGTCAAATTAATGACTTGGTCTATTCTAGGTAAAGGAAAAGGATCTTTGGGACATGCCTTGTTCAGGTTCGTGTAATTAATACACATTTGCCATACGACGGCTGCATTTGGATCATCTTTTTTCTTTTCTACTAACATCGGGTTTGATAGCCAATCCAGATAAAGCACTTCCATGATGAACCCGGCCACAAGGAGCCGAGCTATCTTATCCCCTATTATTTTTCTCCTGTCTTCGGCGAAGTGGCGAAGAGGTTACTTCACCGGCCTTGCTCCTGGCCTTACATGCAGAGAGTGCTCAGCCAACTCCCTCGGCACCCCTTGCAGGTCTTGAGTTGACCATGCAAAGATGCCCCGATTCTCACGGAGGAAGTTGGTGAGCTCGCCTTCCTATTTGGCATCTAAGCCTGCACCAATGGTGATGGTGCATTCTGGGAACTGCTCATCTATCTGGACCTTTTTCGTTTCTTTAGTCAGCTGGAAAGAGACGCTTCCATGCGGGTTGGCCAATGCCGGCATATTCAGTTGTGCTGCCTGAGCGAGAGCCGCTACCTCTTGAATCCTTCTTTTCTCTCTTGTTATCACCAATGACTCGGCCAGGTTTGATCCGGCCGAAGCACATTCCATTGACTTCCTGTAATCTCCTGCTACTGTTATCACCCCTTGTGGTCCGGGTAGCTTCATTTTCAAGTAAGTTATGTGGCAGCTGCTCATGAATTTGGCCAATGCTGGCCGCCCGAGTAAAGCATGATAGCAACTCTCTAGATCCACCACCTCAAACTCCAAATTTTCTGCTTTGTAGTTATCCCTTGTGCCGAATAACACATCTACTCGAACCTTCCCAATGGGTTCGCATGAAAGTCTCGGCACTATTCCATGGAACGTGGTTCTCGTGGATTGCAGCATATTCTTCGATATTCCGAGTTTATGCATTGTATCTTTGTACATGATATTGATACTGCTCCCATTGTCAATGAGTACTTTTGAAAATTTCACATTAATGTTGGGTCCGACAATCGTCGGATCTAGTACGAATCTTTGACCCGGATTGACATTATTTTGGGATGATCCTTTATGCTCCAAGTTACTTCTTGATCTGACCAAGGCACATATCTTGGTACTGCCGGCATAACTTCATTCACTTCCATATGCCGGTGCTGTACACTTTGCATGTCTTGCTGTTCTGTTGTGAACACGCAATATGATTGATGATGTTCCCTGTAATCATTGCGTCCATTATTTCCGGGGTTTGTCCTTCCTTCCATCCTGACCCTGATTTATCACTTGATGCACTGCATCTCTCCGGTCCGAGTTATCATACCTCGGGGGAGGAGGGGGTAACATTAGCTGCTGTGCATTTCCCCAGTCAACTGCGGCTGCTGCTGCTGATGTGCCTGATCGGAAGGTGCTTGCATGCCCGCCGGGTTCCCCATTGCATTTTTCATCCAGGCGCATTGCCGAGTTGTATGATTGGCCGGCTTGGCCGGGTTTGGAGTGTGAAACTTACACGGTTGATCCAACATGGACTTAAACGTGTACTTCGGCCTTTCCTGCCATTGCTTCTTTTGTTCTGATGTCCACTGTCTCTTCCCTTCATTCCTTGGTGTCCATTGCTGAGGACCATTCTTCTGTCGCTGACTGTTTCCGTGACTCGGCTGATCTTGCACTACCGTTGCCACCTGATTGGAGGCATATATGTAATCCGTTTTTTCCTCTCTTCTTCTACCTCTGAACTCATTGTGCCTCGATGATCCGGCCTCATCTCTTGCATATTGATCTTGATGCTCCCGATGGTCCGCCGACATCAGCTTTGGTTGCGTCGGATCTCCCAATGCATACGAATCCGCTATCCTGATGGTTTCTGCCAAAGTGGTTGGCATATCTCTTTGCATTCGCTGCCACAAAACACTGGCATAACGACATCCTTGAGCGAACCAAGCTATCGCTTGTGATTGTATAACTCCCTCGCATGAATTCCTGAGGTTACACCACCGAGTCAAGAATTCTCTGTCTGTCTCATTCGGCCTTTGCTTGCACATTGCAAGCTGATACGGCCTGTTTGGTCTCTTGTAAGTGTTGGTAAAGTTGCTGACAAACATCTCTTCAAAATCTAGCCAGCAGTTGATACTTGCTCACCGCGATTATTCACCATACTCGCGATCCTTCCGATTTGGGACATATCTTCGCCCATCGCAAGTTTTCGCCACTATTTTACTGCAGTGGCATAGTCAATTAACCAATCTTGTGGTTTGGAACTCCCATTATGCGTTTTGTGCCTTGCGGTGAAAATTCGACAAAGTGACTCTCCCATGATTCGGGGTCCGAAACATGCCGGACCTGGCGGACCTTGCTCCTCTAACAATTCGTACCGGTATAACCTGTCCAGTTTTAGTCTTGCATCATTTGATGGCAAGTTTTTGTACACCACTCTCTCCTGCATTCCATAATGGTCATTTCCACCATGCCCTGCATACTCCATATCTGAATAACCATCATTGTACCTCTCATTCGCCTGATTGTGGCGAGCTGGTCTCACTTCTCTTTCCTGCTGAGGTTCGTATCTCGGCTGAGGATTGGGCGGCGGATCCCTCCTTCCTTCTGCCGGGATATTGTTCTCATGATTTCCTCTTCCGAGGTCTCCATTACCTCGGCTTCCGTTGCCTTTGTCGGCACGGCCGAGGTTTCTTTAGCCATTGTTACCTCGGCTTCCATTGCCTCTGTTCTGATTAATCTTTTTAGCTACCGCCGGATCATACGGCACAATTTGCTTGTTTCTTTTTCCTGAAGTTACTGCTCTATCTTTTCGCGCATTGTTTCCGGGTGAAGATGTTGCCACAGAGATAGGTCTTTGCTCCACCGAATGAACCATACGTGAGGCACCAGGTCTTGCTGGGTCTACCCTAAGCATCTCTTCATTCTGCTGGTTCGCAATGCGCACCAGCTCATTCACTCTTTCTTGCTGTTTCTGCCGGGCTTCGTCGTTCAGTCCTTCTAACTCTAGTACAGCGGCATTTGTCGCCCTTAGGTTCTTTGTCGGGGTGCTATACCTCGGCAAGCCTAGATCGACTGAATCTTCCTTATGAGTCTCATGCTCTTTATTGATATCATCCATGTGGTTTTTCCCTCTCAATCTTAATTCAATCAACCCGCTCGGGAGCGATATCTAGCTTATTTGCCTTAGCATATTCTCGCAGGGTCCTGTTTAGGGACTCCCGCAATGCCGACACCTTTTTTGCCTCTACCAGTACCTTTTGCCTGGTTTCTTATGACTCTGCCTGAGCATTAGCCGGATCAAGTATCAGCGCTACAGGCGTAGTCAGATTATCTATGGTTGCCTGGAGAATATTTTCTGGTCTTTCCAGAGGTGGCCATCTTACCCTTGGTGCCTTTGGGGTTGTCTCCTGCACCTCGGCTGGTTTTGCTACCGAAGGGTCTACCTCGGTGGGCTGTGGAGCTGCCTGCCTTGTGGTCACCTGCCCTCCTGTCGTCGGGTCCTTGCTTGATCCGGCGCCTCCTGCTGCTGCCTGCACCCCTGCTGTGACCATTACCTCGACGCTGCTGGCGGGGCGTTCTCCACGCGGACCATTCGCGGCGCTAAGGGGGGGGCTCTCCTGCAACAACAACTTGGTGAGGATATACGCAGGAGGTGTCGATGCCGACGTAGATCTGGTGCAAGCCCAAGTTGATGAAGACGCTGTTGCGCGGAGGATCTTTTCTCCTGAAACTGCCTGCATTATCGCTGACGTGGTCACAGAGATCAAATCTCTGGACTAAGCCAGAGACAACGCGTTCGCCAGTGTGGATGAAGTTTCCCGTCCGGATCATGACTCCAGCTAGCACCATTGCTGGCCCCACGGTGGGCGCCAACTGTTGTGGTGGTGGCACGACAGATGCCATGGGTAGGCTAAAGTATGGGGCCAATGGATGCTAGAGGGATCTAGGGAGGGAATATGTAGTTATTTCTACACGCGAATGACTAACATACAGATCTTTATTTCTCCTCTCTTGAACTACAAGTTCTCCTTGAGTTGTATGCAGGAAGAGAAGATGAACTTTACAAGCCTAACATTGTATAATGAGCCGATCCCCTCTCTGGAGTCCATGCCTCTCCTTATAAAGGGGTGCCTTGGCTCCTCTAGGGCTGATGTGGCAAGCATATTCGAAGAATATGCTTGTCCTAATATAGTAACTCGGCGGTCTCCTTTCGGTGTCCCCCTTCTAACGACGGCAAAGTTCTAGAGAACCCCACCTGCACGCCTCGGTCTCCAGGACTGTCACCTCCGTGACCTCCTTCTGCCCTTCTGCTGCTCTGTGCCTTGTCCTTTGCGCTTGGCTCTGTTCAGATTCTCCCTAGGTCGTGGCTAGGGTTTGACTATAGGCATCTCCTTCTCCTGCAAGCTTCATGTCATTCGACCCTGTCTCGCTTAACTTGGCTTGGCCTTCACCTGCATTCAGATTATTCGGACTTACTCGACCGACTTAACTCGTATGTCGGCCGGGTAGTATACATCTCCTTCCATAGGTATCATGGCCGTGCTTATCTTGGCCGACCTTTATATGATTCGGCCGATATAGACAGTAACTCGGCATATGACAGGGGAAATTCCTTTTATCTTCCCCTGTCTTGACCCTATCCGGGGTCACCTCCCCAACAATTTGTTGTTCTTCTTTGGTTTTGTGAGTTCTTTGCAGGGTTCAGCCGTCCTCAGTGGATTTTGGTTTCACGTTAATTGTTCAAGTCACACAAGTGAAGGGCAATAATGAAGATTAATACAACTCGAGGTGTGGTAAGAGGCTAGTAACGAACTCTACTTGTTTGTGTAAGGTGTTTGTCATTTTGGATGCTTAGTAGTTCTTGCTTGTCTATGATTAGCTCCAACTTGCTAATAGTTTGTAGCGTGTCATATAAATGTTTGCTTGCATTATTTTATTCATACTTTGGTATGAAATTGTGGTATCCTCCTCTGACTGTTCATGTGAATCGACTTGGCATATGCCCACACATGCATATGACTAATCAATAATCAGTAAGCCTTGATGATTTATTTTGCCTCAGAGTTCTTATATCACTTTCAAGCCTTAATTAGTCCTGTTTTGCAAGCATGATTATGATAGCTATTGCTCTCTCGTTTGTCGCTCCCTCTCAATTGCTAGCCTTCACTTGCACTGAGTACGTGCTCTACCTATGCTTCCAAACTCCCTAAAACCAATATTGCCAGCTGTGTCCACCATACCTACCTATTAGCATTATTTGCTACTTCAGAGCATATTTTATATGCCGTGTTTTTTTCCAAAATAAAATGTTTGTCTGTTTTGAGAAAGTTAGTTAGTAAAGCTCTCACGAACTTGATGGCACACTTTATTCCTTGCGGTTAATAATATTAAACCATTGTGACTAGTCCATGAAAGTTATATGCTTGCTTATTATATACTGGGAGTCATCAGAACCGTGCTGTCACGGGGAACACTTTCAACACTTTTTGGATAATTCTATCCAGTTGATACTTTACTCTTTTGTTTACGGATGTCAACGATGTGAAATAAAAGGGGAAGTTGTTAGTTCATGGAGTTTATACATTGTGTTAGAGAAACGCGTGGGCCGCTATCCTAAGCCATGCTTAATCATGGTGGAAACTTGCAGCATCACTATAATGAGCATCTATGAAGCATCCTCAATTAAAAGCTATGCATATGGTAAATAAAAATATTGCTGAGATGCTCATTGTCTGCTTGCCTTGTCATTTTGGTTATGTGATAGATCCTGTACCATATGCAAGGGGTACCCCGTTGGCGGTTCTCGATGATATGCATGTATTTACAATGACAAGAACTTTCAGGTGACCAAAGTTGAGTAGCATGCGGAGCGACCCTCATACTCAAGGGACTTGGGATTTCCAGTCTATGGTCTGTCAAGCATATGATTCAGAGTGGACCTCACTTTCACCTTAACTACATGAACATGCCTATGATAGGGGCAATGAGAGCTCAAAGCTAATGAGTACCTTCCTTTCAGCATTGGGAAGCCTTTCAAACCTTTCAAAACCGTTTTCACAACTTTGTTGAGTCACCACTTATTCTACGAGCACCTTCTTGAGAGCATAGTTGTCATTCTTGTGTTTGTTCCAAAGCTTGGTTAATTATGTCATGACTTTGATACTTGTATCTCTAATATATTTATTTCTAGTCTTCACTTGAACTTCAGAGCTGCCTTGACATTTATATTGTGCTCTTCAAACAAAGGCAAGCGAGATACCACTCTATCATACCTTATTATGAGCATTGCAATTTTGCTTATGTTTATGTTTCATGCTACTTATTATTATTGAGTTGGTTTCTCTTCATAGCTTGCAATGACTATTGAGTACACTTAGTTGCATACTTCTTATTATGAATGGTTTAAGCATCTACTCCTATGCTGAGAATATATACATCATATGAAGCAAATGTGTTCGTGAAAGTTCTTTTATCGCACTCAGTTTTCAACTGAATTGCTTGAGGACAAGCAATAAGCTAAGCTTGGGGGGAGTTGATATGTCCAAAACGTATCTACTTTCTCGAACACTTTGCTATTGTTTCTTCTCTAAACTTGTGTGATTTGGATACAACTAACATGGACTGACGCTGTTTTCAGCAGAATTACCTTGGTGTCTTGTTTTTGTGCAGAAAATGAACTATTAGGAAAAATCCCGGAAAATATGCCAAAAACTATTTCTCACCCGAAGATCCACGGAGCCAGAAGGGGAGACAGAGAGGAGGCCTGGGGGGCCTAGACCCACCCCAGGCGCGGGCCCACCTGACCCCGCACCTGGAGGGGGGTTGGCCACCCCAGGCAGCTCCTCGGCCTGCCTTCGCGCCTATAAGTTGTCTTCTGACCTAAAAACTCAGGGGGGGGGGGGGGTTCGATAGTTTTCCAGAAAAAGTTCCGCTCCGCCGCCACCAAAAACCAAGATTCTGATCCAGAAAATCCATTCTGGCACCCTACCGTGGCGGGGAATTTGGAGAGGATCGTCGCCATCGTCATCACCAACGCATCTCCATCAACCACCGATGTTTCCCTCATCCATGAGTGAGTAATCCCCCGCTTTAGGCTTGGGGGTGGTAGGGATTGGATGAGTTCTATCATGTAATCAAATAAGATTTTTTAGGGCATAGTGCCTAGTATCTCTTGTGCTATTTGACTTTGTTGCAACTTGTTGTGCTTAATGCTTGTCACTAGGGCCCGAGTGCCATGATCTCAGATCTGAACTTATTATTGAATCATTATGATAGTATTATTTGTGATTGTAAGACCCCACCTTTATAAGGTAAAGGATCCCTGTGATCGCAATGCTAGTCCCTGGATCAATTGCTAGCATCCACAGTTTAAGATGAAGTACACAGATACAAAGGTCTTTATTACATCGTCATTCCAGAGATAACATAGTCTTTTACAACTCCATAGCCATAGGCTAGTACAAGAGTTCAAACTTAAGTAAATAAAGTAAAGTCTTCTTCTTCATGTGTCACAGGCAAACATGTTGAGTGTAGACTCATAACCCTAATCCTCATCAGAGTAACCTGCAACATCATAAGTTACAGCCATAGTGGGTCAATGCATTGGAATAGTATTAGCAGGTGATACCTTAGTAGAATAATAGTTTCTAGCTTCTATATGAATTTGGCTAAGTGTAGCTTAGGCTTGCTTTGCTCAAAATAAGTTTTTCCTATCAGTTGAAAATACTAAGTTTTTTTAACAAAACTCCTAAGGAACACAAGTGTGATACCCAAGGTGGTCCAGTCACTGGGCCTTGTGTAACCACTGGTCCTTTGCCCTTGTTCAACCACAAGTTTTTAACTTAGAAATTGGGATGAGGAGATTCTTGATAGCTTCAATGTCTTGATGCTCAAATTGTCCATTGCCGGGGACACGACTAAGTACTTAGATTTTTCCTTCTCGAGAAGTGGTGCACTTTCCCCACAAGACTCGACATGCATCGAGACGAGATCTTTCAGAAGCCTTCCCTTAGACCAAATGGACGCGTTCCAAACCTATCACCCCTACCACCTTTTGTCCATCTGACTAAGTTATTGCAACCTATATGATCAAGGCAGAGCCCATATGCCATGTGGTTGCACTAGAAGCTTTTAAACACTAAGTATCTCAAATCCCTTTGTTCCTGGGTGGCTTTCCACAAGTGTGATACATAAGGTTGCCAGTCACTGGGCCTTGTGTAACCACTCAACATATCCCAAACATACCATTCCACCCAGGTGATTCATTCACTTAGTAGTTTTATTAAGTAAAAACATAAGTCAAAAGACTTAGTAACATTTCCATAACATGTGTATATAATCAACCCTCGTTTACTAAAAGCTAGGCTAAGCATGATATCAACAAGTATCTTAACTTAGAGAATTTATCTACCAATTCTACATCTACTAGGATTTCCCATAGCATAGCATATAGATACTTAGCAAAATATCTTGCAAGCCCTATACAAAATATTACTAGTGCATAGTCAAAATAATAGGACAAATACATGTAGCACCACTTGCCTTGGTAGTTGGGGGAGTAGCAACAATCCTCACAATCACCACTAGCACCAAAATCTACACATAAAATGATAGCACCAAATTTACATTCAAAATAATCAAGCAAAAATATATGAATGCATGCATGCAAATGCCATATGAATTTCTTAAACTAAACAAGACAAGTAAACAATACTAAGCACAAAACTAAAACATTGATAGACTAAATAAACTTAATTTGGCCTTAAAAACATTTTCTAAATAATTTATACACTCAAAATAAGCCTATAATTGTCTCTACATAAATTTCCATTTTTACAGAAGCAAAACACAACACTAAGCCCACAGTAGTGTAGGATTTATTTTTGTGAATCCATTGATATATTATTTACAAAATTTGGCCAAACAGAATTGAAGTTATGAATTTTACAAGTTTGAAATCAAATCTGGTTTTTAAATTGATTTTAAAACAAGCCACGCGGCAGCTCCTGATTGGACGGTACCGCTTCGGGGTGGATCGTGCTTCCGTGCCGTTGGATCTTATCAGATCCAACACGCCAGATCTTAACTTACCCCTTCGACTAACGTTCTATCCTATCCACTGGATTAACATCTAACGGTCCAGATCGTGATGACCACTAACTGGCGGTGCTTGGCGACGGTGAGTGGCGGCGCGCTCGGGCGGTGACGTTGTCAGCGAAAATAGGAAGCGAAGGGGAAAGGGGAGATGCTCACCGGGTTTGCCGTGACGTGGGGATGCTCGACGTGTTCGTTGTAGATGAAGGGGCGCACGTGCACGACGTCGATTGCTCGTCGGAGTTGGCGTCGGCGTCGAGCTCGCTCCGGAGTGGTCGTTGACAACGCTACAGGGCACGGGAAGATGAGCAAACGGTGGCGTTAGATGCGCACTAGAACGGTGTGAGTGCGAGCGTGAACTAGAAAGGTGGGGGAGGGCTAGGTTTACCGTAGTCGCTCGCCGGAGTAGAGCACGTCGCCGGGCACGCGCGGTCGTCGATGAAGACGATGTTGTAAGCCACCAAAAGGAGGTCCGTGGGCAGTGTTAGATGCACGGGAGTGTGGCAAACACGATAGAAAGGTTGAGAGGGCAAGGGGCGGGGTGTTCTCACCGGAATCGGTCGCCAGAGAGCGTCGGGCAGCGGCGGTGCAACGCGAATTGCCGACAGCCTGGTGGCGGAGATGGTGTGCCGAGTGAGGGGAAATGGCGAGGGGCAGTGGGAGTTTAAGTAGCAAGGTCGAGAGGGGCAGTCACGCCGGAAATCAAGCGCAATTACTCGAATTGGAATGGGGAGGAAACGGCAGAGAGGGGCACGGGTCCTCCGGCGCGAGATTGACGCCAACGTTGACATGGCAGTGGGGCCTGCCCGTCAGCGAGGTGAGGGTTTGTTTGCGCGTGAGAAAGAGTGGAGAGGGGGAGGTGGTCGGGTGGGCTTCGCGGGCTGCTTCTGCTGTTGGGCCGAATCGGTGGCGCCGGCCTTTTTCCTATTCTTTTCTCCTTTTCTTTTTCTAATTCGATTTTCAGGAAAGCAATTCAAATCAAATTCAAATGAGTTTGAATTTCAATCACTTTTGGATTTTTGCAGTGAAACCTTTGCACTTAATTGAGTATAAAACCTTACTGTATGGTCAAATTCACTTTGGCACTTTGAAAATAAAATAAACCATGCCTTTAATTGATATACACAAATATTAGGCATATAAATGGTTTTGTTTTGAATTTTGTTTTGAAATTTTTCGTGCAAGCTTTGCATCCATTTTAAAACAATTCTAATCCATCCAAAGCATTCTCATACTTTGAAAATGAAAATAAAAATAATATCATTGCCTTATTTGCATGAAATAATAGGCATAACATGGTTTTTCCTATTTGAAATTTTGTTTGATAAGACCAAATTCTATGAATGCATGAATGATATGTAAACTTTACAAATCATGATTATTGGGATGTTACAGTGATCTTATCTGCAAGTTGTGTACACATATCATTGTCCGGGTCCAAAGGCCCCAAAGTGACAATAATTGGGACAACCGGAGGGGATGGCTGTGGTGTGAGGATCACATATATTCACGGAGTGTTAATGTTTTACTCCGGTGCTCTATTAAAAGGAGCACCTTAATTGCCAGTAGTTCCCTAGAGGATCCGCTGCCACGAGCTGGCTGGACAGAAGATGTTGTGCAAGTTCTCATTGCGAGCACGTATGACTAAATTTGGAGCACATGCCTAGGATTGTTTAGTACTTGGATGCTTGTTATTATTTATCTGCAATGCCCTAGGTCTTGAAGTTACATGTTTAGACTCGTCCATGCAACGCCCGTCCATCCATCCCTATGCCTACCACACTTGAATCCTACTGTTACCGTTACTGTTACCATTGCTCCTGTTTTACTGTTGTTGTTACTGCTGATGTTGCTTTGTTGTTGCTTTGCTGCTGCTACTACAAACTGTTGCTACTGATAAACTTCTGTGAGCAAGAACTACTTATAGGTGCAGATGAACTGACAACTCAGTTGTTAAGGCTTGCAAGTATTCTTTGGCTCCCCTTGTGTCGAATCAATAAATTGGGTAATACTACCCGCGAAGACTGTTGCGGTCCTCTATACTTGTGGGTCATCACGTGGAATGCGCCCCTCCATGCATCGGCGCAACCCGCGACGTGGCATACACACCGACACCCGGTCTTTTGTCCAATAGTATGCAAGAACAGAATGACTCGTTCGGCCACTTCCAGCATGCGCTGTCCATGGAGAACGCGTTGGAGGGGCATGAGTGGCACACCAGGTGGCACACGGGGTATGATGCCCCCTTCTCGGGGGTAGGAGCCCGTGTCACGGATGATGTCCTGTCCCTGGGTCCTTCACATTGGTGGGGCTATGATGGTTCCCTGCCAAGGTCTTAGACCGCTCGTCAATGGGAGCTGGGCGACACTTCTATATGTGGCTTCTCGTAGATGTCATGGATGAAGGAGTTTATGGTAGATCTCAGCCTTAACGTTGTCGTTGTCGGGTACTTTGGCTTGAGCACCTTGAAGATGTAGATCTTGTAAGTCTCGATGCTATCCTTGTCAAGGAAGGCATCATCGGGGCATGTGCTTGTCGGGTTCATCGGGACCATGATTTCCATGGGCCCGATTTAACCCATTCGCACCAATAGAGCTAGCTGAATGCGCATCACCTCTCGTTTTAGTTTGTGGAATGGGAATCGAGAGTTGGAAGTCGGATTTGAAGATTCGCTGGACATAGAAGGAGAGGGGTTCCAAACGCGCCCTTACAAACTCAAAATTTAGTGGCATAAAGAAGATTGAATCGAAAGAAGTGGTGTAGAGAGATATGGGATCAAATAGTGCTCCACTCGAGGTCCAGAGCCAATTGGTAGAGTTTGGCTAGTGCGGTGAATTTCGTTGGTACTAAAATTTTGGAGATTCCTCCTATCCACAATAATGTTATGGTGCCGATGATGAAAGTCTATGAGTAGCTGAACGCACGTAGTGTGTTAGTGTAGTTAACCAGGACATACTCGTCATTTCACCGGTGTTATTATAATTAGTCTTAACTAGATGCATTCGTATATATACAAAGTAGAGGCCTGCAGCCGCCAGCGATTGGGAAGCGACTAGCTAAACCCATCTAGGGTTCTGTCCCCTCGCCGGCGGCGCCGTTGGTCCACTCCGTATCCGGTGGCCTTAGGGCCTTGGAGATATGGCAGACCACGACCTCTTGCTGACAGGAGGGTTTTCGTTTTTGTTTAGCCTTTTTATATGTCTTCTTTGGGATGTTGAGACGATGACTGCGTCCTGAAGTCAGAATAAGGTCCTCCATGTCCTATCCCCGCTCCAGTGGTGCATCTAGCGCCAGCGGAGGACGCATGGAGTCATGTGCCTAACGAATCTCTTGGGATCCAATCGTTTTCCGTATTCGTCGGTATGGTTTGAGGTTAGTCTCTCCTGATCTATGGTTGTTATCTTCGGGGATGGTTGTGCGCTGGTCCTATTGGGCCTTAGCACAACGACTTATCGTCTGTCTACTACAACAAGCTCAACTACGATAAGCTTTTCCCGGTTCCGGTGATGAAGGGGCGAGGACGACTTCGGCTTTGCCCGGCTTCGGCTTGTGCTAGTGTCTGTAGTCGTTGTTAGGTGGTCCAATTACCTATTTATAATTTCTGTTACTCCCTTCGACCCATTAGTTGACTCAAATTTTTCTAGATTTGGATGTATCCAGTACTAAAACATGTCTAGATGCATCTAAATCTAGACAATCCAAGCCAACTAATATGGGTCAGATGGAGTACTTTAAAACTCGTTTCACCTGTTGATGATTATTAATAGATTGATAAAATTTTGTAAAAAAATATAGAGACCATTAATATAAACAGGAGGAATAGAAAAGTTTTACAAAATGTATTTTTAACGGTGCGGCGGTCGGTCTAGTGGGCAGTGCAAGACCCCGCGCCGGTCGCATTCTTTCACAACACAATGGCCGATCATGAGCTCCTAGCCGCCTGATCCAGACCGTCGAATCAAGATAGACACGAGTACACTCATGACGGGGCATAGGTCGGTCGCACGCACGCCGGACCGGCGCAAGGCAGCAGGCGATGTCCACCTCCAGCGATTTGACGACTCCAGGCTCCTTTCCTTCTTTTTATTCCGCCCGTTTCCTCCAAACCATCCATCCATCCAATTTCCTCCTCCTGTTCCAACCTCCACCGATCCCAGCGGCGATACCGATACTAGCCCGCGTCGCAATCGCCGAGCCGAGCCGGCAGTGAGGCCGATCCGTCGAAGCGCAGGGGCCGGCGGGCAAATGGGAGTTGCTGGGCGGGGGAGGCGGCGGTGATGGGCGCGGCGAGCTCGAGGCTGGAGAAGGCGCTGGGCGAGCAGTTCCCCGAGGGCGAGCGGTACTTCGGTCTCGAGAACTTCGGCAACACCTGCTACTGCAACAGCGTCCTGCAGGTACCCCCCAATCCCCCGGCCCGGATCGCTCCTCTCCTTCACCCTCTCCCCACAAACCCTCGAAGCCGGTGCCCGGGCGTACGGGGATTGATTCCTTGTCTTCATTGTGTTCCCCGTGGCCGAAGGGTTAGTAGGGGCGCGATATGCAGCCGGATCGCGGAACGTCGAATGTGATCTTCGCGGTGCTGGGCTAGAT
Organism: Avena longiglumis; assembly: GCA_030063025.1. Taxonomy (NCBI): domain Eukaryota; kingdom Viridiplantae; phylum Streptophyta; class Magnoliopsida; order Poales; family Poaceae; genus Avena; species Avena longiglumis. The sequence continues at coordinate 525,561,122 of CP125975.1, forward strand.
TTGTGGGCGGGGTGGTGAGGAGAGCAGAGGCTAGGTCCTGCCAAGTCTTCTGGTTCCAGAGCCTACTAGTCCCCCTTGTGGAGAAACTGTTGGGGTTGGCCTGATGATGAGATGGTGTTCATGTTTTTTGCATTATTTATGAATGAAATAAAAACTGGAAATGGATGATTGTGGGACTCTGTTGGTTCTGCTTAGACTGCATGTATGGGTTGGATGGATGGAGATGTTTTCACCAGAAACTTTGTGAAAAGGGAAATGCTAACTAATATTTTTTTCTCGATTTATATCTGTACTCCGCATGGGGCTGGCTTAATTATTTTTGTGATTATGGTTCCATCGCAGGCACTTTACTTCTGTGTTCCTTTCCGTGAGCAATTACTGGAGTACTATGCTAACAATAAAAGCACCGGAGATGGTGAAGAGAACATGTTAACCTGTTTAGCTGACCTCTTCTCTCAGGTACCATTTGCAAGCTATTGATTGTTGCAACTGCTTTTTCTGCCATTGGCTTCCTCTGTTTACTGCATACATATAACCATATCAAATCAGAACCGATAGTTCATCACAAACATGGGATTGCCTCTGGTTTATTTGACTATAAGTTCATTTCATACCGGACCAGACCGTGCACATTCTTATTGTGAGAAGGGGTCATTCGAGCCTATGGAAATATGATACTCTGTTCACATAGAAATTCCTATGTCGTTTAAGTTCTATTTAGGATTAGGAATAGGTGTAATCAGACCTGACATATCTATTCTATCCTATTCTTAGTTGGGTCCACAAACAGAAACTAAAGCAAGTGTTGGATTTCAAGCTGGTGTTAAAGATTATAAATTGACTTACTACACCCTGGAGTATGAAACCAAGGATACTGATATCTTGGCTGCTATTTCTTTATGTGCAGAAAAATAATATTGTTTAGTATTTTTAGTGTAATTAATATAATTTGGTAGGATATGCGGCTCTTTCTACACACAAATGAAAAACAGCTATGAATGCGGATAAAAACGGCTTGGCAGTGACTGGATCAGACCAAGGGACCACCTTCTATCTTGGTAAGCAGAGTTGGTTCTGACTCCAATAAGTCATCAATAATTAGGGGTTGATAAATAATAAGTATCCGACCTTGGGAGGAATTTCTCAAATAGTGATAGCAAGCTGTTAGTCGATCCGAGGGTTACTCATCAGAGGCCTATAGTATAATTTGTATGTTGAAGAGTCGGCATTTTACGGTAGCCAGTAACCTCTTCAGTGGTGCTTGTATCAAATTCAAGTATTTGGACTGTGGGGCAAGCCGGAAGTCTTTGTAATTGAATAAACCTGTAGTAATTATAACTATATTGAATGTTATATGGAGAATTTCCATAGGATAGCACTTGCTATTGTTCTTGATATCTATGATTTCAGGGCAGGCCTGTGAAATGATGTATGGGAGCTAGTTAGATGCTTTATTTGTTCCTTATTATGTTTTAGTCTGAAAATCAAATTTCATTGGGTAGTTCCTTTTACCTGGAGGCCTGCTGTTTCAGTTGTAAGATTTGTTCCTTATTATGTTTTAGTCTGAAAATCAAAGTTCATTGGGTAGTTCCTTTTACCTGGAGGCCTGCTATTTCAGTTGTAAGATTTAAGAAAAGTGGGTATGCTGGATTACACTGAAGAAATAACGGATAGTACATTGCAAAATATAATTGTCCTGTTCCTTGTGCACACAGATAAGCAACCAGAAGAAGAAAACAGGTGTAATTGCTCCAAAGCGTTTTATACAACGATTAAAGAAACAAAATGAGCTTTTCCGCAGCTATATGCATCAGGTAATGCATTTGGTGAATCATGATTCATTTACTAATACATATTGTACTTATTCTTATTAACCATACTGTATTTTACAGGATGCTCATGAATTTCTGAATTTTTTGCTTAATGAGCTAGTTGACATTCTTGAGAAAGAATGTAATGCTGCTAAAGAACCTCCTCAAAATTCCTCCTCGAATAAGAATTTGAATGGTCCTGTTAATGGTCAAGCAAATGGTAGTCATAAAGAATCGGATACTACCTGGGTCCACAAATGCTTCCAGGTGAGTTTTCATCCATCTCTGTCAATATCTTTTTGTGCGTGCACTTATCTTACTCCAATCTGGGAGATGAGCCTGATACTACTTTATTTCTTTAGGGAATATTGACTAATCAAACAAGATGCCTGAGATGTGAAACCGTCACTGATAGAGATGAAACATTTCTTGACCTTAGCCTGGATATAGAGCAGAATAGTTCAATCACCAGCTGTCTTAAAAACTTCAGTTCGACAGAAACTTTGAATGCCGAGGATAAGTTCTTCTGTGACAAATGCTGCAGGTATGTTATTCCATTTCTTTTGATGTCTCTTGTTTCCTCATGTGATACCCGACATCTCCATTTCCTCCTGGTCAACATTCTATAACATGGCTAAGAGTTCAGGGATACATATGATGATTCAGTAGAGTAGCATAAGGGGCTTGTAGAAATGTTAGTTATTATCTGCTTACTTGTTTGACGTGTGTTTTTAGTTTATTCATTGAATGTTGGTGGGCATTCTTTTTCATTTTGCCTATCAAAATTTGATCTGTGATTTAATAATATCAAAATTGTTCCAGTAGTCGTGCATTTTTCTGTATTTGGAATTATCTCTATTTTTTGTGGATTATGATTGATGTTGTTATTAACTTCAGTTTACAAGAAGCGCAGAAAAGAATGAAGATAAAGAAACCACCAAACATCCTGGTGATTCATCTCAAGCGCTTCAAGTACATCGAACAGCTCGGCCGCTATAAAAAGCTATCATATCGAGTTGTTTTCCCACTGGAGCTTAAACTCATCAACACTGTCGACAATTCAGACTTGGAATATTCCCTTTTTGCCGTGCTAGTTCATGTTGGAAGTGGCCCAAATCATGGCCATTACATCAGCTTGGTGAAGAGCCACAACCACTGGTTGTTCTTCGATGATGAGAATGTTGAGATGACTGATGAGTCCATGGTACAGACATTCTTTGGCTCAGCACAGGAGTTCAGTGGTAACACCGATAACGGCTACATACTCTTCTACGAAAGTGTAGCTAAAACAAATTGATGCCTTCCACATATCTCGTGATTAGTTACACAGTTTCCTTTTGTCACCACACCTTCCTGCTCTGGGCTATATAGAAGATTCGGTAAATTAGAATAAGTTGAATGCAAGACAATTCAACTTTAGATGTTATGGTGAAATCAGTATTTAGCAATAAACTGTGGACGACTTTTCTGGGCAAGTACTATAGCCACAGAAGCCTACAGTTTTCTTGTTGTCTTTTGTCATCTGATTTATGGCTCAGGTTTGTAACAATCTTGGAATAATGTTTGTTAAGAAACTTATCATGTAAACAGAGATGCCGGTATCTTCAAGCCTTTTGGCTTTGAGTGAAATTTTGGTTGGTAGAGCTTCTGCTGATTCTGAAATCCAAACAATATTTTCTTGTTTATAGCTGATGTTTGCTGGCTCATGTAAAATTTTACAGCCATGCTTTCCTTTAATACTTGTGCCTACCGTACACTGATTGGTAGTTGAAGCGTTGTTCTGACTTGATAAGTTGCTAGATATTATTGGAAGGCCAGCTTTAGGGATGTAATGCCCCATGTAGTGGCTACAATTTTCCAACTTGGTTGCAACTCTGAACAACTTTCTTGCATATTGTTAAAAGTAGGAATGAGAGACAAAGTGAAAAAGATAGTTACTATTCATTGATGATGATGTACATATTTATAGGGGTGAACCGACGCCTACTATGGTGGTTATGGAGGCGACGCTCCAGGAACAACTGCCTACGTCGGTTCTCCATGTGCGGATTACAAGCAGGGATTTTCCCATTTAATAAAAGATTAAATCCTAACACTCCCCCTAATCTATGCTTGTCCTTGTGAATCTTCATCGTTTTGGAATAGTCTCCCCCAAAAACCTTGTGGGAAAAATATGAGGAGTATGGTAGGATATGCTGTTAAAACTCCTTCAAAAACCCTGTGGGAAAATAAGGAGAAAATGACACAGCATATAATGATTATCGCCTCTATTAACTCAATATGAAATAAATCCATAGAATCTAGAGGTCAATAAATATGTCGTTTATACCATCTTAAAAACCCCGATGGAGAAAACGGATAGTATGACATATGATTTTATGTTGATATTACCTCATTAAAAACCTTAATGAGAATCTGAATAGTAAACTCATCAAGGGAAAAAGAGTATAACATGATGTTTTGAACAGGCATAATTCAGGAAGACACTCCCCCTGATTTTTGCAAATCTCGAAGCCGTCGCATACCAATTCCATGAATATATTTTTGGAATGTTGAAGTTGGCAGAGACTTCGTGAATAGGTCAGCAAGATTATCACATGACTTTACTTGCAAGATGTTTATTTCCCCGCTCTTTTGGAGCTCATGAGGATAAAACAATTTAGGGCAATATGCTTAGTCTGAAGTGGGCGAACACTCGGCCTAAGGGCGAACAAAAAAGCTCCGGCTCCGCGCACCTGCTGACACCTTTCGAAGCACTTTCACGTGTGAACCGAAGTCGTCTTGTCCTTCCTTTCTCATTTCAAGATATTGCTCTTGATGTATCCTGTTTGCATCTGTGCAACACAAGCCGCATTATCCTCATAGATAATGGTAGGTGATTCGATAGAACCAATTCCACATGACTGTTGTATGTGGTTTATCATTCTGCGAAGCCACACACATTCGCGTGATGCCTCATATAATGTAATTATTTCAGAATGATTGGTAGAAGTGGCAACCAGAGTCTGTTTCGAAGACTTCCATGATATAGCGCCCACCATGTAAGAACACAAAAGTCTGCGACCGGCATTAAGGGATCGAAGTAGCGATGTCGATATCCAATCATACTGGAGTCCAGATTTCTCTGAAACTGAAAGTATAGGCCAAGATCCTTTGTGCCTTGGAGATATCGAAAGACATTCTTGACTCTCGACCAATGGCGTTTGGTGGGAGCTGCGCTGTGTCTAGCAAGTAGATTAACTGCAAATACGAGGTCAGGTCTCATACAATTTGCAAGATACATGAGCGCTTCAATGGCATTGAGATATGGAACCTCGGATTCCAACATCTCTTCTCCATCATCCCTTGGCCTGAACGGATCTTTCCCTACGTCTAGAGAACGAACCACCATGGGAGTTTTAGATGGATAGGATTTGTCCATATTGAATTTCTCCAATATTTTCTGGATATAGGCAGCTTGGTGTACCATTATTCCTGAGGGAAGGTGCTCGAGTTGGAGACCCAAGCAAAATTTGGTTTGACCCAAATCCTTTATCTCAAATTCTGTCTTTAGATGATTGCGTGCTTCATCAATATCTTGTGCATTGCCAATGATGTTGAGATCATCGACATACACTGAAATGATGCAAAATCCTGAAGAGGACTTCTTGATGAAGACACATGGACAGTCATCATTGTTGGAGTAACCCTTCTGAAGAAGGAACTCGCTAAGTCGGTTGTACCACATCCGTCCCGACTGTTTCAAGCCGTATAAAGACTTGTTCAGTTTTACACAGTACATGTTGCATTTAGCTCTTGCATTCGGGACAGAGACTCCATCAGGAACCTTCATGTATATGTCTGAATCTAGTGACCCATAAAGATATGCGGTCACGACATCCATCAACTGCATAGATAGACGATTTTGCACTGCCAAAGATATAAGATATCGGAAAGTGATACCACTCATTACTGGAGAATATGTCTCATTGAAATCAATGTCGGGTCTCTGCGTGAAACCCTGTGCTACGAGCCTCGCTTTGTTTCTCACCACCTCATTGTTCTCATTCCGTTTCCGGAGGAAAACCCATTTGAATCCCACAGGGAAAACATTGGGAGGTGTTGGTATTTCTTCTGTGAATACCTTCCTTTTATTAAGCGAAGCAAGTTCTGCTTGTATTGCTTCCTTCCATTTAGGTCAGTCGGAGCGTTTCTCACACTCAACGATAGTCCTTGGATCATGATCATTGAGAAGGGTATCAGCAATTGTAGCAGAAAAATAAGTGTCAACAATCGTAGACTAATGATTCTCCAATCGATATAGTTGGTGGATATCTCATGCACCCTTGATGACTCTTCGTGATTTCCCAATACGCGTGAGTCTAGGTGTTCCGATGTCCCAGCCAGTGTGTGCAAGATGGAGTTGGGTTGTGGAGGTTGCCCTTCCACTGGGTGTATACTACCCATAAGGTGTTCGTCAACGTTGAGCTGACTTGCATTTACTGATTTGGAGGATTTTCTCCTCTCTCTCCTTTGTTGCTTGCGAGAAGCAGGTTCCGGGTCAGAAGCCGTACTACTCCCCCTCTTTTTAGGATCAGGGAGTTGAGTAGTTTTTGTTGGTACCTCCACTCTTTCAGGCACATTTCTGGCCGGTTTCCAGGATTTAGTAACACCTTTTGGATCAGTAAATGAATCTGGCAGATTATTTGCAAGATGTTGCAAATTGATAATTTTCCGAACTTGGAGTTCGGTCTCTTGGGTACGTGGATCAGAGGTTGAAATGGCGATAGCATTCCAATTAATTTCCGGGCATTCGTGCTGATAACGTGTTGAGAGCTTTCTTTTCCTATGGATTCCTCGTTGGTCTTGTTCTTACGCCGGTTATCGCCGGAGTCTGCTCTCGCTGGGATCGTGCTAATAACGTGTTAAAAGTAGGAACGAGAGACAAAGTGAAAAGGACAGTTACTATTCATTAATGAAGATGTACATATTTATAGGGGTGAACCGACGCCTACTATGGCGGTTTATGGAGGCGACGCTCCAGGAACAACTGCTTACGTCGGTTCTCCATGTGCGGATTACAAGCAGGGATTTTCCCATTTAATAAAAGATTAAATCCTAACACATATTTTGGACTGAGGGCACCACATGAAACGGCCCACATGCGCACATACCTAAGTGAGGAAACAGCAAAAATAATTCTGCATTTGACATATCAAAACCTGCACTACATCTACATCTATACACTACTTATAAAAGAATATGACGGGAACATTCGATCTCAGCCACTGATTCATGTTCATCTAACGTTCCAGGTCGCTCCAATGATGAACACATCACTAAACTCCCACCTAACCTAATCCTCTCCGATAGAAAAAAAAAACTTAATCCTTTTACCCATTCGTTGGCTGATTCTGCTTCGCTTTTTGGTCCAGAGAAGCTGATTCTTTGGTTCTTAAAGCTGTGATTACAGACTCTTTTTGGTTCAGAAGATGTGAATTGAGAGGTATAGGTAATCTAGAATGAATGAAGTAGTGAGCAGGTGGATCTAACTTCATAAGATGCTACCTCGAAGTTGTATTTGCTTGTACCTAACAGTATTAATAGGATTAAGCTACATAGCACAAATTAGATAAAAAAATTGCTGTTTTAAAAAGCTACTCTCTCCGATCCTAAATAGTTAGTTCAAAATGGCGACACTTATTTAGGATCGGAGGTAGTACTACTTTTTTTTTTCTCAAAACTGTGCCTTATAGACTCTTGAGAAATCTCTGAGCTACAGGGTACAGATGATCTTATAATGAATAATAGTAATCAGGTGGACGGACTATGGATCTACTCAGGGCACATGCATTGCATCCCATTCTATTACTCCCTCCAACCCAAATTAGTTGACTTAGATTTGTCTAGATTCGATTGTATCTAGATATGATTTAATATTAGATTCATCGATATCTTGATAAATTTGAGTCAACTAATTTGGATCGAAGGGAGTAGTAAAATCACATCACAGTACATAATTTTGGAGGCACTCTGTGATCAACCTAGCTTCTAAATTTCAACAAATATGCTTAAGTTAGTTTTTAATGGTCGCTGCACATGCATGATTACTAGTTGGTGTCAATTGGACGGCGTTGCCTCAGCTTGATCTGGACTGAGTATTCGTCTCCGGCCACAAAGTTCTTAAATCGCTACCAGATTTTTCTGCCAGGAAACTGCATGCCGACAAAGGCAAAAGTCCAGACCCGAATCAACAATTCACCAAAGCGACAACAATTACCATACACTGGGGAGCACCATATACTAGTTGAGGCCTACTGTGATTGATATGTCCTTACACTAGCTGACTGAGATAGGAAACTGAATCTGCATCATTGATCCGGTACCCTCCAGGGATAAGTACTAGCAACGACAGCTGCCACGAAAGTTTGCTGTCTGGACAAAAAGGAAGAATGGAAAGACAGGCATTGCAAGCTATAGCATAGCGACATTTTCAGAGAATGTTGTAGCACTATAATAAGTAATCGCGTAGAAATATTGAATCATCAACAGCCATCAAAAACAAAGCAGCAGCCTGGAGAATATAGGCATGAGTTGAACAGTGTAAATCATCCAAAGCTGCAATAGATATGCAGCTAATGCAAAAGTTCTTCCAAGTTCAGAATTATATAGCAAGGAAAGAACGATTTTTTGCATCTGATCATGCATAGCAATAAGAAAGAACAAGAGATAATAAGAAATAACAAGCAGCAACGTGGACAACATAGGCATATGTGTTGATCGGTGACAGCTTAGCTCATTCAAAGCTCTAAAAGAGATATAGCGCATATTCTAGCTGATGCCTAGTACTTCGGATGTCCTTGCACTAGCGGACAGAGATAGGAAACTGAATCGGCATGATTAATCCGATCCCCTTCAGGGATAGGTACCAGCAACGACAGTTGCCACCAAAGTATGCAGTCATGACAATAATAGACAAGAAAAGAAGAAGCAAAAGACAGGCCTTGCGAAAGTATGCAGTCATGGCAATAATACACAAGAAAAGAAGAAGCAAAAGACATGCCTTGCAAACTAGCATAGCGACATTTCTCAGAGAACATTTAGCACTGTAATAAGCAACTGCATAGAAATATCTAATGATCAACACCATCAAAAGCCAAGCAGCAAAGTGGACAATGTAGGCTTATGAGTTCATCGCAAACAGTGTAGCTCATTCAGAGTTGCATCTCTTGCAGCTAATGCAAACATTCTTCCAAGTTCAGAACTATAGCAATGAAAGAATGATTTAAATCTGGTCATGCATAGCAATAAGAAAGGAAAAGAGATAATAAGAAATAACAAGCAGCAACACGGACAACAGAGGCATATTTGTTCATTGCAGACAGTGTAGCTCACTGAAAGCTGCAAGAGACATAGCACATTCAGGTACTGTAGGTAATGCAAAAAAATGTGTATTAGCAAGGGAAAAAATCTGCATATGGCCACCTATAGTAATAGGAAATAACAAGGAAGGCGTCACAATTAAATCTATTTGTCTAATTTAAACAAGGCATGAAAAACCAAACTATTCACTATTTCACTACAAAAAAGACAGTAAAGGATGAATTGTTTGTGATGCATTATAGTGGAAGAGATATGGGCAAGTATAATCTACGAAATCAAGATATGAATCTAATAGCCGTCAGAAATAATGGAAGTGTTACTCCTTTCACCTCAGCTGCACACTGGTAATATAACAAGCTGCATAAGGAAGTAAACAACAGGAAGGCACAAGCAGCTGTAGTACACTGTTAATAGTAGGATTTTAACTGCATCACATAACCAAAAGGGCAATAATCACAAGTTAAATGCAAAAGGCACCTCATCTTATGGAGAATAGCACAACTAGATAATATAATAGTCTTGTGTTTGGGCTCTGCCTCCACGAATTCCCTAACTCAATCTACCTTTTGCATCTAGTGATAAAGTACTGCAGCGAAACAACATAACGACAAGAATATAACAGCGTCACAAGGAAGCAGTAACAGACTCTTACAACATTGCATCAAAACATCTTCCTCTTCTTGTTTCCTGACTCACCCTTCTGGTTATTAAATCCTCTGAAGTCGTTTGTCGTCTCAGCAGTGTTTTGCTTCCTCATCCCTTTCCGGCCACCATGCCCAAACTTGGAATCTTTTGACCTACTGTTCTTCCCCTGTTTACGCTTAGCAAGACCACCAGACCTATCACCAGGAGAAACACCAGGCTTCTGCTTCTTATGTTGCTTGAGTCCCTCTTCAACTTCAAAATTAATATTTGGCCCGTCCTCCTTCCCCTTGGAGAATCCCCCCTGTTGCCTCTGTTTCCTCCACTTCTTCACCGACTCAATGTTCTCCTTCTTCTCCTTGGCCCTCTCCTTGAGCTTCTCTGCCTGCACCTCCTTGGACCTCTTCTTCGACTCCCTCGCCTTCTTCCTCTCCTCGGCCTCCTCAATCTGCTTCTTCTCAAACAGGAGCTTCCCCTTGATCTTGTGCATGTGGGAGTCGGTCTTGACCATCTCTGCGTAGTAATCTGCCGGCCTGAGGAACCGGACCTTCTTAGACTGCAATTTCTCAAAGGCCTGCCTCGTGCCATCGAGAGCCTGGGTGTAGAAAGCAAGCTCACGGGTAAGGTCATCATTCACATCAACCTTTTCCCCCTGATCATGGTCAATGGTGAGCTTGTGCATCCAGTCCACATTCTCCGGCCAGGCTATGTCCTCAAGCTTCTCAAGGAGCCCCTCCTTGTTGTATATGGCTTTCTTTGAAGGTTCAGCCTGCAACTCTTCTTCCTCTGAATCGTCCTCTGATTCTACATATTCCTCATCACTATCATCATCATCCAGCATGGTGGCTTCCTCATGGACCAAGGGTTCTTCGTCGCTTTCAAGTTCCACCATCTTCGCTGTACAAGGGAAAACACGGGCGTTACTCGACAGAACCAAATAGCACGAGCACAAACTATATGGCTCAAAAGGGCGCCTTCAATTTGAGTTTTTCTGCTGCTGTTGGTCAGCATCATAGCATTAGCTAGCTATAGTTTGGCTCAAGTTAGATGTCCATGTTTCCTTTTTTTCTTTTGTTTGGCTTAGTACTATACTATTCTACTATGATCAATGGAAAAGCAGCTCCGTCTGCATCTTCCTCAGAAAAAAGAGTTTTGCTCCGAGATAGCGGCTACTCAAATTCGACGGCGATTGTGTTCAATAAAGGAGAGAAAACGGGGGCAGGAGAGGAGGAGGTACTCACCATGCCTGCGGGGTACCATCGCTGACGAGGAGGGTGGCCAGCCGCCGCAGAGGTTCGCCGAGAGACGCGCGAGTGAGGAGGGGAGAAGCCGGCGTTGGGGTTCTGGGACTGGGAGGAGGCGCTATGGGAGGGGGCAGGTTCAGGTTCTAGGGTTAAACGTGCTATTGCTCGTGTTTTGGACCAGGCCGCACCTACTGGTGGATCGAAATGGGCCTTACGAGGATGCTGGGCTATACTCATACTGCAACTACTGAAAACTGGCCTTTTAGGAGTCTTGTCCAACGAGATATGAATATAGTTCTAAAAACCGGACGGCTCACTGGTTGAACCAGAAAAAACCAGAACTAAAGTGCTTATCAGCTTTTTAAGCGCACTAGACCGTCCAGCTAACGAATCAGGAAAAACCAGATAAAAAACGGTTGAACCAGAGATTTAATAGAAAACCAGTCGGCGGTCCAACCAGTAGAAAACCGTCCACGAAAGAAAATATGGCGCTGCGTTCGGGATTCGATCCCAAGACCTCCCAGCTCCCGCTAACAAAACTTCAATGGGGCCAACTGGGTCAACCAATATTTGTATCAAAATACTTCATGTATACTTTAAATATATTTCTATTTTTTAACATATTAATACTTTTTCATTCGTATTATTTTCCTTAATAAAACAACATCGAACCGGTTTGAACCAGCGGTCCAACCAGTGAACCGCAAACCGAGAACCTCACCATCACAGGGTGCAGTGGAGGAGTCGTAGGAACGTCGTTACACAACAATTTGGATAATTTTGAAAAAGGACATCTCGGTATAGAGAACACTCTCTCTCTCGCTGAAAACAAAATAAAGTACTACCCTTGCCCCTAAAGCTTAAGTCTCCTTTTTTTCAAAACTCAAACTATGTGAAGTTCGACCAAGTTTTTAGAAAAAATATATTAATACTTACATTATAAAATCTATACTTATCATGAAACATATTTTCACATGGTATCCTAGAAGCTGTGTTGGCCGTGTCCGCCACATGGCTTCCAGGGCCTCCTCGTCAACCTCTAGAAAATGAAAACATTTGTCGTCTAGAGCATACTCATACCACTGCAGGACCGGAGGCTTGGTGGACACATGGCACATACCGGTCGTATGACCATCTTCATCACAGATGATGCAGTGTGCTGGAAAATGGCAACCAGATTGGTAATAGCCCTCATGGCTGCAGTTATAACATTTGATGTTGGTCTTTTTCCCACCAAATCCAGGTGGGGGAGGCAGCGGTGGCTCGGATTGGGAAGAGAGTGCCACGAACGGAGGAGGGGCCGACAGAACCTGCGGCGATATCTTGGCTTTGAACTTTCTGACCGGGCGATTCTGCACGTGGTGGTGGTTGTGGTGTTGCTAGTATGCCCTGGAGTTGGAGGGGGCAGAGTCATAGCGGAGCTATTCGTACCAGCCACCAGAATCCTCGCGCCGCCACTCTGGCGAACGCGGTCTGTCACGGTCCTAGCGTCTACGCGCGGCGTCATTGTCCAGGGCTTGCTGCCGCAGATCTAACTTCAGCCGGCGACCCTCACCGGCGGAGCCCTCCTCATGTAGACGCTTGCCTCCCGATCGAGTTGAGCCTCTGTCATGCCCCATGGGGCAGATGAGGAAGGATCCCTCTCAAGCCAAGACGAAGATCTGCCTGATGTTTGTCTTCATTGATCTGGTTTCTGTGTCGTGTTCCGGAAGGCTCCGCGGTGAACTCCATAGTGCGCTCATGTCGAGATATTGTTGGATCGAATGGGATTCGATTTGGCACTGTGTTTTACTCGATCGCTTGGTTTTGAGGGTGCGCTCAAGCTCATGTTGTTATTATTATGGGGCATGTTCTCGTTCCATGGTACTGACGGAGAAAGTCATGGAAACCGAGATCTAAGGACTGACAATGGTGGTTCGAGTCTAGGTGATGATGAGGAATTGACTTGGTGACTCGTGACTTGGAGTAGTGACATACAAGTGGGGGCGACTATATAGGAGAGGTTCATGGTCCTATCTTTGAGGGTGAAAACCCAGGGTCTGACCTTAATTGGTTTGTGCATGACAATGACCTTGTTAAAGGTATTGTTTTGAGAGCGTGAAATTTTTTTAGGGTGAAAACCTAGATCTTTGATCCTGCGATGACAGTGTTTGTGCACTGGACTTCTGGTGTTGTCTTGGTGGTGGTAGTACTGCTGTTTCAATGAATGAGGCACTGTAGCGGGACTTTTCTTTTTTGCAATTCTTCTTTCTTTTTTGGTTGTGTGCATCCGTATGGTCGGTAGGGCAATGCGTTGTTGCAAAGACTATGTGTAATTGGTATCCTCTGGATATTAATATATACTCCTTTCAACAAAAACATGTTAGGTCTATCTATCGCCGTTGTTCTCTCAACAACTCTGGTCTAATATGTCATCGGCAAACCCTACAACACTTTGTATTTGCCCAATACTCATGAAACCGAGACTATCAATAACATATGATTTAGTATTAGAGACGAGACTACGAATATCTAAATAACGTTTATAATTCCACACATATATTACGATTTTTCTCCAAATACTTATTATCCAAAACTAATACAACTATAGCATAGAACGATAAACTTAATTACAAAACGGAACTATAAATAACAATCAATTTATTATTGCATCTAGTAAATAATTTTATCAATTTCCACAATTTAATTAGAGGCTCCAAAGAATCACCATCAAAGCCACAAAACCGTATAATGTTCTAAGAACCTAAGAGTAACAAAATTCTCACTTTCACCAACCAAATCTCCGTAGAGAACTTAAACCGATACAACAAATGCAATGGAAAAAACACAAGAGGAGCACAAGTCCTTCGTTCCCAAATTTTACCAATGCTATAAAGTTATTCATACCTAATAATAAAGCACAAAGTGTTTCTCCCGGTCTAACACTTTTCTGGACCGATTTACCCCCGAAATTGATATAATTTGCCCACCATAGCCATCGGCAATCGGCAAGTTAAAAAGAAACAGATTGACGTGTACTCACGGAAAATCCCCCGTCTCGACCCAACAGGTCAATGGCTTCATGCAGATTGGTCTTCGTACACCAGAGTATTGGTTTGTACACGATTTGGGTCCAGCCTAGCAAATCTATACACAAACGTACATATTACTCAGAGACAGTTGTTACACAACATCTCGGGCTTTTAGTCCCACCTTGAAAATTTAGTACTCCATCTACCCTCTTAAATAGAACTTCTATATCAATGCAAGTCGTCTAGAGCCAAGGCACAGACACGGATGCTAAGATCATCTCCACTCGTTGGTCGAACCCAGGCCGAAAATTGGACCGTTTTTTGGCCGGACGGAGCTAGTTTTCGGTCTAGGTACCCATTTGTCCACTCGCGTACCCAAGCCGAGTTCCCAAGTTCGGCTAAAATTCATTTAAGATAGGCGAATTTCATTAAATTAGGCGAATATAGACGGATTACAACAAATTTAAACTAAAGTAGAATATAATAAACTTAAAAAAGGCCTCCGCCGGTGCCTTCGCCGTCCTACATGCCGAAGTTGCTGTAGAACGCCGTGTAACCGGGGTCGGCATGGCCGTCATCCTCGCCGCCGTCGTCGTCGTCGCTCGACGGCTGGTTCTGGCGGGAGCTCCCCTGGCCTGGGTCGGACAACGCCCGACGCCGGGCGGCCTGCTGCTGCAGGCCGAGGATGCGCTGCCGCTCCGCCTTCTCCCAGTCCATCCTAGACCACTCCAGCTAGACAGCAGTGCATACTTTACGAGAAGATAAAAGGAAAGCACGCCAAGAAAAGAGAAGAGGGAATTTGGAGAAAAGAAATATTCTACTTGTGAAAGGAACGATCAATTGATCGAGGAACGGATGTCACCGAACAAAGTAAAAAATCCGTATATCCTGTGACCTGATTAACTTATTTCGCTGCAACGGGTGGCCATTTTGCAGTAGAGAAATAAGAGAGCAATAATAAAGGAGTGGAGAAAAACCCATGCTAGCAAATGATCACGCACATAGATACATCAGACGGTGAAAATAGTCGTTATATCAGACGACGTACGGTAAAAAAAAACTCTTCCGAGATCGAAGTCAATGGCAAGCTCTCGCCCCAGCTCGTATTTGGTTTTGTGCTTAAGGCTGACGTGCTAATTGCCAACAACGTGCCAACTGATCACTGTGCAACAGTGCAAGACAAGCGGCCGTCGTAAGTTTTGTACTAGTAACATTATTGTAGCACGTCAGGAGGGACATTCGTTGTACTGTCATGGCGGGCAGTCCTTCAAGAAGCCAAGGAGGAGCTCGTTGACCTTCTCTGGGAACTGCTCCTGCATGAAATGGCTCCCCTCCGGGACGAAGGCGACCTTCAGGTCAGGCGCGAAGCTCTTCATCATGCCGCCCCTCACAGCGGCCTCGAACCCCGGAAGCTTGAAGGTGTAGTCATTCTCCCCAATCACCATGAACACCGGCACCTGGAACTTGGCGTCCAACTGAGTTGTCATCTTATCTATACACCTGCCCGCTCCATCAAAGCAATCAGCTCATCAGTAACCAGAGCCATAACAAAAATCTAACAGAAACATCTGACTACCTGTATGGCATTCTGATCGGGTACCCGAAGCCGGACTTCTCGTAGAGCGAAGCATACACGTCGAGGTCCTCCTCGGTGAACCACTCCGGCAGAGGCGTTGAGTCGTCGGCGAGGTCCATTGTCTCCTGCCCTACTTTCGCAACCGGTACCTCGCTGCCGGAGAAGAGCACGTAAATGGTGCGCACCACACGCCTGATGTCGTACCGCCCGAAGTCGGCCTCCGCCCTCCCCGGCTGGCGCCACCGGAGGGGGTAGAAGCCTTCCGGCATGGTGCCGTCAAAGTTGTAGGGGACGGGGCTGAAGGGGATGCCCAGGCACATCACCCCGCTGGTGCGGTCAGGGTGTCGCAGCGCGAAGTCGTATGCTGGCATGGCGCCGAAGTCCTTGCCCACCAAGAACGCCTGCACGCACGTACTGACTCATGGTCATCCACACTCGTGACCATGGTAGCATAAATTTTCCGTTAGTTTCTTGGTTACCTACCTTGGGGATGGAGAGGGCGTCGAGGATGCCGAGTACGTCGGCGACAAGGTCTTCCCACGGGGTCTCCACGTCCTCCGGCTCCGGCTCCGGTGGCTGGTCAGACAGGCCATAGCCGCGGCTGTCCGGCGCAATGGCGCGGTACCCGGCGGCGGCCACAGCCTGCATCTGGTGCCGCCACGAGTACCATATCTCCGGGAAGCCGTGCAAGAACACCACCGTCCCGAGCTCACCTGCAAGGCAAGCAACACAGAGAACATATCCATTAGCTGCTCCGCTGATCTGCTTGTTCCTTCGGTCGGCTCCATCTCCCGGCCGAACGATCGCGATGGCTATGCCCAAAACACAATGCAAGAAACGCTCTCACCTGTGCCTACTTGAGCAACGTGGAGGTTGAGCCCGCGGATGGGGAGCTGGGTGTGCTCTATCAGTTGCGCCATTGCCGGTTGCCGCTGCTCCTTCAGATCTTGAACTGTTTTTCTCTACGTCTTTTGGGATTCTCAGACCTTTGAAACTGTTGAACACACATGGACACACTTCACTCTCTTTACTAGTATAAGAACCAAAGAAAGAATATGCTCTTTCATGGACCTACCGTCTAGGCTTCGTATACCCTTTCGGCGTTTTCTGAAGAGCGGCCAAGATGAACATACTTTAATGGCTTCCTGTACTCCATATATCCCCGCTAAGCTAGTTCTTGGATCCCATTGAAGTGTGTTATATATACTCCAAATGGCAAATAGAACATCTTGAGTGTTCGATAAACCAAATTACCATCACTGAATCCAATCAATTAGGAGTAGATCAGATCGTCTTCCTGCGCCCTATCCAAGCCTATGCTCCATGACATGTGACAAACCAAAACCTTTCAGCCGGCGCACCTTACATGCACGTGACCATTTTTTTGAAACGGAAGACGGGAAACATCTTTCTACGTCCAAAAAAATGTACTCCCTCCGACCCATATTACTTGACTTGGATTTGTTAAAATTTGAATAAACCTATATACTAAATAGTATTTAGATTCATCCATATTTTTACAAACCTAAGTCAAGTAATATGGGTCGGAGGGAGTATATTCTTTATTATTTTATTCAACAAATGGCTGACAGAGAGCATACATCGAAACATCTGAAGCCATCACACAACACATATAAACCCCGACAACAAGTGAAGATCATGTTAGCAGGGGCCATATGCCTTGAAAACGCCCCAATCAACTAGGAAGGAACATCTCATACCCCGAGACACCATCTAACTTGTGGCAATAGCTTGATCTACATCTTTCTCATGCTATCATTGTTTTAGTACCATCTGAGCTATCTGATGAGTGTATTTTTGTAGCATGATTATCTTATGTTTTTGCATGAGTAATGATAGGATTTTGGTCGAGCGCGCCCCTTTTATGTTTATTTCACCAGAATGTCGGAATTGAAGGTGTGGATGAATAAATCAATTGGAGAAGTTAACTATGGGCATAAATATGCTAGTGAAAGGCAATAAAGCTCGCACTTGGGAAGAAGGGGAAGAGAATCCCCTTGCATTCATGATAATCAGAGGCTCTAACAACCAACGATAGGGGCAGAGCCCGCCCATACAGCGTGGCAACAGAGCCGCCTCTTCAAATAATTCCACCTCGTGCAGACGGATCTAAGATCCGACATTCAGAGACACCATAGTTCATAGAAACCTCACCTCTAGAAGGGATCTAGAGTAAATTCCCATTGGGACTTCGATCCTCACCGCTAGAAAGATTCTTGAAGGCTTGCGCATCATCTCCATCGCCATCTCCATCAACCAATTCAACTCCACCATCACCATCGACCCTCTCATCTTCATTACATTCATCTTGTTACACTTACTAGACTTTATTGTGGATTTGTATGAGTATTTACCAATCCATTTGTGGTCCATCCATATTACTATGATGATGTTGATTGCTTTTATCTGTGAGTACTTTACCTTGTTCTTGGGGAGATGAAGAAACCCTAGCATGGTGATGAATTGAAATAAAGATAATCCCTAAGTTTGTTCATGTATATGTATTAGTTTACTTTCTTGATGTTGTGTGTAAGTCGACCCAAAAATAGTTGCCTTCAGGACTAGGGAGGAAACTACCATTAGCCATGTGGTGGTGTGAAGGTGCTAAGTGACATATTGTATTGGATCATTACTCATGTGTTCAAGAGGGAATAAGAGAGGACTCATATATCCAAATTCATAACCATGGGGCAACTCTTAGGGCATCGCGGGTGGCTTGCCTAAGATTACTACTATGGTTATGAGGGATGAAATAAAAGATGGCTTGTCTTTGATCATATATTTTGGAGCTCCTCCCATACATATACATGAATGACATTATAGATATATTCTAATCATGAATAAACATAATCGCGAGTGGTGGATCCAACACTCACTGAGAATGATTTAGTCCTATTGCATTTCCAAATACTTTACATCACGAACATCTCATCTCTATATTTGCTTTCTTTACTTACTATTGTCTTGTTCACACACACTCAAACACCCCCTACTTGATATCAAAGACAACTTCCAAGAACTCTTTGAAATAGTGGCGAGGGACATTAAGACCTTAAACAATAGATCTATGTGGATTCGATACTCTTATTTCAGAACTAGCTACAAACGATATGTGCTCTTTAGACATTATTTCCCAACATGATTATGGTCATCTATATAATTTCTATCTGATGGATCTTTTTTTTATGAGATGATATTTGAGATCAGAATTCTACCATGTGTAAGATGTATTGATAGATGAATATTATGTACCCCGTTCTTAAGTACTTGTTTTGGTCATACTTGTATGCAAGAACATTTGTGGAGAAACGTGTGCGTTAGATGGACTAACATGGTGGTGGAGATTGGGAAGTGACAGAAAACTCGAGATCCACTATCTTTCTTTTGTTACCTCACTAGGTATAAAGTGAATGCATGTGTTATATTTGTTTTGTGACAATGAAGATGATCTTGTTTGGTCAAGGTAGCATATTTGTTATTCCAACATCATGTCAAAGTACTTGCGCTATACTCTGTTATACTTAATTCTAGATTTCATGTAGTTTTCCCTTTCTAGAGGAGTATAAGTAAGATGTGTTGCATCATCTTCATATTAGAAAGTGATGCTCATATGAATGCTAATGAAACACATAACAAAGTTTCAAGTGATATTATATCATCCATAAGCACTTTCTATGTTCATTGCACCTTATAAGAGAGTAGATAAATGAACCCATGAACCATGGCCCACTTTTTATTATAAGAAACACCTTTTACACAATTTTAATGCTTTTTATATTTTCTGCATTAATTAAATTCGAAAATAAAAAATATATTTATTATTTGTATAAACAAATAAACAACCAAAAAGAAATTTACCTTATTGTTTTTACCTTCTTGCCTAGTTATAGATTGTTTACTTTTATTTATTTATAGTTTTATTAATACGAAACCTTGTGCTTAACAACCACACAATAGAGTTAGGGACACAAGGCAAATACAATGTTCTGTAGGTTGCTTGAAGAGAACAATAAAAGAAGGTTCCTTGCCAATTTCTGAAGAGTTCGATATAAACCCTTGAGCCACTCGTGTCGAGAAAACCGGTTGCTACGATGCTCTGCAGTTGGAGTCCCAACGAGTTGATACACACAAAGTTGTTGCAATCAAAAACATTTTTGGTGTCGTTGACGGGGAATTGCAGAAAGCATCTCGCTGTAGCATCTTCATCAAGTTGGGAGAACAATTCTTGTTCCACAATAACCGCTAGTTAATTTTCTAGCACCGTCATCATAAAACTTGGAGTCAAAACCACATTTTTAGGTATCATCCGAGAAGTAGCAACAGAGCCCTACTCTTCTGGGAAGCAAGCTCCACTACAGGCCAGGGCAGCAGATACCCTACCACGGATGGGTGCCACGCACACCGTCGTACCCCACATCGCAGGACGGTGGACCGCATGCATCGTGGGCATGTCTCAGAATACGCGTGCAGGACCGCGCTCCGTGAGAGGTATTCCTGGCGCGACACGTCTTTTCACCCGCCGGATGGCAGTGTCCGCCAAGAGACGACGTGGCATCATGGGTCCATGTTGGTCACGGTTTATCACATCCATGGGGCCTACCCAAAGACGACGTGGCGCCATAAGCCCATGTCGGCTGCGGATTCTCACAGACATGGGACCCGTCCAGAGCCTACGTGGCACCATAGAAAATAACCGTCCGCATGATACACGAAAGATAAGATATTAAATGTAGTACAAATATAGATCGACTATAATTCAAATGGCTGATTAAATATTGGTTTCAACATATATGTTGGGATGAAGTCAAACTTTTTATACAATTCAAATGGGCCAAACGGATGATATCTTGCGACCGGCTTGTCCTCTTCTCCGCCATTGCATGACTCGTCGCGATGCTTGCGGGCATGGCGGCCAGGGTCACCTCAGATCTCCTGACATCTTCCAGTGGGATGGGCGACCGATGATGGCCAGTTGTGGGGGCTGGGGTCTGACCTTACAGAGTTTTTGAAAACTACGATCTGGCTGCCGACGATTTCCGGTCTTCTTCTTGGAGATTTTCGCAGTTTGGCACATAATGCTACTGGAGATCTAGAGCCGAATCAATGCAGTCGTATGTACCCTTCTAGGATGCAACGTGGAGCTTTGTTTACCGTTCAGTGCTATGGGACATGTCTTTCCAGGGATCTGAGAGAGATGGAGAAATTCATGGTGGCTGGGATTGAAGGTTGGTTTTGGCAAAAACAAGTTTTTGCTAAAGACATTGCGTCACATGTTCTCGCTGTGTGTCGGGTGCTCGGCGACTTGCAGCAGCAGTCTTGGCAAGCGGGGTGGCAACACAGGTGGACTGCATCTTTTGTTATGCTCATCGAGTACCGAGCCATGATTTTTAGGGCAAAAACCGAAGGTCTAATCTTCATTTGTTGTACCTGACGATGATCTTGCTGAAGGCATTGTTTTAAAAAAATTGATCTTTTCCTAGGGTGAAAACCAAACATCTTCGATCGAACGACGACAACGCTTGTGAATTGTTTCTTTCTCGCAGGTATTACTTTTGGAGAGCCTAGTTTGTAGTACGAGTGTTGTATTTGATAGTGTTTAGAGTGCTTCTGTTACAGATACTACAAGGCGACGAGGTCTTTGTTTTTCTCTTGTTTATTTTATTTTTGGTTGCGTGCACCTTGATGTTTTGAACGTATTGTTGGTGCAGAGGCTGAATATAATTGGTGTTTTTACAATATTAATATAATCCATTTGTTGAAAAAAAACTCAATCAACCACACTGGCTAATTTGATCTCGAGAATAGCCCACTCTATCTAAAGCGTTGGCCAGTTATGGTTTTCACCGGAGGTAGTTAACCAGCACGCACATCTTTTGACAAGTAGTACCACTACAGAAAAAGTTGCAGGCGCCAACGGCCACCTCCCGTCGGCATAGTCCGTGATTGTTATCGATGTAAGCTATAACAACGTCTATTGTTGGTGTAGTGCCGATGGAGTTTTCCTGGTAAGCGTAGCCCTTCTAGCCGTCAGTGTAGCGCACGCGGGACCCATATCCGGTGGTTGACGACCGTTTGGTCTGGCCGTAGCTATGCCGACGACATTGATGTCAACCTAGTTTTTTTAAAAAGACATTTTTTAAAAAAAAATCTTAAATTATTTGACTTGTTAATCTTATATGCGTCTTTTTTTAACTCTAAGTAGGATTAATCTCCGGTCAAATTGCACTCATGTTCAAATTTTCCGATTAATCACTCATCCTCGTACTACTTCAGCCCAGCATGTTTAAGGCGTGTTTGGTTACCCGGGCCGAAATTTCTCGCTTTTGTCTTTTGGCCCGCTGAATGCTGCATGTGGATAAATTTGACTTGGGCCAACTTTAGACTCTTGTTTGGTCTCCTGTATTCTTGTTTCCTCCAAAACGCCCCAGCGTTTCGTTTCTCGCTGCACACAGTAGACAATAAATATTATCCCTCTTATATAACATACTTGATCTTAATCCTCTCTAATATATCTGCCTATGATTCCATTTGAGATAATTTGTACATGAAAAAGATGCCACTCGATGTTATAAATCCATTGCGGTGAACAACTTGTAATTTTTTTGAGTGTTTGAGACGCTATGTCGTTTTTCCTTTTAGAGCTTTTTGAATGAATTTTGTCAAATTTGTCACACACAGTTGATTATTTAAAATTTTATTCACAGGGAAGACTCAGTTCATCATTTCACACGATTTGGTATTATAAGTTTCCTATTTTTATATTGCTATACGAGTAAATCTATGTATACATACATATAATACGATAGTTTATATCTACGATAGTTATGAATGTCAAACGAAAATCTCAAAACACGAAAGTTGTGTGATTCGATGAGGCGAAACTACACCCCAAAGAAAATTTCAAAAGGTCGCCCGTGTACAAATAATTTGGCAAAAAATTACAAAACATATAAACATGAACACGAAATAGACCCATAAAAGGTCAACGAAATTAGGAATCGATCGCCAGAATGGATTCACAACATCGATTCACATCTTTTTTATATACAATATCTTGAATTGATGCATGGTTTTATAGATCAAAGTGCATTAAGAATTTACCACGTTTAGAAAGAAAAGTTCGCGTATCTGGATTGTACACGGGGATAAGAATTTACACCCAGTGGACCTGTCTTCATGGAAACACCTAAAATCGGTGTTCCGAGCAGGCCAAGTTTTGGACTGCTTTAAGAACCGTACGGTGCAGCAATTCTATGCAGCCCAACTCTCCAAACGAATTTATTTCTTTCCGCACCATGCGAGAAACGGGCATCGACCCAACCAAACATGCCATTAACTTATTCGTTCCTTCCGGATGAGCTTTCAATAAGGAAATTATACCTTATTGATAATTACTACCATATTAATCCTTTTTTTAAGAACCTACCATATCAATCCTATTAACCCTTGGACCAACCAAACACGCCATTAACTTATTCGTGTCACACGCCTTTATTTTAAATTTTTTAAACAATTATTTAAATAAACTAAAAATAAATAAGTAATAATAATCTTGAATTCAAGTAACAATAAAATGATTTTTTTCTATATAATATGGAATAATTCATATCTTTAAATCCGTAAATCGGAACTCGACAAATAATATGTCTAAATCGATCAGAAAAATGAGAAGAATCCATACATGGCATTCCTATAATCTTTTTAATAATGCATCATTTTTTTAAATAAAATTCATTTATGAGTGTTCAAATCTTCAAAAAATCATATCGAAATTTCCCTTTTAAATTTGAGGAGTTTAAAAAAAATCCTTAGCTCAGGATTGAGCCTCTCTAAACTTGTAGTAGATCTCTGATGAAATAGCATATTGTGACCCTAAAAATATTTTTTCCAAAAAATCATGAGTATAAGATGCCTCTTGTTCAAATCTGACCCACTTTCTACTAATACAGCAGTAATTTGTATTTTTCATGAGGGATGGATGGAAAGGTTTAAGATAACTCGGTTGGAACATTGTTTATGCAAGGTGGCCTAGTATTTTTGAAAAATATGGTGGTACCATTTTGAAACTTTCATTTGGTGGTTGCTTCATAAAACACCCCGTTTTTGGCATTCAGAAAATGCAAAATGGTTTTGGGCGTGGCAAAAAAAAAATTCCTTCTGCAACATTGTTTGTCATCTCATGATGCACATAACATTGGTCGTTAACATGACAGCTTATTTCTAAGAAAGTTTTTTTGAGATGCAATAAATATATCAAGTTTTATATTTTTTGCTTCCAACTATGTCACGTAATATGACATCACGGAAGGTTTTACATTTTTTGGATTTTTGAATTTCTTATGCCCGTTTCAAACAATGGTCAAAACGGCGGGCATAAATATTATTAGCTCGGGGCTGAGCCTCGCTAAACTAGCGGTGGATCTTTGAGGAAATAGCATGTTGTGAACCTAAAAATGATTTTTCTAAAAAATCATGAGCATCAGATCATGTACCTGTAGTTCAAATCTGACCATATTTCTACCGATTCAGCATGAATTTGTATTTTTCGTGAGGGGTGGATGGAAAGGTTTAAGATACCCCGGTTAGGATATTGTCCATGAAAGATGGTCTAATATTTTTGAAAAATAGGGCGGTACCCCTTTGAAAGTTTCTTTTGGCAGTTTCTTCACAAAACACCCCGTTTTTGGCACTCTAAAAATGGAAAATGTGTTATACTACCTCCGTTTCAGGGCTTAAGGCGCACACGCTTTCCCAATCAAAATTTGACCGAAAGAATTGAGCAACAAAATCTTGATTATATTGTACACAATTAGTACAGTTGGATTCGTATTGAAAAATACTTTTCAGTGATACTAGTTTTATACCAAAACTCTTTACTTATTTAGAGTAATTCTTGGTCAAAGAAAAACCACGCAAAACGAGAACGCCTTAAGCCCTGAAACGGAGGGAGTACGAAAGTATTTGTAATGTTTTTATATTTATTTAACAAAAACATGTAATATTTGAGTTTAGATAGATAGATCTTATTTTTCTGCAAATTTTGATTTATTATATGTTTTTTTTTGTATTAGAATGATTTAGTTATGATTTTTCTAGAATTAATGTTTTTTTTTTGTAATCGGCGAAGGTGTGAAAACTAGGCCGACGGCTTAGTTGTCGGCGTAGACTTGACACCGTCGCATCATCGTCACGTCTCATCCCTACACCGACGTCCAAGTCTACGCCAACTACTGTCGTTGGCCTATCCCACCCTACACCGACGGTAAATCTGGGCCGACGGCATGTTTGCTCGGCTGCCCTTCTCGGGGCCTACGCCGACGGCCCCGACAAATAGCCGTCGGCGTCTTCCTTTTCTCCGGTAGATACCTCTGTTCTAAATTATAACTCGCTTTGGATATTTCAATAAAGATTACATACAATCTAAAATAAGTGAACGGACTTAGTAAAACGCTTGGATATACATGCGATTCATGAAAATGCGCCATGATTTTTTATAATTCAGAAATGGATGCGGTGTATAAAATATACAGGTCCCGCCTAACAATGACACTCTATAAAGCATGACGGAATAGTACTACGTCTTAATCATATACTGGTCGAGGTAAAATGTCTTTTAACAAGGTCATCAAGTTCCTGTCACTTGTTCGTGAGGCCTAGGAGTTCCACTGGTGAGAAGAACTGCACCATGCATGCATGTTCCCTTAACATATATAGTTGACGGGTAAGCATCTGCTGGTGTCATACCGTTAGCATATATATACCCTTTTCGTGCTAAACACCTTCAGTTGCTTCCCAACTCGTTACACGTCGTACGTGGAAGTGGTTCGGTCGTTGCTCCATCTTGGCGAAACAGCACATGATTCCCCGGTTTTGTCCACGAGCGAGCACCCTCGGAAATGGAAGGCCGGCGGGGAGGGCGACCCGTGTGGCCACGCATTGTGTGTGGCTTCTGGTCGTGCTCATCGGTGTCGCGTTCATGCATGTCGATCGACCCGTCCATGATTTGTTTGCGCATGTGGTTAACATGAGCTCGAGTGTGCCACTCAACGGGGCCAGCGCCATTGGAGCTAGCGGGAGGTAGACCGTTGATATCTTCGGGGGAATGACAGGAGAGCTGCCAATCCCGACTAGCTAGCGACTACTGTACGTACGTAGCTGGAAGGAAATCGGTCAGGACTACTCCACGTGCTTCTTTGCTACTAATGCATCTTGTTCGGTCAGGGAATGAATCTTTCTCTGTAGAGACGATCGAGTCGATTATACTCGATCGCCGGTGTAGGAAGCGGAGTAGTTGCCTTCGTAGTACATACTCTGTATTTTTCTGGCGATCAGATGCAGCGTTCAGTGGTCGGCGCGTACTCGGCATGCCATGGCCAAATACAGATGCGGTGCATATGCTCTGCAGCCTCTGCTGCACTACTACTATGGCAAGTTGGCAACTATACCACTCTCGAGGCCTGCATGCAGCCCAAGGGCCAAGGCAACGCAGGGCATATTTTACCCGTACAAGGCAGTGAACAAGTTTCCAGGCTTTGCTTTGAGACCGATGGTCTGAGTTCAAGCCGTGTAGCGTGAGGCGACCGGGATTCCTGCCGGATCGGGATGCTCTCGCGATAACAAAGGAACAATGGCCGTGCACCTCCCGTTCCGATGCGAGACATATCCGCTATGGTTACCTGGCGTGGGTCGCGAGCTCAACATTGCCAGCAACATGCACTATCTTCTTTCTTCTATTGACAATGATATACACTGCCATGTACTACACGTAGAAGCGGTCGCCGCTCGCAACCTCGCGAGAAGAGAAAGTAAAAGAAAAAACAGCAAAAATATCTAGTAGTAAGCTGTGGGGATACAATAGTACAACCAATAATAAACAACGAAAGGGACGGATAAGAAGAATAAGAAAAGAAAAACAACGAAAGGGACGGAGCAATACAGTCCAAACTCTGCAATCTGCACGTACGTACGTTCTGCTCCGGAGTCGTACGAGCGAGAACGGACGGCCAACTACGGAAGTAGGGTAGGGGGAACGCACGGCACGACACGGGAGGGGGACGGGACGGGGGGCCTCCGCGTACGGCCGGCTAGCCGGGGAGGCGGGGATACACTACACGGCCCTTGCCGTCACGTCGTGCGCGTGCCGCAGCCTGGCCCAGCCGGGCTGCGGTGCACCTCTGCTTTTCTGTAGCGGTGCGAGCTGCGACGTAGTACGTACAGTACATGTCAGTCTCGCTCTCGCGCGCCCTGATTAGATTTCCGGGCGGCGGTACGCCTCAGGTTTGTTTGTTCGGGTTAGCGTCTGCCACATGTCACGGAATCCGACGGGAATAAATCACTGAGCCTGACTGACTCGGACCTGCACGTTGCATCTGTCGTGTGCAGCCGCAGATCGTTCGCTACCTGCCTTGTGGGCCTCCCGGCATACATCGGTGCGTAACGATCCAAGTACTAATTACTCAACACTGAACGCACTCCTTAGAGCAAGTGCAGTAGTATAGACGGTTGTTGGCTATAAGAAATATCCACGTTATCTATAGTTTTTTTTTTCGAATTCACGTCACCTAGAGTTAAGGTAATAGCCAGCTTATATAATAGATACACACAAATTATAATAATTTATTAGTAGCATGACTCATTTATTAGTATAGACTGGCTAAATGGAGTATTCTTTGTCACCCCAAAGAATAGGGAGGCCTGGGTATACATGATCTGGAGATCAAAAATACCGCCTTACTTAGTAAATGGCTCTTCAAACTATTAACTGAAGAGGGGATATGACAAAGTTTACTTAAAAGAAAATACGTTGGATCAAAAGCGCTGTCCCAAGTGGTTTGGAAACCTGGTGGCTCTCACTTTTGGGCCGGCTTGATGGCGACGAAGAAACATTTCTTCCGCTTTGGTACTTTTTCAATAAGGGACGGGTCTCAGATACGGTTTTGGGAGGATAAGTGGCTTGGCACCACTTCACTCCGCGAACAATGTCCTGCTTTGTATTCCATTGTCCGGTATAAAGAGGAAACGATCGCCAAAGTGCTAGAATCATTCCCCCCTAATGTGACTTTTCGGAGAAACTTAATTGGTGCAAGGCTTGACTCTTGGATCATGTTGCTACATCGGTTAACAGATGTTCAACTGTCAGCTGAAAATGATGAATTCCGATGGAATTTAAGTGAGAATGGCTCCTTCTTAGTTAGTTCCTTATACAATGCCTTAATTTAGCCAGTCTTACCTTTTCTAGATAATAGGATGATTTGAAAGATGAGGATACCTCTCAAAAATAAAATCTTTGCTTGGTATCTCCGTCGAGGGGTTGTCCTTACTAAAGATAATCTTCTTAAGCGGAATTGGCATGGGGATCCTAGGTGTACATTTTGTCAGCATAATGAGACAATAAAACACCTATTTTTCCAATGCAATGTCGCAAGATCTATATGGTCAGTTACCCAAGCAGCTTCTGTCTTGTATCCACCGAGTAGTATTGCCAATATATTTGGGAATTGGTTACACGGTATAGATCGCAAGTATAAGATACTTTTTCGGGTAGGAGCGATTGCCATTATATGGTCGCTTTGGCTATGTAGAAATGATAAAGTGTTTAATGATACAAACTGTTCACTTCTGCAGGTTATTTACAGATGCACTGACACCCTTCGGTGTTGGGCGACACTTCATCGTGCGGATCACCGCATGCTTTTCACGGAGGTGTGTATGCGGTTGGAGGACACGGCGCGGGATTTGTTCACCCGATATGGCTGGCAACATAATCTGCGGATTGACATACCTTCGGCTCCTTAGGCGCTTTACAATTTCTCATTATGATATGTAATTTGCCTATGTTTTTTTATTCCTTTATGTTTGGATTGCTGGATTTTGGCGGCTGTGTGCATCCTAGTTATGCAGAGGTCGGGTGTAATGCTTAAACTCTAAGTAATAAAGCGCCCTTTATCAAAAAAAATGACTCATTTTTCACTCTCATATGGTGCCTAGGAGCACGTGATGTAGCTGACTCTTAATTAAGAGCAAGGGCAATAGTATAGCCGGTTGTTGGCTATAAAAATGTCCAATTCACCTATAATCAAGCTAATAGCCAGCTTATACAATAGATAAACACAAACTATAGTAATTTATTAGTAGCATGGCCCACTTTTCACTGTCACATGGTGCCTAGGAGCATTTGCTACAACTGGCTCTTAGCCAAGAGCCCACTCATTTTCTCTCTCCTCTTCTCTCTCCTCCACCTAGACTAAGATATATTATTTAATTGTTTATAGCTTGCTTATATCAGCTTATTATACTTGCTCTAAGAGCCCACATATTTTCTCTCTCCTCCGCCTAAACTAAGATATATTATTTAATTTCTTATAGCCTACTTATGTCAGCTTATTATACTTGCTCTTATTGATGATTTTAGAACGAAGGTTTAACCAATAGCATTTCCAGCAGGGTCTCAGGACGGGTTTTTTAAATCCGGATAGCGAAAATCCGTTTAGTCGTGTTCTCTTACGTCCACTTTTTGCGGATTTTGTTCAAATTATATTCAGGGTTTCCAGGCCAAACCTAGGGCATCGAGAATCGCCTGAAAATGCCGGATGAAGCGAAAAAACGTGTGGGCCATGACTATGATGACATGAGGCCAAGCTCCCGCATTTCTTCTCCCCACCCCCGCATTTCTTCTCCTTTCCCTTCCACAACTCCCACCAGTTCCCCGAGCTCTCGCCTGCCATGCCGCCCAAAGAATTCATCAAACCTCGCTCCACCGTCGGCGTACCAAAGGAGAAGAAGCCGAGAAAGCTGACGCCAAAGTCGGATGGCTGGACAGACGTAGACTGGGCGTAGGATTGCCCGTGAAGGAAGATCGAAACAGATAGCCAAAGGGAGCGGACGCTGAAGTCGGAGGAGGCGCACGCGATTACGGAGGAAAAATCGGCATCCGAGCGCGCCGCCCGTATGGCCATGGCCCGTTCGCTACCTCTCGTCGCCGCGCATTACAGCGTGCCGTGGGGAAGCCAGCCCATCGTCGGATCTCATGGCAGGTTCTCGCCGATCTCGTGGGCGATGTTCCAGAAGATCCAGGCGAACCCGCGCTAGAGGCTCTTTGTCCCCCGAGTTCGAAAGAGGATTGAACCCGAATATGCTCTTCCCCTGCCCTGTGCCTCGCCTGCCGACCTTAAACGTCGACATCAACGTCCCCTACGCCATCTATACCTCCAGAGATCGGCCATAAGAAGGCCAATATGTTGAAGTCTATGGGACCGCCTGCGCTAGAACCTCACAAGAAGAGCACGGAGGCCCAAAATAACCCATGTGGTGCGTCTCAAGGGGGACAATGCCACCTATGCGCATTCCCTCCTCGAGCACCCACGACCATCAGAATTGATCTCCAACTCCGAGTCTTGACCTAAAAATGTCTATAATAAGGTCCATCAATGAGATCTCAGAAGAGATGGAGAGGAAAAAAGAAACATGACACAAAATCAGAACAAACGAAGATTGGAGGAGGAACAGCCATCAGAGCCATCCCAGGTTAGAACTCCACCATCTCCAACATCATCATATTACTGTCTCCATGATGAAGAGGCTATAAGAAAGTTGTAGCTTAGATCCCCGAGAGTTCGACATAATCCTAGAGTCATCCTTGTGGGAAAAACACTCTTGGTACATCACTCATCACTTAGAGTCTCAACGAGCACACACAAAGTTGGTGTCATCATGCGGAATTTTTTCAAATTTGGAAAAAACACTCAGATCAAGTATGCTTTCAACTTGGTATCTAAATTGCCTTCCATGTAGCCCATCAAGCTAGCTCAAATTGTCATAATTGGAGGGGAATTGTTAAAATTGGTAACTGTTGCACCACTAAAAGACAAGGAAAGATACAGTTGGAAAATTTAATAGGAGTAACCATCACCCGCAAATCATAAATATGGATGACATACAGAACTCACTCTATTTTTTTGAATGTGCAAAGAAAATACATGTATATGTGAACAAGTGCCAGATGAGAATCTTCTACACACACCTAGAAAGTACGTGAGGCATCACATTTGTCTCTACAGATACATCCCATTTAGACCGCATGTGTGTGCGGACCCTAAATGGATAATTTTTCTTATCTATATCAATTTATCAATATTAATATTTTCTAACAAAAATATGAAGCACAAGTTGCATGACTCGAGAAGCTAATCGGACAGCTCGTCCTTTCACGTATAAGTCCCATAAACAGCCAACAACCACTAGATCTATCTCTCCTCTTCCTCTCATGTCTCATACCAGTCCCCACTTGGCAGTGCATCTTCATCGCAAACACCACCACACAACGACAACTACTTCATCTATGTCAATGATCCAATACTTCTAATCCACAAAAGCAATGGTGGTAAACACTCCTAATCCTAGGTTAGGATGAAATGTTTGTGATCATGGTGAGGTGTTAGTACATTTGATTAATACTTCATGAAGACCTATTTGTCCCATTTATCTAGTATAATATTTAAAGTCGTTTTATGGTTAAATTTAATTACTGTGAATAATAAGGTTCATTTAGTTACTCTAAATAGTAAGGTCACTTTAACTTAAGAGGACTTATTTGAAAAATTGACCAGCCTCCCTGGTCCGGTCAATTATAAAGGTCGCGTAGAATTCATAGCGTAATAGTATATGCATTGTAACATCCCAACATTTAGGAACTAATGAAGGGTAGATTTAGGAATTTGGAATGTTGCATGCATTCATCTGTGAAAATGTGGGTAAAATTTTCGCCAAATAAAAACCTAAAGTGATCAAGGTTTCTTTCATACTTTGAGATTAGGTTTAGTCTTAAAGGATGATTGCTATAGACTTTGATATGATCTTTGAGGAATTATGTGTTTTGGAAAATGAATTTGAATTTTAAACTTGAGTGTTTGAATTATAATTCAAATGAATTATGAATAAGGTTTGAATCTTGATTTAATTAAGAGTTAATCAATATAACTCAAACTTTATCTAAAGAAAACAATTAAGAATATGAATACTTATTTCATATTTTCATTCCATAAATAAGTTACAAAAATGTAACTTATTGAAATTATCCACAAACTTCACAAAAGCAAATAAATAAAGAATAAGAATATTTCTTCATTGATAATAATATAATCTTTATTACAAAATAATAAAATGAAGATTACAAAATAATAAAATGAAAATTACAAAAGAATAATGAAGATTACATTAACTATCCTATAAAGAAAACCTAAACTAAAATCTTCATCTTCAAATCTGTACCTGCAAGACAAACACTAATAAAAAAAGGTTAGGGTTAGAATTGTTTTACTCTCAGACATGTCAGTGAGGTGCACTGAACAAGATTCATCATTGAGAAATTTATAAAAAATGGGCAAGTTTCACCAATATGAAAGAATCTATCTTTCATAAATTTTAAGCCAAAAAGTCAAAATGACAGCAAGGAGGGGCAAGTTTCACCAGCCAGGTAAAAGTAATCAGATCAAAGTAACTCTCAAGTCCAAAGCATATCCACAAGTACATAGCAAGCACACAGGCAGGACACACACCTAAATGCATGGTGTGTGCTATCAGCTTCACAACACATCTCAAACACACAAAACCATCAGCACGTTCGTGGAGAGCCACTAGTGCATCTCTTCACTGCTCACACACATAAGAACAACCAGCTTAGCCAGCAGCTAAACCAAGCACAACAGCCAGCAGCCAAACCAACCAAAGCCCAAGATCTCATCACCAGGATGGCGACATAAGGAGGGGGAAGATCAGGTGGGCAGCAAGACCAAGGTCAAGCTATCAGGATCAGGAGATGATGGACTAGATCAAGGATAAGCCAGAAGCTAAATAGACCAGGGGACCACAAGATCAAGCTACCACAAGATCCATCACTAGCAACGACAACATCAAGTGACAGTGGTGAGTATAAAGACCATCACATGATCTATCTGTCTAAGATTAGACAAGCATACATGATCTGTATCACAGTCAAACTCTCAGAAAGCACCCAAGTGGTGTGAATCCATCCTGAGATTTTAAAACTCTAAAGGCAAACAGCAAAGTACAAGGATCCAACCAAAACTCAGAACAACATCATTGAATTGGCTGTCAAGCTATATATTTCAATTCAAGAACAAATATAACTTAGATTTCACTTCTAGGCACATCCCAAAAATAAGGGTAGCACCTTAGAAGTTAATCTTTTGGATGCATATAAATGATCAAGCCTACTATCAATTTTTCTCCAAACTTTAATTCAATAAAACAGTAGCTGGTACCACTACCAGGACTATCTATATGAATCAACTAGATAAGGCCTAAACCCCTAAGCCTTAGACCAACATCATTGGTCTTAGGGATTTCAAATAAGAACATTTCTACTTATCTTTTAAAGCCAAACCTTTCTTAAGATTAAACCAACCCAATCAATAAATAAGAATCAATCTTGTGTGCCATACCAAGATGGTGTCACAAGAACAATTCTACATGAATCAGGATAAACATTCAGTCATCACAGATTCAATCAATCAATCTACTAATCATTTTCCTGTCATTACAGGAATCATAATTAGGACATTCCTATGTTTATCTTCACTGTTTGAGATCATTGTGATCTCAAACCACACATTAATTATCAAGCCAACAGCACTAAGACAGTGATTTCATCACACCATACCCATTATTATTAACCAAGAAATGACAGTGGTAAGTTATCAAACCCACTGACTTTACCAAGCATTGGTTTCAGAGAAACTATGTCATCTGAATCATATGAAATCTAAGCATAAAACCATCTAATAAGCCACCAGAACCATTATAGTTCATCTCAAGCAACAAGCCTCAGGCTAATAACCATTTAGCATGCTTACAGACCATCCACACATGATCTAATTCATCGAGTATATGATCAACCACAGGATAAGAACCCTAAATGAAATAAATCATCTTAATCAGGACAAGACAGTAACCAGAGAGGTCACTGACAACATCTAGCATAGGATGAGCGAGCACGGAGAGCACTAGGGGAGTGGAAAAGAACTCACCAAAGGTCCTCGCTGAAGACTAGAAGAGGAAGCAGAGGTGGCCGACGACCATGGTGGCACGGGGAGCACCCCCAGGGAGGGTGCTGCGACCCATAAAGCGCCACGACGGCGACCATGACCGCGCCTTGAGGCGAGGAGAATCACCATGACACACGACAGCAGCGGGAGCACCAAGATCCACGCCAACCCCCAAACCCTAGTGTTCGGGACGACATCGATCCGTCGCAGGAGAGCCCCATGCTCAAATCCAATTGGACAGGATGGAGAGGCGTAGTTGACAACCTCCTCCTGCACCACGGCGGTGACCAGTATGGCCCACGACGATGGGAATCTTCGGCGGCGACATCACCGACCACGGGGTCGGGGACAAAGGAGGAGAGAAATGAGCTCGAGGGTGAGAGGCAGCGAGGGAGTGGGCTGAGTTGGGCCGGACCATTTGGGGTGGTTATTTTGACTATGTCTAATGGGCCACCAAGGGCCCAATAAGATTAAGCCAGCCCAAAAACCTTTAAGGCATGTTTTAATAAATAGGAAAAGACCAAAATACCCCTAAATTTAATTAAATCCTAGAAAATAAAATAAAAGTCCAAAAGTTATAAATAAAAAAATTTTGGATTCACAATAATCCACACTATCCAAATAAATTAATAAATAAAATCTTAGACACATAAATTTTATTAAGAATTTTGTAATTTTTATAATCCTTATGGAATTTTACAAAATTATTGAAAGTTGATAAAATTAATTAAAATTCACTTTCATCATATATTAATATTGTAGTATTTTAGAAAAATACTAAACAAATATTTAATAACATTTTTTGATATTTAAATAATAATTCTTAAAAGAATTATTAAATCAATAAAAGTCAAATAAAAGAGAAATAAAATAAAAGAATACCATTTTCTATTATAAATATTAAAAATTCAATATTTATAAATACTTTACTATTAGAAATAATTTTATTAATAATGGGGAAAATGCATATCAAATTAAATGATGCATTACATTACTTGCATAATCATTTTGCTTCTTTAAATATTGTCCTTACCGGGCAATAATGATGTTTTTGTAGACATAGAAGCTCAAGGTCGAGTGCAAGCATCAGACTTCACTACCTTGCCATCACAAGGCAAGTTCATCACTTGCTCATGCCCTTTGAAGAGTCTTTATCAAAGTATTTGCAAATTGTGTGTTATCATTTATACTATAAAAGAAAGAAAATATTATTTTCACAAATAAAGAAATCATAGATATCATCCTAAGTGATGATATAATGGAGCAATAGAACTTAAGGTTCTATTTGCAACAACGATGATCCAGTAGGGACTTAATAACCCCAGACATCAGTGATTCTAGCGCCGTATATTACGCGTTAGCCATGAGATTTGGAATGGGACAGAGAAGTCACCTGTATCTTCTTCCTCTCACATGAAGCCGGATGTGCAGGTCGTGGTTGTTATCCTCGTAGCGTGCATATTAATTGGTAATTTGTAGAGGATATGCAACATATGGGTGGGAACCCTCATCGTCCCACGATAGTTCTGGCATCTAACCGTTTGTACAAACCATTGTCGTAATTCATTATGTGGGCATGATGTACACCAAGGAGGCATGCGAGGTCGCGAAGGGGTCAGTGATTGGCTTGGACCAACTACTGGGCCCCATGTCCACACCCGGATTTTTCAATCCTAGATGCCTGTTATGCCATACATCGCAATCCCAGGATTACCATTTTTGCGAGACATAACAGAATTGGATACCATAGTACATCATCCATTACAAACGATACATAAGTTCTTACACAAATAGGGATCTCACGATCCATTTCTTAATACAACTTCAAGCAGCGGAATATGTAATAATAACGATAGGGTAGGCGAAGCTCCATCTTTGGGGTCACAGGCAATGCTGACGATGGGAGATGATCCTAGTTGTCGTAACCTCCCTGGGGTCCATCCTCTAGGTACTCCTCTTCATAGTCTGGCCATGGGAATAGCCAGGGACAAAGCCATGAGTACTCTTTAAGTACTCGCAAGCTAATACTAACAGGTAAAGGGGTTTTTGGATAATAGGACACTAGGCTCTAGGGTTGTTTTGCAAAAGCCAGATTTATCTCTACTAAGTTCCGAAGCTAGTCACAATTTTATAAATCCTAGGTGGGATCTTGTAACTCAGGTCACAACTATGTTGTGGTCAAGTCAAAGTCTCAATTCATTTCACAAGTCATTTTGAAAAGTCTGACGGGGGAACAGTATGGCCACTCCAACTGTCCATAATCGCGGACGCGGCTATTCGAATAGTTTGACACTCTGCAGAGATTGTACACTTTCACCACAACATTCGATACATCCGTCAGGAACAAATCCTGAATTCACCATACTCAATATGCGGATAATCAATCCTAACCTTTTGATTACACACTCTAGTATAAGCACCTCTCCTGTGAGTTTGGCCTCCCAACCATGACCAACTGTCATCTTGGGTACTGCACAGGTGGACAATCTTCCCAAGGTAGCCTCAGCTCAGACCTTGGCCGTGAGGGAACTAATACTAAGGTATAAAAGTTTCCATTCAAGCCCTACCCAATATTCGGGTATTGTGGTTATACGATAAAATTGGAATGGTATCGCATCCAGACAACCATCAATTTTATAAAGGGCTAAGGCTCATGCCTCAATGTTTTCATCACCAAAATCATCAAGTGTTCGGAAACACATGTCCAAAACATTTCAATAGAATGATCCATCATTCCAAGGTTTTCATAACCATTTTTCCACCAAGTAAACCCATCTAAAGTTGATCAAGTTTTATGCTTAGCACTAGCATCTACAGGTGGGGGTAGTACTAATGAGGGGTGGTGAACTAGTGGAGTTTCAACTAAGAACAACCTTATATCTTAGGATGATATCAAGGTTTCTAACTTAGGCCAAATTTTATGCTCTTTATGCAACCTTCAGAATCTTTCTAGTATCTACAAGTCACTTAAGTCAACTCTAAGTTAAAGCTTTGATAAAGAAATAAAGTAAGAAGCTTGCAAATAAAACTAGGATTGGTTTATCAAGTGGGTATGATCACATATGCTTAAGGCATATAGTAGGCATAGTAACAAGCAAGTA
This sequence comes from Avena longiglumis, assembly GCA_030063025.1. Lineage (NCBI taxonomy): Eukaryota > Viridiplantae > Streptophyta > Magnoliopsida > Poales > Poaceae > Avena > Avena longiglumis. The sequence continues at coordinate 525,597,952 of CP125975.1, forward strand.
TTTGCTTGCACAAAATCAGTATAAGCTTGCTAAATTGCAAGTGTTAGCTTGCATAGGTCAACTTGATTAGTAAGGCTTGCACATTCACTAGTAGTATTAGGCTTGCCTTGGGCAGAGCAGTGGTTGAAGTTCTCCTCGGCTTCTTCTTCGTAGTATCCTTCTTCCTCCTCGTATCCTTGGTCGGTACTAGCGTCTATGAATAAATACGAGGTACACAATCACCAAACAATACTTAACTACTTGCAATCATCACACACAAGGGTCCTATAGATGATCTAGCATCATCTCTAACATTACAAGGTTAAGGCTTGATTTAATTCCTTTTATTTTTAGAAAAGTAATTTCTACTCATTGAAAAACTACTTAAGATTTAATATTCTCCAAACCAAACATGGGATCATGTTGACACATGTCATCACCACATATTGTAGTCCATGGGAATGTGATTTAAAGTGGTGTCACAATTTAATAAGGTTTTACCCTTTTATTCTAATTAATTAAGGTGGCTAGAAATGCCTATGTAGCATTATTTTATTACTTGAACATTATTTCTGCAAGTAAACCTATATATTTTTATATATTCTGAAAGGTATGGTTAAATGTGATTTTTGAGAGTTGGAATCAACTCAAAAGCTATTATGGTTTAAATTTGAAAAATGTTTGAATGCAGAAAAGCTTCTGCCTTGTTATTTTTACTAAGGATGATCTACAGATCCAAATGACTTGAATCCAACGGGCTTGGATTCAGCATTCACAGACCTTTCCAACAAAATTGGTTTAATTCAAATTGGTGCACTGAATCGATCTGGGTTGATTTTTGAAGTTGGTTACAGAAGTGTGTTTGAATTAAAATAGAAAAGATTTAATTCAAATCACTGGGCTGCGCGGGAAAAGTTAACGGGCCGGCTAAGCAGTGCTCGCTGGCTGCTTAAGTGGGTGTCCCCACTCATCGCTGACACGGGCTGGCGGCGGTATGGGGCAATATGGGTCCTTCGATCGATTCTAATCCAACTACCGGAGTCATCGTCGACGGAGACAACGCCGAGAACGAAACCTAGCGCCAGTGATGGGGTGCTGGGGCTCACCGGGTCTTGGCGAGGTCGGCGAGGCGAACGAAGTCGACGACGAACTTCAGGGAGTGGTCGCGCTCACAGGGTGGACGAAATCGATGGCTCCCTTCTTCTCTAGAGGCGGCGGGCTCCGGTGAAATTCCGGCGGGGTGGTGCTCGCCTTGCTCTGAGAACGGTGTGGCACGATTAGTGAGGAGAGGGGAGTGAGATGGTGTGAAGAAATCGAGTGGGGGTGGCCTCTATTTATAGTCGAGCGAGGGGACCGTCGGGGCGCACGGTGAGCTCGTCGGGGGCGATGTTACAGGCAGCTATTGGAATGGGCAAGGGTAGGGGACGGTGTGGTGTCTCCTGGCGATTCTCAACGACATGGTTTCGAGGCATGGGGCGGTGCGGCTTGGTCTGGAACATGCGATGCTCTGCGCGGCAGAGGCGGCATCTTCGATGGTGAGTGGTGGCTATGTGTCACGAGGCGGCGAACGGGGATGTCTGGTGGTCTCCTGGGTCGGTGGGGATTGTGTATGCAGCGGCGCGTAGGGCGCTGTGGCCGGTCGAGGGTGGTGCTCTGGCGCACGCTCAACATGGTCTTTGGCGGTCTGGACGCGGTTCGTGCGCGTGGTCCAGGGCCTGGCAAGGCTCGAGCAGTGGACAGGGAGTGGCGGTGGACAGTGGGCTACCTCCCAGACATGCTGGCTAGGCTTGCTGCTGCTCCTAGCTTGCTATCGACTATGGGGTGGCAAGGGTGTGCTCGGCTGTTCACCATTGATGGCAATGGCAAGCTCACAGTGGTGCTAGTGCTTGGTTAATCTTCCTAGATGATCTACTGAGCTAGTTGTGGGCTAAATGGGGAACCGGTTAGGCAAGAATCATTGCTCACAATAGTGTTTGATGTTTGTTTGATTTGTGTCTGCAACCTGTTTGATGAAATGGCCGCATGAAATCAAGTTTTGAATTTTGAAAAGATTTTTGGTTGGTTTGCTAGATTGGTGCTGGTGAGTCTGCAGATGCTTGGGTTTTGAAAGTTGAGCTTGTTTGAGTGGTTTTTGAAAAAGTGGGATCTTCCCATATGATAAAGATTCAATTTTGAATTGTCATTTAAACTATGCATTTGAAAGTTTCTGGATGATCACAAAGTGGGCCTTGATACCTTGTTATGAGTACATTCAAGGGGTGCAAAGATCCAGAAAAGTTTCCATTAGGTTCTGAAAGTTTGAGGCAGCCAAAGTAGGCACATGAGAGTTAAATTGGTCAAAGTGACCATTCATTTAATATATGTGTTTTGATTTACTTGTCTTTAGGAAAAGTGTGGAAAATGTTTTAGATGATGTTTATTTCACCTAAGAAACATTTTACAAGCAATGACACAATCAAACAAGGTGGTTTAAAAGAATTTCAAAATCAATGCATACACATATGCATGCATTCATAATTTTAATTAGAAAAGTTTTTGTTAACCCCAATCTTGATGACTAGAGTTTGATGTTCCAAGTTTAGTATTTTTGGGATGTTACACCCCACATCATGGAATTGTGGACGGGAAAGTACGCCCGGTTGTGCAACAAAGAGTTGATCTCTCATGGGTAAAGTAACGCACCTCTACAGAGTGTAAGAATTGTAACTTGTTACTCCCTGTTCCGGGAAGGAGCTACGAACGCGGCAGGAAAGGAACTCCATGAAAGTTCTGGTCAACCTATGAAGGCTAATGTCATAGATTTCCATAAATAAAATTAATCTTTGAAGAAAGATTTACAGAAATTGCATAGTGCTAAGGATTTATAATCCGAGGTGGTAGTTAGAGCATCAAACTTCCCACCTTGCATATAATGAACTTATTGGGTAACGCTGTTACTCATTATTTCCTTTGATCCCTTGCTTAGACTCTGAGGATCCCGAAGACGTGCCAATGTATGCAGCCGAATGTCAGGAATATGTGTTCTACGAGGAACATGATCTGTCCGGAGGTGTTGAAGGAGTGGATTACGAAATCCGCTACGGTGTCGATGATAACGAGTCCAACTAAGTATCCCTAGTTAGTAGTAACCAACGGAGCCGAGTAGCATGAACTCTATAGGATAAGCTGTTGAGCTCAACTCCTAGTCGGAGTTGCTACTTTTAAATTCCGCTAAAACACTTTATACTTTGGTTTGTAAGTTGAATCTTTAGGAAGTCTTGAACTTCCGGTATTGTAATAATAATAATGTGTGTATATTTGTAATATGGACCCGCAATGTTTCTTTTGTACCACTCCGAGGGATGTGATATTTACGGAACGGTGTTCTGTGGATGTCATGTCAACGACTATAGTGTACTACACATGTAGTGGTATGCTGGGTCACTGCAGTTGGTATAAGAGCAAATTGCTTTGACCTTAGGTGGAAACCTAGTAAAGGGCATTACCTGTAGGAAAGTTTAGCAACGATAAATAATTCTCTAAAGTAATATAATGGGTATTCAAGTGAGAATATTCCGTTATATATTTTAGTGCGATAATTCTTTGTTATGACGCAATATATTATTGGATACTAATCAAAATTATTTTTCTGATATACAGAGATATGGCACCAAAGTTTCCAAAACAGACTTTGGTAAGGAAAGAGGAGACTCTTGATGATTATCAAGGATCATTCACTGACCAACTTCGTCAACTTTTAAAGATCTTTAGTTGTCCAACTAGAATTCCAGTGAACACTATCACTTACCTTGATGGCCGGATGTTATCCGTGTATCGTGTGAGTATCCAACTCCCAGAGGATCTTGGATTATATCATGATCTACCTATAGGAGAAGGTAGGAGTCATTTAGCAGCATATCATGTTGTTGTTGTGGAGGCGATAGCTAATATCCGGGAGCAGAAAACCAAGGAGTTAGAAGGTAGCACATTCTCTGTGATACCCCATGATTCCATAGACTCGGAGCCTATACCGGATCATCTTACTTTGGTTAAGAAGCATCCTAAGTTAGCTTCCAAGTTTATGGATAGATATCGAACACTCGTTGCGTCTTTTTATAAGACACATCAAGTGATTGTCGAAGATAAAAATGACATGTTAGAGGATCTAACTGATCCAGAAAGGAGGAAACAGTTAGCATTCCAGTTAGAAAAGGAAGCAAGTAGTAGTTCAACACCTATCTTTAAGGATATATCTATAGATCCTGAATCTTTTATACCATATCCTTATTCACCAAGACCTGAACCTATACATGATCCTACTATGGATATGAGGTATGCAGTACCACAGGGCTCAGAGGATGGTTCTGACTCAGAACTTCCTATTGAGAATTCGGATGGTTGGAGAATGGGATCATATGATGGATCTCATGAACACCAGATGTCCACAGATGGTTCTGACAGAAATGTTGGACAATCTAGTTGGATGGGTGCAAGGATGAACCCTAATAACAGTAGTAGAAATACCATGTCAATAGATAATCAGGATGAAGAAGAAGATCCTAAGGAGAGAGTGTTTAAATCATCAACATCTTCTCAAAACCCAGGGAATATACATTATCCAGTGTTTAACTATCTTTCCCAAGGGAGCACCTGGGAAGTAGCAGTATCTGCGTATCCTGTTGACAACTCAAGGAATGAAGCTCAGGAGATGCAGGCGGGAGAAAATGTTGAATATGTTTCTGAAGACTTTTCAGCTGAGCTGGAGGGATTCAATGCGCTTAGGTTGAGTAATGACTCAAGTCCTGACACTTCAGATACAGAGTATGTTCCTTCTGGAAGGCCATTTGTTCCACAAACTGTGCGACGAACAACCCGTCATCATGGTTGAACATCAGGCATGTATGATGAGCATAGTTACTACTAGAAGGAGGCAACTAGTTAGTGATATCAAGTACCGTGTATTGTACTCCAAGAAATAAGATAGTGAGATGAATAAGGTAGTTTTGTGATTATACCTATATGGTATATGTTGTAATGATTTTGTATTATTATGATATTATGTATCATATGTGAAATGCACATTTGGATTTTCTTTGGATCTTCATTGTGTGACTAGTTCTGTGCGTAAAGTCGAGCTCAGAACACATGTGCATGATGTAATTATGAGTATTCGCTTTATGTTGCAGGACTAGAGGGTCATGGATACGGGTGTAGAAAGCGAAACTGAGCAGCAGCGGATGGATCGAGAGGCCAAAGAGAAGGCCGATGCAGATGCAGCAAATCAAGGAGCATTACCACCACCAATGCGGCCGTTAATGGAGAAAATTTTTATGCAGTGTATGCAAATGATGCAAGAGACCCAGAACAAGTTCATGGAAGAGTTGATGGGGCGAGCAAATCTGAGGACACCTGAAGGTGGAGGAGTGAGTCTATCTGATTTCCAGAATGCAAGATCATTACCTTTTGCATCAGCTCCTGAACCAATGGATGCAGAAGATTAGCTAGAAGATACAGAAAGAAAGCTGAAGACTGTAGGTTGCAATGATGAGGAGAAATTGAGGTATGCAACTCATCTTCTGACTGGACCTGCAGCATCCTGGTGGGAAAATCAGTTGGCCATGCAACAACCAGGAAGGGAGTTTACCTGGGAAGAGTTCAAGCAGAGATTCCGTGAATATCATGTTCCGGAAAGTGTTATGGAGTTGAAGCGGAGAGAATTTGAGGAGCTTCAGCAAGGATATACTAGTGTCATGAAGTACATCCGGGAGTTTAGTCAACTGTATCGCTATGCTGAGGAGGATGTCAACACTGAAGAGAAGCGGAAGAAGTGTTTTCTGCGTGGATTAAATCCATTTGTGAAGATGCAGCTAAGGTTAGCCAATAAGAAAACTTATCAGCAGTTGCTGGATGCAGCCATTACTTTCGATGATGATTACAAGAATGTACAAGAAGATCGGAGGAAGAGAGCCAAGAAGGAAACCAAGAGAATTCGGGCAAGTAAACCTAAACCCAATCTGGAATTCAAACCTCGGAACAGGAATTATGGCAATAATAACAATAACAAGGGCAGTGGTGGAAATCAATCCAATCCGAGAAGGAATGTTATTTGTAACAATTGTGGAATTCCAGGGCATTTCTAGAGGGAATGCAAAAAGCCTGTAGTGATCTGTTACGGTTGTGGTCAGAAGGGGCATATCAAGCCAGATTGTCCGAGCAAACCGCCAGGAGGTTGGCCTACCAAGGGAGGAGGACAGGCCAGTGGAGGAAATGGACAACCCAATAAAGGAGCAAATAATGGCAAGAACAACAATGGCAAGAGGAACAGACCTACCGGGAAACTGAATTGTGCAACCCTCGAGGAGGTGGATAATTCGGAGCATGCAGTGATAGGTACGCTCAATATCCTTACCAATCCCGGCAAAGTTCTATTTGATACTAGTGCAACTACTTCATTCATTTCTGAAGAATTTTGTGATAAGTTCAGGATTAGAAGGGCAACGTTAGAAAGTCCTATGACCGTAGTTACGGCAGGAGGGAATGTGATTGTACGCCACATAAAACAAGATCAAGTTATCTCGATCTGTGGTTGTACATATTTCGTAGACCTTTATGTGATTCCTTTGAAGGGAATTGCAGTAGTGCTGGGAATGGATTGGATGATGGAACACGGAGCTCAGATAAATTGTGAGGAGAAAATTGTCTCAATTAAAACTCCAAGTGGAGCAAGGATAGTTTACCAAGCATATAAGCACAGTCATATCATGGTAGATCTGCAGTTGAACTCAATGAAAGAGGTCAAATTGGAAGAAGTTCCTATAGTAAATGAATTTCAAGATGTTTTTCCAGCAGAGCTACCAGGAATGCCACCAGATTGGGAGATAGAGTTCACTATTGACCTAATTCCTGGTACAACACCAATAGCTCAAGCACCATATAAAATGGGACCCAAAGAGTTAAAAGAACTCAAAGAGCAAATTGATGAGTTAGCTAGAAAAGGATTTATTCAGGAAAGTGTATCTACATGGGGAACACCAGTAATCTTTGTGGATAAGAGAGATGGTGGAAGAAGAATGTGTGGAGATTATAGAAACTTAAACAACGTTACTAACAAGAATAAATATCCTTTACCAAGAATTCAAGATTTGTTTGATCAAGTGAAAGGGGATGGAGTATTTTCAAAGATCGATTTAAGATCTAGATACCATAAAATAAAAATCAAACCGGGAGATGTTCCAAAGACAACATTTGTCTCAAGATATGGACACCATGAGTATGTGGTAGTACCATTTGGTTTGACCAATGCACCGACAATATTCATGAATCTGATGAATAAGATCTTCATGCCATATTTGCACAAGTTTGTCATAGTCTTTATTGATGATATTCTGATATATTCCAAGGATAATGAAGAGCATGCTGATTATTTGAGAATAGCATTGCAGACTCTAAGGGAACACAAACTTTATGCTAAGTTTAGTAAGTGTGAATTTTGGCTAGATGAGGTAGAATTCCTTGGTCATGTGATTAGTAAAGATGGAATTGATGTAAATCCATCTAAGGTTTAGTCAGTACTAGAATGGACTGCGCCAACCAATGTGAAGCAAATTCGAGGTTTCTTAGGAATGGCTGGTTATTATCGGAGATTCATTGAAGGTTTCTCCAAAATAGCCGGACCAATGACCAAATTATTAAGGAAGAATACACCATTCAAGTGGTATGAGAAATGTGAAGCAAGTTTTCAAGAGTTAAAGACTAGGTTAACCACAGCTCCAATCTTAGCAGTTCCTGAGACAGAAAAGGACTTCACAGTATACTGTGTATTAATGCAAGATCGAAAAGTGATTGCTTATGGTTCAAGACAACTGAAACCACATGAAGTCAACTATCCAACTCATGATTTAGAGTTAGCAATAGTAGTTTTTGTGCTGAAAGGATGGAGGCATTTACTATATGGAGCCAGATGTGAGTTATACACTGACCATAAAAGTCTCAAATATTTCTTCACTCAAAATTAATTGTATATGAGACATAAACGTTGGTTGGAACTAATCAAGGATTATGATTTAACAATCAACTATACTCCAGGGAAAGCAAATGTTGTAGTTGATGCTTTAAGCAGAAAGAGTGCAGATATTTAGCCTAATAATTGGGAGTTACCAAAAGAGTTACAAATGGACTTGGAAAGATTAGAGCTTCAATTCATTAGAACAGAGGTTCTTGGAGGATTAGCTACTATGCAGGTAGTTGCAGAGCAGGACAATGATCTTAAGCAAGCAATTTTTAGACATCAAGCAGAAGATCCTTTTATTGCTGAGGAAATTCGGAGGATATCTCAAGGGCAAAAATCAGTTTTCGCCTTGGGGATTATGAGTCTTTATGGTTTCAAGACCGTCTATGTGTTCCAGATGTGACTGAGATTAGAGATGTCATACTCAGAGAAGCACATGAAACACCATATTCTATACATCCAGGGAGTACTAAGATGTATATGGATTTGAAAGAACTATTCTGGTGGAATAACATGAAAATATATATTGCTAAATATGTATCTGAATGTCATACTTGCCAAAGGGTGAAAGCTGAACATCAAAGTCCAGCAGGACCATTACAACCCTTGGAAATTCGTGAATGGAAGTGGGAGGAAATAGGTATGGATTTCATCACAGGATTGAACATGACACCAAAAAGGAAGGATATGATATGGGTAATTGTGGACAGACTCACTAAGAGTGCACATTTCATTCCAGTGAATCAAAAAGATAATGCCGAGAAGTTAGTTGAAGTATATGTCAAAGAGATAGTAAGTAAGCATGGAGTACCCAAAAAGATCGTAACTGATAGGGGATCAGTGTTTACTTCCGCATTTTGGAAGCAATTTCATGAAGCACTTGGTTCAAAATTAGATTTCATCACAGCATATCATCCTGAGACAGGAGGTCAAACTGAAAGAACAAATCAAATACTAGAAGACATGCTAAGAGCTTGTGCACTAGAATTTGGAGGAACATGGGAAGATCATCTACCATTGGCAGAATTTTCTTATAATAATAGCTATCAGAGTAGTCTGAAGGATGCTCCATATCAGGTTCTGTATTGAAGGAAGTGTAGATCACCAATATGTTGGTATGAGCCTGGAAGCAGCAAAGAATTTGCGCCAGATTATATCAAGGAAAGACAAGATATCATTGATAAGATCAAGGATAGACTGAAAATAGCCCAGAGTAGGCAGAAAAGTTATGTTTATCAAAGTCGAAGATCATGGCATCCAGAAGTGGGAGATATGGTATATTTTAAATTAAGTCCAATGAAAGGTGTGAAAAGGTTCGGAGTTAAAGGAAAATTGAGTCCAATATACATCGGACCATTGAAGATATTGAGTCAAAACAAAACTATAGCTTATGCTTTAGAGTTACCATTAATATTAGCTCAAGTTCATAATTTTTTCCATGCGTCACAACTTCGTAAATGTTTGAAAGTTCCGGATGATGCAATCACACACTAGGAGATAGAATTACAAGCAGACTTGACCTATATAGAAAATCCCTGTAAGATTCTGGAAAAGATTGAGGAACAGAGACATCAAATATTCCAAGTTATAGTGGGAACATCACCCTGAAAGGGAAGCCACGTGGGAGAAAGAAGAGGATTTAAGAAAAGCCTATCCAGAACTATTCAGGTACATCTCCACAAACTTCGGGACGAATTTTAATTTAAGGGGGGAAGTCTGTAACATCCCAGCATTTAGGAACTAACGAAGGGTAGATTTAGGAATTTGGAATGTTGCATGCATTCATCTATGAAAATGTGGGTAAAATTTCCGCCAAATAAAAACCTAAAGTGATCAAGGTTTCTTTCATACTTTGAGATTAGGTTTAGTCTTAAAGGATGATTGCTATAGACTTTGATATGATCTTTGAGGAATTATGTGTTTTGGAAAATGAATTTGAATTTTAAACTTGAGTGTTTGAATTATAATTCAAATGAATTATGAATAAGGTTTGAATCTTGATTTAATTAAGTGTTAATCAATATAACTCAAACTTTATCTAAAGAAAACAATTAAGAAAATGAATACTTATTTCATATTTTCATTCCATAAATAAGTTACAAAAATGTAACTTATTGAAATTATCCACAAACTTCACAATAGCAAATAAATAAAGAATAAGAATATTTCTTCATTGATAATAATATAATCTTTATTACAAAATAATAAAATGAAGATTACAAAATAATAAAATGAAAATTACAGAAGAATAAAGAAGATTACATTAACTATCCTATAAAGAAAACCTAAACTAAAATCTTCATCTTCAAATCTATACCTGCAAGACAAACACTAATAAAAAAAGGCTAAGGTTACAATTGTTTTACTCTCAGACATGTCAGTGAGGTGCACTGAACAAGATTCATCATTGAGAAATTATAAAAAAGGGGCAAGTTTCACCAATATGAAAGAATCTATCTTTCATAAATTTTAAGCCAAAAAGTCAAATTGACAGCAAGGAGGGGCAAGTTTCACCAGCCAGGTAAAAGTAATCAGATCAAAGTAACTCTCAAGTCCAAAGCATATCCACAAGTGCACGGCAAGCACACATGCAGGACACACACCTAAATGCATGGTGTGTGCTGTCAGCTTCACATCATAGCTCAAACACACAAAACCATCAGCACAGCCGTGGAGAGGCACTAGTGCATCTCTTCACTGCTCACACACATAAGAACAACTAGCTTAGCCAGCAGCTAAACCAAGCACAACAGCCAGCAGCCAAACCAACCAAAGCCCAAGATCTCATCACCAGGATGGTGACATAAGGAGGGGGAAGATCAGGTGGACAGCAAGACCAAGGTCAAGCTATCGGGATCAGGAGATGATGGACTAGATCAACGACAAGCCAGAAGCTAAATAGACCAGGGGACCACAAGATCAACCACAAGATCAAGCTACCACAAAATCCATCACTAGCAACCACAACATCAAGTGACAGTGGTGAGTATACAGACCATCATATGATCTATCTGTCTAAGATTAGACAAGCATACATGATTTGTATCACAGTAAAACTCTCAGAAAGCACCCAAGTGGGGTGAATCCATCACTGAGATTTTAAAACTCTAAAGGTAAACAACAAAGTACAAGGATCCAACCAAAACTCAGAACAACATCATTGAATTGGTTGTCAAGCTATATATTTCAATTCAAGAACAAATATAGCTAAGATTTCACTTCTAGGCACATCCCAAAGATAAGGGTAGCACCTTAGAAGTTAATCTTTTGGATCCATATAAATGATCAAGCCTACTATCAATTTTTCTCCAAACTTTGATTCAATAAAACAATAGCTGGTACCACTACCAGGACTATCTATATGAATCAACTAGATAAGGCCTAAACCCCTAAGCCTCAGACCAACATCATTGGTCTTAGGGATTTCAGAGACGAACAATTCTACTTATCTTTTAAAGCCAAGCCTGTCTTAAGCTTAAACCAGCCCAATCAATGAATAAGAATCAATCTTGTGTGCCATACCAAGATGGTGTCACAAGAACAATTCTACATGAATCAGGATAAACATTCAATCATCACAGATTCAATCAATCAATCTACTAATCATTTTCATGTCATTACAGGAATCATAATTAGTACATTCCTATGTTTATCTTCATTGTTTGAGATCATTGTGATCTCAAACCACACATTAATTCTCAAGCCAACAACACTAAGACAGTGATTTCATCACACCATACCCATTATCATTAACCAAGAAATGACAGTGGTAAGTTATCAAACCCACTGACTTTACCAAGCATTGGTTTCAGAGAAACTATGTCATCTGAATCATATGAAATCTAAGCATAAAACATCTAATAAGCCACCAGAACCATTATAGTTCATCTCAAGCAACAAGTCTCGGGCTAATAACCATTTAGCATGCTTACAGACCATCCACACATGATCTAATTCATCGAGTATATGATCAACCACAGGATAAGAACCCTAAATGAAATAAATCATCTTAATCAGGACAAGACAGTAACCAGAGAGGTCACTGATAACATCTAGCATAGGATGAGCGAGCACGGAGAGCACTAGGGGAGAGGAAAACAACTCACCAAAGGTCCTCGCTGAAGACTAGAAGAGGAAGCAGAGGTGGCCGACGACCATGGCGGCACGGGGAGCACCCCCAGGGGGGTGCGACCCATACGGCGCCACGGCGGCGACCATGACCATTCCTTGAGGCGAGGAGAATCACCACGACGCACGACAGCAGCGGCAACACCAAGATCCACGCCAACCCCCAAACCCTAGGGTTCGGGACGGCATCGATCCGTCGCAGGAGAGCCTCATGCTTAAATCCAATTGGACAGGACGGAGAGGCATAGTCGATAACCTCCTCCTGCACCACGTCGACGACCAGGACGGCCCATGACGGTGGGAATCGTCGGCGATGACATCACCGACCACGGGGTCGGGGACAGAGGAGGAGAGAAATGAGCTCGAGGGTGAGAGGCAGCGAGGGAGTGGGCTGAGTTGGGCCAGACCCTTCGGGGTGGTTATTTTGATTATGTCTAATGGGCCACCAAGGGCCCAATAAGATTAAGCCAGCCCAAAAACCTTTAAGGCCTGTTTTAATAAATAGGAAAAGACCAAAATACTCCTGAACTTAATTAAATCCTAGAAAATAAAATAAAAGTCCAAAAATTATAAATAAAATATTTTTGGATCACAATAATCCACACTGTCCAAATAAATTAAGAAATAAAATCTTAGACACATAAATTTTATTAAGAATTTTTAATTTTTATAATCCTTATGGAATTTTACAAAATTATTGAAAGGTGACAAAATTAATTAAAATTCACTTTCATCATATATTAATATTATAGTATTTTAGAAAAATACTAAAAAAATATTTAATAACAAATTTTGATATTTAAATAATAATTCTTAAAAGAATTATTAAATCAATAAAAGTCAAATAAAAGAGAAATAAAATAAAAGAATACCATATTCTATTATAAATATAAAAAATTTAATATTTATAAATACTTTATTATTATAAATAATTTTATTAATAATGGGGAAAATGCATATCAAATTAAATGATGCATTACATTACTTGCATAATCATTTTGCTTCTTTAAATATTGTCCTTACCGGGCAATAATGATGTTTTTGTAGACATAGAAGCTCAAGGTCCAGTGCAAGCATCAGACTTCACTACCTTGCCATCACAAGGCAAGTCCATCACTTTCTCATGTCCTTTGAAGAGTCTTTATCAAAGTATTTGCAAATTGTGTGTTATCATTTATACTATAAAAGAAAGAAAATATTATTTTCACAAATAAAGAAATCATAGATATCATCCTAAGTGATGATATAATGGAGCAATAGAACTTAAGGTTCTATTTGCAACAACGATGATCCAGTAGGGACTTAATAACCCCTGACATCAGTGATTCTAGCGCCGTATATTACGCGTTAGCCATGAGATTTGGAATGGGAAAGAGAAGTCAGCTGTATCTTCTTCCTCTCGCATGAAGCCGAATGTGCAGGTCGTGGCTGTTATCCTCGTAGCGTGCATATTAATTGGTAATTCGTAGATGATATGCAGCATATGGGTGGGAACCCTCATCGTCCCATGATAGTTCTGGCATCTAACGGTTTGTACAAACCATTGCCGTAATTCATTATGTGGGCATGGTGTACACCAAGGAGGCATGCGAGGTCGCGAAGGGGGCAGTGATTGGCTTGGACCAACTACTGGGCCCCACATCATGGTATTGTGGACGGGAAAGTACACCCGGTTGTGCAACAAAGAATTGATCTCTCGGGTAAAGTAACGCACCTCTGCAGAGTGTAAGAATTGTAACTTGTTACTCCCTGTTCCGGGAAGGAGCTACGAACGCGGCAAGAAAGGAACTCCATGAAAGTTCTGGTCAACCTATGAAGGGTGATTGTCATAGATTTCCATAAATAATATCAATCTTTGAAGAAATATTTACAGAAATTGCATAGTGCCAAGGATTTATAATCCGAGGTGGTAGTTAGAGCATCAAACTTCCCACCTTGCATATAATGAACTTGTTGGTAACATAATTACTCATTCTTTCCTTTGATCCCTTGCTTAGACTCTGAGGATCCCAAAGACGTGCCAATGTATGCAGCCGAATGTCAAGAAGATGTGTTCTACGAGGAACCTGATCTGTCCGGAGGTGTTGAAGGAGTGGATTACGAAATCCGCTACGGTGTCGATGATAACGAGTCCCACTAAGTATCCCTAGTTAGTAGTAACCAACCGAGCCGAGCAGCATGAACTCTATAGGATAAGCTGCTGATCTCAACTCCTAGTCGGAGTTGCTGCTTTTAAATTCCGCTGAAACACTTTATACTTTGGTTTGTAAGTTCAATCTTTAGGAAGTCTTGAACTTCTGGTATTGTAATAATAATAATGTGTGTATATTTGTAATATGGACCCGCAATGTTTCTGTTGTACCACTCTGAGGGATGTGATATTTACGGAACGGTGTTCTATGGATGTCATGTCAACGACTATAGTGTACTACACATGCAGTGGTATGATGGGTCACCGCATGATTCCCCTCAAACTACCATGACATAACATAGTGTCAGGCCTGTCGGCCACCTACCATGGCACCAAAATCCTACGGATAAAGTCTTCCACGGGGCATAATTATCCGATGCCCCAACTTGGTGTCCTGAATGCTCATCCGCCAAGAAAAAGAAATTTGGGCTTGTGCCATATAAAAATACCGCGTTTTAGGCGGAGGGGTATTTTGTAGTGTTTGAGGCCAATTACCACCTTTTGTAGGAGTAAATTTGCAAAGATGCCATCACAGATCTTGGAACGAGATAGAGAGGGAAGATACGAGTTGGGCGCCATATGTGCCCTCGATTCTCGTTTTAGCACACATGTGATGTGAAACCGTGCACACAACAAAACAAAAATAAACATCTTAGAGCATCCTTAACCACGAGGCCCAAATGGCTCCCCAAATGGCTATTGGGCGCGTCAGACACAGAACCATGCTCGGTCAAGGTGTCCAAAGCCATGTTGCATGCGTTTGACGCGGCCTAGTAAAATGTCCAGTGCCCCTAGGTCGCCCTCGCCCCACAGGAGGGCCTGTCGACGAGCTGGACATAAGGTGTACGTGATGTCATGTTAGATATCAACAAGTGGGCCATTGATACGTCCAATTTGCATCACCATTATGTACCATAATTTGCCTTTATTCATTGATGTATGTCTTATTATGAGGTAATACTCATTTCTTTTCATCTGTTTTTGCATGTTGGATGATTCTTGGAGGATGAACTGCCGGAGTCTCGATTCTGATGGAAAAGGAGGTGTTTAGATGCAATTTAGCGAAGATCAGAAAATATCCGAAAATTATATTTTTCCAGAAGACAGAGGAAGCCAGAAGTGGAGGCGAAGAAGGGCCGCAGGGCCCCCACCTAGGCGCGGGTCCCCCCTAGGCCGCGCCTAGGCATGTGTGGCCCACCTGGTCGGCTCCTGACTCCAACCTCTCGCCTATATATTCCTTACGGAATCCTAACACTAGGGGAGCGACCACATATAGATTTCCGCCGCCTCTACAGGGCGGAAAACACTAAGAGAGAAAGATCTCTCCGACAGACACATTTCTGCCGGGGAAATTCCTTCTCGGAGAGGGGAGATCGTCGCCATCAAGACCATCGTCAAGCTAGGCTTCATCGCGATCATCATCATCATCATCCACACCATCATCTCCACCAGCACCATCATCATTACTCCATCCCGCTGTAACAATTGTGTTGGATATTGCTTTAGTTCTTAGGGGAAACTTTCCCGGTATTGATTACTATTGTAGTTGATGCTTGTGAGTGGAACCATTGCATTATTGTTTATGTTCATATTGTTATCCATTATCATATCATCTTTGATATTGATCCATATGATGTCTCGTGAGTAGTTCGTTTAGTTCTGTTGTTAGTAGTGGATTTGTGTTGAGTTATTATTCAATGGTTTAGTATTTAAGTTGCGGTGCTATTCTTCTAGTGGTGTCATGTGAATGTCGACTACATGATACTTCACCAGTTATCGGACTAGGGGAATGCATTGTGTATTTGGCTACTAATTGTGGGGTTAACGGAGTGATAGAAACCTGAACCGCCATTAGAACACCTTTGCACAAGGGAGTGTAGGAGCTCAGAGTTTAAGGCTGTGGTTAGGTTTATATTTTAATTACTTTCCTGTAGTTGCGGATGCTTGCAAGGGGGTTAAACACAAGTATGTATTAGTCCAAGTAAGGTCAGTACATTAGCACAGGTTCACCCACACACCACTTACAATACCAAAGAAGAGTACTCAGCTATTTGAAGCGAAAGCACTTGACAGAATTCCCATGTGTCCTCGAGAACGTTTGGTCCTTATAAGTATTTCCACCGGCTTGTCCTTTGCTAAGAAAGGATTGGGCCACTTGCTGCATTTGCTTGTTGTCTTTATTACTTGCACTTTGTTTTGTTGCTTTATCAGAAAACCACTAAAAATCCGTTTGCTAAGTATTTACAGAGATTTCCTGCTCCATACCACTAGTCAACACCTTCTGCTTCTCGTTGGGATCGATGCTCCTATTTATCGAAAGTACTGCGATACACCCCTATACTTGTAGGTCATCAAGACTATTTTCTGGAGCCGTTATCGGGGAGTGAAGCGCTATTGAAGAGTGGAACTGGTAAAGTAAACTTCTACTGTGAGTATTGCTTTTGTTTCTGTTCGTTGCTTTGTTTCCAATATGGATAACCCACTTGGTTTTCTATTTGGAAAAACTACTACCACTGTTAGGGTAGTAGATGAACCACCACCTGTTGAGATAGATCCTTTTAAGATACCTACAAGTATTATTGATCGTGTTATGGATTATTATTATTTAGGGGATGGAACTGTCCATCCTGGTGATTATTTGTTTTTTATCCATGAATTATGTGGGTTGTTTAAGTGTGCAGGTATCACAACTGAACAGGTGAAGAACAAGTTACTCTCCATATCCTTAAAAGGGAGAGGTGGAGAATGGATAATCCATGGAAAGGGAGGAGATGGCATCTCTCTTTTACTCTAAATTTTATCCTCCCAGTGAGATTCATAAGGATAGAAATATGATATATAAATTTTGGCCTCGTGATGGAGAGAGTACAACTCAAGCTTGGGGGATATTGAAGTTACTAATGCTTAAATGTCCTATTCATGAACTCCCTAACAATATTATTATCAATAATTTTTATGCTAGGCTTTCTCTTCATGATAAGGATTTGCTAGATGCTTCTTGTGCTGGATCATTCACACGTATGAACGAAGAAGCTAAATGGGATCTCCTAGACCGTTCAAGAGAACACTGAAGCTTGGGAGAATGACAAAGGAAGAAAGTCAGGTATAAACTATGATTATGAATGCATTAAATCTTTTATGGGATCTGATGACTTTCGTGATATTAGTAATGAGTTTGGTCTTGATTCCCAAAGTATTGCCAACTGTTTTAAGGCCTTTGCCTCTTACATAGAAATTCCCAAGAAGAAGTGGAATAAGTACCATGCTCCTTATAAAGATGTTGTTAGTCATGTTCTTGTTAGAAGTACTCAAGTTTGTACTACTAATCATATTGTGCCTGAACCACATGTTGAGAAAATACCTTTCCCAGCTAAGGTAAAGGAGTATTCTATGATTATTAGTGCAAATAACAAAGGTACAATGAAAACTGTATAACTTGATAAGCAATTGAATGTTGAACCTGTGGTAGCTATTATGAAAGACCTTGTCACTAGAAATATAGAGGAAGAGCACATTGTCTTCTGTAAAGACGCTTCTAATATTATCTCTCATCCTAGTAAAGCTAGAAAAGCTAGTGTTCCTGTGCTTTCTGTTAAAATTGGTGATCATTGCTATTATGGTTTATGTGATATGGTGCTAGTTCTTGTGCTATTCCTTATGAGCTTTATAGGGAAATTATGCATGAGATTGGTCCTTGTGAGCTTGAGGACATTGATGTGGTTATTCACCTTGCTAATAAGGAAACCATTTGCCCCATTAGCATTGTAAGAGACGTGGAGGTTCTCTGCGGTAAGACTAAGTATCCTGCTGATTTTCTAGTACTTAATTCAACAGCTAGTAAAGCTTGCCCTATCATTTTTGATAGACCTTTCTTGAACACTTGTGGAGCTATTATAGATTGTAAGAAGGAGAAAGTTTTAACTAAGTTTGATGGAGATTCTTATGAGTTTAACTTTTCCAAATTTGCTAAAGCTCCTTGTGAAAATAGTTTGCCTAATAAATATTTCAAGATGGAACAACTTGCTTCTATTGATCCAGTTTATGACCTTGGACCTCTTTTTGATGACTGTAAGTATGCTTATTCTGATGATAAAGTTGTTGCCAATGACAGTTATATTGTCAACTTTATTCAAGGTGCTACTGAAAGTTATTATGAGAAAGGGAAACATGGTTTTATGCATCTCAATAATATTAAGTTTCCCCGTTTTATGTTGAAATCTTTGAAGTTGCATCTATTTTGTCTTCCTATGCTAGTGCCTTTTTGTTTCAACAATTCGTTTTCTCATGATACCCACATGCATAGGAAGTGGGTTAGACTCAAATGTGTTGGTTATTTGATTCTTGATGCTCTCTTTCACTTCAAATATTTATCTCCTTTGTGAGCATCTTTGAAAGTATCAAGCCTAACTTAAAGGCATTAAAGAAAAGTATTTGTTGGGAGGTAACCCAAGAGTTTTCTCCAGTCTTGAAAGTTATTACTTCAGTAATAACCTCTCCTTATCCTTTTTGTTTTGGTTTTTTTGTCAAGTTCAACTACTTTTGTGAAGTAGAGGAGTTGTGAAAAGTGGTTGTCCTGGGACAGATTTTTGTGCTGCATTGTAAAAATTCGTGAGGGATCTCAGTACGTCGGATGGAGCAGTATTTTTCTGTGCTTGTTCTCAAAGTTGTTTCCCAACTTTCATTAGTTTTGCACTTTTTGATTTGAGCAACAGAAGGTTTTCGAAAAAATCAATCTTTACCTGCTGGTCTGTTTTGACAGATTTCTGTTATCATTTGCATTTGCCTCTTACAGAAGCTTTTGTTATGATGGATTTCAGTTGAAGTGTGAACCTAAAGGTTTATTGTTTTTTCTTACACTAATGTTGCCATTGAAGTTTGTGTATTACCTGGTGAAGAAAGAAATTTTCAGGAGAAGGAGGAAAGGAATCTGCAGAGTTCAACTTTGAATAGGTAAAAGTGGTGAAAACAGAAGGTTCGTGAAAGCCTAATATTTTTATATTTTTGATGTTTTTAATACATATGGAAGGTTACGGGACGGAACAAGGGAGTAAACGGAGGCCGGGGTGGTCAAACCCACCCGGTAGCGAACAGTGGCCCTTATCTGGAGGGCCGAGACCCCGAGTTAAAATCTGCCTCGTTTGTACAACACCTCCCTTATGCATTGAAACTTTGTAATATATAACCCCCAGGATCCCCGAGGTTCGTGCATCGTGTTCTCGTCATGTTTTTGTTTTGATCTGTTTCTGTCAGGAAATCTTCTCAAGTTTGGAGCACCATGGTCTCTGCCAACGACAAAGGCAAGAAGCCCGAGGAAGATGATCCTCAAAACCCCAAGGAGGAGGAGATCTTGGTTGGGGATGAAGAAGACATGGAGGAGGACAAGCATCCGGACACCCGCGCTATCGTCGCAAGCATTGGAGTTGTGGCAAAACCTACCAAGATTAGGAGGACAACACGGATGTCTACAGGAGGGAGAACTCCGCGCCATATCCTCGCTCCATGGATCCTCCTCGTACCACTCGTTCTAACCATGCAGGGAAGGACCACACTAAGAAAGAAGAGTGGGGAAAGAATAACAAGGACTAGAATTCTAGTCCCGACATGATCATGAACCGCATTGAGCAGAATTCAGAGTTGATTTGTACTCTGACCTTTGATATTGAGGATTTGAAGAAACTTATTGAAGAGCTTATCAAGATAACACCATCACCACCGAAGGAGTAATTCGTCATCACGTTTGGCATCCCCTTGTCTTGTTCCAAGCTTGGGGGGAGTGCCGCGGTATCACCATCATTATCTTTTATCTTTTACCTTTTTAGTGGATTCATATCTTTGGTAGAGAAGTTATATTATAGTTTGGTTTGCATGTGGAAGTATCTCTCCTTTAGTTGGTTACTATGAATCCCTTCGTGTGAGTGCCTTTATGGAATATTGATTAGAAGTCTCATCTTTTAATTTTTGCACTTCTTATTTTAGTTTGCAATCTCTATTATATGATGGATCTTGTTGATCAGTATTGGCATCACTTTGGGATCATCAAGTAGATCTAAATTGGTTTTGTCAAACCGAGCTCTGGTCAGTAGCAACACCTTTTAAGGTTTGAAAGGAAAAGAGAAAAAGCTTACAGGTATTTTGTATCATCTATTTTCTTTCTTGTTGGCTCATAAGCTTAGTATTCTTTATTTAAGATCTTTTTGTGTCTTCAATAAAGATTGCATGTTTGGCTTTATCACTTGTATGTTTGCTTGTTTCTTTCAACTCTCTTGCTTGCTACCCAGCCTTGCTATCCAAAAACCTGTTTTGAGAAGGCATAATTCTCATGTTTCCAATTCCTTTGAACCAAAACATGTGCCATTTGTGTCCACCATATCTACCTATTAGCATTATTGCTATTCCACACAAATTATCAAGCTTCATCTATCTTTCAAATTAAAAAGTATTTTGTTATGTGAAAACTAGTTAGTAAAGCTCTCACGAACTTGATGGCACATCTTATTTCCTTGCCCCTAATAGACTTGAACCATTGTGTCATCGAAGTTGTATATGCTTGCACCTATACATTGAAATTAGCAAAACCGTGATGTCACGGGGAACGCTTTCAACATTGCACTTGTACTTTGTACACAATTGATATCGTGCTATTTTGTCTGTGGATGTCACCGGTGTGAAATAAAGAGGGAACTTGTAAGTCCATGGAGTTTGTATTTTGTGTTAGAGAAACGCCTGGGCCGCTAGCCTAAGCCATGCCTAATCATGGTGGAAACTTGCAGCATCACCATAGTGAGTTATCTATGAAGCATCCTCAATAAAAAGATATGCACATAGTAAATAAAAAGATCGTTGAGATGCTCACTGTCTGCTTGCCTTGCCATTTGGTTATGGGAAAGCTCCTAGACCATGTGCAAGAGGTACCCCATTGGCGGTTCTCTATGATACGCATGTACTTACAATGCCAAGAACTTACTGTAACACCCTCAGAATCGGACCTATGCAAGTTTTAGCAAAATTCGCCAAACCCGCATAGAAACGATTCAAAGGTGCCCACCAGGCACTTTCGTGCGGGTGGAAAACGAAGTAATAACATTACACAACAGTCCTCGATGGGACCCACAGAACAGATATATATATAACAGCGACTCAAAGAGTCAAGAATACAAATATAATATACAAGATCCAAATCACCTTGAAAACGGTAGAGCGTCCGACTACGGACAAGAAGCAAATGGGGCTAAGAGCCCTGAAGAATAACCAATGGCGTCCATAACCCTGAGCCAAGCCGGAAGGGTAACCACCTTCGGCGTCGATCTCAAAACACCTTAAACAAAGGGTGCCGACAAAGGGCAAAGGAAAAGAGGAGCGTCGATCGAGGCCAAGACATGCAGCGAGGCTAGAATTCGCGGTCCTCGCCTACATAGGTATGGTGGAGGATCGGCGGCATCATCATGCACTAAACAACCTATAGAGACTCGATACAACTGGCGGTTATCAGAGAGGGGTGAGAAAACCTATTCGGATCCAACATGATACTATCATCAAACAAACCCATCCTGGCGTTTCCCCCTCGAGACCAATCGAGGAAGTCAACCGAGGAACTCACACGGTTGGCAGTTTTACTTATTCGGTTATCGTTGCAGCAATTACTAGTCAAGTATAGATAATCATCCTGATAAAATAAGCAGTGGGCACTTTTAGTTGACCATTCCATTATAGTTGCAGCGATTACTAATCAGATACAGATAGCATGATATAATCCCCAAAACCCAGCAGTTGTTGGTACTTTTATTCAGCCATTCCGTTGTAGTTGCAATACTTACTAGTCAGATACAATTGTCGCGAGCGACAAACCAAACAAGCAATTGTGCGATATTATTTAGCCATTCCGTTGTAGTGAAGCTGATTACTAGTCATTATAAAGTCAAATTTATAGCGTAAACTTTAGTTATGCTTGTCTTTGATCGAGATCTTGTGCTCCAAGTCGTCCATATCCGCGGACACGGCTTTGAAAGTTTTACCCGGGGTGCACCAATAGCAACACACGCTCGATCAACCTCGGAAAAACCAAATCAAAACCACGAGGCTTTCACGGTGAACAATCACGATTCAGAATTATTTGAGGCCACTTAAGTAGATCCCGTGAAGCCGGTGACTCGAGACGGGCTCAAGGTTTGGGTATCTGGTGTGAGCATTGGGAACCCGAAGTGTGGGCTTGTCGACACCCGAAATCGTGTCCCGATCCTAAGCAGACTGATGTGCCCTCGCACAATTTAAATACTGAAAGTAGCATGGCATAAATGCAGGATCGTAAATAAAACCTCAAACTAGTTTGTGGCCCCAAGAAATAAGATGAATCAAGCTCGCTCGGGGTCCCATATACCTCCGGATGTGGATAGCGATAAATCAAGGAACAAATATCAAGTACTGGTCTTCTACGGGACACAAGTGGGCGTTGAAACCAAATATTATCTATCACCCACCGATGCCTCTGCTTATTTCAATTTTAGTTGTTAAAGAAATTAAAGTGAGCGATAAGTAAAGCTAGGATCATCTCCAACATCCACATGCGGCAATACATCAACAAGCTGGCATATGACGACACATCAAAGACTGAGCAA
The DNA here is from genome assembly GCA_030063025.1 of Avena longiglumis. Lineage (NCBI taxonomy): Eukaryota > Viridiplantae > Streptophyta > Magnoliopsida > Poales > Poaceae > Avena > Avena longiglumis. The sequence continues at coordinate 525,620,849 of CP125975.1, forward strand.
GCAACTACGACATAAGTCCAACTATCTACCAAACAACGGTAATAGGGTGTGTCCAAGGCAATATATGGCTGCAAGGGATATCACGATGCGAAAACTAGAGCATCGCACAGATAGCAATAGATCAGGAGGGAATAAAGACTCTAAAAGTAAGATAGGTAGAAAGGGGATGCTGCTTTGAAAACATTGTCGAAGGTTCATTCGAAGATCGGAAGCTCACATCAACTCAACGGCCTTATCATGAAGAAGCAAAACACTAGAAGAAACACGGATGCACTATTTAATACTAAGGCAAAAGATCGGCATGATGCATGCATGATGAATGACATGGCAAGTGCGATGCAATTAGGTCATATTAAGCGGGCGGGTCCCGACAATTAATTAAATGGTTCATGTTGTTTAGATCCCCATAATTTAACATTGTATTAACAAGGCAAGATAAGATCTGGGTTCGCTACACAAGTTTAAATGAGGCCGATATGAGACTAGATTTTGCCCGCATATGGGCCCCATATTTAATTATTAGGTGAATCAGCATAAGGCCCCCAAACCACATGAAAGCATGCATGCAAGGTGAATGATTAATATGCAACAGTTGTTATTATGTTATAAAATAGGGTTTCGAGGAAAAGGGTCACACATTAGGGTTCGGCGAACTTGGGGTCCGGGGTTGGGTCGGTCTCGAGGTCCGAGTTCACGGAAGCGTTCTCGGAATGAGGTAGGTCTTGTCGCATCTGGGGTCTCCGGGTCATGTCGATGATCATGGCGTTCGGGAAGAAGTACTCGGCGTTTCGTGATGATTTTGTTGATTCCATGTCGGAGGCCTTGGCGCTTCGGATCGGTCTGCGGATCGGGGCATCGGGGTTTGGGGTTCGCGTCCGTGTGACGGTCTTGTTGTTTCGTGCAGGCGTCCTCGAGGTCGATGGTGGACTTGTCCGATACCGGGGTTCGGGTCCGGGAAGGAGCACTTGGCGTTTCATGTCGACGTTCTTGGTCCGAGGTCATCGGCCCCCCTCTCGATGATCTTGGGGTTTGCGGCTACACTTTCGAGGACGATCTTGTTTAATTGTTGGAGCCGTCGGAAGATCTAGTAGTCCTTGAAGAACTCGGGTGCTCGCAGGTTTGGCTCTGGTGGTTCTTCCGAGACTCGCCTGGTTCTGAAGTTCTTGACGGAATTCCACCAAACAGCACAAAGGCGGGACCATCTGCAGTACATGCAGCCGGACCTGGCAGCCTGGCGATGGGGACGGGCAGCGAGGCTGGTGGCGGTTGCCGGGCTGCTTCTGAAGGCCGGCCATGGCTCGAGGCGGGAGGGAGTCTTGGCGGGCTCGGCAGAGGCAGTTCGCGTGGCGAGCAGGCAGAGGCGGGTGGTAGAGGCCGGGCGGCCAGCGAGGCTCATGGCGAGGCTGAGGCGAGGTGGGCGCGGAGGCGGGAGCCATGCAGCACGCTGTGAGAGGGAGGAGGGCGGGCCTTGGCCGGAGAGGAGGAGCCATGGCTACTGGCTCGGGGAGGCTCATGAGGAGCAGAGGAGGAGCGGCGGTGGCGGGGCAGCGGCGGGTGCGTCGTCTTGTGACAGGGAGGAAAGGAGGTTGGCGGGCTCAGCCTTGACGGCGGGCGGAGGCGGCTCAGGCCTGGGAGAGCGGGTGGCGCGCGTGTGGCAGTGGCAAGCATGTCGGCGCAGCAAGGAGCAGAGGGGCGGTGGCGGTGGAAGGTGGGGTTCAAGCGGCCCTTTGGTGGGAGAGGTGGGGCGGGGGGCCTTGAGGAAGAAGACGCCGCGAGGGGGAGAGGAGGGCTGGTGCGCGTGGGGACCGGCGGGTCCCGCGTGGGGCCAGGGCTGCACGGGGGAGTGGGGACGCGCGGGTGTGTGTGCTATGGTGTGAGTGGGTTGGGTTTGTGGGCAGGTGGAGAGAGGGAGGAGAGAGGGAGGCCACGTGGCAGCATAGGATTGGTGGAGAGCTGGGGGTGGATGATGTGGCGGCCTAGGATAGGTGGGGGTGAGGTGGAGGGTTGGGCTGGGTAGGTTTTCGGGTAGCTTTAGGATTGTCTGGTGGACCGTTTGTAAAACCTGGGGGTGGTCGTTCGGGTCGAAGCACGGCTCGATTGCTTCGCTAAAATAACTTAATATTTTATTTAGTTGTATTGGACCGTTTGTAACCCGATAGCAACAAAACAAAATAATCCGGAGATCCGGGGTTTGCATTAGAACAAAGGTGGGGCGTTTTAGAAAACAAAACGGGCTTTGCGAAAAAGTTTTATGCAAACAATGCATGATGATGACGATGCACTGCACAAATTCAACGCGGTTTTCTAGTAGTGGTTTTGCGGGATGCCACAATTCGACACCACTAACAATGGATCTCGCCCTCGAGATCCGCCTCATGGTACAGGGAAGAAGATCGGCGGTCGGCGTCTTCTCGCTTCGTGTAGATCCTCGCGACACCACTAACGAGGGTTCATCTTCCATCTTGAAATCGGCGACACCACCAACAAAGGGTCGTTGTTCCTGATCATCGAGAGAACACTCCGGAGAAACAAAAGGGCGAAGGCAGAGGTATCGCAAATAGAGCCACCCCTGACATCCATTAGAAGAGGAAAAGTTACATTGATCCACCAGTTCGATGTACAGAGCGAACAGTAAGAGTCGGGTAGGGTGATCAGTCCATCCCGTACCTACACTATCAACTCTATACATGAGTAGGAGAATCAGGCAACTCAACTCTCGAGATTTAGACTGAAGATCTTCATAGGAGGTATCCAGAACAAAGGGATGATGCCAGCAGTAATCATATGAAAGACACACTGATTAGGTTCCGCGATGGTTCCATTGGCATGAACAACACATGCTCAAGGTATACTCCAACTTCACCAATGCTCGTCCTTCTCATATGTTTTTCAACGACACAGACATCCGGCAAGGAACACATATGGATAAAGATCTCAAGAACAAAAGATCGGATGAAGGGCACAACAGAACAGTTGCAGATTGATGATCGTAGCACCTCCGTTACAAAAGGGGAGATAGCGAAAACCTGAAGGTACGACGGAAACCCAACCACGAGAAATCCTGGACTCGAAGAAAGAGAAGAGAGCGGATTCAAAACACGTAGAGGTAAGAGGAGAATAGCAGAGGGGTAAGGAGTAAAATCAGACCTAACCAGAACTATCCAACCGATTTTGCAAAATAGTTTTGACACTCTACTTCGGCCGTTAGCTAGGTTATCCTACATGCTGGACTTGTGGGGTATCGTAACTGCTGAGCTCTGATACCACTCTGTAACACCCTCAGAATCGGACCTATGCAAGTTTTAGCAAAATTCGCCAAACCCGCATAGAAACGATTCAAAGGTGCCCACCAGGCACTTTCGTGCGGGTGGAAAACGAAGTAATAACATTACACAACAATCCTCGATGGGACCCACAGAACAGATATATATATGACTCAAAGAGTCAAGAATACGATAATATACAAGATCCAAATCACCTTGAAAGCGGTGAGCGTCCGACTACGGACAAGAAGCAAATGGGGCTAAGAGCCACGAAGAATAACCAATGGCGTCCATAACCCCCTTGCCAAGCGGAAGGGTAACCACCTAACGGCGTCGATCTCAAAACCTGCTTAAACAAAGGGTGCCGACAAAGGGCAAAGGAAAAAGAGGCGTCGATCGAGGCGATGCAGCGAGGCTAGAATTGGCGGTCCTCTACATAGGTATGGTGGATGAGCGGCGGCAAAGATGCACTAAACAACCTATAGAGACTCGATACAACTGGCGGTTATCAGAGAGGGGTGAGAAAACCTATTCGGATCCAACATGATACTATCATCAAACAAACCCATCCTGGCGTTTCCCCCTCGAGACCAATCGAGGAAGTCAACCGAGGAACTCACACGGTTGGCAGTTTTACTTATTCGGTTATCGTTGCAGCAATTACTAGTCAAGTATAGATAATCATCGATAAAATAAGCGTGGGCACTTTTAGTTGACCATTCCGTTGTAGTTGCAGCAATTACTAATCAGATACAGATAGCATGAGATAACCCCAAACCCAGCAGTTGTTGGTACTTTTATTCAGCCATTCCGTTGTAGTTGCAATACTTACTAGTCAGATACAATTGTCGCAAGCGTCCAACCAAACAAGCAATTGTGGGCAGTATTATTTAGCCACTCCGTTGCAGTGAAGCTGATTACTATGCATGAGAAAGTCAAATGTATAGCAATAAACTTTAGTTATGCTTGTCTTTGGTCGAGATACTGTGCTCCAAGTCGTCCATATCCGCGGACACGGCTTTTTGAAAGTTTTACCCGGCTGGGTGCACCAATAGCAACACACGCTCGATCAACCTCGAAAAACCAAATCAAAACCCAACGAGGCTTTCACGATTGAACAATCACAGATTCAGAATTATTTCAGGCCACCTTAAGTAGATCCCGCAAACGGTGACTCGAGACGGGCTCAAGGTTTGGGTATACGGTGAACGATCGGGAACCCGAAAGTGTGGCTGGGCTTGTCGACACGCGGAATCGTGTCCCGATCCTAACAAGACAAAGGTGCCCTCGCACAATTTAAATACGTGAAGTAGCATGGCATAAGTACAGGATCGTAAATAAAACCTCAAACTAGTTTGTGGCCCCAAGAAATAAGATGAATCAAGCTCGCTCGGGGTCCCATATACCTCCCGGATGTGGATAGCGCGATAAATCAAGGAATGTATCAAGTACTCGGGGTCTTACGGGACACAAGTGGGCTCGAAACCAAATATTATCTATCACCCACCGATGCCTCTCGCTATTTCAATTTTAGTTGTTAAACAGAAATTAAAGTGAGCGATAAGTAAAGCTAGGATCATCTCCAACATCCACATGCGGCAATACATCAACAATCGTGGCATATGACGACACACATCAAGACTGAGCAAGCAACTACGACGCAAGTCCAACTATCTACCAAACAACGGGTAATAGGGTGTGTCCAAGGCAATATACTGCAAGGGATATCACGGTACGAAAACTAGAGCATCTCAACACGAGATAGCAATAGATCAACAGAGGGAATAAAGACTCTAAAAGTAAGATAGGTAGAAAGGGAGATGCTCACGAAAACATTGTCGAAGGTTCATTCAAGATCGGTGAAGCTCACATCAACTCAACGGCCTTATCCGCGAAGAAGCAAAACACTAGAAGAACCACCGGATGCACTATTTAATACTAAGGCAAAAGATCGGCATGATGCATGCATGATGAATGACATGGCAAGGTGCGATGCAATTAGGTCATATTAAGCGGAACTGGGGTCCCGACAATTAATTAAATGGTTCATGTTGTTTAGATCCCCCGCAATTTAACTGTTGTATTAACAAGGCAAGATAAGATACCGGTTCGCTACACAAGTTTAAATGAGGCCGATATGAGACTAGATTTGCCCGCACATGGGCCCCATATTTAATTATTAGGTGAATCGGCATAAGGCCCCCAAACCACATGAAAGCATGCATGCAAGGTGAATGATTAATATGCAACAGTTGTTATTATGTTATAAAAATAGGGTTTCGGGAAAAGGTTCACACATTAGGGTTCGGCGAACTTGGGGGTCCCGGGGTTCGGGGTCGGTCTCAGGGTCCAGGGTTCGACGGAAACGTTCTCGGGTAACAGAGGTAGGTCTTGTCGCATCTGGGGTCTCCGGGTCATGTCGACGATCATGGCGTTCGGGAAGAAGTACTCGGCGTTTCGTGATGATTTTGTTGATTCCATGTCGGAGGCCTTGGCGCTTCGGATCGGTCTGCGGATCGGGGCATCGGGGTTTGGGGTTCGCGTCCGTGTGACGGTCTTGTTGTTTCGTGCAGGCGTCCTCGAGGTCGATGGTGGACTTGTCCGATACCGGGGTTCGGGTCCGGGAAGGAGCACTTGGCGTTTCATGTCGACGTTCTTGGTCCGAGGTCATCGGCCCCCCTCTCGATGATCTTGGGGTTTGCGGCTACACTTTCGAGGACGATCTTGTTTAATTGTTGGAGCCGTCGGAAGATCTAGTAGTCCTTGAAGAACTCGGGTGCTCGCAGGTTTGGCTCTGGTGGTTCTTCCGAGACTCGCCTGGTTCTGAAGTTCTTGACGGAATTCCACCAAACAGCACAAAGGCGGGACCATCTGCAGTACATGCAGCCACGGCAGAAGGCAGCCCACGGCAGCGGCGATGGGGACGGGCCGGCGAGGCGGCTGGTGGCGGTTGGCCGGCGGGCTGCTGCAGAAGGGGCCGCTGCTCGGCGGGACGGCGAGAGGGTCTTAGCGGGCTCGGGCGAGGGGTGAGGCGAGGCGTCACGGCGGAGGACGAGCAGCCGAGCGGTGGTAGAGGCCGGGCGGGGGACGGCGAGGCTCATGACGGAGGCTGGGGCGCGGTGAGGGAGGGAGCCGGGCGAGCACGCTGCAGAGAGAGGGAGGAGGCGGAGCGGCCGACGGAGGAGGGGTCAGGCGCACTGGCTCGGGGAGGCGAGGAGCGAGGGAGGAGGAGAACGCGGTGGCGGGACTACAGGCGGCGGGTGCGTGCGTCTGTGACAGGGGAGGAAAGGAGGTTGGCCTTGGCTCGGCCTGACCACAAGTGAGGCGAGGTGGGCGGCCTGGGTGGCGCGGGAGAGCGGGAGGCGGGTGGCAGCGGCGGGCGTGTGAGCGGCAGCGTGGCGACGGGCGTCCGGGCGCAGCGAGGAGCAGAGGCGGTGGAAGGTGGGGGGGTTCGGCGGCGGCCACTGGTGGGAGGAGAGGTGGGGGCGGGGGCAGGGACGCGAGGAAGAAGACGCCGCGAGGGGGAGAGGAGGGCTGGTGCGCGTGGGGACCGGCGGGTCCCGCGTGGGGCCAGGGCTGCACGGGGGAGTGGGGACGCGCGGGTGTGTGTGCTGTGGTGTGAGTGGGTTGGGTTTGTGGGCAGGTGGAGAGAGGGAGGAGAGAGGGAGGCCACGTGGCAGCATAGGATTGGTGGAGAGCTGGGGGTGGATGATGTGGCGGCCTAGGATAGGTGGGGGTGAGGTGGAGGGTTGGGCTGGGTAGGTTTTCGGGTAGCTTTAGGATTGTCTGGTGGACCGTTTGTAAAACCTGGGGGTGGTCGTTCGGGTCGAAACGGCCCGTTCGACTGCCCCCGCTAAAATAACTTAATATTTTATTTAGTTTAATTGGACCGTTTGTAACCCGATAGCAACAAAACAAAATAATCCGGAGACCCGGGGTTTGCATTAGAACAAAGGTGGGGCGTTTTAGAAAACAAAACGGGCTTTGCGAAAAAGTTTTATGCAAACAATGCATGATGATGACGATGCACTGCACAAATTCAACGCGATTTTCTAGTAGTGGTTTTGCGGGATGCCACACTTACCGGTAACTGAAGTTGAGTAGCATGAGGAGTGGCCCTCATATTCAAGGGACATGATATTGCTTACTTATATTTCGTCAAGCATATACTCCATCCTTGTTCACTTTAACCTTAACCATCTCAATATGCCTATGGTAGGGGCAATGAGGGCTCAAAGATAGTAAGTACCATAATCTTTTGGAAGCTCTTTATGGCTTGTAATCCCTTCTTCCCTCTATAAAGGGACCTTTCTCCTATTTCCAAAGTTGAGTCAGTAAACCTACTTCCTCTCTATCTCTAGCAAGCATTTGAGTTGTTGTGTTTCAAGCATTCATATGGTGATTTATTCAATAATGTTTTTTATCTTCCTTGTTTGCACAAAAATCTTATCTATTGAGTATTACTTTGAAAGCCTTCTTGTGAAAAACCTTTTTGAGCAAAGAGTGCTCCTGTTTTGAAAACTTCTACAAAAAGCTTTTTGAGAAACTGTTTGACAGTTGTTCTCTAACCAAGAACGAAGTTTGCCAATTCCAATTATGATTTATCTCTATGCATCTCTATTGTGACTCATGTACTTGTTGCAAGCTAAGTTATATAATGGTGAGTTGCTTTCTTCTATGAGTTGTGCAATGGTAAGTGTGATGCTTCTTGTCCGTATTCTTTTATCAACACATCACTCCATAAACCTGTGGACATGTTTACCGAGCTTAGTTTTCGCTTGGGGACAAGCGAACGTCTAAGCTTGGGGGAGTTGATACGTCCAATTTGCATCACCATTCTATATCATAATTTGCCTCTATTCATTGATGTATGTCTTATTATGAGGAATACTTATGTCTTTTCATATGTTTTTGCATGTTGGATGATTCTTGGAGGATGAACTGTCGGAGTATGGATTCTGATGGAAAATGAGGTGTTTAGATGCAATTTCGCGAAGATCAGAAAAATACTAGAAAAATATGGGAAAATTATATATTTCTAGAAGACAGAGGAAGCCAGAAGGGGAGGCGAAGAAGGGCCATAGGGGGCCCACACCCTCCTAGGCGCGGGTCCCCCCTAGGCCATGTGAAAGATCATTTCCTATCCCTGTGATTTTGATGTTTGATAACAACACACCTATCGTTTTAATCATGCGCTAAGTGTATCCCAGGTTTTCTAGATAGTGGCACAAATATTGCCTTGCCCACAGTTTCCCTTGCCAAAGTCATCTGTGCTAACCGGTAGTACCGGAAGTACAACCGGTACTATCGCTTGGCACCGGTACTACCGCTCCCTAGTATCCGTTGCATCCGAGCAAGGTGGGCAGGTCTCGAATTTTCTCAGTATCACCCGGTACCGCGGAGCGGCACTACCGCTCCAACTGATAGTACCGCTTGTGGCAAGTGGTACTACCGCTTGGACATGGTAGTGCCGCTCGGCAGTACCGGGCAACGCTGAGGAAGGACTAGGCCTGCCCTGTTCACTCAGTACCAACCGGTACTACCGCCCTGACCGGTAGTACCGCGTCTACTGACCGGTACTACCGCTTGGGGTTGTACCGTAGGGAAGTACCGGGCATGACGGTGGCTGGCTCAACCAAGTGATGCTCCTCCGGTACTTGGTCCGGTACTTGACCGGTGTACCGCTTGAGTACCGGTAGTACCGATGCATTTAATGCACCAACGGGCAGATTCCTCCAAGGGGTATAAATACCCCTCCACCTACCTTGGGACAAGGCGCTCGTTGCATTGAAGACTACCACCTCCATTTGAGCCACCAAATCGCCAAGATATCTTCACTCCACCATCCAAAGTCTTTGATCTTTGGAGAATTGAAGGAGGAGGCCTTGATCTACTACTTCACCAAAAGAGATCTTCATTTCCCCCTCATTCATTTGAGGGCCCCCATTGCTCTAGTGTTTTTCTTTGGAAACACTAGTTCTAGATTTGGTTCTTACAAGCTTGTCTTTGATTGTCTTGACAACTTGCTTGTATTTGGGAGCCTCCAATTAAGTTGTGGATGTGTGCCCCAAACTTGTTGTAAAGGTGCCGGCTTCCACCTCGAAGGTTGCCGATATAGTGGAAGGTGGATCGATCCTGTTGGGGTGAGGTTCATCGGAGAACAAGGGAGGCCTTTCGTGGCATATGTGGTTTGATACCACCCCCACTCCAAGCGTAGACGTACTTCCCCTCAAAAGGAAGGAACTACGGGAAACAATTCCTTGTGTCTCCGTGTCCACCACTTTGGTTACTTCTATACTTTATCGCACTTTACTTACTTGTTCTTTCTTAGTGTTGTGTTAGCTAGTGCGTGTTTGTCATATAGGTAAATTCACCTTAGTTGCATTATCTAGAGAATTTACCTTTATTGTCAAACCTTAATTTGAAAAAGAAGAAAATTTGAAGTAGCACCTATTCACCCCCCCCTCTAGGTGCCCATACGATCCTTTCAATTGGTATCAGAGCCCCGGCTCTTTATTCGGGCTTTACCACCTAAGAGAATATGGGTAGCCATGATGGGGAAGGTGGTGGTGAGCACACCACGGTGACCATGGAAGATATCAAAAACTTGTAAACAAGATTGAGCTCTTCCTTGGTCAACGAAGTCAAGAAAATGCTTGAGCAACTTCTTAAATACAAAGACGACTCATCATCCCCTTCTCCTCAAGAGGAGCCTCCATCAGTTTTACCTAAAGGGAATACTCCGGTATCTCCCGAGGGTATGATGGTGGGGGGTAATCAAGACAACACTAACTCCTCCACACAAAAGGATGGTGGGAAGGGTGAGCACCGTGAGTCATGGTACTCTCCCGACCCCCCAATTCCTCACCCTCATATAAACAATAGAGGTGACCCACCTAAGCTTTAAGTATCTAATACTTTTGCTCAATGGCAATCTCTAATGAAAACTCATGTGCGCATCTCTTGCATTGAACTATGGAACATCATTGAACAAGGACTCTATATTGGGGATCCAGACAACTTGACAAGAAGAGAAGTTGTCAATAGTCAACTCAATGCCACCGCCTTGCACATGATTCAACAAGGATTGGGTACAAAGGGTTACCCACACATTGAGCACCTCAGCACCGCCAAGGAAGCTTGGGATGCTCTCACAGTGTTGTTTGTTGGAATGAGGGCATGAGGAGGAACCAGTACGATGCACTAAGCAATGAAGCCGAAGGCTTCTGTATGAAGGAAGATGAAGATCATGAAGACATGTATCGTAGGCTTAAATCCACCGCCACCGCATTTAGGAATGTGGGTGCCTCACATGTGGATGATGCATGGATAAAAATAAAATATGTGAGTGCACTCATGCCCTTTGAGCCCACCGACTTGAAGAGCCTACAAGGAAGACACAACTACCACCTCATGACCTCCAATGAAGTTATGCAAGAGATGGCTTGTTTCAAGGTTGCCGCCAAGAATGCCAAAGATGCCCGTGCTCGGGTCCTTGGAATGACCAATTTTGTCAACCTTGCATTGAAGGCCAAAGTTGTTGAATATGGGGATGGTGATGACAGTGATGATGACCTATCCATGAGCAACCCCGATGATGTCAAGAAGTTTCATGGTCAATATATGGCTTTCTATGCAAACAACTTCTGGAAGAACGCCGCGAAGGCCAAGATGGAAATGCAACGAAAAATCAACCCCAGTGGACTAAGAGGCAATATGCCAAGATTGAGGACTTGTTACAATTGTGGCAACAGAAATCACTTCTTGGCCAGTTGTCCCTATGAGATAAGATAAGATCATGGTGGCAAACTAGTGCCAAAGATAGCTTTCAAAGCTCCTTACAAGAATCCCTTCATCAAGAAGAATTACAACAATAAGAATAAGGGTGAGATTGTATTGATCACTCATGAAGAATACTCCTCAAACAATGAAGATGATGAAGATGAGGAAGAGGAAACATCAAGTGGTGTGGCTGCTCTAGCCACTACTACTCTGACATTCTCCCTCTTCGATTCTCCAAATGAGAATGCTCCCAACAAGAACGTCACTTGCCTTATGGCAAGAGGAACGAAGACTTATGCTTCCGGAGGGTCAAAGTGGGTGCTTGATAGTGGTTGCACAAGTCATATGACCGGAAGCTCGTCTATTGTCAAGGACTTAAAGCCAAATGATGATCAAATCACCGTGACATATGCCGACAAGTCAAAGTCTAAGGTAATGGGTTTTGTCAAGGTAGTGGTTTCTCACGACATTACACTCGTGAACGTCATGCTTGTTGAGACCCTTGGATACAATTTACTTTCAGTTTGTGCTCTTGGAAAGATGGGTTTTGCCGTCTTTATTGATAATGATATTGTGGTCCTCATGTGGAGCAAGTCTCTCAAGGTCGCTTTCGTTGGGTACGTCGAATATGACTTGTATGTGGTGGACTTTTCGGGGCAAACCACTACAAGTGCGATGTGCTTATTCGGAAAGGCCGATGTGGGTTGGTTATGGCATCGCCGACTAGCCCATGTCAATATGAGAACTTTGCAAAGTCTCCACAAGGAGGGCCATATTGTTGGACTAAAATAAAATGTTTCCTTTGCCAAAGATCGTGTTTGCAGGGCTTGTGTTCTAGGAAAAATGCATGATGCTCCCCACAAGCCAAAGAACCGCATCAAGTCAACCAAGATCTTGGAGCTCCTTCATGTGGATCTCTTTGGTCCTCCATCTCATGCAAGTCTTGGTGGGAAGAAATATTGTTTGGTGATTGTTGATGACTTTTCAAGATACTCCTGGTTATATTTCTTCAAGTTGAAGAGTGAGACCCAAAAGACCTTCATCGACTTCATCAACATGGTTCAACGTCAATACAATCTTCCCGTGTTTATTATAAGAAGTGACAACGGCACCGAGTTCAAGAACTACACCTTGAATGATTTCCTTAGTGATGAGGGGATAAAACACCAATATTCCGCTGCATATACCCCTCAACAAAATGGTGTGGCCGAGAGGAAGAACCGGACTCTTATTGAGATGGTTAGGACCATGTTGGCGGAGTTTAAATCTCCATACAACTTTTGGGCCGAAGCCATCTCCACCACATGCCATGCATCAAACCGTCTCTACCTCCACGAAGAAATCAACAAGACTCCATATGAAATACTTACCGGTAACAAGCCCAACATATCTTACTTCTGGGTGTTCGGTTGTAAGTGTTTCTATCTCATAAAAGGTGTTCGTTTATCTAAATTCGAGTCTAAAGCATTAGAGGGTATTTTTGTTGTCTATGGTATAGAATCTCACACTTATAGAATCTATGATAAGATCTCCGGAGCCGTCATAGAATCTTGCAGTGTGACCTTCGAAGAATATGATGGTCCCCAAGGGGGGCGTGTTGATGCTTGTGTTGCAGATGATGAAATGCCTCAGGATGCCATAGGAAGAATGGGTGTGGGATATATCCGCCCCATTGAGGAACCCCTTATGGCGGATCGAGAAGAACTATGCTCCACTCAAGTGGAGCCCTCATCTTCACAACATCAACAAGCTCCATCCACCGAGGAGGGCAATGACTCAAGCCAAAGACAAGATGTGGACCCTCAACATGTTGATCAAAGTGACAACTCTAGTCAAGAGGAGCTTGATTCATTCTCACGAATGTCAAGTGGTGCCAAGTCAATTGTTCAAGGAAGATCCGTACAAACTGTCTTGAGACAAGCTCAAATCTATGCTAGAAGAGTGCTTGATCAAGACCAAGGTCAATCTTTGCCTCTTAATGAAGAGAATGATTCCCGTGATGATCAAGGTCAAGTTGATGGTCAAGACGAGGACGAAAATGATGAAGAGGGTTCCCCAAGAAACAACAAGGAGATCCACGCTCGTCGTGAAGCTAGAAAGGAGAGAATGTTGGAATTAAGAGACCACTCTCTACAAAATGTGGTTGGGTGACCTAATGAAAAGGCATTTCCACAAGAGCACAATTGAAGAGGTCCAGTGAACACCAAGCACACATCTCCATGATTGAACCAAAGAAAGTGTGGGAAGCTCTTGAAGATTAGGATTGGTTGGAAGATATGCACAAAGAGCTCAACAACTTTGAGAGAAACAAAGTATGGAAGTTAGTTGAGAAGCCAAAGGATTGCCGCAATGTTATAGGCACGAAGTGGATATGCAAGAACAAGCAAGATGAGCATGGAATTATAGTAAGGAACAAGGCTAGATTGGTTGCACAAGGGTTCTCTCAATTGAAGGTATTGACTATGGAGAGACATATGCACCCGTGGCTCGCCTTGAGTCCATTTGTATCCTTCTTGCTTATGCGGCACATCATAACTTTAAGTTGCAACAAATGGATGTAGAAAGTGCATTTCTTTATGGTCCATTAAATTAGTTGGTATATGTAAAGCAAACCCTGGGATTTGAGGATCCCAACTTCCCAAACCATGTCTACAAACTTGATAAGGCGCTCTATGGGCTCAAGCAAGCCCCACGCACGTGGTATGAGCACCTTAGAGAGTTGTTGTTTGACCGTGAATTTGAGGTTGGGAAAATCGATCCCACCCTTTTTAATAAGAAGGTCAATGGGGAGCTTTTTGTGTGCCAAATATATGTTGATAATATTATCTTTGGATCATCTAACAAAGCTTCTAATGATGAATTCTCAAAGCTTATGACTAGTAGGTTCCGGATGTCTTTGATGGGGGAGTTGAGAGTGTTTCTTGGTTTTGAGATCAAGCAAGTTAGAGGAGGGACATTCTTCAATTAATCCAAGTATACTCAAGATATGCTCAAGAGTTTCAAAATGCAAGATTTAAATGGAGCTCCTACTCCCATGGCTACAAAGACTCATCTAGAACAAAATCCAAATGGTAAAGATGTGGATCAAAAGGTATACCGGTCTATGATTGGTTCTTTGCTTTACCTTTGTGCATCTAGACCCGATATTGTGTTGAGTGTAGGTGTGTGTGCAAGATATCAAGCGGCTCCTAAAGAAAGCCATTTAATGGCGGTCAAGAGAATCTTTCAATATTTAGTTCATACCCCATTTTATGGTCTTTGGTGTCCTTGAGGGTCAGCATTTTCTCTTTGTGGATACACGGATTCGGATTGGGCGGGTGACAAGGATGATAGAAAATCAACATCCGGGGCTTGCCAATTCCTTGGTAGGTCCTTGGTATGTTGGTCTTCTAAGAAGCAAAATTGTATATCTCTCTCCACCGCTGGAGCCGAGTATGTGGCAACTGCTAGTGCTTGCACCCAATTGCTATGGATGAGGCAAACTTTAAAGGAATACGGTGTCCATTGTGACAAAGTGCCTCTTCTATGTGACAATGAAAGTGCTATCAAGATTGCCTACAACCCGGTGGATCACACAAGGACAAAGCATATTGAGATTCGCCATCACTTCATTAGAGATCATGTTGCTCGAGGTGATATTTATCTATCATATGTGTCAACCAAAGACCAACTTGCCGACATCTTCACAAAGCCACTTGATGAAGCAAGGTTTTGCTATTTGAGGAATGAACTAAATATCATAGATTCAAGGAGCTTGACTTGATTATCTTGCATTCTCACCTATGACTTGACCCGTATTTGGTTTAGGTGTAGGCATGGATATAGGGGGAGTGCGGTTCTAATTGGTTGGACTATACCTCCCCCCATTATGCCCAAAGCAATCAAAATCATTCCTCTTAATATCATTTAGTGATATGTGAGCTTAAATGATGAGTTTTGGTAATGGACCCAAGATATATCTTCGTGGTGACAAGCCGAGTATACTCAAATATGGTGGCCTAGGCCACCGCCCTCTCTCACTCGAGAGGTTGGTGCTTACTCTTGTTTGTCATTTTTGAGTTGTTGTTGGTTTTAAGGTCATGCACTATCGGTTGGCTCTTCATATGTTTTTCCCTTATTTGAGGGTGCATGTGCTTCACACAGTTTGTCGATCTCAACCCAAGCCATTCTACCCCCTAGATCAAACCCTCCTCTATTCCGCACAAGAACCACTCAATTATCCTTGGCTTTGGATTCAGGCGGAACCGGTTCTACCGGATTAGGAGCGGTACTACCGGACCTGGGTAGTTCCCAGGATGTGTCCTGGAGACTTCTCCAGGACCGGTACTACCGCTTGTATGTCCGGTACTACCGGTCACCGGTACTACCGGTTGGTGAGCCGGTACTACTGCTTGCGAGCGGTACTACCGCTTCAAAAACCGGTACTACCGGTCGACGTTTTCCTGGTATATATTGGTCGCGCGGGGGAGGAACCCTTTAGTGCCTCATTATCCTCCCCGCTCACCACATAAACCACCGCCGCCGCCGGAGATCTTGAAGCCACCGGAGCCTCGCCGCGTCCTCCTCTCCCCGGATCCTCCTTGGATTCGGATTCCTTGCGGGCTCCCGGTCCCTCTCCACCGCCATGGATCCCAGTACAACCATCCCCTCCTTCTCACTCTTGATTTCTTCGTAGGATCTAGGTTTTGCTTAGATTCTTGCAGAAAGTAGCTTGCTTTGGGGTTGTACCTCCATACATTCATTGTTACTTGGTAGAATCAATGTGTTATAGATTGTTGAGGCCACTTTGGACCGTGCTCTCCCATTAATGTGCCCGTACCACTCGACCGGTAGTACCGGAAGATTTTTCGGTACTACCGCTCGCAAGCGGTACTACCGGTTGCCAGTTTTGGTAGTACCGGTCCCAACTGACCTCAACATATTTACTAAACCATGGATTCTTCTTTGTTCATTTTGGGTTCTTGTGCCCTTACCCATTGCTGTTCTCCCTCTTGCTGTCACAGATGCAGGTGGTTCTAGGGGTGCGCGTAAGCGCTCCAAAGCAAGCCGTGAGATTGTTGAGGAAGAGACAGAGTCCAAGGAAGAAGTCATGCCTCAGCCTAGCCGTCGTACGAAGATTCCTGCTTCTCGAGGTGGCCGTGGGGGTCGTGATGGGGTCACCAAGCGGTCTGCTGGCCGTGGGAGCGCTCCCCCTCCTCGTCCCTTCCTCGGGGTGCACCAAGAGTTGCAGCTCAGGGCCATCAGGGCCAAGGAAACTGTCTGACATATCTGATTCTGAGTTCCGCTCTCTGAGGATTGACAATCCGTATGCCCACAACCATGATGAGGGCGGGGAAGACAGCCTGTTCTACAATGACTTCCAAGAGCGCGTCTACAATGAGGTCCTTATGACAAATATCCAAATGGTTGTGCCTCAGTTGTGGATTGATATGGAACACATCAACAAGAATCTTGATTATTTTCCTGAGGCCAAAGAAATCTGCTCTCACCTTGGTTTGTTCCCCATCATGGAGTTCCAGCATGACTACGAGCCTCTTCTCATTGCTCAGTTTTATGCCACTGTTCATTTCTCCACTGGCCGCACTCGGAAAATCACTTGGATGACTCAAGGTGCAATCAAGGAGGCCACTCTTGCGGAATTTACTGAAATTCTGGGGTATGAAGATCGTGGTCGTGACACTCCTTGTGGTTTCCGATGTCACTTGCGCGAGAACCCCTCCAAGAAGGATGTTCTTGCACCTCTTTATATCCGGGGCCGCGGTATTCCTGGCAAGATCAATGATCTTCTCCCCACATATGATATTCTCCACCGCATCTTCCGTGAGACCTTTGCTCCTCGTGCGGGCAACAAAGATGAGATTCATGGATTTTCTATTGATTTGATGTTCAACACCTTCCTCAACCGCGACTCCGGCACCGCTCTTGATGTGATGGATTATATATGGAATGAGATGGTTGATGCTGCTCACTCGCGGAGGGTTCCGCCATTTTCTCCCTACATCATGGCTCTCATTGTTGCCAAGTGCCCTCCCATTGCCAGGACCCTATCCACTCGTCCTCTCATTGTGCACAGGCCCAAGGCACTCAAGCTCAAGAAACATTCTAAGCCTCGCAATGTGGAGGGTGATGAGGTGGATGAAGAAGGGAATGTAATTGAGGCTGATTCTGAGGATGCTGACAGTGGTCGCGATGCATATTATGTTGTCTCCTGGTGCAAGAATGCCCAGCCATCTTGGGCCAAGAGGATGGAGGCCAAGCTCAAAAAGATATTTTGCTTCCAAGTTGACAATCAAAAGCGCATGTATGAGGCTCATGTGTATGCCAAGAAAGCGTGTGCTCGGCAGAAGGACTTGATGGAAGCTCAAGGATTGACAATCTCTGAGGGTTTCGAGACCAACATCACCCTAAAGACCAATGGATCTCCAAGCACAACCACTGGGATGATGATGTCTCTTCCTTGCACCGCGCTCCACCCACCTATGCGGAGGACTTTGATGATGAGGAGGAGGATTGACTATCGGGGCGTTAGTCTTGCACTTGTCCCTTTTTGGCGTCTTGATGCCAAAGGGGGAGAAGTTGCACCTTAGGGCATGCGGGTGTTGCATGTGAAGTCACAAGCTTGTTCTTGCTTTGATCTTTTAATTGCTTGTGAACTTTGATTTCCTCCTATTTATGTGTGAACTCCTATTTATGTGTGAACTCTATGTACTAACTATTTGGGTACTACTAGTGCTAAGTTTGTTGAGACTATGTGGGTTATTTCACGGATCCATCTTGTGATGATATGCGTTATCCATTGCCAATATATTTCTCATCACAAGTTATTGTGCAAAGGTATGCGTTCAAATGCTAGTATCTATATTTGTGCACTCGTGTTGGGTTTGTAAAATAGAGGGGGAAGTTTGATCCTATTCATCCAGGGGAGCCCCGTCTCTATTTTACAAAAGCCATGAGTATCTTAATAAAATTATCTTACAAAGGTGTGTTGTCATCAAACACCAAAAAGGGGGAGATTGAAAGAGCATTTCCTATCCCTGTGATTTTGATGTTTGATAACAACACACCTATCATTTTAATCATGCACTAAGTGTATCTCGGGTTTTCTAGATAGTGGCACAAATATTGCCTTGCCCATAGTTGCCCTTGCCAAAGTCATCTGTGCTGACCGGTAGTACCGGAAGTACAACCGGTACTACCGCTTGGCACCGGTACTACCGCTCCCTAGTACCGATTGCATCCGAGCAAGGTGGGCATGTCTCGAATTTTCTCAGTATCACCCGGTACCATGGAGCGGCACTACTGCTCCAACTGGTAGTACCGCTTTGTGGCAAGAGGTACTACCGCTTGGACACGGTAGTGCCGCTTGGAAGTACCGGGCAACACTGAGGAAGGACTAGGCCAGCCCTGTTCGCTCAGTACCAACCGGTACTTGGGACCGGTACTACCGCCCTGACCGGTAGTACCGCGCCTACTGATCGGTACTACCGCTTGGGGGTTGTACCGCAGGGCAGTACCGGGCATGACCGTGGCTGGCTTGACCAAGTGATGCTCCTCCAGTACTTGGTCTGGTACTTGATGGGGTCGTACCGCTTGCGACCGGTACTACCGCTTGAGTATCGGTAGTACCGGTGCATTTAATGCACCAACAGGCAGATTCCTCCAAGGGGTATAAATACCCCTCCACCTACCTTGGGAAAAGGTGCTCGTTGCATTGAAGACTACCACCTCCATTTGAGCCACCAAATCGCCAAGATCTCTCCACTCCACCATCCAAAGTCTTTGATCTTTGGAGAATCGAAGGAGGAGGCCTTGATCTACTACTTCACCAAAAGAGATCTTCATTTCCCCCTCATTCATTTGAGGGCCCCAATTGCTCTAGTGTTTTTCTTTGGAAACACTAGTTCTAGATTTGGTTCTTACAAGCTTGTCTTTGATTCTCTTGACAACTTACTTGTATTTGCGAGCCTCCAATTAAGTTGTGGATGTGTGCCCCAAACTTGTTGTAAAGGTGTCGGCTTCCACCTCGAAGGTTGCCGATATAGTAGAAGGTGGATCGATCACGTTGGGGTGAGGTTCATCGGAGAACAAGGGAGGCCTTTCGTGGCGTAGGTGGTTTGATACCACCCCCTCTCCAAACGTAGACGTACTTCCCCTCAAAAGGAAGGAACTACGGCAAACTATTCCTTGTGTCTCCGCGTCCACCACTTTGGTTACTTCTATCCTTTACCGCACTTTACTTACTTGTTCGTGCTTAGTGTTGTGTTATCTAGTGCTTGTTTGTCATATAGGTAAATTCACCTTAGTTGCATTATCTAGAGAATTTACCTTTCTTGTCAAACCTTAATTTGAAAAATAAGAAAATTTGAAGTAGCACCTATTCACCCCCCTCTAGGTGTAGGGTTCGCAGCATAGAAAACAAAAATTTTCCTACGATGGGAACTATGTACCAAGATCTATCTACTAGATACAAACAACGGGCGGATGTATATCCATAGAGAACATACCCTTGAAGACCGACAAAGCTTAACGAGTTCAACTCGTGGTTGATGTAGACGATCTCTTGCCGATCTCAAGATCGAGAGGAAGTCCTAGCGCCGCAAAGCAGCATCGCGTCCGTGCTCACACACACGTACAAGAATCCGGGCAACCTCCGCCTCCTCGCTCCAGAGGTGCAGCGTAAGCACAACCCTTTCTTGCCGAATAGCCACCGGGAACATGTATCTCGCTAGTCCGAGACCATGGGGAATAAATTCTAGAGGGGGAGAGAGATCCTTCACGAGGAGGTGTGAGAGACAAGTGAGAGGAGGGGCTCCTTTTATAGGAGGAGGGGGGCACCCAAGGGGGTGGCCGCCGGCCATGGGGCTGCCCCCTCCCCTCCTTCATTCATGTGGGTGGACACTCCACTCACAAAATGGCCCTTCAATTTTCTCCACTCAAAAATCCACTCAAATTCCCATTAAATTTCCACCAAATTTAATGCAAACTCTCATTAAATAAAACTCTTTTATTTTATTCAGAATTTTGTCAATTACTTTAATGAAAAACATTCACAAATAACCCCTTGCTAGAATTCCATTTCACATGCATAACCACTTTATGCAATTTCACCCGAAAACCTGTTTCGGTATCTAGTGAAATAAATTCCTGCGCTTGTTTATTCTTTCGGCATGAAACATTTGCTCCAACTGGATGCCAGTGTCCCTTAAGTGTGTCACCCTACGGTTCGCGAATAATGCGGACATGATCGAGACCCTTCTCCGATCAATAATCAGTAGCGGGACCTGGAGATCCATATTGACTCCCACACATTCAACGATGACTTTTCCTGTGATCGTCGGAACCTTTTACGCTTGTATCTTAATCCCTTTGTTTCACGATATATTACATGTCCGAGATTCGATCATCGGTATCTCCATACCTAGTTTGATCTCGTTACTGACATGCACTCTTTTCTCGTTCCCGTGATATAACATTCTAGTGATCAAATCACTTGCTTGCAAGCTAACCAATGTGATATCACCGAGAGGGCCTAGAGCATATCTATCCGTCATCGGGATGAACAAATTCCACTCTTGATCCATGATTCTCAACATAACACTTTAGTAGCTTTGAAGCCATCTTTATAATCACCCAGTTACGGAGTGACGTTTGATGTCAACAAGAAACTCTTCCGGTGTTAGTGATTGGCATGATCTCATGGTCTAAGGATTAGGATTACTTCGTAGTTTGTTTATAGCAATATAAACTCAATGACTTTGATCGTAATGCTATACTTCGGATGAATGTTCATCACACCATTACACTAATGTTGTGATCTCGTTATTAACAACATCCAATGTCTATGATCAGGAAACTATGATCATCTTGTTAATCAACGAACTAGTTTATGAGAGAGGCATAACTAGGAACTTTCTGTTTGTTTATTAAACACACATGTATTAACGTTTCCGTATTAATACAATTATAGCATGCAAAATAAACATCTATCATATACTTGGAATACACATAATAAACATTTTATTATTGCCTCTCGCATATTCCTTGATCTCCCACTTGCACTAGAGACAATAATCTAGTTACATAGTGATATATCTAACACCCATTGAGTTCTGGTGTTGATCATGTTTTGCTCTAGGGAGAGTTTTAGTCAACGGATCGCTACATTGAGATCCGTATGTACTTTTAAATCTTTATATCTCCATCCTTGACATGCTCATGGATGGAGTGAAACCGCGCTAATATGCTTGGAATGCTTGTGAGACCTTGGCTCTTTGGCATTGGCAATGGCACCATTGTTGTCACAATAGATCACCATTGGGTCCAACGCTTGCCACAACTCCTAGTTCGGATATGAACTCCTTCATCCAAAGCGCTTCTGAGCCGCTTCAAGCAACATATTCGGCCTCGTTGTTGATCCGCTACCAGGTTGTTTGGAGCTCCTCCAACTAACCGCCTCCGCCATTCATGAGAAATACGATCCGGATTGAGACTTAGAGTCATCCGGATCGTGTCAAAGCTAAGCGTCGACATAACACTTAGCGACGAGCTCTTCTTCACCTCCAGTATACAAGAAACATATCCTTAGTTCTTCTCAAGTACTTAAGGATATTCTTGACCGCTATCGATGTTCGAACACGGATCCGATTGGTACCTACTAGTCAAACTAATAGCGTGTGCCACATCCGGTCTTGTACATAGCATGGCGTACATTATAGAGCCTATGGTCAAGCATAGGGACTTTGTCCATTATCTCTCTTTCTTCCGAAGCCGGACTTTGAGTCTTACTCAATGTCTTGCCTTGCAACATAGGTAAGAACCCTTCTTACTTCCGTCCATTTTAAACTTCTTTAAAATCTTATCAAGGTATGTTTATGCGATAGCCCTATTAGGCGCCTAGATCTATCTCTATAGATCTTTATGCCTAATATGTAAGAAGCTTCACCTAGGTCCTTCATTGAAAATTTCTTTGTTTAGATAACTTTTAACACTGTTTAAAAGTTCTATATCATTTCCGATCAATAATATGTCATCCACATATAGTATCAGAAATGCCACATTGCTCCCACTCACTTTCTTGTAAATACAAGCTTCTCCATAAGTTTGGGAAAATCCAAACTCTTTGATCACCTCATCAAAGCGGAGATTCCAACTTCGTGATGCTTGCTTCAATCCATAGATGGATCGCTGAAGCTTGCACACCTTGTTAGCATCCTTAGGATCGACAAAACCCTTTGGTTGTATCATATACAACTCTTCTTCAATATTACCATTGAGAAACGCGGTTTTGATATCCATCTGCCATATCTCATAATCGAAATATGCAGCAATTGCTAACATAATCCTAACTGACTTTAGCATCGCTACGGGAGAGAATGTCTCATCGTAGTCAACTCCTTGAATTTGTCGAAACCCCTTTGCGACAAGTCGAGCTTTATAGACGGTTATATTACCATCAGCATCAGTTTTCCTTTTGAAAATCCATTTGTTCTCCACGGCCTTTCGTTCGTGAGGTAAGTCCACCAAGTTCCAAACTTGATTTTCATACATGGATTCCATCTCGGATTTCATGGCTTCTAACCATTTGTTGGAATCCGGGCTCATCATCGCTTATTCATATGTCGCAGGGTCATCATTTTCATCAACCATGAAATTCATGACAGGATTTCCGTACAGCTCGGGAG
Organism: Avena longiglumis; assembly: GCA_030063025.1. Classification (NCBI taxonomy): domain Eukaryota; kingdom Viridiplantae; phylum Streptophyta; class Magnoliopsida; order Poales; family Poaceae; genus Avena; species Avena longiglumis. The sequence goes on from CP125975.1 coordinate 525,643,575, forward strand.
CCGCACGCGTCCTGCTAGACCTGCGTGGTTCGGTAGTACTCTCTTTCAGAGTTTCATGATCATTATCATTAGTTCCCTCTTCAACAGGTGAATCCAACTCCGGAACAACTTCCGGCGCTGCGCTACTCGCCATACTTTGAAGAGAAGGTTCAATAACCTCTTCGAGTTCTACCTTCCGACTACTCACACCTTTCGCGAGAAACTCTTTCTCTAGAAAGGATCCATTCTTGGCAACAAAAAACTTGCCCTCGGATCTGTGATAGAATGAATACCCAATAGTTTCCTTAGGGTAACCTATGAAGACGCATTTTTCCGCTTTGGGTTCGAGTTTATCCGGTTGAAGTTTCTTCACATAAACATCGCATCCCCAAACTTTAAGAAATGACAGATTAGGTTTGTTTCCAAACCACAATTCATACGGTGTCTTTTCAACGGATTTAGATGGTGCCCGATTTAAAGTGAATGCAGCAGTTTCTAGTGCATAGCCCCAAAATGACAACGGCAAGTCCGTCAGAGACATCATAGATCGAACCATATCTAATAAAGTACGATTACGACGTTCCGACACACCATTTCGCTGTGGTGTTCCGGCAGGTGTGAGTTGTGAAACAATTCCACACTCTTTCATGTGAGTGCTAAACTCGTAACTTAGATACTCACCCCCACGGTCGGACCGTAGAAATTTGATCTTTCTATTACGATGATTTTCCAATTTATTCTAAAATTCCTTGAACCTTTCAAAGGTTTCAGACTTGTGTTTCATCAAGTAGATATAACCGTATCTACTCAAATCATCCGTGGTAACAAAATAACGATATCCACCTCGCGCCGACACACTCATTGGACCACATACATCAGAATGTATGATTTCCAATAAATCTATCGCCCGTTCCATTGAACCGGAAAACGGCGTTCTAGTCATCTTGCCCATAAGGCATGGCTCACATGTATCAAATGATTCATAATCAAGTGATTCCAAAAGTCCATCCGGATGGAGCTTCTTCATGCGTTTAACACCAATATGACCTAGATGGCAGTGCCACATATATGCGGATATATCATCATTAAGTTTAATCCTTTTAGCATCAACATTATGAATATGTGTAACATTATTATCGAGATCCAAAAGAAATAAACCATTCATCATCGGTGCATGACCATAAAAGATTTCATTCATATAAATGGAACAACCATTGTTCTCGGATTTAAATGAATAACCACTTCGCATCAAACACGATCCAGATACAATGTTCATGCTTAGTGCAGGCACCAGATAAAAATTATTCAAGTTTATTACTAATCCCGACGGCAAGTGGAGAGGCAGCGTTCCGACGGCGATCACATCAACGCTTGATCCATTGCCGACACGCATCTTAACCTCACCCCTTGCTAGCGGTCGCTTGTTCCGCAGCCCCTGATTCGAGTTACAAATATTAGCAACTGAACCGGTATCAAATACCCAGGTGCTACTACGAGCACTAGTCAAGTACACATCAATAACATGTATATCATATATACCATTTGTTTGCCTTGCCGGCTTTCTTGTCTGCCAAATACTTGGGGCAGTTGCGCTTCCAGTGGCCAGTCCCCTTACAATAGTAGCACTCGGTATGAGACTTAGGTCCAACACGGGGTTTATTTTCAGGCACGGCAACAGGCTTGCCGCCCTTACTTCCCTTCCGTTTCCCCTTCTTGTCTTTCTTGAAACCAGTGTTCCTATTGATCATCAACACTTGATGTTCCTTTTTGATCTCCACTTCTGCAGTTTTAAGCATTGACAGAAGCTCGGGGAGAGACTTCTTCATGCCTTGCATATTATAGTTCATCACGAAGCTCTTATAGCTAGGTGGCAGAGACTGCAGAACACGATGGATGCCTAAGTCAATGGGAATCGTTATTCCCAAGGACACAAGCTTATCGGCGTAACCCGACATCTTGAGTACATGCTCACTAACGGAGTTGTGTTCTTCCATCATGCAGCTAAAGAACTTTTACAAGCGTTGTAGCTCTCTCTGCGACATGTGTGTCGAAAATCATTTTCAACTCACCCATTGTATCAAAAGCATTGCGGTTTTGAAAGCGCTTTGAAGTTCGGCTCTAGCCCATACAATATGCCGCAATGAACTAAGTTGTGGTCCTCCTGACGAGTCTGATAGACATTCTTCTCCTCGTCAGGGGCATCCTCAAAAGGTGGGGGGCCTAACGGCGCTTCTAGCACATATTGCTTTTGTGCAGCAGAGAGGAGAATCCTCAAATTCATGGCCCATTCGGTAAAGTTGCTACCGTTCGTTGCAAGTTTCTCTTTCTCCATGAACACATTAAAATTAAAAGCAGGTGGTGCCATCTACAACAGATATTGTAAAGTTTAGACTAAGTGTATGATAGATTGAGTTCAACTAATACATATTACGAATGAACTCCCACTCAAAAACGACATCCCTCGTGCCTTTTTGGTGATTACATGAACCAAATCCACTACACCAAGTCCGATCATCACGTGAGTCGGTGTAGCTTCAAAGGCGAGCATCAAATGGGCATCATATCTACTATATGACTCATGCTTAACCTTTTGGTCCGTGTTCCGAGGCCATGTCTGTACATGCTAGGCTCGCCAAGTTAGAACCTTAGTATTCGCGTGTGTAACTGCTGTTTACACCAAATATGGTCGTGGATCCAAGAACACCCGATCATCACGTGATGTCTTGGAGCGCGAAAACATAATCGGTGCATACTAAAGGAAGAACACATTCTTATCTTGATATTTAAAGAGGGATCATCTTATTATGCTAACAAAGCGCTAAACAAGCAATATAAGATGCAATCAAACATCACATGTTTATTAGTGAAATGATATGGTTCCCGCATATGATCTCTATCATGTGCATCGTGGTATGATCACTATCATACCTATATGTGTAAGTCCAAGGTCTATGGAGATTACACGTTATGTATGTTGTAAGAGTATCATCGCATACTTCTACTTACAACATCAACATATCATAACACTAGCCCCAAAGAACAATCTAAACTAGACGCCTCTAATTTATCCATTGCAATTTTTACGTGGCTTAGGGCTTTCGAGATAGAACCGTTCTTACCTACGAACATGAACCACAACGAGGATAACCAAATTGTTGACAACTCGTTGCAAAATATATATTGACTATAGTAGGAGAGACAGACACCCGCTAGCCACTTATGCAAACTAGTTGCATGTCAAGTGTGGAACAGGTCTCATGTGCGAGGACATGTAAAGTTTGTCCGGGCCGCTTCATCCCACTATGCCACCAATATCCAAAATTACAACTAAGGAGCAACAACATGATCATCATCGCCCACATACTCATATGTGTACTACCCGTGTAAAGCATCTACGCATAGATCCAGCTCTGATACCACTGTAGGGTTCGCAGCATAGAAAACCAAAATTTTCCTACGATGGGAACTATGTACCAAGATCTATCTACTAGATATAAACAACGGGCGGATGTATATCCATAGAGAACGTACCCTTGAAGACCGACAAAGCTTAACGAGTTCAACTCGTGGTTAATGTAGACGATCTCTTGCCGATCTCAAGATCGAGAGGAAGTCCTAGCGCCACAAAGCAGCAGCGCATCCGTGCTCGCACACATGTACAAGACACCGGGCAACCTCCGCCTCCTCGCTCCAGCGATGCAGCTGAAGCACAACCCTTTCTTGTCGAATAGCCACCGGGAACATGTATCTCTCTAGTCCGAGACCATGGGGAATAAATTCTAGAGGGGGAGAGAGATCCTTCACGAGGAAGTGTGAGAGACAAGTGAGAGGAGGGGCTCCTTTTATAGGAGGAGGGGGCACCCAAGGGGGTGGCCGCCGGCCATGGGGGCTTCCCCCTCCCCTCCTTCATTCATGTGGGTGGACACTCCACTCACAAAATGGCCCTTCAATTTTCTCCACTAAAAAATCCACTCAAATTCCCATTAAATTTCCACCAAATTTAATGCAAACTCTCATTAAATAAAACTCTTTTATTTTATTCAGAATTTTTTCAATTACTTTAATGACAAACATTCACAAATAACCCCTTGCTAGAATTCCATTTCACATGCATAACCACTTTATGCAATTTCACCCGAAAACCTGTTTCGGTATCTAGTGAAATAAATTCTTGCGCTTGCTTATTCTTTCGGCATGAAACATTTGCTCCAACTGGATGCCATTGTCCCTTAAGTGTGTCACCCTACGGTTCGCGAATAATGCGGACATGATAGAGACCCTTCTCCGATCAATAATCAGTAGCGGGACCTGGAGATCCATATTGACTCCCACACATTCAACGATGACTTTTCCTGTGATCGTCGGAACCTTTTACGCTTGTATCTTAATCCCTTTGTTTCACGATATATTACATGTCCGAGATTCGATCATCGGTATCTCCATACCTAGTTTGATCTAAATTCGACATGCACTCTTTTCTCGTTCGTGATATAACATTCTAGTGATCAAATCACTTGCTTGCAAGCTAACCAATGTGATATCACCGAGGGCCAGAGCATATCTATCCGTCATCGGGATGAACAAATTCCACTCTTGATCCATGATTCTCAACATAACACTTTAGTAGCTTTGAAGCCATCTTTATAATCACCCGATTCGGAGTGACGTTTGATGTCAACAAGAAACTCTTCCGGCGTTAGTGATTGGCATGATCTCATGGTCTAAGGATTAGGATTACTTCGTAGTTTGTTTATAGCAATATAAACTCAATGACTTTGATCGTAATGCTATACTTCGGATGAATGTTCATCACACCATTACACTAATGTTGTGATCTCGTTATTAACAACATCCAATGTCTATGATCAGGAAACTATGATCATCTTGTTAATCAACGAACTAGTTTATGAGAGAGGCATAACTAGGAACTTTCTGTTTGTTTATTAAACACACATGAATTAACGTTTCCGTATTAATACAATTATAGCATGCAAAATAAACATATATCATATACTTGGAATACACATAATAAACATTTTATTATTGCCTCTCAGGGCATATTCCCTTCACTAGGTGCCCATACGATCCTTTCACCGCGCCTAGGGCAGGTGTGGCCTACCTGCTTGGCTCCCGACTCCGCCCTCTCACCTATATCTTCCTTACAGAACCCTAACATCAGCGGAGCGACCACAGATAGATTTCCGCCACCTCTGCGGGGCGGAAAACACCGAGAGAGAAAGATCTCTCTAGTAGACAGATTTCTACCAGGGAAATTCCTTCCCGGAGAGGGGAGATCATCGCCATCAACACCATCGTCAAGCTAGGCTTCATCGGGATCATCATCATCATCCACACCATCATCTCCACCAGCACCATCATCATTACTCCATCTCGCGGTAACAATTGTGTTGGATATTGCTTTAGTTCTTAGGGGAAACTTTCCCGGTGTTGATTACTATTGTCGTTGATGCTTGTGAGTGGAACCATTGGATTATTGTTTATGTTCAGATTGTTATCCATTATCATATCATATTTTATCTTGATCCATATGATGTCTCGTGAGTAGTTCGTTTAGTTCTTGAGGACATGGGAGAAGTCATGTTGTTAGTAGTGGATTTGTGTTGAGTTATTATTCAATGGTTTAGTATTTAAGTTGCGGTGCTATTCTTCTAGTGGTGGCATGTGAACGTCGACTACATGATACTTCACCATTTATGTGCCTAGGGGAATGCATTGTGTATTTGGCTACTAATTGTGGGGTTCTTGTGATGTAAACCCTAACCCCGTTAGGACACCTTTGCACAAGGGAGTGTAGGATCTCAGAGTTTAAGGCTGTGATTAGGTTTATATCTTAATTATTTTCCTATAGTTGCGGATGCTTGCAGGGGGTTTAATCACAAGTATGTATTAGTCCAAGTAAGGTCGGTATATTAGCACACGTTCACCCCACACAGCACTTACAACACCAAAGAAGAGTATTCAGCTATTTGAAGTGAAAGCACTTGACAGAATTCCCATGTGTCCTCGAGAACGTTTGGTCCTTATAAGTATCTCCACCGTCTTGTCCTTTGCTAAGAAAGGATTGGGCCACTTGCTGTGTTTGCTTGTTGTCTTTATTACTTGCACTTTGTTTTGTTGCTTTATCAGAAAACCACTAAAAATCCGTTTGTTAAGTATTTACAAAGATTTCCTGCTCCATACCACTAGTCAACACCTTCTTCTCCTTGTTGGGATCGACACTCCTATTTATCGAAAGTACTGCGATACACCCCCTATACTTGTGGGTCATCAGCCATCCTTGTCATAGGCACAATGAGTGGTTACTAATGGCGGCAATAGTTCGCTAGGCGGAGGCAGGTGGGACGCCCATTCTCTGTTAATGGCTTCCCCATGCATTGATGCTAAGCCTTCCCCATGCGGCGGCGCTAACATGCACCAATGCACCTCCCCGCATGTTCTCGGCACTTACTGTCTCCAATTCGTGCCCAAGGCTCCAGCTATAAAGTTAGAGCGTGCGGTTTGCCATGCACACACCCACTTATCCTATGCTTACTTCCTCACTTACAGTGATACCATGCCACCTACACACTACATATGCAATGATGGGCCACCTTGTACCGCCGCCGAGGCTGAACCCAAGCCCACCTCCTTTAAATGACCATGATGACTCATTCGACTAAGGGGAGTTTGAGGAGGAGGACGAGGGAGAGCAGTGGAAGGAAGACCAGTGCATGCAGGCCCGGAGCAGGATGAACTCCTCGCCTCCTACTAGACAGCATGCAAGGAGAAACACCACCCAAGCTCTAGAGGAGACAACGCGGCCCTCGTGGCACGTGTCATGGAGATCTCCAGCAAGTGGGTGGTAATAGAAAAGTTTGTCTGGTTGCTCATGGTTGCCGAGTGATAAAGAATAATCAAGACCAATGCCTAGCGCCTCGTTGAGGCCACAACACTTGAGGCCTAGAAGGTTGCTATAAATGAGGAGTCCTGCCGGGCACGAGGTGTAGTGAACGATCAATGGTGTAGGAAGCGACAGAGGAGGCAGGGTGTAGATGACCGCAAACATTACTGAGAGACAGGTGTGGGCACATGCCAGGAATGTGAAGAACGACGACGATGATGGCCGCTCTCTCACCCCAACCGACAACGGGTAGATTAGGTTTTAGTTAAGATTTAGTCAAAATTTCATTCAAATTCATGATACATATAACAAATTTTAAATGAACCTTTAATTTCTATTTGTATTCTTAATTTTTTGTGGGAGACACGACTGAGTAGGGACACCTCCATACAATGCAACTAGTGTCGGTGTGGCTAGGAAGCGGAAAATCACTTTGGAGGACAGGCTCTAGTGAGGCATGGAATATTACCGAAACAAATACATATACATATGCATAGCCCAAAATCTACAATTTTTCAATGAAAAATATCTTGTATTTTGGGTGCATCACAAAAGACAAATATCACTGTAGTTTAAGAAAATTAAGGCAACTTAAAAACGAACATTGTTTTCGTGTGGAACTTAAAACTAACGGTTATTTTAAGGTTTTGATGTTTTACGAGATCTTTTAGACTAGTCACAATGGAAATATCATAGGTGGTATTATATATTGCATGCATGTAAAATGCTGACGTGTCACTACAATTAATGATAAAAGAGAGCATAGTAGTATCATAGATGGATAGATAACCGTATCATATAGCGCATTAAAATAGAAAAATTAATGTCAAAAAAATCTTGAACAAAAATTACATTAAGATTCTACAATTTAATAAATATGATTAGATTGTGATACTACTGTATGACACCAAGCATGGTATGCGTAATGTCCTACACTCCTATCACGGGAGCCAAAAAAAAATATATTAAAACCACAATGTCCAAAAGATGTAAAGCCCTATCCCTTCGTCAAAGTCAAAATCCAAAACATACACGTTCGTCTTCACCTGCGTGAACGACGACCCGAGGCCGCACGCAAACGGTGAAGAACCAGACAATATACAAGGCTGTACTGTTTGGTTCGTATCCATCCGTACATGCACGGGTGGGCGGGCCGGGCGGGTGACGTCGGAAGTTGCCGTGTGAGCCAGCCCGCCGCGCCGCGCGTGTGCGTGTGCGTCCCCCCACCGGCTCGTAGGTTTCGGCCGGGCGGCAAGTGTCCTCCTTCAGAGTCTGGACGACGCGCCTGCTGCTGGCTTCACTCGCCCCGCGCGCTATATCTACCGCGCCCGCTTCGCTCCCTCTCGATCGTCACCCACCTCCCGCCTCCCGCCTCGTCCGCGCTCTCCCTCCGATCCACATCCACATCTCCCTCAGCCCTCCTCTACTGCGCCATCCCAATTCCCAGCCAAGAGCGTGAAGACGTTCCTGTCGCGCCGTCGAGGCCGCGCCTTGTTCTTGGTCCCCGGCCGCCTTCGTGGAGATCGGCCCGGTTCCACCTGGTAATGCTCTAGCCTCTTCTCGCCATATCTTCTCGCCATTTTGGACCAGGGGAAACATACACGGCCCAGATTTTCCAGGAAAAAAAAAGAAAGTTATCAAGGCCGATCCAGGTTAATTCGAGTGGAGCGTTACGATCCTAGATCAACAGGGAGATATTATTCGGCGAGACAGAGATAGATAGAGATCGAAACGAACACCTCCTAGCTACTGTAGCTAGCTAGCACGCCGCAACCACCCGCCTATCGCGACCAGGAAAACATACCGGACATATATCTCCCTGTTGATCACGGGCGAGAATCATCTGATCACGATTTCGTTCTTGCTCCGTGCAGTGTTCTTCTGGTGACGGCGGCGGCGGCGGCCTCCCCTGATACGCCTCCACTCTGGCCTTCTCCGCGGCGTCGCCATTAACCGACGTGCCGGCACCGGCGGATGCAGCAGGCGCCCTTCGCGTCTTCCCCGCTCTTCTCCTCTGCAAGGGCTCTCCGTTAGACAACGGCTAATTAATTAAGCAGCTGCGACTCCTCCCCTGCTCCTCGCAACGAGTCTTCAGAAGAGGCCATCTGAAAGGGTCAAGGAATTTCCCAAGATGGCCAAGATCAGCTGCTTCTGTGCTCTGCTCGGCGGCAACAGGAAGAAATCAAAGGTCAGTAGTACAGTACCGGCCTAAGTTCTTAATTAATTGTCCCGTGCAGCGTGTGTGTGATACTGAAATCTTCTACTACCAAATTAGTTGGTAGAACCCGCACGCCTGTCACGTGTTTGCACTGTAGCATCAATCGATTAGAAAATTAGTTAACGAGTTGATGTTGGTGTTGCTGATCGATCGTCCATGGCGTGTGTCGCAGGATGTGAAGAAGGTTGCAAACGCCAAAAACGACTGGCAGAAGGTGAAGCCGGTGGAGTGCATGGACGGGACGCACGCCGCTCCCGTCGTCTCCAAAGGCAGCGTCGTCGTCGACAGCGCGCCAGCACGCGACGCAAAGGTTGTCGCCCAGACAGCTGCCGAGTTGGCATGTCAAGGCCATGACGGGGACGGCGACAGGGCCACGGAGGCTAACGTCGACCTTGTCGGAGGCACGGCCACGGACTTGCCGGGCCACGGCAGTAGGGGCGTCGACAAGGAGGATGCTGCCAGCACCGCCGCGCCGGACGACGTCATCGTGTCCGGCGCCGTGGGCCGCGCGTTGCCGAGCACTCCGTCGAGCAGGCTGCAACGGTCGTGCTCCAACATCGAGACGGCGAGGCGAGGCTGGAAGGCGTTCGACGACATGCTGCCGCCGGCCAAGTCACGCTCGCACGACGACCTCGTGTCCTTGCCTGCCGGCAGCATGTTCACGAGCCCCCACCACGCTTACGGCGAGGCGGGCGGCGAGAGCCCGGCGTCGTCGGTGAGGACGACGTGCAGCGCGGACCGCGTGATGCTGAAGCGGAGGTCGTCGAGCCAGGTGCTCCCGTCCCGGAGCCGGAAGCTGTGGTGGAGGCTGTTCCTGTGGAGCCACCGCAACCTGCACCGCCTGGGCGGCACGGCCACGTCAGCGTCGCTGCCGCGCGCGGACACGGGACACGACGTGTGCCACTCCCGCCAGCACGACGGGTACACGTCAGACACGCTCGGCGTCAAGAAAGACAAGGAGATCGCCGCCGAGGAAGAAGAGACGACAGCGGTCCACAACCAGTGGGTCGCGTTCTCGGCGGAGGCCTCGTCGTCGCTGGACCGCGTCAGCGCGTGGGTGAGCAGCTCGTTGATCCACGCCGCCGAGGAGGAGGACGGCATCGTGGAGATCGGGGAGTCGTCGGGGACGAAGCAGCAGGGCCACGTCGTCAAGGCTCCAGCGCGGCGGCGCAGTCCGGCGTGCGACGCCGTCCAGGCGAGCAGCATCGTGCGGACGCTCAACGCTTTCTCGACCGTGGCGCACGTCTCCGGCATGGGGCTCAAGGTCATCCCGATGATCTCCGCCTTCTCCGGCCTCCGGGCGGTGAACCTGTCCAACAACCTCATCGGTAAGTTACATTTTCTACTAGTCGTGATCGGCGGCAGTAACAGCAAAAGATTCACAACATTTGTTGTGGTGGGCTAATAATAATCCAGATGCCACTATAAATTTTGGCAGCTCACATCTCGCCGGGATCGTTGCCCAAGGGGCTGCACGCGCTGGACCTGTCGAGGAACAACATCGGCACCATCGAGGGCCTACGGGACCTGACGAGGCTGCGCGTGCTCAGCCTCAGCTACAACCGGATCTCGCGCATCGGACATGGTAACCAACCCCACCATTCCTTCTTCTCTCTCTCGGCAGCACCACCCTCTCACCACTTAATCTTGCATGTGGCGCCATTACACCCGTTCTGGTGAAAACCTGGGCTCGCACGCACTCCAGTAGTATCTTGTCCCCAGCGTCCTTCTCCATCATCCATCGACATTACTCAGTCAGATCTTGGCCCCTGCAGCTACTAGGAGGATGGTCCAAGCTCCAGGCTTTATCCGTACAGGGAAGAGTCGTGTCGTGTCATCGTCCTCGATCCAGACACCAAACACAAACATGGCGCGCTGGGAAAGCACTTTTGGCTCGTGGTGGTGGTGGACGCCCAAGCCCAACAGGAGTTGAGTTCCCATGTCTCGCTTTCGTACCAGGATCATCTGCTGCTTCCACGGTACGGCCAAAACCCCAGGATGATTCCAGTCAGGACACAAGAAGGTCCTGTGCCGACCGATATGGACATCTCCCGTCCTGCTTTTCGCTTCGTAGTTTTCGATGTTCCTCGTGAGTCGTGACCTGCTGATGATACGTACCTGTACCGATCGAGCTGGATCCGTCGCACGCAGCTTTGCTCGTCCCTAGACAGCCGTGCCGTGACTGGACGCCACGTCACCGGTGAGCTGGTCCGCTCCTTCAACTTCAATGGGGTCGATCGTCTGTGTCCGGCGCCCACCGGATGCATGATGCCGTCCTTGTCTGCCGCAAGACGGCCACTCACGCCAGCCTTTCACCAAACGTCGTACACGCCAGATTACCTGAACCTCGCACCTGTCATTCTGTCATTCTTGTAACCGTAACCAAATGCGAGCCCAGGCGACTGACCGATGTGTCTGCTGCTGTGTTTCCTTTCCTGAACAACAATTCCAGGGCTGTCGAGCTGCACGGCGATCAGGGAGCTGTACCTGGCGGGGAACAAGATCAGCGACGTGGAGGGGCTGCACCGCCTGCTGAAGCTGGCGGTGCTGGACCTCAGCTTCAACAGGGTCACCACGGCCAAGGGCCTGCGCCAGCTCGTCGCCAACTACGGCTCCCTCAGGGCGATCAACCTCCTGGGCAACCCCGTGCAGACCAACGTCGGCGACGACACGCTCCGCAAGGCCGTCTCGGGACTCGTGCCGAGGCTCGAGTACCTCAACAAGGAGGCCGTCAAGCCGCAGCGCGCGAGGGAGGTGGCCAAGGACAGCGTCGCCAGGGCGGCGCTCGGGAACAGCAGGTGGAGCTCCAGGAGGTGCGCGTCGGCGCGGCGGTCCAGCCAGAGCCCTGGATCGTCGGCCAAGAGGGTAGGGAGCAGCAGGAGCAGGTCCAAGAGCAGCAACAGGGTTCAGAGCTCCACCGTCTCAAGGAGGTGATGAGACGATCAGATCAGGCAGCAAACAGTGTCGTATTGACAGCTTGACAATGGGCGGCGTTGAGATTGGAGGGAAACGGGCATGTGCTGAAAACTGCAATGCTGTGATATCCGACAGGATAAGGAAGTGTATTTCAAGCGATTCCTGATGAATCCGAAATGATTCAGGAAATAAGAGAAATGCTGCCATCAGCAATCAGGAGGTACGTTCACCTGATGGTTGCAAGAATGGAGTACTAGTTTATTGCGATTTGGGGGACACAAGTAGTCAGATGCAAGGCTTTCAGCTTATTTTATCATTCGCGCACACAATAGTACAATGCGAAATGATTCGCAGATTCGGGAGTGCTGTGTATTTGGAGACAAAAGTGTGTTCGATCTTTTTCAGAAGATGTATCTAAATTATCTTCCTATATATGTTACCCACCTGTACTACAGTGCTGATTACAAGATGTATCCTTCACCTAATGAAAAAAATGTGTAGCCCGATATCAATCACATTATCGCCACCAAAACAAAGGTATTAATCACACCAAAGATCCAAAAAATCAGCTACGGATGAAAACGCTATGGATCTTTTCGTCAGTTTCCTCAAAAACAGAAACTAAGAGGAAATATGAGAACATGAAAATGAATTTTGCATATATGGATTTTTTCGCAGAAATGAATTTTGCATATATGGATTTCCGGATGGAAATGGTATTTCTGTTTCAGGAGGCACGCCAATTTTCATTTTTATTTTATTCAATCTTCTCGAAACCTAATTTCCCCACCGACCACATAGTTATTAGGTCATATGCCGCAACTTGCCTATATCTCCCGCACACGTATCCACCGCCCTAGCGAGCAGGCCTCATCATCGGTCCTGATGTAGGCGAGCTTTCCTCCTTCTAGTCGTCACTCTTCCTATCCTTAGGATTGAACAATTTTGTTTGTGTTTTTCAATATGGCTCATGGGCATTTTAGTTCTAGTGAACGATCGCTTTTGTATCCACATCCATATTTTATTTATTTTTCGATAATATTGTTTCTGAGGTTTCAATATTCATTTCGATTTAGCTACAATAATTTGAAAACAAATGTGTTAGCACTTAGATCAGCTCTTTCCAGCTCAATTTTCATCCAGCAAACATTGTTGTACATTTTCTCATGAACGACGGATATTTATTGTAACGTAGACTCATAGAGTACTCTATAATTATGCCAAAGATGATAACAAATGAAAACATTATTCAAACTGCTAACAAGGATAAAATGTAACTTTCTCGATTGTTAGTTGTTGTCCTACAAGGATCAGGGCGAGAGCAGAAGAGACACACACACACGATTGACACAGTAGGTTTTGGTGTTGCATACGTCTTGCAACGTTTTCTGTTTCTCTTTCTCTATTTATTCTCTGCTTACAACTGAATTCCTAAAAACCAGGATCAACAATTAGAGCTGACTGGGTAGTGCCATTTCACTACCGCACAGATCCATCTCCCCTACAAGTTAGGGGCATGAACAGGTCGTGTCCATCCCCACGATATCCAATACAACTATTAGACCAAGTCCTTAGTAAATAAAACGGTAACTAGCTACCGTCTGAACACGACAGGCACACATTCACTGAACAAATCATTCAGACTAGCTAAACTAAAGTAATAAGCTGCTTTGATTTAACCAACAATCTCCTCCTAAGAAATGCAGCTTACTTACTTGACGACGACGACCTTGATCTTCTCGCAGATCCTCCAAACCCGACTCGCCAAGAGCTTTGGTGAAGATATCGCGAAGTTGGTCGTCGATGCCACTAATTCGACAACATCGTGCCATCTTCGATGCAGCCTCTGATGAAATGGTACCGCACCTCGATGTGCTTGCTCCTGTCATGGAAAACTGGGTTCTTGCACAGTTGGATTGCAGACATGTTGTCCACAAGCAGGTTGGCGACAAGAGGAGCTGATCCCAGCGGGTCACCAAGCAATCTTCCAAGCCAGACACCTTGGCATGCTGCTATTGCTGCTGCCATGTACTATTGACAGGATGACAAAGCCACCACTCTCTGCTTCTGGCATTGCCAAGATACTGGGCAATCTCCAAAGAAGAAAAGAGTCCCAGATGTGCTCTTCCTATCATCAGGATCTCCGGCCATGTCAGCGTCACTGTAGCCCACCAGCTTGGGATCACCAGTGGTGGAGGTGTAGCGGCAGCCGACGTCAAGCGTGCCTGAGATGAAACGCATCAGATGCTTCACTGCACTCATGTGTTCAGTATGTTGGAATTATGCCCTAGAGGCAATAATAAAGATGTTATTATTATAATTCTTATTCATGATAAAGTTTATATTCCATGCTAGAATTGTATTAAGCGGAAACATTAATACTTGTGTGGTTTGTGAACAACACCGTGTCCCTGGTACGCCTCTAAGGACTAGCTCATTGATCAATGATGGTTAAGGTTTCCTACCATAGACATGAGTTGTCAATTGATAATGAGATCATATCATTGGGAGAATGATATGATGGACAGACCCAAACTAAGCGAAGCAATTAGATCGTTTCATCGTGTTCATCTTTGCGAAGCTTATCCTATGTCAAATATTGTATTCCTTAGACCATGAGATAATGCAACTCCCTAGTACCGGAAGAAAGCTTTGAGGTCATCAAACGTCATCCTATGAGAGGGTGATCATAAAGGTGTCTCTCAGGTGATCGGAAAGTATCTGTTTGGTTGTATGTATCGAGATGGAATTTGTCCCTCCCAAGTCGGAGAGATATACTTCGGGCCCACTCGGTAATCGATATCAACACCGCTTGCAAGCATGTGGTTAAGGAGTTAATCACAAAGTGATATCGGATTACGGAACGAGTAAAGTACTTGCTGTGAACGAGATTGAACTAGGTATGATGGTACCGACGATCGAATCTCGGGCAAGTAAAATATCGCGAGACGAAGGGAATATATATATGTGGGATTGTTTGAATCCTGACATCGTGGTTCATCCGATATGATCATCGATGAATGTGTGGGAGTCAATATGGGTGCCCAGACCCCGATGTTGATTATTGATAGAAGATCATGTCCGCATATTCTCGAACCCGCAGGGTCACACACTTAACGTATCTCGACGCTAGGATAGATTGGATAATTGGTTTATGAATTTTTGTTCAGAGTCACGGATGGGATCCGGAATATCACGAGAGGTTCCGGAATGGTTCGGAGAATAAGATTCATATAAGGCAGTGCAGTTTTTGGAGTTCGGAATTGTTCCGGGTTAATCGGTATTGTACCGGAAGCTTCTAGAACCTTCCGGAAGGGGACCAACGTGGCCCCACCTTCCGGGAGGGGGCTTGGGCCTATGAAGGAGTGTCCTGGCCGCATTGGGCCAGGGGCACAAGGCCCCATAGGGCCCAGCCGATTCTAGAGAGATTTGACTCGTTTAAATCTCGGGATAGAATTTCTAGACAAGGGAGAGTTTAAATCGTTTAAATCTAGAGATAGGATTTCTAGATAAGGGAGAGTTTAAATTGTTTAAACTAGAGATAGGCTTGGAGGAGGGCAAGGCTGGCTGCCCCTCTATATATAGAGGGTGGTGCGCCTCCCCCACACACACACCTTCCTCCAAGCCCTAGCGACCTTGCTACCTTCCTCTCTCCTCCCGATGTTTGTAGGCGAAGCCTGCAGTAAATTCTCCACCATATACACCACGCCGTCGTGTTGTAGATCCAATCTATCTCTCCAACATAATCGCTGGTCCGAGGAAGGAGGAGACGTCGAGGTGCTGCACGTGTGCATCTCACGGAGGCACCGCCACTTGTGGTGCTAGATCGGATCGGATCGCGAGGAGGAGAAGCGAGTCGACTACATCACCCACGTTCCGCGAACGCTCGTTCAGCGAATCTTCAACGGTATGAAGATCTAATCCAATCTCTCTCGTTGTTTGCATCTCCTAGATTAGATCTTGGCTTTCCTCTGCTCGCTCAGAGAAAATTTTGATTTACTATGCCGCCAAACCCTTTCGGGTATCGAGCTAGATCTATGCGTAGATGTGTTTCACGAGTAGAACGCAACATGGTTGTTACGAGCGTTGATGTTTTCTGCAAGCCTCTTGTTTGTGTTCTTCTTATGACGCGGGATAGTGAGATTGAAGCGGTCCAGCCAACCTTACGACGCCGTCATGAGACCGCCTGCACTTGACGTGTGGCTTGTTCCACACATGCGGTGGTGGATGTCAGTTTCTCTCACTATAGTTGTCATGGGATTAACACGAGTTTGGCAACCATAATATCACCGTTGTGGCTTTTCGTAGTAAGAATCGTTCTTAGCATCTACTCCCATAAGCCACGTAAAACATGCAACAACAAAGTAGAGGCGTCTAACTTGTTTTTGCAGGAGTGTTTTCGTGATATGGTATGGCCCAAGATGTGATGTGTATATTGTATGCGATGATCATGTTTTGTAATGTTTCACGACTTGCATGTCGATGAGTACACAACCGCAGGAGCCATATGGTTGTCTTTATAATTGTGTATGACCATGAAGTCAACTTCTTATACGCCATGTAATAGCTTTACTTTATCGCTAAGTAGTTAGCAATAGTTGTAGTTGCTATTCGTGGTGGAGGCAATCATGGTGGAGTGATGGAGATCATGCCAGAACGCACAAGATGGAGATCATTGCGCGAGGATTGGCTATACCATGTCACATAAAGTTATATGCATGTGATGTTTATCCCTTTATGTATCTTATTATGCTTAGATCGCGACGGTAGCATTATAAGATGATTCCTCACTTAAAGATCAAGATAAAACTGTTCTCCCCAAGTATGCACCGCGAAAGTTCGTCGTGTCCAAGCATCACGTGATGATCGGGTGCTATAGACTCTACGCTCACATACAACGGGTGCAAGCCGCTTTACACGCGGAAATACTTGGGTCTAACTTGACGAGCCTAGCATGTACGCATGGCCTCGAACACAAGAACCAAAGGTTAAGCATGAGTCATATGAATGATATGATCGACACTTTGTTGTCCACCATTGAAACCACATCTCTTCTCGTGATGATCGGATTAGGTGTGGTGAATTTGGATCGTGTTCACTAAACAACTTGAGGATGTTGAATTTAGTGGGAGTTCATCTAGTAATTTGATTAATTTGAACTATTTATCATGAACATAGTCTAAATTGTACTTGCAAATCTTTGAGATCACATGGCCAAGTCCAACTTCAACTTCAACGTATTGCGAGATAGAAAAGCTTAGAAACAATGGGTCTAACTTCACCAAATGGTTCCGCATTCTGAGAATCATTCTCGCTGGCGGACAAAAGGACTATGTCCTTGAGAAAGCGCTAGGTGACGCCCCTGCTATAGATGCGCCGGCTGATGAAAAAGCTGTTTATCAGTCGCGCAAGGATGATTATGATTTGATTAAGATCGCCATGTTGTATGCTATGGAATCGGATCTTCAAAATCGTTTTGAGGAGTTCGCCGGGCCCTCTGAGATTCTCGAGGAGCTAAAAAACATGTTTCAGACTCAAGCCCGTTCTGAGAGATATGAGATCTCTAAGAAATTCTTTAACTACAAGATGGAGGAAGGGAGGTCCGTTAGTAAGCACGCCATTAAGATGTCGGGCTACACTCAACGCCTTGAGCAACTGGAATGCACGATTCCAGAGGAGCTCAAGATTGACAGGGTTCTGCAATCACCCCCTCCCAGCTACAAAAGTTTTGTAGTGACTCATAATCAGATTGGTTCCACTGATACGATCACCGAGCTCTTCGCAAAGCTGAAGGCTGCGAAAGTGGACATCAAGAAGGATAATCATGTGTTGATGGTCAACAAGACCTCCTTTAAGAAAGGTAAGGGAGCAAAGAAGCCCTTCAAGAAAGGCGGCGGCAAGCGTGTTGCCCCTGTTGAGAAGAAGCTCAAGTCTGGTCCCAAGCCGGACACTGAGTGCTTCTATTGCAAGGACAAGGGTCACTGGAAGCGCAACTGTCTGAAGTACTTAGCGGACAAGAAGGCTGGCACCATCAAAGGTATATTTGATATACATGTTATTGATGTTTTCCTTACTAGCCCTCGTTGTAGTGCCTGGGTATTTGATACCGGTTCAGTTGCTAATATTTGTAACTCGAAACAGGAGCTACGGAATAGACGGCGGCTTGCGAGGGATGAGGTGACGATGCGCGTTGGCAACGGGTCAAGAGTTGATGTGATGGCCGTCGGCACGCTCTCCTTAGTTTTACCTTCGGGATTAGTTTTAAACCTTAATAAATGTTATTATGTGCCTGCGTTGAGCATGAACATCATTTCCGGATCGTGTTTATTGCAAGACGGTTATTCATTTAAATCGGAGAATAATGGTTGTTCTATTTATATGAGTAACATCTTTTATGGTCATGCACCTCTTGTGAATGGTTTATTTCTTCTAAATCTCGAAAGGGATGAAACACACATCCATAACATTGAGGCTAAGAGATGCAAAGTAGATAGTGATAATTGTTGGAATTATGCCCTAGAGGCAATAATAAAGATGTTATTATTATAATTCTTGTTCATGATAAAGTTTATATTCCATGCTAGAATTGTATTAATCGGAAACTTTAATACTTGTGTGGTTTGTGAACAACACCGTGTCCCTAGTACGCCTCTATGGACTAGCTCATTGATCAATGATGGTTAAGGTTTCCTAACCATAGACATGAGTTGTCAATTGATAATGAGATCATATCATTGGGAGAATGATATGGTGGATAGACCCAAACAAAGCAGAGCAATTAGATCGTGTCATCGTGTTCGTCTTTGCGAAGCTTTTCCTATGTCAAATATTGTATTCCTTAGACCATGAGATAATGCAACTCCCTGGTATCGGAAGAAAGCTTTGAGGTCATCAAACGTCATCCTATGAGAGGGTGATCATAAAGGTGTCTCTCAGGTGATCGGAAAGTATCTGTTGGGTTGTATGTATCGATATGGAATTTGTCCCTCCCAAGTCGGAGAGATATACTTCGGGCCCACTCGGTAATCGATATCAACACCGCTTGCAAGCATGTGGTTAAGGAGTTAATCACAAAGTGATATCGGATTACGGAACGAGTAAAGTACTTGCTGTGAACGAGATTGAACTAGGTATGACGATACCGACGATCGAATCTCGAGCAAGTAAAATATCGCGAGACGAAGGGAATATATATATATGGGATTGATTGAATCCTGGCATCGTGGTTCATCCGATATGATCATCGATGAATGTGTAGGAGTAAATATGGGTGCCTGCACTTGTTGATTATTGATAGAAGATCATGTCTGCATATTCTCGAACCAGCAGGTCACACACTTAACGTGTCTCGACGCTAGGATAGATTGGATAATTGGTTTATGAATTTTTGTTCGAGTCTCGGATGGGATCCGGATATCACGAGAGGTTCCGAATGGTCCGGAGAATAAGATTCATATAAGGCGGTGCAGTTTTGGAGTTCGAATTGTTCCGGTTAATCGGTATTGCGGATGCTTCTAGAACCTTCCGGAAGGGGACCAACGTGGCCCCACCTTCCGGAGGGGGCATGGGCCTATGAGGGAGTGTCCTGGCGCATTGGGCCAGGGCACAAGGCCCCATAGGGCCCAGCCGATCCTAGATAAGTTTAAACTCGTTTAAACTAGAGATAGGATTTCTAGATAAGGGAGAGTTTAAATCGTTTAAACTAGAGATAGGATTTCTAGATAAGGAGAGTTTAAATTGTTTAAACTAGAGATAGGATTGAAGGAGGGGCTGGCCGCCTCTATATATAGAGGGTGGTGCGCCTCCCCACACACACACCTTCCTCCAAGCCCTAGCTGCCTTGCTACCTTCCTCTCTCCCTCCCGACTGTTTGTAGGCGAAGCCCTGCAGAAGAAATTCTCCACCATATACACGACGCCTCGTGTTGTAGATCCAATCTATCTCTCCACCATACTCGCTGGTCCGAGGAAGGAGGAGACGTCGAGGTGCTGCACGTGTGCATCTCACGGAGGCACCGCCACTTGTGGTGCTAGATCGGATCGGACCGCGAGGAGGAGAAGCGAGTACGACTACATCACCCACGTTCCGATTTAACGTTCACTGCGAATCTTCAAGGGTATGTCGATCTACTCCAATCTCTCTCGTTGTTTGCATCTCCTAGATTAGATCTTGGCTTCCCCTCTGTTCGCTCCGTAGAAAATTTTGATATACTATGCCGCGAAACCCTTCTGGTATGAGAGCTAGATCTATGCGTAGATGTGTTTCACGAGTAGACGCAACATGGTTGTTGCGGGCTGATGTTTTTCTGTTGCAAACCTCTTGTTTGTGTTCTTCTTATGACGCTGGATAGTGAGATTGAAGCGGTCCGAGCCAACCTTAGGCGACGCCGTCATGAGACCGCCCGCACTTGACGTGTGGCTTGTACCACACATGCGGTGGATGTCGGTTTCTCTCACTATAGTTGTCATGGGATTAACACCGAGTTTGGCAACCATAATATCACCGTTGTGGCTTTCCGTAGGTAAGAATCGTTCTTAGCATCTACTCCCATAAGCCACGTAAAACATGCAACAACAAAGTAGAGACGCCTAACTTGTTTTTGCAGGAGTGTTTTCGTGATATGGTATGGCCCAAGATGTGATGTGTATATTGTATGCGATGATCATGTTTTGTAATGTTTCACGACTTGCATGTCGATGAGTACACAACCGCGGGATCCATATGGTTGTCTTTATAATTGTGTATGACCTGAGTCAACTTCTTATACGCCATGTAATAGCTTTACTTTATCGCTAAGTAGTTAGCAATAGTTGTAGTTGCTATTCGTGGTGGAGGCAATCATGGTGGAGTGATGGAGATCATGCAACGCACAAGATGGAGATCATTGCGCGAGGATTGGCTATACCATGTCACATAAAGTTATATGCATGTGATGTTTATCCCTTTATGTATCTTATTATGCTTAGATCGCGACGGTAGCATTATAAGATGATTCCTCAATTAAAGATCAAGATAAAAAAAAGCATGTTCTCCCCAAGTATGCACTGTAAAAGTTCGTCGTGTCCAAGCATCACGTGATGATCGGGTGCTATAGACTCTCGCTCACATACAACGGGTGCAAGCCAGTTTTGCACACGCTGAAATACTTGGGTCTAACTTGACGAGCCTAGCATGTATGACATGGCCTCGGAACACAAGAACCGAAAGGTTAAGCATGAGTCATATGAATGATATGATCGACACTTTGTTGTCCACCATTGAAACCACATCTCTTCTCGTGATGATCGGATTAGGTGTGGTGAATTTGGATCGTGTTCACTAAACAACTTGAGGGATGTTGAATTTAGTGGGAGTTCATCTAGTAATTTGATTAAGTTGAACTATTTATCATAAACATAGTCTAAATTGTACTTGCAAATACTGTAGATCACATGGCCAAATCCAACTTCAACTTCAACGTTTTTGCTGAGAAGGAAAAGCTTAGAAACAATGGGTCTAACTTCACCAATTGGTTCCGCAATCTAAGAATCATTCTGTCTGGCGGACAAAAGGACTATGTCCTTGGGAAAGCGTTAGGTGACCCTCAGCAATCGCTATACCGGTGATGAGAAAGTTGTCTATCAACAAGAAAGATGATTATGGTGTGATTAAGAGCACCATGTTGTTTGCTATGGAACCGGAACTTCAAAATCGTTTTGAAACCTATCCCGGGCCCTTTGAAATTCTCGAGGAGCTGAAAACCATGTTTCAGACTCAAGCCCGTTCTGAGAGATATGAGATCTCTGAGAAGTTATTTAACTGCAAGATGGAGGAATGGAGTTCTGTTAGTGAGCACGCCATAAAGATGTCGGGCTACACTCAACGCCTTGAGAAACTGGAATGCACGATTCCAGAGGAGCTCAAGATTGACAGGGTTCTGCAATCACTCCCTCCCAGCTACAAAAGTTTTGTAGTGACTCATAATCAGATTGGATCCACTGATACGATCACCGAGCTCTTCGCAAAGCTGAAGGCTGCGGAGGTGGACATCAAGAAGGATAATCATGTGTTGATGGTCAACAAGCCCTCCTTTAAGAAAGGTAAGGGTGCAAGGAAGCCCTTCAAGAAAGGCGGCGGCAAGCGCGTTGCCCCTGCTGAGAAGAAGCTCAGGTCTGGTCCCAAGCCGGACACTGAGTGCTTCTATTGCAATGACAAGGGTCACTGGAAGCGCAACTGTCCGAAGTACTTAGCGGACAAGAAGGCTGGCACCATCAAAGGTATATTTGATATACATGTTATTGATGTTTTCCTTACTAGCCCTCGTTGTAGTGCCTGGGTATTTGATACCGTTGCTAATATTTGTAACTCAAACAGGAGCTACGGAATAGACGCGGTTGCGAGGGATGAGGTGACGATGCGCTGGCAACGGATCAAGAGTTGATGTGATGGCCGTCGACGCTCTCCTTAGTTTTACCTTCGGATTAGTTTTAAACCTTAATAAGTGTTATTATGTGCCCGTTGAGCATGAACATTATTTCGGATCGTGTTTATTGCAAGACGGTTATTCATTTAAATCGGAGAATAATGGTTGTTCTATTTATATGAGTAACATCTTTTATGGTCATGCACCTCTTGTGAATGGTTTATTTCTTCTAAATCTAAAGGGATGAAACACACATCCATAACATTGAGGCTAAGAGATGCAAAGTAGATAGTGATAATACTACTTATTTGTGGCAATCTGCTCAGGTCATATTGGTGTAAAGCGCATGAAGAAACTCCATTCGATGGACTTTGGTGTCTCTTGATTTTGAATCATTTGACACATGCGAACCATGCCTCATGGGCAAGATGATCAAAACCCCGTTCTCCTATGATGGAGCGAGCAACGGACTTGTTGGAAATCATACATACCGATGTATGCGGACCGATGAGTGTTTCGACGCGGTGGATATGGTTATTTTCTCACTTTTACCGATGACTTAAGTAGATGTGGGTATATCTATTTAATGAAACATAAATCTGAAACATTTGAAAAGTTCAAGGAATTTCAGAATGAAGTGGAGAACCATCGTAATGTAAAGATTAAGTTTCTACGATCCGATCGTGGGGCGAATATTTGAGTTATGATTTTCTCACGCATCTTAAAGCAAGTGGAATCGTTTCACAACTCACGCCACCCGGAACACCACAGCGCAATGGTGTGTCTGAACGCCGGAATCGAACCCTATTAGATATGGTCCGATCAATGATGTCTCTTACTGATTTGCCGTTATCATTTTGGGGTTATGCATTAGAAACCACTGCATTCACTTTAAATAGGGCTCCATCTAAATCCGTTGAGACGACACCGTATGAACTGTGGTTTGGTGCTAAACCTAAGTTGTCGTTTCTTAAAGTTTGGGGATGCGAAGCTTACGTCAAGAAGTTGATGCCGGACAAGCTCGAACCCAAAGCGGAGAAATGCGTCTTCATAGGATACCCTAAGGAAACTATTGGGTATACCTTCTATCACGTAACAAGGCGAAGTGTTTGTCGCAAAGAACGGTTCCTTTCTTGAGAAGGAGTTTCTCTCGAAAGAAGTGAGTGGGAGGAAAGTAGAGCTAGACGAGGTTATTGAACCTTCTCTTGAATTGGAGAGTAGCGCAGCACCTGAAATTGTTCCAGTGTCGCCTGCACCAACAATAGAGGAAGCTAATGATAAGGATCATGAAGCTTGGACGATGTCACATCGAACGTCGCAGGTCGACAAGGTCGCGTGCCCCTCCTGAGTGGTACGGCAACCCTGTCTTGACTGTCTTGTTAGTAGAAGACAGTGAACCTACGAACTATGAGGAAGCGATGATGAGCCCAGACTCTGAGAAATGGCTAGAAGCCATGAAATCCGAATTGGGATCCATGAGCGAAAACCAAGTATGGACTTTGGTGGATCCTCCTAGCGACCGAAAGGCCGTTGAGTGCAAATGGATATTCAAGAAGAAACGGACGCGGATGGTAATGTTACTGTCTATAAAGCACGGCTTGTCGCAAAAGGTTTTCGACAAGTTCAAGGTGTTGACTACGATGAGACTTTCTCTCCAAGAGCGATGTTTAAGTCCATTCGGATTTTATTAGCAATTGCTGCGTTTCATGATTATGAAATATGGCGATGGATGTCAAGATCGCTTTCCTCAATGGGAACATTGATGAAGAGTTGTATATGATGCAACCCGAAGGTTTTGTCGATCCTAAGGATGCTAGTAAAGTATGCAAACTTCAGCGTTCCATTTATGGACTGAAGCAAGCATCTCGGAGTTGGAACCTTCGTTTTGATCAAGTGATCAAGAGCTTTGGATTTGTTCCAAATTGCTACGAAGCTTGTATCTACAAGAAAGTGAGTGGGAGCTCGGTGACGCTTCTGCATCGTATGTGGATGACATATTGATTATTGGAAATGACATCAACATGCTTAACGATGTGAAGAGTTATTTGAACAAGTGTTTTTCAATGAAAGACCTAGGTGAAGCTGCTTATATATTGGGCATCAAGATCTATGGGGGTGGAACACTGGACAGCCCTAGCCCTAGCACACCTTCCTCCAAGCCCTAGCAGCCTTGCTACCTTCCTCTCTCCCTCCCAACTGTTTGTAGGCGAAGCCCTACAGCAGAAATTCTCCACCATATACACCACGCCGTCGTGTTGTAGATCCAATCTATCTCTCCACCATACTCGCTGGTCCGAGGAAGGAGGAGACGTCGAGGTGTTGCACGTGTGCATTTCACGGAGGCACCGCCACTTGTGGTGCTAGATCGTATCGGATCGCGAGGAGGAGAAGCGAGTACGACTACATCACCCACGCCCGATTTAACGCTCACTGGCGAATCTTCAAGGGTATGAAGATCTAATCCAATCTCTCTCGTTGTTTGCATCTCCTAGATTAGATCTTGGCTTTCCCTCTGTTCGCTCCGTAGAAAATTTTGATTTACTATGCCGCGAAACCCTTTCACAGTAGTGGGTGCCTCCATGTACCTGCTCACCATGCCGACTGTGAAACTGATATCTGGACGTGTGTGGACGAGGTAGCGGAGGCTGCCTACTATGATCCGGTACAAGGTGATGTTGACAGGAGGATTTGAGCTGTCCTTCATCAACTTCAACCTGGGCTCCATGGGCACACTTGTGCGATTGCATTCTGCCATGCCTGCCTTCTCCAGAAGCTTCTTTGCAAATGCTGTCTGTTTCAGAGTGATAAGGCCTAGCTTCTGGCTCACTTCAATGCCGAGATACAGAGTGACGAGGCCCAGATCACTCATCTTGAATCTCTGGCACATCTCCAACTTGAACTTCTTGATCTCAGTGGCGCACGCTCCAGTGACAACCAAGTCATCGACGTACACACCAAGGAGTAGACGAGCTTGGCCCTCGCCGCGGGTGTACACTACATGCTCAGATGCGCTCTGAGTGAAGCCGAGCGTCACCAGCACGGCTTTGAGCTTGGTGTTCCACGCTCGAGGAGCTTGACGCAGCCCGTATAACGCCCTGTGCAGGCGCATCACCTTGTTGGAGTTGTTGCTGGAGTTGTTGCTGTCGACGAAACCTGGAGGTTGGCTGACGTAGACCTCCTCCCCAGCTCGCCGTTGAGGAATGTCGTCTTCACGTCCATGTGGTGCACCTCCCACTGGAACTGAGCAGCGACAGCAAGCGTATATGGCGGAGTCCAGCGGCGACAGGGGCAAAGACTTCATCGAAGTCGATCCCCGGCCGCTGCACGTAGCCCTTCGCGACGAGCCTGGCCTTGTGCTTGAGGACGTTGCCCTCGGCATCGTGCTTGAGCTTGTACACCCACTTTAACCCGATGGGTTTGTGGCCGAGAGGGAGCTCCGTCATCGTCCAGGTGTTGTTCTCCTCGATGGAGGCCAGCTCGTCGAGCATCGCCTTCCACCATGCCTCGTCTCCTTCTGCTTCAGCGAGCGTTGAGGGATCGCCGGTGGGCATGAGGAGGAGGCGCCACCGCTGGATTCTCCGCCGGGATCGATCGATCCAAGATCTTGGTAGCGGAGGAGGGGATCGAGCGGGTCAACGCCTGCGTCGAGGCCCTCTCCATCCTCTTCTCCATCTGCTGGCGGTGAGACGAACCGAACGGGCCGGCTCGGTGATGAAGACGTGGGCCGGCCCATCTCAGGTGGCCCAACGCTGGCCTCTCGGGCGAAGTAGTACCCCGATGGGGAAGACGTCAAGCAATGTTTCTCAATTCTTCAGATGTAGCTGCAGCTGGCGGCGTCAGAGTCCAGCTCTCGACGGTCAGCGATGCCGAGATGCCGCCGAGCTCCTCCCAGTTCCAGCATGCTCCCTCATCAAATATCACGTCGCGGGAGACGTGGAGCTTCTTTTTCACTCGGTCATACCAAGAAGCCTTGCCCCCGCACTTCAAAGATCATCATAGGGCGGGATCTGTCCTCCAGCTTCTTCAGGCCAGGTTTCGTCTCCTTGGCGTAGGCTTTGCAGCCGAAGACACGGAGGAAGTGGACGGCAGGCTTGCTGCCGAACCAGCCCTCGTGCGGCGTCTTCCTTCCGCACTCTGTCGTGGATCTGTTTAGGATGAAGACAGCGGTGGACGCTGCCTCGCCCCAAAACTCCGCCGGAATGTTCATCGCCTTCAGCATGCACCTGGTGGCGCCAACGATGGTCTGATTCCGCCTCTTCACCACGCCATTTTGCTGCGGCGAGTAGGGGGCGGTGAGGTGGCGTTTGATGCCGCTATCCGCGCACCACTCAGCGAAGTCTGTCACGGTGAACTCCCCGCCGTGGTCAGTGCGAAGAACTCGCAGTGGGCGGCCAGATTCCTTCTCCGCCTCGGCCTGGAAGCGGCGAATCGCCGGTGCTGCCTCATCCTTCGTCTTCAGCAGCGTCAGCCACATGTACCGCCGTCGCCAACAGCAGGAAATACTTCTTGCCGCCGTGCGTCGCTGGCGTGATGGGGCCGCACAAATCTCCGTGAACAAGCTCCAGAGGCTTGGAGGCACGGTACTTGGCGACTGCAGGGAAGGGAGCATGGCGGTGCTTGCCGGCGAGGCACGCCTCGTTGAGCTGCTCGACATGACTGACAGCAGGGAGGCCACGCACCAACCCTTTGCTCGACAGTTTCTTCAGACTGTCGTAACTCTGATGAGCGAATCGCGAGTGCCAGCGCCAGGCTTCATCCTTGACTTGCGCTGACAGGCAAACAGGCTGAACAATCCTGAGATTTGCAATGTAAAGGCGATTCCTGGAGCGGGGTACCTTTGCGATCAGAGCTCTTTCCTGGTCCCTGACGGTCTTGTAGCCGTCCTCAACATGGGTAGGATACCCAAGCTCGTCCAGCTGCCCAATGCTGATGATGCTGGACTTGAGCTTGGGAATCCAGTAGACATCCACGAGCTGGCGGTGGCGCTCGCTGTTGATGGCGAACAGGACGGTGCCGCGGCCACGGATGTCGACGACAAAGCCGTCGCCGAACCGCACCTTGCCTGACACCGATTTGTCCAGCTCGGCGAAGACAGTGGCGTCGCCGGTCATGTGGTTCGACGCCCCGGTGTCCAGGTACCAGGCAGCGTCGACATCATCAGGCGCCTTCTTGAGCTCGACGCGGGCGCGCTCTTCATTCAGGTACACCTGCTCACTCGTCAGCAGAGTTTCAGGAGCAGGTGATGCAGCGGCTGACGGCGAGGAGTCCTGGAGCTCGACGATGGTGGCCATCATCAGCCCGGAACCGCCGCCGTCCTCCTCCTTCTGTGTGAGGTTGGCCGCCGCCGCAGCCTCATCGCGTTGCTTCTTCCGGCACTCCCGTGCCCAATGGCCCTTCTTCTTGCAGTAACGGCAACGGTCACGGTCGACCGTCACCGCGTCGCCGCAGTTTGGGCTTGACTGCCCTCCGTGCGCCGACGGCTGCTGCTGAGCTATGCCCGCCAGGCTTCTCCTCCCACTGCCTCTCAGTGAGAAGAAGCTGCCCTCCGGTGTCCACCTTTTCACCGTCAAGGCGCTCCTCGACGGCACGCAGATGGTCAACCACCTCCTCGACGGTGAGTGTCGCCGGATCCATCATTGTCTCCATGGAGAAGGCGATTTGGACGAAGCGGCCAGGCACCACCGAGAGGAATTTCCTGACGATCTTCTCGTCATCGCAGCTGTCACCGAGGGAGCGCAGAGTGGCGCCGAGAGTAGTGATTCTCAGGCCGAACTCGTCGATGCGCTCGCCGTCCCTGAAGGTGATCGTCTCGAACTCCGTTCGGAGACGACGCACGCGCGTGTCGCGCACGCGGTCGTTCCCCTGGTGCTGCACCTTGATCGCCTCCCACGCCGCCTTGGCGCTGCCCTTCCCGATCAGCATCGGATGCATCTCCGGCGGTGTGGAGCGGCCTGCTTGTCCTCGCGCCGGGGAACACCGTCGTCCTCGATCGCGTCCCACAGAGACGCGGCCTGCATGTTCACTTCCATCACCATAGCCCAGTTGGTGTACTCACCCCGCTTCAAAGATCGGAAGACGAGGTTTCGCGCTGCTCCGCCGTCTCCGCACCACCTCGCTGGACCACGATCTCGCCGCCACGCCAGACTCGCCGCACCGCGACTTCGGCGCGCCGTGCTGCACGGTGCGGCCGGTGGCATTTGCGCTGTCGCTGGTGGAGTGGTACCGGTGTTGACCGAATACTGGCGGCAAAGCCGCTTGTTCGACATTGCTCACGCCAATAGCTCGATACCATATTGTTGTCCTGCAAGGATCGTATGAGCGTAAGAGACACACGATTGACACGGTAGGTTTTGGTGTTGCGTCGCCTTGCAACGCTTTTCTCTATTTATTCTCTGCTTACAAGTGAATTCCTAAAAATTAGGATCAGCAATCAGAGCTGACTGGGTAGTGCCATCCCACTACCGCTCAGATCCATCTCCCCTACAAGTTAGCTGCATGAACAGGTCGTGTCCATCCCTACGATATCCAATGCAACTACTAGACCAAGTCGTTAGTAAATAAAACGGTAACTAGCTACTGTCAGTGAACACGTACAAGCACACATTCACTGAACAAATTATTCAGACTAGCTAAACTAAAGTAGTAAGCTGCTTTGATTTAACCAACATTAGTTCAGGTCAACGGAAGAAAGGAAAACTCATGCAAAAAGAACATGATGTCCTTTTGATTACTATTGTTTAATAGAGTTAGCGCATCATGTTTTCTTATAAGAAGAAAATTTAACTCATAAAAGAAGATATATTTCTAGGTTTTTAGTTTTTCTAGGTAATTCTTGACTTTTTGTTAAGGTCAAGTGAATGAAGAAAAAATCGCACAAATTCTCAAATCAGAAATTGTTGAAACTAAAGAATGCAACAAGCTACACCACCCTTTTTTTCGCTAGCCTCCATCGCCTCCGATTTCATACAACGCCACGAGAGGGAGACATGAAAATGAAGAGATTTTAGCATCAAAAATAGATTTTGCTATAAACCCAAAAAATAATTCCGACCTCGCACAAATTCTCAAATCAGAAATTGTTGAAACTAAAGAATGCAACAAGCTACACCACCCTTTTTTTCGCTAGCCTCCATCGCCTCCGATTTCATACAACGCCACGAGAGGGAGACATGAAAATGAAGAGATTTTAGCATCAAAAATAGATTTTGCTATAAACCCAAAAAATAATTCCGACCTACCGGATTCGAACCAGTGACCTAAGGATTTATCCGCAAATACTACAGTCCTCCGCTCTACCAACTGAGCTAAGGTCGGATTGTACTAATTATTGAAATATTTAATATACATTGCTTCCATACATCACAAGCAATACGCTATAATTGACAGAATTCTCCAGCGGCACGAATGGGACAGCACCAGTACTGAGCGTATCAGCAAAAATCCCAGAGTCGTCCTATTTTTTTTTCTTGGAAAAGCGGTGACTGTGAGAGAAATAAAAATAGATTCCATATAGGCAATTTAACATCAATCACATTTTGAATGTCACAAAAACTATAAAGCATTTTAATTCTCACACTACGGATCCTCACCAACACGTTCTCCCCATGACAGTCTGAAGACCAGAAGAACATGAAGAAACAAATAACTAAAAGATGGTTGTCTGTTTGGAAAGACCCTCGGCTAGAGTGGATCCATGAAGCAGCGGCATGTTATCCTTCCACCGTTGAAAGCCGGGAGTAAACGCTACTCTGCGAAACCAACCTCACTAGTATAATGCCGATGAACCCAAAATGATTTAGGATAGCTATGTATTTGGAGACCAAAGTGTATTTGATCTTTCGCACAGGCTGTATCTAAATTGGTCTTCCTCTATATGTTACCCACATGTGGAAATGTACTACTATGCGGATTACAAGATATATCTTTTCTTTACAAAAAAAATTCAGATCTATTATAGATGTTCACAAGAAGTACAAGGAATCTTAAACATAATGATTATGTCAGAATCATCGGACCACTTAACGACCACTATCGTTGCAAGAGCAAACCGTCGACGCGCCATTGTCGTCGCTCCGTAACCGAAGTCAGCCTAGCGTTGTTGATGACAGCCGATAAGATGTATCCTTCACCTAATAAAAAAATTATAGCCTGATATCAATCACATCATCAAAACCAAAACAAAGGTATTAATCATATCGAATATCCAAACAGCTAGCAATGAAAACACTATGAAATCTTTTTGTCAGCTTTGATTGTTTCCTAAAAAACAGAAACTAAGAGGAAATATGAAAACATGAAAGGAATTTTGCATATATGGATTTTTTTTAGGAAACACATTTTAGGACGAAAATGGAATTGGTTTGCGGAGAAACAGTTTCCATTTTGATTTTATCAGACCTTCGTCAGAACCTAATTACTCGTTTCTTATCTTCCGCACGTGCATCCACCGCCCTAGCGATCAGGCCTCGTCATCAGCCCTTGTGTTGGCGACGTCCTCTGGCTGCTCGTCGGTCGTCCTATCCTTAGGATTGAACAATTTTGTTTGTGTTTTTCTGTATGGTTCATGGGGCCTTTTAGTTCCAATGAATATTCTCCTTTTGTATCCACGTCCATATTGTATTTAATTTTTGATAATATTGTTTCCGAGGTTTCTATATTCATGTTGATTCAGCTACAACAATTTGAAAAAAATGTGTTAACACTTATGTTCTTTTGTGCTCCGTTTTCATCCTACAAACATCATTATACATTTTCTCACCAGTCGGTGCAGATTTGTTGTACCGTAGACTCGTACAGTACTTTGTACTTATGCAAAAGTTAATACCAAAGAATAATCATTGAAGTAGCTAACAAGGAGAAAATATAACTTTCCCGATGTTTAGTTAAAGTTCATGGGAAGAAAGAAAACTCATGCAAGATACTCGTGTAACATGATGTTTTGTTTATGATTGCTACTTAGAGTTGGACTATCGAGCAGCTCGATTTGTTAAGGCTCGGATCATTAAACTTATTAAAAATAATGACTAAAAAGTAAATTCAACTCGGTTCGTTATATGTTCACGAGTGCTAGTGAGCTATTCGATAAGAAAATGCAGTCGGATTCAGATAGCTGTGAGTAAGCAAACAGTCAGACTTTGAGCTAACCAAGCTAGGAAGCTGGCATAATCATACAGTGAAACAAAGAAAACTAGCGGTTTTGGATTAAATGTTAGGGTGCATCCCTGACAGGTTGAGAATGCCATGTTTTGGTCGTGTCCCCGTCTTGGTGTTCAAAGTTCACCGCTATCACCTGTACAACATTATTAGTATGGTACATGTTTTTGTGCTTGGTCATATCATGAATCATAACTGGAAAAAGTAACAATAAAATTTATAAATAAGGTCATAACAGTACGAAATGCTGCAGGAAAATAAAGAGATTTAGCCTCTAAAATAGAGTTGTTAAAAAACAAACAAAAAATCCGACCTACCGGATTCGAACCAGTGACCTAAGGATTTTTCTGCAAATACTACAGTCCTCCGCTCTACCAACTGAGCTAAGGTCGGGTTGGGTGTGATATTGAAATTTCGCATATAAATTGACGTAATGTTGCAGAATTTAGAGAGGCTGTCACGAAAGAGCACAAGTACTGAGCATATCAACAAAATTACCGGTCACATTGCCTCCATAGGAACAAACTATGTCGGTTTCTAGGGTTTCCCTCTCCGCTCCGGCGACCGCGGTGATCCTAGTCTCATAACTCCGTCTGGTGGTAGCGAATCCCTCGCCTCCGCCCCACAGATCCTTTCCGTGCCCCCACCTCGTTCTCTAGCTGTGTTGTGCCCGTTCCCCGAACCCGCGCGCCGCAATGAACGGTAGGGAGATCGCATCTGGGAAGAACCACTCCGGTCGGTCCAACACCGCTCGGGGCCTGGCGATCAACTCTGGAGATCTGCCACAATCCAAGGAATCTTCAACCACCTCTCCCCCTGACGCTACGACCGCGATGGCGTGGCAGAGATGATGGGAAAACTACGTCTCACGCCGCACGAGTCTGAGGCCTTCGTCCTAGAGGATGAGGTTGTTGGAGACCTTGACTGCCCTGCATGGGCGTTTGTCGGAAAGGTTCTGGCACCCAATCTGCTACACATCTAGACGATCAGATTTGCCCTCCGTGCTGCATGGGGTAACCCTAGAGGTCTGGAGATTAAACAGATGGGTAAGAACTGTTTTTTGGCTAAATTTTCTACCGAAGCTGATAAGATTCGTGTGAAGGAAGAGTCTCCCTGTACTGTTGGTTCTCATGCAGTTATTTTGACTGAATTTGATCCAAGTCTGGGAGATTCTAACTACCGCTTCGAGAGGTTGTGGATTTGGGTCCGCATTCTAAACCTTCCTTTCACTCTCATGAATGACAATCAAGGGAAGGGTCTTGCTAGCCGTGTGGGCGAAGTTGGGCAGATGGATGTGGATGAAAAGGGTCGTGCATGGGGTGAACTCCTGCACTTCCATGCTTTTGTTTACATTACGAAGCCCTACATGCGTTGCGTCTATGTTTTCTCATAGAAATAACAACAGCTGGAGCAATTTTCTGTCATGTATGAGCAGCTTCCAACATTTGTCTTCTCCTGCGGAATGTTGGGTCACTCATCGACTGTTTGTCCGACTCCATACCATGGTAGAATGATATGTGGATGGCCTTCTTCCATACCATGGTCCCCGTTTATGTGTTCCAGATGATTGGAGGAAAAAAGCATCTGGGACGAACTCAAACCCGGGATCCTTGCGACCGACCGAGGATCTAGGCAAAGTCAGGGCCGTGGATGCCCAAATATACAAGCACAAATCACATCTTCTAAGAGCCAGAAGGATGTGGGTACCTTGGGTGAGGTATCATCACCTGTGAAACCGAAGCAAACGAGACATCGCAAGCCAAGAGGGACGACGAAGAACGTACATGGCGCCGCTGCAGAATTGGTGAAGGGAGACAAGGAACGCACTGCTGGGCAGAAACGTAAAGAGTATAGACCTAAGGAGCTAGTGCAACAGCCCACGGATGTCCTCCCCTCTATAGTGGTTCCCTAAGGGGCTTTGATCATTGCTACCACCGCCGCGTTGGCCACTATAGATGGTGGAAATGACCAAGTGGCAGATTCAGACTTATCGGCTAACAAGAAGCTAAAGACGGGTGTCCAATCGGCAATGTCTCGATCGGCGGATCTGGCGGCGACTGCAGAGCAGTCCCGCCTGACGCAATGAGTCTACTATGCTGGAACTGCTAAGGACTGGGGTCAGACTCGGTGGTTGGCGATCTCCACTATCTTCTGCGGACACATCGATCCTCCTTCCTCTTTTTGTCAGAGACTAAGATGAAGGATACTAGGGCTCAAAATTTCATGTGATCACTTGGCTATGCTGGAAGCTTTGTTGTGAGCAGTGTGGGTCTCAGTGGAGGTCTAGCACTGTTTTGGTTACAGCAGTATTCAGTGTCTCTCAAAGGTTTTAACTCTCACTTTATTGATGTGGCTATTATGGATGATAATTAGACACAATGGCGTGCGACTTTTGTTTATGGCAAGACGAGGAGAGACCAGCGCCATCTGTTCTGGGACCTCCTCCGTCGCCTCTGTTCAGACTGGGATGGACCCTAATCTGTTGTGGGGATTCTAATGAAGTGCTTAGTCGAGAGGAACATCTCGGTGGTCGTGACAGATTGGAAGCACAAATAGCACTATTCCAGGAGTGTTTGGATGATTGCCAGTTGGTTGATCTTGGTTTCAAAAGACCCATGTTCACATGGAATAATAGGCAGTCAACTGACGATCACGTCAAGGTGAGACTGGATCAGGCAGTAGCAAATGGTGAACTTTTTGTTGGAGATATGCCCTAGAGGCAATAATAAAAGTGGTTATTATTATATCTTTGTGTTTATGATAAATGTTTACATTCATGCTATAATAGTGTTAACCGGAAACATTAATACTTGTGTGATTTGTAAACTAAATTAGAGTCCCTGGTAAAGCCTCTTTATAATACTAGCTTGTTGGTTAATGGATGATCATGGTTTCTTGATCATGAACATTGAGATGTTATTAACAACAAGATCATATCATTAGTAGAATGGTATGATGGACATACTCCTATAGATAAGCGTAGAACTAAGATCAAGTCATTTCAATAGTTCATTTGCTATAAGCTTTCTGATGCATAGTAACCCAATTCCTTCGACCATGAGATCATGCTAATCACCATCACCGGAAGGATGCTTTGATGACATCAAACACCACACCGTAAGTGGGTGGCTATAAAGGTGACATTGAGTGTTCGGAAAGTATGTGTTAAGGCACATGGATCAAGAGTGGGATTTTTCCATCCATATGACATATAGATATACTCTGGGCCCTCTTGGTGGAATGTCATCCAATTAGCTTGCAAGCATGTGACTGGCTCAAAAGGATCACATATCACGGGAATGAGAAAAGAGTACTTATCGGTAACGAGGTTGAACTAGGTATGCAGAGATACCGACGAACAAACCTCAGATAAGTAAACTATCGCGAGACAAAGGGAAATTGGCATCGTATGTAAGTGGTTCATTCGATCGCAAAGTAATTGTAGAAATATGTGGGAGCCATATGAATTTATAGATTCCTCTATTGGTTATTGATCGGAGAAGTGTCTCAGTCATGTCCCCATAATTCACGAACCATAGGGAGACACACTTAAGGATTCGATGTTGTTTAGTAGATATGGAATGTAAGTAGGGAAACCAAATATTGTTCGGAGTCTCAGATGGGATCCGGGATATCACGAGGAGAATGGTCCGGAGAATAAGATTCATATAAGGAAAGTCCGATTCCGGAGTTCGGGAATGATTTCGATGTTTTCATCAGAGAGGTTCTAGAAGGTTCTAGAAGGTTCACCGGACCGAAAGGGGAATGGTCCATGAATGTGTCATGGGTAAGTGGAATGATTGGATCGTGTCCTAGGTCACTCTGGTTGGGCATTTGCGAGAGAGAAATAAAGCTCTAAATTGAAAGTCAAAAGGGAGGTTTGAAAAGTCAGACTGGAACAATAGTTTCCTAGTGGAAGAAGGAAAGAGTCCTTCCTTCTATCCAACTTGGGTTTGGGTATGGATTCAAACTCCCCTCTCCCAAGGCTGCCCCCCTCTCATAAATAGAGGGGGAGGGCTGCCCCAAAGACCACAACACCAAGCCCTCCCACCCGCGCGCCGCCGCCTTGCGCTGCCGCCGACCCGTCGCCATCGCCCTAGCCACCACCGACACCTCCTCCTCTTCTCCAGCCTTCTAACCCTAGATTAACGAAAACCCTAGATCCACCATAACTCGCACCGGCTTAGGCGAAGCCCTGCAGGATCTTCCCTCTACTTCCGACACCACGCTGTCGTGCTGCCGGAATCACGAGGGGAGAACTACAACCTCTACTGCCTGCTGGAACAAGAGAGAGGAAGGTCTTCATCGAGTACCTAACGTGTGACCGACTAAGGAAGCATTGCCGGAACGCAGCGCCGGAAGGATCGTCTACGCGATCTTGAGATCGTCAAGTGTACGACTACATCACCCACGAGAATCTGCTCTCGTTAACCGCTTTGGAGACTTCAAGGGCGAGTACTCTAATCGACTCGTTGCTTCAATCTAGTAGATAGATCTTGGCTTGTTTGTACGCATGCAGTAGAATTTTTTTTTCCATGCTACGAACCCCTATAGTGGTATCAGAGTTGTGTCTATATGTATATCTGTTGCACGAGTAGAACACAATGGTCATTGCGGGCGTTGATGTTTTTGTTGTCGATTTCTTCTTGTGTACTCAGCATCTTGCGGGATGGTGGGATGAAGCGGCCCGGGCTAACTTTACATGACATCGTTCATGAGACTTGATCCACGCTTGACATGCAACTTGTATTGCATAAGTGGCTTTGCGGGTGCCTATTTCTCCCAACATAGTGAAGATTCAATTTACAACGGGTAACTGACAATACTAGTATCAATGTTGTGGTTCTTTTTCATAAGTTAGAACGACACTTATTGAAAGCCCCAAACCACGTAAAACATGCAAAGAAAATTAGAGGCGTCTAACTTTGTTTTGCAGGGGTGTGCTGTGATGTGATATGGCCATGATTGTGATTATATATGATGTATGGAATGTTCCTTATTGTAAGTCGGCAACCGGTAGGAGCCATATGGTTGTCCTTTAATTCCGTTAAGACCAGCGTGTCTATTATTCAAAGTAGCTGTAATAGTTGATGATGGTGGACGACAATCATGCAGCGGCACCATTGACCTTGACGCCATGCCGGTGATGATGGAGATCATGTCCGTGCTTAAAGATGGAGATCGGAAGCACAAGAAGAAAGGCCATATCATATCACATATTTTGAATTGCATGTGATGTTAATTCTTTTATGCATCTTGTATTGCTTAGTTCGCGACAATAGCATTATAAGATGATACCTCTAGAACAAAATTTCAAGTTATAAAGTGTTCATCCTTAGTAAGCACTGTTGCTAAAGCTCATTGTTTCGAAGCACCATGTGATGATCAGGTGTGTTAGATTCTACGAGTGTATACAACGAGAGCAAGCCAGATTTGCTCATGCAGAAGCTAAGGTTTGATCTTGAGGAGCCTAGCATGTATAGACATGGTCTCGGAACACGGATCACCAAAAGGTAACGCATGAGTCATATAGTAGATATGATGAACATGTTGATTGTTCGCCATTGAAGCTACATCAACTCTCGTGATGACGATTTTGATGTGGTGGATTTAGTTCGTGTGATCACTAAAATAATGTGAGGGATATTATTTTGAGTGGGAGTTCACCTAGATTAATTTAACTATTAATTAGAACTCAATTTGTCATAAACTTAGTCTAAACTATTGCAAATATGTTGAGGATCAATGGCGGCCCCTACCATCAATTTTAATGCGTTCCTAGAGAAAGAAAAGTTGAAAAACAATGGAAGCAACTTCACGGATTGGTTTCGCAACTTGAGGATTGTCCTCAATGCTGGTAATTTGACCTATGTGCTGGATGCACTGCTGGGTGACCCACCTGCAGCTGATGCTACCGATGAGGTAAAGAATGTTTTCCTCGCCTAAGAATCAAGACTCCAGTTCAATGTGCTATCTTGTATGGTTTGGAATTAGAGCTTCAGAAAAGGTTTGAGAACCATGACCCACATGATATTGTCCGTGAACTCAAAATGATATTTGAGGCTCACCCGACAGTTGAGAGTTATGAGGCTTCTGAAAAGTTCTTTAACTGCAAGATGGAAGAAGGCAGCTCCGTCAGTGAGCACGTGCTTAAGATGTCTAGGCATGCAAGCAAGCTTCAAAGCTTGGGTATAGTGATTCCTAATGCTTTGAGGATTCATCGTGTCCTCCAATCACTACCACCAATTTACAAGAACTTTGTGATGAACTACAATATGCAAAACATGGACAAGTCGTTGCCCAAACTCTTCTCCATGTTAAAGTCTGCAGAAGTGGAGATCAAGAAAGAGAACCAAGTGTTGATGGTCAATAAGACCACCAAATTCAAGAAGCAAGGCAAGTCTAATAAAAAGGGAAACTTCAAGAAGGGCAGTAAGAAAGTTACCGTGCCGGCGAAGAAGACCAAGGTTGGGCCTAAGCCTGATACTGAGTGCTTTTACTGCAAGGGAGAAGGTCACTGGAAGCAGAATTGCCCTAAGTACTTGGCGGATTTGAAGAACGGCAACATCAAGAAGAAAGGTATATCCGATATACATGTTATTGATGTGTATCTCACTAGTACTCGTAGTAGTGCCTAGGTATTTGATACTGGTTCGGTTGCTCATATTTGTAACTCGAAACAAGTGCTGCAGAATAAACGGAAGCTAGCGAAGAACAAGGTGACGATGCGCGTTGGAAATGGATCAAAGGTTGATGTGATCACGGTCGGCACGCTACCTCTTCATCTACCATCGGGATTAGTTTTATACTTAAATAATTGTTATTTTGGTGCCTGCATTAAGCATGAACATTATATCAGGATCATGTTTATTGCGAGACGGTTACTTGTTTAAGTCCGAGAATAATGGTTGTTCGATTTATATGAGTAATATGTTTTATGCACATGCACCTTTGATAGATGGTCTATTCTTATTGAATCTCGATTGTAGAAATAAATACATTAATAACATTGAAGATAAACGTTTGAAATTAAGCGATAACTCGACCTATATGTGGCACTGTAGTCTTGGTCATATTGGAGTGAAGCGTATGAAGAAACTCCATTCTGATGGGCTTCTTGAATCACTTGATTTTGAATCACTTGAAAGATGTGAAGCATGTCTGATGGGTAAAATGACTAAGACTCATGACTTGAAAGATGTGAAGCATGTCTGATGGGTAAAATGACTAAGACTCCATTTTCTGGTATGATGGAGCGAGCTACGGACTTATTGGAAATCATACATACCGATGTGTGTGGCCCGATGAGTGTAGCATCGCGCGGTGGTTATAGTTATGTTCTTACCTTCACGGATGACTTGAGTAGATATGGGTATATCTATTTCATGAAACATAAGTCCGAAACTATCGAGAAGTTTAAGGAATTTCAAAGTAAAGTAGAGAATCAACGTAACAAGAACATTAAATTTCTACAATCTGATCGTGGAGGTTAATATCTAAGTTACGAGTTTGGCGAGAATTTGAAGAAATGCGGAATACTTTCACAATTGACACCGCCGGGAACACCACAACGTAATGGTGTGTCCGAACGTCGTAATCGAACTCTCTTAGATATGGTTCGTTCTATGATGTCACTTACAGATTTACCGCTATCGTTTTGGGGTTATGCATTAGAAACAGCCGCATTCACTTTAAATAGGGCACCATCTAAATCCGTTGAAACGACACCGTATGAATTATGGTTTGTGAAGAAACCTAAATTGTCGTTCCTTAAAGTTTGCGGTTGCGAAGCCTATGTAAAGAAGTTACAGCCCGACAAGCTTGAACCCAAAGCGAAAAAATGCGTCTTCATAGGATACCCGAAGGAAATTATTGGGTATACCTTCTATCATAGATCCAAAGGCAAAATCTCCGTTGCTAAGAATGGATCCTTTCTAGAGAAGGAGTTTCTCTTGAAAGAAGTTACTGGAAGGAAAGTAGAACTCGACGAGGTTGTTGAACCTTCTCTCGAACTTGAGAGTAGCCCAGCACCGGAAGTAGTTCCTGTGGCGCCTACACCAATAAGAGAGGAAGATAATGATGTTGATCATGAAACTTCGGTTGAAGTTACTACAGAACCTCGCAGGTCAACGAGAATTCGTAGCACTCCTGATTGGTATGATCCGGTTATGAGTGTCATGTTGGTGGACAACACCGATGACCCTGTGACATACGAGGAAGCGATGATAAGCCCAGATTCCAATAAATGGCAAGAAGCCATGAAATCCGAGATTGGATCCATGTACGAAAACTAAGTATTGACTTTGGTGGACTTACCGGATGGCCGGAAGGCTGTCGAGAACAAATGGATTTTCAAGAAGAAAACAGATGCTGATGGTAATGTTACTGTCTATAAAGCTCGACTTGTCGCAAAAGGGTTTCGACAAATTCAAGAAGTTGACTACGATGAGACTTTCTCACCGTTAGCGAAGCTAAAGTCTTTGAGGATTTTGTTATCAATCGCTGCATATTATGATTATGAGATATGGCAGATGGATGTCAAAACGATGTTCCTCAATGGAGACATTGATGAAGAGTTGTATATGGTACAACCCAAAGGTTTTGTCGATCCTAAAGATGCTAAAAAGGCATGCAAACTTCAAAGGTCCATATATGGATTGAAGCAAGCATCCCGAAGTTGGAATCAACGTTTTGATAAGGTTCCTTAAAGTTTGGGGTTGTGAAGCCTATGTAAAGAAGTTACAGCCCGACAAGCTTGAACCCAAAGCGAAAAAATGCGTCTTCATAGGATACCCGAAGGAAATTATTGGGTATACCTTCTATCATAGATCCAAAGGCAAAATCTCCGTTGCTAAGAATGGATCCTTTCTAGAGAAGGAGTTTCTCTTGAAAGAAGTGACTGGAAGGAAAGTAGAACTCGATGAGGTTGTTGAACCTTCTCTCAAACTTGAGAGTAGCCCAGCACCGGAAGTAGTTCCTGTGGCGCCTACACCAATAAGGGAGGAAGATAATGATGTTGATCATGAAACTTCGGTTGAATTTACTACAGAACCTCGCAGGTCAACGAGAATTCGTACCACTCCTGATTGGTATGATCCGGTTATGAGTGTCATGTTGGTGGACAACACCGATGACCCTGCGACATATGAGGAAGCGATGATAAGCCCAGATTCCAATAAATGGCAAGAAGCCATGAAATCCGAGATTGGATCCATGTACGAAAACAAAGTATGGACTTTGGTGGACTTACCGGATGGCCGGAAGGCTGTCGAGAACAAATGGATTTTCAAGAAGAAAACAGATGCTGATGGTAATGTTACTGTCTCTAAAGCTCGACTTGTCGCAAAAGGGTTTCGACAAATTCAAGAAGTTGACTACGATGAGACTTTCTCACCGTTAGCGAAGCTAAAGTCTGTGAGGATTTTGTTATCAATCGCTGCATATTATGATTATGAGATATGGCAGATGGATGTCAGAACGACGTTCCTCAATGGAGACATTGATGAAGAGTTGTATATGGTACAACCCAAAGGTTTTGTCGATCCTAAAGATGCTAAAAAGGTATGCAAACTTCAACGGTCCATTTATGGATTGAAGCAAGCATCCCGGAGTTGGAATCAATGTTTTGAATGGAAGATAGCAAGAAAGGGTTCTTTCCCATGTTGCCCAATACGACCTTGAGTAAAACTCAAAGTCCTGCAACGACAGAAGATAGAGAAAGGATGAGTAAGACTCCCTATGCCTCAGCCATAGGATCTCTTATGTATGCCATGCTATGTACTAGACCCGATATTGCATATGCTGTTAGTTTGACTAGCAGATATCAAAGTGATCCAGGAGTAGATCATTGGGCAGCGGACAAAAACATCCTTAAGTACTTGAGAATAACTAAGGATATGGTTCTTTGTTATGGAGGTGATGAACAACTCATTGTTAATGGTTACACCGATGCTAGTTGGAACACTGATCCGGATGATTCTAAATCTCAATCTGGATACATATTTACTTTGAATGGTGCAACAATTAGCTGGAGGAGTGCAAAGCAAAGCATTATGGCGAGATCTTCAACTGAATTGGAATACATATCTGCTTCGGAGGCTTCACAAGAGGCAAAATGGATGAAGAAGTTCATTACAGAGCTCGGTGTGGTTTCAAGTGCGCTGGACCCAATGTCTATCTATTGTGATAACATGGGCGTCATAGCCAATGCGCAAGAACCAAGGTCACACAAGAAGCTGAAGCACATCAAGCTACATTTTCACGCTATTCGAGAGCATGTCCAAGATGGTGACATAAATATTTGCAAAGTACACACATATCTGAATGTGGCGAATCCGTTGACTAAACCTATCCCAAGGGAAAAACATGACCAACACCAAACCGCCATGGGTGTTCGGTATATTACCATGTAATCTAGATTAGTTGACTCTAGTGCAAGTGGGAGACTGTTGGATATATGCCCTAGAGGCAATAATACAAGTGGTTATTATTATATCTTTGTGTTTATGATAAATGTTTACATTCATGCTATAATAGTATTAACTAGAAACATTAATACTTGTGTGATTTGTAAACTAAATTAGAGTCCCTGGTAAAGCCTCTTTATAACACTAGCTTGTTGGTTAATGGATGATCGTGGTTTCTTGATCATGAACATTGAGATGTTATTAACAACAAGATCATATCAATAGGATAATGGTATGATGGATATACTCCTATAGATAAGCATAGCATTAAGATCAAGTCATTTCAATAGTTCATTTGCTATGAGCTTTTTGAAACATAGTAACCTAATTCCTTCGACCATGAGATCATGCTAATCACCATCACCGAAAGGATGATTTGATGACATCAAACACCACACCGTAACTGGGTGGCTATAAAGGTGGCATTGAGTGTTCGGAAAGTATGTGTTGAGGCACATGGATCAAGAGTGGGATTTGTACATCCATATGACGGATAGATATACTCTGGGCCCTCTCGGTGGAATGTCAACCAATTAGTTTGCAAGAATGTGACAGGCTCACGAGGGATCACATATCACGGGAACGAGAAAAGAGTACTTATCGGTAACGAGGTTGAACTAGGTATGCAGAGATACCGATGATCAAAGCTCGGATAAGTAAACTATCGCGAGACAAAGGGAAATTGGTATCGTATGTAAGTGGTTCATTTGATCGCAAAGTAATCGTAGAAATATGTGGGAGCCATATGAATTTCCAGATTCCTCTATTGGTTATTGATCAGAATAAGATTCATATAAGGAAAGTCCGATTCCGGAGTTCGGGAATGATTTCGATGTTTTCATCGGAGAGGTTCTAGAAAGTTCTAGAAGGTTCACCGGACCGGAAGGGGAATGGTCCATGAATGTGTCATGGGTAAGTGGAATGATTGGATCGTGTCCTAGGTCACTCTGGTTGGGCATTTGCGAGAGAGAAATAAAGCTCTAAATTGAAAGTCAAAAGGGAGGTTTGAAAAGTCAGACTCGAACAATAGTTTCCTAGTGGAAGAAGGAAAGAGTCCTTCCTTCTATCCAACTTGGGTTTGGGTATGGATACAAACTCCCCTCTCCCAAGGCTGCCCCCTCTCATTAATAGAGGGGGAGTGCTACCCCAAAGAACACAACACCAAGCCCTCCCACCCATGCGCCGCTGCCGCACTCCGCCGCCAAGCCGCCAGCCGTCGCCGCCTCGCGCCTCCGCCGGCCCATCGCCATCGCCCTAGCCGCCGCCAACACGTCCTCCTCCTCTCCGACCTTCTAACCCTAGATTGTCGGAAACCCTAGATCCACCATAACTCGCAACAGCTTAGGCGAAGCCCTACGGGATATTCCCTCTACTTCCGACACCATGATGTCATGCTGCCGGAATCACGAGGGGAGAACTACAACCTCCGTTGCCTGCTGGAACAAGAGAGAGGAAGGTCTTCATTGAGTACCGAATGATGAGGTTTAATCTCGTCAATGCCCATTGTTATGAGCTTGGGTTTTGGAGAAGATGGG
Organism: Avena longiglumis; assembly: GCA_030063025.1. Lineage (NCBI taxonomy): Eukaryota > Viridiplantae > Streptophyta > Magnoliopsida > Poales > Poaceae > Avena > Avena longiglumis. The sequence goes on from CP125975.1 coordinate 525,687,145, forward strand.
GGTGCTGGAGATCGCGGAACGGTTAACAGACAAGCAACCAGGGGACACGAAATTTACCCAGGTTCAGGCCCATGGAGGAAAAACCATACTCATGCTTGTCTGCTCTTGATTACGACGGAACCGAAAGTTACAAGGATGCACAGATGCAATCTAGCGTGGAGGTGTGTATGTGGTGGTATGAGAGAGATCTAGATCGTGCCCTCCTAGCCTTTATATAGAGATAGGCAGGTCCCGGGCATAGATCGAGTCGGTTATAGGTTTAGGGTTTGCCCCCTTTGAATATTCTATCTGTTCTAGTCTTGCTCTCCAAGGATCCGAAGATGTCATGGGCTTGGGCCACCCGAAAATCTTCATGGGCCGCATTTATTCTCATGGGCCTTCCTTGGGCTGGACCAGGTATGCTGATGTCGTGTACCCGTAGGGTATAACCATGTCAAGAGATTCTTTAGTGTTCAAATAATCGAGATTCGGCTGAGGACTCTTCAATCTTTCGGGTGCAGCTGTTTCTGTTCATCAAAGAATGATTTTAGTATGTAGGGATTGTTGATGCATGTGCCTGACTCTCCCGACGGATCAGGGTCAGTTAACTGTCTTAGGACAAAACAACACAATCTTCTTCAGATTTGAGTCCCTAGACTCGAACCCGTTGAGGTATTATAGGAGTCAAATACCAGTAGTTTTTGAATGATGTACCCAACGCGTCCGTCGGGATTTTCATCCCGCCTGTTGGCACAGATTTTTACTAGCAGAGCGCAGTCGGGTGCGTTACCAGGCCATTAGACGATATCTGTAGGTCTTACCTTTGCGTCGCAGACACAACATCCGAAATTTTACCACCGCGGAGGTTTTTCGGGTGGCCAAGGAGAACGTTACTCACTTAGCGTTGGTTGGGGCAAAGTTGCCGAAAAGTTTTTGCATTCTGATCCGAAGGATCGCAGTCAAAAAATTCATAGGGTGCGCGACCAACGCTCCCTATGGGAGTAGACCCCGAGTGTCTGTTCGAGTCGAAGACTCGAGGAGAGACTTTAATTTAGCCATTGTTTGCTTCAGGTACGTAGGAAACAAATTTTTCGGATGCTTGAATCAATCCTCCCTATGGGAGTAGCCCTCGAGTCTATAGTGGAGTCGTAGACTCGACGTAGGACTCGAAGAATAGATCATTGGCGTAGTACCTTATTCATGATAGGAGTAGCCCCCGAGTAGTTGCTCGAATCGTAGATTCGAGTGAGTACTTTAGTTGTTTAGCCGAAGATTTGTAACCGTTGCCACTATGGATTTGATGACGTCAGTGCTGATGATCGGTGACCTCAATCGTCTGCGGCGCCAGAGGTGACGTGACTGGACAAACGTGGGTCCCACTTTCTGACTTGGAGTTGACTGGTCATGCGCGACGTGGCGAGAATTACGGCGTCTCCTCGGTTTCCGTGTGTAGTGGGCGGCGTGCGAGCGACGGTTCGCTGCTGTGCTGACACGTGGATGGTTGGATTTGATGCTTCCATTTTCTTGAACTTTTCTCGCCGCGTGTTGGAAGTTCTCCGATCATTCCCTTCCTCTTTCCTGCGCTCGCACCGCCGCCGCCGTCGCGCTGTAATGGGGAAATCGAAGAAGACCTCCACCAGTGCTGCTGCCGGCGGCAAGAAGGGCACCACCGCCACTCGTGTCACCAATGGTGGGTGGCGGCGCACGGAGACGTGCGAGGGTGACCTGCGCAAGTTGCGTGAGGCGGGTTTGATCCCGCAGGACAGGGACGCCGTCAGGGTCCCCGGCGATGAGGTAATTACCCGTCCACCCGCAGGGTTTCAGGTAATGTTCATTGCTTTTGTTCTTCGCGGCCTGTCGCTCCCAGTCCACGATTTTCTCTGTGAACTGTTGTTTTTCTATGGCATCCTGTAGGGGTTCGTAGCATGGAAAACAAAAAAATTCTACCGCATACAAACAAACAAACCAAGATCTATCTACTAGATTGTAGCAATGAGTCGATATAATAACTCACCCTCGAAGATTCCAAAGTGTTTAACAAGAGCAGATTCTCGTGGGTGATGTAGTTGTACTCTTGCCGATCTCAAGATCGTGTAGACGATCCTTCCGGCGCCGCGTTCCGGCAGTGCTCCCGCAGTCGGTCAAACGTTCGGTACTCGATGAAGACCTTCCTCTCCCTTGTTCCTGCAGGCAGCGGAGGTTGTAGCACTCTCCTCGCGATTCCAGCAGCATGACAGCGTGGTACCAGAAGTAGATGGGGGATCTAGCAGGGCTTCGCCTTAAGCCGGAGCGAGTATGGTGGACTATGAGAGAGGCCTTGGCTATCTAGGGTTTAGAGGCACCAAGGAGAGAGGGCTAGGCCGACGGCTAGGGCAAGGAGATGGCCCCAACTCGGCGGCTAGGAGGAAACCCTAGGGCGGCGGCGGCGACTTGGTGGCCGACGGCTAGGGTTAGGATTTGGTGGAGAGAGGTGTAGGTCTAGAGGGGCACCCCCTGCCCCTCCTTTTATAGGTGGGAGGGCGCGGCCAAGGGGGAGGGAGTCCTCCCCTAAGTCGGCCTTCTTTGCCGGCAGTGGAGGGAGGAGGACTTCCTCCCCAAGTAGGTTTCCTACTCTCCCTCCACCAAGCAAACTTGTCGCTTGACTTTTCAAATTGGCGTTTGACTTTTCAAACTAGGATTTGATTTATCCCTTTATTTTGCTCAGCGATGATACCCAGTACATGATGCAACCATTCCATATTGTTATGACACATTCATGTACCCTTCCCCTACGGAGTGCCGGACCTTCCGGACCCTTCTAGAACATTCCCGATGAAAACACCGGAATCATTCTCCAACTCCGAAACAGGACTTTCCTTATATGAATCTTATTCTTCGGACCATTCCGGATCTCCTCGTGATATCCCGGATCCCATCCGAGACTCCGAACAACATTCGGTCTCTTACTCATCATTCCATAACTACTCAAAAACATCTAATCCTTAAGTGTGTCTCCCTACGGTTCGTGAATTATGCGGACATGATCGAGACACTTCTCCGAACAATAACCAATAGAGGAATATGGAAATTCATATGGCTCCCACATATTTCTATGATTACTTTGCGATCGAATGAACCACTTACATACGACCAATTTCCCTTTGTCTCATGATAGTTTACTTATCCGAGGTTTTGATCGTCGGTATCTCTGCATACCTAGTTCAACCTCGTTACCGATAAGTACTCTTTTCTCGTTCCCGTGATATGTGATCCCCTGTGAGCCAGTCACATGCTTGCAAGCTAATTGGATGACATTTCACCGAGAGGGCCCAGAGTATACCTACCCGTCATATGGATGGACAAATCCCACTCTTGATCCATGTGTCTCAACCCATACTTTCTGAACACTCAATGCCAGCTTTATAGCCACCCAGTTACGGTGTGGTGTTTGATGTCGTCAAAGCATCCTTCCGGTGATGGTGATAAGCATGATCTCATTGTCGAAGGAATTAGGTTACTATGTATCAGAAAGCTTATTTCAATTGAACTATTAAAATGACTTGATCTTTATGCTACGCTTATCTATAGGAGTATGTCCATCATACCATTCTCCTAATGATATGATCTTGTTGTTAACAACATCTCAATGTTCATGATAGGGAAACCACAATCATTTATTAACCAACAAGCTAGTATTATGAAGAGGCTTTACTAGGGACTCTAATTTAGTTTACAAATCACACAAGTATTAATGTTTCCTTATTAATACTATTATAGCATGAATGTAAACATTTATCATAAACACAAAGATATAATAATAACTACATTTATTATTGGCTCTAGGGCATATCTCCAACACATCCAACTCCAGCATCTTTCGCCCAATTATCTTCTCCACATCGCCCGTTTCATCACTTTTTGCGAGTGCTGGCTCGATATCGAGCCGCACTTTGGCCTCTTTCGGAAACTCTATTCCGTGAAGAGGCGGTCCGGCTCCGACGGAGTTTATCCGATTGGTGGCTGCATCATTTCCCTTCGATCCAACTTTCTTTTCTTCTCTTTTTCTATGTCTGAGTCCGTCCAATACTGGCGAAAGAGGTGATTTTATATCCAGGATTCCATAGTGACCGGGCAAGACTTTGGCCTTGCCCCTTTCGACTCCACCCAGAAAATCCTGCCGAAGAGATCCTGGAAGAACCATATCCTGGAGGGTGAGGTGGAGGACATATAGGAGCTCTACCGTCGGGTGGAGGACCTCCAGGTGATTCCGGAGAAGGAGGTGAACGATTTGGACATAATCCGCACCTTCCTCAAATGTTGGGTGCAACCACTCCAGGCTAGGGCGCACCAGATGTTCCTTTATTCTGGCCGCCACGACCCAACGAGAGTTGCGGCTGAGGAGCTCTCCAAGGGGGATCTTGACAGAGTCCTCTGGCCGCTGCTGAAGTACAAGTCCGACGAGGACCTTCCGGGGAAGTCGCGGACCCCTCCGTTCAGTGCTTCTCGACCCGTTCCGCAGGTGTAGATCTGGGACATGCATGTAGTGCTTTTTTCGAGTGCGTTTCCTTGTAATTATCTTTTCTGAAAGTTTGTCTTCATTGTGCATGAGTTCAAGGTACCTGGCATGGTGCCTCCACTACCTGAACAGTTTATAGATGCGCCGAACAATGAAGTCGTGGACTCCATGTCCGATCTTCCCCCGGCGCAGTCACTGACTGAGGAAGCCCCCGAGGCGAGCGAGGTGCAGACCCGAAAGCAGGCACAGAGCTAGAGCGAATCTTTGGATGCCTCGAATCCGCCAACTCCTAGGGACCCGTCGTTCCTTGTCCGCCATAGTGGAGGTTATGGTGCCTCTTCCTCTCCCATCTCGGCTGTTCCTGTGCGGGATGTAGTGTCGCAACCGCCGACAAAGAGGAAGAAGGAAGAGAAGAAAGGCAATTTTTGACTTGAGAGACATGGACTCGTAAGTGCCTTCGGATGCCTTTTTCTACTTTTCTTGTCTTTTTGCCTTTGACTGGTGCTTTTCCTTTGCAGCCACTCCTCTAAAGGCTCTTTTAGTGATGCCACTCAGGAGGTAGTAGGGGAGTCGAAGATGACGCCTCCTCCCTCTCAGACGGTGGCCACCTCTGGGGGCGCTGCTCCGAACCCCTCTCTGCAGGAGGCTCAGGTGATCGTCTCCCAGAAGAATGCATCGGGACCTTCGGAGTCTCCGTCTGAGCATGTAAGTGTTTTCTTCCTTGCTGTGGGGGGAGCCCCGGAGCCATATTTTCGTATGATCTGCTGATCTTTGCTTCTTTTTTGCGTGTCTCGGGGGGAGCCCCCGAGCATTTTTCATGTGTTTGATCTTTTGCTTGTTTCTTGGGCGCAGCCCTCGATCCCTTTTCCTGACAAGTTGTTTCTTCTTGCAGCCCTTTGTGCAAGGTGCAAACCAGCTGGTGAATCAGCACCTGGTGTTGGAGGCCAGCATGTGGCAGCTTTAAGGTACAGCCTTAACTAATCCTCTACTTTTTTGTCTGCTTGCTATCTTGTTGAGCTCACGTACGTTCTTGTTGCTTTTGCAGATGAGAATAACACTGCCCTCCGCGAGCTTGATGCTCTCAAAAAGAGCCTTGGGCGAGCGGAGAAAAAGGCTGAGGATGCCGTTGGGGCTAAGGAGCGCCTCGAGCAGGAGCTGGCTGACACAGCCACGACTAAGGAGCGCCTGCAGCGGGAGGCCACGGATCGCGAGGAGAAGCTTGCCGCTGCGGCTTCGCGCAAGAAGGAGGTGGCCGAAAAACTATTGGCTGCTACCAAGGTTGTCTCTGGTGAGTATTTTTGACTTTCTTTGGTTTTTTCGGCTACCACGTCCATGTGCCTTTATTCGATCCTTACTGTACTTTTCTGTTTCTCTAGATGCTGCAGGCATTGAGTTCAATCACAGTGCCCTGGAGCATGGTAGTGCTTTGTATGATGATGCTGCAGCGGTCGAAGACCGCTGCGGTACTGTGGTTGGCTCTCTTGCCAAGGCCAAGGAGGTCCTTGGGCGCTTCTACAAGGAGCTCGTTCCCAAGGGCGTTGCCCTTGAGGATGTCGATTCCTTAGCGAATGCGTTGTCCGCGGATGCACCTGCAGCTTACAAGCACAAGCAAAAAGGGATTGGTGCCTCCATGGGTCTAGCCATGGCCATGGCATCCGGGGCGGAACTGGATCTTTACCAGGTCACCTGCCAGATGCCAACGGCCCCCGACGGTTCCGAGGTAGCCTTTGCTTTCTTCGCCGCTCACTGTAAGCGCTATGGGACAAAGCTTATTAACCTCCTGGTGGAGTATGCAGCGAAGCAGGAGGAGGAGGTCAAGGGCAGGCGCTCTGGCTCCGAGGCCACTCAGGATGCAGCTGCTTAGGCTTTGTCTTTGTAGTTCTAGGATAGTTGCCTTCTACCTTTGCTGTAATTTCTTGATGAAACACTTCATGTGCCATGCAGTGGATTTTTGTTGTATATAATGAGACTTCGAGTTGTTGCAAAGTCGTGTGTTGTTTATATCCTTTTTGTTTTCCTTAGGGACCTTCGGGTGATGACCCCATCGATACTTCGTCTGCTCCGCAGTCGCGACCATCCTTGGATGATGCGTCGCAACTTGCTTTTCTTCGTGACCGCGTCCGCAGTCTTGAGAAGGAGTTGCTTGGCATCTGAGGCCATGCAGACGTTTGTAAGTCGAAGGCGGAGCGAGGTGCCGCTAGAGAGGAATATCTAATGGGGGAGCTGCGGCAGTTGGCCGAGCAGCTCCAGTGTAAGTTTCTTCGAGCTGCTGCTCATTTTCGGATGCGCCTGTTTTGCGGTCCATCTTACTTTGTAGTTGTTGCAAGTGCCAATCTTGTTCCGAGGGAGGAGAAGGAGCGTGTTGCGGTTTGGATCAACTGCTTGACCCAGCAGGATATGGAAGCCGGTGGCTTTTTCTGGATGGATCGCGAGCGTGCCTCGGTTCTTGCGACTGTGCAGGATCGTGCTCACCAGGTGTCATGAGTGCTGCGGCAGGTGAAGACTTCCCTAGCGTCGATTCTGCACATCATGTTTCCCCTTGATGAAGCGTCATCGACTCTCTGGGGCTTGCGGGCGAAGTTTCGGGACGTGCGTCGCATCAGGGAGTTGGTGCGACACCAGCTGGTTGCGGGAGTGAAGGCCGCTCTTTCCCTCATGTGGCTGCATCGCCCTGGTGTGGATCTTGCTGCTATTGCGGCTGGGCCGCCCCCTCGTCCAGATGGTGGCTTATGGGACATGCGCCCGCACTATGCGGCTGTTAGGAAGTATGCCGAAGAAGTTGTAGATCTCTTTGTGCATCATGCGTAGGTGATCCTTCAGAATAGGTAGCTCATGTAAAAAAGATAGATGTAAACTTTGTATATATTTCTACTGGGGGTATTGTGCCCTTTATTTGTAAAGGTTCACTGTGTTAGCACGTGGTGCTTGGTTGTATGCATGCCATTTTCGTTAGCCTGACGTGGTCAGCTACTCAGGTGTATATGCGTTATCCTCAGTCGACGAGGTCGTGAGGTGAGGGGGAGCCCCCGAGTGTGTTGTAGCATAAAGAAATGCGAGTAAAAGATAAATTTTCAGGCGAGACACTTAGCTTTATTCATATCGTAATGAGGAGGTACATTGTTCGGCTGAGTAGCCTTGGCTGAGTAGCCTTATTGAAATTAAAGGGGGAATAGCTAGGGGTAGAAGCGTCACAATTGTGCAACGTTCCATGGGTTGGAGTATGCGACCCCAGACTCCACGTGCTTGAGGCGGTAGGCCCCACCTGGGATGACTTCGGTGACGACGTATGGTCCTTCCTAGGGTGACTCGAGATTTTTCGTCCGCTCTTGCTTGAGTCGTAAGACGAGGTATCCTTTGATGAAGGACCTTGGGCGTAGCCGACGGCTGTGATAGTTGCGGGGGCTCTGCTGGTAGACCCTGAGCGAGCCGCAGTGATATCACATGCCTCGTCGAGTGTATCGATGGTGTCTTCGAGTGCGTCCGTCGATTCCGCTTCACTGTAGGCGACGACCCGTGGGGCCTTATGGCGTACTTTTGCAGGCAACACGGCTTCGGCTCCGTGCATCATGAAGAAAGGCGTGTAGCCAGTTGAGTTGTTTGGCGTTGTGCGCAAGCTCCAGAGGACGGAGGGTAGCTCTTCTGCCCATGCTCCCACGAGCCGCTCGAGTGGGCTCAGTAGGTGTTTCTTGATGCCGCCGCCTACAAGGCCGTTGGCCTTTTCGACCCGTCCGTTGGTTTGCGGGTGTGCCACAGAGGCATATGATATGTTGATCCTGAGGCCTTCGCAGAAGTCCTGGAATTCTTTGGAGATGAAGTTCGAACCGTTGTCCGTGATGATGTTGTGCGACACGCCGGACCTGTAGACTATGGATTCGAGAAACTTCACGACCGTTTTACCCTTTTTGTTGGTAACGGTCATGGCTTCGATCCACTTGGTGAACTTGTCGACTGCGAACAGGAGGTAGACGTGGCCTCCTTTCGAGGACTTGGGCGGTTTGACGATCATGTCGAGGCCCCGTTGGGGGAAGGGCCAGGCCAAGGGTATGGGCCTGAGCTCCGATCCTGGTGCGTGCAGTTTGTCTGCGAACCTCTGGCACCCGTTGCACCTTCGGACGATGTCCTTGGCATCGTTCATGGCTGTTGGCCAGTAGAACCCAGCTCGTCACCGATGGCCGCAGATGCCCTCGTGGATGTCTTGGATGATGGTTTTTCCGTCACCGATGGTGACACACCTTTGGAGTACACCCGAAATGCTGCGCTTGTATAACTCGCCATTGATTATGGTGAAGGCCTTGGATCGATGAGATATGCGCCGGGCATCTGTCGGGTCATCAGGTAGTTCCCTGTTTATCAGGTACCGCAGGTACGGCTGCGTCCATGTTTCTTCGATTGCCATTACTGCATCAGGTTGACCACTGCGACCTCTGTGTCGAGCTTTTCGTGTCCTTCCTATCCTTTGGGTAGCGTAGCCCCCGAGTGCTCTGCCTCTTCGGGTGATCCCTTAGGGAATTTCCTTTTGATGGATGGCACATAGATCTATTAGAGGAACACACCTGGTGGCACCCATGTGCAGGTGGAGCCGATATTGGCGAGTCTGTCGGCTTCTTCGTTTCTTTCTCTTCCAACGTGCCAAAGCTCGCAGTCGTCAAAGTCTCCTTCGAGTGAGTTGTAGAGTGTGTGGTACACGATCATGTTGGCGGCGTGTGTGTTTCACTTGTTCATCGTCTGCTGGACGACGAGGTTCGAGTCACCGTAGATGACCAGGTGCGTTGCGCCGCAGATCCTAGACATTCTCATGCCGTGGATGAGGGTCTCGTATTCGGCTTCGTTGTTGGAAGCTCAAAATTTCATACGGAGGACGTACTTCATCTTGTCGCCTTGCGGGGATGTCAGTATGACCCCGGCTCCTGCTCCGGCCTCACGCTTGGAGCCATCGAAGTGCATCGTCCATGACTGTGTCATATCCAGGGTGTCCGGCAGCTGCTGCTCCATCCAGTGGACGAGGAAGTCCGGTAGGACCTAAGACTTGATCGCGTGGCGTTTCTCATAGACTATGTCTAGAGGGGACAACTCGATGCCCCACAGGGCCACGCGTCCTGTGGCTTCCGAGTTGTTCAGGATGCTGTTCAGAGGTGCCTCGTTGACGACCATCACTTGATGCTCCTGGAAGTAGTGACTCAGCTGACGAGACGTCATGAACACGCCGTAGGCGAGTTTCTGGTAGTGAGGGTATCTCTGTTTTGTTGGCGTCAATCCCTCGATGAGTTAGTATATAGGGCGTTGGACCCCATGAGTCTTGCCATCTACGGGTCGTTCGACCACGAGCATGGTGCTTACCACCTGATGCGTGGCTGCTATGTATAGCAGTAGAGGCTCGCGTTCCTTTGGTGTGACCAGGACGGGCGAGGTGGAGAGCAGCCGCTTCAGATCTTCGAATGCATAGTAGGCTTCAGGTGTCCACTCGAATTTGTCTGCTTTGCGTAGCAGCTGGTAGAAAGGCAGGGCCTTCTCACCCATGCGGCTGATGAACTGCTCAGCGTCGCGATGCGTCCAGCTAGCTGTTGGACACCTTTGAGGTTCTTCGGTTTCTCCATGGCCATTATGGCTCGGATTTTTTTTGGGTTCGCCTCAATTCCTCGCTGGGAGATGAAGTAGCCAAACAGTTGGCCAGATGGGATGCCAAAGGCGCACTTTTCTGGGTTCAGCTTGATCTTGTAATGATCAAGGTTGTCGAACGTCTCGTCGAGATCATCGATCAATGTCTTGGCCTCCCTTGTTTTGACTACTATGCCGTCGACATAGACCTGTATGTTGCGGCCAATCTGGCTCTTCAAGCATGCCTGCATGCATCGCTGGTATGTGGCGCATTCGTTCTTCATCCCGAAGGGCATTGTGTTGTAGCAGAACACTCCGAATGGCGTGATGAACGCTGTTTTCTCCTGGTCTTCGACCTTTAGTCGAATCTGATTGTAACCTGAGTAGACGTCGAGGAAGGAGAGTTTCTCACATCATGTCGTCGAATCGATGATCTGATCGATACGAGGGAGAGGTAAGTGATCCTTCGGGCAGTGCTTATTTAGCGATGTGAAGTCCACGCACATCCGCAGGATGTCCGTGTCCTTTTTAGGGACCATCACGGTGTTGGCCAGCCACTCGCTTTCCTTGATCTCCCTGATGAAATCAGCGTCGAGCAGTCTGTTGACTTCGACTCCGATGGCTTCGGCCCGTGGCTCGGACAATCGTCGGGTGGACTGTTTGACGGGCTTGGCATCCGGGAACACATTGAGTGCATGCTTGGCGAATTCCCTGGGAACTCCTGTCATGTCCGCGGGACACCAGGCGAAGATTTCCCAGCGCTCACGGAGGAATTCGACGAGCGCGCTTTCCTATGCGGGGCTAAGGTCGTTGGCGACCAGCGCCGTGTTGGAGGCGTCCGTAGGGTGGACCTGCACCTTTTTCGTGTTGACTGTTGAGTCGAACGACATGTCGGGTGCGTTTTGCCTCGAGACTGGGGGTGCCCCATTGTCCGTCACTTCTCGAAGCCTTGTGAGCTCCTCCTGCATGCCGAATGACCGGGAGATTCTGTTGAAGTCTCTGTCGCAGTTGTCCGACCGGGTGAAGCTCCCGTGGACCGTGATGACGCCCCTAGGTCCTGGCATCCTGAGTAGCAGGTACGCATAGTGTGGTACTGCCAGGAACCTTGCGAATGCCACGCGCCCAAGGATGGCGTGGTATTGTGATGGCCAATCCACCACTTCGAACTCGAGTTGCTCGCACCGAAAGTTGTCGGGCTTGCCAAAGATGACGTCAAGCCATATCTTTCCCAGGGGGAATAAGCCCTTCCCTAGGGCGATGTCGTGGGACGTTATGTCGGATTGTTCCAGGCTGCACAGCGGGATCTGCATTGCTGCTAAGGTGCTAGCGAACATCAGATTGATGCCGCTGCCGCCATCCATGAAGACGCGGCTCATCTCGAACCCTTCGATCTGTAGGGGTTCGTAGCATGGAAAACAAAAATTTTCTATCGCATACAAACAAACAAGCCAAGATCTATCTACTAGATTGTAGCAACTAGTCGATGGAATAACTTACCCTTGAAGATTCCAAAGTGTTTAACGAGAGCGGATTCTCGTGGGTGATGTAGTCGTACTCTTTCCGATCTCAAGATCGTGTGGACGATCCTTCCGGCGCTGCGTTCCAAAGCGCTTCAGCAATCGGTCACACGTTCGTACTGACGAAGACCTTCCTCTCCCTTGTTCCAGCAGGGCGGAGGTTGTAGCACTCTCCTCGATTCCGGCAGACAACGGCGTGGTACCTAAGTAGAGGAAATCATGAGGCTTCGCCTTAAGCCGGAGCGAGTATGGTGGATTGTGAGAGAGGGATATTAGTGGTCTAGAGATTAGACACACCAATTAGAAGGCTCTAAACCGCAGGCTAAAGCAATTAGAAGCTCTAAACCAAACGGCTCTAAACCTGAGATTAGAGGTAGAAACTTGTGTGTCTCAAGGAGGAGCCCTGCCCCTCCTTTTATGGGTGGAGGGGCTAGGCGCGCCAGGGAGGGAGAGGAGTCCCTCCCCAACTCGGCCTAGGGCTGGGCGCCGGCTTGGAGGAGAGGAACTCCTCCTCCAAGTTGGTTTCAAACTCCTCTTGCTTGTTTCCCACAGTTTCCTGTTTCCCACAGTTTCCTGTTTTCCACAGTTTCCTGTTTTAGCCGTTTGACTTTCAAACTGGCAATTTGACTTTCATGTTTTTTGGAACAGCAAGAACACTTAGTACATGATGCAATCATTCAATGACACATTCATGTACCCTCCCCCCCCCCTCGGAGTGCCGGACAATCCGGAACCTTCTAGAACATTCCCGATGAAAACACCGGAATCATTCCCAAACTCTGAAACGGGACTTTCCTTATATGAATCTTATTCTCCGGACCATTCCGGACCACCTCGCGATATCCCGGATCCCATCCGAGACTCAACAACATTCGGTCTCTTTCTCATAATACCATAACTACTCAAACAACGTCGAATCCTTAAGTGTGTCTCCTACGGTTCGTGAATTATGCGGACATGATCGAGACACTTCTAACAATAACCAGAGAGGAATCTGGAAATTCATATGGCTCCCACATATTTCTCGATTACTTGCGATCGAATGAACCACTTACATACGATACCAATTTCCCTTTGTCTCACGATAGTTTACTTATCCGAGGTTATGATCGCTTATCTCTCGCATACCTAGTTCAACCTCGTTACCGATAAGTACTCTTTCTCGTTCCGTGATATGTGATCCCTTGTGACCCACCACATGCTTGCAAGCTAATTGGATGACATTCCACCGAGAGGGCCCAGAGTATATCTATCTCATATGGATGGACAAATCCCACTCTTGATCCATGTGTTTCAACCAATACTTTCCAAACACTCAATGCCACCTTTATAGCCACCCATTCACGGTGTGGTGTTTGATGTCATCAAAGCATCCATCCGAAAGGTGATATGCATGATCTCATGGTCGAAGGAATTAGGTTACTATGTATCGTAAAGCATATAGCAATTGAACTATTGAAATGACTTGATCTTTATGCTACGCTTATCAATAGGAGTATGTCCACCATATCATTCTCCTAACGATATGATCTTGTTGTTGATAACATCTCAATGTTCATGATAGGGAAACCACAATCATTTAATCAACCAACAAGCTAGTGAAGTATAGAGGCTATACTAGGGACTTCAAATTAAGTTTACAAATCACACAAGTATTAATGTTTCCTTGTTAATACTATTATAGCATGAATGTAAACATTTATCACAAACACAAACATATAATAATAACTACATTTATTATTGCCTCTAGGGCATATGTCCAACAGTCTCCCACTTGCACTAGAGTCATCTAATCTAGATTACATGGTAATATACCGAACACCCATGGCAGTTTGGTGTTGGTCATGTTTTGCCCTCGGGAGAGGTTTAGTCAACGGATCCGCCACATTCAGATCTGTGTGTACTTTGCAAATCTTTATATCCCCATCCTGGATATGTTCTCGAATAGCGTGAAAACGCAGCTTGATATGCTTCAGCTTCTTGTGTGACCTTGGTTCTTGCGCATTGGATATGGCGCCCATGTTATCACAGTAGATAGACATTGGGTCCAGCGCACTAGGAACCACACCCAGCTCTGTAATGAACTCTTTCATCCATATCGCTTCTTGTGAAGCCTCCGAAGTAGCCATGTATTCCGATTCAGTTGAAGATCTCGCCACAACGCTTTGCTTTGCACTCCTCCACTAATCACGCACCATTCAAAATAAATACGATCCGGATTGTGATTTAGAATCATCCGGATCGGTGTTCCAACTAGCATCGGTGTAACCATTAACAACGAGTTGTTCATCACCTCCATAAGAAAGAACCATATCCTTAGTTCTTCTCAAGTACTTAAGGATGTTTTTGATCATTGTCCAATGATCCACTCGGATCACTTTGATATCTGCTAGTTAAACTAACAAAGATATGCAATGTCGGGTCTAGTACATAGCATGGCATACATTAGAGATCCTATGGTCGAGGCATAGGAGTCTTACTCATCCTTTCTCTATCTTACGCCGATGTCGGACTTTGAGTTTTACTCAAGGTCGATAGCAACATGGGCAAGAACCCTTTCTTGCTTTATTCCATTCCAAACCTCTTTAGAACTTTGTCCAAATATGTACTCTGTGACAATGATATTTGGCGTTTCGATCTATCTCTATAAATCTTTATGCCTAATATGTAAGCTGCTTCGCCAAGATCCTTCATTGAAAAACTATTATTCAAATATTCCTTGACACTATTAAGAAGGTCTACATCATTCCCAATCAACAATATGTCATCCACATATAGTATTAAGAATGCTACAGAGCTCCCACTCACTTTATTGTAAATACAAGCTTCTCCATAAGTTTGTATAAAACCAAAACGTTTGATTACCTTATCAAAACGTTGATTCCAACTTCGGGATGCTTGCTTCAATCCATAGATGGACCTTTGAAGTTTGCATACCTTGTTAGCATCTTTAGGATCGACAAAACCTTTGGGTTGCATCATATACAACTCTTCATCAATATCTCCATTGAGGAATGCTGTTTTGACATCCATCTGCCATATCTCATAATCGTAATATGTAGCGATTGCTAACATAATCCTTACAGACTTTAGCTTCGCTACTGGTGAGAAAGTCTCATCGTAGTCAACTCCTTGAATTTGTCGAAACCCTTTTGCGACAAGTCGAGCTTTATAGACAGTAACATTACCATCAGTATCTGTTTTCTTCTTGAAAATCCATTTGTTCTCGACAGCCTTCCGGCCATCCGGTAAGTCCACCAAAGTCCATACTTGGTTTTCGTACATGGATCCAATCTCGGATTTCATGGCTTCTTGCCATTTATTGGAATCTGGGCTCATCATCGCTTCCTCATATGTCTCGGGGTCATCGGTGTTGTCCACCAACATGACACTCATAACGGAATCATACCAATCTGGAGTGGTACGAGTTCTCGTTGACCTCCGAGGCTCTGTAGCAACTTCAACCAAAGTTTCATGATCATCATCATTAGCTTCCTCTCTAATTGGTGCAGGCACCACAGAACTTCTTCCGGTCTTTGCGCTACTCGCAATTTCGAGAGAAGGTTCGACAACCTCGCCGAGTTCTACTTTCCTTCCAGTCACTTCTTTCGAGAGAAATTCCTTCTCTAGAAAGGATCCATTCTTGGCAACGAAGATTTTGCCTTCGGATCTATGATAGAAGGTATACCCAATAGTTTCCTCCGGGTATCCTATGAAGACGCATTTTTCCGCTTTGGGTTCAAGCTTGTCCGGCTGTAACTTCTTTACATAGGCTTCGCATCCCCAAACTTTAAGTAACGACAATTTAGGTTTCTTCCCAAACCATAATTCATACGGTGTCGTTTCAACGGATTTAGACGGTGCCCTATTTAAAGTGAATGCGGCTGTTTCTAATGCACAACCCCAAAATGATAGCGGTAAATCTGTAACTGACATCATAGAACGAACCATATCTAAGAGAGTTCGATTACGACGTTCGGACACACCATTACGCTGTGGTGTTCCCGGCGGTGTCAATTGTGAAAGTATTCCACACTTCTTTAAATGCTCGCCAAACTCGTAACTTAGATATTCACCTCCATGATCAGAACGTAGAAATTTAATCTTCTTGTTACGTTGATTCTCTACCTCACTTTGAAACTCCTTAAACTTCTCGAAAGTTTCGGACTTATGTTTCATGAAATAGATATACCCATATCTACTCAAGTCATCTGTGAAGGTAAGAACATAACTTGATAACCATCACGATGCTACACTCATTGGACCACACACATCGGTATGTATGATTTCCAATAAGTCCGTAGCTCGCTCCATCATACCGTAAAATGGAGTCTTAGTCATTTTTCCCATCGACATGCTTCGCATCTTTCAAGTGATTCAAAATCAAGTGATTCAAGAAGTCCATCGAATGGAGTTTCTTCATACGCTTCACTCCAATGTGACCAAGACGATTGCCACATTTAGGTCAAATTATCGCTTGATTTCAAACGTTTAGCCTCAATGTTGTTGATATGTGTATTTCCACTATCGAGATTCAATAAGAATAGACCATCTATCAAAGGTGCATGTGCATAAAACATATTACTCATATAAATCGAACAACCATTATTCTCGACTTAAACAAGTAACCGCTACTTAATAAACAAGATCCCGATATAATGTTCATGCTCAACGCAGCACTAAATAACAATTATTTAAGTATAAAACTAATCCCGATGGTAGATGAAGAGGTAGCGTGCCGACCGCGATCACATCAACCTTTGATCCGTTTCCCACGTACATCGTCACCTCGTTCTTCGCTAGCTTCCGTTTATTCTGCAGCACCTGTTTCGAGTTACAAATATGAGCAACCGAACCAAGATCAAATACCGTGCACTTCTACAGTACTAGTGAGATACACATCAATAACATGTATATCGATATACCTTTCTTCTTGATGTTGCTCTTCAGATCCGCCAAGTACTTTGGGCAATTCCGCTTCGGACCTTCTCCCTTGCAAGAAAGCACTTTCAGTTTGGGTCCGCCTTGGTCTTCTTTGCCGTGGTAACTTTCTTACCACCCTTCTTGAAGTGTCCTTTGCTTAGACTTGCCTTTCTTGAGTTTGGTGGTCTTATTGACCATCAACACTTGGTGCTCTTTATTGATCTCCACTTGCAGACTTTAACATAGCAACAGTTCGCAACTCTTTGTTCATGTTACGCATGTTGTAGTTCATCACAAAGTTCCTGTAACTTGGTGGCGGTGATCGGAGGACGCGGTAAATCCCCAAAGCATTAGGAATCACTATACCCAAGCTTTGAAGTTTGTTTGTGCCCGACATCTTAAGCACATGCTCACCGACGGAGCTTCCTGTTCCATCTTGCGTTAAAGAACTTTTCGAAGCCTCATAGCTTTCAATTGCCGCATGAGTCTCAAAAATCAATTTGAGATCCTCAACAATATCATATGGGTCGACTCTTCAAACCTTTTACAAGCTCCGATTCTAAACCATACAAGATAGCACCTTTGAACTATGGAGTCTTGATTCTTCCGAGCGAGGTAAACATTCTTTACTTCATCGGAAGCAAAGCAATGTGGGTCACCAATGTGCATCCAAAGACATAGGTCAAATTACCGGTTGAGGACAATCCTCAAATTGCGGAACCAATCCATGATTGCTTCCATTGTTTTTCAACTTTTCTTTCTCTAGGAGCATTAAAATTGATGGTAGGGGCTGCCATTGATCTACAACATATTTGCAATAGTTTAGACTAAGTTTATGACAAATTGAGTTCAAATTAATTAATGAAATTAAACTAGGTGAACTCCCTCAAAACAACATCCCTCACATTGTTTTAGTGATCACAGACCAAATCCACTACATCAACACCGATCATCACGAGAGTTGATATAGTTTCAATGGCGAACAATCGTCATGTTCATCATATCTACTATATGATTCATGCTTTACCTTTCGGTGATCCGTGTTCCGAGACCATGTCTATACATGCTAGGCTCGTCAAGATCAAACCTTAGTTTCTGCATGAGCAAATCTGGCTTGCTCACGTTGTATACACTTGCAGAATCTAACACACCCGATCATCACGTGGTGCTTCGAAACAACAAGCTTTAGCAATGATGCTAACTAAGGGTGAACACTTTATGATTTGAAATTCATGTGCATGAGGGATCATCTTATAATTCTACCGTCGTCTACTAAGCAATACAAGATGCATAAAGGATTAACATCACATGCAATTCATAATATGTGATATGATATGGTCTTTCTTCTTTGTGCTTCCGATCTCCATCTTCAAGCACGAACATTATATCCATCATCACCGGCATTGCATCAAGGTCAATGACGCTTCACCATGGTTGTCGTCCACCGGCTTCAACTATTACAACTACTTTGAATAGACACACGGGTCTTAACATAAATTAAAGACAACCATATGGCTCCTGCCGGTTGCCAACTTACAATAAGGAACATTGCATACATCAAATATAATCACAATCATGGCCATATCACATCACTTGACACCTGCAAAACAAAGTTAGACGCCTCTACTTTCTTTGCATATTTTACGTGGTTTGGGGCTTTCAATAAGTGTCGTTCTAACTTACGAACAAGAACCACAACATTGATACTAGCATTGTTGATCACCCGTTGTAAATTGGATCTTAACTATGCTAGGAGAAAGCAGCACCATAAAGCCACTTATGCAATACAAGTTGCATGTTAGCGTGGAGCAAGTCTCATGAACGATGTCATGTAAGGTTAGCCCGGCGCTTCATCCCAACATACCGCAAGATGCAAAGTACACAAAAAGCAATCGACAATAAAGCATCAACGCCCACAATGACCATTGTGTTCTACTCGTCAATGATCTACATATAGACACGGCTCGATACCCTGTAGGGGTTCGTAGCATGGAAAACAAAAATTTCTATCGCATACAAACAAACAAGCCAAGATCTATCTACTAGATTGTAGCAACGAGTCGATGGAATAACTTACCTCGAAGATTCCAAAGTGTTTAACGAGGCGGATTCTCGTGGGTGATGTAGTCGTACTCTTTCCGATCTCAAGATCGTGTGGGCGATCCTTCCGGCGCTGCGTTCGGCGGCGCTTCGCGTCGGTCACGTTCGGTTTTCGACGAAGACCTTCCTATCCCTTGTTCCAGGACGGCGGAGGTTGTAGCACTCTCCTCGCGATTCCGGCAACCTGGTACGTGATGCAGGAGTATCGAGGGCTTCGCCTTAAGCGGGCGAGTATGGTGGATTATGAGAGAGGGCTATTAGTGGTATAGAGATTAGACACACCAATTAGAAGGCTCTAAACCGCAGGCTAAAGCAATTAGAAGCTCTAAACCAAACGGCTATAAACCGGAGATTAGAGGTAGAAACTTGTGTGTCTCAAGGAGGAGCCCCGCCTCCTTTTATGGGTGGAGGGCTAGGCGCCAGGAGGAGAGGAGTCCCTCCCCAACTCGGCCTAGGGCTGGGCGCCTGCTTGGAGGAGAGGAACTCCTCCTCCAAGTTGGTTTCAAACTCCTCTTGCTTGTTTCCCACAGTTTCCTGTTTCCCACAGTTTCCTGTTTTCCACAGTTTCCTGTTTTAGCCGTTTGACTTTCAAGCTGGCAGTTTGACTTTCAAGTTTTTGGAACAGCAAGAACACTTAGTACATGATGCAATCATTCAATGACACATTCATGTACCCTCCCCCCCCGGAGTGCCGGACAATCCGAACCTTCTAGAACATTCCGATGAAAACACAGGAATCATTCCCGAACTCCGAAGCGGGACTTTCCTTATATGAATCTTATTCTCCGGACCATTCCGGATCACCTCGTGATATCCGGATCCCATCCGAGACTCGAACAACATTCGGTCTCTTTCTCATAATACCATAACTACTCAAACAACGTCGAATCCTTAAGTGTGTCTCCCTACGGTTCGTGAATTATGCGGACATGATCGAGACACTTCTCCGAACAATAACCAATAGAGGAATCTGAAAATTCATATGTCTCCCACATATTTCTACGATTACTTTGCGATCGAATGAACCACTTACATACGATACCAATTTCCCTTTGTCTCACGATAGTTTACTTATCCGAGGTTATGATCGTCGGTATCTCTGCATACCTAGTTCAACCTCGTTACCAATAAGTACTCTTTTCTCTTTCTGTGATATGTGATCCCTTGTGACCCCGGTCACATGCTTGCAAGCTAATTGGATGACATTCCACCGAGAGGGACAGTATATCTATCCGTCATATGGATGGACAAATCCACTCTTGATCCATGTGTTTCAACCAATACTTTCCAAACACTCAATGCCACCTTTATAGCCACCCGATTCACGTGTGGTGTTTTATGTCATCAAAGCATCCATCCGGTAAAGGTGATATGCATGATCTCATGGTCGAAGGAATTAGGTTACTATGTATCAGAAAGCATATAGCAATTGAACTATTGAAATGACTTGATCTTTATGCTACGCTTATCAATAGGAGTATGTCCACCATATCATTCTCCTAACGATATGATCTTGTTGTTGATAACATCTCAATGTTCATGATAGGGAAACCACAATCATTTAATCAACCAACAAGCTAGTGAAGTATAGAGGCTATACTAGGGACTTCAAATTAAGTTTACAAATCACACAAGTATTAATGTTTCCTTGTTAATACTTTTATAGCATGAATGTAAACATTTATCATAAACACAAAGATATAATAATAACTACATTTATTATTGCCTCTAGGGCATATCTCCAACACGATCTGCGCCTCGAGCACCAGGGCAGCATGACCTAGGCGAGGGATCTGGCGGGGGTGATCCGAACGGCTGAATGTGATGCAGGACTCCGAACCGCTGAGGTAGGTCACAGCCAAGCTGACCTGGCGGGTGATCTTCTTTTGCACCCTGTTTGTCAGGCGCCCCTTTTGGATCATCAATGACCCTTTCGGCCTAGGGTACCCGTTTACGCCGTTGTTCTGCGCGGGTGCGATGGGGTGATTCAAAGGTCCCACGGGTGGTGGTGGAGGAGCTCCGTGGGTGATGTCACCTGGTGCGGGTGCGTGTCCGTACCCAGGGTCTGGGGATTGCTGTCTCATCTGGGACAGGCTCTCGCTGAGTTTCTGAAACTCGTGGCAGTCCTTGAGCATATGGATGGCCTTTTTTTTGCCATCCTGCTTGTTGATGTAGAAGTGGATGGTGCATGGGCCCGACAACTTGTCGTATTCCGAGGGCTCGTTGTCACGGACGCGGTGTTGCCATGTTTGCATTGGGCGTCCTCCATCGCGGAAGTTGTTTCCACGGTATCCTCCACTGCTGCGGTTGCTTCCATTGCGGCGGTTGGTGTAGCCAGCCACGACCATGTCGGGCCCGTCGCGATTGTCGTAGATGCGTGATCTTCTCTTGCTACAGCGCTCACGTCGGCGGACATAGTCATCCTCCTCATCCGAATGTGCTCGGTGGACGGAGTCCTCGCCATCTGCCCACCTGTTGGCGATGTCCATGAGGTGGTCAAGTGTCTTGGGCTTGATGCGCCCAAGTTCTTCCTTGAAGTCCTGGCGTTTGACGCCATCTTTGAAGGCGTCGATTGTTCTCTCCTCAGATATATGTGTCGCGGAGTTCTTTATGTTGGACCAACATAGTATGTACGAGCAAATGGATTCGCCCGTTCGTTGGGTGCAGGCAGGCAACTCCTCGATCGAGGCTGGCCTCTTGCTGGTACCCTTGAAGTTTCGGATGAAATTGTATGCCAGTTCCTTCCAGCTTCGGATGGATCCCGAGGATAGGCTGCTGAGCCAGATCCGGGCTGCACCTGTCAGCTGCAGCTGAAGGCATTGCAGTGCGGTGTTTTTGTTGCCGCCGTGCAGCTTGACGGACGACAGGTGGTCGCTGAGCCACGCCTTAGGGTCATGTGTGCCGTCGAATTTCGGAGTGTCCGAAGGAAGCTTGAAGTTCCTCGGCATCCGTGTCCGCCGAACAGATCTGCTGAAGCATCGAGCCCCGCAGAGTTCTCCTTCGTCGTCATCCGCTTCGGTTTCGGATGAGCACACGTGCTTGGCGCGTACCTTGTCGATCTTGCGCTGAGCGAGTTCGCTTCAAGCGTCGTAGTCGCGGCTACGACGTCATGGACTCTTGCGTCATCGAGGTAGATCGTGTTCCTCCTCATCGGATGAGGGTGTGGGACTGCGGTTGAATCTGACCGCAGCCTTCTTTTTCGGCTCCGCAGAAGCTTCCTCGTGGAGCGCAGCTCCAACGAGTCCGAGTCCGGCTAGTGTGGAATTGTGCATGGTCCTCTTCAGGTCCCCCACCGGAGGTGGATGGGACACAAGGTATGTGGTGGCTGCCATGATCGCAGCTTGTGGCGTCTTCGGGATGATGTTGCCGTTGGCGTCCATCTCCATGAAGGACGTGTTGAGGGTTCGGGTCACCTCGCGACGTGCAGCGGGGTCCATGTTCTCTACGCGAGAACGATGCTTGTTGGTGTTGTTGCCGTGCGAGCTAGAGCTTCCAACGGCGGAGAGCACAGCTCGCCGCACGCTAGACTCCGAGGCCGCTTGCTTGCGTTTGTTGAGTACCTCTTGTATCTTCACCTGCTTTCTGTGCTCTTCGATGAGGAGTAGGTGGTATGCCATCAGTAGGTCCCGTCAGGCACCCACAGGCAGGATCTCGTTGCCCGCCACGGCTTCGCGTGCTTGGTTCCATCCTTCCTCGCTGAGGTGGATTACTCTATTGGCGTCAGGATCGTCCTCGTTAGGCGGGGGGATGGTTGCCTACTGTTTTCGCCGTTTCTACCCTGCAATACTCACAATACTCATTAACCTTTCGAAGCTTGATGATGCTCGACAGAGAACTCCGGTTCAAGTGGATTTCCGCTTCGAAGCTGCTTGGCTCCGGGCTCCGGACTATAGAGAGGTTTTTGAGAAGGCTTGGATGGAGAGTACGAGCGATACTCAGTCGCTCCACTCGACTTGGTCCTCGCTCCAGCAAGTGGCGGTTTCTCTGAAATCTTGGAGTCATGAATCTTTTGGAGCATCCCGAAATAAGATCCAGAAGCTTGAACACAAACTAAAACACTTGCGCATGACTGCAATTTCAGATCAATAGGATATCTACAAGCTGGAGAAGGATCTTTGTGAGCTTTTTGAATGGGAGGAGATAATGGATCGTCAACGTTCTCGTGTGGATTGGTTACGGGAGGGTTACCACAACATCTCTTTCTTCCACGCTCGAGCCACTATGCGAAAGCGAGCAAATAAAATTAAATCTCTTCGGAGAGACGATGGCTCTTGGTGTGATGGTCAGGACAATATTAGGAGGTTGGTTCAGGACTTCTATGGTAAACTCTTTATTTCTGAACTAATGCTCTCTGGTGAGGATGTACTTGATTCTATTCCATGTAAAGTGTCGGTGGACATGAACGCAGATCTTCTTAAGGATTATACAAATGAATAAATGATACGTCCAATTTGCATCACCATTCTATATCATAATTTGCCTCTATTCAATGATATATTTCATATTAAGAGGTGTTACTTATGTCTTTTCATCTGTTTTTGCATGTTGGATGATTCTTGGAGGATGAACTGCCAGAGTCAGGATTCTGATGGAAAAGGCGGTGTTTTGATGCAATTTCACGAAGAACAGAAAAATACCAGAAAAACTACGGAAAATTATATTTTTACAGAAGACGAAGAATGCTAGAAGGGGAGGCGGAGTTGGGCCACAGGGGGCCCACACCCCCCAGGCGCGGGCCACCCTGGGCCGCGCCTACAAGGGGTGTGGCCACCATAGCCCACCTCTGGTTACGCCCTCTCGCCTATTTCTTCTCCTCGAAACCCTAAAGTCGGGGAGAGCGACCATAGAAAGATTCCACCGCCTCTGCGGGGCGGAAAACACCGAGAGAGAAAGTGCTCTCCGGCAGACATATTTCTGCTAGGGAAATTCCTTCCCGGAGAGGGAGATCGTCGCCATCAACACCATCATCAAGCTAGACTTCATCGGGATTATCATCATCATCCACACCATCATCTCCACCGGCACCATCATCACCACTTCATCCTGCTATAACAATTGTGTTGAAACTTGCATAGTTCTTAGGGGAAACTTTCCCGGTGTTGATTACTATTGTAATTAATGCTTGTGAGTGGAACCATTGAATTATTGTTTATGTTCAGATTTTTATCCATCATTATATCATCTCTGATCTTGATCCATATGATGTCTCGTGAGTAGTTCGTTTAGTTCTTGAGGACATGGGAGAAGTCATGTTGTTAGTAGTGGATTTGTGTTGAGGTATTATTCAATTGTTTAATATTTAAGTTGTGGTGCTATTCTTCTAGTGGTGTCATGTGAATGTTGACTACATGATACTTCACCATTTATGGGCCTAGGGGAATGCATTGTGTATTTGGCTACTAATTGTGGGGTTGCCGGAATGACAGAAACTTGAACCCCCGTTAGGAAACCATTGCACAAGGGAGTGTAGGATCTCAGAGTTTAAGGTTGTGGTTATGTTTTTATCTTAATTGCTATCTTATAGTTGCGGATGCTTGCAAGGGGTTTAATCACAAGTATGCATTAGTCTAAGTAAGGTCGGTACATTAGCACATGTTCACCCACACAACACTTATAAAACCAAAGAAGATTAATCAGCTATATGAAGCGAAAGCACTTGAAAGTATTCCCATGTGTCCTCGAGAACATTTGGTGCTCATAAGTATTTCCTCCATCTTGTCCTTTGCTAAGAAAGGATTGGGCCACTTGCTGCAAAACCCCTAAAAATCCGTTTGTTAAGTATTTACAGAGATTTCCTGCTCCTTACCACTAGTCAACACCTTCTGCTCCTTGTTGGGATCGACACTCCTATTTATCGAAAGTACTAGGATACACCCCATATATATGTGGGTCATCAGGAAATCAAGTGAGTTTGTTTCAAATGGGCCCGACGAAGGCTCCTAGGCCTGACGGCTTCCCAGCTCTCTTTTATCAGACACACTGTGATTTCTTGAGGAGGAGTTATGTCAAGCCGTCAGAAATTTCTTGCAAGGGGATTCTCTACCTGAAGGCTTTTGTGACTCTGTTATTGTATTGATTTCTAAGGTAACTAATCCCGAACACTTGAAGAACTTTCGTCCTATCAGCTTGTGCAATGTTCTCTACAAAATTGCATCCAAAGTTTTTGCTAACAGGCTGAAACTGATAATGCTGTTGATTGTGTCCGAGAATCAGAGTGCTTTCGTTCCTGGACGCTTGCTTACGGATAACGCCCTAATTTCTTATGAGTGCCTTCACACCATTCGACAACAAAAATCAAAGAGGTCTTTCTTTGCTCTTAAAGTTGACATAATGAAGGCCTATGACCATGTGGAATGGAACTTCCTATATTGTTGCCTTCAGAAACTGGGTTTTGATCAGAGTTGGATCGAAACAATCATGAGATGTTGCATCACCTCTGTGAGATACGCAGGCCACGTCAATGGTGAGCTAACTAAGCCGGTCATCCCATCTAGGGGTATTCGGTAGGGGGACCCTATTAGTTCCTATCTCTTTCTTCTCTGCACGGAAGGATTAGCTTGTCTTCTGCAACAACGGGCAGCCCAAAGTGAGCTACAAGGAGTATGTAATGGAAGACTTGGTACCCTTATATCACATCTACTGTTCGCAGACAACAACATTTTCTTTGCATGCGGCGATGAGAGGAGTGCGAATACTCTTCAAGATGTTCTGGAAACTTACCATGAGGGTTTTGGGCAGAAAATAAACTTTGATTTATCCTCGCTCTTCTTTGGTTCTCACTGTGCGTTGGCTATCAAGAATAGAGTGAAGCAGAAGTTAAATGTTCATTCAGATGCTTTACAGGAGTATTATCTTGGCATGCCGACCGAGGTAGGACGATCTCCAGTTCATACGTTTAGATTTCTTGTGACCCGCATGTGGCAACATATGAATGGGCAATAAGATCGGCCTCTATCCAGGAAAGGAAGTGAGATCTTTCTTAAGTCGGTTATTCAGGCAATACCGATGCATGTGATGAGTTGCTTCCAATTGCCACTCTTGGTCTATGATTCTATGAGGAAATCTATTGCTAATCAATGGTGGGGCTTTAAAGATGGCAAGAGGAAGCTTCATTGGCGATCTTGGGACTAGCTCTCTACACCGAAAGCCTTGGGAGGTTTGGGTTTCCGAGACTTTGCACTTTTTAATCAAGCAATGCTAGGTCAATAGTGTTGGCACTTGATCATGGAACCAGAACCTCTCTGTGCCAAAGTGCTTAAGGCACGATACTTTCCTCACTGTAATCTCTTGGAGGCAACAATCCCTTGGTGTTCATCTTACACCTGACGTAGCATTCTGTTTGGTTTGCAGCTGGTTAAGAAGGGATTATGTTGGGGAATTAGTGATGGGACAAAGACAAATATTCTGAGTGATTCATGGATACTTGGTGTCAAACCTTATATGCTAAACCCTCTGGTTTCGTTACCTCTGGACAAGACAGTTGCTTTCTTCTTGATGGGAGAAGGCACACGGACATGGGACGTGGACACTGTCCGCTCCATTTTTGATGAGGGAGTAGATGATAAGATTCTACGGGTGCCCATCAGCCTCCATGGCGGAGATGACTCCGTCTCTTGGACTCATGCTCGCTTCGGCCAATACACGGTATGGTCGACGTATCATATGGCGAGGGTGGATCGCTTTGTTCTTGATCAAAGTAAAAAGGGGATAACTGGTTCTTCTGCAACCTTAGACGAATCTGACTCCAAGCTGTGGAAGAAGCTGTGGGCTAACAAGGCTCCGGGGAAGATGACTATCACCATGTAGAGGTTCGCACATGATTGCCTCCCAAGTGGTCACCAGCTTCAGAAGCATAATATTTCGGCGTCGACAGTTTGTATCTTCTGTAATCAACATGAAACTGTCAAACATTCTTGTATATTCTGTCAGTTTGCCAGGGAAGTGTGGCAGGATGTCAAGGCGAGGCACAAAGTTCAGCTCCATAGAAGCTCATTCCTTTCACCCCGGACCTGGGTCATGGACCTTCTAAGCCGCGCCTCTGATGTTTAGATCACTACCATTATTGTCACCTTCTAGCACATCTGGGATGCTCGTAATAAAACTCGTGAAGAAGGGGTCCTGCTGCACCCCCAGGTTAGTTGCTTCAAAGGTGAATGCATACATCGACATGATCCTCGTCCACTTGTACAAACCAAAAGCCGACCACAGTCGTGAATCCTCTTCTGTTGCCAAATGGATTCCGCCGCCGGAAGGCAAGGTTTTGGTGAATGCCGATGTTGCTATCTTCACCCAATCTAAGAAAATGGGCACTGGTATTGTCATTCGGGATCATAATGGACTCTGCTTGGCCGCCTCGGCGAGCGCTCGGACAGCGTCACAATTTCAGAGATGGCTGAGGCTTTGGCCATCCGTCGGGCTATCACTTTCGCTCTTGAGGAAGGCTTCTCTCACATCATCTTGGGATCGGATTGCTTATCAGTGATACAACGTATAAAATCCTCGGTAACGGATCGCTCCTCAGTTGGTTCAGTTATTGAGGATATCAAATATGATGCCAAGGGTTTTACCTCCTATGTTTTCCAGCATGTGACGCGTGGACTCAATATGGCTGCTTATGAATTAGCTAGAGGGGGTGTAGCATATGCTAGTTCTATGTGGCGTGGTGTCTCTTCGAATTGTATCCGGAGACTCTTTATAATGACATTTTGATTAAGTACCAATAAAGCGAGTATGTTACCTTAAAAAAAAACTTCCAGTCGTCATATTTACTTTTTTTAGCCATGTACTGAAGCCGTGACTTCCAGCAAAATAAATGTAGCTTCTATATAAGCAAATATAACATCAGTCACTTTTTGAATGTCACAAAAACAGATTCAATATATATCACATTTAATCCTCGTCAACACGTTCTACACCCCCACTCATTCATGCGTCGTTGTGCTGAACATACTAGCTAGCATGAGACAGAATAAACAAATAGTATATGTGTGCATGAGATGGAATAAACAAATAGTATATAGGTTCATCAAGTTTAGACAAATTTGAATCAAGTAATATGAATCAGAGTAATAAAAAACCCACACAGCGATGGAAGAAAAAAAAATATAACAAAAAGATGGTGGTCTGTTTGGAAGGACCCTGGGCCAGAGCGGGCCCAAGATGCAGCGGCCTGTTATCCTTCCACCGTTGGAAGCGGGTATGTGTGCATGAGATGGAATAAACAAACAGTATATAGGTTCATCAAGTTTAGACAAATTTGAATCAAGTAATATGAATCAGAGTAATAAAAACCCACAGCGATGGAAGAAAAAAAATATAACAAAAGATGGTGGTCTGTTTGGAAGGACCACAGGCCAGGCGGGCCCAAGATGCACGTGACATTATCCTTCCACCGTTGGAAGCGGGTATGTGTGCATGAGATGGAATAAACAAAGCAGATATAGGTTCATCAACTTTAGACAAATTTGAATCAAGTAATATGAATCAGAGTAATAAAAAACCCACACAGCGATGGAAGAAAAAAAAATATAACAAAAAGATGGTGGTCTGTTTGGAAGGACCCTGGGCCAGAGCGGGCCCAAGATGCAGCGGCCTGTTATCCTTCCACCGTTGGAAGCGGGTATGTGTGCATGAGATGGAATAAACAAACAGTATATAGGTTCATCAACTTTAGACAAATTTGAATCAAGTAATATGAATCAGAGTAATAAAAAACCCACACAGCGATGGAAGAAAAAAAAATATAACAAAAAGATGGTGGTCTGTTTGGAAGGACCCTGGGCCAGAGCGGGCCCAAGATGCAGCGGCCTGTTATCCTTCCACCGTTGGAAGCGGGCAGTAAACGCTGCTCTGTGAAACCAGCCTAACGCGGTGCCTGCCACTTCAGGGACAGAGCAGCCAAAGCCTTCGCTTCAACCGCCCAGCCCACTACGCAACTTGGAACGGGCAAGCCAGCGGTTGCAACACAGGCCCAGGTCCAGAGTCCGCAACAAACATCCACATCCACACCACCTTAATGCCCCCACATGGGTCACAAGCTCTCGTGACTGAGCTCGGCGTGCAGTCTCCTCCAGCCGAGTATTTAAGCTGGTCCGTTTCTTTGCAAAGTAGCGAGGTGGGACTAAAGAGAGTGTGGAGTGAGTGGCGGAACGGCGTGTGCAACACGGGAGGAAATAAGAGGAACCGGGCTCGAATGCTCCAGGAGAGCCACGGCCTGTTGCCAGCAGGCCTCTTCAACCCGCCAGTCCGCCGGTGACACAAATTAGAATTTTCTCAGGCTCAGCGTCGCGTTCCTCTTCCAGGGATCGATGCAACTGCTGGGTTTTGTTGAAGGATACTCGAAGTCTCGAGCGTACAAAAGCAATGTTCGCAACGTGCGAGCCCGACTTCAACCATCGGTGCACGCCGGCAGAGAAGTACACACACCGGAGCGCCAGCAAATAGTAGTCTGATCTTGATCTTGGGCGACCGACGACGTGGAACGCCTCCCCACCGCCCGAACTCAAAAAACTGTTCTCGCTTTCTCTCTCGGCAATCGGCACCCGCCCACTGCCTGCCGTATCGACGTCTCTGATCTGATCCCCAACCCCCAAAGCCTTATCCATGCACGGCACCGTACGTCGCGCAGACCGAAGCACCGCACGCAACGGCACTCCCAGTCGCCGCCGGCGCCCGCGGCCTGCTCGACGTAATGCCGCTCCTGAGCTAAGCTAGGCTCCCGTAGCGACCGAAGCCGATGCCGATCGCCCTCGCCCTC
The DNA here is from genome assembly GCA_030063025.1 of Avena longiglumis. Lineage (NCBI taxonomy): Eukaryota > Viridiplantae > Streptophyta > Magnoliopsida > Poales > Poaceae > Avena > Avena longiglumis. The sequence continues at coordinate 525,716,510 of CP125975.1, forward strand.
GCTCCTCTCCTTGTCTCCCCCCTCGCGCCACCATCCCCACGTGTCAGCGTTGCCGCTGCTGCGGAGGCCGCGAGAAGACGCCGCCCGCTACGGCGAGTTCGGTGCTCGGCCGCAGCGGCGTCCGGCGGACGAAGCGGGGACGCCGGGGAGCTGTCCCGCGCGACGCTGCTCTGGAGGGCGGCCAAGCTGCCCATCTATTCCGTGGCGCTCGTGCCACTCACAGTGAGTTCCCTGCAACTGTCTGCAACTACCTCCCTCCCCTGCAATTCAGAAATTCAGAGCTGCAACTCGAGAACTGCTAGTGTGTCGTCATGCAATTGAGAACTGACTAGAGCTACAGCAAGAACAACAGTTCCTTGGGGGGATTGCACGAGTTTGGGTGGTACGCATGCAACTATGAGTGCCTTACTCATTTTTATTTGCGGTTCGATGGATGCAGGTAGGGAGCGCCGCTGCTTATAATCAGGCGGGTTTGTTCTTTGCCACGCGCTATTTTGGTCTCTTGGCTGCAGCCGTCCTTGTGATCACCTGGCTCAATCTGAGGTAACACTGACATCAAGAAAGATACTAGTATAGCATTTAAAGATCAGAGCAATACTAATATCAAAAAGCATCGTTCATTTCATCCATGACTAATTATTTGTTCCTGCTCATTCTCCTGTTCTTTACATACAAGGGCTGATGCCTATATCATGACTTGACTGCAGCAACGACGTTTATGATTCAGATACCGGTGCTGACAAGAACAAGAAAGAATCCGTCGTTAACATTGTTGGCAGGTACTGCTTGTTTCCAATACCAAATTGTAGCAACATTCTAAACGCTTGGACATCAGTTTAAAGAGGTGAAACATTTTACAGTGTAATCTGCTGTGCAGTCGAGCAGTGGCGCAGAATGCTGCAAACATTTCCCTTCTGCTCGGATTTGTAGGACTGTTTTGGGCTTTTGCAGAAGCCGGGGATGTCAGATTCATTGTCTTGGTTATATGTGCGATCCTTTGTGGTTATGTCTATCAGGTAAAATCCTCTGCCCCTTCAGAAACAAACCTTTGTGTTTCTACATGCTGTGTGCATCATGACACTATATGTGGTGATAAAACTTTGTTACCCATTCTCTTACCCATGTGAGATTTTGCAGTGCCCGCCGTTCCGATTAAGTTACCGTGGGCTAGGAGAACCATTATGTTTTGCTGCATTTGGCCCACTGGCTACCACAGCTTTCTACTTCTCAAACAGCAGCACAAACATTTCAAGGTACCCACTAGAGCAAACTGCTATACTGACACTATGTTCCAACTATTGGCAGTATTTGAGGGATCAAGGCTTCAGTTTCATTTGCCTACAAAAATGTAAGGATCGATCAATAGCTAAATAGTTATTCCTGAAATATTTTCATTTGTCAGCGGGGCTGTGCTCCTTCCTCTCAGCAAAACAGTCATAGCTTCATCCATTCTTGTTGGGTTGACAACTACCCTCATACTCTTCTGCAGCCACTTTCATCAGGTATAAACCCCATGATATAAATGATCGACGCATTAATTTTATATCTTTGAAAGGATTATTTGCTGATATGACTCTGATGATGTATAGGTTGATGGAGACAGAGCCGTTGGGAAGATTTCTCCCCTGGTATTTAACCTTTTGACCCCAACATCTCTGATTTCACTTAAAATATCTAGTCTAACCTATGTTCTTTGTTGTGAATCTCTGAACAGGTAAGAATCGGCACGAAAACAGGAGCGACATTAGTGATGCTTGGGGTCGGAACGCTTTACACTCTCTTGGTTGCTTTTGGCATAAGCAAATATCTTCCATCATCCTGCATTGTAAGCCGATTCATGCTGTCACTTCTGGAAAGAAAAATCATCCCAAAACACAGTTCTTAGCTCAATCATTACTATTGTACTTCAGGTTCTTGGTGCCCTGACTCTCCCTCTGGGCAAATGGGTTGTGGACTATGTGCAGAAAAATCATGATGTAAAGCCTCCCTTCTGAATCTTCCCTTTTTTGTTTCTGAAAACTTCATTGGTTGTACACTAACACTAGTTGAAAATAAATATGCAGGATAACACCAAGATATTTATGGCGAAGTATTTCTGTGTTCGGCTGCATGCCTTGTTTGGGATGGCACTGGCTTCTGGCTTGGTGTTGGCTAGAAAAGTTATACTTGTCTAACAGACAGATGGACAACCTTTGACACACCATTGAGGTAGAAGCAGGGAAATGCATCTTGCAGTTTAGACTGAATAAATGCATGGACTGCGACAGAAATCTTTGACAGCAAAATACAGTGGCAGTGCATCTTTTTGGTCCTAAATGGCCCTATTGAGAAAAAGTGGAACAGGAGCCTCTTCTTAAACTTTATAACACTCATTTTTTTCCTTTTTTTTTTCTCTTCTTTCATTTTTAGTTGGACGTTGTCCGGATTTTATATAGGATGTAGTCATTAAAGTATACCACAAACGTGCAAACTATCAATTGAAAATAATGTGTTTTATACATGTAAATTGTAAACTTGGCCCCTGTCCACCTTCCCTTGAAAATAAGATTGACGTCCAGGTAGGATGGCCGCCACACCAACGGGGCTACACGGAACTCAGTAGCACAGTTGGTCGTATTTGTATCCTATTCATAGGAGCAGAAAATACTAGGTCTTGGGTTTGAACTTTTTTTCCGCTTACTTTCTTTACTTTTGTTTCCTTTTCTTTGATACTTTTATGTTCCTTCTCATGTCATTATTTTGCTTCTGGTTTTTTTGTTTCCTTTGTCAATTTCATTTAAATTATTTGATACTTTTATCTTTCTTCTCAAGACAATATTTTGCTTCTTTATTTTTGTTCTTTCTTTCAAATTTGTTACCTTTGTTCGAGAGATACGATTTGGAAAAAATAAATGAAAACCTGATATGAGGACATTTTTACGTTCTAAACATAGAAATGGACAGACACGATTCATCAATTAACTGTTACCATGTTTGCGGTGAAGATTATCAACACATTAGCATGGTAGAATCTACTTGCATTAGGTAGAGGGAATACAAAAAAAATCTCGAAAAAATGCAAAGCTTACACCTCAATGCATTGAGATAAAAACACTTACAAGCCTATGACTAGCCCGATACAACCGAGTAATCAAGACCCAAATAACTAGCAGAAAATTATTCATGCACAAGAACAATAGTTCCACAACAAACGGGATCGATACAACCGAGCACTCAAGACCCGAATAACTAGCACAAAATTATTCATGCACAAGAATAATAGTTCCACAACAACGGGATCGAGAAAGTCTTGTCTTCAAAGCCTGACCTCCATGTGTTTCCAAATATCGGCGTGGGGAGTTATTTTCTACACTAATGTCATATACATCTACTTCTGGATAATTAAATGGACATTTTCACAATACCTGCACATATTTTCCGAACCAAAAGTACGATCCATTTAGAGTTCCACAATTATCATAAGAGCCATCGACCGACGTTTAAGCCACAAATTCTCATGCGCATAACTCCAGGGTTGACAGACATATCACCATTATGTACCTATATAAGGTATCTGCATCTCTATGCTTATACAGAACCCCCATAAGATCCACGGGAAGTTTCAGCACTGCAATCACACAACAAGGTCTCCCTACATCATCATCACTTTCCAACTTTTACCATTTGCACAAGGAATGCACATCTGTACATTAAAAATAGAGTAAATTCCAACTTTTATCATTTACTTATGCATTTGTGACACATATTGTCCTATTTAGTGAAAAATCTACTGGAACACACAATCTAATAAACTTTTAACCTGGTATTACCCATCTTACCATTTTGTCTATTCTCTTGGATACAACCAACATATAAAGGTCGATGTGGTGAACAATGTGCAAAGCTCGAAGAGTGTCATCAACAATATTGACCATCCTTCTGTTCTCCCTCCATTTAGTTCCCCGTTATTCTCCTAATATCCTCGAACTTCAATCATCTTGCCTGTTATGTACGAGTCAGAGAATAGGGTTCTAGAGTTTCTTAAATAGGGTAATCCGGTAGTATTTCCACTAGATGGGGTAATTGGTGTCACAATTGCACACCAAGATTAAAATGTGAATTTTTCTCTTAAAAATAGAATATATATATATATATATATATATATATATATATATATATATATATATATATATATATATATATATATTCTAGCATTATATTGTCACATAAGTCAGTGACAGTTTGGTCATCCACAAGATTTCATGGCTCTCCTTAATTTACTACACTAAATGACATCCTGACAACTTCCCATACGTCATTGTGTTAGATCTACACACATCAACAAGTCCATCTTTTATGCGGAATTACCGTGGTTGACGACAAAATCTGCCTAGCTTGCTCGGGTGTGTTGCCACGTTACATGACGCGTAAGCATGCGTTGATTACTCAACTACTATGGTATCACTATGTTAGACTTTCGTGTCTATCCATATCAACACTTCTACTTTTAGGAAGAAGTGACGTGAACGATAACAGGATTTGCTCCGCATGCTCGATCGCACACTGCATAATAAACACGTGCCAACAAATGCCAGACGTGTCAAAACGTTGATCCATGCAAGCTTATCTAGCGGCACCACAAAGCGATATAATTTATTTAATAAAAGCACCAACCCTCTATAAAACCCGAGGCATCCCATTGTCGATCTCCTCCAACAACACAAGGCATCCATCGGTACTCACACTCACCCACAACTACGATGAGGATTAGCAAAGTATTTCGTGTGGTCATTGCCCTCATACTGGCGATAACCCCATCTGGTATGTTTGTTTCACAAGATACAAAATCTTTTATTGCACTCACACTCACCAAATTGTGTTGTGATACATAATTATATACTTTCTCTTTCAGGCACTATGACCACCGTCGGGAGGAACTCTGGCAGGGCGGCGACCTCGTCCTTGAGGGAAGCTTCTGCAACCCGGAATCGTGCACGTCGTACTGGCAGGAAAAATAGTAAGAGGCAGGAACATGTTTCCCAAAGGGTGCAAGTGCTCCCTCCGCGGAGATATTCCTCCGCCAATAAGCTATATAGATAGCTAGCTCATCACATCTGATTCCGCGGCTCTGTTCATGCGCCATGGATAGCTACATAGTGCATAAATAAGATAAAAAACCTTTGTTATCTTGAACGATTTAAGTTTTAATCTCTGAATATTAAAACTATACATATTGGATCAATTAAGTTATAGTAGAGAATAAATTTTGACATAGGTCATCTCCGTGGAGAATAATCCCCGGTTTCTTGATTGCTCCAGCTTTATCAGGAGTAGCAGAGGAGGGTAGGGAGCACCTACCTACCCAGCCGATTGCCACTCTCGCAGCATCCACCCCGGCGACCTCCCCTCTTCTCCCCTCCCCTCTCCATCCTTTCCTTACCTCCTTCTCGTCCTCCCCGTTTATCTTGCGTCCATGGCCCATGTGGGGTGTGGTGTAGTTTCAATATAATAACCAATGAGGTGACGACATGTTGGTCCTAGTCAACATCCTAAAGGTAGAAGAAAACCAAGTAAATTGGGGAAAATAGGAGAATAATTAATAAAGGAAAAACCTGGATACATAAATAAAATTCGATTCTAGAAGAGAAAGAAAGAATTTTCCAAATGAGACTATGGTCCTTTTAGGTGTGGATTTTCCCTCCCATATGTTATTGAAGTGAGAAAAAATCCATCTAAGAGAGTATATCCTTGTCAGCTAAACAAGCATCACATAAGAGCATGCGCAGTGTGTAGCCAGGTCTAAGAAAGAAACAAACTTGTGTCTAACAAAGATAGGCCCACTCCAGTTTTAGCTCATTCCATGGTTCGTAAAGCTATAAACTATTGTCATGATAACAATAAAAGTTGCTATTTGAAACCAGCGCCAAGTGTTTTTTCATGAAAAATTACATCGGAACTACATACGCAAGCACTATCCCCAGCAACTTGCATCCTTTCTAAAGCTTCAGGATGTCAGGGTTGCCTATGACCAGAGCACCAGCAGCCACCGGACAAGCAGAGGGCCACCGGACCGCCTCATGCATTGGGAAAAAACAAAATAACAATTACACCGTCTTTTTTGGGTGAAATTCCACTAATCTATTATTAATCATCATCAGTAGTACAAAGAGATCTAAAAGTAATAAAAATTATAAATAGATCGTTGGACCGTCTCATGCATAGGGAAAAAGAATAACAATTGCACCGTCTTTGAAGACAACGTCAAGTGTTGTGGCTCCTATATTGCAAATTAATGGCAATTAATTCATTCCTACTCATAATTAATGTCAAATTAATGGCAATTAAGAGCATATCCACATATGAGCCCCAAACGACATCCGGCAATAGCACCGCTTTGATTGTTTGGGGGAGCGCGGGCACTCTTGGCCGCCTTTTAGGCGCACCTCTACTAAGCACGATCCCCAACAGTGGCTCCCTATGTGATTTTTCAATATATTTTTTTAGCAAATTCTAATGAAAACACAAATGAGATCTAGGCCTTCCGATCACCAAAACACCACCAAGTCTGGCCACATATTACAGTATCCAAATGCATAGTATGATACTACTCGACGGTAGACGCCAGTTTATTTTTTGCCAAGTCCGGTGAGGTTTCCGTTGGCCTCTCTTCCGGTGGTGGCGTTGCCGTTCTCGATGGTGGTATTGACGTTTTCCTCGTCTTGTTGCCAATTTCCAGCTGAATGTCATTGCAGATCTTGTCATGTGTTTCCCTCACCTCGTCATCAGACATCGGCATGTCGGTCGTCAAGAGAGTAAAGTGCTCCTTCCTCTTCTTCATGACTAGTCTCGAGGTCTCGAGCTCGATCTTCCTATCTTGCTTCTGCATGATATCACCACATCTTGAGCCTGCTTCTTGCGTCCGCAGGAGAGAGCTTGACAAGACCTTGGTGAGGCACTTGTCGATTGACAATTTCACCATGTTTGATGTTGCATCCACTACAATAGCCGCCTTGGCCTTCTTGTTGTTGGGATTCACAACATAGAAAGCCCAAATTCGTAACACACGTATGGATTGATGGCATGTCCTCATTCTTGATCCAGCAAGCGAGGGGGAGGGGGATGATATCGGTCTCAACAACATGATGGCATGATGGAAAAAGTATAGTGGAAATCTAGAAGAGTTAAGCTAATATCAGCACAAAGGTGGAGTATATAGGAGAGAGAGGGAGGCGGTGGCCATTAGGGGGACTTAGGTTCTACGCCCCAGTCCCTCCCTCCTCCTTATATAGGTCTGGGGGTGCACCCAGCTTTCCCATCCCTCCAATAAAGGGTATCGGCGGCTAAGGGGGCAACTTTCCCCTGCTCCCCTACCCCCACCCCCAAAGTTGGTGCCCCCATGAGGCGCCTAGGGTTTCTGTTGGGAGAGGCGCGTGAGCCTTGGGGTTGTGGTGACCTGGATGTGGCATCCCGCAAAACCACTACTAGAAAATCGCGTTGAATTTGTGCATTGCATCGTCATCATCATGCATTGTTTGCCTAAAACTATTTTCGCAAAGCCCGTCTTGTTTTCTAAAACGCCCCATCTTTAATCAAATATCAAACCCCGGGTCCCCGGATTATTTTTGTGTGTCTGATATCGGTTTGCAAACGGTGTTTGTAAAACAAATAAAAATATTTATTATTTTAGTGGGCGATCGAGCGGGCCGAATGACCCGACGACCACCCCGTAAATCTAAATCGGTCCACCTAATTCCTCTGACTACCAACCTACCCAGCCCTCCTCCACATCACCCCACCCAATCCTGACGCCACCTCACCTCTCCCCAAATCTCCACCTCTCGATCTTGCCACCTACCCACCCAACCCCTCTCTCTCTCTCTCTCTCTCTCACACCCTCCAAACCGACCTTGCGCACACACCCCCACCCACGACGCCATCCGCACTGGCCCAACTGCTGCCACTGGGCCCGCCTGGTCCCACTGTCCCCGTCCACCACCGCCCTGTTCATCTTCCCCACCACCCGACACAGACCTGTCTTCCGGCTCCTCCTTCCTCCTAGCCTCCCGTCGCTGCCGCTCTCCTTCCGGCCCCAGTGGCGCCTCCATGCCCTCTCTCCTCGCCGGCGCCAGCATCCACGCCGCCAAGCGGACCTCCCTCCCATGGCCGCTCCTCCCGCTGCCAGCGCCACCCGCCCTCGCCTCGCTCGCTCCTCCCACTGTCCCCTGCTCGCTCTCCCTCTCTCTCTCTCTCAGCCTTGCTGCCTCGCCTCCCACTGGCCGGCCCCAGCGCCCGCCGCCCTCAACCTCGCCGCCTCACTGGCCCGTCTCCCCTCGTCGCTTCCTCGCTCTACGCCCCACGCCCGCGTCGCCGCGGCGCCGCGCCGTCGGCCGCGCTCCGTCACGCGGCCCCGTCGACCGACCCCGACGCGCTCGGACCTCCCCACCACCGCGCTCCACGCCGATACCTCCGGCGCCCGCCCGCCGCCCGCGACCGCCCAGCGCGCCCGCCACGCCGCGCGCCCTCACGCCTCGGCCACGCCTCCCGTCCTCCTGCCACCCTCGTCGCCCGCTCCTGACGACCTCCCGCCGCTCCAGCGCGGCCGCCGTCGCCGGAGCCATTTCCGCCGGCGACCTCGAGCCTGCCGCGCCTCCACGCTCTCCTCCCGCGTCCGGCCGCCCGGTAGCGCCCGCCTCAGCGTCGCCCCACCTCGAGCTGCACCCGCCTCGCCTGCGCCGCCCCTCCACCGATCCGTCCCTCTGCGGGCCCCTCCGTCGAGCCTGCACCGCCACCCGACGCGTCCTTCTGCAGTCAGCGTGTGTTGTGTTGGATGCGTGTGGCCAAGTCTGGTACAGCGAGGTGAAACGTAGTGAAGAGGTCAAGGTTGCGGTACAGGAGTTCTACCCAAGATCTTCCGAAGGCCGGCCCATCCAAGTTTCTCTCGTCACAAGATCTCCATCACGGACTTCAAGTACTCCTCGGTTGCGTCAGGATTTCCTCCCCGGACCCCAAGAACTTCTTCCCGGCTCCGCTTGCCGAAAACCTCGAAAGTCGCGATGGTGTTGAATCAAGATCGCCTTCGTCCATGGAACCGGAACACCCAGACCTTCGTACAGGGATGCCCAACGACAAGACCTGCTCAATGCCGATGGGCTCGAGGGGTGTACATGGTGCCACTAGATGACCGCCAAGATCGCCATCGGAACCACAAGGCCGTTGCAGGGAACTCGACAAGATCTACCACATCAAGACCGTACCGAACCGGTGACCTCGACGAACCTCCGGCAAGAACTTCGACATGGCCAAGATCTACCGGAACCGAGTCCGGCACCGACAAGTGAAGTCAGAACCACCAAGCCCTTCCTCGCGGAACGCCAAGACCTACCTCTGTTATCCGAGAACGTTTCCGACGAACCCTGGACCCTGAGACCGACCCCGAACCCCGGAAACCCAAGTTCGTCGAGACCCCCTAAAGTGTGAACCCCTTATCCGAGAACCCTATTTTATAAATGTCACCTATATAACTGTTGCATATAAATTGTTCATGCATGCATCCATATCATGTGGTTTGGGGGCCTTATGCCGATTCACCTAATAATTAAATATGGGGCCCATATGCGGGCAAATCTAGTCTCATATTGGCCTCATTTAAACTTGTGTAGCGAACCGGTGCTATCTTTTGCCTTGCTAAAACAACATTTAAATTGCGGAGGTTTTCTAAATAACTTGAACCGTTTAATAAATTGTCGGGACCCCGGTTCCGCTTAATACTGACCTACTTGCATCGCACCTTTGCCATGCCATACATCATACATGCATCATGCCGATCTTCTGCCGTTGTATTAAATAGTGCATCTGGTGTTTCTTCTAGTGTTTTTCTTCTTCGCGGATAAGGCCGTTGAGTTGATGTGAGCTTCGCCCCGATATTCTGTCGAACCTTCGGCAATGTTTTCCAGGCGAGCATCTCCCCCTTTCTACCTATCTTACTTTTATAGTATTTATTCCCTCCTGTTGATCTATTGCTATCTGTGTTGCGATGCTCTAGTTTTCGTACCCGTGATATCCCTTGCAGCCCTATATTGCCTTGGACACATCCTATTACCTGTTGTTCGGTAGATAGTTGGACTTGCGCGTCGCAGTCGCTTGCTCAAGTGCTGTTGCGTGTTGTCAAGTGCCACAGTTGTTGATGAATTGCCGCATGTTGATGTTGGAGATGATCCTAGTTTTACTTATCGTTCACTTTGAATTCCTGTTTAACAACTAAAATTGAAGTAAGCAGAGGCATCGGTGGGTGATAGAAAATATTTGGTTTCCGAACGCCCACTTGTGTCCCGTAGGACCCCGAGTACTTGATACCTGTTCCTTGATTTATCGCGCTATCCACATCCGGGAGGTATATGGGACCCCGAGGCGAGCTTGATTCAGTCTTATTTCTTGGGGCCACAAACTAGTTTGAGGTTTTATTTACTATCCTGTACTTATGCCATGCTACTTCGTATTTAAATTTGTGCGAGCACCTTTGTCTTGTTAGGATCGGGACACGTTTACGCTGGTATCGACAAGCCCAGCCACACTTCGGGTTCCCGATCGTTTACCGTCCACCCAAACCTTGAGGCCGTCTCGAGTCGGCTAGCGTTGGATTCTACTTAAGGGTGGCCCCTGAAATATTCTGAATCCTGTGATTGTTCAGTCGTGAAAGCCTCGTTGGGTTTTGATTTGGTTTTTCCGAGGTTGATCGAGCGTGTGTTGCTATTGGTGCACCCCGGCCGGGTAAAACTTTCTGAAAGCCGTGTCCGCGGATATGGACGACTTGGAGCACAGTATCTCGCCCATAGACAAGCATAACTAAAGTTTATTGCTCTAAATTTGACTTTATAATGACTAGTAATCAGCTTCACTACAATGGAATGGCTAATAATACTGCCCACAATTGCTTGTTTGGAGTGTCGCATGCAACCATTGTACCTGACTAGTAAGTGTTGCAACTACAACGAAATGGCTGAACAAAAGTACCAACAACTGCTGGGTTTAAGGGTTATCTCATACTATTCATATCTGATTAGTAAGTGTTACAACTATAACGGAATGGTTAATTAAAAGTGCCTACTGCTTATTTTATCAGGACGATTATCTAAACCTGACTAGTAATTGCTGCAACGATAACTGGATAAGTAAAACTGCCAACTGTGTGGGTTCCTCGGTTGACTTCCTCGTTTGGTCTCGAGGGGGAAACATCAGGATGGGTATGTTTGGTGTTAGCTTCAGGTTGGATGCGGATAGGTCACTCTTATCCCTCTCTGATAACCGCCAGTTGTATCGAGTCTCTATAGGTTGTTTAGTGCATGCTGCCGCTGCCGCTTCAGTCCACCATACCTATGTAGGCGAGGACCGCCGAATTCTAGCCTCATGCTGTCTTGGCCTCAAGATCTTGGCTCCTTCTTTTCCTTTGCCCTTTCGGCACCTTTTGTTTAAGCGGTTTTGAGATCGGCGTCGTTAGCGGGTTACCCTTCCGGCTTGGCTCAAGCGGGTTTTGGACGCCATTGGTTATTCTTGAGGCTCTTAGCCCCATTTGCATCTTGTCCAGAAGCGGACGCCTATCGTTTTCAAGGTGATTTGGATCTTTGTATATTATCTGTATCCTTGACTCTTTGAGTCATTGTTATATATATCTGCTCATGGGTCCCATCGAGGACTGTTGTGTAATGTTATTACTTCGTTTTCCACCCGCACGAAAGTGCCTGGTGGGCACCTTTGAATCTTTTCTATGCGGGTTTGGCGAATTTTGCTCGAACTTGCATAGGTCCGATTCTGAGGGTGTTACACTGGACCATGTAGGTCGGGGTTCCCCCTTATAGTCCCATGTCATCCCTCTAGGCATGTGGGTCCCACTTGTGGACCTTGGAACCTTCTAGAACCTTCTTGGTTCGATACCGGAAAATCCTGAACTTTTCTGGAACCCTAAAAATAAGTTCCCATATATGAAATCATATATACGAACCATTATAAAGCTCCTCGTGATATCTAGGATCCCATATAGCACTCCAAATCATAATTTGATAAAATCATCACAATTTCTCATCGAACCCTAGCGACATCAAACGTTACGTGTGTGACCCTACGTGTTCAAGAACATGTGGACATGATCGAGAAAACCTCTTCGATCACTAACCAATAGGGGTACCATGGATTCCCATAATGTTTCCCACATATTCTACGAATATCTTTCATCGATCAAACCATGATGTCGGGGGTTCAAAAAATCCCGTATGCAATTCCCTTTGCTTCGTGATAATATGTAACTTGCCCGAGATCTGATTGTTGGTATCACCATATATAGTTTAGTATCATTTATAGCAATCTATCTGTACTATTTCTATAATACAATATCCCCGTGACTAAGCTCATTACGCACATGCTTCCAAGCTACTTAGGATGTTGTGTTACCGAGAGGGCCTGGAGATATCTCTCAGCCACATGAAGTTATAAATCTTATTCTTGATCCATGCAACCCAACAAGTATATTCCGTGATACTTGAAGAACACCATTATGATCACCCAATTATGAAGTGATGGTTGATTCCCACAAATTATCCTTCTGGTACCAGGGAGTAACATGATCTCATGTTTTAAGGAAATGACACTTGACATTTACAAAGCTACAAAAATTAAAACTTAGTGACACGATCAAACTTCTATGCTTAGGTTGGGTTTGTCCATCACATCATTCTTATAATGACATGACCTCGTTATTAAATGATAACACATGTCCATGATTAGGAAACCTTAACAATGATTTATTCAATTAGCTAGTCTAGTAGAGGCTTACTAGTGACACTAGGTTGTTTATGTATCCACTCATGTACTTAGTTTCCAGTTAATACAACTATAGCATGGAGAATAAGAATTTATATGAACAAAAAAATGGTAATAACAACTTTATTATTGCATATAGGGCATATTTCCAACACTGGTTGTCGATGGGGCGTCCGAGAGAGGCCATTGCGGGCATGTTCACATCAACGACATTGCCATTGACGCCCTTATCATTGCATGAACTTCCATTTATCATGGTCGGTGAGCTTTGTATAACAATGCATATACTTGAAATCCTTTTCATTGTTGAGCTCTTTGAATAGCCTAAATGCCTTCACTAATTGATCAGCCAAGTTCAATCCACTATTGGGTCTTGAGTGCATGTTCTCAGCAAGGAATCCACATAATTTGTTGATGTCGTGATGAATAAAACCCCACCGGTTTGATTTTTCCTTTTGGCTCCTCTCCATGTGCATGATGATGTACTCGGTGTTGAGAACCTTGTATTCATCAAACTCGTTCTTGATTCACTGCTATTAGGCATTGATAGTTTGATTTCTACCGATGATGTGATCAAAAGAGATGGCGGCACATGCATCATACAAACACTTAACCTTGAGGGTTTTCCACAAGGTTCATCGACTCCTAGTCCTCGGCTTGTCTTGTTCCTTCTTTTCACCATCGTCATTATCCTCATCTTCTTCTTCCTCTTCCTCCTCCTCCTCATCATCATCCTCATATTGCTCTTCCTCCCCGTTAGATTCATGTTGTGTGCCGCTGGCATTTTCATTGATCATGTCATTCATGATGGTGCGTTTGCTAAGCACATAGAAAACAAATGCATTGATCGATCAAGGGAGCACACATGACACAAAGGCACGGATCACATACCTTCTTTCCAACACCTAGTTGGTGTGTGTGCTGGGAGCATCAAACAAGCTATGGCCAACAATAGCATTGGTAGTAGTGTGTCGTCACGCCTGCTGAGTTGCCAGCGAATCAGTGTAGGAATCATTGAGATTGATCCAATCGTTGATGCTCGGGGAAAATAGGTCGAGGGCGTTTGGGTCGAAACCTCCATGATCACTCTCTCCAATATCGGGGGAGAGCCTTTTTCTCGAGAGCAGCAACGGGCCTTCATGAAAGTAGCCCTGTGTCGATGGTGACAAAGTCATTGATGGGGATACGCCTACTGGGGTATACTCAGCGGGACGTTTCCGACTGGCCCAAAGGTTGGCGAGTGGGCCTGCAGAACGGCGAGTGGATCAAAGCCCAGCAAGGTACCGAGCGACTGGAAGCTGAAGGCCAGGCGAGTAGATAGGCCCAGTCGGACTAGGTTAAACGATTACCAAAGCTGTAACCGAATCGGTTGAGATATGTAAACCCTAGGGAAGGTGAGCCTATATAAACCTCCCTATGGGGTGAGTAGAGACACGTTCCCTCATACACCCAAGCGACTGCCGCCCGAGCTCGCCCATTATAAACACCTCCATAATACAATCTAGCAGAGTAGGTCTTTACCCTCCGGGGCAACTGGGTAAAACCTGTGTCTTTGCCTCATCTCGCCGCAGATGGCTGGCCGCCCTTGCCCTCGTTCTACTACTGCATTGCGGCATCTGCCGTGACCATTCCCACGGTGGCGCCACCGTGGGGCTGGCGGTCTGGCGGTGTTCTGCGGCGAGATCAATCGCCCATCAAGGCGGTCGCCACGGTCGCATGATAGCGATCGGCGAGATGCTCCAGATCTTGCCGAGCGGCTACGTCCGGCGGCGCGACCGTCACGCCTGGCGTGATCACCTTGTCGGCACGATCGGCCTCTTCGTTGCCTCGACGTCGCCGTCTCGGAGGACTCGGCTCGCATCCGCGAAGTCGCCACCACTGCGATCGGCTCTCCGAGAGCCAGGTTCGCACGATCCACCTCTCCTCCGAAAGTACAACCCGCCCAGAACGTGGCGGGAACTCAGCGGCCGCAGAAGATGCGGCCATCGCCGATGACGCCGAATCGGCGACCCCAGCGTCACTCGCCGGATCCATCACCGCGGCCTCATCCGCGGGCTCCATCGCCAGTCTCCAGCGGGAGACTCGAGACCCCTCCATCCTCGGGATCTTGAATTCGACTCGGGTCGGAGAACTCCGCCGACCTCCGCGATGGTGCCAACCGCCACGCGGCTTACATGGCCACCGCACCGATCCGGAGGATCCTTTCTCCACCCAATCCTCCTAATGCCACGGCGGAGGTCGAGAACTCCGCTGCTGGCGGAGGCGGTACGCAAAGAAGCAGGCGCGAAAAATTTCGCCTCGAGCAGTGATTTGCGAGGCATCACGCTACCACCAGCGAATCAGGTCACGCTTGAACCCCAACGTTCAGGCGTGCCACGAACTTCGGCAACAACGACCCGCCCGCATAGCGGCGCGATCTGCGAGAACACGCCACGGAGGAAAGCCGCCCCGCCAGATCAGCGGCGATGGGTGCCCCACCACCACCAACCGCACCTCCCGAGGACCAAGCGGATAGTTGTCTCCTCACGGAGCGAGACACAAACGCCTCCCACCGTTTCTCCACCCAATGGACAACCTCGTGGCGAGCGGCGGCGGCCGATAGCATCACGGCCGCGGCGGCGGCGCCCTACAGATCCGATGCGTCAAGGCCCTGCTCGCGAAGGCCGTGGAGCAACAAAAGCGGGCGACTCGCAAGGGCGGTATACTCGCGTTCCTCGGGAAGCGGCGGCCTCAGCGGCCAGCGGCGGCAAACACCCTCAATTGCCGCCACGAGCCACTGCAGCTCCAACACCGACCATGAGCGGCACTCTCCTAACGATCCCGGGCGGCGACCAACCGTCGCCGCTAACGGACAACCCATCGACGCCGCGCTCACATCATCAACAACCAAAAGCGGCGCCGCCACCGACGACTTCATGACACACCTAACTAATCGCGCGATGGCGAGCCCATGGGGTCGCTCGATCGACTTGGGCCTAAGTGCTTTGACCAATGATCCGAGGCGAAGTACCCGCCAAACTTCAAGGCGCCAAAGGAGATAGAAAATACGACTCCTCGTGACGACCCAGCCCGGCTTGACACATACCTCATGGCAATGGGGATCGCGGGTCACATCGACCTACTCGCCGCCTGTTACCTCCCACCGATGATGGAGGGGCGTGCAGCATGGATCAACACGCCCCGGGGATGTCGATTCCGGGAGGAAATGCGAGACGCCGCCGCACTTCGAGTGCTCCTACACCGCGCCACCACCATCGAGGACCTGAACGATCGTCCAGGGACCCGCAGTCGACCCGAATCGGGTCCAACGGTGGCAAGAGCTCTGGTACAACGCGTCGGCATCCACCCGACACCGCGATCCATTGCTTCAAGACCTCGTGCCGCCACGAGCCTCTAGTCGCCAAGCTCCGACACGCCCGCACACTCGACAACATCCCCGACCTCCTCGATATCGCCAAACGGTGCGCCGAGGAGGATCCAAACCAGGAAATCGACGGCGAGTCGAGGGCAACGCCAAGACGGGCGGCAACGACGGCGACGCCGAACCGATTTACGCTATAGCGGCACCGCCTCAGTGCAAGCGCCGCAACGACGGGCGAGTCGACTTCGTCGCCAACGCTGGGCACGCACAACGCGAGCCCAAGAGCTACCGCCGCGACGGAGGGCAACGACGCGATGGCGGCAATTACAAGAACAAGCCAAGGTTCGATCCCGCGGCCCTCCTTAACCAACCATGTGCGTTCCACAGCAGGGAAAGCCATAGCGCACACCACCGCCGACTGCCACACCCTCAGGGAAATCGAGAAGGCACGGCACGCGCGGGAGGACACCGACAACGACCCGCCAAATGGCGGAAAATTCGGCAAAGTAGCCGGCTCGCTCCACACCTTCACAGGCTTCAACACGAAGCGCGAGAAGAAGGTCATCGCCCGCCGTCGCCGTCAACGCGGTGGCCCAAACAGACGTCCCCGCCTCGAACTGGTCGGAACAGCCCATCACCGAGCCGCAAGACCACTCGCCACGCATCGAGTACCGGGGCGAGTCGCCTTGGTGGTCAAGCCCAAGGTTGGCGATCACGGCTCCCCAAGACACCGATGGACGGCGGCAACTCCATCAACATCCTCTACCTCGACACCTTCAAAGGTTGCGGCTCCCGCAATGATGATCGAGACAACCCACACCACGTTCCACGGCATCGTCCCGGTCGGAAGGCGTACCCGATCGGCAAAGTCACGCTACCCGTCACCTTCGGTACTCGGCAAACTTCGCACCGAGCGGATCGTCTTCGAGCTGGTGCCTTCGACAACCCTTACCATCGCTGCGTCTGGGCGCCAGCGTTCGCTAAATTCATGGCAATTACGCGCATAACGCGATGAAGCTCCGGGCGTGCGGCGTCATCACCATCAACGGCGACCCGACATGGCCGCCAATGCGAGGCCAAAGGAGCCGAACTCGCCGACGCCATCGCGCGTAAACTAATCACGCCGACGAGCTTGCCAAATACGCGGCGGGTCAACAATGACGACCCACAATACTCAAGAAGCCCAACTCGGAGGGCACAAACACCTCAACCTTTGAGGCCACGACGCACACCATCGTCGAGCTGGTCCCAGCGACCCCAGACGGTGACGATCGGGACAGCATGAGCCCAGATAGGAAGGCGCGCCATCGAGTTCCTTCGTGAGAATAGGGACATCTTCGCATGGAAACCCTCCGACATGCCCGGTGTCCCTAGGGAGCTCACCGAGCACAAACTAAACGCCGACCCCAAAGTGCGACGTCAAGCGATCGCTACGGCCTTCAATGAAGAACGCCGTCGAGCAATCGCCGAGGAAGTGCACTACCGCTGCCGCTTCATCCGCCAATCAAATACTCAAGTGGTGGCAAACCCAGTCCCGGTCGAGAAGAAAACGGGACTGGAGAATGTGTATCGACTACACAAACTGAATACCTTTGCCCAAAGGAGATTCGTCCTCCCGCGGATCGATCGATAATCGATTCAACCGCTGGTTCGAGTCGCTATGTTTCCTCGACGCCTACTCCGGTACAACCAGATCAAAATGGCTGTCGAGGATGAGGAGAAGACGGCGTTCATCACGCCATTCGAGCCTTCGCTACACCGCCATGACCTTCGCCTCAAAACGCCGGGCAACCTACCAGCGGTGCATGCAAGAATGCCTCGCAAGCCAAATTGGCCGCAACATCCACGTTTACATCGACGACGTGGTGGTCGTGAAATCCGCCGCCAAGGCGACCTACCGCCGACCTGGCGGAGACCTTCGCCAATCTGCGGAGGTACAAGATAAAGCTCAACCAGTAAGTGCACCTTCGTGTACCACGGACAACCATCGGGTACGTCGTCTCCAAACGAGGGATCTAGGCGAACTCAACGAAGATCGACACGGTCGCCCGGCTCGGCAAACCTGAGTGCCTGCGTGACGTCCAGAAGCTGGCCGGGCGTGTAGCGGCTCTCAGTCGCTTAATCCCCAGGCGAAAAGGCGATGCCCTATACCGCCTGATGCGAAGAACCCCACCTTCCGGGGACAAGGAGGCGGACGACGCGCCGCGACCTTAAAAGGTGCTACTCACGCACCACTACTCGCCGCACCACGACAAAGAGCCTATGCTGGTTTACGTCGCGGCGTCCGAGCGCCGTCGTCGATGCCGTAATGGTTGTCGAACGACGGAGGAAGGAAAGGAGCGCCCGGTCCAGCGGCCGGTGTACTACATCAGCGAGGTCCTCACCGAGTCGCGCCAGCGATACCCACAGTACCAAAAGCTAGTATACGCGGTCTTCAGGGCTCAGCGGCGCCTGCCGCACTACTTCCAGGAGCACCCGATCACGGTCGTCTCCTCAGCGCCACTACAAGACATCATCCGCAATCGCGAGGCGACCGGGCGGGTCGCCAAGTGGGCCGTCGAGATCGGCGTCCACGACATTAAATACGAGCCATGAAGGGCGATTAAGTCACAGGCACTGGCAGACTTCATCGTCGACTGGGAGGAGGCCCAGCAGCCAGAGAAGCCGCCGTACCTCCATTACTGGAGCCTGCACTTCGACGGGTCCAAGAACGCGGACGGTGCAGGAGCAGGGATAGTGTTGACTTCCCCAAAGGGAGACAAGCTTCGCTACATCCTCCGCCTCGAATTCACGCCCTGCACCAACAACATGGCTGAATACGAGGCCCTACTCCACGGCATGCGAGCCGCCAAGGAGATGAACGTCAATCGCCTTCGATGCTACGGAGATTCCGACCGTCGCAGGCAAGTCGCCGCACCGCGACGCCATCTCCCTACCATGGCGGCGCATCGCCAAGAGGTGGACAAGCTGGGCGCCACTTCATCGCTACTCTGTCGAGTGGATCGACAGGAGAAAAGCGAGGAGGCCGACGCCTCTCTCGCATCGGGTCGGCTCGACCGCACCACCCGCGCGTTCCTCGACACAATCTCCAAACCATCGCCTCTCCCGAGGGAGATCGACATCGGAGTCCCACTCAACCAGAGGCAGCCTTGGTCGCACTCATCACCGAGCCGACGATCGACCAAGCCCTACATCGCCTACCGAAACCGCACCTGCCAGCAGAGACAACGCCGAATGATCGCCGCCGATGCAAGTCTTACACCATCATCGACGGCGAAGCTACAAGCGCAGCGTCACCGGCGTGTTCCAACGTTGTGTCCAACCTGAAGGACGCAAAATCCTCCACGACATCCACTCAGCGATCGCGCCACCACGCCGCCGCCGCTTCCCTCGGTCGCCAAGGCTATGCGACACGGCTTCTCGCCCGCACACGCCGACGCCGACATATCGCCCAACGATGCGCCGTGCCGGCACGCCAATCGACGCACGCATCGAGCTCGGCGCCAAAACAATCCCCATCACCGCCATTCGCCGTGGGGCATGGACATGGTAGGCCCTTCAAGAAGGCCCTCTGGCTACACCCACTTGCTAGTCGCCGACAAATTCATGAAGTGGGTGGAGGCCAAGCCAGTCCGAAATGCGACGGAAGACCGCCACTAAGTTCCTACGAGCTCATATACCGCTACGGGTTCCCCAAAGATCATCACGGACAACGGCACGAACTTCGCCAAGGGAGCAATGGCGAATTTGCGAAGAGCACCACATCCGCTCGATCTCGCGTCAGCACACCGAATCCAACGGCCAAGGAACGAGCCAACCAAAGCATCCTCCACGGCCTGAAACCGCCTCCAAGTACCACTCGAGCGCACTGGATGCTGGGTCAAGAGCTGCCCTCCGTCATCCGGGAATCCGCACCGGTTAACGATTCGACGGATTCACTCCCTTCTTCATGGTCTACGGCCGAAGCGTCATGCCCACCGACCTCGAACACGACTCGCCGTGGGTCGCCCACTATAAGGAGGCAAAACGAAGCTGGCCCGCCAAGATGGGCTCGACCAGCTCGACGAAGCACGCGACCTCGCTCGATCGCGCACCGCCATTTACCAGCAAGGACTCCGCCGCTACCACAGCCGACGGGTGAAAACCCGCACCTTCCAGGAAGGCGACCTGGTGTTACGCCTCATCCAGGACAAGAAGGGCATGCACAAGCTCTCCCCTCCGTGGGAAGGCCCGTTCGCTATCGGGCGCGTACTCGGCAACGACGCCTACTACCTCATCGACGTTCGCGGGGACGGCGAGCTCGACGTCAAGCGACCATGGAATGTAAATCTCCTCCGGAAGTTCTACTCCTAGAACCCCACACATGTACTCTCCAGTCGCTATGAAATAAAAGAAACGGTTACCGCAAATTGCGTCTACTCTCCATGCCTTGTGCCACTCACACTCGTAATAACAGCGTCATGCTAAAATGCAGAAGTCAACCTTTGGTACAGCGATCGGCACGGCTAAGTAGTACGATGTAAGAGCACTGAGTCATTTCAGGTCTTGCGTCGTCCACGAAAAACGCCAACCCGGAGCCCCATTGGAGTCGCCTAGCTCGACTGGTTTTACGAACCAAGACAACTGCCCTCGCTTCTCACAGCGACCTTGGTCCTCCGCATCCTCGGCATAGCGACTCGAACGGCTAAGTACCACGCTCGGGGACTGAATACCAGTTCGTCGCGATCGGTCAGGGAAAACACCAAGTAAGAGAGCATGCCAGACTGCCACGATCGACCCCAAGGGCGAGGAGTGACGCGACACCAACGCTGTGAGTCCTCAACCACCCTCGAGTTGCGCCTAGAACTACCAAGTACCACGCCGGGACTCGGCCACCGACCCCGTCACGACGGGAAAACGGTAAAATGTAGCACTCAAGGGAGTCGCCTTGCGATCGCTCTCCGAGCTCGTAGTCGACTAAATCAACAAAACACTTGATAACAACAAACATCATATACGAGGTGAACCCCACAAAAGGGCGGACGCCGGGGACTCGTCAAAATCAATCCAAAACACACAAACAAATAGCAAAATGGACACGACGTCCCATTCAATCGCATATTGCATTGTCTTATATTACAAATTATGCCCGCGTGGCGTAAGCTGCTAACATATCCAGCAAACTACCCTATTCGAGGAAGCGACGACTCGCCGTAATCCCGCGCCACGGATGAACGCGGTGTACGGGTTTGACGGATACGTCGTCACCACCCGCCATCGCCGAAAAGGTTGCTCGACCTTGAAGTCACGATCGCGGCTCGGGTCGTTCGCGACGACCGCTTCGGTAGGGAAGGAGGTCGCCCATCGCCCGAGTACGCGGGCGCACGCTCCTCGCAACTTGAGAACCTCGGACAGGTCCACCGCGCCACGACGAAGGATACCCACTCACATCGCCGAGGTCGAAATCCTCGGGAAGTGGGCGAGTCCAAGGCTCATTGTCGACGCTTCCACGCCAAACGCCCGAGCGTCATGAACTCAACGACCGCGGGCGCCTTCTCCAAATACTCCACACCTCAACGAGGTCACTCGAATAACCTCCGTGGGCGACATTTCTTGAAGGTAGGCGCGGATGCACGTCGCCGATAAGCGTGGCGAAGTCGACGAACATGCTTACGCACTACCTCGCGTCGGCGAGCTCGCTTCTTCTTGGCTACCAATAACGCGACTGCGAGAAGGAGACAATGATGAGTCGGCGAACACCGCAACACCCCAACTAACGGAAAGGAAGATGCACTCACCAAGCAGCGGCGGGCGAGCCCGTGATGAAGCAGGCGGCGTGTGGTCGTCACGAAGCCCAGCAATAAGGGCTTCCGACACCTTTGCGATCCTCCTCGCGGCTGCAATGGCGGCCTTAGCCGCCCGTCCGCGAGCTAGCTTCTTCCTCGCCTCCGCAGCTCGCGCTCGAGGTCGGCGACCAGCTGACCAGCGCCCAGGCGGTCGCGCGCTTCCAACTCACCGGCAGGACAAGCTCTGGCGAACTTCCTCTTCGTAGCAACAGACTGAAGCTCTTTGTTCGCCTCGGATTGTGGTCGGCTCCTTCTCGACGCTGTTGCGGCCCGGTCGGTCGCCGACTCGAGCCGCAGACCACATATCATCAAAAAGTCGGTAAAGCGAACTTCCTAAGTGCCCACCCGCTGAAATTCAGCGAGTGCGCACTCGGGGACTGGCGATCAAGAAACTTCCTAAGTGCCCACCCGCTGAAATTCAGCGAGTGCGCACTCGGGGACTGGCGATCAAGAAACTTCCTAAGTGCCCACCCGCTGAAATTCAGCGAGTGTGCACTCGGGGACTGGCGATCAAGAAATTTCCAAGTGCCCACCCCGCTAAAATTTAGCGCGTACGCACTCGGGGACTGGATAAGAAAGTAAAAGACGAGAAAATAATAAGAATCACGCCGCTGCAAAGCACCGACCTGATCCTCGGGGACTGGATATACCTGGATGGCTGCGCCAAGCATGCCATGAAGTTGCATAGCGTCCACGGAGGCGAGTAACGCTGGTGTGTGCCCACGACGCTGGTCGACTTCAGCATCGACGGTCCCTGGAGCGAGGCTCGGGGATGCAGCCCGCCCGCCGCCTTGGTCACGGCGAGGAAGGTGGCGATAGAGGCACCGCTCAAGGAAGTCTCCTCCGTTCCAGGAAGCGCCCTCCTTCGTGACGCGGTTGCCTCCACCACGGGCGGCCCGGCGACGCCGTGTCGTCGAGAGAGCGATGCGATGTATGTCGCCCTTGGCCTTCTTCTGCCATCCGCCGAGGCTACGACCTCGTCGCTTTCCTCTTACGGAAGGATCCTCCTCGCTAGCGGTGGAGGTACACAGGCCATCGGGTGGCCCATCCTTTTCACTCCGGTCCCGCACATCGATCGGATCAAGAAGACAATCGAAATAGCTATGGAAAATTGGGAAGGCCGATTGCACTCACTTGGCAACTGGATGAAGCGTAGCCTGCGAAGCGGCGGTTTTTCAGCTCGGGCCCGATTGGCGGTGAGCCCTAGTTCAGGCGTCGCGTGCCCAAGACACGGGACGGCTTCTTCGTTGTTGAGGCTGCGGTGGCGCCTGGGATACCTTCGCAGGGCTTCTTCGAATGGAGCCGCTTCTGGCGGAGCCTCTTCTTGGCGGCCGCCTAATCGGAACCTCCTTGCGAGGTGAAGTCGCCATGTGGAGCCTTCAGCCGTAGACCGTGAAAATGGCGGGGGCATCGAGGCCAGAGGCACTTCCACAGTCGGCGCATCTAGCGCGGTTGTCGCTGGGGCTGCGCCGTCATCGGCCGAGCTGTGAGCATCAGAGCTGCTCGTCGAGTGCGGCGGCGAGGCCATCCTCGGCAGCCGTTTTCCTCATCGAGGGCCCTCACCTCCTTCCTTCTTCTTCTTCTTGAAGGAGTGGCTGGCACGAGGTGGTCTCCGGGAGCTCGTCGTCATCATCATGACGCCGAGGCTCCTGCCGCTTCGATTGTGACGCGTTGCCCGGGTCTTCGGACCAGCGGGCAATTTCCTCTTCGGACTCGTCGTCGTCCCGTTTCCCTTGGCGGGTGGCGATTCGCTTGTATCTGGGCGGATGGCCGGGCTCTCGTCATCGGGTGGGAGCCACCCTTCCACCACTTGGAACAATGCGATGAATCTGAAACAAAGTTAGAATTACCTTGTTGCATACGCTGCGATCGCGAACAAGATAAAGAAGTTACCGTCGGGCGGACGCTTCGGTGTAGGGGACCCGGCTGCGCATCCGTATACCGCTGGGTGATCTTCTTCAACGCTGGGAGATAGTCCTCCAGCTTCCACTCGTCGAGGCAGGCTTTCGTCGAGTCTCCCCGGCCCGTGTACTGATACATGTAATGGTCGCGTTGGGCGAGCGGAACGAGCCGCCGCCCAAGCCAACAATTCTACAAGTTTATCGTCTGGAGCCCCTTCTTCTTCAGACCACTGATGGTCTGGAGCATCTCATCGACGACCATCCGCTGGTCGTCGGGAAGCTTGCCGACCTGGAGATGGCGTGGCTCGGAACGGTTGGCCGAGTACCGCGGGATCGCCGCCTCGTCCTCCGGAGTCGCCTCGGTCACGTAGAACCATGACTTCTTCGATCGCCGCTGCTTTGGCAGCATCGGATCGAAGAAGGAAGCTTTGGACTTGAGCTGGAACGTCAGCCGCGGCTAGCATTGGGCCGCCGCCTCCTCGCGGATCCGTCCTGGAGCAGATCTTGCCACAAGGAAAGTAGGGCGGCAGCCCAAGTAGCACTCATGAGCATACGAAGATGGCGAGCTGCTCGATGTCGGGGACCCGGATCGAGGCTGGATCCGTAGTAAGTAAACGCCGGAAGAATAAAGACGGAAACCCTAACCCGCCGAGATGGTGGTGAAACAGACGAACTCCTCTCGCGGGTTTGGGGTCGTTTCTCCGGTGCGAGGATCGCCGCCAGCCGCTCGCGATTCCAGCCTCCTCGAAGGAGGCCAGTTGCGCCCTCGTGCACTTGGACCTGCCCCATGGTTCGGTGAGAAGGGCCATAGCCGAGAGGTTGGTTGGAGGTCGGAGGATTTCGGGTCGATTGGATCAAGGAGCAAAGGAAAGAGAATGCGCGCACTCGGAAGAAGTGGTGGGCAGTTGGCTCTACGATTGCCTGCCATTCCTCTTATATAGCGGGAGTTACCCGCCAAATCAGGGGGGCCGTTACCGCGCGATGATTACGCCAAAAGTTACCGTTGAGTTACCTTAACGGCTAGTTTGACCACGCCTGACGGTCCAACTCCAGCCACTCGGCTCGCTAGGTCACTCGCCGACCGCGTCCGTTGCTCGACTTCGCCCAAGACGCGACTTCGGTTCACGGATTTTCTCCTTCATCGAGAGCCCGCGATGATTCGATGGATGCCTACTTTGAAGCCGTATACTCCGACTGCCAGCAGCCACTTACGCCTAATCAACGACGGCCTCGGGGACTACTGATGGGGATACGCCTACTGGGGTATACTCGGGGACGTTCGGCGCCCAAAGGTGGCGAGTGGGCCTGCGAGCAGCGAGTGGATCAAAGCCCGAGAAGGTACCGAGCGGAAGTCAAGGCCGAGTAGATAGGCCCGGTCGGACTAGGTTAAGCGATTACGAAGGCAACCGAATCGGTTGAGATATGTAAACCCTAGGGAGGTGAGCCTATATAAACCTCCCTATGGGGTGAGTAGAGACACGTTCCCTCATACACCCAAGCGACTCGCGCCCGGCCGAGCTCGCCCATTGTAAACACCTCCATAATACAATCTAGCAGAGTAGGTCTTTACCCTCAAGGCGAACACAGGTAAAACCCTGTGTCTTTGCCCTCATCTCGCACCGCAGATGGCTGGCCGCCCTTGCCCCTCGTTCTACTACTCGCTGCCGATTGCAGCATCTGCCGTGACCATTCCCACGACAGTCATGCAAGGTAGATTCAGAGTCAAACAGAATTATGACGTTGTGCTCCCCTGATTGCTCCTCCCTGCATTGAACCCTTGTCTTATCAAATGGTTCATCGCCTCCATTGTCTCCTTATTCTTCTCCAAGCAGCTTTGCATGTTGCGGTTTATGGCGAGCTTCAGCCACATGTAGGCATTTTGCTACTCCAACTCTGGCATCCACTATGCCTTGACCTTCGGTGCAGGATTATTGAGGGACCTCTTGAAAGTCCCATCTGGCCCCTTAGTGAGCCTCTTCGCCTTATACAACTTGGTCCCCATGGCGGTGACGGCGTGTCTTGGAGAACGGGGCGCGGGTGGCGGGAAACTGGAGCGATGGGCGAGAGAAATGAATTGGATAGAGGGTAAGGAAAGGCAAATAGGGACACAATTACGTCATTGTGTCGCTGCCAGGGATGGCCGACGCAACGTGCCCAGATGGCTTCTAGTGGATCGGGGGCGGGATGGGCATGTCGGACACCATATTGGAACGTAACGAATAGAACACAGCCTTAGGGAATACAGCTAGGCATGATTTTGTGCCCGACATGCTCAATAGTCCCTTAGGGAGCCCTTTAGGGCACGACTATAGATGATCTAAGTAGCACACTCTCTTAGGAGTCACATCCCAAAATTTTCCAAATTTTGAAATGTGAACAATAAATAAACAAAAGAAACCATTGTTGAAATTTAGGGTAAAAGAAACTTTTTGCTTCTAAATGGAAACATCAAAACCCTTCTTGAACAAATTTGAATAAAAGGACATCCAACAAATTTCAATCAAGTGAAATGCATTCATCAAAGAATGTATCTTGAAATTTAAAACTTGGGAAAAGTTAAACCAAAACCCTAGAACCATAATGGAAGAAAATCATTTCCAAGATCTCTCTAAGACTATGGATTTGATCCATATAAAAATTCAGCAATAATCATTTTAAAATGATAAACAAAAATATTATAAAACCATAGAAATTGGTTTCACTCAATTTGGAACCATGGATAAAAACTTATGAAATTAATAAGTTAAAAAGGGAATAATTTCGAAAGCTAATAAAGCTCCTAACTAAGATCCATGCCAAATCTTGAGCAAAGTAATCCTAAAAGGATTTAAAAAGTTAAACAAATATTAAAAGACAAATTAAATCTTGGCCAAATCTATAAACATATGGAAGTTATTGAATAATGAAAAGGAGTAAAAGATTATTTAAAAAAATCATAAGGATTGAACAACATTCAATTTAAATAAAGACAAATTGCATAAACTAAATAATAAATCCCAAGGAAATTATTTAGAAGACAATTTAAACCTTGAATTAAATCCATAAGCAAATGGAATAAAGATGATCCAAATAAAATAAAGGGATAAATAATAGTCAAATAAAATTAAATGGACTTTAACCAAATTCAATTCTATATGAATGAAGACAAAATTTCTATTATAAATGATTAATTAAATCATGGGAAAAATATTGGAATTTCTAAAGTGGATTAAAAGTTATTTAATAAACTTAAAAAGAATAATTAAATAAAATGATATGGTTTGGAACCATATTCAAATTCATTTCAATAAGGCAAAAGGCCCAATTAAAAATAAATATTAAATCATAAGAAACTATTTGAAATAATTCAAGTGGACTATTTGATCAAAATATTAAACCTACTAACAAGGTTTGAGAAACAATTGGATTTAAACAGATCATTTGAATGAAATATTGTGGATTGAAAACGTATTTAAAATCTTATTTAAATAAACACAAGTGCCTATTTTAAATAAATAATAAACCATAAAAGAATAAAAGAAAATATTCTAAAATGGACTTTAAAATACATTGTTAAACAGCATTAAAACATACTGAATATTTGGAAAAGATTTGAAATGGGAATCTGGATTCAAATGAGAGTTTGAATTTGAAAACAGAAAATCAAAATAGAAAAGGAAAAAGAAATCAGAGAGAAAAAATAAGAAAAGACCAGCCCAACTAAACCTACCCCAGACCCCAGCCCATCTGGCCCAACTAAAGCCCACCCGGCACCCCACTCTCTCTACCTCGATCTTTTCTCACATACGACTTACCCTCACCTCACCGATCATGGACCCCTCTTGTCGTCATCATCTTCTCCAGCGACCCGTTCTTCCCCCCAAACCTCGCTGCTGTTTCTGCCGCTAATTATCGCGTTCAATTCACCTAAATGTTGTGCTAATTACGCCCAGCAATCACGCACGATAAATCACCCATGTCCCCTCTCTATTTACCCCTCAGACACCACACTCTCCGCCCCTAGGCTGCCTGAATTTCTCGCTGCAACCTCCACTGCTCCGGCGAGCTCCTCCAACGATTCTGACATCCCTAGTCACCCCCACTGTCCCTGGTTTCCACGAGCACGCTCCCCATCTCCTTATGCATCCGCCAATACCCACATCTCTCCTGAGCGTGCCCCCTATCGTCGGCAACGACGACGACAGAGCGCCGCCGCTGACTGTCGCGACTCCGTCGAACCTCCCCGGTAAATACTAACTGACCCCCTCACTCTCTTTGACACTCGTGTGCACGCCTCTCTCACCTGCGTCTAACGACACCTTTGTCTTAGCGCGCCCTACATCGTCGCCTCCGTCGACGACCGTGCGCACCCGACGGCAGCAGGAACTCCGGCGAGCAATTCAGGTTAACGTCGTGCGCCCCTTGGACGATGAACACCACCTCGAGCATCTTATCGTCACTGCGAACTCAGTGAGCCACTCCTCTTCCTTCCTCGCTTCCTATCTTCGCCGGAACGCGTCTGCCCGAGTGCGCCGCCACCGTCCATCGTCGTAGCGCCGCCAGATCGTGGTTACTTGACTGCTGCCCGTTAGATCTTAATCGCGGGGCTAGAAACAGATCACTTAAACGAATCGTTACGCTCGATCTAAGCCGTGCGTTGCACTTTAGATCCAACAGCCCATGATGCTCGATCCCAGCGAAGCGGTATCGACCAATGAGGTTAAGACACGTGGCATGTGTCTTGTTTTAAAAACAGAAACATATCTATTAGATGTTTAGATTTGAAAAATTCATAACTTTAGATCTACACGTCCAAAATTTGCAAATTTTATATCACTGGATTCAGAAAAATGAAAACTTTCCAACCATGCCCTTAGTTTAGTGTTTTGATTCTCGAAAATTGTTTGTTTTTGCAGAAATATTTTTAGGCCTATTTTGAATATAAAAATTATTCTAAAAATATTTTTAGGGTATAATCTTTTGAAAATGGTTTGTTTTGAACCTACTGACCATAAAAACCAACTTTTGGATTTAAAAATATATTTTGTGACACTAAGGAATTATTCCTTTGAATAAAAACTTTTATAGTAAAATAAAAATGTTGCTTTGATTTAAAAATGGTTTTTGAGTGAAACCTTTAGTAAATGGAACTGTTTAAAACACTTTGACCATAAACACTAATATTTGTGTTTAAAAACATTTTTGGCTAACACTAGAAATTATTACTTTGGTTTAAATCATTTCTAACAAAACCAAAAATGATTTAAATGGCCATTTTCACTAACTTGATTTTAAATGGTTTTGCCACTTTTATAAATGACCAATAGGTGTTTTAAAATGTTTATAGCCTATTAGAAACCACCTTTCCAAATAAAACAATCTTTTGCATGCTTGCATTGCTTTGTTTTTATTATTTTATGTGGTGAATTGTTTGAATGCTAGATTGAATTTGTGCCTTGATTGAATTATAGTGAAATTTGAAGAGTGTGAATATTGCAAGATCAAGGAGTGAACCTATATTCTCTACCAAAAAGGCAAGTGGTGCTTCATACATTTTGTCCTAATATTTTGACTATGCATTAGTGATATTTCTAAGTAGGACTTGCATGGATTTTTTACTAAGTATGCTATGCCTTGGGTGTTGGGGTTCGTAGCATGGAAAACAAAAAATTTCTATCGCATACAAACAAGCCAAGATCTATCTACTAGATTGTAGCAACGAGTCGATGGAATAACTTACCCTCGAAGATTCCAAAGCGGTTAACGAGAGCAGATTCTCGTGGGTGATGTAGTCGTACACTTCCGATCTCAAGATCGTGTAGACGATCCTTCCCAAGCGTTCGGTGAGCGCTCCCCAATCGGTCACACGTTAGGTACTCTCTGAAGACCTTCCTCTCCTTGTTCCAGCGAGCGGAGGTTGTAGCACTCTCCTCGCGATTCCTGACAAGACAACGTGGTACCTAAGTAGAGGGAGATCCTGCAGGCTTCGCCTTAAGCGGGCGAGCATGGTGGAGTATGAGAAAGCTATTAGTGGTCTAGGGTTTAGACACACCAATTAGAAGGCTCTAAACCAAGGCTAGGGCAATTAGAAGCTCTAAACCAACGGCTCTAAACCGAGGCTTTGGCTAGGGTTTAGATTAGAGGATAGGAACTTGTGTGTCTAGAGGAGGAGGCCCCTCCTCTTATAGGTGGAGAAGGGCGGCCAAGGGAGGAGGAGTCCCTCCCCAACTCGGCCTAGGTGGTGCGCCTTGGCTTGGAAAGGAGGACTCCTCCCCAAGTCGGTTTCAACCTCCTCTTGCTTGTTTCCCTCGTTTCTGTTTTAGCCGTTTGACTTTCAAACCGGCCGTTTGACTTTTCAGTTTGGGATTCAATTTAATCCTTTATTTGGAACAGCGAACACTTAGTACATGATGCAATCATTCCAATGCAATGACACATTCATGTACCCTTCCCTCCGGAGTCTTGGGACATTCCGGCACCTTCTAGAACATTCCGATGAAAACACGGAATCATTCCGAACTCAAAGCGGACTTTCCTTATATGAATCTTATTCTCCGAACCATTCCGGATCACCTCGTGATATACCGGATCCCATCCGAGACTCCGAACAACATTCGGTCTCTTTCTCATAATACCATAACTACTCAAACAACGTTGAATCCTTAAGTGTGTCTCCCTACGGTTCGTGAATTATGCGGACATGATCGAGACACTTCTCCGAACAATAACCAATAGAGGAATCTGGAAATTCATATGGCTCCCACATATTTCTACGATTACTTTGCGATCGAATGAACCACTTACATACGATACCAATTTCCCTTTGTCTCACGATAGTTTACTTATCCGAGGTTATGATCATCGGTATCTCTGCATACCTAGTTCAACCTCGTTACTGATAAGTACTCTTTTCTCGTTCCCGTGATATGTGATCCCTTATGAGCCAGTCACATGCTTGCAAGCTAATTGGATGACATTTCACCGAGAGGGCCCAGAGTATATCTATCCGTCATATGGATGGACAAATCCCACTCTTGATCCATGTGTTTCAACCAATACTTTCCGAACACTCAATGCCACCTTTATAGCCACCCGATTCGGTGTGGTGTTTGATGTCATCAAAGCATCCATCCGGTAAAGGTGATATGCATGATCTCATGGTCGAAGGAATTAGGTTACTATGTATCAGAAAGCATATAGCAATTTGAACTATTGAAATGACTTGATCTTTATGCTACGCTTATCTATAGGAGTATGTCCATCACATCATTCTCCTAATGATATGACCATGTTGTTAATAACATTTCTATGTTCATGATCAGGAAACCATGATCATATATTAACCAACAAGCTAGTTTAACAAGAGGCTTTACTAGGGACTCTTATTTTAGTTTACAAATCACACAAGTATTAATGTTTCCTGTTAATACAATTATAGCATGGTATGTAAACATTTATCATAAGTGTGAAGATATGATAACAACCACTTTATTATTGCCTCTTGGGCATATCTCCAACAGTCTCCCACTTGCACTAGAGTCAATAATCTAGTTTCAAACCTTTGTGTATTCAACACCTATGGCTTTCCGGTGTTGTATGTACACGATTGCTAGTGGTCAACTGATCTCCGGATCGACACTTCCAGTCCGTGTGTAATTGCATGTCTTTGCGTCTCTATGCATCACTCATTCTCTAATGAGATGGCTTGCATAAATTTGGTCCTTTGTGTGACCTTTAGTTCTTTGGGGTTAAAACATGTTGATAATATTGTCGTACAATATATCTTCATAGTATTATCCCGTGAACTACACCTAGTTTGATAACAAACTACTTGACATAAACGCCTCTTTAGTCGCTATTATAGCAGTCATATACTTAGCCTTTTGTTGTAGTATCTGTCACAATGTCTTCACTTTGGAACTCATCCAAATCCATTATGGAACTTACTTTCCATTATATTGTGCCACCCTTAGTTTAGATTGAGATAAACTTAATTTGTATTTTGTGACAAAACTAGTATCAATGTAGTACTCTTACAATGAACTAACCATCTATTTGTCACTTCTACAAATAATATACTCTTAGTTCTTCCAAAAGATCATAATAATATCCTTACTATTGTCCAATGATCATCTTATGAATTATTCTGGTATATGCTCACATCATTTAGAGCATAGGACATATCTGGATTTGTACATATCACAGCATAATTGATATAAATACTCTTTGTGATTTCATACATCAAGTATCAATCTATACTTGAATCTTTGTTTCACTTACCCTGTGTCATTACACTTGAATATATCATCAATATTGAACTCATTCAATCTTTTCTGTGTGACAAGAACCTTTCTTGTAGTTTCTATATTGAACTCATTCAATATCTTGTCTATGTACTTCTGGCACAACCATATTAGCGTCTATTGATGCCAAATATTTGGGTTTTGCCTAAGCCTTTCATCGAGATGAAATTCTTAATATGTGTTAATAAAATATACATCATTTCCAATCAACAATATGTCTTCCACATAACATATTAGAAATATGTCTTAGCGCTCCCACTTAATTTCTTGCAAACGCAAGCATCTTCATTGTCTCTGATGAATTTAAACTCTTTTAACAATTTCATCATTGTGAAGATTCCAACTCCGCGATGCTTACTTTAACCATTGAAGTTTGCATATGCATTTAGCATCCTTTGAATTAACAAAACCCTATGGACCGTGTCATGCACACGTCCTAGGTAACAATTCTATTAGAAAAACTTGTTTTGTTTATTCAACTACCATATAAGAAAATTATATGTAGTGGTTGCTACATTAATCCGTCTAGACTAAATATCACTATGAAAGATCAAACTTTATCATAGTTAACCTTTGAACATTGTTGTGAACTCTTTCCGAACATGTCGACTATTTCATAGATGTGCAACATCCATGTCTATTTCTTTTATAGATCCAAACACAACTGTAAGGTATTACACCTTTCTCGAGGGTCCTTCAAGTTCAAAACTTGATTTCTCGTGTATGGAACCATCACGGATTTTATGGCTTCAAGCCATTTGACGGAGTCAGGGCTCATCATCGCTTCTTTGCATGTAGTCGGATCATTATTGTCAAATAATGATTTAACTCTCAAATCTTGGTATTCGATTGTTCATCCGACCTACTTGTTTCAATAGGAACTTGGATCTCCGTGACCACAACCTTTGAGGTACGTGAGCCATGAGCATTGTTGCTAACTCCGAAACACTTTTCGACTGCAACTTTGCACATATAGCTAAGGTTCTTTTAACCTTATCAAAGTTCTATTGTCCTCCCACTTAACTTTTCACGAAAAATTCCTTCTCAAAGAAACTTGACGTTCTAAGCGACAAACACTTTTGTCTCCGGTGTTTTATGGAGGAATACTTAACATTTATACAAAGACAGGTTCATCCGACTTTGGTTGCACACATCTTTCTTATGCATAGCATACTAATGTTTTAAGAAAGGACTACTTGGGTTTTATCCCAAACCATAACCTTATATGGTGTCATTTCAACGGATTATGATGAAGCTCTTTTCAGTGGAAAAACGGTAATCTCTAAATCTTTTAATCTTTAAAATATAATGGCAGTTTTATGAATTATACCTTTGATCTTACCATGTCAAACAAGGTTTAATTACATACCTCGAACGCTCCATACCCTTATGGTGTTTCGGGAAATGCAAATCCACGGAACAATTCCTTAAATCTTTAGGTATTATGCTAAACTCTGTAACTCAAATATCTTCCTTTATGATCTTTATCATAAACTATTTGTATTCTTGTTACTATGATTTTGCACTTCATGTTGAAAGTCTTTGAACTTTTCAAATGTTTCATACTTCATCCTTATTAAGTAAATATTCATATATTCACTCAAAATTTCGGAGAAAGCATATGAAGTTGAAATCCATCGCTCTTGACTACACATAATAGACTTCGTACAACAATATGTACAATTTACAATAAGCTAGTCTTCCGTTCCCTTTTGGCCTATGAACGAAGTTTCAATTATCTCTAGGAAAGTTTCACAAGTGTCATTTGATCAAAAATCAAAAGACTCCAAAATTCCATCCACATGGAGTTTCTTCATGTTTTCTTTCCAGTATAATTTAAACGGCGATGTCACTTCCTAAGTGATCTTTCAATCAATTTGTCTTTCGACATCTTTAGCACTAGTTTTATGGATGTGATATCTCCAACGAGATTTGCGAATCCATCTTTTATGGATTACGACAATTATTTGAACAACCCTTTTGTTATCATAATACCTGATAAAACAAATCTTTGAAGGCAAGCTTTGATGTTTAACGAGCAACACAATAACCCTTTATTTGTTCTCGATGAACATCATCACATATTCTTTTGCTAGTTACTTAGGCCATTGTAGTTCATGAATTGTGTTGTTTCGTATGACGATTCACACCAACAAATTCAGTATCAAATACTTGAGAACCACATTGTTTAACAAGCAAAGAATATAGCCATAACATGTATATCATCTATATACATAAGCTGAACAATTCTAGTCTTTTCCTTTCTGCCATATACTTATGAGATTTTCTTTCAATATTTCCTTTTCTGTTTGTAAGAATCTATCAACATCAATAGTGGAGTCATACATATGACATATAGTCCAAAGCGTGTATAGTTAAATACCAATGTCTTTGGACTTGCACTTTGAAGTAGATCACCATCATCAAATGTTTGGTGTTCTTTCAAATTCCTTTCTTTAGTAATCTCTTGGTGTAGTAAACATTTTACCTAAGTTAAAGATTCACCCTCATCATGGAATCGCCCATGATCAAGCTACTTTTAGCTTATAACGATGAATTATGAGTATAATGTTGCTATCCAAAACCTTTTGGTGGATTAGGACAACAAGTGTCTCCAACCTTTTGCAAATTCTCATAAAAATATGAGAACATGAACTTTGCCATATTATACTCTATCATGTTGTAACCAAAACTTCGTTTCAGATATCACAATATCTTCCACACATCATGGTTTCTGAAACAACTCTTTCAGATCCTAGATAACCTTGATATTAAGAGAATCCTTTGAATATCAAGAATCATGGAGACAAACATGATACTTATATACTAACACTTGGAATTGTTACTCTTGATTTAATACTAATTATTAAACTTCATGGAGTAACCGGAACTTACTGAAAGTTTGCAATAGGATTTTTTTAAACTTTAGATTAACACTTCAAAACAATACGATACCGGTTAAAAAGTAACTAACCAGAATTCTATAGTTCTATCATCTCAATTATAACTAAGCGCAAGGTGGTAAACGGATGCCAATGACTACAACAACTATGCAAATTCACTTTGATTTAGTTTATGATAAATTGAGTTCTAATTAATAATTAAATTAATCTAGGTGAACTCCCACTCAAAACAATATCCCTTACATTGTTTTAGTGATCACACGAACCAAATCCACCACATCAAAACCGATCATCACGAGAGTTGATATAGCTTCAATGGCGAACAATCAACATGTTCATCATATCTACTATATGACTCATGCTCTACCTTTCGGTAATCCGTGTTCCTGAGGCCATGTCTGTACATGCTAGGCTCGTCAAGATCAAACCTTAGTTTCCGCATAAGCAATTCTGGCTTGCTCACATTGTATACACTTGTAGGATCTAACACACCCGATCATCACGTGGTGCTTCGAAACAACAAGCTTTAGCAACGGTGCTAACTAAGGGTGAACACTTTATGACTTGAAATTCATGTGCATGAGGGATCATCTTATAATGCTACCGTCGTCTACTAAGCAATACAAGATGCATAAAGGATTAACATCACATGCAATTCATAATATGTGATATGATATGGCCTTTCTTCTTTGTGCTTACGATCTCCATCTTCTAGCACGAACATGATCTCCATCATCACCGGCATTGCATCAAGGTCAATGACGCTTCTCCATGGTTGTCGTCCACCGGCTTCAACTATTACAACTACTTTGAATAGACACGCGGGTCTTAACATGAATTAAAGACAACCATATGGCTCCTGCCGGTTGCCAACTTACAATAAGGAACATTGCATACATCAAATATAATCACAATCATGGCCATATCACATCACTGCACACCCCTGCAAAACAAAGTTAGACGCCTCTACTTTCTTTGCATATTTTACGTGGTTTGGGGCTTTTAATAAGTGTCGTTCTAACTTACGAACAAGAACCACAACATTGATACTAGCATTATTGATCACCCGTTGTAAATTGGATCTTAACTATGTTAGGAGAAACCGGCACCCGCAAAGCCACTTATGCAATACAAGTTGCATGTCAAGCGTGGAGCAAGTCTCATGAACGATGTCATGTAAGGTTAGCCCGGGCCGCTTCATCCCAACATACCGTAAGATGCAAAGTACACAAGAAGCAATCGACAATAAAAGCATCAATGCCCACAATGACCATTGTGTTCTACTCAAATGTGAGATCTACATATAGACACGGCTCTGATACCACTGTAGGGGTTCGTAGCATGGAAAACAAAAATTTTCTATTGCATACAAACAAACAAGCCAAGATCTATCTACTAGATTGTAGCAACGAGTCGATGGAATAACTTACCCTCGAAGATTCCAAAGCGGTTAACGAGAGCAGATTCTCGTGGGTGATGTAGTCGTACACTTCCGATCTCAAGATCGTGTAGACAATCCTTCCGGCGCTGTGTTCCAAGCGCTCCCTTGATCGGTCACACGTTCGGTTTTCGACGAAGACCTTCCTCTCCCTTGTTCCAAAGCAGCGGAGGTTGTAGCACTCTCCTCGCGATTCCGTGACTGTGGCGTGGTACCTAAGTAGAGGAGATCCTGAGGCTTCGCCTTAAGCCGGAGCGAGCATGGTGGAGTATGAGAAAGCTATTAGTGGTCTAGGGTTTAGACACACCAATTATAAGGCTCTAAACCGAAGGCTAGGGCAATTAGAAGCTCTAAACCAAAACGGCTCTAAACCGGAGGCTTTGGCTAGGGTTTAGATTAGAGGATAGGAACTTGTGTCTAGAGGAGGAGGCCCTGCCCCTCCTCTTATAGGTGGAGAAGGGCCGGCGGCCAAGGGGAGGGAGGGGAGTCCCTCACCAACTCGTCCTAGGTGGTGCGCCGGCTTGGAGAGGAGGGACTCCTCCCCCAAGTCGGTTTCAACCTCCTCTTGCTTGTTTCCCTCAGTTTCCTGTTTTAGCCGTTTGACTTTCAAACTGGCCGTTTGACTTTTCAGTTTGGGATTCAATTTAATCCTTTATTTGGAACAGCGAGAACACTTAGTACATGATGCAATCATTCCAATGCAATGACACATTCATGTACCCCTTCCCCTCTGGAGTCTTGGGACATTCCAAAGACCTTCTAGAACATTCCGATGAAAACACGGAATCATTCCCGAACTCAAAGCAGGACTTTCCTTATATGAATATTATTCTCGGACCATTCCGGATCACCTCGTGATATCCGGATCCCATCCGAGACTCGAACAACATTCGTATCTTTCTCATAATACCATAACTACTCAAACAACGTCAATCCTTAAGTGTGTCTCCCTACGGTTCGTGAATTATGCGACATGATCGAGACACTTCTCCTAACAATAACCAATAGAGGAATCTGAAATTCATATGGCTCCCACATATTTCTACGATTACTTTACATCGAATGAACCACTTACATACGATACCAATTTCCCTTTGTCTCACGATAGTTTACTTATCCGAGGTTATGATCATCGGTATCTCGCATACCTAGTTCAACCTCACATCGATAAGTACTCTTTTCTCGTTCCCGTGATATGTGATCCCTTATGAGCCAGTCACATGCTTGCAAGCTAATTGGATGACATTTCACCGAGAGGGCCCAGAGTATATCTATCCGTCATATGGATGGACAAATCCCACTCTTGATCCATGTGTTTCAACCAATACTTTCCGAACACTCAATGCCACCTTTATAGCCACCCAGTTACGGTGTCGTGTTTGATGTCATTAAAGCATCCATCCGGTAAAGGTGATATGCATGATCTCATGGTCGAAGGAATTAGGTTACTATGTATCAGAAAGCATATAGCAATTTGAACTATTGAAATGACTTGATCTTTATGCTACGCTTATCTATAGGAGTATGTCCATCACATCATTCTCCTAATGATATGACCCTATTGTTAATAACATCTCTATGTTCATGATCAGGAAACCATGATTATATATTAACCAACAAGCTAGTTTAACAAGAGGCTTTACTAGGGACTCTTATTTTAGTTTACAAATCACACAAGTATTAATGTTTCCTGTTAATACAATTATAGCATGGTATGTAAACATTTATCATAAGTGTGAAGATATGATAACAACCACTTTATTATTGCCTCTTGGGCATATCTCCAACATTGGGAAATCCTAGTAGATGATGCCTTAGTAGAATTTTCCCTAATTTAAGAGTCTTGCTACTATTATGCTTAGCCTAGCTAGTAGAAAACAACGGTGGCACTACAAGGAATCTAGCTATATATGACCCTCCATTTTCGTCACGAAATCGTCATAGTAGTCTGTTTATGACGATTCTATGAAGATTTTGAGATCGTCGAAAGCTGAGCGTCACAAATGAACTATAACGACGATTTTGGTGAAATCGTCATAACCGTCTATGACGATATTGGATCGTCATAACTGTTATGACGATCCCATATCGTCACGGGCGGTCTAGCCTCGCCAGGTCAGATCCTATGTGGCTAATCCGACGTGGCAAAATTATGACGAAACTAAATCGTCTTAAATCAAAATCAGCCCAGTCCACTTTGATGGTGTATATGGGCCTAGCCCAAATTTCGCTTGTTTATGTTTTTTCTAACAATTCACGTTACATGGGCACAGCCCATCAATTATTTTCTAATTTTAGGCCTTTTTACAGACTATTTATTTCTATTTTCGGCCTTTTTGTCAAGCGGGTCCAAATTGTCAGTTCCTTCCAGAGTTGGTCCCAGTTGTCAGTACCTTCGAGAGATGGTCCCAATCGTCAGGTTTTGGTTTTTTCACAGCTAATTAACAATCAATATTCCAATCATAAAGCAGAAAGAAAATAGATGAAAATCTTTAAATAGGATACAATACACAGTATGATAGTCAGCACAGTTATACACACATGGAATTCCCACTTTACATCACAACCAATTCAACCATCGAATCTTTCATACCCTAGAATCTACAAATCAAACTCTTAGCAGGAACTCTGGAACTTCTTCAGCACATAGCTCTTGTAAACAAGATGATTTTCTTTGTGTACTCGACCTCGGCCGTCTTTCAGCAGGTCAACCAATCAACAGCCTTGCATTTCAAACAGCTAAGTACCATTAGCACAGGACCAAATCACCAAAATGCGCATGTACAAAGCAATTGAAACGATGGAATTTGTACTAGGGGATAACAAGGAATCTTCCAAATTTGTTGTGTTCTATTGATGAAGTTATAACATCAAAGTGTCCTATATGAGTCATGATAGTAATCAGTTCTTATACTACTATGGTTTTGGTGAGGAAGGGACAAATGAAGACAATGCAGCGAGCATATTGTAAGTAGTACTTTTCAATGATTCCTTGAATAGCTAAGCAACAAGCTACTGAAAACTTGGAATACCAATTAAAGATTGCATGTCTAAAATAACCAAGCGAATGAGCATCCAACAGTTACATCTAGAAGCACAGAAGACTAGAGTTCTACTATGATTATGATTCAGCAGAAGAACAGTCTGTGTTTATACCATACAAGAACACAATCTGTGTTCAGTAGAAGAATGAGCACACAAATGGCAAACATGCCGAATTAGAAGATCAAAAATGGATAAAATAAGCATGTACTAGAATTTCTGGAGCTTGCATAGATGGAACAGTTTGAGAAGGAACTATGATTAAGCAGCATCAATTTAATTGGGAATACAACATTTCATTGATATTTTATAGAACTAAGTGTTCTGCAGAAACAGTAGTGGGAATACATAAAACAAACTTAACTAGCTAGAGAAAAAAGACGATTCATTATGATACAACATAGTATGAATGAATGATCCCAAGAAACAGTACATGAGAACAAAGCATGGCTGAAGAAAAGAAAGATGACATACTATTGTACAATATGGAACCAGGAGCTACCACATAAGACATTGCACTACTTCAGGGATTGTAAGATTTGTGTTGCTGCACGCCCGACTGGAGTTGCCCTGCAGCATTTTGTTCTTGACCGTTAGGACACAATATAAATCACGGGAATCAATATAAATCACCACTTTCACTCATTTTGAGGATCACTGAGAAGCAAGCTTCACCAGGCCTCAAACAAGAAGGCGCACTGGTTTCTGAGCTAACAGAGCTTCTGAGCCACACCCAATTCATTTTTCAGTTCAGCTTATCTCAACACTATGAGTTTATAAGATAAAATGGACTCATTTTCACAATTCAAGGCAAAGTAGAGTCACAGGACCATGTTTTCTATCAGGGAGGATGGAAAAAATTTATCAGGAGCCCAGTGGCCTGCCCCACCATTTCACAATCCAACCCAATTGCATCTACTAACTAAAAATACCCCAGGAGAATCTCACCTTTCCTATCCTAGCCACAGCCCAACCCAAGCAGAGGAGAGCATCCGAGTCAGGCAAGCAACCACTATCCAGTACACCGAACATCAGAGTCTCAGACGGTTGGCAGAGGATGAGGAGGAGGAGAAGTACCTACGACCGGACATGGTTTCGGCCGGGCTGGAACCAAAAGGCGACATTCTCGCGAGCGCGCCATAGCCCCCTCCCTCGTACGCCGACGGGCTCGGCGATGCTAGAGGCTGGCGGTTCTCCGCGCACCCGTCCCGCTCCTCCACCTTCACCGCCGCCATCGCGCCCATCACCATCACTCACCGCCGCCACGTCATCCACGCCGCCGCCGCCGCCTGAAACCACCACAGCAACATCCACATCAGAGAATCCCCCCACGGGAACGTGTCGAGAAAGCACAAAAACCGAAGAGTCGGCAGCGACGGTGAGTTGAACCTGACAATACATAGCTGAACCTGATCAGATGTTACTGGAAGTTTCTCTTTTTAATCAAGAAGTGCATATTATAAGTCCCAGGATGCAAGTATAGTTCAATGGTAACCAACGTTAAGTTTTAATAAGTGATATTATCAACCTGATGTGCTTTTACTCTTTACTAGCCTGGAACATAATAAATCATGGTTCTCATTATCTTTGTGGCAACAAATTAACTAGATGCTAGCACAACATAACAAACAACTGACTATAGCTTGATACAAGAGTGTATTCATAGTGGACATGCATCAATACAAGAGCATAACATAGGAACCCGCAAGAAATACAAGTTTTGTGAAATGATAATGCAGAAACCTGAAAACAGAGAACAAGAAGGAAGCTTCCACAACTGTTTCATGGCCAGGAAAACTAAGAGGTCATGTCACAGGATTTCTCTTTGCCTTTGGCTTCACAAAAACCATCAGTTAAAATCAACATAGTATGGATGGTTCTCTATTTTGTAGGAATCTAAATATAGAGTAGGACTTTTTATCTTGAAACAAAAACCATCCTTATGTATTTAGCTAATCTTACATTGTAGGCCAGAATAATAAATCCATTACAGATATTGCTAGGAAACTGTATTTTTTTCCATGTGAATAACTACTGAATATGCAATTTGATTCTCACCCTCTGCTTGACAAATAGGGGCCAGGTTTGGATTATTTGGGGATCATAATCAGCATCAACTAACTACTTAGCAAGACATGTTTGGATGCTAAAGGTACTAGTTCATCACCAACCGAAGAAAAATAAGGTGGGATGCCACGCCACCGGGCTGAGAGGAGCGGCGGTGTGGAGGTGCGGAGAAGAGAGGGAGACTCACCGGGCTGACCCTAAAGACGCGGAAGGCCGGTCCGCGAGGATGGCGAGGACCACGTAGTGATGGTCAGAAGGCAGAGCACCGGAGCCGGCCATACATGCCTCACGGCGCAGGAGAACCCTTGACCCTCCAACATCCAACATAGGGCGACGACGACAGCCTCCGCTTGCCACAACCCTCCAGATCTCCGGCCCGCCACTGGGAACCTTGCCGGACGTCCGACGGGCAAAATTGGTTAGCTACGGGCTCGCGTGTGTTTCTCCGGCGAGGATGGGGTGGCTGCGTGAGGAAGGGGCAGAGATGATGGCTGCGTGATTCTGCAGCGTGGAGGGGACTTCTCTGGATCGAGGATGGAGAGATACTATGACCTAGCGGAATGGAGGGGTGGGGATGGTTTGTCCAAACTGCCCCTCTCTTTTTCTCTTTCGGTGGTGGCGTTTGGGTCTTTTTCTTTTGTGGTTCTGGAATTTCAGGGAACAAATTTTGGACATTGGATGAGATCATGTGGATGGCTGGGATCTATGAGAGGAGTGATCCGTGGGTAGTCTATCTGTGTCATATGATTGGTTGGCTCTATTCCGCATGGCAAACAATCAATGTCCAAGGTTTTATGGCTTTTGGGCAAACAATCAATGTGTTGTCTGATTGGTATGGCTTTTGGGCAACCACCAAATGACAGTTTTAGAATGGTACCGCCACATTTTGTAGAAATATTAGACCACCTTACATGAACAATGTCCCAACCGGGGTATCTCAAACCTTTCCGTACACCACTGGCAAAAAAGACAAATTCCTGCCGAATCGGCAGGAAGTGGGTCCGGTTTGAACTACAGGTACATGATCCGATGCTCATGATTTTTGGTAAAAATCATTTTTAGACTCATATTATCATGTTTCTTCAGAGATCCAATGCAAGTTTAGCGAGGCTCGGCCCCTAGCTAAGAACCTTCATGCCCGCCGTTTTGACCATAGTTTGAAACGGGCATAAAAAAATAAAAAACGATCCGATCAACGCAAATCCTTCGCGTGGTGTCTTATTATGTGACATATTTACAAGGAAAAATAAAAAAGGCCACCCTTCCAGGTCCAACCGAAGATATCGACATATAGTACTAGCTCGGTAGTAAATCAAAATTGAAAGCATGGTGCGGTGGTTAGAATGCCATGTCCAGAGTTCAGGGGAGGGCGCGGGTTCGAACCCCGCTAGTTGCCCATTTTTGGTCGACTTTGGCTAAGCCCAATAACTAACTTTATCTTAAGAAGACTGCTGCTCGGAATTAGTACAAGAACTGTAGTGTGGTGTAGTGGTTAGTGGACCAAGAGAGTGTAGGTGTGGGCATGGGTTCGATCCCCCTTTCTTGTCTACTTTTTTCAATTATTTCCTGTAGAGGTGGTGCCAGGTCAGTTAAACGTATACAATAATTAACATATAG
Organism: Avena longiglumis; assembly: GCA_030063025.1. Lineage (NCBI taxonomy): Eukaryota > Viridiplantae > Streptophyta > Magnoliopsida > Poales > Poaceae > Avena > Avena longiglumis. Next base: position 525,759,735 of record CP125975.1, read on the forward strand.
GCATGCCATGGTGGCGTAATTGATGATGTGGCCGACGAATATATTATATTTTAGATGATATGACGATTTAAATTGGTTATAATGCGGAATAAATAAGGCTATAAGCCGCATCCTGAAGGTTATGACGATTTTGTATGCTGAAATTACGACGATCTTGACAAAATTGTCATAATTTTATAGGATTTTAACCTCTCTAAACAGCCTATGACAATTTTCTGCCAAATCGTCATAGATCTATGACGTTTTCATTTCCCGTCACTACGAAAAGGTCACAAGTTAACACATTTCTTATAGTGTGGATTATATTCATGCTATGAGATATTTCTAAGTCTATGACTTGTGTTTTGTTTAATAAAACAACTATGTGAATGAATCACCTGGGTGGAATGGAATGAAAGGTTTGTGTTGAGTTGTTACACAAGTCTAGTATATTGGGTAAAACTTGTGTATCACAAGTCCAGTATACTGGGGAAAACTTGGTATCACACTTGTGGAAAGCCACCCAGGAACAAAGAGATTTGAGATGTCAAATGTTGAGAAGCTTCAAGTGTAGCCACTTGGCATTATGGGCTCTGCCTGAATCATATAGGTTGCAATAACTTAGCCAGATGGACAGAAGGTGGTAGGGGGTGATAGGTTTGGAACGCGCCCATTTTGGTCTAAGGGAAGGCTTCTGAAAGATCTTGTCTCGATGCATGTCGAGTCTTGTGGGGAAAGTGCACAACCTCTCGAGAGAGTAAAATCTAAGTACTTAGCCGTGTCGCCGGCAATGGAGAATTTGAGCACCAAGACATGGAAGCTATCAAGGATCTCCTCATCCCAATTTCTAAGTTAAAAGCTTGTGGTTGAACAAGGGTAAAGGGTAGCCAATTCTATTGGTTGTTCCTTGGGTGATTTGACAAATAAAAACTTAGTGTTTTCAAATGATAAGGAAAATCTATTTTGAGCAAAGCAAGCCTAAGCTCCACTTAGACAAATGCATATAGATTATAGATACCACTATTCTACCATAATATCACTTGCCAATACAATTCGAATGTATTGACCCTTGTGGCTGTAACTTATTATGTTGCAGCTTTGTTTGATGTTAGTGAAGTATGTTGAATAGGATTATAAGTCTACAACCAACATGATTGCATGTGGCACTTTGAAGATGAAGGACTCCATGCTATATAGATATTCTGCTGCATTGTAATATGATAGCCAAATGAGCTATGTAAGATGTAATGAATTATTTTATTCCTGGTTATAAAGTTGTATTATGACCTTTGTTTCTTGATATTACATCTTAAACTGTGGATGCTAGCTATTGATCCAGGGACTAGCATTGTAAACATAGGGATCTCTACCTTATCAGGTTGGGACCTCTACAGATGGTATCAGAGCACTGTGTTTCCTGTAAGAATTGTAACCCTAAGATTGGACAAAACCCCTTAGAAAAATATGAGTTGTATTTGTTCAAAACTTATTACAAACAATCTTGTAAACTCTTTCCTCAACCTTTTTTTGGTTTTGATTCTACATCTCTTCCTTTTCAAACTTGATGGACAAAAACTTCAACAAGAGCAAAGACATCAACTTGAGCAAAGACTTCACCGTCATCAAAGACTTGACATCAGATTTTCACCAAGGACTTCAACCTAGATATCACTAAGGACTACAAGTGAGATAGGAAGAATACTCAAGACTTGAAGACTAAGGAAACACAACCAAGAAGTAACCATCATCACCTTTGAATCTTTGTGACCAAGACACAAGAATTTCTCCAAGCATACAATGATCTTGTTCATGAAGAAACAAATCAAGAAGAATGAAATTATCCCAAGTGATAACCATAGTTGGACCACCATACTAGTGATTAGATTGATCACACCAACTGTTGTGACCAAGATGTGGTGTAGGAAAAATATTTTGTTGCCTAAAACATGCTTGAATCTTGTTGTTTGAGTGGAATGTTTGATTGTGATTGCTTGCACATTGCTTGTGTGATTTGTTGTGTGTGAGTAGAATTCTTCCTCTGGAAATCTTTTGCCTATTCTAATCCCAATCCAACCCTCCAAGAGACCACAACTCCAACATCAAGGATTGTGACAACAATAACCAAGATATGCACATGAGAGAAGAACTTCTAGCAACCCAAGCCCAGTTGAGTCAAGTGACAACTCAGTTTTTAGCCAACAACAATGAATTAGACCCACCATGCAAAAATTCTTGGAAACTCAATCCCAATTGTTGCATAGGATGACCAACCAAATGATCAACATGAGAAGCAACCATTTCCAAGGAGATTGTGACAACAATGATGTCAAGGATGATATTATGGAAGGAACTCAAGCTTGCAATATTTGTGGAGACATGGAACACACTTACAAAGAGCATAAAGACCAATGCCCTAATTGTGAAGAGAAACACCCAACTAAACAATGCCCTACATCTCAAGTGACTTGTTTCCTATGTGAAGGAAATGATCATGTCCCTATCCAATGCCCCATCTATCCTATAGTTCAACAAATGAAACAAGATGGAATGCATCAAATGTTTGGAAACCTCCATAAGGGAACAACTTCTACCAAGAAGGATAAAAACAAAGTCAGAACCATGCCTCATAGAGTCATACCCAAAGTGACCACAAAGTGTTGCTACTCATGTGGAGAAGAAGGTCATATCTCTAGTAACTGCCCCAAGAAGAGAGAAAGATTTCCCACCTTTGTGGTAAAATATGAAGAGCATGAACTGGAAGAACTCCTAGCTTTGGAGAGACCCAAAAATAAGAAATGCCCCAACCCCGACAAGCAAGACAAAAGCCAAGTGCAATGTTTCAATTGCAAAGAGATGGGCCACTATGCCAATGATTGTCCAGAAAAGAAGAAGAACAAAGGAAACAAACAAGAGGCAATGATACCAAAGAAGAAGAAGGATATTAGCCAATTGATGTGTTTCAAATGCAAAGAGCTAGGCCATTATGCAAGCAACTGTCCAGAGAAGCTACATCAAGATCCCAAGTAAGCCAAGATGTAATCTAGTTGAAAATCTTTTAAGGATGGTAGTACCCTAGTTATCTTGAAGACAACTTGTAACCTCTAGCCTTCCCAAATCTCGGGACGAGATTTCTTTTAAGGGTGGTAGCCTGTCACATCCCAAACTTTTCCAAATTTTGAAATGTGAAAAATAAATAAACAAAAGAAACAATTGTTGAAATTTAGGGTAAAAAGAAACTTTTTTGCTTCTAAATGTAAACATCAAAACCCTTCTTGAACAAATTTGAATAAAAGGACATCCAAAAAATTTCAATCAAGTGAAATGCATTCATCAAAGAATGTATCTTGAAATTTAAAACTTGGGAAAAGTTAAACCAAAACCCTAGAACCCTAATGGAAGAAAATCATTTCCAAGATCTCTCTAAGACTATGGATTTGGTCCATATAAAAATTCAGCAACAATCATTTTAAAATGATAAACAAAAATATTATAAAACCATAGAAATTGGTTTCACTCAATTTGGAACCATGGATAAAAACTTATGAAATTAATAAGTTAAAAAGGGAATAATTTCCAAAGATAATAAAGCTCCTAACTAAAATGCATGCCAAATCTTGAGAAAAGTAATCCTAAAAGGATTTAAAAAGTTAAACAAATATTAAATAAAATCATACAAATTGGAATCACCAATTTTGGATATTTAAATAAAAAGATATGGATTTTATAAGATAAATAAATAAGGAATATTAAAAGACAAATTAAAACTTGGCCAATCTATAAACAAATGGAAGTTATTGAATAATAAAAAGGAGTAAAAGATTATTTAAATAAAATCATAAGGATTGAACAACATTCAATTTAAATAAAGACAAATTGCCTAAACTAAATAATAAATCCCAAGGAAATTATTTAGAAGACAATTTAAACCTTGAATTAAATCCATAAGCAAATGGAATAAATATAATCCAAATAAAATAAAGGGATAAAGAATAGTCAAATAAAATTAAATGGACTTTAACAAAAGTCAATTCTATATGAATGAAGACAAAATTTCTATTATAAATGATTAATTAAATCATGGGAAAAATATTGGAATTTCCAAAGTGGATTAAAAGTTATCTAATAAAATTAAAAATAATAAAATAATAATTAAATAAAATTATATGGTTTGGAACTATATTCAAATTCATTTAAATAAGGCACAAGGCCCAATTAAAAATAAATATTAAATCATAAGAAACTATTTGAAATAATTCAAGTGGACTATTTAATCAAAATATTAAACCTACTAAAAAGTTTTGAGAAACAATTGGATTTAAACAAATCATTTGAATGAAATATTATGGATTGAAAACGTATTTAAAATCTTATTTAAATAAAGACAAGTGCCTATTTAATAAATAATAAACCATTAAAGAATAAAAGAAATTATTCGAAAATGGACTTTAAAGTACATTGTTAAACAGTATTAAAACATACTGAATATTTGGAAAAGATTTGAAAAAAAAATCTGGATTCAAATGAGAGTTTGAATTTGAAAACAGAAAATCAAAATAGAAAAAGGAAAAATAAATCAGAGAGAAAAAAATAAGAAAAGACCAGCCCAACTAAACCTACCCCAGACCCCAGCCCATCTGACCCAACTAAAGCCCACCCGGCACCCCACTCTCTCTACGTCGATCTTTTCACACCGCACAGCTTACCCCTCACCTCGCTGACCACGGGACCCACTCTTGCCGCGTCATCATATTCTCTAGCGTCCCGTTCATCCCCCCTAACCTCACTGCCGTTTCTGCCGCTAATTCTCGCGTTCAATTCACCTAAATGCTATGCTAATTACACCCAACGATCACGCACGATAAATCGTCCATGTCCCTTCTCTCTTTCTCCCTCAGACGCCACACACTCTCCGCCCCTAGGCTGCCTGAATTTCTCGCTGCAACCTCCACTGCTCCGGTGAGCTCCTTCGACGATTTCGACCACCCAAGTCACCCCCACTGTCCCTTGTTTCCACGAGCATGCTCCCCATCTCCTTACGCATCCGCCAACACCCACAGCTCTCCCGCGCGTGCCTCCTAGCGTCGCAACGACGACGACAGAGCGTCGCCGCTGACTGCCGTGACTCCATCGAACCTCCCCGGTAAATCCTGACCGCCCCCTCACCCTCTTTGACACTCGCGTGCACGCCTCTCTCACCTGCATCTAACGACACCTTTGGTTGGTCTTAGCGCTCCCTACATCGTCGCCTCCGTTGATGATCGTGCGCACTCGACGGCAGGAGGAACTCCGACGAGCGATTCAGGTCAACGCCGTGCGCCCCTTCGACGATGACGACCACCTCGAGCATCTTCTCGTCACTGCTAACTCGGTGAGCCACTCCTCTTCCTTCCTCACTTCCTATCTTCGCCGGAACGCGTCTGCCCGAGCGCGCCTCCACCGTCCACCGTCGTAACGCCGCCAGATCGTGGTCACTTGACTGCTGCCCGTTAGATCTTAATCACGTGGCTAGAAACAGATCACTTAAACGAATTGTTACGCTCGATCTGAGCCATGCGTTGCACTTTAGATCCAACATCCCACGATGCTCGATCCTAGCGTAGCGATATCGCCCAATGAGGTTAAGACACGTGGCTTGTGTGTTGTTTTAAAAACAGAAACATATCTATTAGATGTTTAGATTTAAAAAATTCATAACTTTAGATCTACACGTCCAAAATTTGAAATTTTATATCACTGGATTCAGAAAAATGCAAAATTTCCAACCATGCCCTCAGTTTAGTGTTTTGCTTCTGGAAAATTGGTTGTTTTTGCAGAAACGTGTTTAGGCCTATTTTGAATATAAAATTTATTCTAAAAATGTTTTTAGGGTAAAAGCTTTTGCAAATGGTATGTTTTGAACTTACTGACCATAAAAACCAACTTTTGGATTTAAAAATATATTTTGTGACACTAAGGAATTATTCCTTTGAATAAAAGCTTTTCTAGTAAAATAAAAATGTTGATTTGATTTAAAAATGGTTTTTGAGTGAAACCTTTAGTAAATGGAACTGTTTAAAACACTTTGACCATAAAAACTAATATTTGTGTTTAAAAACATTTTTGGCTAACACTATAAATTATTACTTTGGTTCAAATCATTTCTAACAAAACCAAAAATGATTTAAATGGCCATTTTCACTAACTTGATTTTAAATGGTTTTGACACTTTTATAAATGACCAATAGGTGTTTTAAAATGTTTATAGCCTATTAGGAACCACCTTTCCAAATAAAACAATCTTTTGCATGCTTGCATTGCTTTGTTTTTATGTGGTGAATTATTTGAATGCTAGATTGAATTTGTGCCTTAATTGAATTATAGTGAACTTTGAAGAGTGTGACTATTGCAAGATCAAGGAGTGAACCTATATTCTCTACCAAAAAGGCAAGTGGTGCTTCATACATTTTGTCCTAATATTTTGACTATGCATTAGTGATATTTCTAAGTAGGACTTGCATGGATTTTTTTACTAAGTATGCTATGCCATGGGAAATCCTAGTAGATGATGCCTTAGTAGAATTTTCCCTAATTTAAGAGTCTTGCTACTATTATGCTTAGCCTAGCTAGTAGAAAACAAGGGTGGATTATATTCATGCTATGAGATATTTCTAAGTCTATGACTTGTGTCTTGTTTAATAAAACAACTATGTGAATGAATCACCTGGGTGGAATGGAATGAAAGGTTTGTGTTGAGTTGTTACACAAGTCTAGTATATTGGGTAAAACTTGTGTATCACAAGTCCAGTATACTGGGGAAAACTTGGTATCACACTTGTGGAAAGCCACCCAGGAACAAAGAGATTTGAGATGTCAAATGTTGAGAAGCTTCAAGTGCAACCACTTGGCAGTATGGGCTCTACCTGAATCATATAGGTTGCAATAACTTAGCCAGATGGACAAAAGGTGGTAGGGGTGATAGGTTTGGAACGCGCCCATTTTGGTCTAGGGGAAGGCTTCTGAAAGTTCTTGTCTCGATGCATGTCGAGTCTTGTGGGGAAAGTGCACCACCTCTCGAGAGAGTAAAATCTAAGTACTTAGATGTGTCCCCGACAATGGACAATTTGAGCATCAAGACATGGAAGCTATCAAGGATATCCTCATCCCAATTTCTAAGTTAAAAGCTTGTGGTTGAACAAGGGTAAAGGTTAGCCAATTCTATTGGTTGTTCCTTGGGTGATTTGACAAATAAAAACTTAGTGTTTTCAAATGATAAGAAAAATCTATTTTGAGCAAAGCAAGCCTAAGCTCCACTTAGCCAAATGCATATAGATGATAGATACCACTATTCTACCATAGTATCACTTGCCAATACAATTCAAATGTATTGACCCTTGTGGCTGTAACTTATTATGTTGTAGGTTTGTTTGATGTTAGTGAAGTATGTTGAATAGGATTACAAGTCTACAACCAACATGATTGCCTATGGCACTTTGAAGATGAAGGACTCCATGCTATATATATATTCTGCAGCATTGTAATATGATAGCCAAATGAGCTATGTAAGATGTAATGAATTATTTTATTCCTGGTTATAACGTTGTATTATGACCTTTGTTTCTTGATATTACATCTTAAACTGTGGATGCTAGCTATTGATCCAGGGACTAGCATTGTAAACACAGGGATCTCTACCTTATCAGGTTGGGACCTCTACATTAGGGCAGTCCCAATGCTATATTGTTGATGAATTTCTAATTTCCACATTAGATTGTTTGCTTAGTTGGAACACTAATTAATAATACATAGGTGAACATCGTATCTTACTGACAATATGGCTCTTGTCCGAGTTCTCGAGGTAAATTGATTTCTGCCCGACATCAGGCACTCATACTCCTCCTCCCATAGTACTCTTGTTTCTCGTCATGGTGTTGCCCCTGATTCTTATTTGACCCTTGTCATTATCGACCTCTTGACGGTCAATGCTTGTAACACCCTCAGAATCGGACCTATGCAAGTTTGAGCAAAATTCGCCAAACCCGCATAGAAACGATTCAAAGGTGCCCACCAGGCACTTTCGTGCGGGTGGAAAACGAAGTAATAACATTACACAACAGTCCTCGATGGGACCCACAGAATAGATATATATATAACAGCGACTCAAAGAGTCAAGAAGACAGATATAATATACAAGATCCAAATCATCTTGAAAATGGTAGAGCGTCCGACTACGGACAAGAAGCAAATGGGGCTAAGAGCCCTGAAGAATAACCAATGGCGTCCATAACCCTGCCCAGGCCAAGCCGGAAGGGTAACCCTGCTAACGACGTCGATCTCAAAACCTGCTTAAACAAAAGGGGTGCCGACAAAGGGCAAAAGAAAGAAGGAAGGCCAAGATCGAGGCTAGTACACGGCGAGGCTAGAATTCGGTCCTCGCCTACATAGGTATGGTGGATTGAGCGGCGGCAAGATGCACTAAACAACCTATAGAGACTCGATACAACTGGCGGATATCGAGAGGATAAGAATGACCTAACCGGATCCAACTCGATACTATCATCAAACAAACCCATCCTGGTTTCCCTCGAGACCAAACGAGGAAGTCAACCGAGGAACTCACACGGTTGGCGTTTTATTTATTCGGTTATCGTTGCAGCAATTACTAGTCGTTAAAGATAGTCGTTGATAAAAATAGGCAAGGCCCTTTTAGTTAATCATTCCGCTAGAAGTTGCAACAGCTACTAATCGATCTGAGATAGCATGATAGGAACCCAAACCCAGAGCTTGTTGGTACTTTTATTCAGCCATTCCGCTAGAAGTTGCAATACTTACTAGTCAGTACAATGGTCGCAAGCGACACTCCAAACAAGCAATGGTGGGCAGGCGATTATTAGGCATTCCGTTATAGTGAAGCTGATTACTAGTCATTATAAAGTCAAATTTATAGCAATAAACTTTAGTTATGCTTGTCTATGATCGAGATCAGTGCTCCAAGTCGTCCATATCCATGACACGGCTTTCGAAAGTTTTACCGGCGGGTGCACCAATAGCAACACACGCCGATCAACCTCGGAAAAACCAAATCAAAACCCAACGAGGCTTTCACGATTGAACAATCACGAGATTCAGAAATATTTCAGGGGCCACCCTTAAGTAGAATCCACAACGGCCGGCCGCCCGAGACGGACTTAAGGTTTGGGTAGACTCAGTGAACGATCGGGAACCCGAAAGTGTGGCTGGGCTTGTCGACACCGCGGAATCGTGTCCCGATCCTAAAGATAGTGTGCTCGCACAATTTAAATACGAAAGTAGCATGGCATAAGTACAGGATCGTAAATAAAACCTCAAACTAGTTTGTGGCCCCAAGAAATAAGACCGATCAATCAAGCTCGGCTCGGGGTCCCATATACCTCCGGATGTGGATAGCGCGATAAATCAAGGAACAGTATCAAGTACTCGGGGTCTTACGGGACACAAGTGGGCGTTCGAAACCAAATATTTTCTATCACCCACCGATGCCTCGCTTATTTCAATTTTAGTTGTTAAACGAAATTAAAGTGACGATAAGTAAAACTAGAATCATCTCCAACAACAACATGCGGCAATACATCAAGAATCGTGGCATATGACGACACCCATCAGCGCTTGAGCAAGCAACTACGACGTGCAAGTCCATCTATCTACCAATCAACAAGTAATAGGAGGTGTCCAAGGCAATATATGGCTGCAAGGGATATCAAGGGTACGGAATCTAGAGCATCGCAACACAGATAGCAATAGATCAACAGGAGGGAAGTAAATACTATAAAAGTAAGATAGGTAGAAAGGGGGAGATGCTCGCCTGAAAACATTGTCGAAGGTTCAACCGAAGATCGGGGCGAAGCTCACATCAACTCAACGGCCTTATCCGCGAAGAAGCAATACACTAGAATAAACACCGGATGCAATATTTAATACACGGCAGAAGATCGGCATGATGCATGTATGATGCATGACATGGCAAAGGTGCGGTGCGATTAGGTCATATTAAGCGGAACCAGGGTCCCGACAATTAGTTAGATGATTCAAGTTGTTTAGCTACCCCGCAAATTAAATGTTGTATTAGCAAGACAAGTTGGCACCGGTTCGCTACACAAGATTTAAATGAGGCCAATATGAGACTAGATTTGCCCGCATATGGGCCCCATATTTAATTATTAGGTGAATCGGCATAAGGCCCCCAAACCACACAAGATGCATGCGAGATGAACAATTAAAATGCAACAAGTTGTTATTATCTTATAAAATAGGGTTCTCGGATAAGGGTCACACTTTAGGGTTCTCGACGATCTTGGGGGTTCCGGGGTTCGGGGTTCGACAAGGTCCAGGGTTCGACGGTTCGGGCTCGGCATGATCGTTCTCTCGCTCTCGGTAACGGGGCAGATCTTGCGTTCCGGGAAGAAGTACTTGGCGTTCTGCGTCGGTGCCGTTCTTGTCGCATTCGCGGTGTTCGGGTCATGTCGACGATCATGGCGTCCTGAAAGAAGTACTCGGCGTTTCGTGATGATCTTGTTGATTCCATGGCGGAGGCCTTGGCGCTTCGGATCGGCCTTTGGTTCGGGGCTTCGGGGTCTTGGGGTTCCACCTGGATTATCGGGGACGAACTTGGGGCTCGACGCCGGGGTCTCCAGGGTCCCTGTCGGAGTGCTAGATGTTCCGTGATGGAGTTCTTGTCGGAGCTTCTTCGGGCACCTTCTACGGAGTACGGTCTTGGCGTCTCAAGTGGTCTTGTGGGGTCCTCCGAGGGTTGCGAGTCCTGACGACAACAGTCTAAGTGGACGAGCTTGGTCGACGTCGGCACATGGTACGTGGCTTCTGAAGATCTTGGCGTTACGGACTTGGTCCTCGTTTGACGCTTCAACGAGAGATCGAGAGGCGAACTTGAACGCCGGTGTTTGCGCACTTGTTTGTGCCATGGCCACACAACATACATCTCACGTTGCTACCGGCGAAGCGCGGAAGGCCGACGGAGGCTCGAGCGCACTGGAGGTTCCGAGGAGGTGCTGCGGCGGTTTTTTGGGCCAGCAGGCCGGCGGAACATGGGCGAGACCACAGCGGCTCGGGGCGTTGGCGTTGGGCCTTGTCGAAGCAAATGTCGGGAGAGCGTGGCAGGACGTGGCAGTGGCGGTCGGCGAGGCGCGAGGCATGACGCTGCTCGAATGGCTCCGGCGTGGCGGGTCGGAGGGAGCTCGGGCGGCGATCTGGCGAGGTTGGCGGAAGAGGCGTGGGCTCGGATGCGGAGGAGGACGGAGGTCGGGGACGCCAGGCGACGGAGCTCATGATCGGGCAACATGGCGGCGCGCGGAGGCCGGAGGGCGACGGGCGGACGAGGCGGGACGGCGAGGCTCGCGAGGAGGCGCGGCGACAGCTGGGTAGGGCGAGGCCGGCGACGAGCGGCGGCGCTGGCGCATGGGCTGGGCCAGTGGTCGGGTCGCAGTGTGGAGGAGCGGTTGGCGGGGCGTCGAGGAGGGAGCACGCGCGCCGGCGGCTGGCCAGCGCGACTCGGCCGGAGAGGTTGCTGGGCGGACGCAGCAAGCGACGCGGAGATGGGCGGGCCAGCGCCATGAGGCGGAGTGAGCGGCCAAGGCGGCGGGATGGCGGGCACAACAAGGGTGGCGGGCGAGGCGGGCGAGGCGGCCAGGAAGAGGAGGAGCCGCGTGGGGGTGGGGTCGCAGGATGGGAGAAGGAAGAGAGGCGGGCGGGAGGGCATGGAGCGGAGGGGTCGGTGCTAGGGTCGGGGCAGCGGCTGAGGTGGGGCGTCGGATGGTGAGGCGGGGAAGGCAGGGGAAGGAGGCGGTAGAAGGAAGAAGGACGGGAGGAGAAGAGAACGTGGGCGTGGGAGGTTAGCGGTGGGGCGTGCGTGGGGATCCGGTGTGGGAGGGTCCCACGGTCGAGCTGTGGAGTCCGGTTGGTCCGCAGGCCGCGCTGTGGGGTGGCGTGAGTCTTGGCAGTGTGGCGAGGGTGGGGTGGGTCTGGTGGGAGCTGAGTGGGGTGTTGGGTCTAGGAGAGAAAGGAAGAGGAGGAGGAGGCCATGTGGCAGGGTTTGATTGGTTAGGGGGGAGGGAAAAGGTGAGGTGTCAGTGTCTGGTTGGCCAGGGTGATGTGGCCCGGGGGTGTGGGTAGGATAGTGGGTAGCTTTAGGAATTTAGGAGGTGGACCGATTTAAAAACCTGGGGTGGTCGTTTCGTCTACTTACCTGCTCGATCGCCCCCACTAAAATAATTAGTTAAATTATTTATTTTCAAACCGCGCTTTTTGCAATCCGACAGCGGACAAAACAAAATATTCCGGTGACCCGGTTTTCGGTGTTTGAATAAGATGGGGCGTTTAGAAAACAAAACGGGCTTTGCGAAATAGTTTTAAGCAAACAATGCATGATGATGACGATGCAATGCACAAATTCAACGCGATTTTCTAGTAGTGGTTTTGCGGGATGCCACAATGCTCTAGCACAACTAGAACACGATCTTCCTGCATGACTGCAACGGTGGCTCGAATATCCCAAGACCTCGTGCACCACCATAGGAAGGTCATGTGGACCACCTCCTATGCATCATGGAGAGTATAAGCATAATCGAGTTCTTCGCCACCCATCTTCCTCAAAGAAAAATGCCCCTAACCTTCCGTGAATTCGCCGCTCTTCCTGGTTGTCCATGGCACTACTTATCCACCTCATCTTACAAGAACAATGGAAACGAAGTGAAGAGATAACGTAGGATCGAATAACGGTATTAGTACACATGGTGCACCTAGGTTTGACCACTCTCTCTAGAGGTAAATAGCTACTTTATGCCTTGTTTCTATTTATTGTAAGTTGATTACATGGTTCCGCCGGCTAAGATATATGCTTAAGTGGCGAGTTCTAAGCTCTGGTGTTTCATGCCTTTTAGGGGAGGTCCTAGTCGATCTTATATCCACGACCGGCTTAAGGTTTACAACCCTGCTATGTTGGATAGGGAGTAAGAGTCCTGATGGAGTTAGCTATTATCTTCTTGTCTTGTGTGCCATGTCTCTATTACCGCCTTGCTCCACAACTATCTTTGAACTGCCTAAGGGAGTTAGTCGGCCTAGGCCTTTATTCACTGTGTAATCCCAATAGGAGGAGGATGGCCATTGGTCGGCCATACATGCCTTTGGTCTTGTGGTCCTCCTTGGTCTTATGGGATGTCTTCATCTTGTTGGCCTATCCAACTTGGTATTTCTCCATTATTAGTTCCCGAGCTTATCCAGGACTATCTGTTGGCTTCCTGCGCTACTCGGTCTTTCATTACTCCACTAGTTCAGATGTCGATTGACATGAATTTTGTGAGCTCCTGAAACAGATAAAGAATAATTAAACACTAAGCCAAGTACACGTAATCTTCCAATTTTACCACCCCCACAATGTGGTGGTTTTACCGAATACGATAATTATGCATCACCTCCACAATCTTCCAATTTTACCACAATTAATAATTGTGGACCTTTAGGATTCTTGCCCTATTTAAGGAAAGTGGTTTTCATTGTGGTTATTCCCCTTCTTTCTTGTTCACTTATTATTCAACCTCTTGACGCTCCCTTCCCACACACACATAGATAGAGAAACATCACGAGCTCAAACCTTCTACATACTCGTCTGCCTCCAAAGAAGAGAGTCGCGACTATGAGCCCTAGGAGAAGAAGATCTCCTGCAACTACAGCGGCACTACCGTAACCAAGGACCAACTCTAGTCCCTCATTGACATTGTGTTGCTATCGTCCGAGGAGGAGTACGTCTAGCGGGCGACATAAGGGGAGGAGATCCCAACTCCGCGCTCAGGGAGTTCGCTGCGCGCGATTGTGGCTTATACCCTCCGGGGTCCAAGTTTCTGCAAGACCTGCTCAGGTACTATAGCCTTCATCTCCATGACTTCGCCCCCAGCTCCATCTTACATGTATAAGATTTTAAGTTTGCATTTGAGGTGTACATTGGCCGCCCTTCCGTCATTATCGATGTGGTTAGATCTCTTCTACTATAAGAAGCAGCAACATGGGAAGGGCGGCCCTTTTCTTTCTTGCGGTGCCGTGACATTTCAGTTGCACCATGGATCTTCCGAGTTCTATCTAAAGCCACATTTTATCTCCAAAGTAGGGATGGCGCCCGCAGGGTATGGGTATGGGTACTAGTGGATCCATCCTATACACATACATATTGATGCTGATCTTACCCGTCACCCATACCCATACACGTCAACGAGTACAACTGTTTCCCATACTCGTGAACCTGCAAGATAAACAGGTACCCCATGGGTAAAAATACCCGTGTTTACAACACATCAAATTGAGCAAAAAATAGTCTCAAACAAAAACATATAATCATAACTTATGAACAACAATGCATTATAAACATTAACATGTACTTATGAGTAACAACATATTATAAACAACATCACATTTCCATAAGTAGCAAGACCTGCTCATAAACAACAACATATCATAAAATATGAACAACAACAGATAATCATAGACATCAGAACATAGTCATACACTTTAGGTTCACAAATTGACAACAACAACATTAAGTGTTTCAGAATATAATAGAGACCCACTTATAAATTATTTGACGATTACATGGGTATACGGGTACGCGGGCACGGGTTCTGGGATCTCATACTCGTCCCCGTTCAACCCGATGGGTATGATATTTCCTATTTACATACCATGGGTAAAGTTTTGTCCCATGCCCGTACTAATAATGGGTTTTTACCCGCCGGATACGCGGGTAATGGGTACTCATTGGCACCCCTACTCCAAAGCCACCAATTGGCAATATACTTTATTTTCTCGTTGATGCGTGTAAAATCCCAAGTTTTGTAATTTGGTTGTTAAGCTGGATTATAGAGAAAATATTTACCAACAAAAACTTTTGTTAATAATTAGGATGAGTTAGTTTTTCATAGTTGTTTGTTATACATGTGTGCCTTGTCATACTAGATGTAACTACCTCGGTGAATTACGCTCCTAGATACAAGCCTGTATGAGTGGTAGTGGTTGAAATAGTACGGTGGGGCCCCAAAAGCCACTCACTGGTAGTCCTTTCAGACGTCCCAACCACTACCCTCTCAACGGACTGACACATGCAGTAATCGGCGGCGAAGGGATCAACTACGCACAAGTGGGTATGTACGCAAGCCACCATACAAGAGTACATCGAGCCATACCATCTAGAAAGAAAGGAATATATAACGCATACGGCAAGATTCAAATGACCTAGATAAATCTATATTTTAGGATAACTCCTCATACAACACACATCGTAGTATCATGCGAAGCGGCAAACAAAATCCGAGTACGGATAAGAAGCAAATCGGCATAAGATGCCATAGAAATAAGCACATCCTACAGGTCTCACGGATCCCGTTCCGGAATCTCTACACCGAACGATCGTTGCCCACATTCGCTTCTTCCACCCAAGATCCATCCTGCGAGGTACTGCTCATCTGAATCAAGAATTTATCGTGAGACCCTAAGGGTACTCAGAAGTCTTAATGCCTCTAAAGGGGACACAACACAGGGTGACGAATTGCAAAAAGATAAACCCTAGCTTCTACAGATATCGCTAACCATCCGCCTAACCAATGATAGGCGGATGTTCGTGAATTAAGTACAACATTATAATGGTAATCTCATCCGATCCATCCTCCTCCTCGCTACCAACAAGGAAGCGGACGAACAACCCCCATCCGTTGGCAATTTTATTAACCATTCCATGAGTGTTGCACTATTTACTAGTCAAATTACTTAGTCGATTAAGGCGGTACTTTAGTTATGCTTGTCTATGATCAAGAAATGTGCTCCAAGTCGTCCATATCCGCGGACACGGCTTTGAAAGTTTTACCCGCCGGTGCACCAATCGCAACACACGCTCGATCAACCTCGGAAAAACCAAAACAAAACCCAACGAGGCTTTCACGACTGAACAATCACAAGATTCAGAAATATTTCAGGGGGCCACCCCTTTGAGTAGATCCTGCAACGGAGTAAGCAAGCTCCGAGACGGACTCAAGGTTAGCGCCAATGGTCAGAAGCGATCGGGAACCAAAGTATGGCTGGGCTTGTCGATACCGCAGTAATCACTCCGCCTTCCTAAGACAAAGGTGCTCCTCGCACAATTTAAATACGAAAGTAGCATGGCATAAGTACAGGATCGTAAATAAAACCTCAAACTAGTTTGTGTCCCCAAGAAATAAGACGGAATCAAGCTCCGCCCGGGGGTCCCATATACCTCCGGATGTGGATAGCGATAAATCAAGGAACAGGAATCAAGTACTCGGGGTCTTACGGGACACAAGTGAGCAGGAAAACCAAATAGCAGATGTTGCTCACCGGTGCCACTTTCTTTAGTTATCCCGAACTACTCAAAGTTAAGTTGTTTAGGTACCTCATTATCCAACAGACGCTCACATACCCTATACATGCTGTTCTACGACTCGCATGGCTCAAACAACTCCTATAGTAATGGCTCATGGGATGGGGGAACAAGCTTGGTGGGGTTTAAAAGTAAAGGCTATGCATACTTGGGATTCATTTTAATGCAATCGCGACTCAATGATGCAAGAATAAGATAGAGGCAATAGGTACTGTATGTATGCAAGCATGTGGAAGTGCTTGCCTGTCAACTCAGTTGTAGCAAGGGACGGGTCTGGGTAGTGCTCCTGGTTCTCTTGATACAGCCCCTGCTCAGTGTCTATCCGAGAAAAACCAAACAAACAAGGCCAACATGAATATAGAGCACAAGCATATGAATACGATGCGTCAAGCAAACAACCATGCCATGATGAATGATGCACAATTTACATGGCAATAAGGTAGCATGGCATGGGTGAGGTGTGGAATACAAGAAATAACATTTTTATTGGGTTTCATTCACATTTTATTGTCAACTTAGTTGCTGTATATTATATATTTACATGATGCATGCTTCAATTCTAGTCATGGATATCATAAGCAGAAAGGTCTCGTCGAGCTGATCATTTTAGACATATCATTTGCTTAATTTGAAATTATAAAACAAAAGTTATTAATTATTTAAATTCTAGTGGCATTAGTGGTAATTTAATTAAACTTGGAATTTTACTTGTGCAAAAGGCAAAATGGATGGCATATTTGGAATCCTCTCCTTTTTCTGATATCCAACATATATCATTTGTTTGATTTGGAAAAACTATGGAAAAATTATTGAAAACTGAATTGAATTGAATTTTGAAATTATTTAAACAGGATTTGAATTTTAAAACAGTCTCTGGTCGTTTTATACACAGCCTAATCCAGCCTGGGTCGCAGACAGGTGGGGCCAGGCGTGTGCTGACCCACACGCCAGCGTCTGGGAACAAACGGGACCGCGGGTTTATTAAAGAAAAAGTACGGAGCCTTTTTGCAAAACTTCATAGACACAGACAAGTGGGCTCCCTAGGGACCGCGGGTTGGCAAAAGCAAAAGAGGGGGGGTTTGTGCAAAGTGCCACGCGGGCACTGTGTTTCTTCTCTGACCGACGGCAGAGCCAGCCTTGCGGTGGGGATCGAGCAGCGACCATGGCTGCTGGCCGTGGCGACCGCCACTTCTGATGGGGTTGGGTAGTTGGCAGGAGGAGGGTAGGCGGCTAGATAGGGTTTGCGACGCGGGCAGGCAAGCAGACGTCTACACCGTGCACCGAGGGTGCTCGCCGCCGCCCCGCCAACCGTGAAGCGATCAAGGGAGGGCGGTGTCTAGGAGGACCAGGACTCACCGCGGTGGCGTGGCGTGGTCGATCGAGCGAGGGCGGTAGATCGTCGGTGAAGCAGTGACGGACGGCTAGGGTTTTCGGCTCGGGCTCGGCGAGTTCGCGGCTGGTCCTTTCTCCTCGCCTGCACCGTGGCGACGTCGGGGACCTCCTGAGCTACCTCGGCATCCTCGGCTGCGCGCTTGCCTCCTGGAACGTGCTCGCGAGCGAGGGTCCGACGCGGTGCGGCCGGAGGAGGAGGAGGAGGGGGCGAGGGAGCCTCTAGGATGGGATCCGGGGAGACCAGAGGTGAGGAGAGGATAAGAACGAGGCGAGGAGGGGCTAGCGTGGGGAGGGCATCTCGGCCGTGGTACCACCTTTTTGCTCATGTGCAGCACGGCCAGGCTGTGGCAAGGCGAGCGGGGTGGCTTCTGGTGGACCAGGCGGCAAGGTGGAGGCGGGCAAGTGGGGCCTGGGCGAAGAGAGAAGAGGGAGAGGTGGCTCGGTTCGGTCTAGGGAGCTAGGGTTTGGGGTGGTAGCCTAGGTGGACCAGAGAGAGGGGCAGTGGGGCCACCGGAAGAGGCTCGGCATAGAGGAGGGTGGCTAGGTGGTGGAGGGTGGATGTGATCATGCTAGGAAGCGAGCAAGGTGAGAAGAGGTGCTTGGGGTTTTTAGAGAAAGGTGTGGATTAGGGCTTTAGTTTAGCTAGGATGGGGAATGGCATGGGTAGGTTTTAGGGTTAGCTAAGAGGAAGGTGTAGATTAGAGAGGAAAAGGGTGGCTTAGGGTTTTGTTTAGTGGAGATGGCATGGTTAGATGTTAGGGTTTTTGCTAAGAGGGGGGGCTCTTGCACTTGATCAAGCATGCTCCAAGCAAACCTTAACTAGAACAAGGCAAGAAAAAGAGAGAGAGGGAGAGAGAGAGGACCATGTGATGATGGGGTGCCCTTTGGTCCATGCATGCTCCAACATTGGCCAAGCAAGATCCAAGAGACAAGGAGGGTTTTAGGGTTGTGCATGCCCCATGAGCACATGTGTGTGCATGGAGCATGGGGACAAGAGGTTAAGCTAAAGGGGGAGATAGATAGATGATATGGTGAAGAACCACTACAAGCCAACAAAAGATTTAAACAAAGGAAGAGATGATCCACTTAGAATGCAAGCAAAAACCAAATACTAGAAAAGGTGTCACTTGCATGGCCCATGCAAAATAATTAATGCCAATTTATCCTTATGAAAACAATAATATTAACATGGCATTATTCACATGCATTCCCAAAAGGTGGGCAAGGCCAAGCACAGATTATGGGTGGATTCCAACCAACAACATGAGCTAGAGATAACTCAAAATAAAATGCCAAGCTCATATTAATTGGATGGTGGAATTATAAGGTGGTGAAAGAAAAGATGGTGAAGCCAATAAGAGAGATGCCCTCAACTCAACTTGGGCATTTAACAATATATCAAGAACCAAATACAAAATCAAGAGGCAACTACAATTGATCATGCACATGAGATAAGAACCAAACAAGAAAGGGTTTTATATGATGCTCAAATGCAAGGTGACATGATGACATGAGCATGATATGATGATGATGCAACAATTATATGTTGGAAGTGACCCTTTTTATTATTATAACATGTAGCATTACAGGGCTTAGACAACTGGGATGCTACACTAGAGCTATTGCTAAATACCATACTGGCTAAAACTCTAGTTTCAACTATTTGATTTCCTCAATAGAAAAGAGCCAATATTGAGTTTGTAAAGTCAAATGCTTTCAATACAAACTATTTATGGAACTATGGGGATAAATAATATTGTGTCTCTACACTATTCCCAAAACTAAGGTTTTACAAGTATTTAATAAATGTTTTTCAAACCTGCTTTGAAAAATGAAGAGATCGACAGATTGTCTCAATCCAACTCTACTAGAGAACATGCGCCCCTCGCGGGTAGAAATTAATTTCTCAAATTTATTCTCTAAAAAACTACCAATATCCATACCTTCTTATTGTGACACATCCGTCAAGATGCTTACAAAATCTTTAGAAGGGGTAAAAATTGGCACATCTTCTAACAAATAGGGTAATTACAATGAAAAGTAGTAAAATGCGGTAATTAGCATAAAACATGGCAAACTAGTGGTGAAAACTGGAATTTATTCTTTATTAAACAAACTGATTTTTTGGGCAAGGTAGATGTTTGTGTCTTCTACGTGCCCAATAGGTTGCCACTTGTTCCATTTTCTGCCACTAAGGCCATTTAGGATAGTGTGGCGTTTTGGCTGCAAAAATGTATTTAGAAGTTTTTAAAAAAATCTGATTTTTTTTGTGTCTTCTAGGTGCCTGTAAAATTTCGTGAAGAAAAAACATATGGCGTGCCCTAGATAAAATAAACAAAAATTAGGGTCTCTAGAAAGAAATTTTAGAAGCACCAGAGAATTTTTATTTTACAAGTGCTTGTGGAACATGGACATAAACTTGTGAATTTTTATCATATTTTTTATAAAACTTGAAACACCATTTTTT
This sequence comes from Avena longiglumis, assembly GCA_030063025.1. Lineage (NCBI taxonomy): Eukaryota > Viridiplantae > Streptophyta > Magnoliopsida > Poales > Poaceae > Avena > Avena longiglumis. The sequence goes on from CP125975.1 coordinate 525,779,975, forward strand.
TAAAAAAAAACAGGTGCCTAGGCGCAACTTTGAATTTTCCCATTTGGACAAATGAACATTTGGCGCGCTTCTCTTTGCTGAACGCGTGCCGTGGCAGACAGATTGGGAAAGCAGAGGTTCAGGGGCACCAGAGATCGAGCTGGTTGGCTATAGCTATAGCCTATAGCCCTAGCCTCCTGTTCTCTGAAGGGCGTTTCTTTCTGGTGAGTTTCTCCAAACGTAGAGAGAACCCAGCCAGGCTTGGCGTGCTCGCCTAAATCGCCGTTTCTGCAGGAGGCCTGTGAATTGAATTCTGAGCCAGGACAAGACAAGTCAGGCTCGAACATTACTCCTTTCTGCCATGGACGGGCTGCTCATGGTACCCTTCGCAGGGCAACCTCACATGCTTTGCTTTTACTGTCGTTATCATTGGTTCCCAGATCTTAACACAGCACACGGGCAACCGTGTCAGGGCTTGTAATTGCAGGCCTTGCAGTATCTAGTACCGCAGCAAGTGAGAATCACAGATTTATGTAACCAAACAAGTACTACTAGCATGTCAAATGGAAATTGCACCAGGAATTCAGATGATGTGACCATACAAGCAGGAGCTAGAGGAAAATAGCAAGAAACAATTATTGCATCGCAGAACACGACACTGGCATCCATCTCAAGGGATCACTTTCAAAAGTTCAAAAGTTGATGGCATCTGTGATTTTCAGTTCTTTCTTTCCAACCAATTCGACACACAGTCAGTAAAATTCTTTCATTCGAGCATATATCTCACCCTCCAGTTTGACCACCTCATGTAAGCAAAGACCACATGCTAGTAGTAGCTCCAAGCAGTTGGAATATGCTCCTCCTCCACAGTCCACATCCATCAACGAACATAAGAAGCACTCATGTTACAATGTCAACAGCCTGATACTTGGAGCTCATTCACTGCAAGTCAGATCAGCTGAAAGTAAAACTGAGGAGAGGCTAAGACCAGCCACTCTAGCCAGCAATCCAGTGACCATAAAATCTTCTGATTAGCAAATATTCAGCAACTAGAGATTTGGCATCCATTTCTCACATTCTACTATTCAACCCAGCTCTCAGTCAAAATTACCAATGTACTGGAGTCGAGAGCAACACATGAAGCATGATTTGTGTATCTACGGTCTCACTTTTCATAGGGGAACACTATCAGGGGGGGCTGGTTAACTGCTAATAGCTAGTGCAGTTTGTAGCGTGTGCAACCTGCAAAGGCTATACTAGTCATGATAAACAAATAAACCCATCATTAACAAGAGAAGAAGCAAAACTAAACGGCGATGTATCACCAAACATCCTTTACAACCCATGTAAGCATAATTAGATGGCCCATAGTAATACACCAGAAAACAAAACAATGTCCACATCATACCAGAAACACAAGCCTATTTGTAGTCGCCTACTAACAAATTATATCATGGACCACAGTCCAAAAATACCAATCAATCAACAAGACCAAGTGTAAACCTCAATTCAGATACGCGCCAAGCATAGATCAGAGTAGATTCTGAGCTAAGCACCTTGGCCTGAGAGTGGCATAATAAACAGAGTAAAAGCTAGTATACTCCATATGCAGATACCATGCACCAAGATTAGATCACAGTACAAAATATTTCCAAGAGGAGTAGCCAAGCAGAAATGACTAGTAGTAACTTTAAATATCATATCATAATCATCATCCATATAACATAATCCTAAACAGATTTCGCATATAAAAGCTTTGGGTTTGCCACTACATATTGCATAAAGGCTTGTTACAAAAAAAATTGGCCAAAGATGAACAAGGCATCCGTTGTCAAACACAGCATGTTCCATATACACCAACAAAATATTAAGGTAGGTAGGTAGAACACGCTAAAAAAGAATTGAGCTTAGATTTGAAGGCGAAGCTAACACATTGTAGTTGTATTGCCGCTTCGTCCCCTTTTCCTCGCCAGATCTCTCCTAACCCTGGGCCATATCTACACATTGGAAGCAGCAGCAGCAGGCGAAAGCAGAAGTTTTTTGTTGGTCACTGGTCGCGGACACGGGGGCTTGTGGCCGGCATGGCCACGCCGGGCGACGTCGGCGCCCGCGGCGAGTGGAGGCAGCCGAACCCGAGCGGCGACGTCGGCACGTGGATCGGCGACGGCATCCCGCGGAGCCGGCGCATGTAGGCCGAGATGGGGGACTCCGCTGACATGCAGACCGAAGGGAGCGCCGGGAGAGGGGAGAGCCCGGGCTGGGCCGGCACCGGCAGGATGGGGGGCGGGCGGGGCGGGGCCAGCGGCGGCGGTCGGATGCGGTGGAGACGGGAGGGGATGGCCGAAAGCGGTGGTGGAGGCTGGGGAGGGGCCATGAGGGGACGCGCCGATGGTGGGGCCACGACGGCGGCGGCGACAGCGGGGGCGGCCGGGGGCTGAGGAGGGAGGAGATGGGAGGGGGAGCCGGTGAGCTTCTGGACGACGTCACGGAAGTTGGACTTGTCGATGTTGTAGACGGGGGGCTGGGGCGGCGGGTGGTCGATTGGGGCGGGGGTGGAGGATGGAGGCGGGGGCGGGGCCGGCAGCGGTGGAGACAGGCGGGAAGGCAGTGGCGGCGGCGGAGAAGGTGCCCTCATGGAGGAGGAAGAGGAGGAGGAGGACTGCTTGGAGATCTTGTAGGAAGCTTTGTTGAGGGCTTTGAGGGCGGCGGTGGTGGAGGGCGGTGGGAGGTTGGACTTGTCCATGACCAGACCACGGCGGTAGGGGGGGAGACCGAGACCGGGGAAGAGGGAGAGTGAGGTGGGAGTGGAAGATGGGGGATTTGGGGAGAGTGAGAAAGGGGGATGGGATCTTCTCTGTCTTCTGCGGAAGCAAAGCAAAAGAGGGGCTGCCCCCGCGACCAGTGGCTGGCTGAGTTGATGATTGGATGCTGGCTGCTCAGCACTCGAGCCGTCGACGATTTCGGCCAAACGTTTCGCTTGCCAATCGATGCAGGAGTTTTGCTTCTTTTTCTTTTCTTGGCATACGGACCATGTCAGTTTGAGGCTTATCGTCAGCCAAGAGTGTGGATAAGTAACCCGACCGAAGCCTGAAAGATTGTTTCCAAATGCGATATCATGGTCCATTTTATTTCCACCGTTACAGAATCCCTACATATTTAGTAAAATATCATTAACTAAAGATATAACTTTTGTCTAATTTATACAACATATATTTAAGGATGGAGGGAGTATTATTCTATACATAGTTTTGTTCAATCACCAAATTTGAGGGTTTATTCCTAAGCTATCATGACATCGGCCATCGCACGACTTAGCACATTTCCATCGGGCGACCTATTTCAAAAACGGAATGTGTCCGAAATGGTCAGTATGGTCAGGCCAATGTTGGGCCTTGTCAATCTTTAGATGGGGTGCCCCAGCCGTGCGACCCATTTGGTTCGCCCCGGTAATGAGTAAGAATCTCCTCGCTCGCTTATACCTCTTCGTCTTCCACGCGACCGCGAGGCGACTAGGGCTTTCGACAATGACCGGCGGATTCTAGCAGTTTTTGGGATCGATCTCGCTGAGCGACTCAGATCCTCCAGTCTTCCTTGGTGACGGTGACGAGGTTCGATCTCGTCAATGCCCATTGTTATGGACTTGGGTTTTGGAAAAGATGGGGATGCTGGAGATCGTGGAACGTTAACAGACAAGCAATGCGGGACACGAGGTTTACCCAGGTTCAGGTCCCAGGAGGGAAAACCCTACTAAAAGAACATGTGGGCCCCATGTGTGGTTTTGGTAATTAATGACAATCTTTATGGACTAATGTGTTTACTAAGTTGCACTTGTAGGATTTGTCCATTGGTATCGCTTGGAGCATGTGTTGGCTTCGAGGTCGATGAAATGAGAAGAAGATGTGTTGTGCAAGATCAAAATGCGCTATCTATATAAGATCTCATGTTTGTTGTTTGCCATCCTCCGTGATCATGGATCGATGATGAGGAATTAAGAAAGGCGTTCCATCTTGAGAAGGGCAAGATTGTCTACATTGAGCTCAAGTAGAATGCTCAAGGCAAAGGTATAATCCTGATAGGTTTTCCCTTTTGCCGGTCTCATGTTGTGTGTGGGAGACCGGGTTTAGGATAGATAACCGTACTATCAAGAGGGGCTATCAAGTGAGTAACTCGATCATATCGTTCAAAGAAAGCACAAACCTTTGCATACTTTGCATCATTCTTTCTTGGTTGTTATTTGGATCTTATCTATGTGAGGTTCTAGAGCTTGTGGTAATATTCATAGCAAGCCCTAGTTCATCAAAAACGGATTTCCCCTTTATATCTTATTGCGTTTTTGATCTTGGAGGTTTTACCGGTTTGTCTTTTAGAGATAGGTAAAACCTCCCATTATTTGGATCTTATCCATATGAGGTTCTAGAGCTTGTGGTAATATTCATAACAAGCTCTAGTTCATCAAAAACGGATTTCCCATTTATATCATATTGCGTTTTTGATCTTTGAGGTTTTCCGGTTTCTCACCAAGAGAGGTACCTCACTTTATAATACATGAAATATTCTCTCTTGGTGGTATCCAATATTTTCACTTTTTGTTGGGTACCTCTTGTTGTCCTCTTTCCAACAAAACTGGTTTCGGGTCAATCGGAGTTTCCAAACTCTAGATATTGCCATTTGAAGTTTGCCTCTTATTTGGTCCAGAACGGAGTCTCCGGTCTGCGTGGACCGGAGTCTTCGGTGTGGTCTGGAGTTTCCGGAACTGTCTCTGGTGGTGACTTCGGAATCAGGGTTGGGATATACTGTATGGGGGTTCGGAGCCAGGTCCGGAGGCTTCCCCGGAGTCTCCGGTGTTGGCCCAGTCCGGAGTCTCCGGTGTTGGAAGACCGGAGTCTCCGGTCTTGTTGGGTCATGAAAGGCCCAGGTCATTCAGATGGGCGGTCCGGAGGCTGGTCCGGAGGTTGGGCCGGAGTCTCCGGTGTAGACCGGAGTCTTCGGTCTGACTTTTCCCCAACGGCAGAAAACGGCCAGAAATCTGTGGGCCTATAAAAAAGGGCCCTTCTTCCCCAATGTCTCTGCTCGAGTTTTACAGGCTTTCTCCTCCATTCTTGACCCTCTTGATCTTGCTTCCCCTTCAATCCCTCCCTTGATTCTTGCATATACTTTAGGGATTTGAAAGAGGAGATCTAGATCTACAATCCCACCAATCCATCTCTCCTCTAAGTGAGGGGAACATCTTGGGATCTAGATCTTGTAGTCTTTTGTGGATTTCCTCCATTGTTCTTCCTCTCTTATTCCCCCACAAGCTTTTGTAGCTTTGGTGGAATTTGGGAGGGAAGGATTTGAGCACTACTTGTGTTCTTGCCATTGCATTTGGTGCATCGGTTTGAGTTCTCCCCGGAGGATTTGGTGAGTGAAAGTTGAGAAGCTTTTTCCTCTTGGGTTCTTGGAACCCTAGCAGGTTTGTTGGTGTTGCAGGTTGTGGCCTTGGTGGCTTTTGTTGGGTGCCTCCAATTAAGTTGTGGAGAAGTGCCCCAACCTTGTGAGAGGTTCCGGTTGCCACCGACAAGTGCACCGATAGTGGAAGCGTGGATCGATCCCATTGGGGTGAGATTCACCGGAGAATAAGGGAGGCCTTTTGTGGCGTTGGTGGTTTGATACCACCCCTCTCCAAACGAGACATACTCCATGTTGGGAGGAACTCGGTAAAATATCGTTGTCCCCGCGTGCCTCGGTTATCTCTATACCCGAGCTCTTTACTTATGCACTTTACATTGTGATAGCCTTCGTGCTTGAAGTAATATATATCTTCCTATCACTTTGTTGCTTATATTGCTTAGCATAAGTTGTTGGTGCACATAGGTGAACCTTAGTTGTTCTAGGTTGTGCTTAACAAAGTAAACACTAGTTTTATTCCGCCTTTGTTGAGACACTCTAGGAAAAGTTTCAATCGCCTATTCACCCCCCTCTAGGCGACATCCGTATCCTTTCACCTACTCCTGCTTGTCTGCTCTTGATTACGGCGGAACCGAAGGTTACAGGGGTGCGCAGATGCAATCTGGCGTGAAGGTGTGTATGCGAGGGTGGAAGAGATCCTTCTCGTCGTGCCTTCCTGGCCTTTATATAGATAGACAAGTCTCGGGCTTAGGTCGAGTCGGTTATAGATTAGGGTTGGTACCCTTTGAAATTCTATCTACTATAGGCTTGTTCTCCAAGGATCCGAAGACATCATGGGCTTGGGCCACCCGAAATCTCCATGGGCCGCGTGTCTTGACGTGGGTCTTCCTTGGGCTGGACCAGGTATACCAATGTTTTGTACCCGTGGGGTATAACCATGTCATACGGGTACACTCGGGCTGACTAAGGGGGAGACTTCGCTCGGCTTCCCGACCATGGTGCTTCTTTGATCTAGGTTTTGTGGGGTCTTGCATGGAGGCGGTACCAAAGCAAGGAGAGGCAAGCGAAGCGGAGGCTGGTGGGGGTAGGTAACAGACGCTAGATGAACTACGGAGTACTCTGGACATCAAGGGTGAAGATATCGAGGGTGTCTTCCTGACGAAGAAGGATGTGGAAACCATGAATGGGAGACGAAGTGGATGGGGGTGATGCATCTGTTGTCGTCAAAACCACTCGGTGAAATTACCCTCGACGTCACCTTCGGTGAGCCAAAAAATTCTGCATCAAGCCACTCTCTTTCGAGGTGGTACCTTTTAAGAGCACCTATCATTCCATCTTTGGCAATCCGGCTTACTGGTATATCATGTCACGTACTTGCTAGTTTCTGCATGTACAACGTCTTGAAAAATCTGGGTCCCACTAGTGTCATTTCCATCCGCGGCAACCCAAAAAAGGCATGAGTGCAAGGTTGATGCCGCCGCCTTTGCTGAAGTCGTGCTACATGCCAAAGAGTACAAGGAGATGAAGCAGATCATTGACATGGTGGAGATGCCCGCTACCAAGAAGCAAGTTCTGAAGCCGAATCCAAAATTTAAGCTAACGAAAGAGACGAAGAAAATCCAGCTTGAGGAGAACGATCTCTTCAAGATAATGAACATAGGTGTAGGCCTTAGGAACACATAGGAAAGCGCACTCATGGAGTTCCTCCAAGCTAATAAAGATATATGTGCATGAAAACCATTTGACATGACTAGAGTACCTAGGGAGCTTGTCGAGAACTCTCTTAGGCTTTGTTTACTTCTCTCGTATTTTTGTCCACTAGAGTTTTGGGCATATACATACTTTGGGATTTAGTGTTCACCCAATACTCTCCAATCCCTCAAATTACTCTTTCTCAAAAATACTCTACCTTAGAGGAGATTTTTCAATCTAGACAAAAACATGAAGGACTTGTGGGGATATACCGGTATTATCCCGGCAAAACCCAGCATGGTAAAAAGACTGCGGGGGTTTTGCGGGAATTGGAATAATCCCTTACAATCCCACGAATACACTAGTGAATACGAGAGAAGTAAACAGGTCCTTAATGTGTATAAATACGCTAAACCCATTAAATCGTCCTTGTGACACTAAGGATTTAGTATGGCTCGAGTTGGCCTAATTTATTAAGGAGATCATCCATACTGATTGGGTGGCAAACTCTGTACTTGTCCCTGAAAAGGATACTATTAAGTTAAGGATGTGTATAGATTATATCGTCTTGAAAAAGGCATGCCCTAAAGATCCGTTTGCTCTGGCTTGCATTGACCAAGTGATCAATCATGTGTATTCGGGTTATAATTTTCAGGTTTACCCACGGAAGGAAATTATACTTAGAGACCAGGGTGACCAACCAGGGTTAGAGCCTATGGCTTCACGGGCAACCCAGTCAACGAGACATACATAGACCCATCTGTCTATGAGAAGGTCGATAAGGATTACCAACTTGGGCCCGACACCAGAAGACTTGGAGTACAAAATGTAATAGTTATTGATGGCAACAACTTTCACTACAAGGAATGTGTCAAACTATGACGTTTTGGTAGTGACCCTGAATGAAATCGTCATAAATTTATGGCGATTCTACACTAGATGGTCGTAAGCTACTTGGGAGGGCCAAATCCTTATGAAACTATGACGATTTCGTGAAAAACGTCGTAATTTCTATGGACAAAATCGTCATAATTTCTAGACAGGTTGAGATATTAGAGAGGGTCAATATCAGCCGTAGGATGTAAACATAATAAACGGCTAGGATGGTGAAGTGTGGAAACTTGTTGTGGATCGGTGACCTGGTGTAACACCCTCAGAATCGGACCTATGCAAGTTTTAGCAAAATTCGCCAAACCCGCATAGAAACGATTCAAAGGTGCCCACCAGGCACTTTCGTGCGGGTGGAAAACGAAGTAATAACATTACACAACAGTCCTCGATGGGAACCACAGAACAGATATATATAACAACGACTCCATGAGTCAAGAATACAAATATAATATACCAAGATCCAAATCACCTTGAAAACGATAGAGCGTCCAGCTACGGACAAGATGCAAATGGGGCTAAGAGCCCTGAAGAATAACCAATGGCGTCCATAACCCTGCCCAGGCCAAGCCGGAAGGGTAACCCTGCTAACGACGTCGATCTCAAAACCTGCTTAAGCAAAAGGGGTGCCGACAAAGGGCAAAGGAAAAAGAAGGCGTCGATCGAGGCGAAGACAGCGAGGCTAGAATTCGGCGATCCTCGCCTACATAGGTATAGTGGACTGAGCGGCAGCGGCAGCATGCACTAAACAACCTATAGAGACTCGAAACAACTGGCGGCTATCAGAGAGGGGTGAGAATAACCTATCCGGATCCAACCTGAAGCTAACACCAAACAAATCCATCCTGGTGTTTCCCCCTCGAGACCAAACGAGGAAGTCAACCGAGGAACTCACACAGTTGGTAGTTTTATTTATTCAGTTATCGTTGCAGTATTTACTAGTCAGGTATAGATAATCATCCTGATAAAGTAAGCAGTGGGCCCTTTTAGTTAACCATTCCGTTGTAGTTGCAACAATTACTAATCAGATACAGATAGCATGATACAAACCCAAAACCCAGCAATTGTTGGTACTTTTATTCAGCCAATTCGTTGTAGTTGCAATACTTACTAGTCAGGTACAATGGTCGCAAGCGACAATCCAATCAAGCAATTGTGGGCAGTATTATTTAGCCATTCCATTATAGTGAAGCTGATTACTAGTCATTATAAAGTCAAATTTATAGCAATAAACTTTAGTTATGCTTGTCTATGATCGAGATACTGTGCTCCAAGTCGTCCATATCCGCGGACACGGCTTTCAGAAAGTTTTACCCGGCCGGGGTGCACCAATAGCAACACACGCTCGATCAACCTCGGAAAAACCAAATCAAAACCCAACGAGGCTTTCACGGTGAACAATCAGGATTCGGAAATATTTGAGGGCCACCCTTGGAGTACACCGCAAAGTAAGCAAGCTCGAGACGGATTCAAGGTTTGCGACAATGGTACATGGCGGGAACCCGAAACTCGGGTGTCGATACCCTGTAATCACTCCGCTTTCCTAAGATGCGATGTGCTATCGTCGCACAATTTAAATACATAAGTAGCATGGCATAAGTACAGGATCGTAAATAAAACCTCAAACTAGTTTGTGGCCCCAAGAAATAAGATGAATCAAGCTCGCTCGGGGGTCCCATATACCTCCGGATGTGGATATAGCGATAAATCAAGGAACAGTATCAAGTACTCGGGGTCCTACGGGACACAAGTGGGCATTCGAAACCAAAATTCTCTATCACCCACCGATGCCTCTGCTTACTTCCATTTTAGTTGTTAAACAGAATTAAAATGAGCGGTAAGTAAAACTAGAATCATCTCCAACAAAGATGCGGCAATACATCAACAACGGTGGCCTTTGGACGAACGCATGACAGACGTGAGCAAGCGACTCGACGCGCAAGTCCAACTATCTACCAAACAACGGTAATAGGATGTGTCCAAGGCAATATAGGGCTGCACGGTATATCACAGTGCGGAATCTAGAGCATCGCAACACGGATAGCAATAGATCAATAGGAGGAAGTAAATACTATAAAAGTAAGATAGGTAGAAAGGGGAGATGCTGCTTTGGAAACATTGTCGAAGGTTCAACCAAGATCGGGTGAGCTCACATCAACTCAACGGCCTTATCCGCGAAGAAGCAAAACGCTAGAATAAACACCGGATGCAATATTTAATACAACGGCAGAAGATCGGCATGATGCATGTATGATGCATGGCATGGCAAGGTGCGATGCAATTAGGTCAAAATTAAGTGGAACCGGGGTCCCGACAATTAATTAGGTGGTTCATGTTATTTATCTACCCCGCAAATATTACCTGTTGTTTTAACATGACAAGAGATAGTACCGGGTTCGCTACACCAATTTAAATGAGGCCAATATAAGGCTAGATTTGCCCGCATATGGGCCCCATATTTAATTATGAGGTGAATCGGCATAAGGCCCCAAACCACATGATATGCATGCGAGATGACAATTAAATATGCGACAAGTTGTTATTATATTATAAAATAGGGGGTCGGGAAGGGGTTCACACATTAGGGTTCGGCAGATCTTGAGGTTCCGGGGTTCGGGGTCGGTCTCAGGGTCCGGATCTGGGGTTCGGGGTTCGACGAAAACGTTCTCGGATATCGGAGGTAGGTCTTGTCGCATCCGCGGTCTCGGTGTCCGGGGTGAAGTACTCGGCGTCCTCGAGGGAGTACTTGGCGTTCCGGGTAGACGAACTCGGCGTGGCGAGGGTTCGGTCTTCGAATCCCGGGAAGGATGTCTTGCGGCTTCTCGTGAAGGCGATCTTAACGCTCGGTGCCCGTGAAGTTGATCTTGGTGTTTCATGATGATCTTGCCGACTCCATGCGAAGGCCTTGGCGCTCTAGATCGGTCTTCAGGGTCCGGCCATCGGATCCAGGAACGGGCTTCGGAGTCCGGGTCTTCGAGTCCATGTTGACGATCTTGTTTCTACGTCTCCGGGAAGGAGAGCTTGACGAGCCCAAGGAATAGCACTCTCGAGGGTTGCGGTACTGCTTGGGTGGCATCGCCATCATCATAGATCACCACCATCTCTGCACATTCAGAGCTCCACGGATGTTCATCACTAGCAGCCCCGTCTCGACAGGGGGAGAGGCGACCAGGCCACCAGGGCACACACGCGACTGGAGAGGGACGGCCGGACTCAACACGAGGAAAATGGCGTGTCTGCAAGAACCCCACACCGACGAGTTCGCTGAAAAGGGTCCACGCTGAGAGCCCACCGAGACGACCCTGGAGGCGGCTGCAGAGAACCGGCGGCTTGAGCTCGAGGAAGGAGCTGGCAGACGAGGCGGAGGGTCGCCCGGCACAGGAGAGAGGCGCGCGGAGGTCGGCGGACGGAGGCGCTGGGCGGCGGTGGCGAGAGGAGGCGCAGGCGGGCGGAGGCGGCTGGCGCCAGACGGGGCCGGCGGAGGTCAGGCGAGGTGGAGGAGGGAGGAGCTCGCTGCGGCGTGGGTAGAGGGGCGGCGGCGGCAGTGGAGGCGACGGCGGGCGGCCGGGGATCTGTGAGCGCGGCTCCGTGGCGGCGGGCAGCGGCGCCGAGAGGAAGGAGGAGGAAGGAGAAGGAGTCGGGCGTGGCGTGCGTGGGGGCACAGTGGCGGCTGGGCAGGTGGTGGCCACGGGAGGTGGGGCAGGCCGGGCGCGTGAGTGTCTTGGTGTGGGGTGGGTGAGTGGCCACCGGGGTTGGTGGTGTGTGAGGATAGGCCACGTGGCAAGCTGGGATTGGGGAAGAGGAGAGGTGAGGTGGCGAGAGATGATTGGGTGGGGTGAGGTGGAGGCTGGTGTGGGTAGGGTTTAGGTAGGCTGTAGGATTTGTCAGGGCTGGTTTGGGGTGGACCGTTTTAGTTTAAGGGTGGTCGTTGGTCGGTCGCCGTTCATTGCCCCCACTAAAATAATTAAATCTTTTTATTTAATTTGCGATGAACTTTTGCAAGTGGTTTTTAGACAAATAAAATATCCGGCCGCAACCGGGGTTTGGCGTTTGAATAAAAGACGGGGCGTTTTTAGAAAACAAAAATAGGTTTTTCTGAAATAGTTTTATGCAAACAATGCATGATGATGACGATGCAATGCACAAATTCAACGCGATTTTCTAGTAGTGGTTTTTTTGCGGGATGCCACACCTGGCATCTTGGCCTCCACTCCCCAAATGCACACACCACCGCTGCCGCTCCACGTAGGATCCTGACCCAGCCCCTCCAAACCCTAACCATCTCTTGCACCCCCACCTCTACCTCCCGTCCTCCCCAGATCCAATCCACGCCGCCGCTTCCCCTCCCCCTCCCATGATCAACTCCATCCTCCACCCGCAGTCGCCCTGCTCCTCTTGCGCTGCCGCCTCTCCATCTACATGTGCTTTCTCCTCCCTCCTCCAACCACCCGGTGCCCCAAACCCTCCTCGAATCCTTGAATCATCGCCGATCCACTGCTTCCTCGTGGCGGCTTGTGTAGGTGGGCGTCGTTGACTTCTTCGCCATCCCCAAGGTGGCGATGCGGATGTGGAGCCGGAGAACAACATCCCGGCCGACCGTCGACTCAAACACTGTTGGACGAGATCTACCACTACAACGAGAAGGCCAGCGGAGGTTCTCATTGCAGGAGCCCACTCATGATCTTTGCACGTCGGCCAGCATTGTGAGGTCTTGGGTGGATGAATCCATGGGGCCGCAGATTGGTCATCGTGGTCGGATGTAGCAGGAAGGCCGGATCTATGTCCCTTCTCCCCCACTCTCTATCTTGGTTTCTCTCTCGGTACATTTGTATTCTCTCTGCAGGCACTCTCACCGATGTCGACATGACCTCTTCCGTCTTGAGCTCGCCAGATCTCAGGTTCCTTCTCCGGTCCTAGCTCTAGGTCGTTGGATTCTTTTCCCTGGTCCTATGTTAGTATTGCTTGTGCACAAGGTCTAACTAATACAGGTTTTAATTTGGTAGTAGCATGTTTAATTCGGTGATATGCTAATAGGACCATAGGAAATTTAATTCAGTTGCAGATATATGCACAATGTTATAATGCAAATGCTTGTTTATAAAACTTGTATCCTACCATGCAAGAGAGTAATTCTTGACTGCTTGCTGGCAAGGTTTCAATCATAATCTGTGCATACCTATTTATGATATTTGTGTGCCTCCATCAATTATATTTGGCATCATCGTATACAATATACCAAGTGGTCCCCATCTTGCATATGTTTTGTGATTTCATCTATCTAACATAACTACCATCATAGGATACTACTATATTTGGATCATATTATGATTATTAATTGATTCGATCTCATCTTTGAACATTGCCTATTGTATCCCATACAATGTTAATTACAATTTGTTAGTCAAGATAATTCTAGCAATATGTATTGGAAACTAGGCCTTTAGTCATACTAGATTTTTTGTGGATAATGACTGTAATTAACTAATAATCATATTCTTATGCCAAATCTGAATAAAGTCACACAACTACTATTGTTTGATGATGGAAGAAACATAGTTAGTGAACACGGTGAATGTGAATGGCGCCTATAGTAGTTATGTCACATGGCCTCAATGTTGTGGCTTTCGCTTAAGAGTCATGTTAGTCTTTGCTTGTTAAGTAATAATTTTTATTCCTTCTTGCTAGTAGGATGGTTAATACATGCTTGTTCAGAACTTGAGATTTTATATCATTTTATATCATCCGAGTGTATGGTCTATCTTTGAGTGCGCATTCTCGCGAAGAGGAAGTGGACGGTATGGACATGGTCGGCGTGGAGCCTGCGTCCTTTCGAGGGAGACGTCCTCGATTCCGACCTTGATGGCGCCTGCAAAAGGTACTCCTCCTTACCCACCCCATGTTTTGCCATGCCATGTGCTATAGCCTACCTTATCTTACCTCTTCTAGATTGTATGCCTACGAGTCATATTTTCTTTGGACCACCGAGATCTGGTTTTAGTTTGAACATCCAGAACTTTTGATATCTGGTCTCTGTGAATAAACATTCGAGACTGGTGGTGGATGAGATGGACATGCACCTACCTCATTCAGTGCAGCAAGAGGTGGTTTCAGATCTGTCGCCTCCTTGCTCATTGATGTCTCCCCCTCTCTTTCACCTTTCTCTCTGTATCATAAGATTTGTTTTGTAAATGCTACTTTGTAAATGGCTTTGCTGATAGAGTTTATGTGTGCTAACTTGAATTATTACTACTGTTGTTCTTGTGATTGTCCAAATATATGTCAAGAGATTAATCTGTAGCCTTTCACAATTCAATGCATGATTGTGATAAGAATTATATGATACTTAACTATTTTTGTGCCTTTTTTCTTGATCACTATCAATAGTTGTAGATCTTAAGAGACACCTGTATTTTTGTTTGTATCATAGTTCATTCTTATCATGTAATGTCATGACAGGTTAATATCAAGAGTCATTGGTAGATGAGCAACTTCATGTAGTGAATGTTTGTGGCACTGCCAAATTTCTCTGCACTGATAGTGTGCAACAAGAAGTATCATGTGCCAAGTAGAATAAAAGTCAGAAAATGGTTCATATTAGACCATTTTGTTAATTCAATTTTTCCTGCTATTGTTTGTGTTCAACTTAAACTTAGTTTCCTAATGTTGTTTGTGTTGGTATCGAGTACATGTCTTGCTAGTTACATAAAATGCCTAGAGATCATCATAGCTCTCCCGTGTTACATTGTTGTTAGCAGATATTGAGGTTGTTTTCTCTATGTTTTGCCTCCTGCGTCTTTGTGGCGAGAAGCACAGAGGCTGCTAGTCTTCTTGGCGAGAACACGAGGCGACATAGACTCCTAGCGGTCTATTTGTTGAGTTGAAAGTCAAAGTTTAGACTATTCATGGTAATCAGCTTCTTGCAGCTCCTCTTCTCGTTCCTAGTTTTTGCCGATTAATCAACTGGTTTGTTATTGCGGGCGGTTATGTTTGTTGCCCGTGCTTTTCTTACTATTCAAAGCCTAACTAGTAATTAATTCCTATGTATGTTGCTGGTACAACAGACCTACTACACAGGCATTTCGTTCTCATAGAACAATGCTAGAGCAATTTCTTTCACAACTCCCTGTTTTGACCACCAAAGTGTGGACCAGCCTTGAACTGCATCACAAATTCACCATATTCATTTCGGTAACATGTAGCACTGTCGATTCAAATAATCGACCATTCTTTTCCATGGTGGCCATTGATCTTTGCAGTTAAGTATGTGGGAGATGGGGAGGAGCGAACGGCCTGCAGATGACGGGCGAATCTCATGGACAAGACGCCGTTCAGGCGCCAGCTCGCCTTCAACATCCGGGATGTGGCGGTACTCCTACTAGTCGGTGTGCGAATCAGCACCAAATTGAATTGTGATTTCGTTGGTGGGGATCTGAATGTTACGATGCGGAGGTAGCGTCCGCCGACCATGTCCCGATCGCTGCAAGGACGCCGTGGCGATCTTGTTCATGTTCGATCTCACCACGGCTGCGCTCACCAAGTTAGTATCCGGATCGGTTTAGCGTGACATTGTAGTCTCAAATAACTAAAATTTCGAGTTTATTGGATTTGTGTCAGTGACTAGGTGCTCATTTGCTGCTTTAAATTTGATCCACCAGTCCCATACTCGGTGGTGATGCTGCTGAAATAGAAACTATAGAACTTAGTGATGCTACTCATGTCTACTTGGGGAATAATAGTAGAATTAGTTTGCCAAATGGTTTACTCCAATACATATTTGTCATTTGTTGAAGTGGTGATTCGACTAACATATCTCATTGCTTGAAGTACTAGTATATATCGATGCATGTCTCAATACTTATTGTGTATCTGTGTATATCGATGCATGTCTCAATAGTCTCTATAGTGCCCATATTAAATTTTTATAACCTCTCGACCACACGATAGCTTACGTGGAGAAAGAGATGTCTGACTGGGATGTTTATTGGCTCTCTTACATTGTATCTATGTAATCGATGCTTCTATTTTGGTTATGCTAGAGTAATGCATCATCTTAATATTTTGAAAACCTTGAGATAATATCTTATTATTCATGCATTATAAATTTGAGTTGAATTCATGTATGTATCATTGTCGATATGATACCTAAATTAGGACTATTAGTATTAGGCGCTCATAGGCTATCTGGTGCATTTATGTTTTGAATGTTGTTCTTGCATGATAGATACATATTGTTTCATAGCATGGTAAAGTTCTATTTTATAGTTATGGTGCGATTATAATTTTTTTGGAAGCATGCATCAGTGTTATTTGATATACCATAAGCGATTAGCAACTTGATGTGTTGTTTGTGTAGGGAGAGGTCCCGATAATGCAATAGCAAGGGGCATCTAGCTTTGGAGTCGAGTTTGGTTGGTGGAAGGATATGCTTTGTTTCCTCGTTCTCGACCGTCGATGGATGTTACTGTTCAAGGGATATGGTCCTGTAGTGGTTTTACATTCTGCTGACCTTGTATTATGATGGAAGGTTCAATTTGTGTTGTATTTTATACGGATTATTATTTTGTATATCGAATCGCCATTTGAACATCGGAAATATTGTAATAGAGTTATGCATATTCATTTTTTGTTGTATTTTCAAACTGGATTATTATTTTGTATATCGTATCTTTGATTTAAACAATGAAAATATCGTTATATTCTTGATTATCAAAATAATTGATGTACTCGATTACGATTATGTATGAAAATTGAAAAAAAGCGGGCCTATCCCAAGCAATGTATCGTAAAAAGTGAGGTCCAAAATAGAAAAGAGGCCATAAAAAGGCTAAGGCCGAGAGAGACACACCATAAAAGGCCGACTAGAAAAGAAAAGCGAATTATTGGGCTTAGCCCAAGTAAGCAACTAAAATGGTGGGTGATTTTGATTTAAGGCGATTTCATTTCGTCACAATTTTGCCACGTAGGATCGCCCACGTGGGATCTGAAGGCTGGCTAGAAGGTCCATGACGATATTGGATCGTCATAGACGTTATGACGATTCAATATCGTCATAGACGTTTATGACGATTTTATCAAAAACGTCGTTATAGTTCATTTGCGACGCCCAGCTTTTGACGATCTCAAAATCGTCATAAACGGACTATGACGATTCTGTGACGAAAATTGAGGGTCATATATAGCCAGATTCCTTGTAGTGTTTGTGTACCAATTCGTTGGGACCCCAGGTGTAGACTGTTGTAGCAATCATCTTTTCCCCAAAGGGATGACTCAAGGGTTTATATCGAACTCTCAAGGAATTGGCTTATAGACTTTATTCTTCCTCTCCTCTTCAAGCAACCTACAAAGCAAAGTTTTGTCTTGTGTCCCCAACTCCACCATGTGATTGTAAAGCATAAGGTTTTGTATTAGTAATAAGAAATAATAAAAATAAAAATAAAATAACACAAGTAAAAACTAGGCAAGAAAAATAAAAACAATAAAAGGATAGTTGTTTTAGTATTTTGGGCGTCTGTGCAAATGAAGAAAGTATTTTTGTATTTTTTGAAATAATAAATAGCAGAAAACATAAAGTGTGATAGTGGTGTTGGAAAGGTGTTTGTTATGGTTTAAAATGGATCAGGGTTTATGGGTTCACTTGTATACTCTCTTTTTGGGCTGCAATGGACACAAACAATTCATCAAAGACATAATACTGATGGAACTTCTACATGTGTTTGATAAGCATTCATATGAGCATCATGTCCTAATATTATATTTATAGAGATAATGCAACACATATCCCTTATACTCCTCAAGAAAGTGAAAACTCCAAGCAATCTTGAATTAAGAATCAACAGAGTATAGCCTTAGGTATTTTAACATCATATTTGAATCTCAAATATACTACCTTGACAAAACAAGATTATCTAACTATCACAAGATAATTATAGCACATGGTTTCACTTAATCCTAGTGAGGCAGCAAAAGAAAGATAAATACCATAGTAGATCTCGAATTTGTTGTCACTATTCAATCACTACCACCATGCTAATTCATCCAATACATACTTCTCCCCACACATGCTCTTGCATATAAGTTGGATCAGAATAAGTACTTAAGAATGGCGTACATGATATGCATATATCAATATATCTTACACATAATAGGTTCCAATCTCATATATCAAATCATAAAATAAAGACCCACCACATAGGAATTACAAATATGACCATAATCATGTTGGCAACTCATATGGTACTAGATCTATGAAGAACAAGAGAGAGTGAGACCAAGATACTGCCACAAACCCGTAGTACAGAGGTATACTACTACCTTTTCATCATAGTGATGACGATGGAGATGTTGGAGAAGGTAGAGATCCCTCCGATGGAGTTTTACCCTCCAATCTTTATTAGTTATGGCTCTGTTTCGGTGTTTCTGCGGCGCCAACCTCTAGGAACTCCCGAGGGGCCATTTATATAGTGGTTTTTAGGTCATACGAAGGCGGTGGGCGAAAGATCGAAGTAAATCGACGGTCGAGAAGAAAACAAGCCTAGGTGGCGCACCCAGTACTCTTTTGGGCCTCCTGGTTTATCTGGTGAGATCCAAGAGCTCCTGGTGCTTCTCTTGATAAAATATTAATATCCCCAAAAGCACAGCTTCATTTGACTTCGTTTAGGTCCCTCAAAGGAAAAAATACACAAAACAGGGGTTTCTTGTCGTGTAGAGTTATAAACAAAATAAAGGGGATCATTGGTAAATCCACATAAATCAATGTAAAACATGAATATAACATCATATATATAGCAAATATGTGGGAATTCATAGCAACAAACTACATTTTACATGCATCAGTTACCGACTATGTTGTAATATGTACTATAGCTGGATAGGATTCATCCTTGTAATCCCTATGTCGGATAACTATATAAGCCAGTATACGAGCATCCCTTAAAACAATGATTCATAATAGCTCGCACATGGGAACCTTAGTCAAAACCTCTATAACCTCCGTCTTGGCCGATTATAGTGGATTGATTGCAGGAGTAGGATCCGACCACCGTGGTCGAATCCGAACCTGGGTAAACTTGTGTGCTCCCTGTCCCGAACATCCTCACTTCTCACACCCCCTCTCTTTCCATGTCTCGAGGACCTCCTCATGGCGTACCGATCATCAATATGACGACAAAGTCCACTTCTAGTTCTGGATGGCGAAACATGCAAAGAAACAATATTATGGAGGCGTGGGGAGTCTTCCAAACAATCTTCTCGAAGGAGCAAGGGCAAAAACCTAGGCTAAAATGGCCAAATAGCTCCCGTAAGACGAAAGGTTCCAAGTGATGGAATCCTCAATTCCAGGAGGAATCTCAATGTCCGAGACAAGTCCCCAAAGGCAGATGAATTTGTCAATGTGCTCCACATGGAAGTTGTCCATGGGCCATGGCGGAATATTTGGACTGCCATTTAGTTCATATCAGTTTGCTGATCATTCTATCACTTCTATGGACTGAGCAAGAGATGGTTTAGTTTTCGAGGGTTTGGATTTAAAGGAGTGAGCTAGAGATGGTTTATTTTTTTTAGGGTTTAGTTTTTAAGGAGTGAGCAAGAGATGGTTCTGTTTTTAAGGGTTTGGTTTTAAATTTTGGACTGCTTAGGCTTCACATGGTGTGAGGGCAATATTTAAATTGATTTTAGATTCATTACTTACTGTCTGAAAAAATACCGTTTTATGCAATACGTAGCAGTCAAATTACAGGAATGGTCCGGTTTGTAGAAATAAAAATATATTGGCGAAGATCCATTTGAGGTCATTGAGGGTGCAGTGGACAGAATAATTCTGAAATTTCGAAACTTTTAAGACCTTGGGGGCCACCAATTTTGGTGAGCCGCCGTAAAGCCATGAAGATGACTAGAAGGATGCCCTTTTACCGTCCCCTATGACTACCACTATTGCGTTGCTGATTATGTACACATATTATAGAAAAGAGTGGATCAAACCTAAATCATCTATTTCTTCCGTTCCAAAATAGATGTCTTGGATTTATCAAAATTTGGATGAACCTATATCCTAAATAGTGTCTAGATTTATCTAAATTTTGACAAATCTAAGACATCTATTTTGGGATAGAGGGAGTATTTTCGATACACCGGATGCAAAATCCAAGAGGACGATCGTTCCGTTTAAAAAGTAGGGCCTAGCAAAACCAGACGACGATACTACTCCCTCTGTTTTAAAATGTAAAATGTATTAGGATTGTGAAGAAAATGTATCTAGACTTCTTTTAGTGAATTTACCTACTAAACCTAAGTGAATCTACCTACTAAAAATAGTATAGATACATTTGCTTCACAAATCTAAAACATCTTATATTTTGAAACGGAGGAAGTACCAGTAAGTTAATCAACCGCCGAACACTGTCTGCCCAAGAAAAGAAAAACCACTATGTAGAACTTGGGATATTACGAAGAATATGTTAAGTTCATGACTATACTAGTGTTCCAAAACGAACATTTTATTTTCTTTATAGCCACATAGTACTCCTTCCATTTTAAGATATAAGAAATTAATCCAAGTCAACTAATATGGATAGTATTTTTTGAAACAAATATGCCTTTTCATTTGTAGGTTCGCCTATTTTCGAACGGATGAAGTGCATGTTTCTAATCACACCACTCCGCAATGAGCATATTAACCACATGATACAACATGATACAGCCGCACAAAAGCAAGCAGCACACCGCGGGAAGCCGTGGAAGGTCCATGGCCCGAGAAAGAAGCAATCACGGCAGTGCCGTCGGCAAGGAACCGTACGACCACACGATCTGCACGCTGGACCACGGACCCAAGCGGGGGGCGCAGGAAAAAAAAAAAGCAAAGCGGTCGAAGAAGAAGGAACAGCAAGCAAGCGAGCCTACCCGTTGCATCATCCTATCCTACGGTGGAGGAGGAGATGAAAAGATGTGTCGCCAAAAAGCGGGGCGAGCAGCGTTGTACGTAAAGACGACGAGTTCCCGAGAGATTACGACGACGATTAGCGTCCATGTGAAGAGACGTAATCGTGTGGCTCTTCTAATTTATTTTATTTATAAACTCCAGTCGCTTTCCGGCTTTTCTAAAATAACAAGGCGACAGCACGCACGGGGAGCTGCTGCTTTGACCGAAAGCTTGTCTTTGACCGGAGAGGAGGGGCAGAAGGGTCCATTCACGGGAGGGCGAAAACGACGGGCACGCAAAGAATGGTGCACTCACGGTCATGGACTCATCTTGTGTGTGTTCGTCAGTCATCACGGCAGTTTTGTTTTGGTTCCTTCCTTCGAGACGTCAGATGTTGATCCCTGGCTTGGCTTGGGTAACGTTGACAGTAATCGAGCGTTTCATCGCTCCGTTCCCCTCACTCTCCTCCTTTACTACAAAGGTGCTAGGGTTTCATCGTTCTCTCTTAGCGTCGTTGTTGTCGATCTACTTTGGTTATGTGGCCTTCGGGCCATGGTGATGGGGTGGATATAGGTCCTCGTTGGCGCGAGGCTATATTTTTTTTCTGTTTTTTAAGATTTTAAAGTTTGGTGGGACGGTGCTTAGGTGACGGTAGCGACGTTTCTTTTAATAAAGTTTTTTTTGGCTTCATTCTCATCTCAACGGTGACGTCAAGAAGCTTGTGGGAGTGGTGTGATTCTCGAGGACTTCTTTTGGTTATGAGATCTTCGGATCGCCAAGAAGCTTCATGGACAGTTCATTCTTCTTCGTCGTCTTCAGGACGGGCGTAGTATTTTTATTCGTTCGACGACTTTTCATCTGCAACAATGTCAGGCCGACTCAAGGAGTAGCAGCAGCGACATCATGCCGTCGACACGGTCTAGAGGCTAAAGATAAATGGCTTCTCAAGAATTTTAATGTAATTTTCAATTTTATTCAGCTACTTTGTGCCGTTCGATGTTTTTATTAATACCAGAGCTTTATTCCTAAAAGGTTTATAGGAATCCCACAATCCATTAGTTTTTGAAAAAACACCTACTCTTTTCGGTTCATATTAATGGTCTTTAACTTTAACTAGATTCGTATGTATCAGCTAAGTATTTAGACTAGATGCTTCTATATCTAAACAAAGTTAAGTCTCGTGTTGGTTTGACTTCTTAGTCTGTGTGCAACTTACACATCATGTGAGTTGGCACCCACAACTTGAACGCGTTCAGACTTCAGGTTGAGAGATACTCCTGCTTTCCCTTACGAAAACAGATATGTCCCGCTACTCTCGCGTCCGACAGTAGCTTTTCTTTTATAACATGTCTGATCATTGTTTTTTCTAGAGCAGTGTCATTACGGGAGAAACCATAACATAGCATATTCAGAAGCAAACAGTGACGATACTGCCATAGACTTTAAGTATGACCCAAACAAGACAAGCTGTTTAGCCAATAGTCAAACGGTTTTAATTGGGCCGTCTAAACTGTGCAATATACATACGGTCCAGATCGGAGTGGAGACTGACCCAGCCCAGCTGGACAAACGTAAGCCAAAAAATATTGCTGGGCTGACTCATCCATCTTTGTTGGAGCATCTTCATGTTGCCTCCACGACGTATTCTCCCAAGCTTTAGTGTTTGGGCTTGGTGTTTGTGTTGTGTGGTCTAGCCTTGTTGTATCAGTTTCATTTTTTTAATTAATCGAACAATTCTCTTATTTTGCAAAAAAAAATGCGTCATTTTAAATAAATTAAAATGATAAGAGTAGGCGATTTCAAAATAAAATTAAAACTCTAGGATAGGTTCAGCATATTTTAAAAGAGTACCATACATCTTAAACGTGTAAACCAAGTTTTATTTTGCATATTCAAGAATCTTTTAGAAAAAACAAAAGCACGTTGCTTGTTCTTAAAAATTACAAACCTGAGGTATGACCATTCGACGGTTTGCTATTTACAACAAACTATAAGATCTGAGATGTGCACAAGCATAGCAGCCATCAGCCTACACTAAACATTTTTCTAGGGTTCCGGTGCGAGGTAATCTAAGGCGATTTTAGCTCCTATCCTTAGCCACTGGCGCCCCGTCGTTGGTTCCCCTGCCCTCCGCCGGCTGCTACGGCAGCTGGAGGGTGGGGAACCTAGTCTTCGAGCTTTTCGTTCCCCTCAAGCCATCGGAGACGATGAGAATAAAGGTCTTTCAGCTTGTTCCATACTGGTGTTCATTTTTGAAGGAGTGTTGACGGATTGAAGTTTGGATTCGATTGTTAGGCATTAGGTCTGACTTGAAGTTCATTTCAAGGAATGATACCGTAGCCTATTGGTGTCTCAACTTCAACCTCCACCTTATGTACGGCTTTGACATGAAACTTGTGAGTTTCGTAATGTTGGGTTACTACACAAGTGAATTGAAGAAATCTATCATCTAAGATTTGGTCTTGAGATACACACGAAAGCTTTGGAAACATCTGGAGCACACTCCTGTCATTCCTCTTCTCTTCTTATCTAGTTGTCTTCTCTTTTACATTTTACACCACCATATATTAACAAACTACACATAAGTACACACAACTCTACACTCCCCCTCAAGATGGGGCGAAAATATCAAATAGCCCCATCTTGCGACAAAAATTACCAAAAACTTTGTCTGGTAATCCCTTAGTTAGGATGTCGGCTACTTGGTTTGAAGAGTTCACATATGGCATGCACATAATCCCATGATCTAATTTTTCTTTGATAAAGTGGCGATCTATTTCGATGTGCTTGGTTCGACTATGTTGCACTGGGTTATAGACAATGTCAAGAGCAGCCTTATTATCGCAATATAGCTTTAGAGGCTTCGATTGAAATAAACCCAGCTCTGACAATAGGATTTTCAGCCACAACACTTCACAAACTCCATGCGCCATTGCCCTTAATTCCGCTTCAGCAGTGGACCTCGCTACCACACTCTGTTTCTTACTACGCCAGGTAACGAGATTACCCCCGACAAACGTGCAATAACCAGAGGTTGACCTTCTGTCATCTAATGACCCCGCCCAATCAGCAGTATAGCATTCTACTTGCAAATTACCATTTGATGTGTATAATAACCCTTTACCAGGACATCCTTTAAGGTAGCGAATAATTCGCTTCACGACATCCAAATGGTGGTTTTGAGGATTATGCATAAACTGACTAACGAGACTGACAGCAAATGCAATGTCGGGTCAAGTGTGTGACAGATAGATCAAGCGCCCAACAAGTCTTTGATATTCCCCTCTGTCTACAGGAAATCCCCCGTCCTTAACAAGGTGCAGGTTTGGCTCAATTGGAGTGGACACCGGACGACACCCAATCATTCTAGTTTCAGCCAGCAAGTCTAAAATATATTTACGCTGAGAAAGATAAATACCTCTAGCACTCCGAGAAACTTCAATTCCCCAAAAGAACCTTAATTGTCCAAGATCTTTAACTTCAAATTCTCGTGTCAGCTGCCGCTTCAACATTTCAATTTCTTTGTCGTCATCTCCTGTGATAATAATATCATCAACATATACAATGAGGATAGTTAATTTATCAAGTTTACGCTTATAGAACAGAGTATGATCAGCATTACTCTGCTTATAATCCATTTGTGTTACAGCCCGACGAAAACGACCAAACCATGCACGAGGAGATTGCTTTAACCCATACAAAGAGCGATGCAATTTTAGCACCTTGCCCTCAATTTGATTTGTACCAAAACCTGGTGGTATATGCATATATATCTCCTCTTGGAGATCTCCATGTAGAAATGCATTTTTAACATCTAGTTGATGTAAATTCCAATTCAGATTTGAAGCACATGATATTACAGTTTGTATAGTGTTCATCTTGGCCACCGGAGCAAAGGTTTCCTCATAATCTATCCCGTATGTCTGTGTATATCCTTTCGCAACTAAACGGGCTTTGTATCGTTCCACTTTCCCTTCAGGATTGTGTTTAACAGTATATACCCACTTACACCCCACGGGTTTCTTACCCGGTGGTAATTCTACCAACTCCCAAGTGTTATTCTTTTCTAAAGCGCCCATTTCCTCTAACATAGCAGCTTTCCACTTAGGATCCTTCATGGCATTTTCCCAGTCCTTTGGAATAGAAATGGAGTCAAGGGATGCCATAAATCCTTTAAATGATGGACTACATTTCTCATAAGTAAAAAATTTAGCAACATCATGTTTATAACCCACACAATCTTTGAGACGAGCCGGCACATCAGTACGTCTAACAGGTTTCCGTAAGGCAATTGGATGATCAACTTCTGGATTGTTATGAATTATTGGAGGGATTTCAGTACCTTCTTCCTCAATGGTGTCAGATATGGGATCCCTGGATGGAGAAGAACCTGGCAGAACAGGGGCAACATCTTCTTCGGCCACATTATCATGTCCTGCCCCACAAGGTGATGTACTGGAACGTGAAGATGAAGACATATCAGACGTACCATGTTCCAATACTTGATGCAGTGAAGGAGTATCGCATACCTCATGATCATTTGAGCCACCAATATCTTCATTGATATTTGTATTCTCCTCCCCCTCTGTTTCATCATTTTGCTGTGATGCATTGATCATAGGAATCAACATTGTGCCTTCAAAGGTGGGTCCTTTACTTGAAATCTCCCCCTTGCTAGAATTGCTAATAGCAGATCTTCCGTCTGGAGAATAAAATGGCTCGTTCTCATGGAATGTTACATCCATACTAACAAAGAATTTCCTTTCGGTAGGACTCCAACATCGGTAACCTTTCTGAGTAGGAGAATATCCCACGAAGATGCATTTAACTGCGCTTGGATCAAGCTTCCCTACCGAGTGCCTGTAATCATGTACAAAACAAGTGCAACCAAAAACTTTGGGAGGTACAATAAACGAGTTAGTACCACTTAAACACTCAATCGGTGTCTTGTAGTTTAGAACTCTAGATGGCATACAGTTTATCAAGTATGCTGCTGTTTTAACGGCTTCACCCCACAGGAACTTTGGCACATTCATCATAAACATGAGGGAACGAGCAACTTCTAGAAGGTGCCTATTTTTTCTTTCTGCAACACCATTTTGTTCAGCGGTGTTCACACATGTCGTCTGATGGATAATACCACGAGAGGACAGAAAATTATTAAACTCCTTGTTGATATACTCAGTTCCATTGTCAGATCTGAATACTTTTACTCTAGCATTGTATTGGTTGCATACGAGAGTATAAAAATTCTCAAAAGCACATAACACTTCAGACTTTTGCTTGAGGAGATATAACCAAGTACACCTGCTAAATCCATCAATAAAAGTCACATACCACCGCTCTCCTAAAAGAGAGGTTACACTCGAAGGACCCCAAACATCTGAATGCACAACTTCAAAAGGAACTTTGCTCCTCTCAATACTACTCGGGTAATTAGTTCGTGTGTGTTTAGCTAATTCGCACATCACATACAAGCTTCTTTCTGTGGCATGACTCGAGTAAAGAGGGAAACATACGACTTAAGGACTGAACAGAAGGGTGTCCAAGTCTACAGTGTAGTAGAAGTAACTCATCTGTAGATGTGGCATACTTTGTGTTAAATGCAAGTGGGACCGAAGCATTATCAAGGTAGTACAAGCCATCCTTCTCAGTTCCAGTCCCAAGTACTCTTCCTGACTCCAGATCCTGAAACATACAATATTTGGGTTCAAACCAAGCTCCACAGTTTAAAGACTTAGTAATTGAGCTGACTGACAACAAATTCACAGGAAAACTGGGAACATGTAAAACGGGACTTAATGGTATAGATGATGAACATCTGATGGTCCCACTACCCATAATAGGAGCGGAGGATCCATCAGCAATACGCACTTTTTCCCTCCCAGAACATGGTGTATATGATGAGAATTTTCTTGGTGAGCCAGTCATATGGTTTGTAGCCCCTGAATCAATTATCCATGGAAGGGACAAATAATTTTCACCTGCTGCACTATGAGTGTTAGAATCTTTACTTGAACCATCAGCAGAAGCAACCATTAATTTTGCCTTGAATTCGTCTAATGTTTGCGCAGTTATCACAGGTGGTTGTCCCTCAACTGATGAAAGGTGGACTTTCTCTTGTTTCTTTACTCGATTGTGATTAGCACAATGCTTGTTCTGCTGCCTCCGTGACCAACTAGGAGGAAAGCCGACCAACTCGAAACAATTTTTCTTAATGTGACCAGACATGTTACAGTGATCACATATCACTTTACTCTTTCGTTTGTAACCAACATTCACGACGTTTGCTTGATCATTCTTCTGGACACCATTAGGATGAGGTTGACTGAATGAGGACAGAGCAGCCTGTGTCTCTGCATTCACATGTTGTGCTGTTGGATTACACGCGAGGCGTGTTTCTTCCTCCATGATACTTGCCACAGTCTCCTCCAAGGTAGGCCATTCTGGTACAGCCATTATCATCTGGGAGCGTAAATAAAACTCGAGATTCAGGCCGTCCAGGAAGCTTTGAACAAGTAATGGTTCAAACCATTCTCGGAGTAAAGTTAAGTCTCTTGGATCAAAGGGCTTAAACGGCCTGAAGAACTCCAAGTCTCTGTACAATTTTTTGAGTTTACCTGCATACTCGGTTACTGACATTTCTCCCTGCCTAATACGCCTCATCTCCTGTAGAATTCTCGAGACCTGCATTTTGTTGGACTTCCCTGAAAATTGCTTCTCAATGTACTTCCATACTTTAGCTGCAGACTGAAGATTTTCTACTTGTTCTCTGACTGTCTTGTCCATAGAACTGAGTAACCAATCCATGACACATTTCTGATTTTGTTCCCACTGTTCCTTCGAAATATCCCCTGATTTCTGCTCATCTTCCTCCACGAAATTCTGCAGACCATGTGCTCCAAGAATCAAAGTGGCATTTCTGGCCCAGCTGAAGTAATCACCTGGACCTGTTAATTTAATTGGATTTGGTTCAATGGTGGTCTTCAAAACATCAGGCATACTGCTTGTTTTTGACTGTGTCTGTTCCATCAATTTAACAAGCATAAGATGCATACTCTCGCAGAGTTTCTCCACACTGGAATCAGTTTTATCACCCATGGTCATCTGAATAAACTACTCTTCACCGAGCCTTCTCAACCAAGACTGAATAGTAGTACAGAACCAGACTAAATGAACTCCTCTTCACCGAGCCTTCTCAACCAGGATGAATAACCAAACAACACCAACCAGCAGAGTAGATGCGTGAATACCTTGACAAACCAACACCAGGCAACGACCTGGGTAGCTTGCCTGACGAAGGGGCGACAGGCCCGGGGCGCACGCACAACTTGATGCAGCCCCGACAACTTAGCCGCGCCTCGATGGACCCAATACACACATGCCACAGCACGGCGACGAGAGGGTGCAGAAGAAAGCGTCGACGACGACGAAGCTCAAAGGCAACGGACCACGGCGGCACAGCTCAAAGGCGACTAATCCCCGCGGCAATATGGAACGATGCGGCTCGATTTTGTATAAAAATTCACTCCGGATCAGAGAGCTCTGATACCATGTTGGGTTACTACACATGTGTCTTGAGATACACACGAAAGCTTTGGAAACATCTGGAGCACACTCCTGTCGTTCCTTTTCTCTTCTTATCTAGTTGTCTTCCCTTTTACATTTTACACCACCATATATTAACAAACTACACATAAGTACACACAACTCTACACGTAACCTCATCACCGTCTGACCGGAACCGGGGTTATAACCCGAGCCTCCTTACTAACTTGTGGGGATGGCGATCTTCCAAGATCGTGGTCACCGGTATCTTTTGGTCTACCTCGACAACTTGGAGCTGATCTCACGGCCATCATTGAGGGATGTAGAAGGAAGATCGTGCTGACCATTCCAAGGACTTGTGTTTTAATTGACTATTATAGACCTTATCTGCAAAAAAGAGCAGCCCGTCAGCATGCAATGCATAGGACTAGGACCATAGAGGCGGCGGCTAGATATGTATGCACAAGCTCGGCGGCAGTGGAGACCGGACACCACAAGTCCACAACTCCTCAGTCGGTACCGTCGGGGTACAGTACCATATTCGATGCATCGATTGCCACCGCAAATTGCGTCAAACCGCAAAAGCACGAACTGTCTCACTGTCTGGAAGCAGGCAAGTAGCAGCGTATGCTGACTTCTGTAAACTACAGTATTAGTATTATTATTGCAATGGCTTATCATCATCACTATAGTCAGATAAATTCATCATTTCGTGATCAAGCAATTAACGCAGCGCGACGTGGTTCTATTTCTTTGGGAAGTAATGTCTCCGTCAGCTAGCAGCCTCGGTCCAAAAAACAAAAAGGAAGTTTTTTGCGAGTGAAAAACAAAAAAAGAGCTAGCTAACCACCAAACAGAACGGAGAAACTCTACCGGCGTTCGATCGATCGCATCTTGGCCGATCTGTACATATAAGTCTATATGTAATCTATATTTATATCTATATTTATATTTATATCTATACCTAATAATCAAGAAAGAAGTGTTTCTTGTAGTATCTACACTTTTTTTAGACGGCTTTATCCTCCTACTAAATCACATATTATACACCAGTGCCATTAAAGTGTTATTTTCTTTTTTTTCCAGTTTCTTACGAATTCCGCTTTTTAATTACCCACCCTTGTCATCTAATCTATCTATATATATAATATATATATATAATAATAATAAAAAAAGGAACGCTTCTTGTAGTACCTATATTTTTTTGGATGGCTTTACCCTCCCACTGAATCACATATTATGCACCAGTGCCACCAAAGCGTTATTTTTTCTTTCTAGTTTCTTACGAATTCTGCTTTTTAATTACCCACCCTTGCCATCTAAGTGGGAAAACGTTTCGATTTTTTCCTACTACGCGACATAATCGAGGACCGCCTCCGGAAAAAACATAGGTGTATATGTCTTCACTCCAATCACATGTTCCCACTTGATTTAACTAGTTTAGTGGAAGAAAATCCAGTCAATGATAAAGTGTAGGTGATTTGGCGGGTGGAGATTGAATATTGTAGTAAAAGAATTAAGATGAAAGGACGGACTAAGGCTAGGATTATGCAGGGCCATCGGCGTTTGGGCAAAATATTGGTCGCCCTAACCTTTTTTCATCTAAACTTTGATTTTTTTTCTATTCCGTTGCAACGCACGGACATGTTTCCTAGTAATAATAAAATACGAAATATTTCTCCCGGTCCAACACTTTTTTGGATAGGTTTACTCTCCCACTAAACTAAATTCTTCCATAATACCATCCGTTGAAAAAACAGTTCAGTTTTTCCAATTTTTAAAACGTGTCATGTTGTGAGGTCGGAGCCGAATGGATCGCTGCCGGGGGCTGGATCAATCTCGTCTAATATTCCGTAAGTCAGCGGGATTTGTTTTATCCATATCGCGCAAGGCTCTCGCTCGCTCGCATGATCAGTGTTCCGTCGTTCAGGGCTTCCATCTTTGTCATTGTTTTGTCGGTCAGCCTAGCAGGCCAGAGTTGGACCTGAAAAGCGCATTGTACGAGAAAACACGTTAAGACCTGATACGTGTTTAGTACACCCTGCTCGTTTGATCTTTGCTCTACCGGTTTAAATACGTTCGAAACTGTCCAAAATAACACCGAACCAAGTCGGAAAGCACAAAGCAAACCCACCGTTGTAGAAAATGAATTGGGATAGTGGGCATGTGGGGAGAAAAATTATATGGGACCTGGTCCACAATCCGATCAGCGTGGACCAACTCCAGAAACTAACACGTGGCCATCCGGATCTCAAAGCAACACGGCCAGTTATCTCTTAGACTCAGAATCCTATACGTATACGTCTCCCGGTCCGGCGCCTTGACTCGTGTACGACTACCATATACACAGCCCCGACGGTTTCCTCTCGATCCTAAAACCTCTCGCGGCACGATTAGACCATCTCTGGCAGCGCGATCAGGTCATCTCCGGCGGCCACAAGAATCAGCTGCCTGCTTTCCCGATCAGGCCGTACAAGGAGGATCGGCAACGACGTACGACTTCCACGACGAGGCAATGGAGGGATTTTCCTCTCAATCGATGGACCATCCTCTCCCGGTGAATGAGAACATACATCTTCGTAATGACTTTTGACTGATTCATTCATAGTCTGCTCACTAGTTGAGTCCTGGCAGATTGGCGACGACTCCGAACGGATAGAAGGGGTCACTGACATCGTGGTATTGGACTCGCCATCCAGGCAAAGGTTGGAGGACATGCCCTTGACCAGTGAAACAATAGGAGAGACTAGCGGCTTGCCGACGACGCCGATGAAGGTCACGGACGGAAGCAGCAAACCCATGAATGATGCCAATATGGAGTCGCTTCATGGTGATCTGGTAAATTTTACTCGCTCATATCCTTGTTGTTTGTTAGGCAATATCAGTTCAGCAGGCGTATGTAATGTTCAGCCAGAAAAACAGAATCATGCGCATGGGCATGGACACCGTCCACTTGAATATATGCTGCCACCAGTATTCTAGCTGATACAGTAGTTTGTATATCCTTTTAAATACTCCACCTGCTGAAAATACAAATGCTTGACCAACAATTAATCTTACTCTTGCAGGCTGATAATGAGAATACATCATCTCAGCAGATTGTTCCAAGAGTCGGGATGACTTTTCAATCTGAAGAAGAGGCATATAAATTTTATAATTCATATGCTAGAACTAAAGGATTCAGTATAAGAAAAGTGCACAAAAAACATAGAGCCGATGGGACTTTATGTTCTAGATATTTAGTTTGCAGCAATGAGGGAATGAAGGCTACTCATGGAACACATGTAACAAAAAAAGAACGAGCTACTACAAGGACTTGTTGCTCTGCTCGTGTTCAGTTCACCATCAGTCGGGAGGGTATATGGAACATTCAGAAAGTTGTGCTTGATCATAATCATGGTCTTGTAACTCCGGATAAGTCACACATGCTTAGATCGCAGCGGAAATTGGATGACGCTGATCGTCACATGATTAACCAAATGCGGACATCTGGAATAAGGCAATCTGAAATATATAATTTCTATGAGAAATGGTACGGTGGAGCTGACAGTGTGCCTTTTCTAGAAATGGATTGCAACAATTACATAGGCACTGAGCGCAAGAAGTATTTGGAATCCAAAGATGCGCAGACACTATTGGATTATTTGAAGAGCAAACAAGTCGAGGACCCATCCTTTTTTTATGCTACGCAGCTAGATCAAGAGACTGGTAGGATAATGAATTTCTTCTGGACAGATGGACAAGCTATCATGGATTATTCTGTATTTGGAGATGCTGTTTCGTTCGATACCACTTTTTCAACAAACAAGTTTGAGATGCCATTTGCTCCACTGTTTGGTGTTAACCATCACAAACAAACAATCTTTTTTGGCGCAGCATTGTTGTTTGATGAAAGCGCGGAATCATTCAAATGGCTTTTCAGAACCTTCTTACAAGCTATGTCTGGTAAGCAGCCTGAAACAATATTCACTGATCAGTGTGCTGCTATTATCAATGCAATTGGAGCAGTTTTTCCAAATGCCAAACATCGTCTTTGTTTGTGGCATTTGTACCAAAATGCTGTTAAACATCTTAGTCATGTTATAAGTGATCATCCGGAGTTTCTTTCCGAATTCAAGAAGTGTGTATATGAAGATAGGTCAATAGCACAGTTTGATAATAGATGGAATGAGTTGTTGGTTACATATAAACTTGAGACAAATAAATGGATAAACAATCTATACAAGTTGCGTGAGAAATGGGCTACTGTTTACCGTCGAGATTCCTTCAGTGGAGATATGACATCTACTCAAAGGAGTGAAGGGATGAACAATGTCCTCAAGCAAACATTTCGCAAAAAACTCTGCCTTTCAGAATTATTAGAAGCATGTGAAAAGTGTGTCACTCGTCTCCGACGCAAAGAGAAGTATGAGGACTTCATGTCACGCCATACCAACCCAGTACTCTACCTACCCCACCTACCGTTGTTGAAGACCGCAGCTAAATCATACACAAGGACCCTCTTTTCTGAATTTGAAGAAGAATTCAAGAGGCAATTTAATTTGGCGTGCAACATGTTGTCAAGTGATGGCACAACTAGCACTTATAAGGTGACATCCTTTTATTACAAGGATGATGAAGCCATCGTGACGCTCGACCCCAACACTTTGGACATATATTGCTCCTGCAGGTTGTATGGTTGTGTAGGTAAGCCAACCTATAAATGTTCCACCGCTTCAATAATATTGCTGCCTTGGAGTTATTTTAAAAAATGTTTCTGTTGTAGGTATCTTGTGCAAGCATGCTCACAAAGTTTTCACATGCTGCAATATTGTCACTCTACCCAATCAATATATCATGAATAGATGGACAAAATATGCAAAGAAACATATTTTTACTTCTAAACCTACTGACAATGATAGTTTAGAATCCATCTTCGCTCATACTTCTCGAAAGATGATCTCCCTTGCGTTGAAGTGTAAACCTTCAAAGGAAGTTCTTGCGCATGTAAACGATGGTATTGACAAATTAGCTCGAAGTTGATGAATTACTTAGCACGCTAAGCTTGGAAGAAGCTAAGGAGCCTGAAAGTTTTCTTGAATTGCTCAAGATATTGCCAACACAAGGATATCATTTAAAGCTCCTGCACGAATAAAAGGCCCCATGCAGGAAAGATCAAAAGGAGTACTTGAGGGAGCAAAGAAAGGCAAAAAAAATACTGCATCAAGTAAAGGCAATAAAAATACTACATCAAAGACAGGTAGTTCTTATTTTTCTAGCATGAATAAAAATAAATAATTTATCTCAGTTTGCATATCTTATATACACAATATGTTCAGGGAAGGGAAAAAAGGACCCAAAGAAGCCAGAACCAAAGGAATCCACCGTGGATGATTTTGTACCTTTTGAACATCCTGTAAGATTAATGGATTTCACAACCTCTTCCATTAGCTTATTTAACCTGGGCAAGCAATCTAATTTCATTCTGTTTTTTTTTTTACATAGGGACCTCCGCATCTGAATGATTCTACTACTACATTTGGTGGGTACACATCGGCCTTTGCTCCGCCTGTCTTAGGTGAATATACAAGATTAATGCTTCAAGCTCAGGGGGATGGCGCCACATCGACCATTGCTCGTCAATTAGATTTTACCGAAGGAGCTAGTACAACCGGTTTCGGTGCTCATGATCATCAGCAGCAGTAGCATGTTATTTGATCATGACCAGTAGCAGCAACATGTTATTCTTTTACCAACAAGTGTGTTAGTACTTTGTAAGGATCCTATATGATGTCCCTCTGATATGTAAACTATCTAGTACTTTATATGAGAGCATTCTTCTGAATTTCTTACAAGGAAATAGTAGTACCTCAGATGCATCTTCTACAGCTACATCCTAAGAATGTGAAAAAGAAAAAGGGGTGTCTCGATGCATTGTTGAGCAAAACAATGCAACATGCATCTCAATATAATAAACCGTTGTTCTGTTTCTAGTAGCTAGCCAAATACTCATGTAGACTGCTGTAATAAATATGTCACGGTCCAAAAAAAATCTGAATATTTCTCCTTTGCCTGCACGAAATTGTATCATGTGATAGAAACAGAACAAGAGAATATAAAATAAACTTGATACTTTAATTTATTGATTCAGAGTTACAGCACAAGAACATGAGCCAGTAAAATGTCTCCTGATGAGCCAGTGCTCAAGACGTTAAAGAAACAAAAGTTCAGATATCTTCGAACTTATGAACTACAATATACATGACAGAGCCATACAACAACACGAACCATCTTCAATCAAGTCTACCAAACTAGTGTCCTTGATTTGATTTCTGCTGGCAAATCATCTGGGCTCCTTGTGACACCTCGTCCGTGCTCCTGAATCGAGCGACCACGGACAGAGCAGGGCGGCAGCATCTCGGACGCCAACCGATCAGGTGCGACAAGGTTGCCGGCGTTGTTGTTGAGCTTGAAGACCTCGCGGCCGCTGAGGATGGCGTCGTAGAACTAGGGCCCAAACACCATGGATGGGAGCAGGCAATCCAGTGGACGGTGTCCATGCCCATGCGCATGATTCCGTTTCTCAAGCTGAACATTACGTACGCCCGTTGAACTGATATTGCCTAACAAACAACAAGGATATGAGCGAGTAAAATTTACCAGATCACCATGAAGCGACTCCATATTGGCATCATTCATGGGTTTGCTGCTTCCGTCCGTGACCTTCATCGGCGCCGCAAGCCGCTAGTCTCTCCTATTGTTTCACTGGTCAAGGACATGTCCTCCAACCTTTGCCTGGATGGTGAGTCCAATACCACAACGCCGCGACCCTTCTATCCGCTCGAGTCGCCGCCAATCTGCCAGACTCAACTAGTGAGCGTACTATGAATGAATCAGTCAAAAGTCATTACAAAGATGTATGTTCTCATTCATCGGGAGAGGATGGTCCATCGATCGAGAGGAAAATCCTCCATTGCCTCGTCGCGGAAGTCGTACGCCGCTGCCGATCCTCCTGCGGCTGATCGCGCCGGAGATGACGATCAAGCCGAGATGCTGATCGATTGGATCAGGTCCCATAATTTTCTCCGCATGGGGAGAAAATTATGGGACCCGGTCCACAATCCGATCAGCGGACCAACCTGCAACTAACACGCCATCCGGATCTCAAAGTAACATGTTTCAGCTTATCTCAGACTCGTAATCCTATACGATACGCCTCCGGTCCGCGCCTTGACTCGTGTACGACTACCATATACACAGCCCCGACGGTTTCCTCTCGATCCTAAAACCTCTCGCGGCACGATTAGACCATCTCTGGCAGCGCGATCAGGTCATCTCCGGCGGCGCGGCGCGGCGGCGTCACAGTAAATCAGCTGCTGCCTGCTTCCCCGATCAGGCAAACCCATGAATGATGCCAATATGGAGTCGCTTCATGGTGATCTGGTAAATTTTACTCGCTCATATCCTTGTTGTTTGTTAGGCAATATCAGTTCAGCAGGCGTATGTAATGTTCAGCCAGAGAAACAGAATCATGCGCATGGGCATGGACACCGTCCACTTGAATATATGCTGCCACCAGTATTCCAGCTGATACAGTAGTTTGTATATCCTTTTAAATACTCCACCTGCTGAAAATACAAATGCTTGACCAACAATTAATCTTACTCTTGCAGGCTGATAATGAGAATACATCATCTCAGCAGATTGTTCCAAGAGTCGGGATGACTTTCCAATCTGAAGAAGAGGCATATAAATTTTATAATTCGTATGCTAGAACTAAAGGATTCAGTATAAGAAAAGTGCACAAAAAACATAGAGCCGATGGGACTTTATGTTCTAGATATTTAGTTTGCAGCAATGAGGGAATGAAGGCTACTCATGGAACACATGTAACAAAAAAAGAACGAGCTACTACAAGGACTTGTTGCTCTGCTCGTGTTCAGTTCACCATCAGTCGGGAGGGTATATGGAACATTCAGAAAGTTGTGCTTGATCATAATCATGGTCTTGTAACTCCGGATAAGTCACACATGCTTAGATCGCAGCGGAAATTGGATGACGCTGATCGTCACATGATTAACCAAATGCGGACATCTGGAATAAGACAATCTGAAATATATAATTTCTATGAGAAATGGTACGTGGAGCTGACAGTGTGCCTTTTCTAGAAATGGATTGCAACAATTACATAGGCACCGAAAGAAGAAGTATTTGGAATCCAAAGATGCAGACACTATTGGATTATTTGAAGATCAAACAAGTCGAGGACCCATCCTTTTTTTATGCTACGCAGCTAGATCAAGAGACTGGTAGGATAATGAATTTCTTCTGGACAGATGGACAAGCTATCATGGATTATTCTGTATTTGGAGATGCTGTTTCGTTCGATACCACTTTTTCAACAAACAAGTTTGAGATGCCATTTGCTCCACTGTTTGGTGTTAACCATCACAAACAAACAATCTTTTTTGGCGCAGCATTGTTGTTTGATGAAAGCGCGGAATCATTCAAATGGCTTTTCAGAACCTTCTTACAAGCTATATGCGTCCGCTCTCGTAAGCGAAACAATATTCACTGATCAGTGTGCTGCTATTATCAATGCAATTGGAGCAGTTTTTCCAAATGCCAAACATCGTCTTTGTTTGTGGCATTTGTACCAAAATGCTGTTAAACATCTTAGTCATGTTATAAGTGATCATCCGGAGTTTCTTTCCGAATTCAAGAAGTGTGTATATGAAGATAGGTCAATAGCACAGTTTGATAATAGATGGAATGAGTTGTTGGTTACATATAAACTTGAGACAAATAAATGGATAAACAATCTATACAAGTTATGAGAAATGGGCTACTGTTACCGTCGAGATTCCTTCAAAGGAGATATGACATCTACTCAAAGGAGTGAAGGGATGAACAATGTCCTCAAGCAAACATTTCAAAAAACTCTGCCTTTCAGAATTATTAGAAGCATGTGAAAAGTGTGTCACTCGTCTCCGACGCAAAGAGAAGTATGAGGACTTCATGTCACGCCATACCAACCCAGTACTCTACCTACCCCACCTACCGTTGTTGAAGACCGCAGCTAAATCATACACAAGGACCCTCTTTTCTGAATTTGAAGAAGAATTCAAGAGGCAATTTAATTTGGCGTGCAACATGTTGTCAAGTGATGGCACAACTAGCACTTATAAGGTGACATCCTTTTATTACAAGGATGATGAAGCCATCGTGACGCTCGACCCCAACACTTTGGACATATATTGCTCCTGCAGGTTGTATGGTTGTGTAGGTAAGCCAACCTATAAATGTTCCACCGCTTCAATAATATTGCTGCCTTGGAGTTATTTTAAAAAATGTTTCTGTTGTAGGTATCTTGTGCAAGCATGCTCACAAAGTTTTCACATGCTGCAATATTGTCACTCTACCCAATCAATATATCATGAATAGATGGACAAAATATGCAAAGAAACATATTTTTACTTCTAAACCTACTGACAATGATAGTTTAGAATCCATCTTCGCTCATACTTCTCGAAAGATGATCTCCCTTGCGTTGAAGTGTAAACCTTCAAAGGAAGTTCTTGCGCATGTAAACGATGGTATTGACAAATTATCTTCTGAAGTTGATGAATTACTTAGCACGCTAAGCTTGGAAGAAGCTAAGGAGCCTGAAAGTTTTCTTGAATTGCCTGAAGATATTGCCAACACAAGGATATCATTTAAAGCTCCTACACGAATAAAAGGCCCCATGCAGGAAAGATCAAAAGGAGTACTTGAGGGAGCAAAGAAAGGCAAAAAAAATACTGCATCAAGTAAAGGCAATAAAAATACTACATCAAAGACAGGTAGTTCTTATTTTTCTAGCATGAATAAAAATAAATAATTTATCTCAGTTTGCATATCTTATATACACAATATGTTCAGGGAAGGGAAAAAAGGACCCAAAGAAGCCAGGACCAAAGGAATCCACCGTGGATGATTTTGTACCTTTTGAACATCCTGTAAGATTAATGGATTTCACAACCTCTTCCATTAGCTTATTTAACCTGGGCAAGCAATCTAATTTCATTCTGTTTTTTTTTACATAGGGACCTCCGTGATCTGAATGATTCTACTACTACATTTGGTGGGTACACATCGCCTTTGCTCACTTTGTCTTAGGTGAATATACAAGATTAATGCTTCAAGCTCAGGGGGATGGCGCCACATCGACCATTGCTCGTCAATTAGATTTTACCGAAGGAGCTAGTACAACCGGTTTCAGTGCTCATGATCATCAGCAGCAGTAGCAAGTTATTTGATCATGACCAGTAGCAGCAGCATGTTATTCTTTTACCAACAAGTGTGTTAGTACTTTGTAAGGATCCTACATGATGTCCCTCTGATATGTAAACTATCTAGTACTTTATATGAGAGCATTCTTCTGAATTTCTTACAAGGAAATAGTAGTACCTCAGATGCATCTTCTACAGCTACATCCTAAGAATGTGAAAAAGAAAAACGGGTGTCTCGATGCATTGTTGAGCAAAACAATGCAACATGCATCTCAATATAATAAACCATTGTTCTGTTTCTAGTAGCTAGCCAAATACTCATGTAGACTGCTGTAATAAATATGTCACAGTCCAAAAAAAATCTGAATATTTCTCCTTTGCCTGCATTTAAATTGTATCATGTGATAGAAACAGAACAAGAGAATATAAAATAAACTTGATACTTTAATTTATTGATTCAGAGTTACAGCACAAGAACATGAGCCAAGAAATGTCTCCTGATGAGCCGGCTCAAGACGTTAAAAGGAACAAAAGTTCAGATATCTTCTGAACTTATGAACTACAATATACATGACAGAGCCATACAACAACACGAACCATCTTCAATCAAGTCTAACAAACTAGTGTCCTTGATTTGATTTCTGCTGGCAAATCATCTGGGCTCCTTGTGACACCTCGTCCGCGCTCCTGAATGGAGCGACCACGGACAGAGCAGGGCGGCAGCATCTCGGACGCCAACCGATCAGGTGCGACAAGGTTGCCGGCGTTGTTGTTGAGCTTGAAGACCTCGCGGCCGCTGAGGATGGCGTCGTAGAACTAGGGCCCAAGCACCATGGATGGGAGCAGGCAATCCAGTGGACGGTGTCCATGCCCATGCGCATGATTCCGTTTCTCAAGCTGAACATTATGTACGCCCGCTGAACTGATATTGCCTAACAAACAACAAGGATATGAGCGAGTAAAATTTACCAGATCACCATGAAGCGACTCCATATTGGAATCATTCATGGGTTTGCTGCTTCCGTCCGTGACCTTCATCGGCGTCGTCGGCAAGCCGCTAGTCTCTCCTATTGTTTCACTGGTGACCCCTTCTATCCGTTCGGAGTCGTCGCCAATCTGCCAGGACTCAACTAGTGAGCAGACTATGAATGAATCAGTCAAAAGTCATTACAAAGATGTATGTTCTCATTCATCGGGAGAGGATGGTCCATCGACTAAGAGGAAAATCCCTCCATTGCCTCGTCGTGGAAGTCGTACGTCGTTGCCGATCCTCCTTGTACGGCCTGATCGGGAAGCAGCAGCAATGATTCGTGGACGCCGCCGCGCGCCGGAGATGACCTGATCAAGGCCGGAGATGGTCTAATCGTGCCGAGAGGTTTTAGGATCGAGAGGAAACCGTCGGGCTGTATATGGTAGTCGACACGAGTCAAGGCGCGGACCGAGACGATACGATAGGATTCTGAGTCACGAGATAACCTACCGCTGTTCTTTGAGATCCGGATGGCCACATGTTAGTTTCTGGAGTTGGTCCACGCTGATCGGATTGTGGACCAGGTCCCATATAATTTTTCTCCGGCATGTGGTGCGACGGCTGTATGATGCATGATTAAGGGAATCTATGTGAGGATTAAGAAGTTAAAAAAATCGTCTATATTACGATGTGCCACTAATTTAAAAAAAACTCACCACCCACGTAATAAAGTCTAATCTTTTTCGCTGCAAGCGCGGACATTTTGCCAGTACTACTACAAGCTCCTGAATCAGATCGTCCTCGCACCGTGTGCTTCTCCAGCTGTGTGCCATCCGCCAATTACTGCTGCTGCTGCTACGTACGTTCCTGCTCATCGTCCTCCCGCACACTCCAGCCCAGCCCTCAATGGCGGATCATCAGAGCCTCACCCCCATCCGTTGCAAAGGTAATTAGAGGAAACCGATAGTGTACCAGCAGCTAGTGTTAGTCTCTAGCCAATGCCACTCTCGTCTGCATCTAATCTTGTTTTACCGATGTTCATTGCCCCATCGACGATGCCAAGCAGCGGCGGTGTGCAGAGCCAACGGCGCGCCGCTCGTCATCGAGGAGATCTCGGTGGATCCACCCAAAGCCTACGAGATCCGGATCAAGATCATCTGCACCTCCCTCTGCCACACCGACCTCACCTTCTGGCGTGTCAAGGTACCTACAATGTGCATTACTAAGAAGTTTGTGCAATGTGCATACTGCTAACTCGATTAGTTTCAATTTCGTAGGAAGACTTTGCGATACCGCCGGTGTTTCCAAGGATCTTGGGCCACGAGGCCTACGGGTAAGTTTCTGCTGCCTGGTTCTTCTTAGATCAACACCAGTACCTTCAGAAATCGGATTGGCTTTCTGATTGGACGGTGCCGCGTGCAGTGTGGTGGAGAGCATTGGGGAACATGCCGAGGAGTTCGCTGTGGGGGACACGGTGGTGCCGACGTTCCTGGGGCAGTGCGACAGCTGCTCCAGCTGCGCGTCGGAGGGGAACAACATGTGCTCCGCGGTGCCGTTCGCCGTCGGCCCCGGGATGCGGCGCGACGGCACCACCCGGTTCAGGGACGCCCGGGGCGACCCGCTGCACGACTTCCTCGCCGTGTCCAGCTTCAGCCAGTACACCGTCGTCGACGTCAACCAGGTCGTCAAGGTCGACCCCGCCGTGTCTCCCAAGCTCGCCTGCCTCCTCGGCTGCGGCGCCGGCACCGGTCAGCCTAGCTACGTATAATCTCGCTCTGCTAAACCGACAGAATACAGACAAGTGACATTGCTACACCGTGGCACCGTGCAATCAATGTCAGGGGTGGGAGCCGCATGGAAGCTGGCCAAGGTGGAGACTGGGTCGACGGTGGTTATCTTCGGACTGGGAGCGGTCGGGCTGGCGGTAAGTTAACTTTGGCATACAACTGGTTGTCTCGTTGAGTATAAACGATAGCTGAATTTTAAACTCTGGTTGATTGGTGCTGAATTTGCGCGAATAACTTTTTCGACGTTCAGGTGGCACAAGGCGCAAAGATGTGCGGAGCAACGAAAATCGTCGGTGTTGATCTGAACCCTGACAAACAGAAACTCGGCAAGTCATTTTATTTATTTGAGAGAAACAATTCAGGGAAAATTTTGTCTGGTTGATTTCAAGATTGAAGAAATAAACTTACTGTCCGCTTCAACTGCAGGGGAAATGTTGGGCGTGACAGACTTCGTCAACCCATCAGAACTCGGCCAGAGTTCAGTCACCGAGGTAAAAGACCAATCCTCAAGTGTTGTCCAGTAATTAAGCATTTGGTTGAACAAAAATCGAATGTAGCACCAGTATAGTAACTCATCGATGTGTGTACTGTAAATTGTGCTCAACTTCAGGTGATCGCTAAGATGACTGACGGCGGCGCCGACTACTGCTTCGAGTGCATTGGTGTGGCGACGGTTATGACCGATGCATTCAGATGTACTAAGCAGGTGTCCTCCTGAGCTCCTCACCCAAACCACCTCCTGAGCTCCAGAACGAAAATACAGCTCGTGAGAATAATGCCACCGTTCTGGTCCGCTGTTGCAGGGGAAGGGCAAGACGGTCATCCTGGGGGTGGAGCAGGACGGCAAGCCGATCTGCCTCCCATCCATCGAGTTCCTGTTCGGCAAGTGCGTCATGGGGTCGCTCTTCGGA
Source organism: Avena longiglumis (assembly GCA_030063025.1). Classification (NCBI taxonomy): domain Eukaryota; kingdom Viridiplantae; phylum Streptophyta; class Magnoliopsida; order Poales; family Poaceae; genus Avena; species Avena longiglumis. Next base: position 525,822,301 of record CP125975.1, read on the forward strand.
GGCATCAAGCCCAAGACCGACATCCCAACCCTCGCCGAGAAATGCATGAACAAGGTCGTAAACTCGTAATTAAATCGTGCTTTGAGTTTTGGTGTAGTGATGCTGTCGGTAACAGGAGTTCAGGACCTGACAAATGTGTGAGTGCAGGAGCTGGAGCTGGAGAAGCTGATCACGCACGAAGTAGGCCTCCAGGAGATTAACTCGGCCTTCGACCTGCTCGTGCAAGGGAAGAGCCTGAGATGCATCATCTGGATGGACAAGCTAGTGGTGTGATATGATCGGTACAGAATTGGCCGGTGCAACGACCGAATTTACTCTCTGCCGTTTGGTTCCCTACAAAAGCAACCTGTTAAGCTTATTCGGCATATGTAGCCTTTCTCAATGTTTGTCTTTTAGATCATATATGCAACATGGTAATGCAGCACTATAGTTAATAATGGATGAGATTGATGGTGTATCTTAGAGCAAGGATAATATATAGCATGACCATGTGCGATGCAGCGATATGGTACCTAGGTTTCAGGTAGACAATTTTTTTTTGGCGATCTCCTCCCGGGTCCTCTCGCGCGAGAGGGCTCTGGAGGCTCCCCGCCTCCTAACCCTAGAAGCCGCCGCCGGCCTTCCTCCCAGGCCGCTGCCCCCGCCACTGCGGGGTGGTGGAGGCCATGTCTGGCCGGCGAAGACGACGAGCGTCGGCGGTGGCGCGCCCTGAGGCTGCCCCTTCGCGCGGAGGTGGGCCTCTCCTGGGCGGCGCAAGGAGGGGTTCGATGATGGCAGATCGGCCTCCTCGGCGGGAGACGGTGTCGCGGGGCGCAGCGGCGGCGGCGACGGAGCGGGAGGAGGAGGCTCGGGGCGTGGCGCCTCTCTGCGGCGGCGCCATGTGGGCTGGCAGGGTGTCGTGGCCTGGCCCTCTCCCCGACGAGCTCGAGCGGTCCTCCTTGCGCGCTGGCTGCATGTGCTTATCGGCACCGGTGGTCGGCCTGCTCGATCCGTTCTCTGGAAACCGGACGGAAGTGTGGGGATCGCCGTGTCGGATCTAAAAAAGGAGGTGGTCCTTTGATTTCTTTCGCACGATGATGAAGGTCTGCTTGATGTCTGTCCTCATTGATCTTGTATGGAGCGGCGGGTTCCAGAAGGCTCCGCCGGCGAACTCCCATGGGCGTATCATGCCTGAAGATTGCTGGATCGGAAGGTATTCGGTCGTGCGCACCTTGTTTTTATGGCCGTTTGGTTTCAGCGAGAGTGTTGCGAAGCTCTGTTGTTTGTTCCCACCAAATGCCATTCTTAGAGCCATGGTGAAGTCAGATGCGAAGAATGTGAGGAAAGCGGAAATATGAGGATATCGATGTTGATTTTAGTTCTTGTGGCGACGGAGATCTGGCTGCGTGATCTGGGACTCGTTCCAGCGAATGTTGGTGCGAGAAGACAACACAGGGAGAGTTCCCAGTCTTACCTTGCAGGGTGAAAATCCAAGGTATGGCCTTAACTGGTTGTGCCTGACAATGACCTTGTTGAAGGCATTGCTTTGTGAACGAGGACTTTCTCTAGGGTGAAAACCTATGATCTTTGATCAGGCAACAACGGCGCTTGGGCACTGTTTCCTTCTTAAAGGCGTTGTTATTGGAGTGGAAGACTACTGATGTTGTTCTGATGGTGTCAGTGTTAGCTGCTTTGAGGATTAGTTCTTTGTAGCGGGACTTTTCTTTTTTGTAATTCTTCTTTCTTTTTTTCTAGATTGTGTGCATCCGTAGAGCCGCTAGGGCATGCGTTGTTGCAGAGGCTGAGTGTAATTGGTATCCCTGTGATATTAATATATACTCTTTTCTAAAAAAAGATAGACCATTTTTCGAATAATTTCAAAAAAACAACGAATCTAAAGATTAAAAAATGGAAACAAAACAAATACCAGGGTGTTGATGGAGGTTGGCGCCGATGATGACGACAAGAAGGAGGAGGATGACGACTTCGATAACAAGGAGACGAAGGAGCCAATCGACCAGCGAGTGCTCCTCGCGTCCATACAAGCGTCATGCAGGGTGGAGGCGCAGGATGCCATCCGTGCGACAATCGATGTTGTTGACGTGGTCGTCCTCGAGCGGTCCGGCGAAGGCGGGAGGAGCATGTCTGCCAGTTTGTTCATGGTGAGATGCGGGCAAAAAGGGGAAGGGAGGAGGCGGATTCCTCGTCGGCAGAGGTGGAGGCAACGAATAGGGTAGAGAGGGTGGAGATGAACCGCTGTAACACGGAGGCGGCCGCGACTATAGGGCATATCACCCCAAAAAGGGACTAGTGGTGTCATGTCGCGCGTGCAGAGGCACCACCAAACCATAGAGGCAAGGGTGATGACGAGGAAGGCGAAGGATGATGTTGACTAGAGACGAGAAGCCCATGTAAATTTTTTCTATCAAACCTAGGCAATCTATCTATTATAAAATTAGGTTTTGTTAGCCGGAATCCATTGGGGGTTGATCGTTGGGGAGCGTCGATGTGGTCGGTGCCCCCAAACGACTTGTCGGTGCAATTGCCGAGCAGCCTTTCGGTGCCCCTTGATGCCTCCATCGAGATGCTCTTGTCTTCTTCCTCGCTCCACTGCTTATGTTAGTTAGAATCTCATCATTTGTATTGTTTTTTAAACAAGGCAAAAGAATTTTCATTTTTATTGATTAAGAAGAAGTTTTAGGCATCTTATAAACATAAGCCTTCTCTCGCGGCATTACAATACATAAAGTTTTTGCGGTGGCTAGGCTCCATAAACCTGCCTCATCTTTTATCTTTTCTACAATCATAATGATGGTAGAAGCGCTCATTTCGAAAAACCAAGGTCTTCCTTTTCTTCATGATACAAACATTGCAAGTGAAGCTAAGGCCTTGTTTGATTGACCTTGCTTATGAATCTTCTCATTCCACCAAAGTTTGATCCAGTGCATGTCACCCCAACTACTTGGATCAACATTATTGAGATCTAGCAACTCCTTGATTAAGCTCCACATACGGACCGTGTACCTACACTTGAAGAGAATATGAGAGGTGGATTCTTGCACTTGCTTGCAAAACTTGCATTGGCCATAATTTTGTCATCCTCTTTTCTCTAATCTATCGATCATCCAAACTCTATTTTGAAGGATCGACCAAGCCAAAATCTTGCACTTTGGGTGTGCCTAAGGTTTTGAAATCAAGGAAGGCATGGAGGACTTTGTTTGCCTCCAAAAATGCATGGCATATGCCGACTTGCAGGAGTAGCATCCATCACTAGAGAGCTTCCAAATTTTTGTATCCGATATGTTGGCATTTAGTTGGACCGATTGGAGAGTTTCCCAAAGATTGTATAATTGCATGAGATGATCTAAAAAGAGGCCATCTTGAGTGTTGACTTGGCTCACCCAATAGTGTTGCTCCAAGTGAACGGTGCAATTTTTCATTTTTGATTTTTTAAAGATGAGTGGAGGTCAGGCGGGTAAGCAAAGAGACGACGTTTTCATTAAATCCAATTCAATATGCCATGCCGAATAAAAAAAACCACTCCTTCAACTCCGTCGTTTACCGACATCCTCTCGGCTATCATACGTCCTCCGCTTATCTCTCTTAGGCATAGGCATCTCAACGCATTCCTCCTTCCGTGGAGCTATGTCCATCGGTCTCCTTCCATTAAGCCAAAGAGCTTTCCAAAAAAGAGCACGTTGGCCATTGGCAATGGTAATATTAGTTCTCTCTGCAAAAATATCAATATCTTGATGTGTGGGTCCCAAGACAAGCCCTAGGTTTGGCCTCTTCACTCTATGCTTTCCATAGCTATATCATGTGGAGAGCCGCGCCAACCTTTCTAAGTTGAGGAACCCAAGGCCACCATAATCCTTATTTTTGCAAGCTAATTCCCATTTTACGTTGCATTTTACAACAGTAACTTTGTAAAATGGTGCCTACAGGAAGGCTCTTGTTGTGCTATCAATCTCCATGAGAACGTCAATTGGAATGTTGAGCACGTTAATAAAGTAGATGGCGAGGCTAGTGAGCACCGATTTGACGAGAGTTGCACAACTGACCATTGCGAAAGGTTTCCCAAGCCACAGGACAAGCTTTGCAGCCACTTTATCTCCCAAGGGCTGAAAGTGAATTCTATTTATCCTTGCTACCGAGAGAGGTAGCCTGAGGTACTTCATGAGGGAAGGTTATGCGAGAATCCGGAAAGGCTTGTAAGACGTGTTTTGGCGCAATTTGTAACAAGCTAGGTGACATCTCCAAAATTTTGTGGAGTGCTAGCAAGGAAGTTTATGTCATCTTTGTTAGGATCACAAAATAGTGGTGTCATGGGCATAGAGGGAGGTGCAAACCATGGACGCTCTCCCGAGGAGATTTTGAAGTTTTCCTTGTTCGGTGGCTTTGCGAAGATATGATGGAGATGGTCAATGGCTAAGCAAAAAAAAAGGAGTGGCGAGAGCGGGTCCTCTTGACGAAGCCCTCTTCCGTGCTTGATGGAATCACAAACAACACCATTGAGAAACACCCTAGAGGATGAGGTGGATAGGTGCGCGGGATCCAATCTCGGAATTTTCTTGGAAAGACTAAGTGTTGTAGAAACTCCATCAAAAAGGTCCACCGAACCGAATCAAAAGTCGTCTTGATGTCAAGTTTAAATAGGAGCATTGGCGTCTTTGTCTTATGTAATTTCTTTGCCGGGTTTCTTACATAAAAAAGGTTGGCACGTATGCTTCTCTTCTTTATAGATGCACTTTGAGTAGTGGAAACAAGCTTCTCCATTGAAGGCTAATGGGGCGAAAATCGGTGATCTCCTTGGCTCCCTCTTGTTTTTTTTTTTTGGAATGAGAGCAATATTGGCTGAATTGAGCCAATAGAGTATTGTCGTACTGCAGAGAAGTTCTTCCTTTTCACTACTCTCTTCGGTCCAAATTAATTGACTTACATTTGTCTAGATTGGATGAATTTAGACACTATTTAATATATAAGTTTATTCAAATTTTAACAAATTCAAGTTAATTAATATGAATCGGAGGGAGTATCATCAAGCAATTCACGCAGTCGACGACATGGTATATACTCCCTCCGTTTCAAAATATAAGATGTTTTAGCTCTGTGAAAAAAATGTATCTAGACTTCTTTTATTGTATAGATTCACTCTAAATTTGAGTGAACCTACATACTAAAAGTAGTATAAATATATTTATTTCACAAAGCTAAAACATCTTATATTTTGAAGCTGAGAAAGTACAACGGTTTTCTCTCTAGTATAAGGACTATCACTGTCAATTGCCGCCCCGGCCAAGATGAAAAGGAAGATCTGATAGGCGGATGGTGTGATACGATCCATACAGTATTGATTATTTTAGTGAAGAACTCTTATCTTCTTCCTTGTTCCACCGCTGATATTAACTGCCATCTCATCATCCGTACCGTACTGCAGAGAAGTTCTTCCTTTTCACACCAGGCAATTCACGCAGTCGACGACATCTAAAGAAGATATTTCTACCCCCCTCCCAAGAATATAGAGGCCATGTGCCCTCTCAGCCGTTGGATTGGGCGTCTAAACTGCCTCCGTCCGTTGGATCGGGTTGCTGGTGGTCCGAACCGTTGGATGGGTTCGATCCTGGCCATCCATTTAGGTCCTCTGTCGCGCTGCGAGCGCGCTAGCTGCCTCTGTCGCGCTATCGCGCTGGCTAGCTTCCCTGACGTTTGGGCCTGCGTCTTGCAGGTCCCGCTGCTCAGTGCCTCGTGGTACGTGGGCGCCTGCGTTCGCCTGCGTTGGATTGGGCGTCAGCTGCCCAGTACGCGGTGGCGGCTCCTGCTTCGTCGTCGGGTACGATGGCCAGGTCTCCATGCTCGTCGAGGGGCCGCGCTCTTCCCGTGGAGAGCGAGCGGGTGGGTGGGGGGATGGTGGATGGGGGGTTAGAATCGGCATTTTTTGGGCCCGCTATCGCCGTGGTTGGTTCTGCGCTCGCGCCGGGTACTCTTCGACAGTTCTCGGGTGAGGCCTGTTTGCCCTTTCTTCCTCCTTCTTATCCTTGGCTGCCCCTCTCCTTTCTTCTCATCTCTCTCATTTGCTTCGTATTTGTTCAGATCTGGCCCGATGCGCTCTTCAGTTGCGATGTCGTTCATGCGTGTTGTAGGGGGCTGAGGTAGACGCCGATTCGATTCGTGGGGATTTTAGTTCGTGGAGCTTCTGTGATAGTCCTTGTTTGTTTGCTCGGTGCGATTCTTCCTCCTGTTTATCCTTGGCTGCCCCTTTCCTTTCTTCTGCTTCTCTCTCTCGTTTGCTTCGTCTGTGTCTAGATCTGGTTTGGTGCTTCTCGCGCGAGCTTCTGCTAATTAGATCCAGTTTTGTTCTTTATCTGTGTGCAGGGAACTTCACATCTCGCTTGTTCGAAAAAGTAGCCGGTTCCAGTACTTGCTGGTTTGCTCGGTACGATTCTGTCCATGTTTTCTTTATGGAGGTCTGGAATTTCCTAGGCCTCTGCTGTATACGTGTGCACCTGGGTTCTGCTGTATACGTGTGCTACAGCCTGGGTTTTCATGTCCCTATGTTGTGCCCGTGTAGATCTAGGTTTTGCTAGGCCTTTGTTAGGATTTCATATAGTTGTCCATGGTAAATCTGGTTCTGTTAATGTGCTGTGGCTGTGTTTTACTGTTGTCGCTTGTTCTTGCTTTAATTGTTCATGTGCTACGGTTTTCGATAGCCTTTGCTGTTCCTGCAAGTGTATTAGCCTTTGCTTAGCTTGGTGTACGTCCGGTGAAAGTTTCTATGATTGTTGTTCGTTCGTGTGGTGGTTTGTTGTTGTGCTATGGTTTAGAGACTGCTTTTTATTTGCTAGGACTTTCTTAGTGTGCTAGAGAGGTTGTTCTTTGTTGCGTTAGGTGAGCATGCTTGGCTTGTGTCTGCCTAGAATTTTATGTCTTCGGTTAGGCTTGTTGCTTGCTTCTGGCCTGTCTTTTGGCTCTCCTGACGTGGTAGGGAGGTTGGTTTTCGATATATCGACTGAAAGTTTCTATGGCTTTAGTTTGTTGTTGGGGTGGTCTCTTGTTGTGCTGTGATTGAGAGGCCGCTTGTTATTTACTAAGCATCTGGCGTGTCTGTCAAATTTTTAGGGATCAGGCTACACGTTTTTCCTTGTCTTTTGGGATAAAGAGGCTGCCTCTGGTTTTAGGGTACGGTTTTATTTATTTTGTTGGTGATGTGTTTATTCCATGCTTTTCAGGTGCTGGGCTTGTCTGGCCTGGAGACTGTTGTTTTACAGTCAGGTATGTTTCATCTCCATCTTTCATGCGTGTAGGTTTTGGTGGTTCTGTTGGAATGTGGCTGCTTTTCTCGTGTTGCCCATGGTTTTTTGTGGTCTCTATATGTTTGTCGTGCGTCTTGCAGGTGCTGGGCCGTGGTCTGTGTGAAGGTTGCGGTTCTCATTGCCGGTTCTCTGCTCGATTGTCAGGTAGGCATCTCTTGCTTGCACGCTTTTACGGTACTATTAGCTTGTGATGGTATTAACTTGCGGTGATATTAACTTGCGATGGTATTAACTTGTGTGTGTTTGCGCGTTTGGGTGGGTTCCTATATTTTTTCTCACGTTGAACATGATACAGGCATGTTTATTGTGAGATTATCTTACGTCCCTTTGCTGGACGCTGTTGCCTGCCAGTGCCGGCTGCCGTTTCACTCGTACGTGCGAGAGGTTGCTGATGATGGTACTGTTGTCGGAGGGGTGGAGCTTGAGGTCATGGTTAGTGGAGAACCAGTGGAGTCTCGTACGCTTTTCTTTTGGGGTTGCGATCCTGTAGAATTGTCTCTCTTGTATGAGCAGGCTGCTCTCAAAGCGATCAGGTTCTTACAGGGATTATATGGATTTGTTGTTGCTGATTACAATTATGAGGGTATGGTTGGTTATAGGTCCCTTGCTCGGTCTTCTGTCCTGCTTGCTGCAGCGGTGGCTCGATCAGAACATGGTTCTGTATCTGGTGTTGAGTTAGCTAGTGCTGGATCTGCTTGTCCTGCTGTACACCTCCAGCTGTTTTGTTCTCAGCTCGTGTCGTCCGTGCATAAGGTTTAGTCTTATTGGTTCTTATTCTTGATTGCTTAGTTTTCCTGGTGTTGTAACAGCCTGTACTCCCGTTTGAATAAATATTGATTCTTTGTTCTCCATCTTCTTGTTTGTTTTCCTTACAAATGTTATAGCTCGTTATGTTTGGTGTTCTTGGTTTATTTCCGTTCTGTCTATTTATAATGTGCTTGTGTCTTTGTCTATGTTTGGCATACAGGATGCCTCGTAACCCCCGTCGAAAACCTCCCGGCCCACCGGTTGTGCCCGTGCCTGCTGTTCATGATCCTGTTCTTACTATTCCCGCAGGTTCTGTTGAAACCCGTAGATCATGTAGGGTGCGTGCTTTGCCTGTTCGGTTCCGCGCTATTACTGCCGCTGTTCCTCCTGCCCACATTGTTCCGGAGAGTGCTTCTCCTACTCCTGTTGTATGCGAGGCTACTGTCCAGGTTAGCCCCGCTTCGAGGAGAGGGAAACGGCGTCGCGTGCCGGCTGTTTTCGATCCTTGCGCTCCTATAGATTGGGATCGTTGGAAGAGGAAAAGTATGGCCGGGTTTATATTTCACCGTTCTCCTCTGGATTTTGTTTTTTTGGGTTTTTCCTCTTAGTTATTTCTTCTTGGTTTCATAGGGGATGGGTTCTTCCCTAATGTTGATCCATCCATTGCGGCTAGGAATCGTAAGCATCGCATGCTAACCAAGAGGCTTCGGCGTACTGATTTCAGAGGTGTTGTTTGTCTTCCTGTCCCTTTCTTTCCTCGTGTTTCCGTGTTATTGATGGTTTTGGTTTGGCTTTGTTCCAAAAAAGCGCATAGAGTCAGCGGCCCGTTCCCGCCTGATTGGACGGGGTTTCCTTCCCAATTTGCCGAGTCTCTCAAAGGTATGAGGGAGTTCGGCTGCTTAGATACTTCTCCCTTAGTGCATGTATTCATTGTGTACGAGGCTTATTTATTTTATTTGTTAGAAAACTATGCAGATCGATCATACTTCGGTCCTCCTGAGTATGTCTGTTCGCACTGCAAGGCGGTTTTCTGGTATGAGGAGAGCATTGAAGATCTGAATAGATGGAAAAAACGTAGGGTTGTTTACAACCTTTGTTGCAAAGGTGGCAAAGTGTTCATAGACCCGTTTAAAAAACCTCCGCCTTTGTTGAGTCGTCTGTTAAATTTTGATGGCGATCGTACCTCCAAACAGTTCCTCAGAAAAATTCGGATGTACAACTGTTTGTTTGCTTTTACATCCATGGGTGCCAAGGTTGACCAGTCCCTGAAAACACAGAGGGGTCCGGACTATTTTAAAATATCTGGCCAGCTTCACCATCGTATTGGCCCTCTTTTGCCTGATAGGGATGATTCTGACCCGCCTAAGTATAATCCTCCTAAATATGCCCAACTATATATATATGATACTGCCAATGAGGTTGATAATAGAATCCGTGCGTTACACCCAGATAATGGTAGTGATAGTGGTTTGGATGAAGCTGTTGTGGCTGCTCTCATAGACATGTTGGATGAACATAACTCTTTGGTTAAGAAATTTCGTCAGGCAAGGGTTTATCTTGAAGGGCGTGATGTAGAAAAAATATCTATTAGGCTTATTGCGCCCACGGCAGGTGATGGTCCACAGTTTAGTTTGCCTTCTACTCATGAGTTAGCTGCTCTTGTTGTTGGTGGTTTTAGTGCTGAAGCACCTGTTGGAGATATGCCCTAGAGGCAATAATAAATGTAGTTATTATTATATCTTTGTGTTTATGATAAATGTTTGCATTCATGCTATAATAGTATTAACAAGGAAACATTGATACTTGTGTGATTTGTAAACTTAATTTGAAGTCCCTAGTATAGCCTCTATACTTCACTAGCTTGTTGGTTGATTAATGATTGTGGTTTCCCTATCATGAACATTGAGATGTTATCAACAACAAGATCATATCGTTAGGAGAATGATATGGTGGACATACTCCTATAGATAAGCGTAGCATAAAGATCAAGTCATTTCATTAGTTCAATTGCTATATGCTTTCTGATACATAGTAACCTAATTCCTTCGACCATGAGATCATGCATATCACCTTTACCGGATGGATGCTTTGATGACATCAAACACCACACCGTAACAGGGTGGTTATAAAAGTGGCATTGAGTGTTCGGAAAGTATTGGTTGAGACACATGGATCGAGAGTGGGATTTGTCCATCCACATGACGGATAGATATACTCTGGGCCCTCTCGGTGGAATGTCATCCAATTAGCTTGCAAGCATGTGACTTGGTCACAAGGGATCACATATCACGGGAACGAGAAAAGAGTACTTATCAGTAACAAGGTTGAACTAGGTATGCGGAGATACCGACGATCATAAACCTTGGGTAAGTAACATATCGTGAGACAAAGGGAAATTGGTATCGTATGTAAGTGGTTCATTCGATCGCAAAGTAATCGTAGAAATATGTGGGAGCCATATGAATTTCCAGATTCCTCTATTGGTTATTGTTCGGAGAAGTGTCTCGATCATGTCCGCATAATTCACGAACCGTAGGGAGACACACTTAAGGATTCGACGTTGTTTGAGTAGTTATGGTATTATGAGAAAGAGACCGAATGTTGTTGAGTCTCGGATGGGATCCGGATATCACGAGGTGATCCGGAATGGTCCGGAGAATAAGATTCATATAAGGAAAGTCCCGTTTGAGTTCGGGAATGATTAGGTGTTTTCATCGGGAATGTTCTAGAAGGTTCCGGATTGTCCGGCACTCCGGGGGGGAAGGGTACATGAATGTGTCATTGATCATTGAATGATTGCATCATGTACTAAGTGTTATTGCTGTCCCAAATAAAGGATTAAATTGAATCCTAAAACAGAAAAGTCAAATGTCCAGTTTGAAAGTCAAACTGCCAAAACAAGAAACTGTGGGAAACAAGCAAGAGGAGTTGGAACCAACCTGGAGGAGGAGTAGGACTCCTCCAGGCCGGCGCCCAGCCCAAGGCCGACTTGGGGAGGGACTCCTCCCTCCCCTGGCGCGCCAGGGACCTCCCTCCCATAAAAGGAGGGGCAGGGCTCCTCCCATAGACGCTTTACTTTCTACTCTAGATCTCCGGTTTAGAGCTGTTTTGGTTTAGAGCTTCTAATTGCTTTAGCCAACAGTTTAGAGCCTTCTAATTGGTTTAGAGCCCTCTAATTGGTGTGTCTAATTACTAGGCCACTAATCCTCTCTCTCATAAGCTCCACCATACTCGCACCGGCTTAAGGCGAAGCCCTGCGGGATCTCCCCTCTACTTCCTGCACGCCAGTCGCCTGGAATCGCGAGGAGAGTGCTACAACCTCCATTCGCTGGAACAAGGGAGAGGAAGGTCTTCGTCGAGTACGAACGTGACCGATCGCGAAGCGCCGGAACGTGGCTGGAAGGATCGTCTACACGATCTTGAGATCGGGAAGAGTACGACTACATCACCCACGAGAATCCGCCTCGTTAACCACTTTGGAATCTTCGAGGTGAGTTCCTCTATCAACTCGTTGCTACAATCTAGTAGATAGATCTTGGCTTGTTTGTTTGTATGCGATAGAAAATTTTTGTTTTCCATGCTACGAACCCCTCAAAGGGTATCGAGCCGTGTCTATATGTAGATCTGTTGACGAGTAGAACACAATGGTCATTGTGGGCGTTGATGCTTTATTGTAGATTGCTTTTGTGTACTTTGCATCTTGCGGTATGTTGGGATGAAGCGGCCGGGCTAACCTTACATGACATCGTTCATGAGACTTGCTCCACGCTTGACATGTAACTTGTATTGCATAAGTGGCTTTATGGGTGCATGTTTCTCCTAGCATAGTTAAGATCCAATTTACAACGGGTGATCAACAATGCTAGTATCAATGTTGTGGTTCTTGTTCGTAAGTTAGAACGACACTTATTGAAAGCCCCAAACCACGTAAAATATGCAAAGAAAGTAGAAGCGTCTAACTTTGTTTTGCAGGGGTGTCGATGATGTGATATGGCCATGATTGTGATTATATTTGATGTATGCAATGTTCCTTATTGTAAGTCGACAACCGGCAGGAGCCATATGGTTGTCTTTAATTTATGTTAAGACCTGCGTGTCTATTCAAAGTAGTTGTAATAGTTGAAGCTGGTGGACGACAACCATGGAGAAGCGTCATTGACCTTGATGCAATGCCGGTGATGATGGTGATCATGTTCGTGCTTGAAGATGGAGATCGAAGGCACGAAGAAGAAAGGCCATATCATATCACATATATATTGAATTGCATGTGATGTTAATCCTTTATGCATCTTGTATTGCTTAGTAGACGACGGTAGCATTATAAGATGATCCCTCATGCACATCAATTTCAAATCATAAAGTGTTCATCCTTAGTTAGCACCGTTGCTAAAGCTTGTTGTTTCGAAGCACCACGTGATGATCGGGTGTTCTAGATTCTGCAAGTGTATACAACGTGAGCAAGCCAGATTTGCTCATGCGAAACTAAGGTTTGATCTTGACGAGCCTAGCATGTACGCAGACATGGTCTCGGAACACGGATTACCGAAAGGTAAAGCATGAATCGTATAGTAGATATGATGAACATGATGATTGTTCGCCATTGAAACTATATCAACTCGTGATGATCGGTGTTGATGTAGTGGATTTGGTTCGTGTTATCACTAAAACAATGTGAGGGATGTTGTTTTGAGTGGGAGTTCACCTAGTTTAATTTCATTAATTAATTTGAACTCAATTTGTCATAAACTTAGTCTAAACTATTGCAAATATGTTGTAGATCAATGGCAGCCCTACCATCAATTTTAATGCGTTCCTAGAGAAAGAAAAGTTGAAAAACAATGGAAGCAACTTCGGATTGGTTCCGCAATTTGAGGATTGTCCTCACAGTGGTAATTTGACCTATGTCTTTGGATGCACCATGGGTGACCCACCTGCACCCACCGCTCCGATGAAGTAAAGAATGTTTACCTCGCTCGGAAGAATCGACTCCATAGTTCAGGTGCTATCTTGTATGGTTTAGAATCGGAGCTTGAGAAAAGGTTTGAAGAGTCGACCCACATGATATTGTCGAGGATCTCAAATTAATTTTGAGACTCATGCGGCAATTGAAAGCTATGAGGCTTCGAAAAGTTCTTTAACCGCAAGATGGAAGAGGGCAGCTCAAGTCGGTGAGCATGTGCTTAAGATGTCCAGGCATGCAAACAAACTTCAAAGCTTGGGTATTGTGATTCCTAATGCTTTGGGGATTTACCGTGTCCTCCAATCACTACCACCAAGTTACAAGAACTTTGTGATGAACTACAACATGCGAACATGAACAAGACGTTGCGAACTCTTTGCCATGTTGAAATCTGCGAAGTGGAGATCAAGAAAGAGCACCAAGTGTTGTTGGTCAATAAGACCACCAAATTCAAGAAAGGCAAGTCTAAGCAAAGGGACACTTCAAGAAGGGTGGTAAGAAAGCTACCACGACGAAGAAGACCAAGGCTGGACCTAAGCACAAACCGAGTGCTTTTACCGCAAGGGAGAAGGTCATCGAAGCGGAATTGCCCAAAGTACTTGGCGGATCAAGAACGGCAACATCAAGAAGAAAGGTATATCGATATACATGTTATTGATGTGTATCTCACTAGTACTGTAGTAGTGCACTGGGTATTTGAATCTTGGTTCGGTTGCTCATATTTGTAACTCAAACAGTCTTTGCAGAATAAACGGAAGCTAGCGAAGAACGAGGTGACGATGCGGCGTGGGAAACGGATCAAAGGTTGATGTGATCGCGGTCACGCTACCCTTCATCTACCATCGGGATTAGTTTTATACTTAAATAATTGTTATTTAGTGCTGCGTTGAGCATGAACATTATCTCGTGATCTTGTTTATTGCAAGACGGTTACTTGTTTAAGTCGAGAATAATGGTTGTTCGATTTATATGAGTAATATGTTTTACGCATGCACCTTTGATAGATGGTCTATTCTTATTGAATCTCGATGGTGGAAATACACATATCAACAACATTGAGGCTAAACGCGTTTGAAATCAGCGATAATTCGACCTATATGTGGCATCGCTGTCTTGGTCACATCGAGTGAAACGTATGAAGAAACTCCATTCGATGGACTTCTTGAATCACTTGATTTTGAATCACTTGAAAGATGCTAAGCATGTCCGATGGGAAAAATGACTAAGACTCCATTTTACGGTATGATGGAGCGAGCTACGGACTTATTGGAAATCATACATACCGATGTGTGTGGTCCAATGAGTGTAGCATCGCGCGGTGGTTATCGTTATGTTCTTACCTTCACGGATGACTTGAGTAGATATGGGTATATCTATTTCATGAAACATAAGTCCGAAACTTTTGAGAAGTTTAAGGAGTTTCAAAGTGAGGTAGAGAATCAACGTAACAAGAAGATTAAATTTCTACGTTCTGATCGTGGAGGTGAATATCTAAGTTACGAGTTTGGCGAGCATTTAAAGAAGTGAGGAATACTTTCACAATTGACACCGCCGGGAACACCACAGCGTAATGGTGTGTCCGAACGTCGTAATCGAACTCTCTTAGATATGGTTCGTTCTATGATGTCACTTACAGATTTACCGCTATCATTTTGGGGTTATGCATTAGAAACAACCGCATTCACTTTAAATAGGGCACCGTCTAAATCCGTTGAAACGACACCGTATGAATTATGGTTTGGGAAGAAACCTAAATTGTCGTTCCTTAAAGTTTGGGGATGCGAAGCCTATGTAAAGAAGTTACAATAGGACAAGCTTGAACCCAAAGCGGAGAAATGCGTCTTCATAGGATACCCGAAGGAAACTCTTGGTTATACCATCTATCATATATCGGAATTCAAAACATTCGTTGCTAAGAATGGATCCTTTCTAGAGAAGGAATTTCTCTCGAAAGAAGTGATTTGGAAGGAAAGTAGAACTTGACGAGGTTGTTGAACCTTCTCTCGAATTGCGAGTAGCGCAGACCGGAAGAAGTTCCTGGTGCCTGCACCAATAAGGGAGGAAGCTAATGATGATGATCATGAAACTTGGTTGAAGTTGCTACTGAGCCTCGGAGATCAACGAGAACTCGTACCACTCCAGATTGGTATGATTCCGTTATGAATGTCATGGTGGTGGACAACACCGATGACCCCGAGACATATGAGGAAGCGATGATGAGCCCAGATTCCAATAAATGGCAAGAAGCCATGAAATCCGAGATTGGATCCATGTACGAAAACCAAGTATGGACTTTGGTGGACTTACGGATGGCCGGAAGGTCGAGAACAAATGGATTTTCAAGAAGAAACAGATCTTGATGGTAATGTTCTTTATAAAGCTCGACTTGTCGCAAAAGGGTTTCGACAAATTCAAGGAGTTGACTACGATGAGACTTTCTCACCAGTAGCGAAGCTAAAGTCTGTGAGGATTATGTTAGCAATCGCTGCATATTATGATTATGAGATATGGCAGATGGATGTCAAAACAGCGTTTCTCAATGGAGACATTGATGAAGAGTTGTATATGATGCAACCCAAAGGTTTTGTCGATCCTATAGATGCTAACAAGGTATGCAAACTTCAACGGTCCATCTATGGATTGAAGCAAGCATCCCGAAGTTGGAATCAACGTTTTGATAAGGTAATCAAAAGTTTTGGTTTTATACAAACTTATGGAGAAGCTTGTATTTACAAGAAAGTGAGTGGGAGCTCAGAGCATTCTTAATACGTATGTGGATGACATATTGTTGATTGGGAATGATGTAGACCTTCTTAATAGTGTCAAGGAATATTTGAATAATAGTTTTTCAATGAAGGATCTTGGCGAAGCTTACATATTAGGCATAAAGATTTATAGAGATAGATCGAACGCCAAATATCATTGTCACAAAGTACATATTTGGACAAAGTTCTAAAGAGATTTGGAATGGAAGAAAGCAAGAAAGGGTTCTTGCCCATGTTGCTAATACGACCTTGAGTAAAACTCAAAGTCCGACATCGGCGAAGATAGAGAAAGGATGAGTAAGACTCCTATGCCTCAGCCATAGGATCTCTAATGTATGCCATGCTATGTACTAGACCCGACATTGCATATCGTTAGTTTAACTAGCGATATCAAAGTGATCCAGAGTGGATCATTGGACGTGATCAAAAACATCCTTAAGTACTTGAGAAGAACTAAGGATATGGTTCTTTCTTATGGAGGTGATGAACAGCTCGTTGTTAATGGTTACACCGATGCTAGTTGGAACACCGATCCGGATGATTCTAAATCACAATCTGGATACGTATTTATTTTGAATGGTGCAGCAGCTAATGGAGGAGTGCAAAACAAAGCGTTGTGGCGAGATCTTCAACTGAATCGGAATACATGGTCGCCGAGGCTTCACAAGAAGCGATATGGATGAAGGAGTTCATTACAGAGCTGGGTGTGGTTCCAAGTGCGCTGGACCCAATGTCTATCTACTGTGATAACATGGGCGCCATAGCCAATGCGCAAGAACCAAGGTCACACAAGAAGCTGAAGCATATCAAGCTGCGTTTTCACGCTATTCGAGAACATATCCGGATGGGGATATAAAGATTTGCAAAGTACACAGATCCGAATGTGGCGGATCCGTTGACTAAACCTCTCCCGAGGGCAAAACATGACCAACACCAAACTGCCATGGGTGTTCGGTATATTACCATGTAATCTAGATTAGATGACTCTAGTGCAAGTGGGAGACTGTTGGAGATATGCCCTAGAGGCAATAATAAATGTAGTTATTATTATATCTTTGTGTTTATGATAAATGTTTGCATTCATGCTATAATAGTATTAACAAGGAAACATTGATACTTGTGTGATTTGTAAACTTAATTTGAAGTCCCTAGTATAGCCTCTATACTTCACTAGCTTGTTGGTTGATTAATGATTGTGGTTTCCTATCATGAACATTGAGATGTTATCAACAACAAGATCATATCGTTAGGAGAATGATATGGTGGACATACTCCTATAGATAAGCGTAGCATAAAGATCAAGTCATTTCATTAGTTCAATTGCTATATGCTTTCGATACATAGTAACCTAATTCCTTCGACCATGAGATCATGCATATCACCTTTACCGGATGGATGCTTTGATGACATCAAACACCACACCGTAAATGTGGTGGTTATAAAAGTGGCATTGAGTGTTCGGAAAGTATTGGTTGAGACACATGGATCGAGAGTGGATTTGTCCATCCACATGACGGATAGATATACTCTGGCCCTCTCGGTGGAATGTCATCCAATTAGCTTGCAAGCATGTGACTTGGTCACAAGGGATCACATATCACGGAACGAGAAAAGAGTACTTATCGAATAAGGTTGAACTAGGTATGCAGAGATACCGACGATCATAAACCTTGGGTAAGTAACATATCGTGAGACAAAGGGAAATTGGTATCGTATGTAAGTGGTTCATTCGATCGCAAAGTAATCGTAGAAATATGTGGAGCCATATGAATTTCCAGATTCCTCTATTGGTTATTGTTCGAGAAGTGTCTCGATCATGTCCGCATAATTCACGAACCGTAGGGGAGACACACTTAAGGATTCGACGTTGTTTGAGTAGTTATGGTATTATGAGAAAGAGACCGAATGTTGTTCGAGTCTCGGATGGGATCCGGATATCACGAGGTGATCCGGAATGGTCCGGAGAATAAGATTCATATAAGGAAAGTCCTGCCGGAGTTCGGGAATGATTCCGTGTTTTCATCGGAATGTTCTAGAAGGTTCGGATTGTCCAAGACTCAGGGAAGGGTACATGAATGTGTCATTGATCATTGAATGATTGCATCATGTACTAAGTGTTATTGCTGTCCCAAATAAAGGATTAAATTGAATCCTAAAACAGAAAAAGTCAAATGTCCAGTTTGAAAGTCAAACTGCCAAAACAAGAAACTGTGGGAAACAAGCAAGAGGAGTTGGAACCAACCTGGAGGAGGAGTAGGACTCCTCCAGGCCGGCGCCCAGCCCAAGGCCGACTTGGGGAGGGACTCCTCCCTCCCCTGGCGCGCCAGGGACCTCCCTCCCATAAAAGGAGGGGCAGGGCTCCTCCCATAGACGCTTTACTTTCTACTCTAGATCTCCGGTTTAGAGCTGTTTTGGTTTAGAGCTTCTAATTGCTTTAGCCAACAGTTTAGAGCCTTCTAATTGGTTTAGAGCCCTCTAATTGGTGTGTCTAATTACTAGGCCACTAATCCTCTCTCTCATAAGCTCCACCATACTCGCACCGGCTTAAGGCGAAGCCCTGCGGGATCTCCCCTCTACTTCCGGTACCACGCCGTTGTGCTGCCGGAATCGCGAGGAGAGTGCTACAACCTCCGCTGCCTGCTGGAACAAGGGAGAGGAAGGTCTTCGTCGAGTACCGAACGTGTGACCGACTGCGGAAGCGCTGCCGGAACGTGGCGCTGGAAGGATCGTCTACACGATCTTGAGATCGGGAAGAGTACGACTACATCACCCACGAGAATCCGCTCTCGTTAACCACTTTGGAATCTTCGAGGGTGAGTTCCTCTATCGACTCGTTGCTACAATCTAGTAGATAGATCTTGGCTTGTTTGTTTGTATGCGATAGAAAATTTTTGTTTTCCATGCTACGAACCCCTACAGCACCGTGTCGAGATATTGTTATACATGATACTGCGGATAGCCTGCAGCATATATCTTTTTTACATCCAGCTTTCATGTCTCTGCAATACCCGCTTTTATTTCCGTATGCTGAAAGGGGTTTCCAAATTGATATTCCTTATAGAAATGCCCGTGGTCGAACCCGGGTTAACATGACCATGCAGGATTATTATTGTTACCTTTGCCATTATAAGCCAGATCAACCAAACCCGTACTTATGTTATGGGATGCTCTCTTCCCAAGCCGTTGTTGATGCTAGGGCGTGCATAGATGAAAATCGTCTTTATTACATACTTAAGCACCAGGATGATTTTAGGTCTGAGAATCTGCAAGGTATTACAGACGCAGTTGGTGAGGGTAGTACTGATGGGGCGTCCGTAGGTAAAAAGAGTGTTTTACCCTCTAGCCATACGGGAGGTAAGAGATACTTTGTAGAGAATTTCCAAGATGGCCTTGCAATTTGTCGTGTCTATGGTGCGCCTACCTTGTTCACAACTTTTACTTGCAACCCAAAGTGGCCTGAGGTCACGGAGGCGCTGCTGCTTGAGCCTGGGCAGAAGCCTCATGATAGGGCTGATGTTATTGTTAGAGTGTATAACATGAAACTAGAGGAGCATCTGGGTGACATCAAATCTGGCAAGGTTTATGGACCTGTGGATGCTGGTAATAGTTTTTTCTTCGTTCTATTACTGCTTATTTTCTGCTTTGCCTTTTTTTATCTTGGCACTACAGTTATAGTCCCTGAGCGGTTTCCCTTCTCCAGTTCTGCACACAGTCGAGTTCCAGAAGAGGGGGTTGCCACATGCCCACATTCTCGTATGGGTGAGAGGGGATAAACGTGAGATCACTGATGAAACGATTGAAAAGATTGATAATGCCATATGTGCTGAAATTCCGGACCGTATTCATGATCCTCTAGGTTATGTGCTTGTCTCTGAGTTCATGATGCATGGCCCCTGTGGTGAGCTAAATGATAAGTGTGTTTGCATGAAGGATAATGCTTGTTCGAAACACTTCCCAAAAAAATTTCAGGATAGTACTACTTTCGATGAACATGGGTTTGCTCTGTATAGATGTCGTCGTGATGGACGAACTGTCTACAAGAACGGTCATTACCTTGATAATAGATGGGTAGTCCCGTACAATATGACTATGCTTAAGAAATATCAGGCCCACATTAATGTTGAGTGGTGCAATAAGACGCAAGTTATGAAATACTTATTCAAGTATGTGACTAAGGGTCCTGACTGTTCGAAAGTTTACTTGGCAAGGGCAAAATTGAATGCTTCTTCTGCCGATGGTACCGTTCCTGTGCCGGTAGACGAAATAGCTGAATATCAGGAGGCACGCTATATCTGTGAGCAGGACGCTTTCTGGCGTATATATGGCTACACTATACATGGGAAAACCCCTTCAGTTGAACGTCTGGCTGTGCACCTTCGTAACATGAACTGGATTAGCTTTAGCGCGTCTGCTAATCTTGCTAACATTGCTGACTGCGATTTCCTGAGAAAGACGACTCTGACTGAATGGTTTGTTGCAAATGATAAGTATGAAGATGCTAAAAACCTAACTTACTGTGATTTTCCAACTGGGTTTACCTGGGACAGCTCGGATAGAAGTTGGCATCCGAGAGGTGGTGGCGCTAAAATAGGACGTGTGTACTATGTTAATCCAAACGCTGGTGAATTGTATTACATGCGGATGCTCCTGATGATTGTTAAAGGTGCTACGAGTTATGCTGATGTTAGGACCTTCGAGGGTACTGTCTATGACAGTTTTAAGTCGGCATGCGATGCTCGGGGGCTATTGGGTGATGATCTCGAGTGGTATCGAGCTTTTGATGAAGCTGTGGTCTGGGGTTTTGGCCCTAGGTTGCGTCGTCTGTTTGTCACAATGCTTATACATTGCGGGGTGAAAAACGAAACAGAATTTTTTAATAGATACTGGGTAGATCTTGCTGATGATATCCAGTATAACGCGAGGGCTCGTTTGGGTAATATGGACTATAAAATCCCAGATGAAGATCTTAAGGATATGTTGCTTGACAGTTTAGCTGAACTGCTTATTAGGTCTGGATCTTCAATTTCTAATTTCAAGTTGCCTTTGAAAACATCTTGCCAGGCTGTGTTCTATGATAACAGACTTATCCGTGAGGAGCTTTCGTACGATGCTGACAAACTTGCGGAAGAAGCATCTGTTTTCCTTCGTAGTCTAAATGCTGGTCAAACTATCGCATATAATACTATTGTTGATGCTGTTTTGAAAGAAAAACCTGGATTTTATTTTGTTTCTGGCTTTGGTGGGGCTGGGAAAACTTTTCTGTGGAATACTATCATTGCTTATCTAAGAGGGAAGAAAAAAATTGTTCTTACTGTTGCATCCTCCGGTGTTGCTGCATTGTTGCTAGCTGGTGGCCGAACTGCACACTCGCGTTTTAAGATACCGCTTCAGATCGATGAAAACAGTTTCTGTGACATAAAAAGAGGTTCTAATTTGTCAAAGCTTCTAATACAAACTGCGCTTATAATATGGGATGAGGCACTTATGACAAACAGAAAATGTTTTGAAGCGTTGGATAGGTCGTTGCGTGATGTTCTATCCGTAGATGATCCTTTGCTTGCTGATATCCCGTTTGGTGGGAAGGTTGTTGTACTAGGTGGTGATCTTAGGCAGATCCTTCCGGTGATTGAAGGTGGGTCCAGGGCAACTATTGTTGATGCTGCTATTACCCAGTCTCCCTTATGGAAAACCGTTGTACCGCTCACCTTATCTAAGAACATGCGTCTGTCTGTGCCTAGTGCAGACCCTGTTGTCCAGCAAGGTATAGCTATCTTTAGTAAGTGGGTTTTGGATCTTGGAAATGGAACATTACCCATGACTAGAAAGGAAGGCGAGACTGAGTCAACCTGGATACAGGTTCCAGAAGACTTGTTGATCCGTACGGACGGTGATAAAATTGCAGCTATAGTTGCCTCCACTTATGTGGACTTTGATGCTAGCTATAGAGATATGTCTTACCTACGTGAGCGAGCAATATTAGCGCCGACTAATGATTTTGCCTTTGAAATCAATGATTACATTTTGTCTTTGATACCTGAGACTGGGCGAGAGTACTTAAGCTACGATTCAATAGCTAATTCCTCCGATGCTGTGCATGAGGCCGACCTATTTTATCCTCCTGAAGTTTTGAATGGTATTGATTTAATCAACTATCCACAACATAAGCTTGTCTTGAAAATTGGTGTTCCTATAATGCTTTTGAGGAACTTGAGTCAGGCGGATGGCTTATGTAATGGAACACGCTTGGTTGTTAAAGATCTTGGTGATCGAGTTATACAAGCCATTATTATGACTGGTTCTCACATAGGGCATGTTGTGTACATTCCAAGGATTGAATTGATTTCTAATAAGACAAGGTATCCTTTCCTTTTGAAGAGACGGCAGTTCCCTGTTCGTGTGTGCTATGCAATGACAATTAATAAGAGCCAGGGGCAGACTCTTTCTTTTGTTGGTATATATCTTAAGCAGCCTGTTTTTAGTCATGGTCAGTTGTATGTTGCTGTTTCTAGAGTCACTTCTAGAGCCTCTTTGAAAATGCTTATTGTAAACCCTGATAGTTCTTGTGGATCGGAGACTCGAAATATTGTGTTCCCTGAGATTTATGCTTCCGCTGGCTTCTGTTGAAATGCCTGCTTATTTTGGATTTTAGTTTCTACATATAATTCTCATGTGTTCCTTTTTGTTTCCCTGAGTCACTATGCACCTGGATGTCTTTTGCATGTTCACTTCTTGCTATATGGATGATTGGGGTTCTGATTTTATCTTGGGTTTTCGGGACTTGTTTAATAGGCGTCGTTCAAAAGATTTGCCTCCTTTTGGTTCGTATCTTGTTGTCATGCACATCCATGTTGTATGTTGCCTTAGGAGATCAGACCTGTGTGTCTTCTTTATTTGTGATTTCTATAGGCGATTTAGTATTCTCTTTTTGTACATAAAGATAAAAATTAGTTCCAGGTTCTTCTTTTCGGCTTCAAAATATGTAAATCCACACTGTATGTTGCCTTGGGAGATCAGAAGTGTGTGCCTTCTTTGTTTGTGATTTCTATAGGTGATTTAGTTTTCTCTTTCTATACATGAAGATAAAAATTAGTTCTATGTTCTTCCTTTTGGCTTCAGATTATCTATACATGCTTGATTGCTGATTTCAATGTTTTCCAAAATTCTGTGTTTGTTATGCAGATGGCTAACCAGCAAGGTGGCTTCAGTCCGCTGTCTGCGGTTCGCCCAGGCAACACACGTTTTGCTGTGCGTGTTTACGTGTCTCGGCTGTGGCACCACCGCGGTGGTACTGACAGCGGACCTATCAAGCACACGGATATGGTTCTTCTTGATGCAGAGGTGCCTGTCTTCCAACTTGTCTTTTGGTTTTCTTCCTTGTTTATCATATTACAGATTTATGGGTTTCCTCACTTACATAATTTCTTTTCGTGGTTTATTTTAGGGGAACCATATGTATGCAGAAATTGGAGAAAAGCTGGTTCCAGATTTCATGGATGTGGTTGAAGAAGGGAAGATCTATGACCTTCGAAAGTTCTTTGTTTTCCCAAAGAAATATGTCTTCCGTCCAGTTGATGCGGGATCAATGATCAGATTTACAAAATACACTTCTGTGGTTGAGAGGGTGGGGATAGAGGCACTGTTTCCGTTCTGTACTTATGAGCTGACTCCTTATTCTCAGCTTCCCAGGCCTTCAGATATGCCTGAACGATTCACAGGTATTTAGCCCGTGGAAATTCAAAATATCCATGTTATTATGATGTGGGTTCTGGCGCTAATTATTCCTTTGTTTTCAACTTTTGATAGATGTGCTCGGGGTTATATCTGGTGTTTCTGACGCTATTCAGTACCACACTGCAAGCAGAGCTGAACCATCTACTAAGAGGCTCATTAATATCAAAGATCTCTCGTCGGTGCTCTTTCCCTTTCTCTAAACGTGCCGCTTGTTTCTTCTGCATTTTCTTTATGTAGGCTCGTTTGTCGTGCTTTGTTTGTGCAGTGGGAGTCAGATCACCGTCACTCTATGGGGCAGTAGGGCTAGTGATTTTGATGCTAACATGGTTAAGGAGCTTGGAAAGACTGGACCGGTGATAGTTATCTTTGTGGGGACATTGGTCAAGGTCTTCGAAGGCAAGTGTGTGGGGTTTACCCGTATATTTATATCTGTGCTAGCTTGTGTGTTTAACTTGGTAGGCCTCATTGTGCTTTAGGTCGAAGGGGTGCGAGCGGCAGTGCCGCGTGCCGGTGGTACATTAATGAGGACCTTCCTGACATCACGAGTTTCCGTCAGGGGTGGGTTCGCTTCTTATTGGCCATTTTCGAGTTTAGTCTCGCTTTGTTTGTTGCCTCGAACTGACGGTGTTAAATATGTATATTATCGTTTTGTAGACTGCATGGGCAGGTGCCTGCTATTGAGTATATTCGATTGGCTGGACAGACCGATGCTGAGATTGAAGCGCAGATCAATTTGGAGACAAAAACTGTAAAAGAGTTGGTTGCCCTTGACATATTTGATTATCAGGTGTTTGCTCTTGCATAGGTCCTCTGTTTCCTACATGTCCATATGTTTTCCTTTGGTCTTCCTGAACATATTATTTTGAAGGATGCGCGGTTCTATTGCACGGCTACCCTTACTAGGCTGAGCCCTGGACAGCGTTGGTGGTTCTCTTCGTGTACTACTTGCCATAAAAGTTCTTCTGCAGAAGGTGCTTCCTACAAATGTTCGGATGCTTCTTGTCTCGGCACGGATGCTCTTCCGAGGTATGTGTGCGTCTAGCAGACATTAGCTTTTACATTTTGTCCCTTGCTATGGTCACCCTTCCTTACCTTTCCTTTTCTTGCAAAAGGTACAAGATCTGCTTCATTGCTGCGAGTGATGGTGTTGAGACTGAGTTCGTTTTCTTTGATAGAGTTGGGAGAGAGCTCCTTGGGTCACCTTTATTAACTATCTTACGCCATGGACACGCACCCGGTGTAGAACTGGCTCGTGTTCTTGATGTTGCACGTGCGGATGATTCCGTTCCTAAAGAGCTGACCTCTATTATCTCACGCAAGTTTCGGTTTGTGGTATCCATTTCTAACAAGATCTATCAGAATCCAAGTGAGATGGGCGAGCTGTCCTTCCAAGTGCATCGGATTGATCCGGTTGCTGGCAGACAGTCACAGTCCTCTGTGCATTACCGTGCTTCGAGCTCTACGAGTGATTCTGCGTTGCCCAGTTCTCTTAATAATCCTTCTTCGTACGCTGGAGCTTCTCCTGATCTCCTATGCGGTGAAGCACTCTCTCCAGAGGTATGACAGCTTATCTCTTTTCTCAAGATTTCGTATAGCTAGCTATTACGTTACCTGTTTAGAATGGAGTTTCACAGATCTTATGTCAGTAGTATGTGGAATTTGTCGTACGTTTGCATTATTTGCTAAGGCTATGTTATGTGTTCATTCCTCCTGTTTACTTTCAGCGTTTAATGTGCTCCTTTTTTAGGGTCGCGTTCAGATTGATCTATTAAGCACTCCTCCTTCCGTTACAAAGCCACCTCTGCCTTCTGTTCCAAAGACACAGCCTTCTGCTTCGGTACGACGTGGCCTTTTTACTGATGAGGTGATTGTCCATATCCTGGTGCTATAGACTATAAGTTTTTGTTGTTGTGTTCCGTCATCTGTCTCCTTAGTTATGTCTTTTAAACTGGCGGTTTGCCTGATCAACAGACATCCCCTGGTGCAAATGAAAAGATGGCTGCAGCTGATACAGTCGAGATTGCTGAAAGGTAATCCCTATTCTCGCATTGCGCGTTGTCTGGTTGCGCATTTTGCATATGTTTGGTTAGCTTTAGGAATAGATAGATATAATAACCAAGGATAGAGGGAGTATTATTATTTGCTTGTTGAGGAATTGGAAGCAATATTTAATTTTGGTTAGAGTAATTGTGGTAGGGAGTATGGCTTATGCGCTGTTGACCTTCTATGTTGGTTGAACATATACATGTCTATCGTTGTTGGTGGCTGATTATGCGGTGCGGAACATCCGTTGAGCTAAGATGGATTAGACAAGGTCAATAGTTAACTCCTTTTATTTTGGCTGGTCATCTGCAGTGGTGGGATGGTTGTTGGAGAAGCTGTTGACCCACCCCTGTCGAAAGCTGAATTAACTAAGATGGAAAAGCAGAAAAAGTAAGCCATCTCGGTTTAACATTCTCTCGGGTTATCCACTTTTATATGACTATATTTAATATATGGTTAACATCTATTCTTCTAAATAATCATTGGCAGGGTTCGGCTGGCTGTTGCGGAAGGGTCGGACAGCAAGAAGGCAAAGAAATAGGGCCCTTTACAGGTATTGAAGCCTGTTGACGGGTGTTCTGATCTGTACCTGTAATTTTGTAGGTTTTGCTAAGTCGACTGTTTGGTTCATAAACAGGGCCATGCTGTTTGGTGTACATATCTTTTGGAGTAACCTGCTGTCTATTACTGTTTGGACCTCTGCTACGTCGAACAGCCAGGCGCTTGTAGCTTCGGCTCGCGGTTCTACTACTGCAATCTTAGGTGATTGCCACGATCTTAAGTGGTTGCTTCTTAGTGATGTCCATGCGGTGTTTTGCCTGTGTTTGTAAGTGCTCGCACTTCTGTGGCCTTACAGTAGCCATTTACCAGGTCAGAACCAAAATCTCCATTACTGTACATAGTTCTATTGGCTATGTTTGCATAGCTGAACTGATGTTCTTTATTTTGTATTGGTGTAGATGCATAGCTGGCTATTACCATCGTTCTGATCTGGATCCAGCGCTTCATCGGCTATTTGGTACTCGTTTTTTAGCTATGACCCTTGCTCTTGGATCGGTGAATTTGTATTCGCAAATCGATCTGGGTCAGTTATGTAAGCTACTATTTCTGTATGGTATTCCTGGACTTATTAAGATAACTACTATATGTAGCTCTGTGTTTCTGTTGTGCTTGCATTCTTGTTCAGGCATGGGCTACGTTGTTTTCATTCTTCTGTCGGTCACGAGAAAGTGTCGTCCCGGCTTCGCTGGATGTGCATGGCACCCTCCAAGCTCTCCCTTGTCGCTCACTAACGCATGATTCTGTACTTTCGTGTTCTTTGTTCTGTGAGGATCCAACATTTAGCGTGAGTCCCCTCTCTCTCCATGCCGCTCCGGCAGCAGGAGGGAGGGAGGACCTCGTTCGTCCGTTCTGTGGTTAAGGTTAGGGTCTTTTTGTTGTGGTGTGTTGTTGGGTGGTGGGGGCGACGCATGGGCAAATAAATCTGCCTCAACTCTTCTCCCATACCGGCGACGACCTTCACGGCGGCGTCTCTGAGTTGATGGCAACGTGTGCTTGTCGATTCTTAAGGTCAGCAACTTGTTCTTCTCGCGGATCTTCAGATCTAGCGAGATCTATATCTCGACGTGTCGTTGGCGTTCGCCGTTATCCACGGTGGCGCTAGGGGCCAGGGCGAGGTGGATGCTCTAGAGCAAGGATACTGGTCCGGAGGTGGTGGATTTGTTGATATTCCTTGTCTTCGTCAAGTGTATGCGGCAGATCTTAGTTCAAGGTAGCACGAGGACGTCCCCCGGTCGATGTGCCACAGCAACATGTGCCTTGTTCGCAAAGCCTCGTTGGCGATGGTGCTCCCTTGGATCTGGCAATGGTGGAGGCTCAGCGTCTATTCAAGCACACGGCTAGCCGGCGTTGGTTTTTTGCATGCCCGTTGGCTTCGGCAAGTGCATAAAATCCTAACGGTAGCGCTGTTTTCTCCTAGGACTTGAGGACAATTTCTCCTAGCGGTAGTTTTCTCCTAGGACTTGAGGATAATTTTATTGTCGAATAACCAAGTAACTCTTTACATTCTCATCGTTTCCTAATAGGACGAAATTCATCCAAACCAAACTACAAATGCAAAAATGATGTTTTAACGTGAAATATGATCTTAGGGTTTAACCAAACTACAACGAGAAAAGATGCCCGGAAATTAGGCTTAATGAGGGATGGGCATAATCGTCTTTGCATGTTCCCTAGGGTCTCGCGTTGAGACCATTGGAAGGAAGGACCGGCCTGCCGTACATACGTGCCGCTCTAGGTTTCGGCGGTGGGTACGGGATTCGCAGCGCCGGCGGCAGTGCCTTGGCCCGCCATTCCGTTGCGAGGAGATAGCGTCGGCCTGGCTTGCGATATGCTGGCCTACTTCTCGGAAGGGCAGGAACGAAATTTCGAACGCTCCTCTCTCTGGATGCATCGATGTGTTGCGCCTTGGTTCGCCGGCGGGTACGAATTGGAAGCACGCTCTTTGCCCTCCTATGCCTACTTGCAATTGCCCCTTCCCTTTCCCTCTCTCCCTCTTCACATTGTTTCCTGTTCGTTTGTTCTTATCTCCTCCCCCCGCTCCCTCACTTTTCTTCTGTTTATTCATTCGGCCATTAGATCTGCGCGACCTCGCTACTGCTAAATCGATGGCATCCTCAACAACTGAGGCTGATTGAGGTTCTGCATTGTAAACCTGTTATGGCTTTATCGCAGATTAGACGTGTTGGATCTTCGATTAAGTCCTGCTTAGATTGAATATATTAGATCTCGGTTTGGGTCATGCTTGGCCTAAGGCTGATCACGTGGTGGACTATTATACTGAATATCTTATAGGATATCTAAAATTAGATGTACCGAATCTTAGATTAGGTCCTGCTTGACCTTGGTCTGAGTATATTAGATTGGGATGTTTCTCTATGCCACACACGTGCTTAGGTCTTGATTGTTCAGATGGACCTGCTAAGCCAGAGTGCTTGTACTATAGATTTCCGCTGGCTATCCTCTCGAATATGCAGTTTGTGTTCTTATTTCTCTATGTCTAAGGTTTGGTACAGCGTTTGTTATGGTAACTGGTTATACTGTTATTTACAAGATGTTCAGATATTTTTCTGTCACTCTATTTTTCTAGATTCTTGGGACAAACTGAGATTCGTTGTTCTGCTCTCTGTTCTTTGACTTTGTAGGACCACCGCTCGGTTCTTGACTCAATTTACTGAGATTTCGTATTAATGGAGTGCATTCCGATCTTAGCTCTGCGTAAAGGTCACCACAATCAGTGCGTACGTGTACGAGTATCTCGGCTATGGCATTACCGCGGTGGCCTTGGGGCTGGTGAGGTAAAAGACATACACATGGTCCTTGTGGATGGACAGGTCAGAAAATGATGTCTTTTCCTCGAATCTATTGGTATTTATATACATGCCCAGAACATCAGGGGTATTCGCTTTATATCATCTGTTCACTTTTATTCTCTATAGGCTATTATATGTTCTATTTCAGGGTGGATCTATTTATGCTCTTGTGCCACGCCGACTTGTTGCCCACTTCATAGATATTATCCATGAAACATCCGTGTACGAACTTGGCCTCTTTGAAATGTCCGATCGTCCGCGTGTTATGAATCCGGTTGAAAACCCTGTGGTTATGTTATTCACGGAATTTACCATTGTTCGCCCCGCCCCAGATTATGAAAACGTTATCCCGGAATGGACGTTCAGACTAACACCTATAACCGAGTTGCCTGCGGCACATGATACTCCTCCGCGTCTTGTAGGTATGCGCTCTGCAGAGATACTATATCTTTATAATTTACCATGCGTTTGGTATTCCTGTGTGCTGATTCTTTGTTTCATGTTTGTAGATGTCGTTGGAATTGTACGTTCTGTCTCCCATATCGGCACTCATGGTGCGCCCATGAGGAGTGTTGCCACTCACAGGCGATGTGTAGTGCTTGCTGATACCAGGTGTTGTTTTAGTATCTTGTTTCCTTTTGTGACTCTGCTGCCTTAAGGCCATTTTTTCGCATGCCTTTGGTAAACATCCTATTTATCCTTGTCTTTGTAGTGGTCATGAAGTGAAGATCAATCTGTGGGGTGAGGCTGCTTTCCGATTTAACGCACATGCCATAGATTATCTTGCGCGCGATGAGTCTGCCATTGCTATCTTCGTCGGCATGACTGTTCATTTACATGAAGGCATGTTCTTGTTCTCTTTCAACTGCATTACTAGATACATGCACACTCTTTGTTTAACCTACACATTAATGAATGAATTGTGTAAATATAGGCACAGCGGAGTTATCGGGTGCAGCACCGTGCAGGTGGTACATGAACGCAGATACTCCTGAAGTTAATATTCTTCGTGCTGAGTATGTATCCCTTGTATAGGTCCTTCAAAAGACTTTCTTATATCTCTTATCACTAGCATGGTTGTTTGTTCTTTTTGGCTAGGTCCCGAGCTTTGTCTAGACCGATTGAGTGGCTGCCTTCCCCACCTCCAGTGGACCTGAGGATGCAAATCAATGGTCATTATCCACTCAGGCATCTCTCAACCCTGCTGCACCATGATTTCTTCCAAAATCAGGTCTTGCTTCCTTGTTTTGCTTAGTCATTGAACATGCACAGCCTATTTTTTTATAGTCTGCCTTGCTTACGTTGTACTCTTTTAGCAGGATGCTATGTTCCGATGTGTTGTTCGGGTTTGGAGACTTACACCGGGACAGCGATGGTGGGAAGTCGTCTGTACTCGTTGCAGTAGTATGGCTACGCCTAACGGTCCTACATTTGCTGAGCCTAACGGATTTACATGTTCAAACATTGAATGTGCTTGCACGGCCGTAACCCTCAGGTAAGGAAAATGTTGGTTCCCTATGTCATCTGTTCTATGATATTCGAGTTGCAACACGATGGTGTGTCTTGCCTCATACACCTGCACTTGTTTAGGTACTATCTTCGGCTTCTAGGTGGAGATGGCACGGGTGAGGCCGAATTTCGTGTAGTGGGGAGGATTGCTCGAGACTTGGTTGGCGTTCCTATCCAGCAGCTCATTCTCAGTAACTATCATGGTGGTGTGCCGATTGCTAACCTGGCTGTTGCAACAACTCAAATTGCACACACGCCGCCAGAGCTGGCTGCTATCGCCAACACCACTTACAGGTTCTTCGTGGGGGTGAATAGCGCTCATTTCAATGGAGAATGGGCCTCCTTTAGTGTGTTGGCGGTTGAGGAGCGTTTTCGACACTGATGTCAACCAGGCCTGCGAAATTGATATTCCGTTCGCAATGGCAGATCATTTGAACGCTGACAGATCTTAACAGATCATGGAGAAAGATGTCTTTCCTTATGTGAACATCCAGTATTTATTAGTTTGCCGAATAATATGTAAGGTTTGGATTTTGGTGTCTTCTCTCACAGTTTGGTACTTGTTGTCAGAGACCTATGTTTATAAAGACAGCTATGTTGGTATCTTCTCTCACAGTTTTTAGAAAATCCACCGTCTTACATAAGTTATGCACCACAGAGGATGGTTTTCCCAGGAGGGTTTATCATCTAACGCCGCTTGGTGAACTACCTGAACCAAATGATACACCTCCATGCTTTATTGGTATGAGGGTCAATATCTTCTTTTAGACGTTCTGTAACAGTGAATCTGTACTCCCTCTAATTGGTCGTTATTTGATGATCGACAGATATTTCTGAGTAAGTCTTTTGTCGTTCTCCATACAATAATAATACACTCTTAAGTGACCCAATAAGTGACCCACCAATTTGATAGCCTCCTCGATTACCAACTTGCATGTATCTGCCTCACAGATCATGCATATACCAGATGAAATCAGACGTCTATCTTCTTATGTATGCAAGTTTATAGTCAGCGTTTCCGCAGATAGCTTTCGCGGAAGTTGGCCATATTTTTTGGTTGATTCGGTTGAAAGCTTTAAACAGCGTGTGCCAACACCGTTTCATAGAGGATAAATTCTTATAGGCTTCTTTTAATGCTGGAGATCATTTTATATGCAATACTCGATGTTATTGTGATCCATATTGGTGCCAACACCGTTTCATAGAGGATAAATTCTTATAGGCTTCTTTTAATGTTGGTCTAAGCGTTTTTACTATCCCGTATTCAGATACCCAGTGAATTATACCTAACAGCGTGCTTTTTCTTCACTCTCCAAACAGCTGGCACACTGTCGTTACAACCGAACAGGAGCACAGCTTTGCTATCCCATGATAGTATCTCCTGGCCATGACGAATAATAAGGATAGTTCTATGGTTACTCACCGGGCTCCATCTACTTGTGTCTGCATCGAAGGAAAACTGGCCGTTTGCTTAGGCTATTAGACTTTATATGTAAGAATGAACCTAAAAAAACGCTTGTTTGCACAGTCTAGGACTGTCGTATTTCCTATATAATGATGCCGGTTTCTTCTAGATCCTGAAAACTTAAACAATCAGTTTTTATTTTATCATTTCTGCACAACTGGGTTTACCATGTATCGATGATCGTTCGCTGCATGACCTTTTGTCTGCCTTTCCTTACTTATCATATGTACATACGCTATCAACATATTCCTAGACTATGAATTTTACGATATCCGAAATCCACTTGAATGTTCTCATCGATTCTTCATATCGGCTTGCTCGCCGCAGGCGGGCAAGCGCGCGGCAAGCCGCGCGTCCCTACCTAGTATGGTAATATATATGTCGTTTTTTTATTTCTCTATTAAGGACTGTCGCCGTCGATTTGCCGCCCAGGCCAAAATAAAAAACAAGATACGTTATCTGAATGAGGCCGTTCAATTCAATGAACATCTAGTTTGATGATCCACCGTATTTTGGCCGATCTGGAGTACTCATATGTTAGTTGCGGGGTGAGGCTTTGTGAGTTGTGAGTCAGACAGACATTGTCCCCTACCTTTCCAACTGAATAAGTGCGAAGTGGTACTGCTGCTGCAGAGTGCAGAGTAGTGTTGCCCGCCATCCTCTCGTGTCTCGATCGAACTCTCAATAATGGAGGATCAGAGCCTCACTCCCATCCGTTGCAAAGGTAATTAAGAGGATATTATGCGAACTTTCCATGAATGCTTAATTAGCTGCTCATTACTCCATGACCATGATGATGCCAAGCAGCGGCGGTGTGCAGAGCCAATGGCGCGCCGCTCGTCATCGAGGAGATCTTGGTGGATCCACCAAAAGCCTACGAGATCCGGATCAAGATCATCTGCACCTCCCTCTGCCACACCGACCTCACCTTCTGGCGTGTCAAGGTACCTGCACGTCCACGTCTCACGTCGAAAAAACCCACAAGTACAGGAGCTGTATTTGCAAACTGAATTACTCTAGGAGTACTAATTTCCGTTTCATAGGAAGACTTCGTGGTACCACCAGTGTTTCCAAGGATCTTAGGCCACGAGGCATACGGGTAGCTTCCGTTCCTTCTGTCAATTCTTCTCCGCTAGCCAATTCTGAGAATGGATCGCCACTCTGACTGGACGGTTGCCATTTTCAGGGTGGTGGAGAGTATCGGGGAGCACGTCGAGGAGTTCGCGGTGGGCGACACGGTGGTGCCGACGTTCTTGGGGCAGTGTGACACCTGCCCCAGCTGCGCGTCGGAGGCGAACAACATGTGCTCCTCGGTGCCGTTCTCCATCGGCCCCTGGATGCGGCGCGACGGCACCACCCGGTTCACGGACGCCCACGGCGCCCCGCTGCACAACTTCCTAGCCGTCTCCAGCTTCAGCCAGTACACCGTCGTCGACGTCAACCAGGTCGTCAAGGTCGACCCCGCCGTGCCGCCCAAGCTCGCCTGCCTCCTCGGCTGCGGCGCCGGCACCGGTGAGCCTTCCTTGCTGCTAGCTCCCCACGTACCGCCAAACGGGATGGGCCTTCCCTTGGATCGGATATCACACATCTTCCCACTGTAAATAAATATGTCAAGGGAACAAAATCAGATCAGATCACGTACTGTAGTAAGTTAATCGTTCAATCATTGTCAGGGGTGGGGGCTGCTTGGAGGCTGGCCAAGGTAGAACCTGGATCGTCCGTGGTTATCTTCGGACTGGGGGCAGTCGGCTTGGCGGTAAGTTAATGCAGACCTCTATCTGGATTTAAAATTTGCAGTTGATTGATGCTGACTTTTCGATGGTCAGGTGGCACAAGGTGCAAAAATGTGCGGAGCATCCAAGATCATCGGTGTTGATCTGAACCCTGACAAACAGGAAATCGGCAAGTCCTTCTATTTCTCCAGATTAACGAGCCAGCTAGGAAAATCCTTTTATTTGTTTGATTTGAAAACTGAACACTCCTGCTGCAGGGAAGATGTTGGGCGTGACAGATTTCATCAACCCGTCAGAACTCGGCGAGACTTCAGTCACCGAGGTACACGAACAGTATACACTGCCAGTATATCTGAACTCATTCGGTGCACATAGGAGTACTGATTCTTAGCTAAACTACAGGTGATCATGGAGATGACAGGTGGTGGCGCCGACTGCGCCTTCGAGTGCATTGGGTCGTTGACGGCGGACGCATTCAGATGCACTAGACAGGTCCTTCATCCTCCTGATTCAACCACCTGAATTTCTCAAGTAACGCCGCCATTGCCATTGATGCTGAGCTGCTGTGTTCGTCGCAGGGGAACGGCAAGACGGTCATTCTGGGGGTGGAGAAGGACGGCAAGCAAATGGGCCTGTCGCCTAACGAGTTCCTGTACGGAAAATGCGTCATGGGAGCGCTCTTCGGCGGCATCAAGCCCAACACCGACATCCCAATCCTGGCCGAGAAATGCATGAACAAGGTAGCTCATAGTCTCTGTGTCTCTGTGTTAGAACGAGCTGGGAACGTGTCCTCATTTGTGTTTTGTGAGAATGCAGGAGCTGGAGCTAGAGAAGCTGGTCACGCACGAAGTAGGACTGGATGATATAAACACGGCTTTCGACCTGCTCGTGCAGGGGAAGAGCCTGAGATACATCATCTGGATGGATAAGCTAAACGGTTGCGAAATGTAGGTTTAGAATCGGCTGATGTGGTTTGGCGACTGTATAAATCATGCTTGTTCTGTTTCGCCGGTGTTTGTGAAAATAGAAGTCACACGGCTATCATGAATAATTGGTTATGTTCCATAAAGTGAATTGTTTTGTTTTGACGATGACAAAAACGAGTAGCATCTTAGTGCTGCTTTATTTGGCTCGGGCAAGTACCAGTTTTTGATTAGCTATTTAAGTATTTCGATACATTATCGGAGACTTATTAGTGTTGAATGTAAGCCCGTCAAGAAGAAAGTATGAAAGCGATTAAGTAGTTGGAAAGAAAAACTACAATCCCTAGACGAAAGATTAGCTCTTATCAAATCAGTACCAAGCAATATGATGTATATGATTTCTTTTTTTTTTTAGATTTTTTATCAAGATTCTTTTGATTAAGTGGACAGTGAATAAAAAGTATCGACTGGATAAATGAAATGTGGTCTTTTGTACTAAAATTAAGGTGCACTACGTATTCATGACCTCGAGGTTAAAACTACAGCTTCACTAGGTAAGTGGTTGTTCAAGCTATTTACGGAAGACGGGGTCTGACAAACCCTTCTAAGAAGAAAATTTATAAGCCCAAATGCATTATCTCAGGTATCTTGCATTTCTGAGATTGTCTAATAGCAATGAAGAAAACGGTTCTTTCATTTTAAATCATTTATAATTAAAGATGGTTGAAAATAGATTATGGGAGGACAAGTGTGCGAGAAATCCAATTCTCCGAGAAATATTTGAGTGCTATACAATATTGTTCTTCAGAAGAGTGATATTATCACTATGGTTTTTGAAATCTTTTCCACCAAACTCGTGACGGTTCAGAAGAGATTTAATTGGCCTCAAGCTTGTATCTTGAAACACGTTGCTACAACATTTGGCAACAATATCTTGAAATACATTGTCCCACGCGTGTATCCTGGAATACGTTGGTACAACGTTTGACCCATCATTTTCTTGCCAAAATAATCTTTTCATAAAGAACTCCATTCTACTCTTAGTTCCTTTAGGAATTTCATAAAAAATCATATATAAAGGGACATTACTCAAGCAACCTCTCAAAATAAATAATCTACCACCATATGATATGAAATTCCCTTGTCAGGTATGGAGCTTATTTTTCATTTCATCCTCAAAAGGTTTCTAGTCACTAATCCTTGGTCTCTTATCCTGAACTAGGACTTCTAAATTTTAAAAGGCAACTTCCCCTCTATGCAAGTAAAAATAGTAGTATAGTCTTCCACCCTATCTACAACATCTCCTAAAAAAATTATTTCACTCTTATAAAAATTAACTTTCAAACCTAATAAATGGTCAAAAAGACAAAGGATAATTTTCAAATTTACAACACTATCTAAGCTATCTTCAAAGAAATGCATATTGTAACACAGAAACCCCATTAGATACTAAATGACTAACGACCCCTTTAACCAGCCCATATTTCCTCGGCTCTATGAATTAAGATGGATAAAACATCAAAATCAGTATTAAAAAGAATTGGGGACATAGGATCTCCTTTGTCTCAAGCCCCTTTATGTTTCAAAATAAGGTCATATCTGGTCATTGACCATCACAACCACATAACCATCATTAACAATAGCCATTACCATCTAATAAAAAGAGGAGGGAGAACTTTCATTGAAAGAACTTGTTCTAAAGAGACTTATCGATTTTATCATAATATTTTTTCAACGTTTAATTTTAAAACTATTGTTGTTGCTTTCCTTATCTTTAATTCATGTAAAGTTTCATGTAAAAGACCACTCCATCTGGTATGTACCCCCCTTAATAAAAGCACTTTGAATTGGAGAAATAATTTGATCAGTTATAAGATTAGTTATGTTATTGATTGCCTTAGTAAAGATTTTGAAGTACATTTAGTAAACAAATAGGCCTATAAGCCTTAATATTATCACCACCTTGACACTTTATAAATAAATCCAAAAACCCATAATTAAATCTAGCTATATCTAGATTACCAGTATAAAAATCATTAAACAACAATAATAGTTATGGTCCAACAAATTCCCAAAACTTCTAATAAAATTCAGCATGGAACCATTAGGATCCAAGCCATTATTAGGTTTTATTTGAAAAACAACAATCTTAATTTCCTCCAAGGTGAAGGGTAGAGTAAGTCCAATATTGTCAATCACATTCAACACATTAGTAGTAGGTAAAACTAAGCTAATAGATTTAATTATATCACTAGCCCCAAACAAACTTTTATAAAAGGAAGTAGCAAAAAGCAATAAATCTTGGTCACCGTGAACTAACCTATCATCATGTCTAAGAGAAATAATCCTATTTCTTATTTTATCCCCATAGCTTTCGTCATAAAGTAAATACTTAAGGCATTTCCCTCTGACAACTCTTTTTCTTTCGATCTTTGTAACCATTTAATTTTCTCTTCCTTATAAATAATAGCTAACTCATTTTCCAAAAGCCTTAAAATTGTAATCATTTACAGGAAGACTATAAATCTCACTATTCTTGTCCATCAAATCTATTTTCTAGCAGCACTTTTATTTTCCCAACCCTTCCCAGTTGCAGTTCCAACCATCCAAAAATTCCTAAGAACATCTATCAAATCTAAGTTGAGAAAGCAACAAAACTCAAATTTAGAAGGCCTGGTGATTTTTGGCGTATTAAGCCTAGAATCAATCACCAAAGAAATATGATAAGATCCAAAGAAAGAGGGTAATTAGATTCCCAATCTGTACTAACAAGAAATATATGCAACTTTTCAAAAACTTGGTTCTCTTGGTTATTAGACCAAGTAAAACATTTCTCAACGTTGTCTAGTTCTCTTAGACCCCATTGTTCTATAATGGAGTTAAACTTAAATTACCATATAGAAACTTTATTATTTTTGTTACTTTGAGTAGATTTTCTAATGATTTGAAGTCACCTCCAACAAGAAAAGAACTTTTACTACAAATAAGAACTTGCACCAATTCAATCAGGAACTTCTCCTTATATATATTAGAGGACCATAAAAAATAGTAAAATTGGAAATTTTGTCTTTGAGCAACATGTGAATAAAATAAAGGTCATCACTAAACTCTAGTATATCAAACTTATCATTATCCACACCAAAATCGAGACCTCCAACTAAGCTTCTCGTACCACATGTCAAGTACTCCCTCCGTTTCGGTTTACAAGTCTTACGCGTATATCTAGGTTATCAATTTGACCTATATAATTTGAATTATATAATATAAAAATTATATAAATCATACTAAGTTGCTCAATTTGGCGACATAGAAGTATGCACATGACTTATAAACCGAAATGGAGGGAGTAAAAGATTCCTACTAGTCATAAAATTAAGCCAAGACAAAGGAACAATAGCTCTCTTAAGTTCACAAAGACCAATAAAAGAAACATCATAATCATCAACATGATATTTAATAGACCTTCTGGTATCATGGCCACATACACCTATAAAATTCAAAAAAAGGGCCAACATATAAAAAATATCAGCGTTTTTACGTAAAATATTAATAGTAGGAATAGTAAGTGTATCTCTACCTCTCCCTCTACCCTATTGAAAGGGCATGTGTGCCCCCATGTGTGGTTTTGGTAATTAATAACAATCTCTATGAACTAATGTATAAATTGAGTTTCACTTGTAGGTTTGTCCATTGGCATCGCTTGGACCATGTGTTGGTCTCGAATATGAAGAAATAAAGAAGGACGAGAAGAAATGTCCAAGGGCTATGTGCCCATTGGAATCATGAAGAAAGATGGAGCTTGAAGGTTGATCAATACAAGTGCAAAGAGTTGAATCTCGATGGATCAACACTTAACAAGGGATGAAGAAGTGCAAGCTCAAGATGCGCCTTCTCTAGAAGATCTCATGCTTGGAGCTTGCCATCCTCGGTGATCATGGAGTGATGAGGTTTCCCCTTGGAATATGGGGGGCAATTTGGAAGCCTTCATCAAGCAAGAGCAATTAAGAAAGATGTTCCATCTTGAGAAGGTCAAGACGGTCTACATTAAGCTCAAGTGGAATGCTCAAGGCAAAGGTATGATCTTGATAGGGTTTCTATTTTGCCGGTCTTGTGTTGTCAGTTGGGAGACTGGGTTTAGGATAGATAGCCGTACTATCAAGAGGGGCTCTCAAGCGGGTGTCTCGATCGCATCGTTCAGAGAGAGCTCAAACCTTTGCATACACAACATCATCTTTCTTGGTTGTTAGTTGGTTCTTTTCCATGAGAGGATATAGATCTTGTGGTTATCATCATAACAAGCTTTACTTTATCAAATAAGGATTTCACTTGCATATCTTATTGCGGTTGTTGATCTTGCGAGTTTTCCGGCTCCACACCTTGGGAGATACATCGCATATATATATTCATGGTATTTTATCCCTTGGTGATACCCAATATTTCTTTATCTTTTTGTTGGATTCTACATGTCATTATATTTCTAACAAAATTGGTTTCATCTCGTTTGGAGTTCGGATGCGAAAGTTATTGCAGTTTTGGTTTCTGGAGTTTTCCTGACCAAAAGTTCTGGCTAGCCACCGGTAGTACCGCTAGGGCATTTTGCCGCAGGTAGTTCCGGTGGAAGATCCAGATCTTCTTCCGCTCACGCACTCAGGGGCGGACCCAAGTAGAGCTAAGTGGGGGCCAAGGCCCCCACTCAAAATTTCAATTTCTATATTATTTCTTTACATTTGACATCAGAAAAATTTAAATTCCACAAAGTTAATGCAAGGAATGCCCCCACTCACTCCATTTGCCCCCACTCGTAAGTTTCTCTGGGTCCGCCCCTGCACGCACTGTATCCTCTCTGTCTAGTTTGTTGTATTTTATGGAATTTATATCGGAATTTAAGGCAGTAGTACCTTCCTCGCCGGAAGTTCCGGCCAGTCACCAAAATTACCGCTCGGGCATATTTGCCGCCGGTAGTACCGTGTGAAATTCTGGCTCCACTTCCGCTCACGTACTGTAACCTTGTTGTTTTATGTGCTCTATGTGTTGGATCTTCGGTCAGAATCTCTGGCGGTAGTACCGGCCTCATCGGAAGTTCCGGTGGACCGGTGGAAGTTCCGGCCAGGCTCATTTTTTATGTCTTTTGAATCACAGCTTTTTGACCGTTGGCTGGGTGCCATCAGAAGTTCTGTCTATTGGAATTATGCCCTAGAGGCAATAATAAAGATGTTATTATTATAATTCTTGTTCATGATAAAGTTTATATTCCATGCTAGAATTGTATTAAGCGGAAACTTTGATACTTGTGTGGTTTATGAACAACGACGTGTCCCTAGTACGCCTCTATGGACTAGCTCATTGATTAATGATGGTTAAGGTTTCCTAACAATAGACATGAGTTGTCTATTAATAATGAGATCATATCATTGGGATAATGATATGATGGACAAACCCAAATCAAGCAGAGCAATTAGATCGTGTCATCGTGTTCATCTTTGCGAAGCTTTTTCTTATGTCAAATATTGTATTCCTTAGACCATGAGATAATGCAACTCCCTGGTATCGGAAGAAAGCTTTGAGGTCATCAAACGTCATCCTATGAGAGGATGATCATAAAGGTGTCTCTCAGGTGATCGAAAAGTACTTGTTGGGTTGTATGTATCGAGATGGGATTTGTCCCTCCCAAGTCGGAGAGATATACTTCGGGCCCACTCGGTAATCGATATCAACACCGCTTGCAAGCACGTGGTTAAGGAGTTAATCACAAAGTGATATCGGATTACGGAACGAGTAAAGTACTTGTTGTGAACGAGATTGAACTAGGTATGCCGATACCGACGATCGAATCTCGGGCAAGTAAAATATCGCGTGAAGGAATATACATATGGGATTAATTGAATCCACGGCATCGTGGTTCATCCGATATGATCATCAATGAGTATGTGGGAGTCAATATGGGTTTCGGACCCATTGATTATTGATAGAAGATCATGTCGCATATTCTCGAACCGTAGGGTCACACACTTAACGTGTCTCGACGGTAGGATATAATGGATAATTGGTTTATGAGTTTTTGTTGGTCTCGGATGAGATCCGGGCGTCACGAGAGGTTCCTAATGGTCCGGAGAATAAGATTCATATAAAGGAAAGCAGTTTTTGGATTTCGGAATTGTTTCGGACTTTTCGGTATTGTACCGGAAGCTTCTAGAACCTTCCGGAGTGGGACCAACGTGACCCCACTTGTCGGGAGGGGCATGGGCCTACGAGGGAGTGCCCTGGCCGCATTGGGCCAGGGCACAAGGCCCATAGGCCAAAACCCTAGGGAAACCCTAGGAAACCTTCTAGAAGGAGGCGATAACTTGCCCCCACTCCAACCCTTGGGGCCGCCCTAGGGCTTGGAGGAGGGGCCAAGGACCCCCTATATATAGGGCAGGGCGCAGCCCTCCTCCCCACTCCTTCAACCCTAGCCGCCATCTGCGCCTCCGGATCTCTCTCTCGACCACGCGTGGCGAAGCCTGCAGAAACTCTCCACCTTTGCACCACACCGTCGTGTTGTAGATCCAATCTATCTCTCCACCCCACTTGCTGGACCGAGGAAGGAGGAGACGTCGAGGTGCCATACGTGTGCATCTCTCGGAGGCATCGAACTTGCGGTGTTGGATCGGATCAGATCTCGAGGAGGAGAAGCTAGTACAACCACATCAACCACGTTCCGTTGAACGTTTCGCTGCGCGAATATTCAAGGGTATGAAGATCTCATCT
This sequence comes from Avena longiglumis, assembly GCA_030063025.1. Classification (NCBI taxonomy): domain Eukaryota; kingdom Viridiplantae; phylum Streptophyta; class Magnoliopsida; order Poales; family Poaceae; genus Avena; species Avena longiglumis. The sequence continues at coordinate 525,863,584 of CP125975.1, forward strand.
ATCCCCCATCATTTTTTGCATCTCCTAGATTAGATCTTGGCTTCCCTGTTCGCATCCGTAGATTTTTTTTTATTTACTATGCTGCGAAACCCTTCAATGGTATCAGAGCTAGATCTATGCGTAGATGTGTTTCACGAGTAGAACGCAACATGCTTGTTGCGGGCGTTGATGTTTTCTGTTGCAAGCCTCTTATTTGTGTACTTCTTATGACGTGGGATAGTGAGATCGAAGCGGTCCAGGCCAACTTTACGTGACCTCGTTCGCGAGACCGGCTCCGCACTTGACGTGTGGCTTGTTCCACACATGCGGCTGGTCGATGCCAGTTTCTCTCACTATAGTTGTCATGGGATTTACACCGGATGTTGGAAACCATAATATCACCGTTGTGGCTTTCCGTAGGTACGAATCGTTCTTAGCTTGTTACTCCCATAAGCCACGTAAAACATGCAACAACAAAGTAGAGGCGTCTAACTTGTTTTTGCAGGGAGTGTTTCTGTGATATGGTATGGCCCAAGATGTGATGTGTATGTTGTATGCAATGATAATGTTTTGTAATGTTTCACGACTTGCATGTCGATGAGTACACAACCGGCAGGAGCCATATGGTTGTCTTTATAATTGTGTATGACCTGTGTGTCAACTTCTTATACGCCATGTAATAGCTTTACTTTATCGCTAAGTAGTTAGCAATAGTTGTAGTTGCTATTCGTGGTGGAGGCAATCATGGTGGAGTGATGGAGATCATGCTGGCACGCACAAGATGGAGATCATTGCGCGGAGATTGGTTGTACCATGTCACATAAAATTATATGCATGTGATGTTTATCCTTTTATGTATCTTATTATGCTTAGATCGCGACGATAGCATTATAAGATGATTCCTCACTTAAATATCAAGATAAAACTGTGTTCTCCCCATGTATGCACCGTTGGGAAAGTTCGTCGTGTTCAAGCATCACATGATGATCGGGTGCTATAAACTCTACGTTCACATACAACGGGTGCAAGCCAGTTTTGCACACACGGAAATACTTGGGTTTGACTTGACGAGCCTAGCATGTATATACATGGTCTCGGAACACACGAACCGAAAGGTTAAGCATGAGTCATATGAATGATATGATCGACACTTTGTTGTCCACCATTGAAACCACATCTCTTCTCGTGAAGATCGGATTAGGTGTGGTGAATTTGGATCATGTTCACTAAACAACTTGAGGGATGTTGAATTTAGTGGGAGTTCATCTAGTAATTTGATTAAGTTGAACTATTTATCATGAACATAGTCTAAATTGTACTTGCAAATTTTGTAGATCAAATGGCTAAGTCCAACTTCAACTTCAACATTTTTGCTGAGAAAGAAAAGCTTAAGAACAATGGGTCTAACTTCACCAACTGGTTTTGCAATCTGAGAATCATTCTCTCTGGCGGACAAAAGGACTATGTCCTTGAGAAAGTGCTAGGTGACGCCCCTACTGTAGATGCGCCGGCTGATGAGAAAGCTATTTATCAGTCGCGCAAGGATGATTATGGTGTGATTAAGAGCACCATGTTGTTTGCTATGGAATCGGACCTTCAAAATCGTTTTGAGGAGTTCCCCGGGCCCTTTGAGATTCTTGAGGAACTGAAAACTATGTTTCAGACTCAGGCCCGTTCTGAGAGATATGAGATCTCTGAGAAATTCTTTAACTTCAAGATGGAGGAAGGGAGTTCCGTTAGTGAGCACGCCATTAAGATGTCGGGCTACACTCAACGCCTTGAGCAACTGGACTGCAAGATTATAGAGGAGCTCAAGATTGACAGAGTTCTGCAATCACTCCCTCCTAGCTACAAAGGTTTTGTAGTTACTCATAATCAGATTGGTTCCACTGATACGATCACTGAGCTCTTCACTAAGCTGAAAGCTGCGGAGGTGGACATCAAGAAAGATAATCATGTGTTGATGGTCAACAAGCCCCCCAGCTTTAAGAAAGGTAAGGGTGCAAAGAATCCCTTCAAGAAGGCAGTGGCAAGCGCGTTGCGCCTGCAGAGAAGAAGCTCAAGTCTGGACCTAAGCCGGACACTGAGTGCTTCTATTGCAAGGACAAGGGTCACTGGAAGTGCAACTGTCCGAAGTACTTAGCGGACAAGAATGCTGGCACCATCAAAGGTATATTTGATATACATGTTATTGATGTTTTCCTTACTAGCCCTCGTTGTAGTGCCTGGGTATTTGATACTGGTTCAGTTGCTAATATTTGTAACTCGAAACAGGAGCTACGGAATAGACGGCGGCTAGCGAGGGATGAGGTGACGATGCGCGTTGGAAACGGTTCAAGAGTTGATGTGATGGCCGTCGGCACGCTCTCCTTAGTTTTACCTTCGGGATTAGTTTTAAACCTCAATAAATGTTATTATGTGCCTGCGTTGAGCATGAACATCATATCTGGATCGTGTTTATTGCAAGACGGTTATTCATTTAAATCGGAGAATAATGGTTGTTCTATTTATATGAGTAACATCTTTTATGGTCATGCACCTACTATGAATGGTCTATTTCTTCTGAATCTCGAAAGCAATGAAACACACATCCATAACATTGAGGCTAAGAGATGCAAGGTAGATAGTGATAATACGACTTATTTGTGGCACTGCCGTCTAGGTCATATTGGTGTAAAACGCATGAAGAAACTCCATTCTGGTGGACTTTTGGAGTCTCTTGATTTTGAATCATTTGACACGTGCGAACCATGCCTCATGGGCAATATGATCAAAACCCCGTTCTCCGGAATAATGGAGCGAGCAACGGACTTGTTGAAAATCATACATACCGATGTATGCAGACCAATGAGTGTTCCGACGCGCGGTGGTTATCGCTATTTTCTCACTTTTACTGATGACTTAAGTAGATATGGGTATATCTATTTAATGAAACATAAATCTGAAACATTTGAAAAGTTCAAAGAATTTCAGAACAAAGTGGAAAACCATCGTAACAGGAAAATTAAATTTCTACGATCCGATCGTGGAGGTGAGTATTTGAGTTATGATTTTCTCACGCATCTTAAAGCAAGCGGAATCGTTTCACAACTCACGCCACCCGGGACACCACAGCGCAATGGTGTGTCTGAACGTCGAAATCGAACTCTATTAGATATGGTGCGATCAATGATGTCTCTTACAGATTTGCCGTTATCATTTTGGGGTTATGTATTAGAAACCGCTGCATTCACTTTAAATAGGTCACCATCTAAATCCGTTGAGACGACACAGTATGAACTGTGGTTTGGTGCTAAACCTAAGTTGTCGTTTCTTAAAGTTTGGGGATGCGAAGCTTACGTCAAGAAGTTGATGCCGGACAAGCTCGCACCCAAAGCGGAGAAATGCGTCTTCATAGGATACCCTAAGGAAACGATTGGGTATACCTTCTATCACAGATTCGAAGGCAAAGTGTTTGTCGCAAAGAACGGATCCTTTCTTGAGAAGGAGTTTCTCTAGAATGAAATGAGTGGGAGGAAAGTAGAGCTAGACGAGGTTATTAAACCTTCTCTTGAGTTGGAGAGTAGCGCAGCACCTGAAATTGTTCCAGTGCCGTCTGCACCAACAATAGAGGAAGCTAATGACAAGGACCATGAAGCTTCGGACGATGCTATTACTGAATGTCGCAGGTCGACAAGGTCGTGTGCCCCTCCTGAGTGGTACAGCAACCCTGTCTTAACTGTCTTGTTAGTAGACAACAGTGAACCTACAAACTATGAGGAAGCAATGATGAGCCCAGACTCTGAGAAATGGCTAGAGGCCATGAAATCGGAATTGGGATCCATGAGCGAAAACCAAGTATGGACTTTGGTGAACCCTCCTAGCGACCAAAAGGCCAGTGAGTGCAAATGGATTTTCAAGAAGAAAACGGACGTGGATGGTAATGTTACTGTCTATAAAGCACGGCTTGTTGCGAAAGGTTTTCGACAATTTCAAGGTGTTGACTACGATGAGACTTTCTCTCCCGTAGCGATGTTTAAGTCCATTCGGATTTTATTAGCAATTGCTGCGTTTCATGATTATGAAATATGGCAGATGGATGTCAAGACTGTGTTCCTCAATGGAAACATTGATGAAGAGTTGTATATGATGCAACCCGAAGGTTTTGTCGATCCTAAGGATGCTAATAAGGTGTGCAAACTTCAGCGTTCCATTTATGGACTGAAGCAAGCATCTCGGAGTTGGAACCTTCGTTTTGATCAAGTGATCAAGAGCTTTGGATTTGTTCCAAATTGCTACGAAGCTTGTATCTACAAGAAAGTAAGTGGGAGCTCAGTGACATTTTTGGTACTATATGTGGATGACATATTGATTATTGGAAATGACATTGACATGCTTAACGATGTGAAGAGTTATTTGAACAAATGTTTTTCAATGAAAGACCTAGGGGAAGCTGCTTATATATTGGGCATCAAAATCTATAGAGATAGACAAAGACGCCTGATAGCTTTAAGCCAAAGTACATACCTAGACAAGATTCTTAAAAGGTTCAGAATGGATAAGGCAAAGAAAGGTTCAGTGCCTATGTTGTCAGGTAAGATATTGAGCAAGGCTCAGTGTCCAGCTACAGTAAACGATAGAGAAGCTATGAGCAAAGTGCCTTATTCCTCGGCCATAGGTTCTATCATGTATGCCATGCTATGTACTAGACCGGATGTGTCCAATGCTCTTAGTTTGACGAGCAGATACCAAAGTGATCCAGGAGTGGAACACTAGACAGCCGTAAAGAACATACTAAAGTATCTAAATAGGACTAAAGAAATGTTCTTGGTCTATGGAGGTGATGAACAACTCATCGTAAAAGGTTACGTCGATGCTAGTTTCGACACAGACAAGGATGATTCTAAATCTCAGACAGGATACGTTTATATTTTGAATGGATGAGCTGTGAGCTGGAGAAGCTACAAGCAAAGAGTGATCGCAGGATCTACAGTAGAAGCGGAATACATGGCTGCTACAGAAGTGTCAAGTGAAGGAGTTTGGATCAGGAACTTCATCACTGAGCTTGGTGTGGTTCCAAGTGCCTTGGACCCACTGGAGATATTGTGTGACAACACTGCCGCCATAGCACTGGCTAAGGAACCAAGATATCATCCAAATACCAAGCACATCAACCGCAAGTTTCATATAATTCGAGATTATATAACAGATGGAGATCTGAAGATTAGCAAAGTACGTACGGATCTGAATGTCGCAGATCCGTTGACTAAACCTCTTCCACGAGCAAAACATGATCAACACCTTAGTGCCATGGGTGTTAGATTGTTTCCAGATGTAAACTAGATTATTGACTCTAGTGCAAGTGGGAGACTGTTGGAATTATGCCCTAGAGGCAATAATAAAGATGTTATTATTATAATTCTTGTTCATGATAAGGTTTATATTCCATGCTAGAATTGTATTAAGCGGAAACTTTGATACTTGTGTGGTTTATGAAGAACGTCGTGTCCCTAGTACGCCTCTATGGACTAGCTCATTGATTAATGATGGTTAAGGTTTCCTAACCATAGACGTGAGTTGTCGATTAATAATGCGATCATATCATTGGGAGAATGATATGATGGACAGACCCAAATCAAGCAGAGAAATTAGATCGTGTCATCGTGTTCATCTTTGCGAAGCTTTTTCTTATGTCAAATATTGTATTCCTTAGACCATGAGATAATGCAACTCTCTGGTATCGGAAGAAAGATTTGAGGTCATCAAACGTCATCCTATGAGAGGGTGATCATAAAGGTGTCTCTCAGGTGATCGGAAAGTACTTGTTGGGTTGTATGTATCGAGATGGGATTTGTCCCTCCCAAGTCGGAGAGATATACTTGCCCACTCGTGTCGATATCAACACCACTTGCAAGCACGTGGTTAAGGAGTTAATCACAAAGTGATATCGGATTACGGAACGAGTAAAGTACTTGTTGTGAACGAGATTGAACTAGGTATGCCGATACTGACGATCGAATCTCGGGCAAGTAAAATATCGCGTGACGAAGGGAATATACATATGGGATTAATTGAATCCTGGCATTGTGGTTCATCCGATATGATCATCGATGAGTATGTGGGAGTCAATATGGGTTTCCAGACCCCGCTGTTGATTATTGATAAAAGATCATGTCTGCATATTCTCGAACCCATAGGGTCACACACTTAACGTGTCTCTACGCTAGGATAGAATGGATAATTGGTTTATGAGTTTTTGTTCGGAGTCTCGGATGAGATCCAGGACGTCACGAGAGGTTCTGGAATGGTCCGGAGAATAAGATTCATATAAGGGAAAGCAGTTTTTGGATTTCGGAATTGTTTCGGATTGTTCGGTATTGTACCGGAAGCTTCTAGAACCTTTCGGAGTGGGACCAACGTGGACCCACTTGTCGGGAGGGGGAGTGGGCATACGAGGGAGTGCCCTGGCCGCATTGGGCCAGGGGCACAAGGCCCCATAGGCCCAGCCGGCCAAAACCCTAGGGAAACCCTAGGGAAACCTTCTAGAAGGAGGGGGAAAACTTGCCTCCCACTCCAACCCTTGGGGCCGCCGCCCTAGGGATTGGAGGAGGGGCCAAGGGGGCTGGCCAGCCCCCTATATATAGAGGGCAGGGGCGCAGCCCTCCTCCCCCACTCCTTCAACCCTAGCCGCCATACTGCTGCCCTCCAGATCTTTCTCTCTCTCTCTCTCTCTCTCTCTCTCTCTCTCTCTCTCTCTCTCTCTCTCTCTCTCTCTCTCTCTCTCTCGACTGCGCGTATGCGAAGCCCTGCCGCAGAAACTCTCCACCTTTGCACCACACCGTCGTGTTGTAGATCCAATCTATCTCTCCACCCCACTTGCTGGACCGAGGAAGGAGGAGACGTCGAGGTGCCATACGTGTGCATCTCTCGGAGGCATCGCCACTTGCGGTGTTGGATCAGATCGGATCTCGAGGAGGAGAAGCTAGTATGAATACATCAACCACGTTCCGTTGAATGTTTCGCTGTGCAAATCTTTAAGGGTATGAAGATCTCATCTATCCCCTCTCGTTTTTTGCATCTCCTAGATTAGATCTTGGCTTTCCCGTTCGCATCCGTAGAATTTTTTTGATTTACTATGCTGAAAAACCCTTCACCGGCCTCCCGCCGAAAGTTCCGGCCAGGATCGTAAATGCCCCAACGGTCAGATCTAGGAGCCCTTTAAAAGGGGCTCCTCTTCCCCTTCGTGTACTAGCTCTTTTCTTGGTTCTTGGCTTTCTCTCTCTCCTCCATTTGTTTGACCTGGAAGAGCTTTCCCTCTCCCCTTTCCCTTCCTATGATTATTGCATCTTTTTGAGCGATTTGAGAGAGGAGATCTAGATCTACAATCCCCGCAAGCCAAATCCCTTCTTTGTGAAGGAATCATTGGGATCTAGATCTTGGAGAGTTTTGTGTTCTCCTCTTGTGTTCTTCCTCCCTTATTCCCTCAATAGCTTTTGTAACTTTGTTGGAAATTGGGAGAGAAGGACTTGACCTTGCATTTGTTGCATATGTTTGAGTTTTCCATGGAGATTTGGTGAGTACAAGCTTGTGGGATTGTTTCACTTGGGTTCTTGGAACCCTATACGGTTGTGGGTGGTGTGTTGGCTTCTTGTGTCCTCCATTGTGGAGTGGCCCCAATATTGTGGCCTGTTGTGTCTTTGTAGCCTATTGTGGCTTTGTTGTTGGGATCCTCATTGAGTTGTGGAGATAGCCCAACCTTGTACGGGTTTTGGTGACCGCCCTCAAGTGTCCCTTAGTGGATCGTGAGTAGGCCTTTGTGGCGAGCTCATGGGAGAATAGGATGAGCCTTTTGTGGCACCGGTGAGTTGTGTGCCTTCACATCCGGGGTGAGGGCTTGTGTGGCGTTGGGTGAGCATCAAGACACCACACCCCGAGGTGAGACATTTGTCGCGTTCGGAGAGCATTGCGCCATCGCACCTCTCCAACGGAGACGTAGCTTCTTTGGAAGTGAACTTCGGGATAAAAATCTTCATCTCCACATCCATCGGTTATCTCTCAATCGAGCCCTTTACTTATGCACTTTACTTTGTGATAGCCATCGTGCTTGAAGTATTTATATATTGCTATCACCTTGTTGCATGTATCGCTTAGCATAGGTTGTTGGTGCACTTAAGTGAACCTAGTGGTTAGGTTTTGTGCTCAATAAATTAAACGTTAGTTTTATTCCACATTTATTTGAGCCTAAACCGTAATAATTTTAAAAAGGCTATTCACCCCCCTCTAGGCGACGTCCATTGAACTTTCACCTATCTCTACTAGTAGTAATATAAATCACATGTATATTTAATATTCCTAAAGAATCTATCCCTCGAATGCAAGAATCAAAATTAGCATAAAAACGCTGATGTTATCATTACCGGAACTATTATCATCATCTCCATTGGATATAACAACATGAATGGACTTAGGATCAAAACTATCCAATTTAGATTCCCCATTCATCTTAATTTGTTTAAAAGTATCCTTACTAGCTACAAATAGATTAAATATAGCTTCCTTTAAGATTTTAATAGCTCTAACAATATTATTAGTTTCAACAACATTCTTTCCCATAGAGATACCAATACTAGAAGCAACAAAACTGAACGTTTCAAAGGTGGAAGAAAGGACAGTGGGCATACCTAAGCTAGACTCTAGGTTCTTTTCTTGGAGAAATCCACTACCTTGTCCATCATCTTGCCTTCAATATTCACTCTATTTATTTTCCTTCTAAGTTCATCCACAACCTCATAAGTCTTTTTGTTTACCCTTTGGTTCTCCTAGATTTACCTTTTTGTTTGACCTTATTCTCCTCCACCAATTTGCATTGTTGTTATTGATATTCCACCACATGATCACCTTCTCGATGTCCTAGTGAGCTTAGGTCGAAATCCTTGATTGCCTGAGTTCCAAACCCCATTCTTCTAGCATAACCCTCTAGAATCTTCTTCATGGTCCTCATCTTCACCCATCTCATCATATTAAGCTGCTAAATGCACATTGTCCTTCTCTGACATTGATTCATTAGTTGAAGATGAACTAATCCCCTCTTTGGATTCCCCAACTCTCGTAGTAACCATTGCAAATGAGCTCTAATTCTTCATCGACGACATCTTATCTATAAGTTCTTTCTCCTTTTTCCTATCAAGCTCATCTTAACTAGAAGGAACATCCTCAATTAGTTCATCATGTTCTTCGTTCATAGCACTTCTCATAGCCCACTTCCTTTTTCTCCAGCACCACTATTATCTCCTTGTTGTTTCTGATTTTTTCCCACCATGCCTCATGTTTGTTATGTGTTTTTTTGATTTGACTAGTTGCACTATCTGCACATTCACTATTGTCACATCAACCACAGGTCCACCATGTACCATATTTTGTTCCAATTGAAACTTGATATGTTATATGTAAGGATAGTCAGTGATGACATATACATTTGGGAGTTTTGAAGGATCCATCACCCCCACTTTAGTCATGGTCACCTTTTTCTCTCTGTATCCAACCATGTCTACGTCTTGGATTGTTCCTATAGGGTTTCGTAGCATGGAAAACAAAAAATTTCTATCGCATACAAACAAACAAGCCAAGATCTATCTACTAGATTGTAGCAACGAGTCGATGGAATAACTTACCCTCGAAGATTCCAAAGTGTTTAACGAGAGCGGATTCTCGTGGGTGATGTAGTCGTACTCTTCCCGATCTCAAGATCGCGTAGACGATCCTTCCGGCCAGTGTTCGGCGGTGCTCCATGATCGGTCACACGTTAGGTACTGACGAAGACCTTCCTCTCCCTTGTTCCAAAGGCGATGGAGGTTGTAGCACTCTCCTCGTGATTCCTGACACGGCGTGGTACAGGAAGTAGAGGGAGATCCGTGAGCCGCCTTAAGCCGAAGCGAGTATGGTGGAGTATGAGAGAGTTCCTTGGTGGTCTAGGGTTTAGACACACCAATTAGAAGGCTCTAATCCGAAGGCTAGGGCAATTGGAAGCTCTAAACCAAAACGGCTCTAAACCGGAGGCTAGGGCTAGGGTTTAGATTTAGAGGATAGGAACTTGTGTGTCTAGAGGAGGGAGCCCTGCCCCTCCTTATATAGGTGGAGGGGCCGGCGCGCCAAGGGGGAGGGAGGGGAGTCCCTCCCCAACTCGGCTTGGAGGTGGGCCACCGGTTGGAGGAGGGATTCCCTCCCCAACTCGGTTTCCCTCTCCTTCCTCTTTCCCTCTTTCCAATTTTAGCCGTTTGATTTTTCAAACTTGCTATTTGACTTTTCAATTTAGGATTCAATTTAATCCTTTATTTGGAACATCGAGAACACTTAGTACACGATGCAATCATTCCAATATGCAATGACACATTCATGTACCCCTTCCCCTCCGGAGTGCTGGACATTCCGAAACCTTCTAGAACATTCCCGATGAAAACACCGGAATCATTCCCGAACTCCAAAATGGGACTTTCCTTATATGAATCTTATTCTTCGGACCATTCCGGATCACCTCGTGATATCCCGGATCCCATCCGAGACTCCAAACAACATTTGTTCTCTTTCTCATAATACCATAACTACTCAAACAATGTCGAATCCTTAAGTGTGTCTCCCTACGGTTCGTGAATTATGCGGACATGATCGAGACACTTCTCCGAACAATAACCAATAGAGGAATCTGGAAATTCATATGGCTCCCACATATTTCTACGATTACTTTGCGATCGAATGAACCACCTACATACGATACCAATCTCCCTTTGTCTCACGATAGTTTACTTATCCGAGGTTATGATCGTCGGTATCTCTGTATACCTAGTTCAACCTCGTTACCGATAAGTACTCTTTTCTCGTTCCCGTGATATGTGATCCCTTGTGAGCCAGTCACATGCTTGCAAGCTAATTGGATGACATTCCACCGAGAGGGCCCAGAGTATATCTATCCGTCATATGGATGGACAAATTCCACTCTTGATCCATGTGTCTCAACCAATACTTTCCGAACACTCAATGCCACCTTTATAACCACCCAGTTACGGTGTGGTGTTTGATGTCATCAAAGCATCCATCCGGTAAAGGTGATATGCATGATCTCATGGTCGAAGGAATTAGGTTACTATGTATCAGAAAGCATATAGCAATTGAACTATTGAAATGACTTGATCTTTATGCTACGCTTATCTATAGGAGTATGTCCACCATATCATTCTCCTAACGATATGATCTTGTTGTTGATAACATCTCAATGTTCATGATAGGGAAACCACAATCATTTATCAACCAACAAGCTAGTGATGTATAGAGGCTATACTAGGGACTTCAAATTAAGTTTAAAAATCACACAAGTATCAATGTTTCCTTGTTAATACTATTATAGCATGAATGTAAACATTTATCATAAACACAAAGATATAATAATAACTATATTTATTATTGCCTCTAGGGCATATCTCTAATAGTCTCCCACTTACACTAGAGTCATCTAATCTAGATTACATGGTAATATACCGAACACCCATGGCAGTTTGGTGTTGGTCATGTTTTGCCCTCGGGAGAGGTTTAGTCAACGGATCCGCCACATTCAGATCTGTGTGTACTTTGCAAATCTTTATATCCCCATCTTGGATATGTTCTCGAATAGCGTGAAAACGCAGCTTGATGTGCTTCAGCTTCTTGTGTGACCTTGGTTCTTGCGCATTGGCTATGGCTCCCATGTTATCACAGTAGATAGACATTGGGTCCAGCGCACTAGGAACCACACCCAGCTCTGTAATGAAACTCTTTCATCCATATCGCTTCTTGTGAAGCCTCCGAAGAAGCCATGTATTCCGATTCAGTTGAAGATCTCGCCACAATGCTTTGCTTTGCACTCCTCCAGCTAACTGCTGCACCATTCAAAATAAATACGTATCCGGATTGTGATTTAGAATCATCCGGATCGGTGTTCCAACTAGCATCGGTGTAACCATTAACAACGATGTTCATCACCTCCATAAGAAAGAACCATATCCTTAGTTCTCAAGTACTTAAGGATGTTTTGATCATTGTCCAATGATCCACTCCTGGATCACTTTGATATCTGCTAGTTAAACTAACAGCATATGCAATGTCGGGTCTAGTACATAGCATGGCATACATTAGAGATCCTATGGCTGAGGCATAGGGAGTCTTACTCATCCTTTCTCTATCTTCTACCGATGTCGGACTTTGAGTTTTACTCAAGGTCGTATTGGGCAACATGGGCAAGAACCCTTTCTTGCTTTCTTCCATTCCAAACCTCTTTAGAACTTTGTCCAAATATGTACTCTGTGACAATGATATTTGGCGTTTCGATCTATCTCTATAAATCTTTATGCCTAATATGTAAGCTGCTTCGCCAAGATCCTTCATTGAAAAACTATTATTCAAATATTCCTTGACACTATTAAGAAGGTCTACATCATTCCCAATCAACAATATGTCATCCACATATAGTATTAAGAATGCTACAGAGCTCCCACTCACTTTCTTGTAAATACAAGCTTCTCCATAAGTTTGTATAAAACCAAAACTTTTGATCACCTTATCAAAAACGTTGATTCCAACTTCGGGATGCTTGCTTCAATCCATAGATGGACCGTTGAAGTTTGCATACCTTGTTAGCATCTTTAGGATCGACAAAACCTTTGGGTTGCATCATATACAACTCTTCATCAATGTCTCCATTGAGGAATGCTGTTTTGACATCCATCTGCCATATCTCATAATCATAATATGCGTGATTGCTAACATAATCCTTACAGACTTTAAGCTACCGGTGAGAAAGTCTCATCGTAGTCAACTCCTTGAATTTGTCGAAACCCTTTGCGACAAGTCGAGCTTTATAGATAATATTACCATCGACATCTGCTTTCTTCTTGAAAATCCATTTGTTCTCGATGACCTTCCGGCCATCCCAGAAGTCCACCAAAGTCCATACTTGGTTTTCGTACATGGATCCAATCTCGATTTCATGGCTTCTTGCCATTTATTGGAATCTGGGCTCATCATCGCTTCCTCATATGTCTCGGGGTCATCGGTGTTGTCCACCAACATGACACTCATAACGGATCATACCAATGGAGTGGTACGAGTTCGTTGACCTTGAGGCTCTGTAGCAACTTCAACCGTAGTTTCATGATCACCATCATTAGCTTCCTCTCTTATTGGTGCAGGCACCATAGGAACTTCTTCTGGTGCTGCGCTACTTGCAATTTCGAGAGAAGGTTCGACAACCTCGTCGAGTTCTACTTTCCTTCTAGTCACTTCTTTCGAGAGAAATTCCTTCGTAGAAAGGATCCATTCTTAAACGAAGATATTGCCTTCGGATCTATGATAGAAGGTATACCCAATAGTTTCCTTAGGGTATCCTATGAAGACGCATTTTTCGCTTTGGGTTCAAGCTTGTCCTTTGTAACTTCTTTACATAGGCTTCGCATCCCCAAACTTTAAGGAACGACAATTTAGGTTTCTTCCCAAACCATAATTCATACGGTGTCGTTTCAACGGATTTAGACGGTGCCCTATTTAAAGTGAATGCGGCTGTTTCTAATGCATAACCCCAAAATGATAGCGGTAAATCTGTAAGTGACATCATAGAACGAACCATATCTAAGAGAGTTCGATTACGACGTTCGGACACACCATTACGGCATCCATAGAAAATTTTGATTTACTATGCAATCGGCTGGGCCCTATGGGGCCTTGTGCCCCTGTCCTAATGCGGCCAGGGCACTCCCTCATAGGCCCATGCCCCCTCCCGGAAGGTGGGGCCACGTTGGTCCCCTTCCGGAAGGTTCTAGAAGCTTCCGGTACAATACCGATCAACCCGGAACAATTCCGAACTCCAAAAACTGCACTGCCTTATATGAATCTTATTCTCCGGACCACTCTGGAACCTCTCGTGATGTCCCGGATCCCATCCGAGACTCCGAACAAAAACTCATAAACCAATTATCCAATCTATCCTAGCGTCGAGACACGTTAAGTGTGTGACCCTGCGGGTTCGAGAATATGCAGACATGATCTTCTATCAATAATCAACAGGGGTCCGAAACCCATATTGACTCCACATTCATCGATGATCATACGGATGAACCACGATGCCGATTCAATCAATCCCATATATATATTCCCCTTCGTCGCGATATTTTACTTGCGAGATTTGATCGTCGATGCATCATACCTAGTTCAATCTCGTTCACAAAAGTACTTTACTCGTTCCGTAATCCGATATCACTTTATGATTAACTCCTTAACCACATGCTTGCAAGCGGTGTTGATATCGATTACCGAGTGGGCCCAGTATATCTCTCCGACTTGGGAGGACAAATCCCATCTCGATACATACAATGAGATACTTTCCGATCACCTGAGAGACACCTTTATGATCACCCTCTCATAGGATGACGTTTGATGACCTCAAAGCTTTCTTCCGATACCAGGGAGTTGTATTATCTCATGGTCTAAGGAATACAATATTTGACATAAGAAAAGCTTCGCAAAGACGAACACGATGACACGATCTAATTGCTTCGCTTAGTTTGGGTCTGTCCATCATATCATTCTCCCAATGATATGATCTCATTATTAATTGACAACTCATGTCCATGGTTAGGAAACCTTAACCATCATTAATCAATGAGCTAGTCCATAGAGGCGTACTAGGGACACGGTGTTGTTCACAAACCACACAAGTATTAAAGTTTCCGCTTAATACAATTCTAGCATGGAATATAAAAATTATCATTAACAAGAATTATAATAATAACATCTTTATTATTGCCTCTAGGTCATAATTCCAACAGTCTCCCACTTGCACTAGAGTCAATAATCTAGTTTACATTTGGCAACAATCTCACACCCATGGCACTGAGGTGCTGATCATGTTTTACACGTGGAAGAGGTTTAGTCAATGGATCTGCGACATTCAGATCTGTATGTACTTTGCTAATCTTCAGATCTCCATCTGCTATATAATCTCGGATATGCTTGGTCTTTGGATGATATCTTGGTTCCTTAGCGAGTGCTATGGCGCCAGTGTTGTCACACAATATCTCCAGTGGGTCCAATGCACTTGGAACCACGCTAAGCTCAGTGATGAAGTTACTGATCCAAACTCCTTCACTTGACGCTTCTGTAGCAGCCATGTATTCCGCTTCTCATAGATCCCGCGATCACGCTTTGCTTGCAGCTTCTCGACTCCACAGCTCCTCCATTCAAAATATACACGTATCCTGTCTGAGATTTAGAATCATCCTTGTCGGTGTCGAAACTAGCATTGACGTAACCTTTTACGACGAGATGTTCATCACCCCCATAGACTAAGAACATTTCTTTAGTCCTATTTAGGTACTTTAGGATGTTCTTCACGGCTGTCCAGTGTTCCACTCCTGGATCACTTTGATATCTGCTCGTCAAACTAAGAGCATTGGACACATCCGGTCTAGTACACAGCATGGCATACATGATAGAACCTATGGCCGAGGCATAAGGCACTTTGCTCATAGCTTCCCTATCATTTACCGTAGATGGACATTGAGCCTTGCTCAATATCTTACCTGACAACATAGGCACTGAACCTTTCTTTGCCTTATCCATTATGAACCTTTTCAGAACTTTGTCTAGGTATGTACTCTGGCTTAAAGCTATCAGGCGTCTTTGTCTATCTCTATAGATCTTGATGCCCAATATATAAGCAGCTTCACCTAGGTCTTTCATTGAAAAACACTTGTTCAAATAACTCTTCACATCGTTAAGCATGTTGATGTCATTTCCGATAATCAATCTGTCATCCACATATAGTACCAGAAATGTCACCGAGCTCCCACTCACTTTCTTGTAGATGCAAGCTTCGTAGCAATTTGGAACAAATCCAAAGCTCTTGATCACTTGATCAAAACGCAGGTTCCAACTCCGAGATGCTTGCTTCAGTCCATAAATGGAACGCTGAAGTTTGCATACTTTATCAGCATCCTTAGGATCGACAAAACCTTCGGGTTGCATCATATACAACTCTTCATCAATGTTGCCATTGAGGAACGCAGTCTTGACATCCATCTGCCATATTTCATAATCATGAAACGCAGCAATTGCTAATAAGATCCGAATGGACTTAAACATCGCTATGGGAGAGAAAGTCTCATCGTAGTCAACACCTTGAACTTGTCGAAAACCTTTCGAAACAAGCCGTGATTTATAGACGGTAACATTACCATCCGCGTCCGTTTTCTTCTTGAAGATCCATTTGCACTCAACGACCTTTCGGTCGCTAGGAGGGTCCACCAAAGTCCATACTTGGTTTTCGCTCATGGATCCCAATTCGAATTTCATGGCTTCTAGCCATTTCTCAGAGTCTGGGATCATCATCGCTTCCTCATAGTTCGTAGGTTCATTGTCTTCTACTAACAAGACAGTCAAGACAGGGTTGC
Organism: Avena longiglumis; assembly: GCA_030063025.1. Taxonomy (NCBI): domain Eukaryota; kingdom Viridiplantae; phylum Streptophyta; class Magnoliopsida; order Poales; family Poaceae; genus Avena; species Avena longiglumis. The sequence continues at coordinate 525,880,011 of CP125975.1, forward strand.
CGTACCACTCAGGAGGGGCACGCGACCTTGTCGACCTGCGACGTTCAGTAGCAGCATCGTCCAAAGCTTCATGATCCTTGTCATTAGCTTCCTCTATCGTTGGTGTAGGCGGCACTGGAACAATTTCAAGTGCTGCGCTACTCTCCAATTCAAGAGAAGGTTCAATAACCTCGTCTAGCTCTACTTTCCTCCCACTCACTTCTTTCGAGAGAAACTCCTTCTCAAGAAAGGAACCGTTCTTTGCGACAAACACTTTGCCTTCGGTTCTGTGATAGAAGGTATACCCAATAGTTTCCTTAGGGTATCCTATGAAGACGCATTTCTCCGCTTTGGGTTCGAGCTTGTCCGGCATCAACTTCTTGACGTAAGCTTTGCATCCCCAAACATTAAGAAACGACAACTTAGGTTTAGCACCAAACCACAGTTCATACGGTGTCGTCTCAACGGATTTAGATGGAGCCCTATTTAAAGTGAATGCAGCGGTTTCTAATGCATAACCCCAAAATGATAACGGCAAATCAGTAAGAGACATCATCGATCGGACCATATCTAATAGGGTTTGATTCCGGCGTTCAGACACACCATTGCGCTGTGGTGTTCCGGGTGGCGTGAGTTGCGAAACAATTCCGCTTGCTTTAAGATGCGTGAGAAAATCATAACTCAAATATTCTCCCCCACGATCGGATCATAGAAACTTAATCTTTCTGTTATGATGGTTCTCCACTTCATTCTGAAATTCCTTGAACTTTTCAAATGTTTCAGATTTATGTTTCATTAAATAGATATACCCATATCTACTTAAGTCATCGGTAAAAGTGAAAAAATAGCGATATCCACCACGCATTGAAACACTCATCGGTCCGCATACATTGGTATGTATGATTTCCAACAAGTCCGTTGCTCGCTCCATCATGCCGGAGAACGGGGTTTTGATCATCTTGCCCATGAGGCATGGTTCGCATGTGTCAAATGATTCAAAATCAAGAGACTCCAAAAGTCCATCAGAATGTAGTTTCTTCATGCGCTTTACACCAATATGACCTGAGCAGCAGTGCCACAAATAAGTAGTATTATCACTATCTACTTTGCATCTCTTAGCCTCAATGTTATGGATGTGTGTTTCATCCCTTTCGAGATTTAGAAGAAATAAACCATTCACAATAGGTGCATGACCATAAAATATGTTACTCATATAAATAGAACAACCATTATTCTCCGATTTAAATGAATAACCGTCTTGCAATAAACAAGATCCGAAATAATGTTCATGCTCAACGGTCACATAATAACATTTATTGAGGTTTAAAACTAATCCGAAGGTAAAACTAAGGAGGCGTGACGGCCATCACATCAACTCTTGATCTGCTGCCAACGCCGCATCGTCACCTCATCCTCGCAAGTCGCCGTCTATTCCGTAGCTCTGTTTGAGTTACAAATATTAGCAACCGAACCGAGATCAAATACCCGAGCACTACAACGAGGGCTAGTAAGGAAAACATCAATAACATGTATATCAAATATACCTTTGATGGTGCCAGCCTTCTTGTCCGCTAAGTACTTCGGACGATTCGCTTCGATGACCCTTGTCCTTGCAATAGAAGCACTCGAGGTCCGGCTTAGGACCGGACTTGAGCTTCTTCTCGGCGAGCGAGCGCTTGCCGCCGCCCTTCTTGAAGGGCTTCTTTGCTCCCTTACCTTTCTTGAAGGTGGGCTTGTTGACCATCAACACATGATTATACTTTTTGATGTCCACTTCCGCGGCCTTCAGCTTTGCGAAGAGCTCGGTGATCGTATCAAAGGAACCAATCTGATTATGAGTCACTACAAAACTTTTGTAGCTGGGAGGGAGTGATTGCAGAACCCTGTCAATCTTGAGCTCCTCTGGAATCGTGCATTCCAGTTGCTCAAGGCGTTGAGTGTAGCCCGTCATCTTAATGGCGTGCTCACTAACGGAACTCCTTCCTCCATCTTGCGATTAAAGAACTTCTCGGAGATCTCATATCTCTCGAGCGGGCTGAGTCCGAAACATGGTTTTCAACTCTTCGAGAATCTCAAAGGGCAGGATAGTCTTCAAAACGATTTTGAAGTTCCGGTTCCATAGCAAACAACATGGTGCTCTTAATCACACCATAATCATCTTTCTTGTTGATAGACAGCTTTCTCATCGGTAAGCTTGATTCTTGAGGGTCACCTAACTCTTTCCCAAGGACATAGTCCTTTTGACCGCCAAAGAGAATGATTCTTAGATTTCGGAACCAATTGGTGAAGTTAGACCCATTGTTTCTAAGCTTTTCCTTCTCAGCAAAAACGTTGAAGTTGAAGTTGGACTTAGCCATTTGATCTACAATATTTGCAAGTAAAAATTAGACTATGTTCATGATAACTAGTTCAACTTTTAATCAAATTACTAGATGAACTCCCACTAAATTCAACATCCCTCAAGTTGTTTAGTGAACACGATCCAAATTCACCACACCTAATCCGATCTTCACGAGAAGAGATGTGGTTTCAATGGTGGACAACGAAGTGTCGATCATATCATTCATATGACTCATGCTTAACCTTTCGGTTCATGTGTTCCGAGGCCATGTCTGTACATGCTAGGCTCGTCAAGTTAAACCCACGTATTTCGCTGCAGTAAAACTGGCTTGCACCCGTTGTATGTGAGCGAGAGTCTATAGCACCCGATCATCACGTGATGCTTGGACACGATTTAACTTTCGCAGTGCATACTCGGGAGAACACGCTTTTATCTTGATCTTTATGAGGAATCATCTTATAATGCTACCGTGATCTAAGCATAATAAGATACATAAAAGGATAAACATCACATGCATATAACTTTTATGTGACATGGTATAGCCAATCTTCAAGAATGATCTCCATGTTGTGCTCCAAGATGATCTCCATCACTCCACCATGATTGCCTCCACCACGAATAGCAACTACAACTATTGCTAACTACTTAGCGATAAAGTGAAACTATTACATGGCGCATAAGAAGTTGACACACAGGTCATACACAATTATAAAGACAACCATGTGGCTCCTGCCGGTTGTGTACTCATCGACATGCAAGTCGTGAAACATTACAAAACATGATCATCGCATACATTATACACATCACATCTTGGGCCATACCATATCACAGAAAACACTCCCTGCAAAAACAAGTTAGACACATCTACTTTGTGGTTGCATGTTTTACGTGGCTTATGGGAGTAGATGCTAAGAACGATTCTCACCTACGGAAAGCCACAACGGTGATATTATGGTTGCCAAACTCCGGTGTTAATCCCATGACAACTATAGTGAGAGAAACTGACATCCACCAGCCGCATGTGTGGAACAAGCCACACGTCAAGTGCGGAGCTGGTCTCGCGAACGACGTCGCGTAAGGTTGGCCTGGACCGCTTCGATCTCACTATCCCGTGTCATAAGAAGAACACAAACAAGAGGCTTGCAACAGAAAACATCAACGCCCGCAACATCCATGTTGCGTTCTACTCGTGAAACACATCTACGCATAGATCTAGCTCTGATACCACTGAAGGGTTTCGCGGCATAGTAAATCAAAATTTTCTATGGATGAGAACAGAGGTAAAGCGAAGATCTAATCTAGGAGATGCAAACAACGAGAGAGATTGGATTAGATCTTCATATCCTTGAAGATTCGCACAGCGGAACGTTCGTCGGAACATGGGTGATGTAGTCGTACTCGCTTCTCCTCTCGCGATCCGATCCGATCTAGCACCACAAGTGGCGGTGCCTCCGTGAGATGCACACGTGCAGCACCTCGATGTCTCCTCCTTCCTCGGAGAGAGGAGGGCAGCAGGACGGCGTGGTGTATATGGTGGAGAATTTCTGCAGCAAGGCTTCGCCTACAAACAGTCGGGAGGGAGAGAGGAGGGCAGCAGGACGGCTAGCTCTTGGAGGGGAAGGTGTGTGTGGGTGGTGCGCCCCAGCCCTCTTTATATAGAGGGGTGGGCGGCTGCAACCCTAGCCCCCTCCCCCAAGCCAAACCGGCGGCCCCAAGGAGAAGGAGTGGGGGGCAAGGAAACCCTCCTTCTAGAAGGACTATCTCGAGTTTAAAACCCCCTTGGCCGGCTGGGCCCTATGGGGCCTTGTGCCCCTGGCCTAATGCGGACAGGGCACTCCCTCATAGGCCCATGCCCCCTCCCGGAAGGTGGGGCCACGTTGGTCCCCTTCCAGAAGGTTCTAGAAGCTTCCGGTACAATACCGATCAACCCGGAACAATTCCGAACTCCAAAAACTGCACTGCCTTATATGAATCTTATTCTCCGGACCACTCCGGAACCTCTCGTGATGTCCCGGATCCCATCCGAGACTCCAAACAAAAACTCATAAACCAATTATCCAATCTATCCTAGCGTCGAGACACGTTAAGTGTGTGACCTGCGGTTCGAGAATATGCGGACATGATCTTCTATCAATAATCAACTGGGTCCGAAACCCATATTGACTCCCACACATTCATCGATGATCATATCGGATGAACCACGATGCCGTGATTCAATCAATCCCATATATATATTCCCTTCGCTCGATATTTTACTTGCCCGAGATTTGATCGCTTGCATCGTCATACCTAGTTCAATCTCGTTCACAGCAAGTACTTTACTCGTTCCGTAATCCGATATCACTTTGTGATTAAATCCTTAACCACATGCTTGCAAGCGGTGTTGATATCGATTACCAAGTGGGCCCTAAATATATATCTCCGACTTGGGAGGGACAAATCCCATCTCGATACATACAACCCAACAGATACTTTCCGATCACCTGAGAGACACCTTTATGATCACCCTCTCATAGGATGACGTTTGATGACCTCAAAGCTTTCTTCCGATACCAGGGAGTTGTATTATCTCATGGTCTAAGGAATACAATATTTGACATAAGAAAAGCTTCGCAAAGACGAACACGATGACACGATCTAATTGCTTCGCTTAGTTTGGGTCTGTCCATCATATCATTCTCCCAATGATATGATCTCATTATTAATTGACAACTCATGTCCATGGTTAGGAAACCTTAACCATCATTAATCAATGAGCTAGTCCAAAGAGGCGTACTAGGGACACGGTGTTGTTCACAAACCACACAAGTATTAAAGTTTCCGCTTAATACAATTCTAGCATGGAATATAAACATTATCATGAACAAGAATTATAATAATAACATCTTTATTATTGCCTCTAGGGCATAATTCCAACAGTCACCTTACTTGGTTTAGAACTCAAGTTCACTTCTCCAATTAGTTCACTTTCAACCATCCCTCATGTGCTCTGCACACACTCGCCCCCAACCTTATCCCCTCCCTTTTCCCTACGAGTGCCCCCTGTGCGGCAGGGCCGATCCCGATCCCCTCCGGACGGATTTTCTGGCTACAGGTGGCAAAGGAGAGGCCCTAGAGTAGTTGTAGGTGGTAGCTGTAGCTGTAGGTGGCTATATGCCATAGGTTGGCGCTAGCCGGGAGGTGGAGGCTGGGTCTTTTGGCCAAGATCTTGAGCCGGCTAGTAGTCTTTGTCCTTGGTGTGGTGCTCCGTTGGCCGGGGCCGAAGGCGCTAAGGAGGATGACAACTAGGTCCTCCGCAAATAAATGGCTGGTTCCCTCTGCTTTTTTCTATGGTCCTTTGTTTCTTGGTCTTCCTCCGACCTGCCGTGGTGGCGAGGGGAGGGAGAGGAGAAGCGGAAGTTCTGGCAGATGGCAAGGAAGTGAGGGGTCTTCTACCTTGCCGCTTTGGTGCAACGGCGGGTGGTTGCTGATGACGCTTCCATGGTGGAAGTTTCTGACGGCGAGCCTCATTTTCAATAAGCACATGTGTTGTCCCTGCCTCCCTCCTAGCGTTGTGGTGTTGGTCTTCCTCCTCTCAATCGACCGTGGCAGCGAGGGAGAGGATGGAGGCCCTACTGTTGCTGCTAGGGTAAAGCAGGTCATGGATGGGGTCGGCTTGCCGGCAAGAGGGCCGGTGTTGGTCATCTCGCCGGCAAGAGGGCCGGTGCTATCTGCTCTCCTGGGCCGGAAGCTACGATCTCTGGAGTTTTTCAGCAACGATCGAAGGATTCTGTCGCCGCTACCCATGGTGCAAGAAGCCACTTTAGGCTCGGAAGCAATCATAGCTCGATCTCCTTCCTCTAGTTTTGGAGGATCTTCTCCGACCTCAAAACAGGATCCATGGCCGACACCGCCCCAAGTGGCATGTTCCCCGACGGCGACGGCGACCCCTGTGCTTGATGGTTACTCTACTGCGGTGTGGAAGACCAAGGATTGGATTAAATTTTAGAATTTTGTTCCAAGGTATTCTCTATAAAAAGGCTAGCCTTATCTCTGATTTACCCCATACTTAGGGGCCTGCCTGTAATTCTGTATCACCGCTTGGTTTAATGAAAGCTTCCAGGGCCTTCGAGCCCATCCTGTTCAAAAAAGTGCTCTGCACACTAATTGACAATCCTGATCTGGTTGTCTTAACTGGAGGAATAGGTAAATTAGGCCTAACCTACCCCTAATTGAGTTCAATGCCTCTACCCTTAGCAGGATGGAATTGAACAGCAAAATTCTGACCCAAATTCTGTTGGGGTTGCCCAACATGCAAACTCTCGTGATTAGGGATACTCCCTTGTCCTACTCCTCTCTGATGAGGTAACATCTGAGCTCCTCTACCATAGACATATACTTCCCCAAAAGATTGATACTGAGAAAGACCTGGACAAGTCTGCTGAAATTGTTGTTGTTGTAGTACATGTTGATGTGTTGAAATGGTTGTGGTGGCAACATCTATTGAGGCAACGACATCTCGGGAGGGAAACCACCATTCCATCCCGCACTACCTCCCTTACCCCATAAACCAATCTCCTCTCCCACCACCGGTAAATCCACCTCATCTCCCTCCCCTCCACTCCCGAGATCCTCCCGGCCCTGCAATCACAACCATCTTCTTCTACACCTTGTGATATCTCCGTCTTTGCAAAGATATGCCGAATCCTCCTTCTGTGTGGAGTGGTAGGTAGAGGAATACATAACCACTTTATTATCTATATCGCGGATTAATGTACCAACAAAGGGAAAATGGGTCGTGTCTCTTTGCGGTCCACGACCCAGAATCGAATTAGTCTTCTCCCTACCATGTGTCATTGAGCTTCGAGGTCCATCCATGTCGGAAACCCTCTAGCTCGCAGGACCAAAATCTTCCTTCGAAGCTTCTCCTCTTCCGGCGAGCCAAGCCCTCTATCTCCGCCATCTGCATCTGTCTCTGGACCAGCTCTGCATGCAGAGCCTCGAAAGTCAACTCCAAGGACTGAAGTCCCCACGCGCCCTCCTCCGCCATCACCATCTCCTTTTCTTCTCACTGTCTCTCTTAGCAGCCAGACGGCACGAAGAAGCCTCGCGCTAGAGGTGGTGGAGCGTGTGGTCGTCTGCCCTATCGCCCTATTCTCGTGACAAGTGTTCGCCACCACGCGCTGACAAGTATTCTAGTCGTGAGTGAGACCCGTCTCGGTCCACGAAACAATTTCAGTAATGGTAGTATTTCCGAAATCTTAGGAGGCGAGAAATACGCATGCAGCCGGAATCTTCTATAGTAGTATCAGTCAGCTTAACCTCCCCTGTGGTAATATCATCTATATCATCGAGTAAATCCCAATAAAATCATAGCCGGACATCAAATTATCTCCTTTGGGGATACGCGAGGGCCTCACGACAGGGAGGCCGCGGCAGACTAAAACCAATCTAGGTTTCGTCCCCCTCACTGGCAATGCCGCCGGTCCTCTCCGTCTCTGTAACATCCTAGCATTTAGGAACCAATGAAGGGTAGAATTAGGAATTTGTGCATATGCATGCATTCATCTGTAAAATGCGCGTAAATTTTTCGCCAAACAAAAACCTAAAGTGATTAGAATTTCTTTCACACTTTGTGTTTAAGAATAGATATTGAGAGTGATCGTTATAAATTCTAACATGATCTTTTTGGATAAGTGTGTTTTGAAGGGGATAATTTGAATTCAAATTTGAATTTCGAACTTATATTTAAAGGTTACGAATTGATATTTTTAAAATGAATTTTAAACTAATTTAGTAATATCATTTGTTATAATAATGAGATAATAATAAATAATAGAATTCAAAGTAAAGTAATTTAAATAAGAAATGAATTCTTATTCTTTATCTTTATTCCATAAACAATTTGCAAAGAGGAACTCATTCCATTAATGAAGAGGTTCATTACAGTAAAGAAATATCAACAATTTAAATTTAAATAATAAACGGTTACAATATTATTACAAATAGAATAAAATAAGATATTACAAAATCTTTACAAATGAGTCAATAAAGATTACAATGAAAATCTACTTATCTATCTAAACCTATACTAAATCTTGAAACACCAGATCTTGTACCTGCAACAAAATTTAAAACAAACAATAAGGAAAATAAAAGGTTGGTTGTGAGAATACTCTCAGTAGAGAGAAGTGAGGTGCACTGCTCATTACATCATTGAGTATTAATACAAGGGCAAGTTTCACCAATATGAAAGAATTGTTCTTTCATAATCAATAAGCCACAATACAGATTTTAACAGCAAGGAAGAGGGGCAAGTTTCACGAGGAGAGTTAAATGTTAAAAGATCAAAAGGTAAAACACCTCATCGATCTGATCCAAACTGTGTACCAAGCACACAGGCAGCACAGTCACCTGAATGCATGGTGAGAGTTGTCAACACAGCAACAACTATTACTCAAGCAAAAGGAAAGAGCTCAGCCATGGCAAGGCTCACAACAACACATTTTCACCTTCCAACACCAAACTAGGGGCACACTAAGCTTAGCAAGAGCCAAGCAAATCATCATCTCAACCACACACAAGATCATCCTAGTACCACCAGATGGTGACATAAGGAGGGGGTGGATCAGGTGGACAGCAAGGGCAAGGTCAAGGCCAAGCTTATAGGAGCTAGAAGGTGAAGGGCAAGATCAAGGCCAAGTTCACAAGAACCAGAAGGAGAAGGACACACTCAAGTTAGCAGCACCATCAGCAAGATCCAGTCAACCAAATCAGCAAGCCACAACACTAGCCAAATCAACTATTGTGGTGAGTGAAATAAAACCATCACATGACCTTATTATCTTATCTAGACTAATATTCTTGTGTTGTTTTATATCTACATCTCTCAGAAATCACCCAAGTGGGGTGAATCCATCATAGATGATCTTTTAAATAAAGAGTACACTTAAATTTTACCAATTAACCAGGATCTCAGACCAGCATCATAGATCCTGGATATGATAGTCAAATCATACCAACATGTACATATCATAGCTTATAAATTCAGGGCACATCTCCTTGTGGATTAGAACCTCAGAACTTACAAATCCTATGAACCAATATAAATCTATGAACACCCAACCATCTTATCCAAGAGGATTCAAGATCCAGTAACCAATGATAATCCCATAACATTTCTATAAAGGACAACAAGATAGGAAACTAGTTCCTATGCCTCAGACCAACATCACAGGCAGACAAGTCTAAGGAGATGATTCCAACTTAACTTTGATTCAAATCCAATACTAAGCCCAACAGAATCAAGCCAATAGTAGAACATAAACTTGTGTGCCATTTAAAGACGGTGTCACAAAGTTAGGTTCTAAATCAAGCAGAGCTATTATTGAGCTTGCATAATTAAATCTATAATATCATCTTCCTAGAATCAAACCAGGAATCATTATCAAGACTATACTCATCCACATAATCAAGGTATCACTATAATCATATTACTACCCTACTTCTAAATCTCATCTCACAAGTGAGAGCTCAACAATTCAGTGAGTAATCACTGATAGTGCTAGTGTCAGTACTAATGTATTGGCAGTAGATGAACCCACAAATCACCAACACCACCAGTTAGATTCCACATTAACATTACCATCTTGGCCATGCTCAACTACCAACGGGAATCAACACTACAAAGTCACTAGCATCATATAATCAAATGAGAACAGTGAGCAATTAAGTGAAATTGATCACAATCCTCATTAGGCACCACCACTAATTCCAGTTCATCATGTACAACTGAACATAGGGAGAAACCCTAGAACAGGATATGAACCCTAATTAGGGGTGCACAACCGAGACACACAACATAGCTCAGGAGGGGCAGAGGACAAACAATCACAAGGGGGAAATCAAGATCAACTCACCAAAGGTCCTCGATGTAGTTTAGAAGAGGAAGCAGAGAAGCCGACGAGCACACAACAGCACGGAGCACCCAAAAGGGCGCTGCAACCCGCACCAAGCCGAGGCGGCGGCCACAACAACATTTGAGGTCGAGCAGCACCACCACAACACCACTAGTGGCAGCGGCGGTGGAATCACCGGCACCACTCCAAACCCTAGGGTCCGGGACGGAGCAAGCCTAGCCATAGAAGGGCCCCAAATCCAAATCGAATTGGATTAGATGAAGGAGCGAGGTCGATAACTACACCATACACCACGGCAGCGGCTAGAGAGGACCAAAGTGGCATGAATCACACGGCGGCGGTGTCGACAACCACATGGTCGAGGAGGAGAGGAGGTGAGAACGAGAGAGAGAGTGGAGGCAGTATACTGGGCCGATAAGGGCAGTACCCCTTCGGGGAGGTCCTTTGACCAGGCCAATTGGGCCAAGAGGCCCAAATAGCCCAATGGGTTAGCCCAACCCTAACAGGGATTTTTATAATTAAGTAAAATACCAAAAATATCCCTAGACCTCAATAAACCCTAGAAAACAAAATAAAAGTCTTAAAAATATAAACAAAATATTTTTAGATACATAATAAAACAACCTATTAAATTAAATTAAGAAACCTATATTTTTTATAAATAAATTTTAGGTTAAAGATTTATAATATATATATTCCTTATGGAATTTTATAAAAAATCTAAAAAATATACAAAAAACAATAAAAATAACTTTTATTATAATTGATTATTATAGTATTTTAGAAAAATAATAAATAAATATTTGAAGATACCAAAGTAAAATATCCTTAATTTAAATGCTAATTCTTAAAAAAATTATTAAGTAAATAAATATAAGAGTTAAAATTAAATAAAAATTAGTTTGTAACTCTATTATTAATATATTACATTATATAAATAGTGAAAATAATGTTTATAAAATATTAAGTTTATTCCTTAAAAATGAATTTCTTAAGTTCCTAAAGATATTCTACAAAACTAAAATATTGGGTAAAACACATAAAGAAAATAAATAAAAAATAATGCATTACATTACTATGCATGTTCATTTTTGCTTCTTTAAATATTGTCCTTACCAGGCAATAATGATGTTTTGTAGACATAGAAGCTCAAGGTCCAGTGCAAGCATCCGACTTCACTACCTTGCATCACAAGGCAAGTTCATCGCTTGCTCATGTCCTTTGAAGAGTCTTTATCAAAGTATTTGTAAATTGTAGTTTATCATCTATGTTTTGAGGAAAAAATATTATTTTCTCAAATAAATAAATTGTTGATATCATCCTAAGTGATGATATAGTGGAGCAATAGAACTTAGGTTTCTATTCGCAACAAGGATAATCACCTAGGAATTAACGACCCATGACATCAGTGATTATAGCGTCGTATATAACGCGTTAACCATAAGATTTGGAGTGGGACGGAAAAGTCAGCTGTATCCTTTTCCTTTTGTATGGAGGCAAGAAGACCTTAACATGACGTTGTGATTCCTTGTGCGGATCCAACATATGGGTGGGCACCCTTAGGCCCCACATTTTTGGTGTCTAGATTATCTATGAGTGGTTATCGGAGGTATAGCCGGACCTATATGGTACTTGCCAGGGGCATCACCAGCTCATAGAGTCTTTGGGAACTCATCAGGGTTTTAGCCTGCCCGAAAGGGGGCTTAACGGAGGTGAGCTAGACCCAAAGGATCGCACAAACATACGGGGTCGCGGAAAGGGCAGTGATTGGCTTCGATCACCTACTGGGCCCCACATTATGGAATTGTGGACGGGAAAGTATGCCTGGTTGTGCAACAAGGAGTTGATCTCTCATGGGTAAAGTAATGCACCTCTACAGAGTGTAAGAATTGTAACTTGTTACTCCCTATTCCGGGAAGGAGCTACGAACGTGGCAGGAAAGGAACTCCATGAAAGTTCTGGTAAACCTGTGAAGGCTGATGGGCATAGTTTTTAACAATAAAAATCAATTTTTGAAGAAAGATTTACGAAAAATGCATAGTGCCAAGGACTTATAGTCCAAGGTGGTAGATAGAGCATCAGACTTCCCACCTTGCATGTAATGAACTTGCTGGGTAACGCTGTTACTCACCCTTTCCTTTGATCCCCTGCTTAGACTCTGAGGATCCAGAAGATACCCCAATGTATGCAGCTGAAAGCCAAGAGGAGGTCTTCTATGAGGAGCCAAATCTGTACGGTGTTGTAGAAGGGGTGGACTACGACGTCATCTATGGAGGAGAGCACAATGAGTCAGAATAAATGCCTTAGGATTAGTAACCAATTGAGCCGAGCAACATGAACAATATAATAATAAGTTGCTGAGCTCAATCCGGAGTTGAAGTTGTCACTTTAAAACTTCCGCTGAAACACTTTATATTTGGTTTGTAAGTTGAATCTTTTGAAGTCTTGAACTTCTGGTATTGTAATAATAATAATGTGTGTATGTTTGTAATATGGTCCCGCAATGTTTCTGTTGTACCACTCTGAGGGATGTGATATTTACGGAACGGTGTTCTGTGAATGTCATGTCAACGACTATAGTGTACTACACATGCAGTGGTATGCTGGCTCACCACAGTTGCAGAGCAAATTGCTTTGACCTTAGGTTGGAAACCTAGTAAAGGGTACTACCTGTAGGAGTATATAGCAACGATAAAGAATTCTCTAAAAGGATATAATGGGTATTCAAATGAGAATATTCCGTTATATATTTTAGTGCGATAATTCTTTGTTATGATGCAATATATTATTGATTACTAATAAAAATATTTTTGTTATACGGAGTTATGGCACCAGAGTTTCCAAAACTAACTTTGGTAAGGAAAGAGGAGACTCTTGATGATTATCAAGGATCATTCACCAACCAGCTTCGTCAACTCTTAAGGATTCTTAGTTGTCCAACTAAGATCCCAGTGAATACCATAACCTATTATGATGGTCGTATGTTATCCAAGTATCGTGTGAGTATCCAACTTCCAGAGGAGCTTGGATTATATCACGATCTACCTATAGGTGAAGGTAGGAGGTATTTCGCAGCATATCATGTTGTTGTTATGGAGGCGATAACCAATATCCGGGAACATAAAGCCCAGGAGTTAGATGGGAGCACATTTTCTAAGATTCCTCATGATTCTATAGACTCGAGGCTAGTACTGGATCATCTTACTTTAGTAAATAAGTATCCTAAGTTAGCTTCCAAGTTTATGGATCGATATCAAACAATTGTTGCGTCTTTTTATAAGACACATCAAGTCATAGTAGAGGATAAAAATGACATGTTAGAGGATATAACTGATCCAAAAAGAAGAAACCAGTTAGCATCTCAGTTAGAGAATGAAGCAAGGAGTAGTGCAAAACCAATCTTTAAGGATATACCTATAGATCCCAAATCATTTACACCATATCCTTATTCACTCATATCAGAACCTACCTATGATCATAATTTAGATATGAGGTATTCAGTGTCACAGGCTTCTGAGGAAGGATTTGATTCAGAACTTCCTATCGAGAATTCTGATGGATGGAGAATAGGGTCACCTGAGGGATCCCTAGGGAATCAAATGTCAATGGCTGGGTCTGACAGAGACGTTGGACAATCCAGCTAGATGGGTGCGAGAACCAATCCTAATAACAGTAGTAGAAATACCATATTCGTAGGAAGTCGGGATGAGGAAGAAGATCCTGAGGAGAGAGTGTTTGAATCGTCAACACGTTCTCAAAAACCATGGAATGTATATTATCCAGTGTTTAACTATCTTGCCCAACTGATCACCTGGGGGCAGCGGAATCTGGGTATTCCGTTGACAACTCTAGGAATGAAGCTTAGGGGATGCAAGTGGGTGATAATGTTGAACAGGTTTCTGAAGACTTTTCAGCTGAGCTGGATGGAGTCAATGCACTCAGGCTGAGTAATGACTCAAGTCCTGATACTTCAGATACATAGTATGTTCCATCTGGAAGGCCATCTGTTCCACAAACTGTGCGACGGACTTCACGTCATCATGGTTGGACTTCAGGCATGTATGATGAGCGTCGCGGATACTAAAAGCATAGGTTAATTATTATGAAGTAGTTGGTATTGTGTATTGTAATCCGAGAGAAAGATGTAGCTAAATAAGTGAGGTAGTGTTTTTAATGTGTTATGGTACCTATATGGTACAATTTGTAATGACTTTGTATTTACTAAATGGTTTGTAATGTATAATATGTGAAATGCATATTTGGATCTTATTTGGGTTTTGTTTTCCATTGTGTGACTAGTTCTATGCGTGAAGTTGAGCTCAGAACACATGTGCATGATGTAATTATGAGTATTCGCTTTATGTTGCAGGACTAGGGGTCATGGAATCGGGTGTAGAAACCGAATCTGAACAACAGCACATGGACCACGAGGCTAAGGAGAAGGAAGATGCAGATGTTGGAAATCAAGGAGCATTACCACCACCACTAATGAGGCTGCTAATGGAGCAGAATTTTATGTAATACATGCAAATGATGCAAGATTCCTAGAACAAATTCATGGAAGAGTTATTGGGATGATCTGGAAAACAGAGAGCACCTGAAGGATGAGGAGTGAGTCTTTCCGACTTCCAGAATGCAAGTCCATTACCTTTTGCATCAGCTCCAGAACCAATGGATGCAGAGGATTGGCTAGCGGATACTGAGAGGAATTTAAAGACTGTAGGTTGCAATGATGAAGAAAATCTAAGGTATGCAACGCATCTCTTGACAGGACCTGCAGCATCATGGTGGGAAAATCAGTTAGCAATGCAACTGCCAGGGAGAGAGTATACCTGGGAAGAGTTCATGCAGAGGTTCCGTGAGTATCATGTTCCTAAAAGTGTGAAGGACTTGAAGCGTAGGGAGTTTAAGGAGCTTTAGCAAGATTATACCAGTGTTATGAAGTACATACGGGAGTTTAGCCAATTGTTTCGTTATGCTGAAGATGGAGTGAGCACTAAGGAGAAAAGGAAGAAGCGTTTTCTGCGAGGATTAAATCTGCTCATGAAGATGCAATTAAGGTTGGCAAATAAACAAAAAAATTAGCAGTTGCTGGATGCAGCCATCACTTTTGAAGATGACTATAAGAATGTTCAAGAGGACCGAAGGAAAAGAGCCAAGAAGGAAACAAAGAGGATTCATGCAAGTAAACCTAAGCCTAGTTTGGAATTCAAGCCGAGGAATAGACCCTACAACAACAACAATTCCAACCGAAGTGCAAATCCAACCGGAATGAATATTATATGCCATAATTGCAAACTTCCAGAGCATATGAGCAGGGATTGCCAGAAACCAGTGATAATTTTCCATGCTTGTGGCCAGAGGGGTCATATAAATCCAAACTGTCCGAGTAAACCACCAGGTGGTTGTCCTGTTAAAGGTGGAGGACAAACCAGTGGAAGCAATGGACAACCCAATAGAGGAGGAAACTTTGTCAAAAACAATAATGGCAAGAGGAGCAGGCCTACCGGGATGCTGAATTTTGCAACCTTGGAGGACGTGGATAACTCCGAGCATGCAGTGATTGGTACGCTCAATATCCTTACAAATCCAGGAAAAGTTTTATTTGATACCAGTGCAACTACTTCATTCATTTCTAAATAATTCTTTGATAAATTCGGGATTAGAAGGGCAGCGTTAGAAAACCCTATGAACGTGGTGACGACAGGGGGAAATGTAGTTGTACGCCACATTAAACAAGATTAGGTTATCTCGATCTATGGTTGTACATACTTTCCGGATCTTTATGTGATTCCTTTGAAGGGAATTGCAGTAGTGCTGGGTTGGACTGGATGACTGAACATGGGGCTTAGATTAATTGTGAGGATAAAGCTGTCTCAATCAAGACTCCAAGTGGAGAAAGGATAGTATATTAGGGAGATAAGCACAGTCATATCATGGCAGGTCTTCAATTGAACTCAATGAAGAAGGTCAAGTTAGAGGATATTATTGTAGTAAATGAGTTCCAAGATGTTTTCACAGCAGAGTTACCAGGAATGCCACGAGATCAGGAAATAGAGTTCACTATTGATCTAATTCCGGGTACAACACCAATAGCTCAAGCACCATATAAGATGGGTCCGAAGAAATTAAAAGAGCTTAAAGAGCAAACTGGTGAGTTAGCCAGAAAGGGAATGATTCAATAAAGTGTATCTCCATGGGGAACTCCGGTGATCTTTTGATAAAAGAGATGGAGGACGAAGGATGTGTGGGGACTACAGAAATATCAACAATGTTACCATCAAGAATAAGTACCCATTACCAAGAATTCAAGATCTGTTTGATCAAGTGAAGGGAGCTGGAGTATTTTGCAAGATTGATATAAGATCAGGATACCACCAGATAAAAATCAAACCGGAAGATGTTCCAAAGACAACATTTGTCTCAAGGTATGGACACCATGAGTATCTTGTCGTACCGTTTGGTTTGACCAATGCACTAGCAATATTCATGAATCTGATGGACAAAATCTTAATGTCGTACTTGGACAATTTTTTCATAGTGTTTATTGATGATATTTTGATATATTCAAAGGATAAGGAAGAGCATGCAGATCATTTGAGAATAGCATTGCAGATCTTAAGAGAACATAAGCTTTATGCTAAGTTTCGTAAGTGTGAATTTTGGTTGGATGAGGTAGAATTCCTTAGTCATGTGATCAGTAAGGATGGGATTGCTATAAATCCATCCAAAGTTGAATCAGTATTAGAGTGGACTGCACCAACCGATGTGAAGCAAATCCGAGGTTTCTTGGGTATGGCTGGTTATTATCGTAGGTTCATTGAAGGTTTCTCCAAGATAGCTGGACCAATGGCGAAATTGCTAAGAAAGAACACCACCATTCATCTGGGATGAGAAGTGTGAAGCAAGATTTCAGGAGTTGAATACTAGATTAACTACCGCCCCAATTTTAGAAGTTCCAGAAACAGGAAAGGATTATACAGTATATTGTGATGCATCTAAAGAAGGTTTGGGTTGTGTGTTAATCCAAGATCATAAAGTAATTGCTTACGGATCAAGACAACTGAAACCACATGAGGTCAATTATCCAACACATGATTTGGAACTAGCAGCAGTAGTCTTTGCCTTGAAAGGATGGATGCATTTTCTCCGTGGAGCAATGTGTGAGTTATACACTGACCACAAAAGTCTCAAATAATTCTTCACTCAAAAGGAATTGAATATGAGACAGAAACTTTGGTTAGAGATAATCAAATATTATGATCTGACAATCAATTATACTCCTGGAAAGGCCAATGTTGTAGCAGATGCTTTAAGCCGAAAGAGCACAGATATTCAGCCTATCAATCGATAACTACCAAAAGAGCTACAGATGGATTTGGATAGGTTGGAACTTCAATTCATAAGAACAGAGACTCTTGGAGGAATAGCTACCATGCGGGTAATTGAAGAACATAATAGTGATCTTAGGCATGAAATTTTTAGACATCAAGCTGAAGATCCTTTTATTGCTAAAGAAATTCGGAGGATATCTCAAGGTTAAGCATCGGTTTTTCGCTTAGGAGATTATGGATCTTTATGGTTCCAATATCGTCTTTGTGTTCCAGATGTGTCAGAAATTCGTGAAGTGATACTCCGAGAAGCACATGAAACACCTGATACGTCGGAAACATATCTATAATTTTTGATGTTCCATGCTTGTTTAGTATATACTTTGCTTTGCTTTGTCTACACTTTGAGGTGTTTTTATATATTTTCTGGAACTAACCTATTAACAAGTTGCCACAGTGCAATTTGCTTGTTTTCTTCTGTCTTTGGTTCCAGAAAGGCAGAAAATCAATATTCCTGGAATTGGACGGGACAAAATCCAAAGTCAATATTTTACCGTGGGTCACACGAAGTCCATAGGAGAGACGGAGGGGCAAGCCAGGGCTGCCACCCCCTAGGCGCGGCCAGTGTGGGCCTGCGCCTGGACAGGGTGTGCCCCTAGGCGCCCCCTACCTCGCCTCTTCGCCTATAAGAAGCCCCCGATGCAGAAACCCTAGGCACCCGATCAAAACTCCACAAAACCGCATGTAGCCGCCGCCACCATCGTCCCTAGATCGGGGGAGGGGATCTGAAGTTCTTCCCGGCACCCTGCTGGAGGGGAGATCCTCCTGGAGGCCTTCTTCTCCAGTATGATGCGTGAGTAGTTCCACCTTGGACTACGGGTCCATGTAGTAGCTAGATGGTTGACGAGGTTTAATCTCGTCAATGCCCATTGTTATGAGCTTGGGTTTTGGAGAAGATGGGGATCGCGGAACGGTTAGCAAACAAGCAACACGGGGACACGAGGTTTACCCAGGTTTAGGCCCCCGGAGGGAAAACCCTACTCATGCTTGTCTGCTCTTGATTACGGCGGAACCGAAAGTTACAGGGGTGCGCACATGCAATCTTGCGTGGAGGTGTGTATGCGGTGGTATGAAATGCCCTCCTCGTCGTGCCCTCCTAGCCTTTATATAGAGATAGGCAGGTCCCGGACATAGATCGAATCGGTTACAGGTTTTAGGGTTTGCCCCTTTGAATATTCTATCTACTATAGTCTTGCTCTCCAAGAATCCGAAGACATCCTGGGCTTGGGCCACCCAAAAGTCTTCATGGGCTGTGTATATTCTTGTGGGCCTTCCTTGGGCTGGACCAAGTATGCTAAGGTTGTGTACCCGTGGGGTATAACCATGTCAGTAGCCCCCGAGTGTTCAGTCGAATCGTAGATTCGGCTGAGGACTCTTCAATCTTTCGGGTGCGGTTGTTTTTGTTCATAAAAGAATGATTTTAGTGTGTAGGGATTGTTGATGCGTGTGCCTGACTCTCTCGACGGATCGGGGACAGTTAACTGTCTTAGAAAAAAACAACACAATCTTCTTCAGATTCGAGTCCCTTGACTCAAACCCAGAACAAATGCTGGCGTAATTCAACTCAGGCCGTTGAGGACTTATAGGAGTAGAATTCCAGTAATTTTAAAACGATGTACCCAACGCGTCCGTCAGGATTTTCATCGCGCCTGCGGGCACGGATTTGTACCAGCAGAGCGCAGTCCTGTGTGTTGCCAGGCCATCAAATGGTATCTGTAGGTCTTATGTTTGCATCGCAGACACATCATCCGAATGTTTATCACTGCGGAGGTGTTTCGGGTGGCCAAGGAGGATGTTACTCACTTAGCGTTAAATGGGGCAAATTTGCCGAAAAGTTTTTGCGTGCTGATCCGAAGGATCGCAACCGAAGAATTCATAGGGTGCGCGGCCAGCGCTCCCTATGGGAGTAGCCCCCGAGTGTCTGTTCGAGTCGTAGACTCGAGCAGAGACTTTAATTCAGTCATTGTTGACTTTAAGTCCGTAGGACACAAATTTTTCGGATGCTTGAATCCATCCTCCCTATGGGAGTAGCCCCCGAGTCCGTAGTGGAGTCGTAGACTCGACGTAGGACTCGAAGAATAGTTGAGCGGTGTAGTACCTTGGTCATACTTCGGGTGCGCGGCCAGCGCTCCTGATAGGAGTAGCCCTCGAGTAGTTACTCGAATCGTAGATTCGAGTGAGTACTTTTATCTTTGTAGTCGAAGATTTGTAACCGTTGCTAGTATAGCTTTGATGACGTCAGTGCTGACGATCGGTGACCTCAAGCATCTGCGACGCCAGATATGACGTGATTGGGCGAACATGGGTCCTACCTTCTGACTTTAATTGACTGGTCACGCGCGACATGGAGATAATTACGGCGTCACCTCGGTTTCCGTGCGTAGTGGATGGCGTGCGTGGGACGGTTCACTGCTGTGCTGACACATGGACGGTTGGATTTTGATGTTGGCTCTAGGGCTTCCCGATGAACGTTCATCGTGTATCTTCTTCGTCCTTATAATCATTGGGGGGGGAATTTTGTTTGTTTTCACCACAGCCATTCTTGTTTCACTGCTCCCACCTTCTTGAGCTTTTCTCACCGTGCGCTGGAAGTTCTTCGATCCTTCCCATCTTTGTTCCTGCGCTCACACCATCGATGTTGCCGCACTGCAATGGGGAAATCAAAGAAGGCCTCCACCGCAGTTGGTACCAGCGCTGCTACCGGTGGCAAGAAGGGTACCGCCACTACTCGTGTCACCGATGGTGGCTGGCAGCGGTCGGAGAAGCACGACGGCGATCTTCGCAAGCTCCGTGAGCGGGGTCTGATCCCGCAGGACAAGCAGGCCATCAAGATTCCCGACGGCGAGGTAATTCCCCGTCCACCTGCTGGGTTTCGGGTCATGTTTGTCACTTTTGTCATTTGGGGCCTTTCTCTCCCATTCCACGATTTTCTCTGTGGATTGCTTTTCTTCTATGGCATCCAACTCCATCATCTTTCACCAAATTATGTTCTTCACATCGCCTGCTTCAGCACCTTCTGCGAGTGCTGGCTCTATTCCGTGAAGAGGCAATCTGGCTCCGATGGTGTTTATCCCATCGGCGGCTGCATCATTTCCCTTAAATCCAACTTTCTCTTCTTTTCTTTTTCTATGTCTGAGTCCATCCAATACTAGCGGAGGCGATGGTTTTACATCCGCTACTCCACACTGGATGGGAAATTTTTTGGCCTTGCTCCTTTCGACCCCTCCTAGAAAATCCAGCCGAAGAGGTCCTAGAAGAACCACATCTTGGATGGTGAGGTGACGGAGATAGAGGAGCTCTATCGTCGGGTGGAGCAACTTCAGGTGATTCCGGATAAAGAGGTGAACGGTGTGGATATCATCCGCACCTTCCTCCAACGTCGGGTGCAACCGCTCCAGGCTAGGGCGCACCCGATGTTCCTTTATTCTGGCCGCCACGATCCGACTAGGGTTTCGGCTGGAGAGATATCCAAGGGGGACGTCAACGGAATCCTCTTGCCGCTGCTGAAGTTTAAAGCTGACAAGGACATTCCGGGTAGCTCGCCGACCCTTCCATTCAGGGCCTCTCGACCGGTGCCGCAGGTGTAGATCTGGGACGTGTGCATAGCGCTTTTTTCGACTGGGTTTTCTTGCAGTTTGTTTATTCTGAAAGTTTGTTTTCTTTTGTGCAGGAGTTCAAGGCACCTGGCATGGCGCCTCCACTACCCGAATGTTTTCCAGATGCACCGGACAATGAGGTAGTGGACTCCATATCTGAGCTCCCTTCGACGCGGTCACCGGCTGAAGAAACCTTTGAGTCGAGCGAGGAGCAGACTCGAAAGAGGACGTGGAGCTCGAGCGAATCATCGGATTCCTCGACTCCGCCGATGCCTAGCAACCCGCCATGCCTTGTGCGTCATAGTGGAGGTGATGGTGGCTCTTCCTCTCCTATTCCGTCCATGCCCGTGTGGGCTGTGGCGCCGCAGCCGCCGGCGAAGCGGAAGAAGGAAGAGAACAATGAAGAGAAGAAGGGCAAGAGGGTCTTGCCTGTCTTCAACTTGAGCGATACGGACTCGTAAGTATCTTCAGTTGCTTTTTGCTCTCTTTCATTTTTTTCTTGCTTGTATTTGACTGATGTTTTTTTTGTAGCCACTCCTCCGATGGCTCGTTCAGCGATGGCGCTTGGGAGATGGTGGGGGAGTCGAAGCTTGCACCTCCTCCTTCTCAGACGGTGGCCACTTCTGGGGGCGTTGCTCCAAAACCTTCTCCACAGGAGGCTCGGGTGATTGTCTCCCAGAAGACTACAACCGGACATTCGGAGTCGCCGTCTGATCATGTAAGTGCTTTCGTTCTTGCCGTGGGGGGAGCCCCCGAGCATTTTTCGGATGATCTGCTGATCACGCCTTATGTTTTGTGCGCTTCTCGAGGGCAGCCCCGAGCGTATTTCAGATGCTTGATTTTCTTTGCTCGTTTCTTGGGCGCAGCCCCCGAGCCTTTTCCCTGACAAGTTGCGTCTTCTCGCAGTCTTTTGTTCAAGGCGTCAGCCAGCTGGTGAAGCAGCATTTGGCATTGGAGGCCAGCCTTCGGCGTCTTCAAGGTTCATTTTTTAGATTGATCTTCTACTTCTTTGGTTGCTTGCTTACTTATCCATCTCATGCATGTTCTTTGTTGCAGACGATAATAACACTACCCTCCGCGAGCTTGGTGCTCTCAAAAAGAGCCTCGGGTGAGCGGAGAAAATAGCTGAAGATGATGTTGGCACTAAGGAGTGCCTTGAGCAGGAGCTAACCAAAGGAGCGTCTACAGCGAGAGGCCACGGCCCGCAAGGAGCATCTTGCCACCACTGCGGCCTCGCAAGATAAGGAGGTAGCCTGCAAGCCGATGGCTTCTACCAAAGCTATTTCGGGTGAGTAGTTCCATCCGTTTCTTGTTCCTTTTCGGCTTCCTTATCTCTTTTGTTTTGTTTTGTTTTCACTTTGCCTTTTCCATTTATCTAGATGCCGCGGGCATCGAGTTGTAGGGGTTCGTAGCATGGAAAACAAAAAATTTCTATCGCATACAAACAAACAAGCCAAGATCTATCTACTAGATTGTAGCAACGAGTCGATGGAATAACTTACCCTCGAAGATTCCAAAGCGGTTAATGAGAGCAAATTCTCGTGGGTGATGTAGTCGTACTCTTCCCGATCTCAAGATCGTGTAGACGATCCTTCCGGCGCTGCGTTCCGGCAGCGCTTCCGCAGTCGGTCACACGTACGGTACTCGACGAAGACCTTCCTCTCCCTTGTTCCAGCAGGCAGCGGAGGTTGTAGCACTCTCCTCGCGATTCCGGCAGCACAACGGCGTGGTACCGGAAGTAGAGGGGAGATCCTGCAGGGCTTCGCCTTAAGCCGGAGCGAGTATGGTGGAGTATGAGAGAGATCTATTAGTGGTCTAGAGATTAGACACACCAATTAGAAGGCTCTAAACCGAAGGCTAGGGCAATTATAAGCTCTAAACCAAAACGGCTCTAAACCGGAGATTAGAGGATAGGAACTTGTGTGTCTAGAGGAGGAGGCCCTGCCCCTCCTTTTATAGGTGGGAGGGGCGGCCAAGGGAGGAGTCCCTCCCAAGTCGGCCTTGGTTGTGCGGCTTGGAGGACTCCTCCCCAAGTCGGTTCAACCACCTCTTGCTTGTTTCCCACAGTTTCTGTTTTAGCGCTTGACTTTCAAACCGCCGTTTGACTTTTCTGCTTGGGATTCAATTTAATCCTTTATTTGGAACAGCGAGAACACTTAGTACATGATGCAATCATTCCAATATGCAATGACACATTCATGTACCCTCCCGAGTCTGGACAATCCGTAACCTTCTAGAACATTCCGATGAAAACACGGAATCATTCCGAACTCAAACGGGACTTTCCTTATATGAATCTTATTCTCCGGACCATTCCGGATCACCTCGTGATATCCCGGATCCCATCCGAGACTCCGAACAACATTCGGTTTCTTTCTCATAATACCATAACTACTCAAACAACGTCGAATCCTTAAGTGTGTCTCCCTACGGTTCGTGAATTATGCGGACATGATCGAGACACTTCTCCGAACAATAACCAATCGAGGAATTTGGAAATTCATATGGCTCCCACATATGAATACGATTACTTTGCGATCGAATGAACCACTTACATACGATACCAATTTCCCTTTGTCTCACGATAGTTTACTTATCCGAGGTTATGATCGTCGGTATCTCTGCATACCTAGTTCAACCTCGTTACCGATAAGTACTCTTTTCTCGTTCCCGTGATATGTGATCCCTTGTGAGCCAGTCACATGCTTGCAAGCTAATTGGATGACATTCCACCCAGAGGGCCCAGAGTATATCTATCCGTCATATGGATGGACAAATCCCACTCTTGATCCATGTGTTTCAACCAATACTTTCCGAACACTCAATGCCACCTTTATAGCCACCCAGTTACGGTGTGGTGTTTGATGTCATCAAAGCATCCATCCGGTAAAGGTGATATGCATGATCTCATGGTCGAAGGAATTAGGTTACTATGTATCAGAAAGCATATAGCAATTGAACTATTGAAATGACTTGATCTTTATGCTACGCTTATCTATAGGAGTATGTCCATCACATCATTCTCCTAATGATATGATCCTGTTGTTAATAACATCTCTATGTTCATGATCGGGAAACCATGATCATATATTAACCAACAAGCTAGTTTATCAAGAGGCTTTACTAGGGACTCTTATTTTAGTTTACAAATCACACAAGTATTAATGTTTCCGGTTAATACAATTATAGCATGGTATGTAAACATTTATCATAAGTGTGAAGATATGATAATAACCACTTTATTATTGCCTCTTGGGCATATCTCCAACAGTCTCCCACTTGCACTAGAGTCAATAATCTAGTTTCAAACCTTTGTGTATTCAACACCTATGGCTTTCCGGTGTTGTATGTACACGATTGCTAGTGGTCAATCGATCTCCGGATCGACACTTCCAGTCCGTGTGTAATTGCATGTCTTTGCGTCTCGCATCACTCATTCTCTAATGAGATGGCTTTGTATAAATTTGGTCTTTCGTGTGACCTTTAGCTCTTTGGGGTTAAAACATGTTGATAATATTGTCGCAATATATCTTCATAGTATTATCCCACTTTGAACTACACCTAGTTTGATAACAAACTATTTGACACAAATGCCCTCTTTTGCTGCTAAAATAGCAGTCATATACTTAGCCTTTTGTTGTAGTATCTGTCACAATGTCTTAACTTTGGAACTCATCCAAATCCATTATGGAACTCACTTTCCATTATATTGTGCCACCCTTAGTTTAGATTGAGATAAACTTAATTTGTACTTTGTGACAAAGCTAGTATCAATGTAGTACTTTTACAATGAACTTAACCATCTATTTGTCACTTCTACAAATAATATACTCTTAGTTCTTCCAAAAGATCATAAGGATATCCTTACTATTGTCCAATGATCATCTTATGAATCATTCTGGTATTTGCTCACAACATTTAGAGCATAGGACATATCTGGATTTGTACATATCACAGTATGATTGATATAAATACTCTTTGTGATTTCATACATCAAGTATCAATCTATACTTGATTATTTGTTTCACTTTACCAAATGTCAATACACTTGAATATATCATCAACATTGAACTCTTTCAATCCTTTCTGTGCGACAAGAACCTTTTCTTGTAGTTTCTATATTGAACTCATTCAATATCTCGTCTATGTACTTCTGGCACAACCATATCAGCGTCTATTGATGCCAAATATTTGGGTTTTGCCTAAGTCTTTCATCGGGATGAAATTCTTAATATGTGTTAATAAAATATACATTATTTCCAATCAACAATATGTCTTCCACATAATGTATTAGAAACATGTCTTAGCGCTCCCACTTAATTTCTTGCAAATGCAAGCATCTTCATTGTCTCTAATGAACTTTTAAACTCCTTTAACAGTTTCATCATAGTGAAGATTCCAACTCCGCGATGCTCACTTTAACCATTGAAGTTTGCATATGCTTTTAGCATCCTTTGAATTAACAAAACCCTATGGACTGTGTTATGCACACGTCCTAGGTAACCCTTCTATTAGAATAATTTGTTTTGTTTATCCAACTATCATATAACAAAATTATATGTAGTGGTTGCTACATTAATCCGTCTAGACTAAATATCGCTATGAAAGATCAAATCTTGTCATAGTCAACCTTTGAACATTTTGTGAACTCTTTCCCAACATGTCGACTATTTCATAGATGTAAAACATCCATGTCTATTTCTTTATAGATCCAAACACAACTGTAAGGTCTTACACCTTTCTCGAGGGTCCTTCAAGTTCAAAACTTGATTTCTCGTGCATGGAACTATCACGGATTCTATGGCTTCAAGCCATTTGATGGAGTCAGGGCCCATCATCGCTTCTTTGCATGTAGTCCGTTCATTATTCTCAAATAATGATTCAACCCTCAAATCTTGGTATTTGATTGTTTACTCGACCTACTTGGTTCAATAGAAACTTTGACCTTCGTAACCACAACCTTTGAGGCACGTGAGCCATGAGCATTGTTGCTGCCTCCGGAACACTTTTCGGCGCTGCGCAACTTTGCACATATAGCTAAGGTTCCTTTAACCTTATCAACGTTCTATTGTCCTCCCACTTATCTTTTCACAAAAAATTCCTTCTCAAAGAAACTTGACGTTCTAAGCGACAAACACTTTTGTCTCCGGTGTTTTATGGAGGATTACTTAACAGTTATTCGAAATAACATACAAAGACAGGTTCATCCGACTTTGGTTGCAAACATCCTTTTTATGCATAGCATGCCAATGTTTATGAAAGGACAACTTGGGTTTTATCCCAAACCATAACTTTATATGGTGTCATTTCAACGGATTATGATGAAGCTCTTTTCAGTGGAAAAACGGTAATCTCTAAAGCTTTTAATCTTTAAAATACAATGGCAGTTTATGAATTATACCTTCGATCTTACCATGTCAAACAAGGTTTAATTACATATCTCGAACGCTCCATACCCTTATGGTGTTTCGGGAAAATGCAAATCCACGGAACGATTCCTTAAATCTTAGGTATTATGCTAAACTTGTAACTCAAATATCTTCCTTTATAATCTTATCATAAACTATTTATATTCTTGTTACAATGATTTTGCACTTCATCTTGAAAATCTTTGAACTTTTCAAATATTTCACACTTCATCCTTATTAAGTAAATATTCATATATTCACTCAAATTTTCAGAGAAAGCACATGAAGTTGAAATCCATCGCTCTTGACTACACATAATGGATTTCGTACAACAATATGTACAAGTTCCAATAAGCTAGTCGTTCGTTCCCTTTTGGCCTATGAACGAAGTTTTAATTATCTCTAGGAAAGTTTCACAAGCGTCATTTGATCAAAATCAAATAGACTCCAAAATTCCATCCATATGGAGTTTCTTCATGTTTTCTTTCCAATATAATTTAAACTGCGATGTCACTTCCTAACTGATCTTTCAATCAATTTCTCTTTCGACATTTTTAGCACTAGTTTTATGGATGTGATTTCTCCAACGAGATTTGTGAATCATCCATCTTTTATGGATTACGGCAATTATTTGAACAACCCTTTTGTTCTCATAATACCTGATAAAACAAATCTTGAAGGCAAGCTTTGATGTTTTAACGAGCAACACAATAACCCTTTATTTGTTCTCGATGAACATCATCACATATTCTTTTGCTAGTTACTTAGGCCATTGTAGTTCATGAATTCTGTTGTTTCGTATGACGATTCACACCAACAAATTCAATATCAAATACTTAAGAACCACATTGTTTAATAAGCAAAGAATATAGCCATAACATGTATATCATCTATATACTTAAACTGAACAATTCTAGTCTTTTCTTTTCTGTCATATATTTATGAGATTCTCTTTCAGTATTTCCTTTTCTGTTTGAAAGAATCTATCAACATCAATAGTGGAGTCATACATATGACACATAATCCAAAGCATGTATAATTAAATACCAATGTTTTTGGACTTGCACTTTGAAGTAGATCACCATCATCAAATGTTTGGTGTTCTTCCAAATTCCTTTCTTTAGTAATCTCTTGGTGTAGTAAATATTTTACCTACATCAAATATTCACCCTTATCATGGAATTATCCATGATCAAGCTACTTTTAGCTTATAACGGTGAATCATGAGTATAATGTTGCTCTCCAAATCCTTTTGGACGATTAGGACAACTAGTGTCTCCAACCTTTTGCAAATTCTCATCAAACATGAGAACATGACTTTTGCCATATTATACTCTATCATGTTGCAACCAAAACTTCGTTTCAGATATCACAATATCTTCCACACATCATGGTTTCTGAAACAACTCTTTCAGATCCTAGATAACCTTGATATTAGGAGAATCCTTTGAATATCAAGAATCATGGAGACAAACATGATACTTATATACTAACACTTGGAATTGTTACTCTTGATTTAATACTAATTATTAAACTTCATGGAGTAACCGGAACTTACTGAAAGTTTGCAATAGGACTTTTAAACTTTAGATTAACACTTCAAAACAATACGATACCAGTTCGTAAAGTAACTAACCAGAATTCTATAGTTATATCATCTCAATTATAACTAAGCGCAAGGTGGTAAACGGATGCCAATGACTACAACAACTATGCAAATTCACTTTGATTTAGTTTATGATAAATTGAGTTCTAATTAATAATTAAATTAATCTAGGTGAACTCCCACTCAAAACAATATCCCTCACATTGTTTTAGTGATCACACGAACCAAATCCACCACATCAAAACCGATCATCACGAGAGTTGATATAGCTTCAATGGCGAACAATCAACATGTTCATCATATCTACTATATGACTCATGCTCTACCTTTCGGTAATCCGTGTTCCTGAGGCCATGTCTGTACATGCTAGGCTCGTCAAGACCAAACCTTAGTTTCCGCATGAGCAAATCTGGCTTGCTCATGTTGTATACACTTGTAGATTCTAACACACCCGATCATCACGTGGTGCTTCGAAACAACAAGCTTTAGCAACGGTGCTAACTAAGGGTGAACACTTTATGACTTGAAATTCATGTGCATGAGGGATCATCTTATAATGCTACCGTCGTCTACTAAGCAATACAAGATGCATAAAGGATTAACATCACATGCAATTCATAATATGTGATATGATATGGCCTTTCTTCTTTGTGCTTCCGATCTCCATCTTCAAGCACGAACATGATCTCCATCATCACCGACATTGCATCAAGGTCAATGATGCTTCTCCATGATTGTCGTCCACCGGCTTCAACTATTACAACTACTTTGAATAGACACGCGGGTCTTAACATAAATTAAAGACAACCATATGGCTCCCGCGTTGCCAACTTACAATAAGGAACATTGCATACATCAAATATAATCACAATCATGGCCATATCACATCATCAGACACCTGCAAAACAAAGTTAGACGCCTCTACTTTCTTTGCATGTTTTACGTGGTTTGGGGCTTTCAATAAGTGTCGTTCTAACTTACGAACATGAACCACAACATTGATACTAGTATTGTTAATCACCGTTGTAAATTGGATCTTAACTATGCTAGGAGAAACAGTACCATAAAGCCACTTATGCAATACAAGTTGCATGTCAAGCATGGAGCAAGTCTCATGAACGATGTCATGTAAGGTTAGCCCGGGCCGCTTCATCCCAACATACCGCAAGATGCAAAGTATACAAGAAGCAATCGACAATAAAAGCATCAACGCCCACAATGACCATTGTGTTCTACTCGTGCAACAGATCTGCATATAGACACGGATCAGATACCACTGTAGGGGTTCGTAGCATGGAAAAAAAAATTTCTATCGCATACAAACAAACAAGCCAAGATCTATCTACTAGATTGTAGCAACGAGTCGATGGAATAACTTACCCTCGAAGATTCCAAAGCGGTTAACGAGAGCAGATTCTCGTGAGTGATGTAGTCGTACTCTTTCCGATCTCAAGATCGCGTAGACGATCCTTCCGGCTGCGTTAAAGCAGCGCTTCATGATCGATCACACGTGCGGTACTCGACGAAGACCTTCCTCTCCTTGTTCCAGCAAGCGGCGGAGGTTGTAGCACTCTCCTCGCGATTCCTAAGAAGACAACTGGCGGCGTGGTACCGGAAGTAGAGGGAGATCCCAGGAGGCTTTAAGCCGGAGCGAGTATGGTGGAGTATGAGAGAGAGATATTAGTGGTCTAGAGATTAGACACACCAATTAGAAGGCTCTAAACCGAAGGCTAGGGCAATTAGAAGCTCTAAACCAAAACGGCTCTAAACCGGAGATTAGAGGATAGGAACTTGTGTGTCTAGAGGAGGAGGCCCTGCCCCTCCTTTTATAGGTGGGAGGGGCGGCCAAGGGGAGGGGAGTCCCTCCCCAAGTCGGCCTTGGTTGGCGCGCCATCTTGGAGGGACTCCTCCCCCAAGTCGGTTCCAACCACCTCTTGCTTGTTTCCCACAGTTTCCTGTTTTAGCCGTTTGACTTTTCTGTTTGGGATTCAATTTAATCCTTTATTTGGAACAGCGAGAACACTTAGTACATGATGCAATCATTCCAATATGCAATGACACATTCATGTACCCTCCCCCCCAGTGCCTTGGACAATCGAACCTTCTAGAACATTCCCAATGAAAACACCAATCATTCCCGAACTCCGAAACAGGACTTTCCTTATATGAATCTTATTCTCCGGACCATTCGGATCACCTCGTGATATACGGATCCCATCCGAGACTCGAACAACATTCGGTCTCTTTCTCATAATACCATAACTACTCAAACAACGTCGAATCCTTAAGTGTGTCTCCTACGGTTCGTGAATTATGCGGGCATGATCGAGACACTTCTCGAACAATAACCAATAGAGGAATCTGAAATTCATATGGCTCCACATATTTCATTTCTGATTACTTTGCGATCGAATGAACCACTTACATACGATACCAATTTCCCTTTGTCTCACGATAGTTTACTTATCCGAGGTTATGATCGTCGGTATCTCTGCATACCTAGTTCAACCTCGTTACCGATAAGTACTCTTTTCTCGTTCTCGTGATATGTGATCCCTTGTGAGCCAGTCACATGCTTGCAAGCTAATTGGATGACATTCCACAGAGAGGGCCCAGAGTATATCTATCCGTCATATGGATGGACAAATCCCACTCTTGATCCATGTGTTTCAACCAATACTTTCCGAACACTCAATGCCACCTTTATAGCCACCCGATTCACGGTGTGGTGTTTGATGTCATCAAAGCATCCATCCGGTAAAGGTGATATGCATGATCTCATGGTCGAAGGAATTAGGTTACTATGTATCAGAAAGCATATAGCAATTGAACTATTGAAATGACTTGATCTTTATGCTACGCTTATCTATAGTAGTATGTCCATCACATCATTCTCCTAATGATATGATCCTGTTGTTAATAACATCTCTATGTTCATGATCAGGAAACCATGATCATATATTAACCAACAAGCTAGTTTATCAAGAGGCTTTACTAGGGACTCTTATTTTAGTTTACAAATCACACAAGTATTAATGTTTCCGGTTAATACAATTATAGCATTTTATGTAAACATTTATCATAAGTGTGAAGATATGATAATAACCACTTTATTATTGCCTCTTGGGCATATCTCCAACACGAGTTTGACCACGGTGCCCTGGAGCACATAAGTGCTCTGTATGATGCCACTGCGGGGGTCGAAGACCGCTGCAGTACCGTGGTCGGCTCGTTTGCCAAGGCCAAGGAGGTTCTCGGGTGCTTCTACAAGGAGCTCGTCCCCAAGGGCGTCGCCCTCGAGGATGTCGACTTGTTGGCGGATGCGCTGTCAGCCAAGGCGCCTGCGGCGTACAAACACAAGCATAAGGGCATATGCGCGTCCATGGGGCTGGAGATGGCCATGGCGTCTGGAGCGGAGCTGGATCTTCATCAGGTCACCTCCCAGATGCCGACGGCTCCCGACGGATCCGAGGTAGCCTTTGCCCTCTACGCTGCCCGCTGTAAATGCTATGGGCCAAAGCTGATTGACCTGATGGCAGAGTACGCGGTGAGGCAGCAGGGGGAGGCCAAGAGCAGGCAATCCCGCTCCGAGGCCACTCAGGATGCAGCTTCTTAGGCCTTGTAGTTGCAGGATAGCTTTCGTCTCTTTTGTTGTAATATATTTATGAACACTCCTTGTGCCATGCAGTGGCTTTTGCTGCATATAATGAATCTTCGAGCTGTTTGCTCATTCGTGCGTTTGTTCATATCTCTGCCTTCTGTTTCCTCTAGGGACTTTCGGGTGATGATCCCGTTGATACTTTGTCTGCGCCGCAGCTGCGGCCATCCTTGGATGATGCGTCGCAGCTTGTATTTCTTCGTGACCGCATCCATAGTCTTGAGAAAGAATTTCTTGGCATCCGAGGCCACGCGGATGTTTGGAAGTCGAAGGCGGAGAGAGGCGCCGCCAGAGAGGAGTATCTGATGGGGGAGTTGCGGCGTTTGGCCGAACAGCTTCAATGTGAGTTTCTTTGAGCTGCTGCTCATCTTTAGGATGCGCCTGTTGGCTTGTCATCTTACTTTGTAGGTGTTGCTGGTGCTAACCTTGTTACTAGGGAGGAAAAAGAGTGTGTTGCTGTTCGGATCAACTGCCTGACCCAGCAAGACATGGAGGCCGGCGGCTTTTTCTGGATGGACCGCGATCGTGCTATGGTCCTTGCAACTGTGCAGGATCGTGTCACGGGTGCTGCGGCAACTGAAGACTTCTTTGGCGTCAATTCTGCACTTCATGTTTCCCCTGGATGAGGCACCATCGACTCTCTGGGGCCTGCTGGCGAAGTTTCGAGATGTGCATCATGTCAGGGAGCTGGTGCGGCATCAGTTGGTTGCAGGGGTGAAGGCTGCGCTTTCCCTCGTGCGGCTGCATAGCCCTGATGTAGATCTTGTTGATGTTGCGGCTGGGGCGCCTCTTCGGCCAGATGGTGGCATGTGGGACATGCGTCCGCATTATGCGGCTGTAAGGCAGTATGTCGAACAAGTTGTAGATCTCTTTGAGCATCGTGCGCAGGTGATTCTTCAGGATAGGTAGGACCTATAAAAAGATAGATGTAAAACTTGTATGTATTTGACTAGGCGTGTTATGCCCCTTGATGTAAAGGTGGATTGTTTTTAGCACGTGGTTCTTTGTTTGTATGCATGCCCTTTTCGTTAGCCTGATGTGATCAGCTACTCAGGTGTACATGTGTTATCCTCAGCCGACGAAGTTGTGAGGTGAGGGGAGCCCCCGAGTGTGTTGTAACATGAAGAAAATGCGAATAAGATATAAATATTTGGGGCGAGACACTTAGCTTTATTCATATCGTAATGAGGAGGTACATTGTTCGGCTGAGTAGCCTTGGCTGAATAGCCTTACTGAAAGTAAAAGGAGTGGGGTAGCTAGGGGTAGAAGCGTTGCAGCTGTGCGACGTTCCATGGGTTGTAGTATGCGACTCCAGACTCCACGTGCTTGAGGCGATAGGCTCCACCTGTGATGACTTCGATGACGATGGAGGGTCCTTCCCAGGGTGATTCGAGCTTCTTCGGTCGCTCTTGCTTGAGTCGTAAGACTAGGTCTTGTAACATCCTAGCATTTAGGAACTAACGAAGGGTAGATTTAGGAATTTGGAATGTTGCATGCATTCATTTGTAAAAATGTGGGTAAATTTTTCGCCAAATAAAAAACCTAAAGTGATCAAGGTTTCTTTCATACTTTGAGATTAGGTTTAGTCTTAAAGGATGATTGCTATAGACTTTGATATGATCTTTGAGGATTATGTGTTTTGGGAAAATGAAAATTGAATCTAAAACTTGAGTGTTTGAATTATAAGTTAAATGATTTTTGAATAATGTTTGAATCTTGATTAAATTAAGAGCTAACCAATTTAAATCAAACTTTATTTAAAGAAAACAATTAAGAATATGAATATTTATTTCATATTTTCATTCAATAAATAAGTTACAACAATGTAACTTATTGAAATTATCCACAATCTTCACCATAGCAAATAAATAAAGAATAAGAATATTTCTTCATTGATAATAATATAATCTTGATTACAAAATAATAAAATGAAGATTAAAAAAGAACAAAACAAAAATTACAAAAGAATAAGAAGATTAAAAATGACTATTCCATAAATAAACCTAAGCTAAAATCTTGAATTCCAAGTCTGGTACCTGCAAAACAAACATAAATAAAAAAATAAAGAAATTTAGGGTTAGTAATGTTTTACTCTCAGACTTGTCAGTGAAGTGCACTGATCAAGATTCATAATTGAGCAATTCTATTAAAAGGGACAAGTTTCACCAATATGAAATAATGTATCTTTCATACTTTTAAGCCAGAAGTCAAATGACAACAAAGAGGGGCAAGTTTCACCAGACAAGTAAGTGTTCTCAGATAAAAAGTAACTTCCATTCCCTGAGCATATCCACAAGGTGCAGCAAGCACACATGCAGCACACACACCTAAATGCATGGTGTGTGTTGTCAGCACAGCAACAACAGGCCATACAAACAAAACTGCTCAGTACAGCCGTGGGAAGCACCCCAACACCATTTCTTGTTCATACACATCAAGCTCAGCAGCCAAACCAAACCACCAAAGATCAACCAAACATCACCAGATGGTGACATAAGGAGGGGGAAGGATCAGGTGGACAACAAGGCCAAGTCCAGGAGCTAGGAGGAGCAGGCTAGCTCAAGGTCAAGCAAAGGAGCTCAACAAAACAAGAACAACATCAGAGGTGAAGGACAGAATCTAATCAGCAAGATCAACATCACCACCCAATTCCATAATCATCAGTTTTTGTGGTGAGTATCATAAAACCATCACATGATCTAATCATATTATCTAGACAGAAGCATGTGTTGTTTTATGAAACAATCTCTCAATAATCACCCAAGTGAGGTGAATCTATCCTAGAGATTTCAAGTATAAAGATCAGAAAGCAAATCAAGCCAAAAGCACCAATCTCTCAGACCAGCCTCACAGAGTTTGGTGTTAGCATATGCAACTTAAATAATTCTTTATTTGTTCTTATCAGACCAGGGCACATCTCCCAGAGGGAGTAGCACCTCTAATCTTGCAAGTTACAAACAAACTATTTTCTCAACTAACTAGGACTTAAAATCCTAGAGCCTCATACCAACATCATAGGCAGGAGAGTTAAAAGAAGCTTTCATTTTATCTTGCCAGTATTAATCACAAGCATTGTCAGAGCTAAGCTCAGGAATAGGAACCAATTACTTGTGTGCCAGTTTATAATGGTATCACAAGGACAAATTCTAATGAGCTAATCCCAATCTTCACTTAGATTTCACAAATAAAAAGGACAGGCCACTAAATATCATCTTCCTGAAGCCAAATGCCAGGAATCAACATCAAACTCATCTATACATCCACCAAAAATCATTAACATGTAATGATTATATTCAGTATGTATATTATCATACAAGCCAACCATTATAAATTCAGTAAGCACTTACTGATAGAATCACTGTCAGTATAAACATCTTGATAGTGGAAAGTTCTCAGATCAACAACATTTCCAATTAGGGATTCCATAGCAACACTAACATTGGATCATAGTAAATTACCACTTGAAGAAGTCTGACAAGCCACTAGCATCACCAAAGCCAACTAAAAATAATGATCCACGGCAAACAATCATTTCTCATGCTCAAGGATGATCACCACTAGATCTAAATCATCATAGATATGATCAATAGAGGGATATGAACCCTAATCTGAACAAGAACCCTAATTAGGAGATGAACCCTAATCAGAACGTAGTCACTAGGCAAGGGTAGCCACTAGATACACACAGAGAGATTCATGGTGATAGAATGAACCAAGATCCACAGAGACAACTTACCCGGGGTCCTCGCTAACGAATTGAAGAGGAAGCAGATTGTCCGACGAGCCCGCGACGGCACAGGGAGCACCCCAGAGGGTGCCGCAACCTGCACCAGCCACGGCGGCGGCCACAGCAGCACACGAACACAACACCTCACCAAGGGAGAGCCCGCGGCGGCGGCCGCACTTTCCCCAAACTCTAGGGTTCGGGAACGGGGTGAACCTGGCCACGGGGAAGCCCCAGAGTCAAATTGAATAGGACCAGATGAACGAGCGTAGTCGCAAACCTTGCCCTGCACCACGGCAGCGGCCATGGAGGGCCACGGTGGCGGCCATCGCCAGCGGCGGCGCCAGAACCCCATGGGGTCGAGGGAGAGGAGGGGTGAGAACGAAGAAGAAACAGAGAGAGTGGGCTGGGTGGGCCGAAACCCCTCGGGGTGATGATTTTGACCCCGCCCTATTGGGCCACAGGGGCCCAATAAGCCCAAATGGCCAACCCAAGTCAATTGAAATCTGTTTTAATAAATAGGAAAAGACCAAAATGCCCCGAACTCAATAAAATTCTAGAAAATAAAATAAAATAAAAATACAAAAAATATAAATAAATTATTTTTGGATTCACAAAAATCCAAACTATCCAAATATAAAATTTTATTAACAATTTTGTAAATTATATATTACTTATGGAATTTTACAAAATTATTGAAAGATGATAAAAATAAATAAAAATCACTTTCATTATAAATTAATATTTTAGTATTTTAGAAAAATACTAAATAAATATTTAATAATAATTTTTAATATTTAAGTGATAATTCTTAGAAGAATTATTAAATCAATAAAAGTTAAATAAAAGGGAAATAAAATAAAAGAATACAATATTCTATTATTAAATATTAAAAAATTAATATTTATAAATCCTTTGCATGCCAAATTAAATGATGCATTACATTACTTTGCATAATCATTTTGCTTCTTTAAATATTGTCCTTACCAGGCAATAATGATGTTTTTGTAGACATAGAAGCTCAAGGTCCAGTGCAAGCATCAAACTCCACCACCTTGCCATCACAAGGCAAGTTCATCTCTTGCTCATGTCCTTTGAAGAGTCTTTATCAAAATATTTGCAAATTGTGTGTTATCATTTATACTAAAGTAAAAGAAAACACTATTTTCTAAGATACTAAATCTTAGATATCATCCTAAGTGATGATATGATGAAACAATAGAACTTAGGGTTCTAATTGCAATAATGATGAACAATTAGGGATTAATAACCCATGACATCAGTGATTCTAGCGTCGTATATTACGCTTAACCATGAGATTTGGAATGGGACGGAGAAGTCAGTTGTATCCTTTTCCTCTTGTATGGAGGCAAGACGACCTTAACGTGACATTGTGATTCCTTGTGTGGACCCAACATATGGGTGGGCACCCTTATGCCCCACACTTTTGGTGTCTAGATTATCTATGAATGGTGTTTAGGGAGATAGACCATGTAAATGGTACTAATCCGGGCATCACTAGGTCATAGAGTCTTTGGAAAATCATCAGGGTTTTAGCCTGCCCGAAAGGGGGCTTAACGAAGGTGAACTAGTGTGGCATCCCGCAAAACCACTGCTAGAAAATCGCGTTGAATTTGTGCATTGCATCGTCATCATCATGCATTGTTGCATAAAACTATTTTCGCAAAGCCTGTTTTGTTTTCTAAAAACGCCCCGTCTTGTTTTCAAAATTCAAACCCGGGTCGCCGGAATATCTTGTTGTCTATTGTTGGTTTGCAACCGGTGCGATTAAATTAAATAAAACTTTTCATTGTTTATAGTGGGGCAGTCAAACGGGCCGAATGACCCGAACGACCACCCCAGGATTTAAATCGGTCTAACCTAAATCCTTTTTACACCCAACCTATCCTACCCAACCCCTCTCCACCTCACCCCGACCACTCCCCTTGCGCCACATCAGCCCACCCCAACTCCCCACCAACCATCCTCTGCCACGTGGCCCCCTCTCTCTCCCTCTCTCAGACCACCACTCACCAAGTCCCCACCTCACCACACACACACACAGCGCGCGCAGCAGATCCCCACCCCGCTTGGCCCTCTCCCTGCGGCCCCACCTCCCCACACCGAGCCTCCTCCCACCTACCCCACTACTTCCCGGCCCGGACCCGCCTCCTGGCCCCACCGGCCCGCTTGCTCCTTCTCTCCTCCCACCCACGCGTCTTCCACGCCGCCTCCACCAAGACGCGCCACCTCCTCCTCCTCCTCCGGCGCCACACTGCCCTCCCGCTTCCCATCACGCCCGTCCCTTCTAGCCAGCCGCCGCCGACCCTGCGTCTCCCCGCCTCTGCCCCCCTTCGCGCGGTCGCCTTCTGCTTCTCCTCGGTCCAGCATCGCTCTGTCCGTCCGCTGCAGGAGACCGCGTCCTCGAGGCCGCCCATTCTGTGCTTTGCAGGTCATCGCCGGTATGGGACGATACCCTTTCAGATGTTGGTGTATCGGGGCACCCTCGGACCACCGTGTGTTTGGTGAATCTTATCCCCAAGCATGTCAACGCCAAGTTCAAGATCTGCGAGCCGTGTTTGCACATCCACACTGCTGCCTGAAGATCTACGCCAAGATTTCCACCCCGGACGCCAAGGCCTCCTTCACGGATTCCGATGATCGAGACCCGAAGATCCCGGAACTACAAGCTCTCCCTCACGGAATCCGAAGACCACGATCGCGGAGTTCGACGGCGACACGAGCGAAGCCCTCGAGCCCTCCTACACGGATCCGATGGCGAACCCTGAAGACCGTTTCCGTACCCGGACGATAAGGATACCGACGCGGAACACCGAGAACTCCCCCTGAACGCCATGATCGTCGACATGACCCGAAGGCCGCGAATGCGACAAGAACGGCAACGACCCGGAAGAATCCGATGCGCCCCGACACGAACCAAGTACTCCTTCCGAACGCCGAGCCCTCCGAGACCACGGATGCGCCAAGATCTACCTCCGTGGCCCGAGAACAATCCCGGAGTCTGAACCCCGCTTCCGTCGAACCCTGGACCCTGAGACCGAACCCCGAACCCCGGAACCCCAAGCTCGTCGAGCCCCCTCAATGTGTGACCTCTTATCCGAGAACCCTATTTTATAAAAGTAATAACAACTTGTTGCATATTAAATTGTCATCTCGCATGCATATCATTTGTTGGGGGCCTTATGCCGATTCACCTAATAATTAAATATGGGGCCCATATGCGGGCAAATCTAGTCTTATATTGGCCTCATTTAAACTTGTGTAGTGAACCGGTGCTATCTTTTGTCTTGATAAACAACATCTAAATTGCGGGGGTTTCTAAATAACTTGAACCGTTTAATTAATTGTCGGGACCCCGGTTCCGCTTAATATGACCTAATTGCACCGCACCTTGCCATGCCATGCATCATATCATAAGCATGCCGATCTTCTGCCGTTGTATTAAATATTGCATCCGGTGTTATTCTAGTGTTTTGCTTCTTCGCGGATAAGGCCGTTGAGTTGATGTGAGCTTCGCCCCGATCTTCGGTTGAACCTTCGACAATGTTTTCAGGCGAGCATCTCCCCATTTCTACCTATCTTACTTTTATAGTATTTACTTCCCTCCTGTTGATCTATTGCTATCTGTGTTGCGATGCTTTAGTTTCCGTACCTGTGATATACCGTGCAGCCCTATATTGCCTTTGACACATCCTATTACCTGTTGTTTGGTAGATAGCTGGACTTGCGCGTCGTAGTCGCTTGCTCAAGTGCTGTTGCGTGTCGTTCGGTGCCATAGTTGTTGATGTATTGCCGCAAGTTGATGTTGGAGATGATTCTAGTTTTACTTATCGTTCACTTTAATTCCTGTTTAATAACTAAAATTGAAGTAAGTAGAGGCATCGGTGGGTGATAGAAAATATTTGGTTTCCGAACGCCCACTTGTGTCCCGTAGGACCCCGAGTACTTGATACCTGTTCCTTGATTTATCGCGCTATCCACATCCGGGAGGTATATGGGACCCCCCTGAGCCAGAGCTTGATTCAGTCTTATTTCTTGGGGCCACAAACTAGTTTGAGGTTTTATTTATGATCATGTACTTATGCCATGCTACTTATGTATTTAAATTGTGCGACAGATAGCACATTGTATTGTTTAGGTCAGCGGAGTGATTACGCAGTATCGACACCCCGAGTTTTCGGGTTCCCAGTGGCTTACAGCCATTGACGCAAACCTTGAGTCCGTCTCGAAGCTTGCTTACTTCGTTGCGGGTGTACTCCAAGGGGTGGCCCCCTGAAATATTTCTGAATCCTGTGATTGTTCAGTCGTGAAAGCCTCGTTGGGTTTTGATTTGGTTTTTCCGAGGTTGATCGAGCGTGTGTTGCTATTGGTGCACCCCGGTAAAACTTTCTCAAAGCCGTGTCCGTGGATATGGACGACTTGGAGCACAGTATCTCGATCATAGACAAGCATAACTAAAGTTTATTGCTGTAAATTTGACTTTATAATGACTAGTAATCAGCTTCACTGTAATGGAATGGCTAATTAATACTGCCCACAACTGCTTGTTTGGAGTGTCGCCATACCATTGTACTGACTAGTAAGTATTGCAACTACAACGGAATGGCTGAATAAAAGTACCAACAACTGCGGGGGTTCGGGAATTACATCATGCTATCTGTATCTGATTAGTAATTGCTGCAACTACAACGGAATGATTAACTAAAATGGCCCCGCTTTTTTATCGACGGTTATCTATACCGACTAGTAATTGCCTGAACGATAACCAAATAAGTAAACCGCCAACGTGTGAGTTCCTCGGTTGACTTCCTCGTTTGGTCTCGAGGGGAAACGCCAGATGGGTTTGTTTGATGATAGTATCGGTTGGATCCGAATAGGTCTCCTTACCTCTCTCGATAGCCGCCATTGTATCGAGTCTCTATAGGTTGTTTAGTGCATGTCGCCGCCGCCACCACCATACCTATGTAGGCGAGGACCGCCAATTCTAGCCTCGCCGTATCGCCTCGATCGACGCCCTTCTTTTCCTTTGCCCTTTCGGCACCCCTTTGTTTAAGCAGGTTTTGAGATCGACGTTAGCGGGGTTACCCTTCCGCTTGGCTCGCGGGTTATGGACGCCATTGGTTGTTCTTCCGGGCTCTTAGCCCCATTTGCATCTTGTCCGTAGCTGGACGCTATATCGTTTTCAAGGTGATTTGGATCTTTGTATATTATATCTGTATTCTTGACTCATGGAGACGCTTGTATATATATCTGTTCTGTGGGTCCCATCGAGGACTGTTGTGTAATGTTATTACTTCGTTTTCCACCCGCACGAAAGTGCCTGGTGGGCACCTTTGAATCGTTTCTATGCGGGTTGGCGGGTTTCGCTAAAACTTGCATAGGTCCGATTCTGAGGGTGTTACAACTAGCCGAAGGATCGTGTAGACATATGAGGTCGCGGAGAGGGCAGTGATTCGCTTGGACCAACTACTAGGCCCCACATCATGGAACTGTGGACGGGAAAGTACGCCCGTTTGTGCAATAAGGAGTTGATCTCTCATGGGAAAAGTAACGCACCTCAGCAGAGTGTAAGAACTTTAACTTGTTACTCCCTGTTCCGGGAAGGAGCTACGAACGTGGCAGGAAAGGAACTCCATGAAAGTTCTGGTCAACCTGTGAAGGCTGATGGTCATAGATTTTTATAATAAAAACAATCTTTGAAGAAAGATTTACGAAAATTGCATAATGACAAAGACTGATAGTCCGAGGTGGTAGATAGAGCATCAAACTTCCTAGCTTGCATATAATGAACTTGTTGGGTAACGATGTTACTCATCCTTTCCTTTAAATCCTTGCTTAGACTCTGAGAATCCCGAAGGCACTCCAATGTACGCATCTGAGAATCAAGAGGAGGTCTTCTATGAAGAGCCCAACTTGTATGGAGCCGTAGAAGGGGAGGATTACGACATCGTCTACGAAGGAGAGTTCCAGGAGTCAGAATAATTACTATAGTTCTAGTAACCACTTGAGCCGAGCATCATGAACAATATATAAAAATAAGTTGCTGAGCTCAATTTGGAGTTTAAGTTTTTAAATTTGAAACTTCCGCTGAAACACTTATATTTTGGTTTGTAAGTTTAATCTTTTGGAAGTCTTGAACTTCCGGTATTGTAATAATAATAACGTGTGTATGTTTGTAATATGGACCCGCAATGTCTCTGTTGTACCACTCTAAGGGATGTGATATTTACAGAACGGTGTTCTATGGATGTCATGTCAACGACTATAGTGTACACGCATGCAGTGGTATGTTGGGTCACCGTAGGTCTCCTTCGACGAAGGACCTTGGACGCAGCCGACGGATGTGATAGTTGCGGAGGCTCTGCTGATAGACCGCCGATCGGGCCGCGACTATGTCCCGTGCCTCGTCGAGTGTGTCGACGGCGTCTTCGAGTGTGGTCGTCGATTTGGCTTCACTATAGGCGACGACCCGTGGGGCTCTGTGGCGTACTTCTGCATGCAACACAGCTTTGGCTCCATGCACCATGAAGAAAGGCGTGTAGCCGGTTGAGCTATTTGGCGTTGTGCGCAGGATCCAGAGGACGGAGGGTGGCTCTTCTGGCCAGGCTCCCGCAAGTCGCTGAAGTAGGCTCATCAGGCGTTTCTTGATGCCGCCGCCGACGTGGCCGTTGGCCTTTTTGACCTGCCCGTTCGTTTGTGGGTGCGCCACTGAGGCGTATGTTATGTTGACCCCGAGGCCTTCGCATAAGTCCTGGAATTATTTGGAGATGAAGTTTGACCCGTTGTCGGTGATGATGTTGTGCGGCACGCCGAACCTGTAGACTATGGATTGGAAGAACTTAACGGCGGCCTTTCCCTTTTGATTGGTAACGGGCATGTCCTCAACCCACTTGGTGAATTTGTCGACTGCGACCAGGAGGTAGACGTGGCCTCCTTTCGAGGACTTGGGCAGCTTGCCGATCATGTCGAGGCCCCATTGGGTGAAGGGCCAGGCCAAGGGTATGGGTCTGAGCTCCGATCCTTATGCATGCGATTTATCTGCGAACCACTGGCACCCATTGCATCTTCGGAAGATGTCCTTGGCATCGTTCATGGCCGTTGGCCAGTATAATACAGCTCGTAGAGCTTTGGCGACAAGGGCACGGCTGCCCGCGTGATGGCCGCAGATGCCTTCATGGATGTCTTGGAGGATAGTTTTGCCGTTACCTATGGTGACGCACCTTTGGAGTACACCCGAAATGCTGCGCTTGTACAGCTCACCATTGATGATGGTGAAGGCCTTGGACCGGCGAGATATGCGCCGGGCATCTGTCGGGCTGTCAGGCAGCTCCCCGTCTATCAGATATCGGATGTATGGCTATGTCCATGTTTCTTCGACTGCCATGACCTGCATCAGGTTGACCACTGCGACCTCTGTGTCGAGCTTTTCTGGTCCTTCCTATCCTTCGGGTAGTGTAGCCCCCGAGTGTTCTGCTTCTTCGGGTCATCCCTTGGGGAATTTCCGCTTGATGGATGGCATGCAGATTTGTTCGAGGAACACACCTGGTGGCACCTACGCGTAGGTGGAGCCGATGTTGACGAGTCTGTCGGCCTCTTCATAGCTTTCTCTTCCAACGTGCCGAAGATCGCAGTCGTCAAAGTCTCCTTCGAGTGAGTTGTAGAGTGTGCGGTACGCAATCATGTTGGCAGCGTGTGCGTCAAACTCATTCATTGTCTGCTGGACGACGAGGTTCGAGTCGTCGTAGATGACCAGGCGCGTCGCTCCGCAGATCTTGGCCATCATCATGCCGTGGATGAGGGCCTCGTATTCGGCTTCGTTGTTGGAAGCTCGAAATTTCATCCGGAGGACGTACTTCATCTTGTCGCCCTGCGGGGAGGTCAGTATGACCCCGGCTCCTGCTCCAGCCTCACGCTTGGAGCCATCGAAGTGCATCGTCCATGACTGTATCATGTCTGGGGTGTTCGTCAGCTGCAGTTTCATCCAGTGGACGAGGAAGTCCGGAAGGACATGAGACTTGATCGCATGGTGCTTCTCATAGACTATGTCTAGAGGTGACAGCTCGATGCCCCACAGGGCCACGCGTCTTGTGGCCTCCGGGTTGTTCAGGATGTTGTTCAAGGGTGTTTCGTTGACGACTATCACCTGATGCTCCTAGAAGTAGTGGCTCAACCGACGAGCCGTCATGAACACGTCGTAGCCGAGTTTCTGGTAGTGAGGGTACCTCTGCTTTGTCGGCGTCAATACCTCGTTGAGGTAGTAGATTGGGCATTGGACCCCATGGGTCTTGCCATCTTCGGGTCGTTCTACCACGACCACGGTACTTACCACCTAGTGTGTAGCTGCTATGTAAAGCAGTAGAGGCTCGCGCTCCCTTGGCGTGACCAAGACGGGCG
The DNA here is from genome assembly GCA_030063025.1 of Avena longiglumis. Taxonomy (NCBI): domain Eukaryota; kingdom Viridiplantae; phylum Streptophyta; class Magnoliopsida; order Poales; family Poaceae; genus Avena; species Avena longiglumis. Next base: position 525,924,027 of record CP125975.1, read on the forward strand.
AGGTGGAGAGCAACCGCTTCAGATCTTCGAATGCATCGTCCGCTTTAGGCGTCCACTCGAATTTGTCTGCCTTGCGTAGCAGCTGATAGAAAGGAAGGGCTTTTTTGCCCATGCGGCTGATGAACCTGCTCAACACCCCGATTCGCCCAGCGAGCTGTTAGACGCCTTTGAGGTTCTTCGGCTTCTCCATGGCCATTATGGCCCGGATTTTCTTCGGGTTCGCCTTGATCCCTCGCTGGGAGATGAAGTAGCCTAGCAGTTGCCCAGATGGGACGCCAAAGGCACACTTTTCTGGGTTTAGCTTGATCTTGTATCGATCAAGGTTGTCGAACGTCTCGCAGAGATCATCGATCAGTGTCTTGGCCTTCCTTGTTTTGATTACTATGTCGTCGACATAGACTTGTATGTTGCGGCCGATATGGTCTTTCAGGCATGCCTGCATGCACCACTGGTACATGGCACCTGCGTTCTTTAGCCCGAAGGGCATTGTGTTGTAGCAGAACACTCTGAACGGCGTGATGAATGCCGTTTTCTCCTGATCTTTGACCTTCAGTCGAATCTGATTGTAGCCTGAGTAGGTGTCGAGGAAGGAGATCTTCTCGCATCCTACAGTCGAATCGATGATCTGATCGATTCGAGGGAGAGGGAAGTGATCCTTCGGGCAGTGCTTGTTCAGCGATGTGAAGTCCACGCACATCCACAGGATGTCCGTGTCCTTTTTGGGGACCATCATGGTGTTGTCGAGCCACTCGCTTTCCTTGATCTCCCTGATGAAATTGGCATCGAGTAGTTTGTTGACTTCGACTCCGATGGCTTCAGCCCGCGGCTCGGACAGTCGTCGGATGGACTGCTTGATGGGCTTGGCGTCTGGAAAGACGTTAAGTGCGTGCTCGGCGAATTCCCTGGGAACTCCTGGCATGTCCGCATGAAATCGGGCGAAGATTTCCCAGCGCTCACGGAGGAATTCGACGAGCGCGCTTTCCTATGCAAGACTGAGGTCATTGGCGATCAGCGCTGTCTTGGAGGCGTCCGTTGGGTGGACTTGCACCTTCTTTGTGTTGATGGTGGAGTCGAAAGACATGTCGGGTGCGTTCTGCCTTGCAACTGGGGTGCCCCGTTGTCTGTCACTTCTCGGAGCCTTATGAGCTCCTCCTGCATGCCGAATGACTCGGATATTCTGTTGAAGTCCCTGTCACAGTGATCCGATCGGGTGAAGCTCCCGTGGACCGTGATGACGCCCCTGGGTCCTGGCATCTTGAGTAGCAGGTATGCGTAGTGCGGTACTGCTAGGAACCGTGAGAATGCCACGCGCTCGAGGATAGCGTGGTATTGTGATGGCCAATCCACCACTTCGAACTCGAGTCGCTCGCACCGAAAGTTATCGGGCTTGCCGAAGATGACGTCGAGCCATATCTTTCCTAGGGGAATATGCCCTTCCCTGGGACGATGCCGTGGAACGTTGTGTCGGATTGTTCTAGGCTACACAGCGGGATCCGCATCGCTGCTAAGGTGCTGGCGAACATCAGATTAATGCCGCTGCTATCGTCCATGAAGACATGGCTCATATTGAACCCTCTGATATGCGCCTCGAGCACCAGGGCAACATGACCTGGGCGAGGGACCTGGCGGGGGTGATCCGAACGGCTGAACATGATGCAAGACTCCGAACCACTGAGGTACTCAGGGATGGCGGGTGGAGCGGTCACAACCAGATTGACCTGGCGGGTGATTTTCTTTTGCACCCTAAATGTTGGGCGCCCTTTTTGGATCATCAGTGATCCGTTTGGCACGGAGTACCCATTTCCGCCATTGTTCTGCGCAGGTGCGATTGGATGATTCGAAGGTCCCATGGGTGGTGGTGGAGGAGCTCCGTGGGCGATGTCACCTGGTGCGGGTGCATTCCCATACCCAGGGTTTGGGGCTTGTTGCCTCATCTGGGACATGCTCTCACTGGGTTTCTGGAACTCGCGGCAGTCCTTGAGCATGTGGCTTGCCTTATTTTTACCATCCTGCTTGTCGATGTAGAAGTGGATGGTGCATGGACCCAACAATTTGTCGTATGCCGAGGATCCATCGTCGCGGCCGCGGCGTTTCCATGACTGCGCTAGGCGTCCTCCATCGCGGAAGTTGTTTCCACGGTATCCGCCACTGTTGTGGGTGCCTTCACTGCGGCGGTTGGCGTAGCTAGCCGCGACCATGTCGGGTCCGTCGCGATCGTCATAGACGCGTGATCTTCTCTTGCTACGGCGTTCACGTCGACGGCCGTGGTCATCTTCTTCCTCCGAGTGTGCTCGGTGGACGGAGTCCACGCCATCTGCCCACCTGTTGGCGATGTCCATGAGGTGGTCGAGTGTCTTGGGCTTGACGCGACCAAGTTCTTCTTGAAGTCCTGGCGTTTGACGCCATCCTTGAAGGTGTCGATCGCTCTCTTCTCAGAGATGTGCGCCGCAGAGTTCTTGGTGTTGGACCAGCGTAGTATGTATGAGCGAATGGATTCGCCCGTTCGTTGGGTGCAGGCTCGTAGCTCCTCGATCGAGGCTAGCCTCTTGCTGGTGCCCTTGAAGTTTCGGATGAAACTGTACGCCAGTTCCTCCCAGCTTCGGATGGATCCCGAGGATAGGTTGCTGAGCCAGATCTGGGTTGCGCCTGTCAGCTGCAGCTGAAGGCATTGCAGGGCGGTGTTCTTGTTTCTGCCGTGTAGCTTGACGGACGACAGGTGGTCGTTGAGCCACGCCTTGGGGTCCTGTGTGCCGTCAAACTTCGGAGTGTCCGAAGGAAGCTTGAAGTTCCGCGGCATCCGCGTCCGCCGGACGGATCTACTAAAGCATCGAGCTCCACAGAGTTCTCCTTCATCGTCGTCCTCCTCGGATTCGGACGAGCATACGCGCTTGGCGCGTGCTTTGTCGATCTTGCGTTGGGTGAGCTCGCTTCGAGCATCGCAATCGCGGATGCGATGTCGCGAGATCTTGTGCCTTCGAGGTAGGTCGTGCTCTTCCTCGTCGGATGAAGGTGTGGGGCTGCGGTTGAACCTCACCGCAACCTTCTTTTTTGGCTCCACAGGAGCTTCTCCGTGGAGCGCAGCTCCAATGAGTCCGAGTCCGGTTAGTGCGGATTTGTGCATGGCCCTTTTCGGGTCCCCCACCGGAGGTGGATGGGACACGTGGTATATGGTGGCTGCCATGATCGCAGCTTGCAGCGTCTTCGGGATGATGTTGCCGTCGGCATCCATCTCCATGAAAGACGTGTTGAGGGTCCGTGCCACCTCGCGACGTGCAGTGGGGTCCATGTTCTCCATGCGAGAACGGTGCTTGTTGCCGTGGTTGCCGTGCGAGCTGGAGCCGCCCATGGCGGAGAGCGCAGCTCGCCGCGCACTGGACTCTGAGGCCGCTTGCTTGCGCTTGTCAAGCACTTCTTGCATCCTCACCTGCTTTTTGTGCTCTTCGACGAGGAGCAGGTGGTACGCCATCAGTAGGTCCCGTGAGGCACCCATAGGCAGGATCTTGTTGCCTGCCACGGCTTCGCGTGCTTGAGCTCATCCTTCCTCGCTGAGGTGGATTACCCGATTGGGATCGGTGTCCTCCTAGTTGGGCGGGGGGGACTGGTTTCTCCTGTTCTTGCCGTTTCTACCCTGCGGGTTGTGTTCCTGATCTACGTCGCTCTAGATGACTGTGGAGCATTGGTAGCGCTCGTAGATCGGATCGCTGCTGCCGCAGCTTTCGGATCCGGAACCGTAGGTCCCTTCCTCCGATGGTGGATCGCACATATCTGAGTTGCAGCTGCTGCTATCATAGGACTCATATGTCGATGGCGATGTGCATAGCACGAGATGCGGAGACCATGAAACGGGCCTGATCAATGGCAGGGGCACCCGCTCTGGGAGACCGAGAGTGCCGGTCTGCCCCACCTGGAAGCAGAAGCTCCCGAATAGGATCTCGAGCCCGTCGCCAACAGGCTCGAAGTCCTTCAGAGTGGCTGGCGAGTGGGCGGTGAAGTCAAAAGCGCCGAAGAGGAGATGGCTCTCCGTCGTCGAAGAGTTGTAGATCGCTTTGGTTGGGACCGTCACGATCGCACAATCAGCGCCCCCATTTCCCACAGACGGCGCCAATTGACGAGGTTTAATCTCGTCAATGCCCATTGTTATGAGCTTGGGTTTTGGAGAAGATGGGGATGTTGGAGATCACGGAACGGTTAGCAAACAAGCAACACGGGGACACGAGGTTTACCCAGGTTCATGCCCCCGGAGGGAAAACCCTACTCCTGCTTGTCTGCTCTTGATTACGACGGAACCGTAAGTTGTAGGGGTGCGCAGATGCAATCTGGCGTGGAGGTGTGTATGTGGTGGTATGAAGTGCCCTCCTAGCCTTTATATAGAGATAGGCAGGTCCCAGACACAGATCGAATCGGTTACAGGTTTTAGGGTTTGCCCCTTTGAATATTCTATCTACTCTAGTCTTGCTCTCCAAGGATCCGAAGACATCCTGGGCTTGGGCCACCCAAAAGTCTTCATGGGATGTGTATATTCTTGTGGGCCTTCCTTGGGCTGGACCAGGTATGCTAAGGTCGTGTACTCGTGGGATATAACCATGTCAATGGTTGTATCTCCTCCTTGTGCTTTTATGTATAGATCTTGTGATCTCCGTTCATGATCAAGATCTAATCTATTTGTAATCATGCATGTTGTGTTTAGGGGGATCCGATGGATATTGAGATTACTATGTCAGATTGATTAATGGTTTTGTCTATTTGATACTATCATGTCTGTGTTGTTTGTGATCTTGCATGATCTCCGTTGTTAGTAGCTATCTTGGCCAAGTAGTTGCTAGTGACTCCAAGAGGGGGTATTTATGCTCGATAGTGGGTTCATGCCTCTAGTTTCCAAGGGAAGTGACAGAAATCTCTTCGGTTGTAGATGTGTTGTTGCCACTAGGGAGAAAACAACGGTCTCTTATTCATGGAACAAGTGGATTGTTTACCTTACACACTTGGCTTAAAGAAGTTGTCTGTTGCTTGCAACTTAATACTGGAGGGGGTTCGGATGATAACCTGAAGGTGGACTACTAGTCATAGATGCAGTTGGATGGCGGTCTATGTATATTGTTGTATTGCCCAATCGAATCTCATAGGATCTTTTTGTCTGCTATTGCATTGTTATGCCTTGCTCAGTTCCTGTCAATTGCCCTGCTGTAATTTGTTTACCCTTCATGTCATGCTGTTTATCTAAGGAGAGCACCTCTAGTGAACTATGGACCCCGGTCCAATCTTTACCATTGATACATCTTCCACTTTTACTATTTACTTGCTGCAAACCACTTTCACCTTCCACACCATACAGTTAATCCTTTGTTACAGCAAATCGGTGAGCTTGATAACCTCACTAATTCGTTGGTGCAAAGTCTTGAGTTTGTGTTGTACAGGTTTCCACATTGCTTGCAACACGTTTGAGACGTTTCCTTCCTCCTTCTGGTTCGATAACCTCGGTCTCTACTGAGGGAAACTTGCTATTGTGCTGCATCAATCCTTGCTCTTGGGGTTTCCAACGAAGCGTCCCACGACAACACTGGGTGCGCGCATCAACACCATATTCCATTCATCCAGGAAGTACCAAGATATACATGGATTTGAAAGAATTATTCTGGTGGAATAACATGAAAAGAGACATTGCAAAATATGTGTCGGAATGGCATACTTGTCCAAGGGTAAAAGTTGAACATCAAAGTCCAGCAGGACCGTTACAACCTATGGGAATTCCAGAGTGGAAATGGGAGGAAATTGGTATGGATTTCATCACAGGATTACCCATGACACCAAAACGGAAGGATATGATATGGGTGATTGTTGATAGACTCACTAAGAGTGCACATTTTATTCCGGTAAATCAGAAAGATAATTCCGAGAAGTTAGTAGAAGTATATGTCAAGGAGATAGTAAGTAAGCACGGAGTGCCCAAGAAGATCGTATCTGATAGAGGATCTGTGTTTACTTCAGCATTTTGGAAACAATTACATGAGACACTTGGTTCAAAGTTAGATTTCAGCACTGCCTATCATCTAGAAACCGGGGGTCAGACTGAAAAAACCAATCAAATATTAGAAGACATGCTTAGGGCTTGTGCATTAGATTTTGGAGGTTCGTGGGAAGATCATCTACCATTGGCAGAATTTTCCTACAACAACAGCTATCAGAGTAGTCTGAAGGCAGCTCCCTATCAAGTACTCTATGGAAGGAAATGTAGATCACCAATATGTTGGTATGAGCCTAGAAGTAGCAAGGAATTTGCACCATACTATATCAAGGAAAGGCAAGATATCATCGATAAAATTAAGGATAGATTGAAAATAGCTCAAAGTAGATAGAAAAGTTATGCTGATCAAAGTCGGAGATCATGGCATCCTGAAGTAGGATATATGGTATATCTCAAAGTAAGCCCAATGAAAGGAGTTAAGAGGTTCAGAGTTAAAGGAAAATTGAGTCCCATATATATATGACCATTCAAAGTACTGAGCCGAAACATGACTATAGCTTATGCTTTAGAATTACCACCAAGATTAGCTCAAGTTCACAATGTTTTCCATGTATCACAACTCCGCAAATGTCTTAAGGTTCCTGATGATGCAATCACACATCAAGAGGTGGAATTACAAGAAGATTTAATGTATGTTGAGAAACCCTGTAAAATTCTGGAAGAGAACTGGAAAAGATTGAGAAACAGGGAATCAAGTATTGCAAAGTACAGTTGGAGCATCACCCTAAGAGGGAAGCCACCTGGGAGAAAGAGGATGACTTAAGAGAAGCCTATCCAGAACTATTTAGGTACACTTCAGCAAACTTCGGGACGAAGTTTAATTTAAGGGGGGAAGTCTGTAACATCCCAGCATTTAGGAACCAACGAAGGGTAGAATTAGGAATTTGTGCATATGCATGCATTCGTCTGTAAAATGTGGGTAAATCTTTCACCAAACAAAAAACCTAAAGTGATCAGAGTTTCTTTCACTCTTTGTGTTTAGGAATAGATATTGAGAGTGATCGTTATAAATTCTGACATGATCTTTTTGGATAAGTGTGTTTTGAAGGGGAGAATCTGAATTCAAATTTGAATTTTGAACTTATATTTAAAGGTTAAGAATTGTTATTTTTAAAATGAATTTTAAACTAATTTAGTAATATCATTTGTTATAATAATGAGATAATAATAAATAATAGAATTCAAAGTAAAGTAATTTAAATAAGAAATGAATTCTTATTCTTTATCTTTATTACATAAATAGTTTGCAAACAGGACCTCATTCCATTAATGGAGAGGTTCATTACAGTAAAGAAATATCAACAATTGAAATTTAAATAATAAACAGTTACAATATTATTACAAAAAAGAGTAAAATAAGTTATTACAAAATCTTTACAGATGAGTCAATAAAGATTACAATGAAAATCTACTTATCTATCTAAACCTATACTAAATCTTGAAACACCAAATATTTTACCTGCAACAAAATTTAAAATTGACAAAAAGGAAAATAAAAGGTTGGTTGTGAGAATACTCTTAGTAGAGAGCAGTGAGGTGCACTGCTCATATTACATCATTGAGTATTAATACAGGGGCAAGTTTCACCAATATGAAAGAATTGTTCTTTCATAATCAATAAGCCACAATATAGATTTTAACAACAAGTAAGAGGGGAAAGTTTCACCAGGAGAGTTAAATGTTAAAAGATCAAAAGGTAAAACACCTCATCGATTTGATCCAAACTATGTACCAAGCACATAGGCAGCACACTCACCTAAATGCATGGTGAGAGCTATCAACACAGCAGCTGTTACTCAAGCACAAGGAAAGAGCTCAGCCGTGGCAAGGCTCATAGCAGCACATTTTCACCTTCCAACACCAAACCAGGAGCACATTAAGCTTAGTAAGAGCCAAGAAAATCATCTGCTCAACCACACACAAGATCATCCTAGTACCACCAGATGGTGACATAAGGAGGGAGTGGATCAGGTGGACAGCAAGGGCAAGGTCAAGGCCAAGCTTATAGGAGCCAGACGGTGAAGGGCAAGATCAAGGCCAAGTTCACAGGAACCAGAAGGAGAAGGACAAGATCAAGTTAGCAGCACCATCAGCAAGATCCAGTCAACTAAATCAACAAGCCACAACACCAGCCAAATCAACTGTTGTGGTGAGTGAAATAAAACCATCACATGATCTTATTATCTTCTCTAGACTAAGATTCACGCGCTGTTTTATATCTAGATCTCTCAGAAATCATCCAAGTGGGGTGAATCCATCATAGATGATCTTTTAAATAAAGAGTACACTTAAATTTTACCAATCAACCAGGATCTCAGACCAGCATCATAGATCCTGGATATGATAGTCAAATCATACCAACATGTACATATCATAGCTAATAAATTCAGGTCACATCTCCTAGTGGAGTAGCACCTCAGAATTCACAAATCTTATGAACCAATATAAATCTGTGAGCACCCAACCATCTTAGCCAAGAGGATTCAAGATCCAGTAACCAATGATAATCCCAAAACATTTCTATAAAGGACAACAAGATAGGAAACTAGTTCCTATGCCTCAGACCAACATCACAGGCAGACAAGTTTAAGGAGAAGATTCCAACTTAACTTTGATTCAAATCCAATACTAAGCCCAACAGAATCAAGCCAATAGTAGAACATAAACTTGTGTGCCATTTAAAGATGGTGTCACAAAGTTAGGTTCTAAATCAAGCAGAGCCATTATTGAGCTTGCATAATTAAATCTATAATATCATCTTCCTAGAACCAAACCAGGAATCATTATCAAGACTATACTCATCCACATAATTAAGGTATCACTATAATCATATTACTACCCTACTTCTAAATCTCATCTCACAAGTGAGATCTCAACAATTCAGTGAGTAATCACTGATAGAGCTAGTGTCAGTACTAATGTATTGACAGTAGATGAATCCACAAATCACCAACACCACTAGTTAGATTCCACAATAACATTACCATATTGGTCATGCTCAACTACCAACTAGAATCAACACTACAAAGCCACTAGCATCATATATGTTGGAGATATGCCCTAGAGGCAATAATAAAAGTGGTTATTATTATATCTTTGTGTTTATGATAAATGTTTACATTCATGCTATAACAGTATTAACCGGAAACATTAATACTTGTGTGATTTGTAAACTAAATTAGAGTCCCTAGTAAAGCCTCTTTATAATACTAGCTTGTTGGTTAATAGATGATCGTGGTTTCCCAATCATGAACATTGAGATGTTGTTAACAACAAGATCATATCATTAGGAGAATGGTATGGTGGACATACTCCTATAGATAAGCGTAGCATAAAGATCAAGTCATTTCAATATTTCATTTGATATAAGCTTTCTGATACATTGTAACCTAATTCCTTCGACCATGAGATCATGTTAATCACCATCACCGGAAGGATGCTTTGATGACATCAAACACCACACCGTAACTGGGTGGCTATAAAGGTGGCATTGAGTGTTCGGAAAGTATGTGTTGAGGCACATGGATCAAGAGTGGGATTTGTCCATCCATATGACGGATAGATATACTCTGGGCCCTCTCGGTGGAATGTCATCCAATTGGCTTGCAAGCATGTGACTGGCTCACAAGGGATCACATATCATGAGAACAAGAAAAGAGTACTTATCAGTAACGAGGTTGAACTAGGTATGCAGAGATACCGACGATCAAAACCTCGGATAAGTAAACTATCGCGAGACAAAGGTAAATTGGTATCGTATGTAAGTGGTTAATTCGATCACAAAGTAATCGTAGAAATATGTGGGAGCCATATGAATTTCCAGATTCCTCTATTGGTTATTGATCGGAGAAGTGTCTCGGTCATGTCCGCATAATTCACGAACCGTAGGGAGACACACTTAAGGATTCGATGTTGTTTAGTAGATATGGAATGTTAGTAGGGATACCGAATGTTGTTTGGAGTCTCGGATGGGATCCGGGATATCACGAGGAGATCCGGAATGGTCCGAAGAATAAGATTCATATAAGGAAAGTCCGATTCCGGAGTTCGGGAAAGATTCTGATGTTTTCATCGGAGAGGTTCTAGAAGGGTCTAGAAGGTTCACCGGACCGAAAGGGGAATGGTCCATGAATGTGTCATGGGTAAGTGGAATGATTGGATCATGTCCTAGGTCACTTGGTGTGAGCATTTGCAAGAGAGAATTAAAGCTCTAAATTGAAAGTCAAACGAGAAGTTTGAAAAGTCAAATTTGAACAATGGTTCCCTAGTGGAAGAAGAAACAAGTCCTTCTCTCAATCTGACTTGGGTTTGGGTTTGGATTCAAACCCACCCTCCCAAGGCTTCCCCCCTCTCATAAATAGAGGGGGAGGGCTGCCCCAAAACACCAAGCCCTAGCCCCTCCACACCCGCACCGCCGCCGCCAAGCCGCCGTCGTCGCCCTAGCCGCCGCCAACACCTCCTCACGGTCTTCTAAACCCTAGATCTCCAGGAAACCCTAGATCCACCATAACTCGCATCGGCTTAGGCGAAGCCCTGCAGGATCTTCCCTCTACTTCCGACACCACGCCGTCGTGCTGCCAGAATCGCGAGGGAAGAACTACAATCTCCGCTGCCTGCTGGAACAAGGGAGATGAAGGTCTTCATTGAGTACCGAACGTGTGACCGACTACGGAAGCGCTGCCGGAACACAGCGCCGGAAGGATCGTCTACGCGATCTTGAGATCGGCAAGTGTACGACTACATCATCCACGAGAATCTGCTCTCGTTAACCGCTTTGGAATCTTCGAGGGTGAGTACTCTAATCGACTCGTTGCTACAATCTGGTAGATAGATCTTGGCTTGTTTGTTTGCGTGCGATAGATTTTTTTCCATGCTACGAACCCCTACAATATAATCAAATGAGAATAGTGAGAAATTAATTGTAATTGATCACAATCCTCATTAGGCACCACCACTAATTCCAGTTCATCATGTACAACTAAACAGAGGGAGAAACCCTAGAAAAGGATATGAACCCTAATTAGGGGTGCACAACTGAGACACATAACATATCTTAGGAGGGACAGAGGACAAACAATCACAAGGGGGAAATCAAGATCAACTCACCAAAGGTCCTCGCTATAGTTTATAAGAGGAAGCAGAGAAGCCGACGAGCACACGGCGGCACGGGGAGCACCCAAAAGGGCGCTGCAACCCGCACCAAGCCAAGGTGGCGGCCACAACAGCATTTGAGGTCGAGCAACACCACCACAACACCACTGGGGGTAGCGGCGGTGGAATCACCGGCACCACCCCAAACCCTAGGGTTCGGGGCGGAGCTAGCCTAGCTATAGAAGGGCCCCAAATCCAAATCGAATTGGACTAGATGAAGGAGCGAGGTCGACAACTACAACATACACCATGACGGCGGCCAGAGAGGACCATGGCGGCGTGAATCGCACGGTGGCGGTGTCGGCGACCACGGGGTCGAGGAGGAGAAGAGGTGAGAATGAGAGAGAGTGGAGGCAGTATACTGGGCCGATAAGGCTAGTACCCCTTCGAGGAGGTCCTTTTACCAGGCCAATTGGGCCAAGAGGCTCAAATATCCCAATGGGTTAGCCCAAACCCTAATAGGGATTTTTATAATTAAGTAAAATACCAAAAATACCCCTAGACCTCAATAAACCCTAGAAAAGAAAAGAAAAGTCCTAAAAATATAAACAAAATATAGATACATAATACAACAACCTATTAAATTAAATTAAGAAACCAATATTTTTTATAAAGAAATTTTAGGTTAAAGATTTATAAGATATATTCCTTATGGAATTTTATAAAAAATATATAAAATACACAAAAATCAATAAAAATAACTTTTATTATACTTGATTATTATAGTATTTAGAAAAATGCTAAATAAATATTTGAAGTTACCAAAATAAAATCTCCTTAATTTAAATGCTAATACTTAAAAAGAATTATTAAGTAAATAAATATAAGAGTTAAAATTAAATTAAATATAGTTTTTAACTCTATTAATAATATATTACATTATAAAAATAGTGAAAATAATGTTTATAAAATATTAAGGTTATTCCTTAAAAATGAATTTCTTAAGTTCCTAAAGATATTCCAGAAAACTAAAATATTGGGTAAAACACAAAGAAAATAAATAACAAATAATGCATTACATTACTATGCATGTTCATTTTTGCTTCTTTAAATGTCCTTACCGGGCAATAATGTGCTCATGTCTTTTGAAGAGTCTTTATCAAAGTATTTGTAAATTGTGGGTTATCATCTATGTTTCGAGGAAAAAATATATTATTTTCTCAAATAGATAAATTGTTGATATCATCCTAAGTGATGGTATAGTGGAGCAATAGAACTTAGGTTTCTATTTGCAACAAGGATAATCACCTAGGAATTAACAACCCATGACATCAGTGATTCTAGCGCCGTATATCATGCATTAACCATGAGAGTTGGAATGGGACGGAGAAGCCAGCTGTATCATTTTCCTTTCGTATGGAGGCAAGAAGACCTTAACGTGACGTTGTGATTCCTTGTGCGGATCCAACATATGGGTGGGCACCCTTAGGCCCCACGTTTTTGGTGTCTAGATATCTATGAGTGGTTGTCGGAGGTATAGCCGAACCTATATGGTACTTGCCAGGGGCATTACCAGCTCATAGAGTCTTTGGGAACTTATCAGGATTTTAGCTTGCCTGAAAGGAGGCTTAACGGAGGTGAGCTCGCCCCAAAGGATCGCACAGACATACGGGGTCGCGAAAATGGCAGTGATTGGCTTAGATCACCTACTGGGCCCCACATCATGGAATTGTGGACGGGAAAGTATGCCCGGTTGTGCAACAAAGAGTTGATCTCTCATGGGTAAAGTAACGCACCTCTACAGAGTGAAAGAATTGTAACTTGTTACTCCCTGTTCCGGGAAGGAGCTACGAACGCGGCAGGAAAGGAACTCCATGAAAGTTCTGATAAACCTATGAAGGCTGATGGGCATAGTTTTTAACAATAAAAAACAATTTTTAAAGAAATATTTACGAAAACTGCATAGTGCCAAGGCTTATAGTCCAAGGTGGTAGATAGAGCATCAAACTTTCCACCTTGCATATAATGAACTTGCTGGGTAACGTTGTTACTCACCCTTTCCTTTGATTCCCTGCTTAGACTCTGAGGATCCAAAAAATACCCCAATGTATGCAGCTGAAAACCAAGAGGAGGTCTTCTATAAGGAGCCAGATCTGTACGGTGTTGTAGAAGGGCTGAACTACGACGTCATCTATGGAGGAGAGCACAATGAGTCAGAATAACTGCCTTAGTATTAGTAACCAATTGAGCCGAGCAACATGAACAATATAATAATAAGTTGCTGAGCTCAATTCGGAGTTGAAGTTGTCACTTTAAAACTTCCGCTTAAACACTTCATATTTGGTTTGTAAGTTGAATCTTTTGAAGTCTTGAACTTCTGGTATAATAATAATAATGTGTGTATGTTTGTAATATGGACCCGTAATATTTCTGTTGTACCACTCTGAGGGATGTGATATTTATGGAACGTTGTTCTGTGAATGTCATGTCAACGACTATAGTGTACTACACATGCAGTGGTATGCTGGGTCACCGCGATCTCCGGTGGCCTTAGGGTCTTGGAGGCGTGGCGGACCACGGCCTCTCGTCAGCGGGAGGGTTTCCGTTTTTTGTTTAGATTTTTCAGTGTCTTCGTTAGGATATTGAGGCGGCGGCTACGTCCTAAAGTCAGAATAAGGTCCTCCCCGCCTATCCTCGCTCTGATGGTGCATCTAGCGCCGGCGAAGGGCGCCTGGAGTCGTGTGTCCGGCGGATCTCTTTGAATCCGGTCGTTTTTCGTATTCGTTCGTGTGGTTTCATGTCAGTCTCTTTCGATCTACGATTGTCATCTTCGGCGATGGTTGCTGCTCTGGCTCTTTAAGGCCTTAGCACGGCGATTTCCTGTTTGTCTACTACAACAAGCTCTACAACGACAACCTTTGCCCGGCTCCGATGATGGAGGGGCGAGGACCGCGGCGCGCCTTCGGCTCGTGCTAGTGTTTGTAGTCATCGCTAGGTGGTTCAATGATCTGATTGTAATTTAGAACTCTTTGTACCGCTGTTGATTGATTATCAATAGATCGGTGGAATTTCGAAAAAAAAAGCTCCTCTGGAATTTCAAATCGTGAGCAAAACACATTTTTTTTACATGAAAAAACACATTCTTGAAGTGTGTGCACTCGGCGCAGCAGCTACTCTGCGTGCGTGCTTCCGCAGAAACACCGCTACTCGTAGTCGTAGTCCCCGGACGATGGACCAGGCTGTACCTGCCACAGAAAACTACGGCTGCGAGGGGCAGATTGATACCCTTGTTTGGCTCTTACCAAAAAACAACAGGCACCCATATATAAGGACGACGCTATCCTGCCTGGTTTTGCTACCGAGCTCCTTGGAACACTCCAATCAGGCACCCATCAAGCGGTTCCTGCGCCATCGTCTTCTCTCGTCGATGGAGGACAACAAGCGCCCCGAGCCCATACGCTGCAAAGGTACGCCACCAAAGTCTATCCATCTCCGAGCTTAATTTTCCTGCATAAAACACCGTAAGTAGGCGATTTTGCTCCGCGCGCGTCCGTCCTGTTCCCTCTCCCGCCTGCGCGCGCGGCCATGGCTAACCGCCGCGTCTCCCCGCCGCCGCCCGGCGACGAGCAGCGGCCGTGTGCAGGGCCGCCGGCGAGCCGCTCACCGTGGAGGAGATCGTCGTGGACCCGCCGAGGGCGCACGAGGTCCGGATCAGGATCGTCTGCACCTCGCTCTGCCACAGCGACGTCACCTTCTGGCGCATGAAGGTAAGGCCAGGCCCCAATCACCCGTGAGTACGCCATTGTCGCTGTGCTGCTGCACAGTGGTAGCCCACGTCCCGCACAGGTCCACGGTACTACTGTGCGCTCGCCCCCACACGTGCGACCGCCATTTATGACCCGTGCTGGTTACGTATTGCAGGACTTCCCCGGCGTCTTCCCCAGGATATTCGGCCACGAGGCTTTCGGGTCAGTGCTCCCTTTCTTCTCCATCTTCGTGTTCCGAGATTTTCCGGCCACTCAGGTTGAAAAAAAATCTGCACGTGACTTCACTGTGGCCCGTCTCGGGCGTTGATTTTACAAGTCAAGCCCGCCGCACTAGGATTCGACACATATATATGTCACCGTCTCGCGGTCTTCCTTTTGTGTAGTTCAAGGAAATCTACTGTTTGGTGTAGTACTGTCAATAGAACACCGAGAACGACACAACGATCCTCCAGTTTTCGCCCGTGTAGTAAGCCACACGATTTGCGGTACACGCCACATTAGGATTGAGATGCATGCAAAAATATCACGCTAAATAAATAATAAGAAAGATCACGGTGATATCATAGATAGATATTGTATCATATCACATATAATTATAGAATATTTAATGCTAAATATATCTTGTAGACAAGTTTGTATTAAGATGTTACAAATCAATAAATATACTAGAACTATAATATTATTATATGATACCATTCATTATGAGATAACATCATAGTACTACTATTTTAGTACTATATTAGCATTTTTTGGTATCGCCGTTATATGGTTTTGCTATAATAGCGTAAATGTTTTTCTACGAGGTCTCCAGCGATGTTTTTTTCGCGAGAGTCTCTAGCGAAGTCGGTTTTGCTACATTAGGACAATTTTTTTTACAAGGTTCGTCGGCGAACTCTCCGGTGATGTCTAGTCTGTATGTTCTTTTTCTCGACCGAACCGATTTCTGCTATATGTAAGAAAAGCAGGATGAAGGGACGGGAAGGAGATTTGACCATCGATCTAGTTCGATCAAACAGCTGGGGACCCGGGGAAGGAAAGTTTCCATCCCGGGGACCCCTAGAACCGCCCCTAGTGATAGCAAGCACAACTTCGCCTGAACATTCGCCAGGAGACATCGTAGCAAAACATTTGGGCTATCATAGCAAATACCCAAAACTGTGGTAGCAAAAATATGTACACCTATTGTAGCAAAAAAATATAAAGCCGCCATCACCGAAGAAGATGTCGTTGCAGCAGTGGTAACACCGCCTATGATACTTGTAGCAGCGGCATCCACCTCTTGTAGCAACCTCCACCGCCGCGTGTAGCAACCACTACCGTGGAGGATGGCTGTCGCGGGGCGTCCCAAAGCTTGAATGCGGCCAGCGGTCGAAGACGGCCGGCTCGAGGTGAAGGGAGGCACGCAGCGACAGGACAGAGGTGGCAGCGGCGCGCCATGGGGACCTGCAAGCGACGGGGAGGCGAGGCACTGCAGCAGCGCGGCGGAGAGAAGCAGTGCGCTGGGCTGCAGCGGCGAGGCTGAGAGGTGCGGCAGTGCGGGGCTGCAGCGGCGAGGCGGCGCGGTCGAGAGAAGCAGCGGCGTGGGGCTGCAGGCTGTGTGTGAGGCCGGGCACGAGCAAAGCGACCCAGGGGCATCGAGTCGTGTGATCACGTAGGGGAGTAGTAGTATCTTTTTCCTATCACTAGTACCAACTACTCCCTCTGTTTGGAAATTAAGATGTTTTAGATTTATGAAGGAGATGTATCTAGACATATTTTAGTGTCTAGATTTATTTGAACCTATACACTAAAACGTGTCTAGATACATCTTCTTCACAAACCTAAAATATTTTATATTTCTAAACAGAGGGAGTATGAGTCTATGACCAGTCTTAGAGACTTTGCCACAAGATGGCCGAAAGAGTTTTTCTTTGGTAGAACATACTATATTACTAGAATGGGGAACCATCTTTCGATGAGATCCTAAGTTCCAAAATGAAAAACTTCCGATGAGAACCTGGAAACTACTATATTGACCATCCAATCCTAGATGTCCGCTGAAGATCAAACAACCATGTGTCACACTACTTTTGCAAAGGAGTGCCCACCTTGCTGATTGTTATTTCAACAAACGCCCTCATGGGTCGGTCCCATGCATTAATTGTGAGTTAATTAATTGGATAAAACTACCATAATTAAGGCTGTCAGGACGGGTCAGTATCACCTTCGGTAATTTTGGCATGTCAGTACCAATTTTAGGGTCAAGCATTGCAAATCGGACTAATTCACGATTAAGAGCACTTTGACACGCTTTCTGACGGTTCGAGCCCAGCTGTAAGTGCTGAGTTGGCACCATGTGTCTAGGAGGAGCTGAGGTGAAAGCGGGACCCACCTGTCAGATATATCTTATGTTATTTTTATTTTTTTCTCCTATTTTTCTATTCACTGCCAGTGGGTTCCACCCGTCAACCTCCCTTCTTTTTCCCATCACACCTTCTTCCTGAACCCGTCCCCTCGGTCGTGGTCGGGCCGAACCCCGTGTCTGAACCAGAGCCCGAGCTCGCGCCCAATCCCATGCCGAGGTGCGCCCTGGAGCGCGAGCGCATGGCCGGGAAGCCATCGGCGGTGGTGCTGGGAAGCATCTGCGAGCAGATGGGCTCGCGGTCCCTCTGCCGCTTCGCCACCGTCCACCTGCGACACCGTTCGTGGTTGCTTCGCTTTGGCCTGGACGCACTCTGTTGCGCCCCAGACCCCGCCGCGCTCGTGCTCCGCGTCAGGTCGCCGACGCCAGCGCCAGGGACGGCCGCGGCCTCATTCTCCTCATGGCCGGATCATAGACCTCCTGCACTGGGAGCTCAGGCGGCACCCCAAACCTACTTTATCAGTGTTGAGTTTTTTTAACAATTTTTTCTTCATCATTATCAATATATTTAAGAGTTAATAATAAGTTTTCATTGATTACCATCTACTGATTTGAATAGTTTGGATGTATTTTTCCGCTGATTTTGCTCTGTTGTCTCTGTCACTTAGGTAGATTAAGATGTGGTTAGGCCATTCTCTTACTCCTTTTAAAATGGCGTTAACTTATTATATGCGATTGGAATACCTTTTAAAAGTAGGTGCCACCGTACCTACACGCACAAATACTTAGAAAAGAGTAGGAGCCATTTGCATGAATGGACTATGTATAAATGGAACTCATGATTGGGTGCATACCCTCAATAGCCTGTAGGTAAAACCAAACATAATTAGTAGTAACACATTAGCCGTCCGATTCAAAATCACGGACTTAGTTTCTACAGAAATCATAAAAACAATCCTTTTAGGTAGACTAACACGAGAATTATGGCCAACCTTGATTGACAATAAAGATAGACAATGCACCAAGAAGCGCAAGTCAACATGAGAACGCTTCTCTAATCATATGCTAAAGTTAACAAAGACTAATGATAAATCCACACATGTCACTAAGGGAGTACTAACACGAATTCAAGTGTTTATAAATGCCGGGAGCATGAAAGAGCATACCTATGTGATTGGTGACAATAAAGGTAGACAATGCACCAAGAAGTGTAAGTCAACACGAGCACGCCTCTCTAATCATATGCTGAAGTTAACAAAGACTAATGATAAATCCACATCTGTCATTAAGGGAGTACTAACATGAATTCAAGTGTTTATAAATGTTGGGAGTATGAAATAGCATACCTATGTGATTGGTGAGATAGAGATGGCACCATCAGATTTTGTTGATGTAACTTCAGAGTTTGTCAATGTTTTTATTGTTCGCTTTTGTTTGAGTTTCCCATTCACCTCACGTACTCCCAACTAAAATTGAAAGCTTTTCTCAAGTAGACATAGGTGTGTTGACCGATTTACAATCTCTTCCTTGCCAACTCACCTCAAAATATCATGGGTATACTTGCCATGAGATAGTATTATGCCATGGCGTATACACGAACCACCTCTATTCCTAGTAAATAACGAACATTTTGAGTAATATCATTTCTCAAGTCTTGTAGCAAAGATGTAACTGCTACACCACATGAGCTACCGACAACACATCATCAACATAAATACCATAAACTATGTAGAGGTCTTCTTATGAGAAAAAAATCATCTAATTTGCAAGGAGTAAAACCAAGTTATTGTTGTATGGAGCTTAGTTTCGAGTGCCATATTTGAGGGACTATTTTTTACTATGAATATCTCTATCAAGCTTGCAAATATTGCCATTTACCTCATAACAAGGTAGTTGTATCATATACAGTTCAGAAAGAAATGGTTGTTTTGTCATGTACATTGCTCTAAATAAAATATGATTATCAGGGTTTGAACCTTGGTGAGTGAAGTATAAAAAAAACTCCACCAGAATTTACGGAGAGACGATTCTCCAACTTCTCGTGGTTGATATTTTGATCTGATAACGTCTCTAAGACGTTTGGTCATTCTCATTCGAATGAGAATCCTGGTTTATCGTGGCCGGCGATCCTTGTGAAAACAGGGTGGTGGAGAGCGTGGGGGAGCACGTCGAGGGCTTCGCCGTCGGGGACGCGGTGGTGCCGACGTTCCTGTCGCAGTGCAGCGAGTGCAGGGACTGCAAGTCCTCCCGGAGCAACGTGTGCTCCAAGTACCGGTTCGCGGTGCGGCCGGGGATGCCGCGCGACGAGAGCAGCCGGTTCCGGGACGCCGGCGGGAGCCCTCTCCACCACTTCCTGGGCGTGTCCAGCTTCAGCGAGTACACCGTGGTGGACGTGACCCAGGTCGTGAAGGTCGACCCCGCCGTGCCGCCGCCCACCGCCTGCCTCCTCAGCTGCGGCGCCACCACCGGTCAGTACACAGTTACACACACATTGTGCTCGAACTGCTATTTGTACTAGGGGCTTTGATCAGACAGAGTGGGCCACAATGTTTTTGGCAGGGGTTGGAGCGGCGTGGAAGCTGGCTAAAGTTGAGCCGGGGTCTACAGTTGCTATCTTCGGTCTCGGCGCCGTGGGTTTGGCGGTAATCTCACGGATACAGAATTTTGACTGTTGTAGTAGTACACGTTTAGCCGTCGCATTGCATCGTACTGTAAATGGCATGGCATTTTCAGGTGGCTGAAGGGGCCAGGATTTGTGGGGCGTCAAAGATCATCGGCGTGGATCTAAATCCGGAGAAACATGAGCTCGGCAAGGCCTTCTCCCGTTTACAGAATGAAACTGCTGCTCTGAATACTTGAACGCTTCTGTTTTCTGACGCGTTTCGGCCCATTGATCTTGATCCGTACGTGCTGCAGGAAAGAAGTTCGGCGTGACGCATTTCATCAATCCGAAAGAACTTGGAGAGAAAACTGTGAGCCAGGTGACTACTGACTAGCTTACGATCTGGTCAATGGGTGCACTTAAATTGTGCGCGCTCAGACACCTGATTTTTTCCATGGTGAACAGGTTATCATCGAGATGACTGACGGAGGCGCCGACTACTGCTTCGAGTGCATCGGGCTGGCGGCGCTGATGAGCGACGCATTCCGGAGCTCCCGGGATGTACGCACACGTACACCTTGATTGGTCCATCCGCCATGCCAACACCACGGCTTTCGCTTTCTGACATGGCTCGCGATGCAGGGATGGGGCAAGACGATCATCCTTGGGGTGGAGATGCACGGCGCGCCTTTCTCCATTCCTTCTCGGGAGATCCTCCACGGGAAGTGCGTCATGGGGTCGCTCTTCGGAGGCGTGAAACCTAAGCAGGATATCCCGATCCTCGCCCAGAAGTACCTCAACAAGGTTAGATTATTCAGACACTCCTCAGGTCTGATTCTGACCGTGCGTGATTCAGGACATTCGAGCCTATGATTGTGCGAGATTTTGATTCAGAAAGCCTTACATTATTCCATGTGCTTTACATTTGTCTGATGACGCGACACAGGAGCTGGAGCTAGACAAGTTCATCACTCACGAGGTTAACCTCAAGGACATCAACACGGCGTTCGACCTGCTGCTGCAGGGGAAGAGTCTCAGGTGCACCATATGGATGGACAAGTGACGAAGCTGCATGGATTTGGAAAACAGGCAGAGCACCAGCCAGCCGTTGGTGAAGTTTTCTGCTCGTTCCTGTAGTACGAAATAATTGGGTTTTATTGCCGCCTAAAGTAGTCATGTGTGTGTACTGCATGTAACTTCATATACCTCCCTGTTAAACTTCATTGGTCATCAGTGCCATCTTTCGTGCAATTCGTTGACTGTTGTGCTTTCAGAGAAAACAGCCCGGGTAGGTGTGTGAGAATCTCACATGTCCTTTTTTTAAAACAGAGACAAAAGCCCATTCTATTAATTAAGGGAAAGTTCTACGAGAATTTAGAGGTCAAAGTTTTGCATACAAATTTACTCTCGTGGCATGAGTTCGTCGAAGCGCTTAGCACCCACAGTTACCCACAAACGGGCTTCGCGCTTAATTCTATCTAGGAGTATAAGAGGTGGCTCGTGCTTGTTGTGGAAAACTCTATCGAGTTCGGCTCATTCAAAATCTCCCAATTTGTGAGTAGGGTAAGGAACCCACCATTTTGTGGTTCGGAATAGGGCCATCCATTATCACCTCCCATCAATTCTTTGTGGAGAGCCCCACCCGATGAGATTGATCCATTTTGAGGATGCCAATCCATTCCTCCAAATATGCCTAAATAGGTTTGGTGAACTGGCATGTGACAAAGAAATGAAAAACCGTCTTTGTGGTTTGCTTACAAAGTGGACATAGGCCATAATACTGCCAACACCTTTTGGTCAAGAGATCCGCGGGCGCAAATTCTATTTTGTGTGGCGAGAGAGGCAAAAAGAAATCACCATTTTCTATAAGCTTCCAAGTAATATCAACCTCAACCTCCTCATGAAGTTGGACATTTTGGAGAAGTGGCCCAATGCTCAACACATTGCCGTAGCTGCTCAAGAGAAAATTCATTTTCAAATTTAATCTTCCCAATTCAAGCATTATATATATGGCTTGGTTGACCTTCCATGTCTTTCTTGTTGACACCTCAAATATGAGGGGCGCAATGTGTTTTGGTATCCTTCTCTCAAGCCAAGGCTCGTGCCAAAATGGACCTTTACATTCCATTCCCAATGGTGACAGTCGTGGCGGCGTAAAAGATGCACATATCCTCCTCAGAGCATGGGTTGCCGGAGCCCACCTAAATTTTGCCGGGATCCTTCCACTCAAGCCAAAACCACGTCAAATGTAGGGTCGTCGCAAACTTATCAATGTTCTTGATCCCAAGCCCTCCAAATTTTTTGAGCCTATACGCCGTTTCTAAATTTACTTTACACTTTGCGCCGATGGTTTTGTCCTTGGCCGCTCATAGGAAAACCCTTTCTATTTATTTATGAAGTTTATGGTGCCCGTGGAACAACTAGTGAGGTGAGTTAATAAGTTGCTTGCGAGGTGATAACAGACTTGGCTAGCTTATTGCACTTGGTCATAGTGACGTACTTTCCGATTTAAGTTCGGAGTTTTCTGGCACATTTATCGTGTTGGAAATTCACCCTCTTTAGCTGTCAAAACGGACGTGGTAAACCCATGTACTTAATGATAAACATTACATTGTATAGATTGTATGTATATACGTAGGCCTGAACTACTCCTGTATTTGTACCCTATACCATTATATATAAAGAGAGAGGTGAGCCCTATTGGGCTACCGACTACCCTACCAATACGTTTGTCATGGTATCAGAGCCCACGACCGGCTCCAACGCTTCCGCCTACCCTAACTAGCGCCGCCGCCGCCAGTACCGACAGTCGCCGCCTCTCTCTCTCCCTACCCTACCATGAGCGCTGCCTCCTACCTCTCCGCCGCGCCCATCATGTCCCCTCCAAACACCAAAGCCGCTCCTGCCAACAGCGCATCGTCCGTTGTCTCAAGTGCCACCGGCGGCTCGATCTCTGTTGGTTCTTCCATGAGCGGGAGAGGTGCCATGGCCATGGGTCGCGGATCCCTGCCATGCTTGTCGTCATCGCCCCCTCCATAACGATTCGGCTCGCCGCCGACAACTACCTCTACTGGCGCACCCAGGTTGTTCTGATCGTTCGGGGCAACCTCATCTACGGGTTCGTCGATAGAACCCTCGCTTGCCTAATGACCCACAAGTATAGGGGGTGTATCGTAGTACTTTCGATAAATAGGAGTGTCGATCCCAACAATAAGCATAAGGTGTTGACTAGTTGTATGGAGCAGGAAATCTCTGTAAATACTTAGCAAACGGATTTTTAAGACAAAGAACAAACACAGCAAGTAGCCCAATCCTTTCTTAGCAAAGGACAAGCCGGTGAAAATACTTATAAGGACCAAACGTTCTCGAGGACACATGGGAATTCTGTCAAGTGTTTTTTCTTCAAATAGTTGAGTACTCTTTTTTAGTGTTATAAGTGTTGTGTGGGTGAACCTGTGCTAATGTACCGACCTTACTTGGACTAATACATACTTGTGATTACACCCCCTGCAAGCATCCGCAACTACAGAAAAGTAATTAAGATATAAACCTAATCACAGCCTTAAACTCTGAGATCCTACACTCCCTTGTGCAAAGGTGTCCTAATGGGGTTTAGGTTTCTGTCACTCCGGCAACCCCATAATTAGTAGCCAAATACGCAATGCATTCCCCTAGGCCCATAAATGGTGAAGTATCATGTAGTCGACGTTCACATGACACCACTAGAATAATAGCATCACAACTTAAATACTAAACCATTGAATAATAACTCAACACAAATCCACTACTAACAACATGACTTCTCCCATGTCCTTAAGAACTAGACGAACTACTCACAAGACATCATATGGATCAAGATCAAAGATGATATGGTAATGAATAACAATCTGAACATAAACAATAATCCAATGATTCCACTCACAAGCATCAACTACAATAGTAATCAACACCGGGAAAGTTTCCCCTAAAAACTAATGCAAGATCCAACACGATTGTTACAGCGGGATGGAGTGGTGATGATGATGCTGGTGGAGATGATGGTATGGATGATGATGATGATCTCGATGAAGCCTAGCTTGACGATGGTGTTGATGGCGACGATATCCCCTCTCCAGGAAGGAATTTCCCCAGCAGAAATCTGTCTGCTGGAGAGATCTTTCTCTCTCGGTGTTTTCCGCCCCGCAGAGGCGGCGAAATTTTTATATGGTCACCCCCTAGTATTAGGGTTTCATGAGAAAGATATAGGCGAGAGGGCGGAGTAGAGAGCCGGCCAGGTGGGCCACACCTGCCCTAGGCGCGACCCAGGGGGGACCCGCGCCTAGGGGGTGTGGGCCCCCTATGGCCCAGCTATGCCTCCCCTTATGGCTTTCTCCGTCTTCTGGGAAAATATAATTTTCCAATATTTTTCTGGTATTTTTTCTGATCCTCGCAAAATTGCATCAAAACACCTCTTTTTTCATCAGAAACCTGACTCCGGCAATCCATCCTCCAAGAATCATCCAACATGCAAAAACAATAGAAAAGACATAAGTAATACCTCATAATAAGAAATATATTAATGAACAGAGGCAAATTATGATATAGAATGATGATGCAAATTGGATGTATCACTGCCCAGATGCTGAGATCCCAAATCCGGCGGCCACGGCGACGCAGCCCGATGAACCGGCCACCATCCCCAATCCGTTGTTTGGTGCCTGGCATCAGCAGGACCAGGCGATCCTCTCCGGCATTGTCTCCTCTCTCACTGAGGGGGTGATCGGGATGGTCATGCTCGCATCCTCTTCGCAGGAGGCGTGGGAAACCCTTGAGGCGAGCTACGCCACGTAGTCTACCTCGCGTGTTATGTAGCTTCATACCGCCCTCTCCAAGTGCAAGAAGCTGGACAAGACGGCTACTGTCTACTTCAATGAGGTGAAAGCCCTCTCCGACCAGCTGGCCTCCATAGGCCAGCCCCTCTCCGTCCGGCTATGGATAGTGATTACCATGCACTCGTTGATCGCGTTGGCGCACGTCCGGCTATGGACCTGCTTCCCATCCGTGACGTGTTCGCACAACTCCTAAATGCGGAGCAGCACGCCGACAACCGTCGCGCTGATCTCCGTGCTGACGTCCACCTCGCCAACTATGCCTCACGCCCGCCCTCTTCCAGCCGCGGCAACGCACCAGGTTATGGTGGTGGTCACGCACTGTCGCCCCCTACTCCTGCCGCGCGCGCTGGCTCGACTGGCAGCAACCGCCCGGTGTGCCAAATCTGTGGCAAGGTGGGACATGTCGCGTCCTGCTGCTTCAAGCGCTTCCAGGCCAACTTCCTCGGTCTTGGCAATGATGGTCGCAACATGGACCGCCAAATCGCCGCCTTCAAGCACCCGAAAGAGGGTGCAACTCTCACCGCCAACCACGGCGAGAATACTACCTTCTAACAGATCGACCCCACCTGGTACCCCGACACTGGCGCAACGGGTCACTTCACCAACGATCTCAACAAGCCTTCAAGGAGCAATACACCGGTACCGATCAGGTCCAAACTGCCAATGGCACAGGTATGCATTACACACATTGGCCAGTCTACAATTCCTACATTATCTACTTCATTACATCTTAAGAATATTCTCCTTGTTCCATCCATTACACGTAACCTACTTTCCATCAGACAGTTTGCATATGACAATAATATTTTCTTTGAGTTCCATCCGTGGAATTTTCTTGTTAAGGACCGGGTCACGAGGGAGGCGCTGCTTAGAGGAGGGCTTCGTGGAGGCCTTTATAATCTCAACTCCGAGTCCGTGAAACAAGTCTTCAGAAGTCTCAGGGTGTCACGAGATCAGTGGCACTCGCGTCTAGGTCATCCAGCCACTCCCATAGTTCAACATGTTTTACGTCGTCATGAGCTTCCATCTTTATCAGTTAATAATGTTGTAATTTGTGATGCCGGTCAGCAAGGCAAGAGTCATCAGTTACCCTTTCCTGTATCGAGTCGTGTTGCTACTGCACCACTTGAGATTATATATTCTAATGTTTGGGGCCCTGCCCAGACGTCTGTAAGTGGACACCAGTTTTATGTTAGCTTTATTGATGCCTACAGTTGTTTTACATGGTTTTATCTTCTTAAGCATAAATCTGATGTGTTCCAAATTTTCTTTCAATTTCAACAACATGTTGAATGCCTGTTAAATCGCAAGATTATACATGTCTAGAGTGACTGGGTGATGAATACCTTAAACTAAACACATTCTTTTCTAACATTGGTATCTCTCATCGTGTTTCATGTCCATATGCAAGTCAACAAAATGGTACTGCTGAATGTAAACATCGTCATATTATAGAGACTGGTCTAACTCTATTAGCACATGCTTCGGCACCTTACCGGTTTTGGAGTGACGCCTTCTCTACGGCATATTTTCTCATTAATCGTCTACCTACACGTGTCATTAATATGCAAACTCCCATTGAACGTCTTCTAGGCGAGACACCTGACTACACCTTTCTAAAAGTCTTTGGGTGTGTGTGCAGGCCACACCTTCGCCCCTACAATAATAGAAAAGTTGAGTTTTGTTCTAAACAATGTGTCTTTCTTGGTTACAGTTCCCTACATAAAGGATACAAATGCTTACATGTTCCTACCAACCGAGTTTATATCTCTCGAGACATCGTATTGATGAGACGGTTTTCCCCTTCTCTCATCTTGCATCGCCATCTTCTCCACCAGCATCATCCATTACTCCATTGCATTCTGGCCAGTTTGTTGATGATGCATATTCCCATGTACCACTGCCTAACCATGATGCAGGATATCGCGGATCTCATCTTGAAGTTCTTGTTGATTCGCCCGCGCCATCTACTACTCAGGTCGATCATGGCGTGATCGACGTACCGCCTATGGTGTAGCAGCTAGTTGAGCGTTGCCCTCGTCTGGTGGGCCGTGTTCTGCATCAGCTGATTCGTCCTCCTCCTCCACTGATCCATCGACGACAATCACGCCTGTACCACCGACCGCAGCGGATACTGCTTCTCCTGCTGCTCCTTGGTCCGGCCCAGTTACTCGATTGCAGTGAGGTATTCGGCAACATAAGAAGCGTATTGATGGCACTATTGCATACACTACTACTCACAATGGTGATCCTACTCATCTGCACACTGAACTAGTTGATTATCGAGCAGCTCTTTCTTCTCCTTATTGGTGTACCGCCATGGAGACCGAGTTTTCTGCTCTTCAGAACAATAACACATGGCGTCTTGTTCCTCCTAGTTCTGGTGTCAATATTATTGACTACAAGTGGGTGTTTAAAATTAAAAAGAAGGCTGATGGCTCTATTGAGAGATACAAAGCACGACTTGTTGCTAAGGCGTTCAAACAACGTCTGGACTATGAAGATACTTTCAGTCATGTTGTTAAGCCTGCAACTATTCGCTTGTTATTGTCCATGGCTCTCACTCAGGACTGGCATCTTCGTCAGTTGGACATCTAGAATGCCTTTCTACATGGTGTTCTTGAGGAGAAAGTGTTTATGCGCCAACCACCTGGATTTGAGGATACTAAGTGCTCCATTCACCTTTGTCATCTTGATAAGACACTCTATGGGTTGAAGCAAGCACCTCGTGCCTAGCACGCTCGGCTGAGTTCTGTTCTTGATGATCTTGGCTTTACTCCCTCTACTGCAGATACTTCCTTATTCATACTGCATCGACCACATATTACCATATACCTGCTTGTCTATGTGGATGACATCGTTGTGGTGATCTCGTCGTCAATAGATACTGATCACTTGGTTCGGCAGCTCGGTAATATTTCTGCTCTCAAAGATCTTGGTCCCCTCCGTTATTTTCTTGGTATTGAAGTTCATCCTCTGGGACATGGTCTGTTGCTGAGCCAGCGCAAATATGCGGCTGAACTACTGCAGTGTACTGGGTTGTCCAAGTGCACCCCTGTTGCTACCCGATGGTCTCCTCTGAGAAGCTTTCATCTACCGATGGTACTCTGCTGTCTGCTGAGGATTCCACTACATATCGCAACATTGTTGGATGGCTACAGTATCTCACAATGACACGACCTGACTTGTCCTTTGTAGTCAACAAGGTGTGTTAGTATCTACATGCCCCCCGGAGTTCTCATTGGTCTGCAGTGAAGCGTATACTCCGTTATGTCAAAGCTACTTTGTCTAATGGCCTGCTTGTCCGACTATCTACTACAGACCCTGATCTTTTGTCTGCCTTCTCTGATGCTGATTAGGCTGGCAGCTCTGACGATAGAAGATCAACGACGGGATTTGCCATCTTCTATGGTGGTAATCTTATTTCCTAGAGTGCTAGATAGCAGACTACTGTTTCTCATTCCAGCACAGAGTCTGAGTACAAGGCTCTTGCTAATGCGACTGCTGAGTTGATTTGGATACATGCCTTGCTTGGTGAACTTGGAGTCTCTCGACGACAGTCGCCCATACTTTGGTGTGACAATATTGGAGTAATGTTTCTTTCTGCCAACCCGGTATTTCATGCACATATTAAATATATAGAAATTGATTTTCATTTTGTCAGAGAACGGGTGGTTCAGAAGTTGCTTCAGATACGCTTTATTTCCTCCAAGGATCAGTTAGCTGACATATTCACCAAGCCCCTTCCATTACCACAGTTTACATCTTGTAAGCGCAATCTCAATGTTCATGGCACAGTTAATATTGAGGGAGCGTGATAAACATTATATTGTATAGATTGTACGTATATACGTAGGCCTGTACTACCCATGTATTTGTACCCTGTACCATTATATATAAAGAGAGAGGTGAGCCCTATTAGGCTACCGACTATCCTACCAATACGTTTGTCACTTAATTCATCAAGGGGGAAAGAAGCTCTGGTTTTTGGGCAAACCATCAAAGATGTCTTGTAGGTTGATGTTTGTGTACCTAATTGGAACGGCGTTCCTCTTTTGAAAATTCGTGCAAAGACCGGTGACTTCTCTAAAGCTTTCAAGATTTATGGATAAATTCCGGATATCCTCTTTAATTGGAGCAACAAATACCGTCGCGTCATGGGCATAGAGTGAGGTTCTCAAGCTTGCACCTTTTCCAAGAAGCTTATGTAATAGTCCATTGTTAACGGCATTGAGAATCTCACTTGTGAGTGACACTCATAATACAGTAATCCACGTGTGGAAGTCCGTGGTTTTCGCCTAGATTCGTTGACTGTTTTAGTGCTATACAGTATTAGACTAGTCACAATGAAAAGTATCATATAGTAGTATCATGCATATGATATTAGTATATGATACCATCTTTACAATACATAGTATTATATAGTAGTTAGTCTTAGTGTATTTTTATTTTGTAGAATCTTAATATAAATTTGTGTGCAAGATTTATTTGGAATTATTTTTTTTAGTTCTATGTGCTATGATACCGTGTCTACCTATGATACCAACACAATCTCTTTTATTATTAATTACAATGACACATAAGCATTTTGCATGCATGTGATACATGACACCCCGTTGGGGCTAGTCTTAGAGAAACCGGCTCGGGTAGGGGGGTGCGAATCTCACTTGTGAGTGACACTCAAGATACAGTCATCCTCACCTCTCGTGTGGTGGTAGTCCGTGGTTTTCGCCTACTAGATTTTCTGAAATGAACTGGCCATGCATCCGTGATCCTCTCGATGAAAAATCTAAGCTTCTCGTCACGTGTTTCTAAACAAAAACTAAGCAAAAGCCTTAACTTGTCATGACACCCAATTTTAGACTGGTAGCTCCCAGCCACATATTCACCAAACCCTGGTAATCTGCACGCATATGCGTCTTGTCTCTTTTATCCTCTGCTTCCTCCCACATGCCTCAAAGTTTAGCACATTTCCAACCGCAGCACCATTATGGCCTGAAGGTTCTTGCCCCGATCGCCGTGCAACATTTCAGGAACGGTTTGGTCGTCCAGGCACGCAGGATGCAGGAGGTCCGGCCGGAGGTCCAGCGGGACATGGAGCGGCAGGTCGCCGAGCTCCGCGGCGAGCTGCGCAAGGTGCGGGAGGAGCGCGACCGCGCCCACCGCGTCCTCGAGGTGACGGAGTGGAAGGCGCTGGCGTCGGCGAACGACCGCACCACGATCGAGACGCTGGAGGCGGAGCGGGACGCGTCCAGGGAGTCCGAGTCCCGGATGCTGGAGTCGCTGTCGCTGCAGACGAAGCAGCTGGAGATCACCATGATGGAGCTTGAGGAGGCGAGGCTGGAGGTGGCGTCGCTACGGGAGACGGTGCAGAGCCTCGAGTCCAGCGCCTGCGCCGCCGCCGCGGCCAAGCCGAGGGGCCGGTACGACCGCGACCTGCAGCGGGTGAGCGGCGAGCTTAAGGTGGCGCTGGCGGCGGAGGAGAAGAGCAAGCACGCCATGGAGGAGCTGGTTCTGGCTCTCAAGGAGGTGAAGATGGAGCTTCACGCGACGAGGCAGCAGCTGGCGCGCGCGCAGCGTGAGGCCGAGACCGCCCGGCTCGAGTCCGACCGGCTGCACGTGTCCGTGAAGCGCAAGGACGACAAGGTCCGGGCGCTCTCGGACGAGCTGGCCCGGCTCCGCGCCGACGCCGAGGAGTCGTCCGCCAACTGGAGGTCCAAGGAGGCCGGGTTCACGGCGTGCATCAAGTCCTCGGAGGCCGAGCTGGCCGAGTCCCGGCGCGAGAACGCGCGTCTCATCGAGTCGCAGCGGTCCGGGCGGAACGAGGTGGCGAAGCTCCGTGACATCCTGAAGCAAGCCGTGAAGGACACCAAGATCGTCAAGGAGGAGCTGGAGGAGGCCAAGAGCCAGAACGCGAAGCTCAAGGAGATGGTCGGGAACAAGGACACCGCCGTCAAGTGCACCAAGCAGGAGCTGGACTGCCTGCGCGTGAGCGAGGCCGCGGCGCGCGACAGCGTCAAGGAGCTGCAGAGCCTGCTGGTGGCAACGTCGTCCAGCCCCACCGCGCCCGTGGCTGCCGCCGCGGCGGGGAGGTCGTTCGAACCGGATCAGGACCCGTCGTCGCCGCAGCAGGGGATGATGGATCATCAGCTGCCTCTGCCTGCAGGGTGTGAGAACCGGCCGTCCACGGACGGGAAGGTGAAGCCGCCGGACGGGATGGTGCTGCCGCGGCAGATGTCGGAGAATTTCGAGGGGTCGGTGTACGACATCTTCGGGACGGTTGACGAGCAGAAGACCGAGCTGGGCGTGTTTACCAGGATGCCGACTATGCCTGGCCGGAAACGCGTGGTCATGCGCAGGGTTGGCAGCCTATTCCGGTGGAAGAGTTTCAACAACAAATAGCTACAGCTGCTAGCTGAAGTATGGAGGAGCTTATATGTGTGTAAATGTCCTTGCTTGGTACTGGTAGTTTTACCTTGGCGTCTTTGATCAGGCGGGCCGGATGATGTTTGCTCGCCTGTGATAAAGCTGCACTATATATAGTAGGTGTACATTTGATATTATCACCTGATCATCGCTGCATGGAAAAATGCTATTTTGCAAGCGCCCGTCTCCAAAGGCCGTTAGCGCGTGACAATTCAAATACCTTATTCACTTTGATCATGTATCCGAGTGTTGTGCTAAGAGTAACCCCAAGGTGCCCTACCATGCATTCTCCAAAACTCTCCCCTACCTCGTGCTTTAGAGAATTTGCAATAACCTGTTTTTTTTTAGAAATGAGCATATATTAATATCAATAGATACCAATTACACCTAGATCTCTGCAATAACGCAATATCTTATTGGCATTACGGATGCACACAGCAAACAAAAGAAAAAAAAAGACCTGCTACAGTGTTGCGATCCTAGCAGCAAGAGTACAACCACCACCAATAAAACACCGGAACTCTAGACTCTTCAAAAGCGATGCCTCCAAGAAGGAAACAGTACACAAACACCATCGTCGTTCGATCAAAGATCTTAGGTTTTCACCCTGAAGATAATTCCCTCTCTCAAAACAATGCCCTCAACAAGGCCATTGCCACGCACAACCAGCTAAGGCCAAATCTTAGATTTTCACCCTAAAAGGTAAGATTATGAAATTCACCTATGTTGTCGCCCCCACTTACATACTGTTGTTGCATAGCCCATAGCACCAAGCAAGTCCCTCAACAGTGCGGTGACTCAAACCACCATTGATAGATCTCCAACCCGTCCTTCATGATATTCTCTGCCTCTGACTTCACCATGGAACAAAACTCACCTGGTGGCAACAAAGGACAGAGCTTCGTGCCGCTCCCTCCTAAACCAAACGGTTGGAATAAAACATGGGTGCGCACGACCAAATACCACCCGATCTAGCAAACAACAGGCATAAGAACGTTGTTACATTCGCCGGCGGAGCCTTTCGGAACTCCCCACTCAAGCCAGATCAAGGACCGGCCACATGAAGGTGTTCGTCTTCGCACAATAAGAACCCTAGGTCAACCAACCTCCCATCGATGCCCAAATCTTGATATGTGCAAGCCCGAGGTGGCATCTCCAGCGGTGGACGAGCAGCGTTGCCACAGACCTTTCGAGAATGAGAACGATGACAAATTCGTCGACGCGGGATGTTCGAGATGCCTGACCTGCAACAAGGCATGGCCGAGACCCCAGACTCCATCGCGCCGTTGCACGGATGCAGAGCAACCACCGCGACCCCCCGCCTCCATATCTGCCTTCACTGCAACCCGCACCGCCGCCAGCACCCACGGCCAGTCCGGCCCGCCTGGACCGAAGACGCACACACACGATGCGACACACACACCCACACACGTGAGGAGGCACCCCGTTATGAAAATAAAACATGCATAGCGCAAGATAATGCAATGGAAGGGACTAGAACGCCTAATGGACATCAAAAGAGATAGATATATATGCATTACGAGGAACTCGAGTTGATGATGATGATGCCCCTGTTGCCCTTGCGATATTGGATCGATTCGTGGTTGAAGGAGACGATCTAGTGATGGTGTGGAGGCCCTTAGGCTTGTGTAGGCATATCACGACAAGGTTCTAGTCTTCCCGATGCTCTGGGGCGCAAACTGCTATAAGTTGCAGGTTGTGAGGTGTTGGGAGCAGCGTGGTTGTGCGTCTAATAGATGAGATCGCAAGCTACCATGACTCCCCTAGTTTATTTTACGCATGCAACAGGAGGCCACGATCCATGAGTTGGTTAGGTATGCCTCCGACCAGGGCATTCTGAATGTTGGTTCATGGCTCCTCTTGTTATCTTATTTTATGTTTTGACTTAATAGTTCAAATTGTGCGGACCAACCAAAATTCTTCTCCTTGATCGTTAGGTTCAAATTTCTTTCGCCCATTCTTCATAGGAATAATACACCAAAATGAAGTGTTACAATAGCTAATAAAACACCGTTGAATCTCAAAGTTTATGGTATATCAGCCTATCTCAAAATGGATACCATTTTACTTATTGGGAGTGGTTCTGTGGTTCATTTATTTCAGAATCATAAGGTTTCCAGTAAACCCATGCCAGCAACATGCTCACCCAAAATACTGGATGGTAAGCCCTTCATTAGCTTATCCCCAAGCATATGAGTCGTACTTATATGTTTTACACCAATTGTTTAATCATGGATCCTATCTTTTACAACATGATACTCACATCAATATAATTGATGACATCACTTGACTTATTGTTACTCTTATAGAAACAACAAGTTTATTATCGTAGCACAATACAAGTGATCATGAAATGTTGTCAATCACTTTAAACCCGGCATAAAATCCTTTAGCCATATAGCCTACCTAGTGTGCTCATAACATGCTACAAATTTTGCTTGTATAGTAGATGAAGTAGTTATCGTTTGTTTAGAGATTTTACACGATATAGATCCCCTCGAAAGTGTGAATACATAACCTGACATGGATTTCTTACTATCCACAGAACCGACATAATCAACATCTGAATAACCAACAACTTTTAGGTTATCAGACCTTTTTATGTAAGCATGTAGCTTTTCATGCCTTGCTCATAACGCAAGATTTTCTCTGCGGCCTTCTAGTGATCTGGTCATGGATTTGATTGGAATATGTGAAGTATTCCTGTTATAAAAGCCAAGTAAGGACGCATAAAACTTGTGCATACGTGATGCTTTCAACAAGTGAAACTTAAGAAACTGACTTCATCTGATCAGTTTCAATTTGCTTTCCAAGACATTAAAATGTCCCAAACTTGTCTCCCTTGACTACAAGAGCGGGTAGGGTGAGTAGTTATACATATTGTATTTCTTCAATACTTGCTCAAAGTGTGACTTTGTGGTAGTCCCAACACACCTTTTAGACCATTCTCGATGAATCTCAATGCCAAGGATATATGAGGCTTCACCGAGATCTTTCATATCAAAATTGGAGAACAGAAAATTCTTGGTCTCGTGTGCAGCATATCATTACCACTGGAAACCAACAATATGATATCCACATACAGCACTAATATCGTGAACATATTGTCCATAAACTTGACATAAGTGCAGTTGTCCATACTATTTTATGAAAAACTAAAGTTCTCATAATAGTGTCGAACCTGAGATACCACTACATGCCAAAAAAAATTCCTTTGGTGGCGGCGTCATGACCGCCCGTGGTGTATAGGAACGATGAGCACATCGAGATTATTGGAGTGCATGCGCGCACACCCTACCCGGCACGCGAACCTGGAGGTTTTGATTCTCAATATGTGAATTTGTACGTAGAAAGGATGGTGTGGACACGATCCAATGGGCTAACAGTCTCAGATACAATGATTTTATACGGGATTAAACCCCGATCAGATCCCGGTAATAACCCTACGTCCTAGTGTGACTACTACGGAGCGTGTAAGGTGGGTGCTCACTTTTTATAAGGGGGTGTCAACCTACTTCTAGCTCCTGACTCTAGGAAGGACCAAGCTATCTAGTAGCTCTATGATAAATTGCTAGTCCTATCATCTCTGTTATCACAGACGGTTGAGCTCATCAGGCATCAGCAATGATGTCAACAACTTGCAAAAGAAAAGGCCAGCAATGGCTCTAATTTTCGATTCAAGGCAAAAGTACTTACTCGAGTCTATGACTCGAATAAATACTTGGGGCTACTCCTATCTGGAGTACTGGTCTTCTTCAAATAGAAACTTGAAGGGAGAAATCCTAAAATTATAACCGACTCAGCCAATCCCCAGACCTGGCCTATCTATATAAAGGTGAGGAGGGCACGACGAGGAGGATCTACCTCATAACCTAGCACACACCTCGCCAGATCCAATCTGCGCACCCATGTAACCTTCGGCGTCAACATTAATCGAGAGCAGACAAGCAGGAGTAGGTTTTCCCTCCGGGGGCTTGAACCTGGGTAAACAGTGTGTCCCGCGTTGCTTGTTTGTTAGCCGTTCCACGATCTCCAGCGTCCCCTCCTTCTCCAAAACCCAAGTCCATAACAATGCGCATTGACAAGTCGAACCCTCATCAACTATGTTTACATATATTATATTTTCTACCTTATAAGAAAACTAGAAGCATAATATCATGGGGCTGAGAGAGCGAAATCTTTCACGGATGTACTTCAACAAACAAGGGCATATTGCCCTTAAAGATATATGTGATGGCTTAGTTTTTTTTCTTATTGTTGTGTGATTTTCATAAGATGGATAGAGAAGTACTGATTTTGGTGGAAAATTTCATGATAGAAACTGTCATGGGTACTTAAATGTGACTGCATTAGGGCTGATTTGGGTATCTTAGGATAGATTTGTTCTTTTGAGGTTGGAAGGTGCTGAATGAACATAGCATTTATCCTCTCTTTTGAGGTTGCATCTGTCTAGCAAAGATGTACTTCCTCCGATCTCTATTTGGATGAATTCTTAGGTAGCAACAAGAAGTGTCATCAAAGTGAAATCTTTTCAAATCATTCCTAGGTAAATTATTGTTTTCAAATTTGTCTAAATTCGGACGTATCTAGCACTAAAACATGACTAAATACATCCGAACATAGGCAAATCTGAGAATAATAATTAGGATCTGAGGGAGTAGCAAATTTGAGCCTTAATCATCATTTGATAGAAACTAAAACAATGTATTATTATTATTTATTCACATAAAATCATTAAATTAGCTTAAAATTTAACGGGTAGACGCACCCCTAAATCTAGTAAGTATAGCTCATGCTTGTCTATTGGCATCCGCCTCATGGGTTATGGTTTGCATCCAATTTGTTTCCCACGATTTTAGTCTCTTTTAGAAATACTACGGTTGACTTTTTTTCCAAAGAGTTGAAATATTATTGATCTTCTGATAAGGAGAGTACTAAAACAATAATTCGGTATTTTCTTTGTAGTGACAATAAGTCATTTTTTTGCAAAAGCAAAGAAAAACACATGTCAAAGATTGTCCTAGTGTTTTCTTTTTGTAAGGCATCCTTTGATTTGGAGGAATTATGTAGGAAAAGTATAGAATCCTTGTTCCTATGGGAATTTTCACTATAGCCGTGTTTTGATTCATAGGAATAAACCAAAATCTGAAGGAACTGTTTGAAATACAGTTGGATTCACAGTGACCTATTTGTAATTTTGATAACTTTTGAAACTTTTTGTACTTCTGTTGATAATTATTAATATATCGGTGAAATTTCACAAGAAAAACTTATATAAAAAATAAATTGAAATGAAGGAAGTACGTTTCGGAGATCCTACGAATCAAAGAAGGTCTAAGATTGGCCCAGCTGCTATCAGGCCAGACTGGACCTTTTTGTTTTTACGGACTACAGACTGGACCTTATTTTGGGTCGTTGTGCCTCATCTGGTTTGGCCCAAACTTCTACCTCCGGCCCCATCTGGAAAAGAACCAACAGCATTGCCTTTCCCTCCATGTTGTACAGTATGGGCTAGCCCGCTAGAGTTGCAACTCTCGGCCTTCGAGTGACCGACGTGCTTATTCTCAAAAAAAAAAGAGCGACGTGCTGGCTTCTCAAAAAACAAAAAGACGACCGACGTGCTGGGTTGCTGGTCCGTTGCCCCCACGGTCGTGACTCGCTTCCGGCACTGCGACACCACGAGCTCGAGCTCCGATACCCCGCCCCCTCGTCCGCCGAGTCCCCACACGGCCGGCCAAGTTTTCCCGGCAGAAGCAGATTCGTACTCTCTCTTCTCTGGCCGTGGCCGTGTGAGGCCAAGGAGAGTACCAGACAGCGGCGTTGCGACAGGACACATCTTTCGCCGGCATGGGCGCCCGTACGTGCGCCGATGGGCACCACTCCAGGACTCAGCTCCCACGTCATAGGAAGGAATTGTCTGGGTCGCTGCCACGTCCACATCCACCCGGTCACGGTTCCGGGTCAGTCAGGGGCGCAACTTCCGCACAGTTGCACCAGTCAGAATGGAAAACAAAAAGAAAAACTCTACCTGTTCTCGCTACAGGTCTCCAGCGGCTGCCGCGTACCGCGTATGGCGATCGAGCATGGACGGCACGATTCGTGATGAAATATTCGGAACAAACAAGATCTAATATTCCGGCTATCTCGCCCAATCGGATGTATTTATTTTAATCCGATATGCTCTACATTCGGTCAACGGAGTTTCCTATCGGCCGTTCGAGGTCTACACGAAGTACTATTAGTATATGCCGTCTCATGTGTTTGTTTTTTCGTCTCTTTGACATTCTCTTGCTCTTGTTCCGGTCGTACACGCATATTCCTCCTTGCTTTCGTCGTGGCCGTGGGTGCAGGTCAGTTTGCGTATATGAACAGCGTCCGTTGATTGATCTGAGCTCCAATACTTCCATCCGTATATACTGCTATCTACTTTGACAAGTTTGTATAGACGCCCGCCTCAGGAACATTGATATCTTCAGGGGATTATTTACTGGTGTCGGCTCGGCGCACCCATCCAATCCAAGTAGGGCGGACCGACAGAGTTGGGCGAAGATGGAAACAAAAATGGGACCACCTTCACGTCGAGTCGAGACGACGGATCACCGGCTATAAAAAATATCGAAAGCAGTCGAGACAAAAGGAAAGAGGATTCAGACCGCTAAAAAGCAAATGACAAGAAAGATAAAGGGAGAAGACTCGCTGGGTCGAGTAGTAGGATATAAGCAATCAGAACAGGAAATCGGTTCTCCTATCGGTGTTTGTGTGGGCATGAGCATGCGCTTGGTACTGACAACATTGCTTTCTATTTTTTCTGATTTTCCATACTCCGTAGTAGCCCATATACACACACCACTGAACAAATTGAACAGAGCTATTGTATAATTCTTGAATTCCAGGAAATTTTGGTACTATAAGCTATACGCTAAATACAATACAGGTGCATGTTAATTTACAGCATACTACACCTTGTTCTAAAAATATGAAATTCCACAAGCGTATGAATCCCCCCATCTGTATATGCTTCTTCCTTCTTACGGTCAATTACCCGATCTCTTATACACATACGATCCCAAAATAACTGGGGAAAAATTATCAAATCAAGCACAAGAACACTTGTACTACAAAACAGAGGAAGTACAAAAGGGAAAATCAATACCCGGTCGAGAGAACCCGAGAAACCGCAAGCAATTGTGTTTGCATGGGTGCTGGTGGCCGTGGTCTGCCGGCCGGTTGGATCATCAAAAGAACACCCACTTGGTCGTCGAAGTCTTCTCCTTCATGGTGCTGGAATGGAAGAGCTCGCCGCCGTCGCCGTCCCCTGTTCGCCGCCGCTTCTCCGTCCCGACGAGCCTCGACAGGAACCTCCCGATCTTCTTCTTGCTGCTGCTCTTCTTTTTCTTCTTCGCCTCAGCACCCTCCTTCCCCCTCGCGGCAGCCTCTTCTTTCCTCCCCGCTGCTGGTTTCTTGGACGCCGTCGGCATGAGCGGCTGGGAGAAGGCCGAGACGTTGACGAAGGAGCCGCCGCTGCCGCCGGCCACGTGGACGGAGCTAGCGTCGGCGGAGAAGGCGGCGTGGTGCAGCGGCGGGGAGCCGTGGGAGGAGTAGGGCGAGGTGCTGGCGGAGTCGTTGGAGGCCCGCGTCATGGTGGTCGTGGCGGAGGAGGTGGCCGAGAGGTGGGCGAGCCGGTCGCGGAGGCAGCTCGGGCACACGCCCTTGGACAGCCGGTGCTCCGGGTGCCGCCTGCACCGGTCCTCCCAGTCCGACCTCCGCATGCTCAAAGTTTAGTTCGATCCTTTTAGCTCGATCGATACGCGCGCCTTCCTGATGCTCTGTCGATCTCCGCGCGTTCTTCGTTTAGACCGCTGTGTTTGGCGTTCGGAGACGAGCTTTGGCGGTGTTGATGCGCAGCTGGAGGTGGAGAGGGGAGATAAGAAGAGGGGAGACTGGAGGTCGACGAAGGGAGGTGGAAATGTCAGACTTGTTGCAAAGATGGAGTTGCACGGTGCCAGATGGTACTGTTTTATTGGCCCGTCCATAGAAAAAGAATGTCTTTGTTCATTCTGGGTTTAATTTCCTATCGTTTTCCTACCGAGTGAAGAGTCATTTTGATCTTGGAATTGTACGTAATACTAGCAGCCAATGTATTGTTTGGTCAAGAACTTTGAGTGCAATTCCACACCAGCCCCCAATAGCCCCCTTAATAGGCTTATTGGGACGTTGGCGATGAACTGGGCTCACACCGGTGTCCCTATATGTTGTCGGCATCAAGTGCAACCTAATAATCTGTCTGACACTCACGTCGACTCCGACCCATAGGGACCGACATACTACGCCATGTCGTGTTTCATTGGCGGGCCACCTTGGCGGCCACACATAACCATTCCGCATTGCCCTAGCATCAATCTCGTGCACACCTCCTAACCTCAAACTTCCACAATCGTTGACACCACCGCTATTATTTGACGCCATTAGTTATTTTTTACGAAAAAAAGGTGATTTATATTACTCAATCACCCACCTTACAATCCTCCATGCAGAGTCTAGGTATATCATGTGGCGCCGAACGAAGCCAAACAGCAGTTTTGACATCAGATCGACCCATCTTAGCTAGAGCATCACTCACAGAATTCTGCTCACGCCTAATACTCTCTACCTTAGACCCTAATCGCTCAGATAACAAGCGGCCAATCTCCTTTAGCAAAAACGTAACCTCCGATTTATCATCTTTTGCACTTGATCATAGCAACACCTCCGTACTATGAACCTCCAAAATAAAAGGTAGTGTGCTCCATTCGAGGGCTAGGGCACAACCCTCCTACATGCCCATGAGCTCCATAAGAGGTGATGAGCAGTTGGGCAAAACCGTAAGAAGAAAAATGATCGCTCGGATTATCTCCGAGAATCATCCCTGCACCACCGTGCTTGACTCCTTGCGTAAGCGATCCGCCTACATTAAGCTTCATCCAACTGTAGGTGGCAGCGACCAACGTGGCTGGGACATGAGCGCCCGAGATCTTGCAACCACCTTTGTAGACACTGATATAGGCATGGGATCAGCGGGTGCCTTTCCCTTAATGCAATCATCCTCAGGGAAGTATTTGATAGTGAAGATTGAATCAATGTAACTGCACAAGAAACGTCTGGATGCTTCCATAAGTGGCGCCGGCTTGGAGTGCACAACTTCGTTCCGTACATACCAGATCCTCCATAGCAGCATAAGTATCCTTGTCCTTTCCAGCTCCGTCTTCCCCACAAGAAGGTGTAGGATCCATTCCGAGGTACTGTTGTCGATCGTCGAGAGTTCTGGCAGGGCCAGATGTCCGCCATCGTCCTCCATAAGCTTGTCGCCAAGGGACACCTACATAGTGCGTGGAACGAATCCTCACGTTCAACACCACATATGGGACATATGTTAGTTATTTCCAAGTTACGCTTGCATTTATTTTCCCAAGTAGCTAGAGCATTTGAAGCAAGCTTCCACGCGAAGATGCGTACCTTTGGGGGGCAGGGCACCCCCATAAAGCCGTCCAGATGGCTCGACGGCCATCCGGTGCCCTGCTCGTGGCGCCTATAAAAGGCCGTTGACGATCATCCATCGCCAACCAGTACGCACTTCGAACGGTGAAGATCCCATTCTTCATTGGAGCCCAAGCCAATACATCATCGAGTTGCCGTAGAGATGGCCGAATTTTCAGTATTTCCTGAATATCCACCTGCATAAAATGACGACGGAGAAGAACCATGTTCCACACGCCATGTGCATCCAACAACTCTGAAACCCTTCTAATGCGACAATCCCCCTGGCTTGACATTGGTCGATAAGAGGAGGGCCTCGGAATCCAGGGATCACGCCATATTCTCACACCATTGCCATTACCAATCCTCCATATGAGTCCTTTTTTCAATAGCTCCAGGCCATACTGAATTGCTTGCCATGTTGATGAGGGATTGCCGGTGAAGACCGTATCTTGCAACTGCCCATGAGGAAAATATTTTGCTTTAAGAACCCGGGCACATAAGCTCTCCGGATGTACAATCAATCGCCATGCTTGTCGCGCCAAGAGAGCTTGATTAAAAACCCTGAAATCTCGAAAGCCAAGACCACCACAAGCTTTAGGACGTAGCAAGTAATCCCAAGATTTCCAATGAATTTTCCTCTTTCCGTCCTTTGATCCCCACCAAAAATTTCTTACCATCCGAGTCAAGTCATCACACACTGACATGGGCAGCTTAAAAACACCCATTAAATATGTAGGAATTGATTGGGCGATAGCCTTTATTAAAACTTCCTTACCACCTTGAGAGGGATGGTCCCATAAGAGCATTCGGTTCAACAATTGTTGTTGTAAATTTGAGAATCTGCCTTTGTGCATACGGCCATCCGGGGTAGGGAGTCCGAGATATTTTTCCTGAGAACCATCTGCATGTACTTGTAGAATTAACTTGACTTGTTCCTGTATAGCAATCGGACAATGGTCACCAAAAGTAATAGAACACTTCTCTCTATTAATTAATTGTCCAGTAGCTGTCGAGTATGTATTAATGATTTCTAAAATCTGGATGGCTTGCTCTTGTTTTGCTTGAAAAAATAGAAGAGTGTCATCCGCAAACAACAAGTGCGAAACTCCCGGCGCTCGAGGGCAAACTCTAACCGGCATCACCATTTGTGTCTGAACACCACGCTTAAGAAGGGCCGGTAAACCATTAGCAACAAAGAGGAACAAAAAAGGAGAGAGGGGATCACCTTGCCGTAGCCCACGCGACGGTGCAAACGAATCCAAGAGAGCTCCATTAAATTTTACAGAATATCTCACCGTGGTGACACAAGTCATTATCCAGTCCACCCAACGATGATCAAAGCCCAACTTTTCCATCATTTGCCTCAAGAAACCCCAGTCAACTCTATAAACGCCTTTGAGAGATCTAGCTTATAAGCACAAAATTATTCTCTCGAGCTCATGCTGTATGGATATAGTGGAAGCATTCAAAGCCAGCAGCGTTGTCCATGATTAGGCGTCCGGCACAAAAGCACTTTGCTCCTCGAAATGATATCACCCAAAATTGGTCTTAGCCTATTAATTAGACATTTCGACACCACCTTATAGATAACATTGCGAGACTAATAGGCCTGAAATCGACATCTTTTTCGGGTTGTCAATCTTTGGAATAAGAACCAAAGCAAAGGTCATTAACCCCACCCTAGCATAATTCCAGTATCAAAAAAGATCTTCACCGCTGATACAATCTCCTTCTCCAAAACACCCCAATTTCGCTGAAAGAATCTAGCAGGGAAACCATCTGGCCCTGGGGCTTTGAGAGGCCCAATTTGAAATAGAGCATCACCAATTTCCCTATCAGTGAATTCAGCGCAAAGCTTCTCATTCATCTCTGTAGACACTCTCTCCTCAAAAAGATCAGTAATAGTTGTAGGGTCTAGATTCGGCTCCCTAGAAAAAATGTCCCGGAAATAATTTGTTGCCATTATTTTCATATCATCAGGGTTCGTATTCCAATTCCCATTAGAATCTTCAAGGCCCTTTATTTTATTTTTCCGTGCTCTCCAAACAGCACGTCGGTGAAAAAACTTTGTGTTACGATCGCCCTCTTTTAACCAGCTAATCCGAGAGCGCTGAAGCCACATCATCTCCTCTCGATAAATTAGTTCATTCATTTTGTCCGTCACATCACGAATTTCTTGCTGATCTGCATTCATCGACATCAACTCCTCAAGCCGCGTTCTGGATTTCTCCACTTCTTTTGCAACAGAACCAAACGCCATCTTACTCCAATTTTTCAGAGTACCCATTACTTTGCCTAGACCCATCTTAATGTCGCCTAGGTCATGTTTCATTCCAGCGGCAGTCCATGCTGTCGCAACCCGTTCTGGTAAGCTCGCATCTCTTTCCCACATGATCTCATAGTAATTTTGACTTGGCTTGTGATGACGCGCCTCTTCTTTAGAGAACTGTAGTAGTATCGGCAAATGGTCAGAACACGGAGACACTAGGTGTGTCACCAATGTGTCTAAAAAAATATCCCGCCAAACATTACAAGCAACAACTCTGTCCAGCCTCACTTTCACATTACGTCTCCCCCTTCTCCTGTTATCATAAGTGTACGGCACACCGGAAAATTCCAAGTCATTTAGTTCACAAACTTCTAGCGTGTCGCGAAACAAAATCATTTGTTGTTCAGCTCGTGCAGTCAAAGACAAATGTTCGAATTGCCACATCGCCTCATTAAAATCCCCCGCGACGCACCAAGGGAGATCATATTTCAATTTCAAATCTTGCAATTGTCTCCACATATGGTGTCTGTTCTCTACTCGTGGCTCCCCATACATGAAGGGTTTCGCGGCATAGTAAATCAAAATTTTCTACGGAGCGAACAGAGGGAAAGCCAAGATCTAATCTAGGAGATGCAAACAACGAGAGAGATTGGATTAGATCTTCATACCCTTGAAGATTCACACAGCGGAACGTTCGTCGGAACGTGGGTGATGTAGTCGTACTCGCTTCTCCTTCTCGCGATCCGATCCGATCTAGCACCACAAGTGGCGGTGCCTCCGTGAGATGCACACGTGCAGCACCTCGACGTCTCCTCCTTCCTCGGACCAGCAAGTATGGTGGAGAGATAGATTGGATCTACAACACGACGGCGTGGTGTATATGGTGGAGAATTTCTGCTGCAGGGCTTCGCCTACAAACAGTCGGGAGGGAGAGAGGAAGGGTAGCA
The DNA here is from genome assembly GCA_030063025.1 of Avena longiglumis. NCBI lineage: Eukaryota > Viridiplantae > Streptophyta > Magnoliopsida > Poales > Poaceae > Avena > Avena longiglumis. Next base: position 525,967,900 of record CP125975.1, read on the forward strand.
AGGCGGCTAGGGTTTGGAGGAGAGGTGTAGGGGGTTGGTGCGCCCCCACCCCTCTTTATATAGAGGGGGGGCGCAGCCCTATCCCCTCCCCCAAGCACAAAGGATAAGGAGTGGGGGGCATGGACTCTCCCCTCTTCTAGAAACCCTATCTCTAGTTTAAATGATTTAAACTCTCTAGGATCGGCTGGGCCCTATGGGGCCTTGTTCCCATGGCCCAATGCATCCAGGACACTCCCTCATAGGCCCATGCCCCCTCCCGGAAGGTGGGGCCACGTTGGTCCCCTTCCGGAAGGTTCTAGAAGCTTCCGGTACAATACCGATTAACCCGGAACAATTCCGAACTCCAAAAACCGCACTGCCTTATATGAATCTTATTCTCCGGACCACTCCGGAACCTCTCGTGATGTCCCGGATCCCATCCGAGACTCCGAACAAAAATTCATAAACCAATTATCCAATCTATCCTAGCGTCGAGACACGTTAAGTGTGTGACCCTGCGGGTTCGAGAATATGTAGACATGATCTTCTATCAATAATCAACAGCGGGTGCAGGCACCCATATTGACTCCACACATTCATCGATGATCATATCGGATGAACCACGATGCCGAGATTCAATCAATCCCATATATATATTCCCTGTCTCGCGATATTTTACTTGCAGAGATTCGATCGTCTTGCACTCATACCTAGTTCAATCTCGTTCACGCAAGTACTTTACTCGTTCGTAATCCGATATCACTTTGTGATTAACTCCTTAACCACATGCTTGCAAGCGGTGTTGATATCGATTCGAGTGGGCCCAAGTATATCTCTCCGACTTGGGAGGGACAAATTCCATCTCGATACATACAACCCAACAGATACTTTCCGATCACCGAGAGACACCTTTATGATCACCCTCTCATAGGATGACGTTTGATGACCTCAAAGCTTTCTTCCGTACGTGGAGTTGCATTATCTCATGGTCTAAGGAATACAATATTTGACATAGGAAAAGCTTAAAAGATGAACACGATGAAACGATCTAATTGCTTCGCTTAGTTTGGGTCTGTCCATCATATCATTCTCCCAATTATATGATCTCATTATCAATTGACAACTCATGTCTATGGTTAGGAAACCTTAACCATCATTGATCAATGAGCTAGTCCTTAGAGGCGTACCAGGGACACGGTGTTGTTCACAAACCACACAAGTATTAATGTTTCCGCTTAATACAATTCTAGCATGGAATATAAACTTTATCATGAACAAGAATTATAATAATAACATCTTTATTATTGCCTCTAGGGCATAATTCCAACAGTCTCCCACTTGCACTAGAGTCAATAATCTAGTTTACATCTGGCAACAATCTCACACCCATGGCACTGAGGTGTTGATCATGTTTTACACGTGGAAGAGGTTTAGTCAATGGATGCGACATTCGGATCCGTATGTACTTTGCTAATCTTCGATCTCCATCCGCTATATAATCTCGGATTATATGAAACTTGCGGTTGATATGCTTGGTCTTTGGATGATATCTTGGTTCCTTAGCGAGTGCTATGGCGCGGTGTTGTCACACAATATCTCCGATGGGTCCAATGCACTTGGAACCACGCCAAGATCGATGATGAAGTTTCGATCCAAACTCCTTCACTTGACGCTGCGGCGACCATGTATTCCGCTTCCTTTGAGATCCCGCGATCACGCTTTGCTTCTCCACTCACAGCTCCTCCATTCAAAATATAAACGTATCCGTCTGAGATTTGGAATCATCCTTGTCGGTGTCGAAACTAGCATCGACGTAACCTTTTACGACAAGTCGTTCATCACCCCATAGGCTAAGAACATTTCTTTAGTTCTATTTAGGTACTTTATGATGTTCTTCACGGCTGTCGAGATTCCACTCTGGATCACTTTGATATCTCGTCAAACTAAGAGCATTGGACACATCCGGTCTAGTACACAAGATGGCATACATGATGGAACCTATGGCCGAGGCATAAGGCACTTTTCTCATAGCTTCCTATCATTTACCGTAGCTGGACACCGAGCCTTGCTCAATATATTACACGACAACATAGGCCTTTGAACCTTTCTTTGCCTTATCCATTCGAACCTTTTGAACTTTGTCTAGGTATGTACTCGCTTAAAGCTATCAGCGTCTTTGTCTATCTCTATAGATTTTGATGCCCAATATATAAGCAGCTTCACCTAGGTCTTTCATTGAAAACACTTGTTCAAATAACTCTTCACATCGTTAAGCATGTTGATGTCATTTCCGATAATCAATATGTCATCCACATACTGCATCGAAACGTCACCGAGCTCCCACTCACTTTCTTGTAGATACAAGCTTCGTAGCAATTTGGAACAAATCCAAAACTCTTGATCACTTGATCAAAGCGAAGGTTCCAAATCCGAGATGCTTGCTTCATCCATAAATGGAACGCTGAAGTTTGCATACTTTACTAGCATCCTTAGGATCGACAAAACCTTCGGGTTGCATCATATACAACTCTTCATCAATGTTCCCATTGAGGAAAGCGATCTTGACATCCATCGCCATATTTCATAATCATGAAGCAGCAATTGCTAATAATATCCGAATGGACTTAAACGTCGCTACGGAGAGAAAGTCTCATCGTAGTCAACACCTTGAACTTGTCGAAAACCTTTTGCGACAAGCCGTGCTTTATAGACGGTAACATTACCATCGCGTCCGTTTTCTTCTTGAATATCCATTTGCACTCAACGGCCTTTGGTCGCTAGGAGGATCCACCAAAGTCCATACTTGGTTTTCGCTCATGGATCCCAATTGGTTCATGGCTTCACCATTTCTCGAGTCTGGGCTCATCATCGCTTCCTCATAGTTCGTAGGTTCACGGTCTTATACCAACAAGACAACAAGACAGGTTGCCGTACCACTCGGGAGGGCACGCGACCTTGTCGACTGCGACGCTCAAGACATCGTCCAAGCTTCATGATCCTTGTCATTAGCTTCCTCTATTGTTGGTGCGGTGAATCGAACAATTTCAGGTCTTGTGCTACTCTCCAATTCAAGAGAAGGTTCAATAACCTCGTCTAGCTCTACTTTCCTCCACTCACTTCTTTCGAGAGAAACTCCTTCTCAAGAAAGGAACCGTTCTTTCATGACAAACACTTTGCCTTGGTTACGTGATAGAAGATATACCCAATAGTCTCCTTAGGGTATCCTATGAAGACGCATTTCTCGCTTTGGGTTCGAGCTTGTCCGCATCAACTTCTTGACGTAAGCCGCATCCCCAAACTTTAAGAAACGACAACTTAGGTTTAGCACCAAACCACAGTTCATACGGTGTCGTCTCAACGGATTTAGATGGAGCCCTATTTAAAGTGAATGCAGCGGTTTCTAATGCATAACCCCAAAATGATAACGGTAAGAGACATCATTGATCGGACCATATCTAATAGGGTTCGATTCCGGGCTCAGAACCACACCATTGTGGTGTTCGGGTGGCGTGAGTTGTGAAACGATTCCACTTGCTTTAAGATGCGTGAGAAAATCATAACTCAAATATTCACCTCCACGATCGGATCGTAGAAACTTAATCTTTACATTACGATGGTTCTCCACTTCATTCGAAATTCCTTGAACTTTTCAAATGTTTCAGATTTATGTTTCATTAAATAGATATACCCATATCTACTTAAGTCATCGGTAAAAGTGAGGAAATAGCGATATCCACCGCGCGTCGAAATACTCATCGGTCCGCATACATCGGTATGTATGATTTCCAACAAGTCCGTTGCTCGCTCCATCATACCGGAGAACGGTGTTTTGATCATCTTGCCCATGAGGCATGGTTCGCATGTATCAAATGATTCAAAATCAATAGACTCCAAAAGTCCATCAGAATGGAGTTTCTTCATGCGCTTTACACCAATATGACCTGAGCAGCGATGCCACAAATAAGTAGTATTATCACTATCTACTTTGCATCTCTTAGCCTCAATGTGATGGATGTGTGTTTCATCCCTTTCGAGATTTAGAAGAAATAAACCATTTACAAGAGGTGCATGACCATAAAAGATGTTACTCATATAAATAGAACAACCATTATTCTCCGATTTAAATGAATAACCGTCTTGCAATAAACACGATCCAGAAATAATGTTCATGCTCAACGCAGGCACATAATAACACTTATTAAGGTTTAAAACCAATCCCGAAGGTAAAACTAAGGAGAGCGTGCCGACGGCCATCACATCAACTCTTGATCCGTTGCCAACGCGCATCGTCACCTCATCCCTCGCAAGACGCCGTCTATTCCGTAGCTCTGCTTTGAGTTACAAATATTAGCAAGCAGTATCAAATACCCGTGCACTACAACGAGGGCTAGTAAGGAAAACATCAATAACATGTATATCAAATATACCTTTGATGGTGCCAGCCTTCTTGTCCGCTAAGTACTTGACGATTCGCTTCGAGGACCCTTGTCCTTGCAATAGAAGCACTCGATTGTCGGCTTGGGACCGGACTGAGCTTCTTCTCGGCGGGGGCATTAAGCCGCCGCCCTTCTTGAAGGGCTTCTTTGCTCCCTTACCTTTCTTAAAGGAGGGCTTGTTGACCATCAACACATGATTATCCTTCTTGATGTCCACTTCCGCAGCCTTCAACTTTGCGAAGATCTCGGTGATCGTATCAGTGGAACCAATCTGATTATGAGTCACTACAAAACTTTTGTAGCTGGGAGGGAGTGATTGCAAAACCCTGTCAATCTTGAGCTCCTCTGGAATCGTGCATTCCAGTTGCTCAAGGCGTTGAGTGTATCCCGACATCTTTATGGCGTGCTCACTAACGGAACTCCCTTCCTCCATCTTGCGCTTAAAGAACTTCTCGAGATCTCATATCTCTCGAGCGGGCTTGAGTCGAAACATGGTTTCAGCTCCTCGAGAATCTCAAAGGGCCGGGATAGGTTTCAAAACGATTTTGAAGTTCGGTTCCATAGCAAACAACATGGTGCTCTTAATCACACCATAATCATCTTTTCTTGGCGATAGATAGCTTTCTCATCGAAGCCAGCGATTGCAGAGGGTTACCTAACGCTTTCCCAAGGACATAGTCCTTTTGTCCGCCAGACAGAATGATTCTTAGATTGCGGAACCAATTGGTGAAGTTAGACCCATTGTTTCTAAGCTTTTCCTTCTCAGCAAAAACGTTCAAGTTGAAGTTGGATTTGGCCATGTGATCTACAGTATTTGCAAGTACAATTTAGACTATGTTCATGATAAATAGTTCAACTTAATCAAATTACTAGATGAACTCCCACTAAATTCAACATCCCTCAAGTTGTTTAGTGAACACGATCCAAATTCACCACACCTAATCCGATCATCACGAGAAGAGATGTGGTTTCAATGGTGGACAACAAAGTGTCGATCATATCATTCATATGACTCATGCTTAACCTTTCGGTTCTTGTGTTCTGAGGCCATGTCTGTACATGCTAGGCTCGTCAAGCTAGACCCAAGTATTTCCGCGTGTAAAAGCTTGCACCCGTTGTATGTGAGCGTAGAGTCTATATCACCCGATCATCACGTGATGCTTGGACACGACGAACTTTCGCAACGGTGCATACTTGGGGAGAACACAGTTTTTATCTTGATCTTTATGTGAGGAATCATCTTATAATGCTACCGTCGCGATCTAAGCATAATAAGATACATAAAAGGATAAACATCACATGCATATAACTTTATGTGACATGGTATAGCCAGTCTTCGCGCAATGATCTCCATCTTGTGCGTTCCGGCATGATCTCCATCACTCCACCACGATTGCCTCCACCACGAATAGCAACTACAACTATTGCTAACTACTTAGCGATAAAGTAAAGCTATTACATGGCGTATAAGAAGTTGACTCGCAGGTCATACACAATTATAAAGACAACCATATGGCTCCTGCCGGTTGTGTACTCATCGACATGCAAGTCGTGAAACATTACAAAACATGATCATCGCATACAATATACACATCATATCTTGGGCCATACCATATCACAGAAAACACTCCCTGCAAAAACAAGTTAGACGCCTCTACTTTGTTGTTGCATGTTTTACGTGGCTTATGGGAGTAGATGCTAAGAACGATTCTTACCTACGAAAAGCCACAACGGTGATATTATGGTTGCCAAACTCGGTGTTAATCCCATGACAACTATAGTGAGAGAAACCGACATCCACCACCGCATGTGTGGAACAAGCCAACGTCAAGTGCGGAGCCGGTCATGACGACGTCGCGTAAGGTTGGCTGGACCGCTTCAATCTCACTATCCGCGTCATAAGAAGAACACAAACAAGAGGCTTGCAACAGAAAATATCAACGCCTGCAACAACCATGTTGCGTTACTCGTGAAACACATCTACGCATAGATCTAGCTCTCGATACCACCGAATGGTTTCGGCATAGTAAATCAAAATTTTCTCTTGAGCGAGCAGAGGAAAGCCAAGATCTAATCTAGGAGATGCAAACAACGAGAGAGATTGGATTAGATCTTCATACCCTTGAAGATTCGCCAATGAACGTTCGTCGGAACGTGGGTGATGTAGTCGTACTCGCTTCTCCTCCTCGCGATCCGATCCGATCTAGCACCACAAGTGGCGGTGCCTCCATGAGATGCACACGTGCAGCACCTCGACGTCTCCTCCTTCCTCGGACCAGCAAGTATGGTGGATAGATAGATTGGATCTACAACACGACGGCGTGGTGTATATGGTGGAGAATTTCTGCTGCAGGGCTTCGCCTACAAACAGTCGGGAGGGAGAGAGGAAGGGTAGCAAGGCGGCTAGGGTTTCGAGGAGAGGTGTAGGGGGTTGGTGCGCCCCCACCCCTCTTTATATAGAGGGGGGGCGCAGCCCTCCCCCCTCCCCCAAGCCCAAAGGATAAGGAGTGGGGGGCATGGACTCTCCCCTCTTCTAGAAACCCTATCTCTAGTTTAAACGATTTAAACTCTCTAGGATCGGCTGGGCCCTATGGGGCCTTGTGCCCATGGCCCAATGCGTCCAGGACACTCCCTCATAGGCCCATGCCCCCTCCCGGAAGGTGGGGCCACGTTGGTCCCCTTCCGGAAGGTTCTAGAAGCTTCCGGTACAATACCGATTAACCCGGAACAATTCCGAACTCCAAAAACTGCACTGCCTTATATGAATCTTATTCTCCGGACCACTCCAGAACCTCTCGTGATGTCCCGGATCCCATCCGAGACTCCGAACAAAAATTCATAAACCAATTATCCAATCTATCCTAGCGTCGAGACACGTTAAGTGTGTGACCCTGCGGGTTCGAGAATATGCAGACATGATCTTCTATCAATAATCAACAGCGGGGTCTGGGCACCCATATTGACTCCCACACATTCATCGATGATCATATCGGATGAACCACGATGCCAGGATTCAATCAATCCCATATATATATTCCCTTCGTCTCGCGATATTTTACTTGCCTGAGATTCGATCGTCGGTGCGTCATACCTAGTTCAATCTCGTTCACGCAAGTACTTTACTCGTTCAATCCGATATCACTTTGTGATTAACTCCTTAACCACATGCTTGCAAGCGGTGTTGATATCGATTACCGAGTGGGCCCAAGTATATCTCTCCGACTTGGGAGGGACAAATTCCATCTCGATACATACAACCCAAGATACTTTCCGATCACCGAGAGACACCTTTATGATCACCCTCTCATAGGATGACGTTTGATGACCTCAAAGCTTTCTTCCGGTAGGGAGTTGCATTATCTCATGGTCTAAGGAATACAATATTTGACATAGGAAAAGCTTCGCAAAGATGAACACGATGAACGATCTAATTGCTTCTTAGTTTGGGTCCCATCCATCATATCATTCTCCCAATTATATGATCTCATTATCAATTGACAACTCATGTCTATGGTTAGGAAACCTTAACCATCATTGATCAATGAGCTAGTCCTTAGAGGCGTACATTGGGGACACGGTGTTGTTCACAAACCACACAAGTATTAATGTTTCCGCTTAATACAATTCTAGCATGGAATATAAACTTTATCATGAACAAGAATTATAATAATAACATCTTTATTATTGCCTCTAGGGCATAATTCCAACAATACACACAAGTCAATCTCCACATAGGGTCCGCTGCAGAAATGCGAACATTGGCATCAATATATCTGTCAGTCACCTCCTGGATATCAACAAGAATGTGCTCGGCCCAGAATAAGGCCAGACCCCCACTAAGACCATCACTGTCATGTCCCGCAAATCCTTTCAGCCCAAGTCTACTTCGTAACCTCCGCACTCTATCACTTTTTTGTCTAGTCTCACATAGGAACACAATGCTCACCTGATTATTCCTAACCAAGGTTTCGAGCTCACGAACTGTCGGGTTGTTCCCTGAGCCCCGACAGTTCCAGAATAAGCAACTCATTGTTCCCGGCGGTCGCCCTCGAGGGGTGCCGCCGATGCTGAATCCGCAGAAACTGATTTCACATCCGAGTTCTTTTGCCTCTTGTTTGAATTAGCCCCGTCAATATTTGTATTGTCAACACCTGTTATCAAGACACCATCAACAGGTATTCCTGACCGAGGAACAATCTCGTTGCCCAAGATTGCAAGCGTTTTGCCATCAGAAACTAATCTCCTCTTTGCCGCTAGCTCAGCCTCAGTCATTACTGTATCCGCAGATATGCTTGGGCTATTAGCGGTAACAACTATCTCCTTCTCGACAGAATCGTTTGTAAACATATTTTTCCTTTCGGGGACCCCAGAAGCCCCCCTCCCACGACTTCCATCACCACTTCTGCCCCTACCATGAGAGCTTATACCTCCCAGGCTAGAGCCACGACCATGGAACAAACCTCCTCTTAAACCACCACGATTTGATGCTATGCCACGCCCACGTCCATTAGCATAAATCCAATCACCAAATTTGACGTTCTTTTCATCATGCATGCCATCACCACACTCCTTTAGCTCATGGCCAATTAGGCCACATACATAGCATATTTGACCAAGTTTCTCATATTTGACTGCATACATAAACCTCTTACCACTCATAGATATAGACACAAACCTGGTAAGTGGCTTCCGCACATCATGGCTAACACGAAGGCGGACAAAATCTCCACGGAAGGCCCCAGATGGATTCATCTCCATGATAATTACTTTCCCAGCCGTCCTCTCAATGAGTTTTTTTATTACATCCTCCTTACGGTAGACCACAGGCAGCTTATGCACCTGGATCCAAATAGGCATGAGTTCAAGCTCGACCGCCGCCGGATCGGAGACACCATCGTAAGGGGAGATGATCAACGGCCATTCCCGAAAGAGCCATGGTCCACGCTCCATCACCTTCTCCCAATCACCCAGACAGTTGCACTGAATCACAAACCTATTTTCACCCACAGCTCTCATCTTTATCTCCTTTGCCGAATTCCATGCATAGTGCATCTGCTGAAAAAGAGCATCATGGCTGAAAGTTTTGATGCAGTGTACTCTCGCAACAGCCAGCCACCTAGTGCTCTCCACCAAGTTCACCTCCGCCTCCTCGAGGACCAAATCATCAAAATCATCATCCCCAATCTCAAGGTTATTAAACATACTGTCAATTCCCTCGTCATACTGGGATCCATACGTTGTTGATCCAAGACCCACCTGATCCTTACCCACTGCTCCAGATTCCCCAGCAGATGCCGCCGCCAAATCATCCTCACTACTCGCGTTTGATTTCGAAGCCATCACAGCTACGCACCAGAAACCCTAGCCCTCTTCGCAACGGGAGAAGCAAACCGGACAGGGAGATCAGGATCAACCCAGAAGCCGGAAGGAATCCCTTTACGGAGAAGAGAGAGGGGAAGTTGGAGATCAAACCGGTGGAAATCGAGTTACACTCGAGATCGCCTCAGACTCGCCGCCGTAGATACGAGAGTACAAGAAACCCTATCGGGTACATATTCCGCCAATCTCATACTCTTACGCGCACCTTACCAACCACACGCCCTGACGTGTGCTGGTATGGAAGAAATGGCAGAGCTTAGCGTAGTTTAGGGGGGGCAACCCCCCACCCTTCCTAAAGTTTCAATTCTGTTATTACAACCATAGCAAATGATCTTTCGAATTGGTCAAGACTCTCCATACTACTTTCATCGAATACGGATTTCCACATAATTCTATAGGGATCTATAAGATCAAGCATGGAATTCCGTTTTAACTGGTCGTGACCAAGAAACCACTGGCTTTGCTTGGTGGGCTGGGAATACTAGACTTATCAATTTGTTCGATAAGCTACTTGGAGCTCAAGTAGCGCCCCCTCCTTCCACTCCCCCAAGATTGGACACATGCGTTAAGAAAAAAAATCTGGGAGGGCTTAGATTAGAATTTTCGATGTGTTCCCCCCTCCTCCCTGAAGAACTCAACAATTTCAATTCCCCCCCAGCCAGTCTTGGCAAGCTCCGCCATTGTTCGAAAGGAGCCGTTGTTTCTCGCGGATGCCACCGGAGAGGAAGGGCGGCTGATAATATTGTCTTGAAATGACTTGCAAATGGAGCTCCTCCTCATACACACTACATGTGCATGTGTGAGACCACATGATTTGATAGTGTATACAAATTTTGTCGAGCGGTTGTGGCAGTATTTGGACCAATCCATCTGAGAGCACCAAATGAAGAAGACTCAACTCAGATACCAGCACAAAACGTAGGAAAGAGATTTTTCTAGGATGCTTGGAAGCATTGATTGCATGTATTGAGAGTGGAAAATGTCCATTCTCTTGCAAGGGTTATACAAGTATCTTACTAAAGAGTGTACTGTGGTAGATTATGACATGTGATTTGGCGCTTTTTTGGCATGGCAGGAACTTACAATGACACCAACATGTTTCATCCCTATGTTCCAGCGGATGGCATCTATCTAAATGATCAACATTAGTGAAGACAATCTCCGACCCTCGTGCTGATAATAAACCTTGGTTTTCCATGTGATCGAAGAGTTGCGAGAAGGATGTCAAGCCGACACTTGGTGTGCTCCAACAACATTTTGCTATTGTTAGGTACCCTACTCTTATTTGGTTGCAATCTCAGATGTGGGAGGTCATGATTTTTTTTGTAATCATGCATAACATGGTCATTGAGAGTGAGCGGGCATCGCCCATGGTTTATCATCGTCGCTATGATCACCAGGGTGTTCTTTCAAAAATAGATCACCATGTGCCAACCGTGTTTGCAATTTTCTCGCCATGCTTCAAGAAATATGTGAGGTACAAATTCATTCTCAATTGCAAGACCATCTAGCGTAGCATTTTTGGACGTGTAAAGAAAATATCGCGTGAGTATTGATCTAGTTGAACCCATGGGTTCTTGAATTGCAATTTATTTGAATTGTTGTATTTATGTTTGGGTTATTGTGAAACTAGTAATGCGCTTGAAACTATGTAACATGCTATAAATTATTTCAAAACTATTAGTTAAAAATATATGCTATATGTTGGCATTTGTTTAAAAAAATGGCCCTGCCAGCTGTTTTGGGGACGCCGGTGTGGGACGACCCTCCTAATATGGTAGTCATCGACACGACAGCGTATGGCTGGCATTTTTTCTGGAAAGGTTTTGGGTGCCGCCGGTGGCGATGATATGAGAAAATAATTGTATTTGCCAAGGACATCAAGATCATAGTGAAAACAAACATCGAGATGAAACCTCAACACAAGTGAGAGTGATGCTTCTTTTGTCCAGGAAGGCTTAGGACTTAGGAGGCATATGCTCTTTTTAGAGGAGAACGTATTTATATTATTTAGCCGGCGTGTATGATAACCAGTGTTTCTCATGTTCTCTAAAAAAAATATGTTCTTTAGTATACATATACTTTTTCAAACTTTGAGAGGTTGGCTATTTGTATTTGGTAACACATTAAGAATCTTGGAGTAATTTAAGATGGCTATTGAAAAGTCTTTCTTGGAGTATTTTTTTCAGTTTCCTTTAATCACTCGGTAGTGACCCCTGAGGCTGGTCCTAGTGATAGTATCATACTACTAGTATCATATCATGCATATGATACTAGTATATGATACTATGTCTCTAGTGCATTGTATCATATAGTAGTATCATAGTAGTAGTATATTTATTGATTTGTAGAATCTCTATGTAAAACGTGTATACAAGATTTACTTGCCATTATGATTTCTAGCTTTACGTCTTTGTAATCTGATTCTACCTATGATATACTAACCACCTCTCTTCATTAATTATGGCACCACATCGATTTTTTTAGAGTTGGTATCGTGATCTACACCTTGTAATCTTAAGACTAGTGACCAAATGAGAAAAATTGGCTCTCGGCGGAATCAACAGGGCCTGGATTGACACGAAATAAAAAAGATAATATACAAATAAATCGTCCAACTACGGCAATCAATCGTGTCGGCAGTACTGAAAATAACACATAGAGTGAACCTTGCCACGAGAAAACCGGTCGTACACGCTTTGGTTCGCACACAAGCAGTTTCGTTCTCATTAGTCACTGCCCGGGCTCGGTTCCTTTCCGTCATCTCGCGCGTCTGCAAACGCGGAACAAAACATTCTTGTTTTTTCTAGCCCATGTTGACCAAAGCAAAGAAAAAATGAAAAGATTTAAGTATGACGTGCCAGAGATAACCTAGAGCTGCTCTGCTGGTGCTGGCCATGGCATGCCGGTCAAAAGAAGCTGGCTTTCTTTAGTGGCACGTCTCCCCCGGTGGGATTTGGTCGCGCTTTGCCTTCTCCCACCTCAAAAGATCCCCGCCTGAAAAGAAATACTCCCTCCGTTTCAAAATATAAAATGTTTTAGGTTTGTGAAGAAAATGAATCTACACTTTTTTTAATATGTAGATTCATCCGAAACTTAAGTGAACCTACGTACTAAAATAAGTCTAGATTCATTTTCTTTACAAAACTAAAATATCTTATATTTTGAAACGGAGGGAGTAACTGGGAAAATGAAAAGTAAAAGGGGAGAGTTATCGTCGTAGGGCTGCGGTCTAGCGGGAGACAGGCGCCGTGGCCCACGACGGCGACGGCGGGCCCACGCGGCCTCGTTGGTGGACGGGGCCGGGGGTGTGGGCTGCGAGAGTAGACCGGGACAAGGAGTTTGCGAGTGGCACCACACGCGCGCGGGGGAGGCGACTGGTCAAAGGTTGTCATTACGCTGCGATGTGCACGTTCGCGCGTGCGTCTCGCGCTGTGGATCCGGTCGCGTGGACGAGCTACTACTGTGTTGGTTTTTAGTACTCCAGACTCCAGTAGCGGCGAGCGCACGTACGGCGCGGTGGCGGCGACGTGTTTGGTGGCCTGGGTCGCGTGCGCTTTGGTGCTACGCGTGGGTTCCGACTTGGACCCGTCGTCGGCGCGGCGGTCGGCCCGCCGTCCGGTCCGTATGGTCACGCGGTGTCCCATACAAAGCTTGTTCTAAAAAATACTTTCGGATATTTTGCTCCATCCCTCTACATGAGGCCATGGACGGGGATGTGGACCCCCCCGGTGATCATAGTTTCAAAAGGGAACTTCTATACGTACCACGGTTTTCTCACTGAACTCTGTACGAGGCTGAAATCAGATCACGTGTGCTCAGGTTTGTCTGACCATCTGACGGTGCATAATAGTTGTCGTAAATAGACCAGACACAAAAGATCGTACTCCCTCCGTCGGATAATAGATGTCTTAATGTTTCTTAAATTTTAGACCAGTCTATATACACCCTCCGATCTATATTAATTGATTCAAATTTTGGATGAACCTATATACTAAATAGCGTCTAGATTTAACCAAATTTTGACAAATCCAGGTCAATTAATATGGATTGGAGGGAGTACTAAATAGTGACTAGATTCATCTAAATTTTAACAAATTTGAAACATCTATTTTGGAACGGAGAGAGTACTAGACCATTTCCGGTTTGAACGGTGATGGAACCAATGAGCCATGGGTGCCTCGCCATGGGTGCCTCAGTTCACGATTCACCCGTCGGGCCGTAGTTCATTTAGTTCACTTGCTGGTTTAGACTAGTCACAATATAGAGTATTATATAATAGAATCATGCATATAATATTTGATATTAACTTCACAGTACATAGTATCATATAGTACTAGTATTATAGTTTTAATGTATTTATTGTTTGTAAAATTTTAATATAAAATTGTGTACTCCCTCCGACCCATATTAATTGTCTTGGATTTGTCAAAATTTGGATGAACCTATATACTAAATAGTGTCTAGATTCATCCAAATCTAGACAAACCAAGTCAACTAATATGGGTCGGAGGAGTACATGATTTATTTGAGATTATTTTTCTAGTTCCACTTGTTATGAGCTAACACAATCTTTTTTATCATTAATTGCAGTGACACATAATAATTTTATATGCATGTAATACATGATACCACCTACCTATACTTCCATTGAGCCTAGTCTTATTAAAAATAAAAGTAAGCGAAAAAAGTGAAGTAGGGTACTAATTTGTTGGAAAAGGAAAATATATTTAAAGACATCGTATGTGAAGTACCATGCCAAATGAGAGCTTGGGCCAGATGTCTAGCCTAACAGGCTTGTTCAATCCAGTGCGATCTTGCAGGTCTTGACTACGGTGGCGTGGAGCCCGAACTAACCATGTAGGGCGTTGAGATGGAGGATAGATTCAAAAAATCAGGATAGGGTTATTTTGTGTTAAACTTGGTGTAAGAGGTTAGTTTTGTCCAAACTCAACTATGCTTTCTCAATCTCTATTTAGGCGGTGCACGCTTTTTTCGATGTTTTACTTTGACCATCAATTCTACCAAGAAAACATGAATTATATATCACAAAAGTTATATCGTTATATTCGTATTCGGATAAAATCAGTATAATAATAATTATGAGGAAATGAGAGAGGTGTTTGGCGACTAGTCTAAAACTCATCTAGGGTTTCGGCGACCCCGCCGATCCGCATTGTCTCCATTGGCCTTTGGCCCTTGGACGTGTGGCGGACGATGGCCTTTCATCAATGGGAGGGTTCTTGTTTTTATATTTTAGATTATCTTTTAGTGTCTTCTTCGAGGTGTTGAGGCGGCAGCTACATCCCTATCCTCGCTGTGGTGGTGTGTCTAGTGTCGGCGGAGGATGTGTGAAATCGTGTGTCCGTCGGATCTTGTAGGATCCGGTTGGTTTTTTCGTGTTGGTCGGTGTGGTCTCAAGTCAATCGCTTCTAATGTACAGTTGTCATCATTGGCGATGATTGTGGATTTTCTGGTCCTTTGGAGACTTGGCACAACGACTTCTAATTTGTCTACTACAACAAGTTTTACTACTACAAGATTTGTGCGGCCCTGGTGATGGATGTGCGAGGATGGTGACGCCCCTTTGGCTCGCTCAAGTGTCTCTAGTCGTCGCTAGGTGGTCCAAATACATATTTGTAATGTGTGTTACTGTAGTTAATGATTATTAATGGATCGGTGGAATATTCGCACAAAAAACAATATAATTTTATTACCAAGTGAAAATTCTATTATTTAATAAGTTAATGGTCAAAGTTAAAGATACATAAAACAAGATCATCTCATGTATTGGGATAGAGGGAGAACACAATTTGCGTGATGGTACTTGTTTGACAAGCTAGTTGCGTCTTGCGTGTCTGAGCTCCTAAGCATTGGCGTCCACTCATGTGTTCTTGCAGATTGAACGATACGGATCAAAAGCCAATAAAGGGAGGCCCATGAATAATTACGAGCTCTGCTTCAGCTGACTACATATGATGAACTTTTTTTTTCGATGAACATATAATGAACTTTCGCCAAAAAAAATATATATGATGAACTTCTGATCAGTTTGATAAGTCGTTGCTCATGGGAAATTACTTGTGATGTTATTTGTTTATAGTGCAAGATATAGATCTCCAGTGTCATGCTGAGATCCCAGAGGAATTCAATTCCAGTTCCGTGAGAAAGCTAGTGCTACCTCCATTCCGGTTTATAAAAAAAATACGTATTTCAAGAAAATAGTTTGACTATAAATTTGGTCAACAAAAATAAACTATATTTAATAAAAAATTATATCATTAGATTCATATTTAAAATATGCTTCTAATGATACAATTTTTATGATATATGATACTTTTTTTTAGAAGGGCTGTAAAGCTTTATTGGTCATTGATAATGTTTACTGGAATTGTTACATCGTAAGGAATAGAAAGCCAAATGTATCGACCTGCTAAACTAGATAAAACATGCTTGGCCAAGTTGTGGGCTTCAAAGTTTGAAGCCCTGCCCTCAAACACAAAGGTACATTTGTTGAGATGTGCTGCACGAACTTTGATCTCTTGTAGTATTGCACTATTCTTCCCTAAGGATCCTTCGGATATCTCACCCACCACCTGCTTGTAGTCAGAGGTCACTTGTATGCTGGTAAGATCAAGATCCTCTACTAAAGCCAACGCCTCACGGCATGCAAGCGTCTCCAAAGTAGCCGGATCAGTAAGGCCCTAAAAAACTAGCGCTGATGCACCTAGATAGTTTCCATGGCAGTCGCGGTAGATAGCTGCTGTTGAACCTTGGTTGCTTGATCTTGAGACCCCCGCATCAACATTTATTTTGGCGACTCCATCTGGAGAGGGAACCCATACTCTTGGTGCCCTGTTAGCTGGTATTGTGCTTGATCTAGGGTGAGGCGCAAAAGCACTTTGTAACTCCTTGATGTATGAATTGAGAAATCCGTGGGTGGACATCGGGCTCTGAAAAATTTCTTCGTGGATGGCCTTCCTCCTAGCTGTCCAAATAGCCCACAAAGAAATCGACAGACGAGTAAACTGAGCATGCGGCAGTGACTCGATCATCTCAAACATCCACTGTTTAGCTTTGGGTTCTTCGTTGGAGGTAATGTGCTCCACAAAGGTTTCATCATCCAAAGCCCACACACTCCCGGACATGTTGCAATCCAACAGAGAGTGTCTCCAAGAATCCATCGCGCCGCAAAGTGTACATCGGTTAGAAGAGGAAATATGCCTATGCTCAAGCAGATCAACAGTCGGTAGGGACTGTTGTGCTGGCCTCCATAAGAAAACCCTTACTTTTGAGGGTACATGAGTTTTCTAGAGAGTCGACCAACCTTTCCCTTCCTCCTGTGAGTTTAACGGTCCAGCAATGCCGTCAAAATAGCTCTCCCTAGTGACTTTTGTGTTGATCATCATGCGATATGCAGAGCGGACAGAGAACATACCCTTTGGATCAAAATTCTGTAGGGGTTCGTAGCATGGAAAACAAAAAAATTCTACCGCATGAACACACAATCAAGATCTAATCTATGATCAAGTCAAGATCTATCTACTAGATTGTAGCAACGAGTCAATAGAGTACTAACCCTCGAAGATCCAAAGCGGTTAACGAGAGCAAATTCTCGTGGATGATGTAGTCGTACACTTCCGATCTCACGATCGCGTAGACGATCCTTCCGGCGCTGCATTCCGGCAGCACTTCCGTAGTCGGTCACACGTTCGGTACTCGATGAAGACCTTCCTCTCCCTTGTTCCAGCAGGCAGCGGAGGTTGTAGCACTCTCCTCGCGATTCCTAAGAACGGCGTGGTACCGGAAGTAGAGGGGAGATCTCGCAGGGCTTCGCCTTAAGCCGGAGCGAGTATGGTGGACTATGAGAGAGGCCTTGGCGATCTAGGGTTTAGAGGCACCAAGGAGAGAGAGCTAGGCCGGCGGCTAGGGCAAGGGGAGGGCCCCAACTCGGCGGCTAGGCAAACCCTAGGGGCGGCGGCGACTTGGTGGAGGCCGGCGGCTAGGGCTAGGGTTTAGAGGAGAGAGGTGTAGGGAAGAGGGGCACCCCTGCCCCTCCTTTTATAGGTGGGAGGGAGGCGCGGTTGGGAGGAGGGAGTCCTCCTCCAACTCCTCCTCCTTGGACGGCGGGTGGAGGGAGTAGGACTTCCTCCCTAAGTAGGTTTCCTACTCTCCCTCCACCAAGCAAACTTGCCGTTTGACTTTTCAAATTGGCGTTTGACTTTTCAAACTAGGATTTGATTTATCCCTTTATTTTGCTCAGCGATGACACCTAGTACATGATGCAACCATTCCAAATTGTTATGACACATTCATGTACCCTTCCCCTCCGGAGTGCCGGACATTCCGGAACCTTCTAGAACATTCCCGATGAAAACACCGGAACCATTCTCCAACCCCGAAACAGGACTTTCCTTATATGAATCTTATTCTCCGGACCATTCCGGATCTCCTCGTGATATCCCGGATCCCATCCGAGACTCAAAACAACATTCGGTCTCTTACTCATCATTCCATAACTACTCAACAACATCGAATTCTTAAGTGTGTCTCCCTACGGTTCGTGAATTATGCGGACATGATCGAGACACTTCTCCGATCAATAACCAATAGAGGAATCTGGAAATTCATATGACTCCCACATATTTCTAAGATTACTTTGTGATCGAATGAACCACTTACATACGATACCAATTTCCCTTTGTCCCACGATAGTTTACTTATCCGAGGTTTTGATCGTCGGTATCTCCGCATACCTAGTTCAACCTCGTTACCGATAAGTACTCTTTTCTCGTTCCCGTGATATGTGATCCCTTGTGAGCCAGTCACATGCTTGCAAGCTAATTGGATAACATTCCACTGAGAGGGCCCAGAGTATATATATCCGTCATATGGATGTACAAATCCCACTCTTGATCCATGTGTCTCAACCCATACTTTACGAACACTCAATGCCACCTTTATAGCCACCCAGTTACGGTGTGGTGTTTGATGTCATCAAAGCATCCTTCCGGTGATGGTGATAAGCATGATCTCATGGTCGAAGGAATTAGGTTACTATGTATCAGAAAGCTTATAGCAAATGAACTATATTAAATGACTTGATCTTTATGCTACGCTTAACTATAGGAGTATGTCCATCACATCATTCTCCTAATGATATGACCTTGTTGTTAATAACATCTCTATGTTCATGATCAGGAAACCATGATCATATATTAACCAACAAGCTAGTTTAACAAGAGGCTTTACTAGGGACTCTTTTATGTTTACAAATCACACAAGTATTAATGTTTCCGGTTAATACAATTATAGCATGGTATGTAAACATTTACATAAGCATGAAGATATGATAATAACCACTTTATTATTGCCTCTTGGGCATATCTCCAACAGTCTCCCACTTGCAATAGAGTCAATAATCTAGTTTCAAACCTTTGTGTATTCAACACCTATGGCTTTCCAGTGTTGTATGTACACGATTGCTGGTGGTAAACTGATCTCCGGATCTAACACTTCCAGGTCCGTGTGTAATTGCATGTCTTTGTGTCTCTACGCATCACTCATTTTATAATAAGATGGCTTTGTATAAATTTGGTCCTTTGGTGAGACCTTTTAGTTCTTTGAGGTTAAAACATGTTGATAATATTGTCGTACAATATATCTTCATAGTATTATCCCGCTGTGATCTACACCTGGTTTGATAACAAACTACTTTGACACAAATGCCCTCTTTAGCTGCTATTATAGCAGCAATATACTTAGCCTTTTGTTGTAGTATCTGTCACAATGTCTTAACTTTGGAACTCATCCAAATCCATTATGGAACTTGCTTTCCATTATATTGTGCCACCCTTAGTTTAGATTGAGATAAACTTAATTTGTACTTTGTGACAAAAGTAGTATTAATGTAATACTTTTACAATGAACTAACCATCTATTTGCCACTTCTACAAAATAATATACTCTTAGTTCTTCCAAAAGATCATAAGAATATCCTTACTATCGTCCAATGATCATCTGATGAATCATTCTGGTATATGCTCATAACATTTAGAGCATAGGAAATATCTGGATTTGTACATATCACAGTATGATTGATATAAATACTCTTTGTGATTTCATACATCAAGTATCAATCTATACTTGAATCTTTGTTTCACTTACCAAGTGTCAATACACTAGAATATATCATCAATATTGAACTCATTCAATTCTTTCTGTGCGACAAGAACCTTTCTTGTAGTTTCTATATTGAACTCATTCAATATATCATCTATATACTTTCGGCACAACCATATTAGTGTCTCAATCTATCTATATAGATATTGATGCCAAATATTTGGGTTTTGCCTAAGTCTTTCATCAGGATGAAATTCTTAATATGTGTTAATGAAAGATACATCATTTCCAATCAACAATATGTCTTCCACATAATGTATTAGAAACATGTCTTAGCGCTCCCACTTAATTTCTTGCAAATGCAAGCATCTTCATCGTCTCCGACGAATTTAAACTCCTTTAACAGTTTCATCATGGTGAAGATTCCAACTCCGCAATGCTTACTTCAACCATTGAAGTTTGCATATGCTTTTAGCATACTTTGAATTAACAAAACCCTATGGACCTCGTTATGCACATGTCATAGGTAACAATTCTATTAGAAGAACTTGTTTTGTTTATTCAATTACCACATAACAAAATTATATGTAGTGGTTGCTACATTGATCCGTCTAGACTAAATATCGCTATGAAAGATCAAATCTTGTCATAGTCAACCTTTGAACATTGTTGTGAACTCTTTCCCAACATGTCGACTATTTCATAGATGTGCAACATCCATGTCTATTTATTTATAGATCCAAACACAACTGTAAGGTCTTACACCTTTCTCGAGGGTCCTTCAAGCTCAAAACTTGATTTCTCGTGTATGGAACTATCACGGATTATATGGCTTCAAGCCATTTGACGGAGTCAGGGCTAATCATCGCTTCTTTGCATGTAGTCCGTTCATTATTCTCAAATAATGATTCAACCCTCAAATCTTGGTATTTGATTGTTTACTCGACCTACTTGGTTCAATAGAAACTTTGACCTTCGTAACCACAAACTTTGAGGCACGTGATCCATGAGCATTGTTGGTGCCTCCGGAACACTTTTCGGCGCTGCGCAACTTTGCACATATAGCTAAGGTTCTTTTAACCTTATCAAAGTTCTATTGTCCTCCCACTTATCTTTTCACGAAAAATTCCTTCTCAAAGAAACTTGACGTTCTAAGTGACAAACACTTTTGTCTCCCATGTTATGGAGGAATACTTAACAGTTTATTCGAAATAACATAAAAAGACAGGTTCATCCGACTTTGGTTGCAAACATCTTTCTTATGCATAGCATACCAATGTTTAAGAAAGGACAACTTGGGTTTTATCCCAAACCATAACTTTATATGGTGTCATTTCAACGAATTATGATGGAGCTCTTTTCAGTGGAAAAACGGTAGTCTCTAAAGCTTTTAATCTTTAAAATATAATGGCAGTTTTATGAATTACACCTTCGATCTTACCATGTCAAACAAGGTTTAATTACATATCTCGAACGCTCCATACTCTTATGGTGTTTTGGGACATGCAAATCCACGGAAAGATTCCTTAAATCTAGGTATTATGCTAAACTTGTAACTCAAATATCTTCCTTTATGATCTTACCATAAACTATTTATATTCTTGTTACAATGATTTTGCACTTCATCTTGAAAGTCTTTGAACTTTTCAAATGTTTCATACTTCATCCTTATTAAGTAAATATTCATATATTCGCTCAAATTTTCAGAGAAAGCATATGAAGTTGAAATCCATCGCTCTTGACTACACATAATGGACTTCATGCAACAATATGTACAAGTCCCAATAAGCTAGTCATTCGTTCCCTTTTGGCCTATGAACGAAGTTTTAATTATCTCTAGGAAAGTTTCACAAGCGTCATTTGATCAAAATCAAAAGACTCCAAAATTCCATCCACATGGAGTTTCTTCATGTTTTCTTTCCAATATAATTTAAACGGCGATGTCACTTCCTAAGTGATCTTTCAATCATTGTCTTTCGACATTTTTAGCACTATTTTATGGATGTGATTTCTCCAACGAGATTTGTGAATCATCCATCTTTTATGGATTACGGCAATTATTTCAACAACCCTTTTGTTCTCATAATACCTGATAAAACAAATCTTGAAGGCAAGCTTTGATGTTTAACGAGCAACACAATAACCCTTTATTTGTTCTCAATGAACATCATCACATATTCTTTTGCTAGTTACTTAGGCCATTGTAGTTCATGAATTGTGTTGTTTCGTATGTCGATTCACACCAACAAATTCAGTATCAAATACTTAAGAACCACATTGTTTAATAAGCAAAGAATATAGCCATAACATGTATATCATCTATATACTTAAACTGAACAATTCTAGTCTTTTCTTTTACGCCATATATTTATGAGATTCTCTTTCAGTATTTCCTTTTACATTTGAAAGAATCTATCAACATCAATAGTGGAGTCATACATATGACACATAGTCCAAAGCGTGTATAATTAAATACCAATGTCTTTGGACTTGCACTTTGAAGTAGATCACCATCATCAAATGTTTGGTGTGCTTTCAAATTCCATTCTTTAGTAATCTCTTGGTGTGGTAAATATTTTACCTACATCAAATATTCACCCTTATCATGGAATTATTCATGATCAAGCTACTTTTAGCTTATAAAGATGAATCGCGAGTATAATGTTGCTCTCCAAAACCTTTTGGTGGATTAGGACAACTAGTGTCTCCAAACCTTTGCAAATTCTCATCAAATATGAGAACATGACTTTTGCCATATTACACTATATCATGTTGCAACCAAAACTTCGTTTCAGATATCACAATATCTTCCACACATCATGGTTTCTAAAACAACTCTTTCAGATCCTAGGTAACCTTGATATTAAGACAATTCTTTGAATATCAAGAATCATGGAGACAAACATGATACTCATACACTAACTCTTGGAATTTTCACTCTCGATTTAATACCAGTTATTAAACTTTATGGAGTAACCGAAACTTACTCAAAGTTTGCAATAGGACTTTTAAACTTTAGATTAACACTTCAAAACAATATGATACCATTTCGTACAGTAACTAACCAGAATTCTATAGTTCTATCATCTCAATTATAACTAAGCGCAAGGTGGTAAACTGATGCCAATGACTACAACAATTATGCAAATTCACTTTGATTTAATTTATGATAAATAGTGTTCAACTTTTAATCATATTGCCGTTGAACTCCCACTCAAAACAATATCCCTCACATTGTTTTAGTGATCACACGAACCAAATCCACCACATCAAAACCGATCATCACGAGAGTTGATGTAGCTTCAATGACGAACAATCAACATGTTCATCATATCTACTATATGACTCATGCTTTACCTTTCGGTGATCCGTGTTCCGAGACCATGTCTGTACATGCTAGGCTCGTCAAGATCAAACATTAGCTTCCGCATTAGCAAATCTGGCTAGCTCACGTTGTATACACTCGCAGAATCTAACACACCCGATCATCACGTGGTGCTTCGAAACAACGAGCTTTAGCAACGGTGCTTACTAAGGATGAACACTTTAAAACTTGAAATTGTGTGCTTGAGGGATCATCTTATAATGCTACCGTCGTGAACTAAGCAATACAAGATGCATAAAAGGATTAACATCACATGCAATTCATAATATGTGATATGATATGGCCTTTCTACTTGTGCTTCCGATCTCCATCTTCAAGCATGAACATGATCTCCATCATCACCGGCATTGCATCAAGGTCAATGACGTCGCTCCATGGTTGTCGTCCACCAGCTTCAACTATTACAACTACTTTGAATAGACACGCGGGTCTTAACAGAATTTAAAGACAACCATATGGCTCCTGCCGGTTGCCAACTTACAATAAGGAAAATTGCATACATCAAATATAATCACAATCATGGCCATATCACATCACAACACACCCCTGCAAAACAAAGTTAGACGCCTCTAATTTTCTTTGCATATTTTACGTGGTTTGGGGCTTTCAATAAGTGTCGCTCTAACTTACGAACACGAACCACAACATTGATACTAGTATTGTCAATCACCCGCTGTAAATTGAATCTTAACTATGTTGGGAGAAATAGGCACCCGCAAAGCCACTTATGCAATACAAGTTGCATGTCAAGCGTGGAGCAAGTCTCATGAACGATGTCATGTAAGGTTAGCCTGGGCCGCTTCATCCCACCATCCCGCAAGATGCAAAGTACACAAGAAGCAATCGACAACAAAAGCATCAACGCCCACAATGACCATTGTGTTCTACTCGTGCAACAGGTCTACATATAGACACGACTCTGATACCACTTTAGGGGTTCATAGCATGGAAAACAAAAAATTTCTACCGCATGAACACACAGTCAAGATCTAATCTATGATCAAGCCAAGATCTATCTACTAGATTGTAGCAACGAGTCAATAGAGTACTAACTCTCGAAGATCCAAAGCGGTTAACGAGAGCAGATTCTCGTGGATGATGTAGTCGTACACTTCCGATCTCAAGATCGCGTAGACGATCCTTCCGGCTGCGTTAAACGGTAGCGCTTCATGATCGGTCACACGTTTGGTACTCGATGAAGACCTTCCTCTCCCTTGTTCCAGTGACGGAGGTTGTAGCACTCTCCTCGTGATTCCGGCAGCACGATGGCGTGGTACCGGAAGTAGAGGGGAGATCTCGCAGGGCTTCACCTTAAGCCGGAGCGAGTATGGTGGACTATGAGAGAGGCCTTGGCGATCTAGGGTTTAGAGGCACCAAGGAGAGAGAGCTAGGCTGGCGGCTAGGGCAAGGGGAGGGCCCCAACTCGGTGGCTAGGCAAACCCTAGGGGTGGCGGCGACTTGGTGGAGGCCGGCGACTAGGGCTAGGGTTTAGAGGAGAGAGGTTTAGGGAAGAGGGGCACCCCTGCCCCTCCTTTTATAGGTGGGAGGGAGGCGCGGTTGGGAGGAGGGAGTCCTCCTCCAACTCCTCCTCCTTGGACGGCGGGTGGAGGGAGTAGGACTTCCTCCCTAAGTAGGTTTCCTACTCTCCCTCCACCAAGCAAACTTCCCGTTTGACTTTTCAATTTGGCGTTTGACTTTTCAAACTAGGATTTGATTTATCCCTTTATTTTGCTCAGGATGACACCTAGTACATGATGCAACCATTCCAAATTGTTATGACACATTCATGTACCCTTCCCCTCCGGAGTCTTGGGACATTCGGAACCTTCTAGAACATTCCCGATGAAAACACCGGAACCATTCTCCAACCCCGAAACAGGACTTTCCTTATATGAATCTTATTCTCCGGACCATTCCGGATCTCCTTGTGATATCCCGGATCCCATCTGAGACTCAAAACAACATTCGGTCTCTTACTCATCATTCCATAACTACTCAACAACATCGAATCCTTAAGTGTGTCTCCCTACGGTTTGTGAATTATGCGGACATGATCGAGACACTTCTCCGATCAATAACCAATAGAGGAATCTGGAAATTCATATGACTCCCACATATTTCTACGATTACTTTGTGATCGAATGAACCACTTACATACGATACCAATTTCCCTTTGTCTCACGATAGTTTACTTATCCGAGGTTTTGATCGTCGGTATCTCTGCATACCTAGTTCAACCTCGTTACCGATAAGTACTCTTTTCTCGTTCCCGTGATATGTGATCCCTTGTGAGCCAGTCACATGCTTGCAAGCTAATTGGATGACATTCCACCGAGAGGGCCCAGAGTATATCTATTCGTCATATGGATGGACAAATCCCACTCTTGATCCATGTGTCTCAACCCATACTTTACGAACACTCAATGCCACCTTTATAGCCACCCAGTTACGGTGTGGTGTTTGATGTCATCAAAGCATCCTTCCGGTGATGGTGATAAGCATGATCTCATGGTCGAAGGAATGAGGTTACTATGTATCAGAAAGCTTATAGCAAATGAACTATATTAAATGACTTGATCTTTATACTACGCTTAACTATAGGAGTATGTCCATCACATCATTCTCCTAATGATATGACCTTGTTGTTAATAACATCTCTATGTTCATGATCAGGAAACCATGATCATATATTAACCAACAAGCTAGTTTAACAAGAGGCTTTACTAGGGACTCTTTTATGTTTACAAATCACACAAGTATTAATGTTTCCGGTTAATACAATTATAGCATGGTATATAAACATTTATCATAAGCATGAAGATATGATAATAACCACTTTATTATTGCCTCTTGGGCATATCTCCAACAAATTCCAGGCCCAAAAATCATCCTGTATCCAAGTACATAGGGGAATGTTCTTGATCACCGAAGCATCCATAGACAGAATGCACTCATCAATCAGACCTTCCTTCCATTTGGTTGAGGTTGAATCAATTAGATCACTGGCCTTTTGTGGAGGAGAGTCACTTTTTAGACATACAATCGGCTTAAGCATACAATCGCGTGGGAGCTAGTTGTCCGCCCAGATATTTGTTGTGCTGCCATCACCAATACGCCGGATAATTCCTTGCTTGAGGACCTCCCTTCCATCAAGGATTGAGCGCCAGATTTGAGAAGGATGAGGCCCCAGCTCGGCTTCCAAGATCGAAGTATCAGGGAAGTACACTGCCTTGAGGATCCTTGCACTGCGAGAGTTCGTCTCCTTCAAAATTCTCCAGGATTGGCGAGCAAGGAGACATATATTGAAAATCTCTAAATCCCTGAAGCCAAGGCCACCCATGAACTTGGGTCTGGTCATCACATCCCACGAAACCCAGCATGGTTTCCTCTTGCCTTCTTACTTCCCCACCAACACTGTCTGATCATAGTATTGATGTGTTCACATAATCCTTTGGGTAGTCTAAAGCAGGCCATCGAATAGACCGGGATATCTTGTGCTACTGACTTTATCAGCACATCCTTGCCCCGTGCAGACAATTTTTTTCCAGCCACCCCTTAACTTTGCTCCAAACACGATCTTTGAGGAATTTAAAAGTACCATTTATCAAGTTCCCCACATCAGTTGGCATCCCAAGGTACCGATCATTGAGAGCTTCAGTGTTCACATGCAATATGCCCTTCACCAAATCTCTAACATCTCGAGGGCAACCCTTTGTGAAAAATATTGAGGATTTCTCCCTGTTAATTCTCTGTCCAGAGGCTTCACAATACACTTCCAGAAGGTTAGACAACTCTTCCGCCCCCTGTCTACTTCCTTTGAAAAACATCAGGCTGTCATCCGTAAATAACAAGTGGTTCACCATCGGAGCCGATGGGGCCACCTTGATACCATCGATGTGCGATGACTGATCATTAACTTTTAAAAGGCACGAAAGGCCCTCTGCTGCTAACAAGAAGAGGTAGGGTGAGATAGGATCACCTTGCCTGATTCCTCTCGAAGGTTTGAAACCCTCCAACTTTTCACCATTGAATAAGACAAAAAAAGGAGACCGATCTTACCATCCCCAGAACAATCCCGATCCACTGTTGGGCAAATCCCAACTTTGTCATGATAGCCTCCAAGTAGTCCCACTCGACTCTATCATAAGCCTTCATCATGTCTAGCTTTAAAGCACAAAAATTGTTCCTCTTCGACTTGTTTCTCTTCATGAAGTGTAAACACTCATATGCAGATATAATGTTATCAGAAATTAATCTCCCGGAGACAAAGGTTGACTGCTCCTCTAAAATAATATCAGGTAATATCTGCTTTAGAAAATTTGTGATTACCTTGGATGCAATTTTGTAGAAAACATTGCATAAACTTATCGGCCTAAACTGTGACAAGAGATTTGGGTTTTTTCACTTTTGGTATCAACACTAGAATTGTATCATTGATGACCTCAGATGATTCAGTTCCTTGCACAATATTCAGTACTGCCCCGGTGATGTCCGCAACACATACATCCCAATGCCGCTGGAAAAAGTGGGCCGGAAAGCCATCGGGGCCTGGCGCCTTCGTCAGAAAGATTTGAAACAGTGCATGCTTCACTTCCTCAGGTTTATACGCTGCTGTCAGGGATGCATTCATAGCAGCCGTTAATTTCACCGGTACATGCTGCAGAACACGATCCATCCCTTGTACACCTTCAGATGTGTATAGGGTTCTATAAAAATCAGCTATCAAAGAAGCCATCTCGGACTTATCCTCAATAAGCTGACTGTCTGGACGTGTGAGACATCTGATCATATTTTTCCGTCTTCTCATACTTGCTCGTTGATGAAAGAACTTGTAGTTCTTATCTCCCTCCGCTAGCCACTCAACACGCGAGCGTTGCCTCCACATGATCTCTTCTCTGTGATAGAGTTCAACCAGACGGTCATTGATCTTGAGTTCTCTGTGGCTCGGCCCAACCCGAGAACGCGAGTCTCTCAGACAACCGAGTTCCTGCTTAAGTTTTTTAATTTCTTTATGTACACTGCCTAAAGTCTCTGGTCCCCATCTGTCTAGATCAGACACCAAAGTATTCAACTTGCCCCTCACAGCAGCTGTACTGGAATCAGCTCCGATGTCCTTCCAACCAGAGGAGACCTTTTCCTTCCGCTCAGGATGGCGCTTCCACATTGTTTTATAGCGAAACTGCTTACGGATATCATGTGTCGCCGTATCTCCTTGCAACCTAAGGTGGATTGCACCGTGATCAGAGGTAGCAGTGTCAATGTGACTAACATGGGCTAATGGGAACTGAGCCGCCCATTCAGTTGATCCCAGAGCTCTATCAAGTCTCACTCTAGTGTATGTGCCTCCAGCAACTTTTTTCTCCCATGTCCAAAAATGGCCCGAGTAGCCCAGGTCAATAAGGTTGCACACGTCAACAACATCGCGAAAGCCTTGGATCTGGGAATAGCTGCGTAGTCCCACACCCACATGTTCATCGGAGCGAAGAACCTCATTAAAATCGCCGATGCAAAGCCATGGCAGTGCGCTGACGCTGCTGATATCCTTCAGCATGTCCCAGGTTTTGTATCGTTCGCTAGTTCTAGCCTCGCCATAGATAGTTGTTAGTCTCCACGGGGTGTCCCCCAAACCAGCAGCAGAAATATCAATGTGGTACTTTGAGTGTCCTAACACAGTCAATATCAGATCGTTGTTCCAAAATATTCCAAGACCTCCGCTCCTTTCATCACTACCAACCGCAAATGCCTTATCATATCCCAAGGTACCAGCTAGTGACTCAACACGGGATTTACTGATTTGTGTTTCAAGTATGCAAAAAATATCCGGGGCAAACTTTGTGACAAAGTCGCGAAGCTCTCTAACTGTCGAGGCATTGCCCGCTCCTCGACAGTTTAAGCTGAAGATACTCATTGGGCTTGGCGGTACTCCTCGGAGTATGATTCATACATAGTTGACTAAATTTATGATCAAACTGTATAAGCTATTGCGCGAGATGGTTCTCTCCTGACCGCCTCCAACTGCAACGTAACAGTATCACGTGGGCCTCTTCCGTCACTGGTCGCTATTTGGGCTTGTCTTGGGCTGTCTTGATGACCAGATTGCCTGATGAGCTCACACTTAGTCTCTTCTCTTGTCTCTTCAAATAGGCGGCTGCTGTGTATTCAGTGACGTACCTTTGGGTACTCACGATGCAGCGCATGAAGTTCTTACCAAGTGCGTAAATCAGCAAGTAGCCCTTCCCAAGTGACCTATATTTGTTGGATCGAAAAACACGTTCGTGGAGACAGTTACCACTTGGAACGACTCTAGGATAATCATCGGTCAACAAACTGTCAGCACTTACAGTTCCAGTTAGCCATAGCACTTTCTTCAGTTGAGATACATGCAACGCTATGTGCACTTGACTGGAAGCATGGAGTTCGAGCTTGTACGCCACTCCAGACACACGCTGGAGAATTTTGTATGGCCCAAAAAACATGAAGCATAACTTCTGCGACATGCGTTGCGCCACTGATGCCGTAGAAAGTACCAGTGTAAAATTGTTGAATCAACTGCCGCATTAGAGCTCTGTCATCCAACCACTTCTATAGGTATGGTAGTGTTAAAACTGTCTAGAGGATGGATACCAAAGTGCGTAGGCTTTTTGCCCATAAAGACATCAAATGGTGATCGCCCTAAGCAGCGTGGAATGTGGTGTTACTAAAACTCTGCTTGAGCCAGCCAATATGTGCATTTCCTTGGGTTTGCATG
This sequence comes from Avena longiglumis, assembly GCA_030063025.1. Taxonomy (NCBI): domain Eukaryota; kingdom Viridiplantae; phylum Streptophyta; class Magnoliopsida; order Poales; family Poaceae; genus Avena; species Avena longiglumis. The sequence continues at coordinate 525,997,949 of CP125975.1, forward strand.
GACAAAGCATCATAGAAAGGTTTCTACATATTGATTTACACACTTCGATTTGCCCATCAGTTTTATTTTTATTATAGTGCTTCACTACAACCCTCTTCCCCATGCATACCCATACAAAACTCAGGCAAACTTAAGCATAGGAACGGCTAAGATCGCTTGATACCACTTCGTAATTAATACTAATCAGGTATATATTATAAAACAATGTGTTTGGGGAACTGCTCGACACCCTAAACGTGGGTGCGGTTGTCTCATTATATAGAAGTACCAAGAGGTACAGTACAAGTCATATATAGTTATATACAGACACGCTACATATATACAGTCTAACATCCTCCCTCAATCTTAACTGTGGCCTGAAGTACAAAGCAAGTTAAGATTGTGCCTACATCCTACAAACTGAGGCTGTGGAAGAGGCTTCGTGAAGATGTCAGCAAGTTGATCCTTGGAAGAGATGAACTTGATACAGAGTAGCTTCTGTGCAACGCGTTCCCTGACAAAGTGATAATCAACTTCGATGTGTTTCGTTCAGGCATGAAATACTAGATTCGAAGAGAGGTATGTAGCACCGATGTTGTCACTCCGAAGTATCGGAGGTTGATCTTGAGAGACTCCCAACTCTCTCAATAAAGACTGTACCCATATGAGCTTAACTGTGGCATTAGCAACCGCCTTGTATTCAGCTTCAGTACTACTACGAGATACTGTAGCCTGCTTTCGAGCATTCCAGGCGATCAAACTAGGACCAAAGTATAATGCATAGCCCCCCGTGGATCGCCTGTCATCAGGACTACGAGCCCAATCTATAGGGTTCGCAGCATAGAAAACAAAAAATTTCCTACGATGGGAACATCTAAGTACCAAGATCGATCTACTAGATACAAGCAACGGGTGGATATACATCCATAGAATACATATCCTCGAAGACCGAATAGCGTTAACGAGGTTCTACTCATGGATGATGTAGACGAACGCTTGCCGATCTCAAGATCGTGATGAAGTCCATCTGGTCCAGACGGTCCAGCACGATCAAGTCCAACACCTCAAAGCAGTGGTGCATCCGTGATCGCACACGCGTACGGGTACCCCGACAACCTCCACGCCCTCGCTCCAGTGAAGCAGCGGAAGCAACAAATCCTTCCAGAAAAATCCACCGGGAACATGTATCTCGCTGATCCGAGACCATGGGGAAATTCTAAAGGGGGGGAGAGAGATCCTTCGCGAGGAGGTGTGCTTTGAGAGGATGAGAGGGGGGCCTTTTATAGGGGAGAGGGGGGCACCCAAGGGGCATGGCGCCCAGCCATGGGGGCTGCCCCCACCACTCCCACATTCATGTGGGTGGAGCTCCCACTCAAAATGAAAAGCCTCCACTCAAAAATCCACTCACATGCATTAAATTTCCACCAAATTTAATGCAAGCTCTCATTTAAATAAAACTCCTTTATTTATTTATTCAGATTTTTGTTAATTACTTTAATTAACAAACATTCACATAAAACCCCTTGCTAGTATTCAATTTCACATGCAGAACCAGTTTCAGCAATTTCAACCAAAACAGTTTCGGTGTCTAGTGAAATAAATTTCTGCGCTTTCCTTTTTCTTTCTCTGGCATATCATTTGCTCCGAATGGTGTCGGTATCCCTTAAGTGTGTCACCCTACGGTTCACGAATAATGCAAACATGATCGAGACCCCTCTCCGATCAATAATCAGCAGCGGGACCTAGAGATCCGTACTGACTCCCACACATTCAACGATGACTTCTGTGATCGTGTGAACCTTTTACGCTAGTATCTTAATCCCTTTGTTTCACGATATATTACATGTCCGAGATTCGATCATTAGTATCTCCATACCTAGTTTGATCTCGTTACCTACATGCACTCTTTTCTCGTTCTCGTGATATAACATTCTAGTGATCAAATCACTTGCTTGCAAGCTAATCAATGTGATATCACCGAGAGGGTCTAGAGTATATCTATCCGTCATCGGGATGAACAAATTCCACTCTTGATCCATGAGTCTCAACATAACAATTTAGTAGTTTTTAATCCATCTTTATAATCACCCAGTTATGGTGTGACGTTTGATGTCAACAAAAAACTCTTCCGGTGTTAGTGATTGGATGATCTCATGGTCTAAGGATTAGGAATACTTCGTAAATTGTTTATAGCAATATAAACTCAATGACTTTGATTGTAATGCTATACTTTGGATGAATGTTCATCACATCATTACACTAATGTTGTGACCTCGTTATTAACAACATCCAATGTCCATGATCAGGAAACTTTGATCATCTTGTTAATCAACGAGCTAGTTTATAAAAGAGGCATAACTAGGAACTTCATTTTTGTTTATTAAACACACATGTATTAACGTTTCTGTATTAATACAATTATAGCATGCAAAATAAACATTTATCAGAAACAAGGAATACGAAAATAACCACTTTATTATTGTCTCTCGGGCATATTCCCTTCAGTCTCCCACTTGCACTAGAGAGAATAATCTAGTTTGAAAACTTTGCGTTTTGAACACATATGGCTTTCTGGTGTTCCATATACGCAACTGCAAGAGGTTAACATAATCTACGGATCTGACACATTCAGGTTCGTGTGTATTTGCATGTCTTTGCGTCTTCACGCATCACTCATTCTCCAATGAGATGGCATTGTATAAATTTGGTCTTTTGGTGAGACCTTTAGTTCCTTGGGGTTAAAACATGTCGATACTATTGTCATACAATATATCTTTAGTGTTAGTCCGTTGTGAACCACACCTTAGTTTGATAACAAACTACTTGACACAAATTCCCTCCTTTGTTGTTACTATAGCAGTCATATACTTATCCTTTTATTGTAGTATTCGTCACAATGTCTTAACTTTGAAACTCTTCCAAATCCATCATGGAAACTTTATTTCCATTTCATTGTGCCACCCATAGTTTAAATTGAGATAAACTTAATTTATAACTTGTGACAAAACTAGTATCAATGTAACGCTTTACAATGAACTATTTGTAATTGTTTGTCACTTCTACACAAATATATTCTTATTTCTTCCAAAAGATCATAAGAATATCCTTACTATCGTCCAATGATCATTTTATGATTCATTCTGGTATTTGCTCATAACACTTAGAGCATAGGACATATCTGGATGTGTACATATCATGGTATGATTGATCAAAATATTCTCGTAATTTCACTCATCAAGTGTCAAAGCACTTGAATCTTGTTTCACTTATCAAGTGTCGATACACTTGAATATTGATTCAATTCCTTTCCATGCGACAAGAACCGTTTCTTGTTGTTTCTATATTTAACTCCTTCAATATCTCATATATGTACGTTTGACACAACCATATTGGCGTCACAGTCTATCCACTATAGACATTCATGCTAAATATTCGGGTTTTGCCTAAGTTTTTCGTCGAAATGAAATTCTTAACCTTTGTCAATAGAAGATACATCATTTCTAATCAACAAGATGTCCTCCACATAATGTATTAGAAATATGTCTCAGCGCTCCCACTTAATTTCTTGCAAATGCAAGCATCTTCATCGTCTCCTGATAAAAACTCCTTTTCATCACGGTGAAGATTCCAACTCCGCGATGCTTACTTCAACCATTGAAGTTTGCATGCCCTTTTAGCATCCTTTGAATTTAACAAAACCCTCTGGACCGTGTCATGTACACGTCCTAGGTAACCATTCTATTAGAAGAACTCTGTTTTGTTTATTCATCTACCATATACCAAATTATATGTAGTGGTTGCTACTTTAATCCGTCCAGACTAAATATCGCTATGAAAGATCAAATCTTGTCATAGTCAACTCCTTGAACATTGTCATAAAATACTTTACGACATGTCGACTATTTCATAGATGAGAAACATCCATGTCTGTCTCTTTATAGATCCAAATATGACTATTAGGTTTTTACACCTTTCCGGAGGGTCTTCCAAGTTCAAAACTTGATTTGTCGTGTATGGAACTATCACGGATTTTATGGCTTCAAGCCATTTGACGGAGTCAGGGCCCATCATCGCTTCTTTGCATGTAGTCGGTTCATCATTGTCAAACAATAATAATTTACTCTCAAATCTCAATCATTTGATTGTTTATCCGACCTTCTTGGTTCAATAGGAACTTTAGACCTCCGTGACCGCAACCTTTGAGGCACATAAGCTATGAGCATTATGGCAGCCTCCGGAACGATTTCCGGCGCTGCGCAACTCAGCACATTTAGCTAAGGTTCGTTAACCTTATCAAAGTTCTATTGTCCTCCCACTTAACTTTTGCGAAAAAAATCCTTTTTCAAGAAACTTCACATTTCAAGCGATAAACCCTTTTGTCCTTGGTGTTATGGAGGAATACACAATTGTTATTCGAAATAACCTACAAAGACATGCTCATCCGACTTCGGTTGTAAACATCTTACTTATGTTTACCATACCAAAATTTAAGAAATGACAACTTGGGTTTTACCTCAAACTATAACTTCCATGGTGTCATTTCAACGGATCAAGATGGAGCTCTTTTCAGCGTAAAAGCGGAAGTCTCTAAAGCTTTAATCTTTTAAAACATAATGGCAGTTTTATCAATAACACCTTTGATCCAACCATGTCAAACAAGGTTTCATTACAAATCTCAAACACTCCATATTCCTATGGTGTTTCGGGAGATGTAAATCTAGGTGTTTTGCTAAACTTGTAACTCAAATAAATCCCTTTTATGATAGAATCATAATTCATTTATTTTTCTTGTTAGACTTGTAACTCAAATAAATCCCTTAAAATCATAAACCATTTATTTTCTTGTTACAATGATTTTCACTTCATCTTAAAAGTCTTTGAAACGTTTTTCAAATATTTCATACTTCTTTCTCATTAAGGGAACATTCACTCAAATTTCCGGAGAAAGCATATGAAGATGAAATCCATCGCTTATGACCATACATAATGGACTACATACATCGATATGTATAAATTCCAATATTTTAGTCGTTCGTTCTTCTTTGGCCTTTGAACGAAGTTTTAATTATCCCGAGGAAAGTCTCACAAGCGTCACTTGATCAAATCAAAGACTCCAAAAATCCATGAATATGGAGATTCTCATGTTTTCTTTCCAATATAATTTAAACGGCGTTGTCACTTTGTAAGTGATCTTTCAATCATTTGTCTTGTGACATTTTAGCATTAGGTTTTATGGATGTGATTTCTCCAACTAGATTTGTAAATCATCCATCTTATATGGAATACGGTAATTATTTGACCAACCTTTGTTCTCATAATACCTGATTCAAATAACAATTATTAAAACAAATCTTGAAGTCAAGCTTTGATGTCAACAAGAAATACAAACAACGGTTTGTTTGTTTTCGATGAACATCATCACATATTCTCTTGCTGGTTATTTAGGCCATTGTGGTTTATGAATTGTGTCGTTTCGTATGAAATTTCATACCAACCAATTCGGTATCCAATACCCAAGAACCACATTGTTTAATAATCAAAGAATACAACCATAACATGTATATCATCCATATACCTAAATTGGATATTTCCAATCTTTTCTTTTCTGCCAAATATATTTTATAGATTCTCTTTCAGCATTTCCTTTATACTTTTTAAAAATATATATCAACACCAAAGTGGCGCCATATATATGACACATAGTCCAAAGCGTGTATATTCAAATAATAATACTTTTGGACTTGCACTTTGAAGTAGACCACCATCATCAAAATGATCGGTATTCTTTCAAAATCTATTCTTTAATAATCTTTTAGTGTAGTAAACACTTTACATACATCTTCTATTCATCCTTATCATGAAGACTTTCATGATCAAGCTAATGTAGCTTATAAGGAGAATCGTGGGTATAATGTTGCTTTCTAAAACCCTTTTGGATGATTAGGATGTCTAGCATATCCAACCTTTGTAAATTCTCATCCTATATGAGAACACATATTATACTCTATCATTTGCAACCAAAACATTGTTTCAGATATCGTTATATCTGCCACACATGATGGTTTCTGAAACAATTCTTTCAGCTCCTAGATAAACTTGATATTAAAACAATCAAGAATCATAGAGGCAAACGTGATACTTAAGATACTAACACTGGAATTATTACTTTCGATTTAATACCAATTATTAAATTTCACGGAGTAAATAGAATTTTGCTGAAATTTTGCAATAGGACTTTAAAATTTAGATTGACACTCAATACAATACGATACCAGTTCGTAAAGTATATATCCAGAATTATATAGTTCTGTTATCTCAATTACAACTATGCATAAGGTGGTGAACGAATGCCAATGACTACAACAAATTATGCAAATTCACTTTGATTTAATTTATGATAAAATGAGTTCTACTAATCCAAATTAGAAATGAACTCCCACTCAAAAACGACATCCCTCGTGCCTTTTTGGTGATTACATGAACCAAATCCACTACACCAAGTCCGATCATCACGTGAGTCGGCGTAGCTTCAAAGGCGAGCATCCATATGGTCATCATATCAAAACATATGACTCATGCTTAACCTTTTGGTCCGTGTTCCGAGGCCATGTCTGTACATGCTAGCTCGCCAAGTAAGAACCTTAGTATTCGCGTGTGTAACTGTCTTACACCCGAGATATGCTCGTGGATTCAAGTATACCCGATCATCGCGTGATGCCTTGAAGCGACGAAATATTGTCGGTGCATACTTAAGGAAGAACACATTATTATCTTGATATCTAAATGAGGGATCATCTTATTATGCTAATAAAACGCCAAACAAGCAATATAAGATGCAATCAAACATCACATGTTTGTAAGTGAAATGATATGGTTCCCGCATATGATCTCCATCATGTGCACCGTGGTATGATCACTATCATACCTTTATGTGTAAGGCCAAGGTCTATGGAACTTACACGCTATGTGTGTTGTAAGAGTATCATCTCATACTTCTACTTACAAGATCACCATATCATAACACTAGCCCAGCAACAATCTAAACTAGACGCCTCTAATTTATCCATTGCAAGTTTTACGTGGTTTAGGGCTTTCGAAGATAGAACCGTTCTTAACTACGAACATGAACCACAACGAGGATAAACAAATTGTTGACACCTCGTTGCAAATTAGATATTGACTATAGTAGGAGAGACAGACACCCGCTAGCCACTTATGCAAACTAGTTGCATGTCAAGCGTGGAACAGATCTCATGTGCGAGGACATGTAAAGTTTGTCCGGGCCGCTTCATCCCACTATGCCACCAATATCCAAAGTACAACTAAGAAGCAATAAAATGATCATTATCGCCCACATACTCATATGTGTACTACCCGTGCAAAGCATCTACGCATAGATCCAGCTCTGATACCACTATAGGGTTCGCAACATAAAAAACAAAAAATTTCCTACGATGGGAACATCTAGTACCAAGATCTATCAACTAGATACAAGCAACGGGTGGATATACATCCATAGAATACATACCCTCGAAGACCGAATAGCGTTAACGAGGTTGTACTCGTGGATGATGTAGACGAACGCTTGCCGATATCAAGATCGTGATGAAGTCCATCTGGTTCAGCCGGTCCAGCACGACCAAGTCCAGCACCTTAAAGCAGTGGTGCATCCGTGATCGCACACGCGTACGGGTACCCCGACAACCTCCACGCCCTCACTCCAGCGAAACAGCGGAAGCAACAAATCCTTCCAGAAAAAGCCACCGGGAACATGTATCTCGCTGATCCGAGACCATAGGGAAACTCTAAAGGGGGGAGAGAGATCCTTCGCGAGGAGGTGTGCTTTGAGAGGATGAGAGGGGGGCCTTTTATAGGGGAGAGGGGGCACCCAAGGGGCATGGCGCCTAGCCATGGGGGCTGCCCCCACCTCTCCCACATTCATGTGGGTGGAGCTCCCACTCAAAATAAAAAGCCTCCACTCCCATAAAAGAGCCTCCACTCAAAAATCCACTCACATGCATTAAATTTCCACCAAATTTAATGCAACCTCTCATTTAAATAAAAATCTTTTATTTAATTATTCAGAATTTTGTTAATTACTTTAATTAACAAACATTCACATAAAACTCCTTGCTAGTATTCAATTTCACATGCAGAACCAGTTTCAGCAATTTCAACCGAAACAGTTTCGGTGTCTAGTGAAATAAATTCCTGCGCTTTCTTTTTTTCTTTCTCTGGCATATCATTTGATCTGAATGGTGTCGGTATCCCTTAAGTGTGTCACCCTACGGTTCGCGAATAATGCAGACATGATCGAGACCCCTCTCCGATCAATAATCAGCAGCGGGACCTGGAGATCCGTACTAAATCCCACACATTCAACGATGACTTCTGTGATCGTGTGAACCTTTTACGCTAGTATCTTAATCCCTTTGTTTCATGATATATTACATGTTCGAGATTCGATCATCGGTATCTCCATACCTAGTTTGATCTCGTTACCGACATGCACTCTTTTGTCGTTCCCATGATATAACATTCTAGTGATCAAATCACTTGTTTGCAAGCTAATCAATGTGATATCACCGAGAGGGCCCAGAGTATATCTATACGTCATCGGGATGAACAAATTCCACTCTTGATCCATGAGTATCAACATAACACTTTAGTAGTTTTGAATCCATCTTTATAATCACCCAGTTACGGTGTGACGTTTGATGTCAACAAAAAACTCTTCCGGTGTTAGTGATTGGCATGATCTCATGGTCTAAGGATTAGGACTACTTCGTAAGTTGTTTGTAGCAATAAAAACTCAATGACTTTGATCGTAATGCTATACTTTGGATGAATGTTCATCACATCATTACACTAATGTTGTGACCTCGATATTAACAACATCCAATGTCCATGATCAGGAAACTTTGATCATCTTGTTAATAAACGAGCTAGTTTATAAGAGAGGCATAACTAGGAACTTCTTTTTTGTTTATTAAACACACATGTATTAACGTTTCCGTATTAATACAATTATAGCATGCAAAATAAACATTTATCATAAACAAGGAATACGATAATAACCACTTTATTATTGCCTCTCGGTCATATTCCCTTCACAATCTGCATCTGAGAAGGCCGAAAGCTCACAAGATGGAGCAGGCTGAAGGAGCAATCCATACGAGGCGGTCAGACAGACATAGCGCAGAATCCGCTTCACAGCTGACCAATGAGACGTCCTTGGTGCATGAAGGTACTAGCATACACGGTTGACGGCATAAGATACATCCGGTCTGGTGATAGTGAGGTATTGCAGACCACCAACGAGGCTGCGGTACTCAGTAGCATCATCAGGCGAAAGAGGATCTCCATCAAGCGCAGACAACCGATCAGTGGCAGACATAGGAGTGGTAGCATGCTTGCACTTCAACATACCGACGGCAGCAAGTCTAGAGTACTTATGCCGAGTGGCGTCAACCCAGGAAGACCGTGAGACCTCCGGACCAAGGAAGTAGTGCGAGCACCCAAATCCTTGACAAAATCTCCACTCGGTAGAAACAAGGCGGCGGCGGCATCGACGAGCTAATAAGGATGATATCATCCACATAGACCAAGCATGTACATCGTGACCTCGGGGACTGCGGAAGAGCGATGATGTGTCACCGTGGAGGAACAAAGCGTGAGCCGAAGAACCGAGCCAAGGCGTGCATGTCATGCACGAGGAGCCTACTTCAGTCCATAGAGAGCCTTCACCAGGTGACAGAGATGTTGAGGACGTGCATGATCAATAAAACCAGGTGGCTGACGCATATAAACCTCCTCCTCCAGAACTCTATGCAGAAAAGCGTTCTGCACATCAAGCTAACGGAGAGACCATCCTCGAGTAACAACCAAAGAGAGCAGCAAACGAATTGTAGTAGGTTGACTACTGGACTGAACGTGTCTTAATAATCAAGACCATACCTATGTTTGAAGCCCTTAGCAACTAACCGTGCCTTGTAGCGTTCAATGGAACCATTAACATGCTTCTTGACCTTGAAGACCCACTTGGAATCAATAATATTAACCCCAGAAACAGGTGGAACGAGTCGCCAAGTATCATTCTTCAGGAGAGCCTGAAGTTCCTCCTCCATAACAGCGCGCCAGTGAGGAATACCGAGAGCAGCCTGAAAGTGTCGAGGCTCAGTAGTGGGATCAGAAACGGCATGGGAAACACAAGCAGCAATCCATGCGATATTCCCAGCAGTGCGCTCCTTTGGACGAAAGACACCAGCCTGACTGCGTGTACGAGGGAGAAAAACCTAGGAGGTGACTGGCGGCGGCAGTGGTGACGACATCGAGCCGAAGGCGAGGCGGTGGTGGCGGCGTTGGGCGGCGCCCTTGGCGGCGGTCTTGAAGGGCGGCGAGGCCGACCCGCTTGGAGCCGTGGCGGTAGCCCACGAGGCGGCGAGGAGGCGGCCGGAAGGCTGGCCAGCTCGAGCGAAGCTGGGCCGGGGGAGCCAGCGCGGGCGTGATCGCCACGGGCGGTACAACAGCGGGCTGGCGGGCGCGACCCGGTGTGCATGCGCCATGCATGGGATCGACGACGCCAGCGTGATCAACGTCGGTCGCCTGATCATCCAGAAGCTCAAGGCGAGCACCACGTCCAATACCTGCAGCATGTTTAGGAAGCAACACAGGAGCATATGCAACATCTACAAATTGATCAGGCGAAGGTAAAGTGGAGTGCGCGGGTGGTGTAGGAGTAGTAGAGTTGTTCGGAAGTGCAGAAAAAGGGAACACGCTCTCATCAAACACGACATCACGAGATATATGAACACGATTGGTGGGAACGTGAAGGCACTTGTACCCTTTATGAAGGGAACTATATCCAAGAAAAACACACTTTTTAGACCGAAAGTCTAGCTTATGTTTATTGTACGGACGAAGGTGAGGCCAACATGCACATCCAAAAACCTTCAGAAAAGTGGTCTGGGTGTTCATTGAGCAAGAGTTCAAGAGGAGTTTTCATTCGCAAGAGTCGTGAAGGAAGCCTATTTATTAAAAAACAGGCCATGGAGAAAGCATCACTCCAAAACCGAAACGGAACGGAGGCATGAGCTAGTAAAGTAAGGCCAGTTTCTACAAGATGACGATGCTTACATTCAGCGGCGCCATTCTCCTGATGTGTATGAGGACAATACACACGATGCGAGATCCCAAGCTTGTTAAAGAATGAACTGAGATGATGATATTCACCCCCCCCCCCCCAATCCGACTGAAGATGAAGATTCTTATGCTTAAGGATACGCTCAACATGTGCTTGAAACTGAATAAAAACATCGAACACATCAGATTTACGCTTGATAAGATAAAGCCATGTAAACCGACTGTAAGCATCAATAAAACTGACATAATAATTATGGCCACTGACAGACGTTTGGGCATGACCCCATACATCAGAAAACACTAGCTCAAGAGGCTGTTTAACGACACGAATAGACTCATAAAGCGGCGATGACTCTTGCCTTTGGCGAGGCATCACAGACGGTTCAGCAATTTTATTGGACAACTGGAAGTTCATGACGATGCGAGAACATGACGAACTATGGGAGCAAAGGATGACCAAGGCGCGCATGCCGGTGTGAAGGCGACACGCGAACACCGGTGAACACACAGGGGCATGCGGCGCAGGAGGTGCAGGTGGCGCATGAAGCGCATAAAGGCCATGGCAAAGACGACCTCTAAGCAGAACGGCTCTCGTGTCCCGATCCTTCATAAAAAGGAAGAAACGGTGAAATTCAACGAAGACAGGATTATCCCGAGTAAGGCGAGAGCGGATAACAGACTACGTGTAGTGAAGGAACACGAAGAACATTACGAAGGTGCGATTTTCTAGAATTGTGTGTAAGAAGCGGCTGACCAAGATGTGAGATGCGCATACACCTCCGTTGGCGGTGCGAACCTGATCATGACGCGGTATGGCTCACAGGTGGAGAGCTTGCCCATCTCACTCGTCGGTGATTGGTAGCTCGTATCCATGTACCATCTTGCGGATCAATGGAGTAGAATGGAGTGTCCGTGCTCGTTGCCGCCACAATGGCGCTGCTTGTCATTACCCTTGCCATTGTTTCCAATACGAGGAAGTCCTGCTTGAAGCATCGATGACAGCGGGAGGCAATGTGACCCTCAAGACCGCCAAAGGCGATAAGCTTCTTGGCGCCAGCGAAGCGGCAGCAGTGGCGACCCCGCCGATGGGGAGGCATAGCGGCGGGGCTGCCGAGGCGGTCACCGGCTTGCCGCCAGCTGGCGGCTTCTGAGGTTTGCCGCGGGCTGCGGCGTTGGCGGCGGAGAAGCTCGGGGAGGCGTGACACGTTGTTCGCGGCCGAGGAGGCGTGATTAGAGCTCACGAGGCTGAAGCAGAACGTCACGACCATTGATGTTCTCAATGATATTATCATAGTCATCGTCGAGGCCGTTCAGGACGTAGGTGGTGAAGTCCTCGGGGCGAAGCGGCTGGCAAATGGAGGCCAGCGTGTCGGAGAGGCCGGTCATCTTGTTGAAGTAGTCTGTGATGCTGCTGTCACGGAGCTTCGTCTCGCCCAGTTCGGTGCGGATAGCATGAGCACGAGCATAAGACTAAGAGGCGAAGCTGGTGTGGAGCGCCGTCCACGCATCTCACGACGTAGAGGCAAAGAGGACCAGCAACGAGACACTCGGAGTGACGGCCGATGGATGGCGAAGGATGGCACGATCTGGGCCACCACGTATGGCACGGAAGTGTGCGTCGACATAGCCCTCGGTGGCGGCTCAAGGAAGGGCGGCAACACTGCACGCCAAAACAAGTAATTGTCGGTGGGCTTCACCGGGATGAGGTGCGAAGTAGAAGAGCGACAACGGGCGGCATGATCGGCGTGGCGGATGGTGAGGCGTAGTAGCCCATCGGTGGCGCGTCTCCATGGACTGCGAGGCAGCGCCGCACCATCATACTGTTGACGGCAGTAGGCGTCGTGGTCGGTCTGGTGGGGCCTCGTGATGCGGCACGTAGGCGCGACGTAGGGGGCTGACCGTGAGGCGCCAACCGGGAGGACTGCGGCGTCGGTAGGGCTCCATAGGCGGGAGGGCCGTGGTGTGGGCGCAGCGGAGGCAAGTAGGTCGGTAGGCCGTGCTGTCGGCGTCGAGTGGCCGTAGCGGGCGGGCGCGAGGCCACCGGGGTGGCAGCGACCACGTTGGTCGAGGCGACGGGCCGCCGTAGGAGGTCGGTGGCGGCGGTCGCCCCGCGCGAGCGGCGGCAGCTGCACCTATCCCATCGAGGCTGCCGGAGGCGGACCCGAGCAAGAGCGCCACCACGAGGGGAGTGGAGCGAGGAAGGCGTCACGAGGGGCGAGGCGGTCGTGGCGGAAGAAGCGGCGGCGGCTAGGGCGGCGGATAGCAGATGATGGCGGCTAGGGTTAGGGCAGCGGAAGACGACATCGTAACCTAATCTGATACCATATGAAACAATGTGTTTGGGGAACTGCTCGACACCCTAAACGTGGGTGTGGCTGTCTCATTAGATAGAAGTACCAAGAGGTACAATACAAGTGTAATACAGTTATATACAGACACGCTACGTATATACAGTCTAACATATATAACCTCGTACAAAACTCGTATAGCCCAATTAAATTATACGTCTATCTAGCTCTAGCCGGCTCATCGGCAGCGACGGCCCTGGTCGGTGAGCTGGTGGCGGTGTTGGTTGTGTGGCAGTAGCTCCAAGGTGGATTCTGGCCGAAACATGCCCTAGCATGGTCTTTGTAGGTGTGTGCCAGTAGGGCTGGCGGCGGCACAGTTGCGTGGCGGCGTGGCAGCAGCTTGCAGGATTAGAGGCGGCTTTGAAGGGACGCCGCTGCTCGTTGACCCACCGGACAGTCCGGGTACAATGCCCGGCGAAGCGAGGATACGACGACCTGCTAGAGGAGATGTAGCACGACAGCGGCACGGTGGCGGTGGGCCACCGGCTGTCTTGATCTCGTGGTTGCCTCGGTGGCGGCTCGGGTCTTGTGCAGGAATACTGCCGTATTTGTTATCCTGTTGCTACATACATGTCTTTAGCTAGTAACAATAAAAAATGTTTACTAAATGTACCTCGCTCCGCCATGATTGAGGGGAGCTTCAAGTATGACTATGACATGTGCACTTCTAAGTGCGTGGCCACAAAGTGGAGATTAATCTTCCTAAGGGCTTGTTCATTGAATTCACCCCACACGTGGATTGGAGTAGAACGAAGGGGATTCACATAAATTTTGACTTAGATAGGATTAATTCCCCCTCAGTCCATGGTAATCCACTTCATCCCATTGCAAATCGAACAAGGCCTAACTCCTGAGTAATCTTTTTGCAACGGATAAATTTGGATGAATCTGTTTTTTTTTCTTGAGACAACGATCATATTGGTACTAACCCAGACCAGGCCGCACTCCAACTGGGTTACATAAACAAAACATGCTCAAATGGGCCGTCCACATTTAAAAACTTATGGGCCGAACACTTCACACGGCGGGACTGCAACGGGCCTAGAGTCGCCTAGGCGACAACTAAATCCAGGTAGCCAGAAGACTGTGAGGAGCTGCCTCATTTCTACTCTTTCCGACCCATATTAATTGACTCCGATTTGCAGAATAAACCTATATAAATAGTGTCTCGATTTATCTAAATTTAGATAAATGTGAGATAATTAATATGGCTCGGAGGAAGTACAGTGATTTGCCTTCACACCACATCCGTTAATGGAGCGTATAGTATTCAGATATTGGAGAGCAAATTGTGTCTATCTTGCACATGTTTGGCGTGTCTATCCCATATTACAATGTGCTTGTCGTCCGTCAAATAATTTCTTTTCTGTGACCCATACTAAGTCGTCACTTCAGTAGAACGGATTTTCAATTTTTGTGCGAATCCAGCAGAACAGATTTGCAGGTTTGAAACGGGTGTACCTTCTATAGACTCTGCACTTTGCGAACATGCAAATCCAATCCGTTGGTTTTGAAGAGGTGTCGCTGGTAATGGGCCTCCCTAACATTTTCTTCCACGTGATTTGGGGCCAGGAAGCAACAAGTTTCGGCCCATCACAACAAGTTCTAACTATTGTCACAAAAACATTAGCATTCCATAAAAAACACTATTAAACTGATGCTTAGTAAGAGTGACAATACTCGCACAATCTCTTTATTTCACAATTATTAAAAGAAGTAAGGGGTCATTCAACTGCCCCTTTCCTTTCCCTTTCCTCACAAACCAGCCGTGTGGGCCTTTTGTCCTTTTCTCACGTAAGGTAACAAATGTTGCATTGCAACACCAAATATGGTTTTCCAAAATGAAACCTGGATTAGAATGGACTAAATAATTCCACCTATACAAAAGAAAGGTACATGCGAGCATGGGCCAACATAGGCCGAAAAATGCATTTAGTTTATTTCAAAACATTTGTAAATATCCTTTAAAATAGTAGCTCAAAGCCTACCCAACGGGCGTAGGCCATTGCGAGGCCCATTTATGGATCTGACCCAGCCGTGCGAGCTAATTAATGACACTTTTAATTACTTATTCTTTTTATTTAGTTTATATGAACATTATTGGTTCACCTTATCCATGCGCACTAATCCCCACCATGTCAATTAGCGCTAGTTTTATTTTCCCACTACTGTATTATATTTTTCTTGTAATTCGTGTCATGGTGTAGACGCAAGAAATATGAAGATGTTGAATTTTTTGAGTTACGAACTAGACAAACTGAATCGATGAAGAGAAACAACTAATCAGATGGCACAAAATAACATTTTTTTATGAAAACAACTCAACTTGCTAATTGTGGGGCAAACCATAATAATTATCAACAGAGTAACATGGATGCATTTATGTAATTTATTGCATTTTCTTTTGTTTGATCTGAAAGAGAACGGTTATATTTATCTTTTTATTTATGTGCTAAAATGGTGGAATCTTTACTACTTATTAAAGGAGAGGAGGACATGACGGTGGTACGTCGTTTTGTATTTACCCCTTGTTTTCTGACTATTTACCTCGGATTGCCACCGCCAAGTTTAACCTACGAGTTCTTTTTCCCCTTCTCATCCCCTGCCTCAAGAACTTTTCCTCCACTATGTCAAAAAAAAAACTTTTCCTCCACTTCCCCGTCCAGACATAACCTCCATGGTTTCCGGCGACTAGGGCAGGGCGCCTCCCCCATCTCCAGCACGGATCCTCTTCTCCAAAGCTCGGTGCGCAACCCCTCCGCCACCAACCAACCTCCCCGTTTTTGGCCTCCTCCCCATATTCACCCGCCCTTCTCACTCTGCTTGTCGTCTCGTCTTCGACCCGCGGCCAGAGAAAACCGTGATGCCGCCGTTCCAATGGCCGCATGCCCGTTCCATCCTAGAGGATAAGGGATACGAGCTTTAGGGGGTGCCCAACCTCGGCAGCATCAGCATAGGCACCTATCGGCGGCGTTGGCCAGATCCGTCCTGGAGGTTGATGCGGACGCCGCCTACAGGGAGGAGGAGGTCAACGAGTGGGAGAGGCTTCTTGGCCCTAGCGACGAAGACCCCATGAACACTTCTTAACAGGTGTCTCCTGCTTGTGCCTATCAGGCATGCCTCGATGCAAATCCAAATACCTTCTACCTATCTCTGAACCACTGCAAATTATTTGACAGTTGGTAAAGCTAATAGTACGCTCTCAGAATTCTTTACATAGTATGGATGTTCTCATGAGTCAGGATATACTATAGATCAAAAAAAATCCATTAGGTCGTATGCTTTCTTTTTTAGGAAGAGTAATTTGAACAGTGGCTGATCTGAAAGTTTCCAATTGTCTAAGCTTCAATTGGGGATTTGTCTAATAGCTTCAATTAGAAAAAAATTGATTTTATAGGATTATGATATTTTCTACCAAGTTTGATGTTACATGTAGGATTAACAACAAGGTCTAAAATATTAACAATGCATATAGAGTGATCACCTGATTATGAGCTCACACAACTAATTTTCATAGTTTGGGGGAAACACTTTCTGACTGGTAGTCGGAAACTTCAATTACTTAGTTGTGAAAATTCATTTTGTGGCAAAGCTTACATGGCTCTTGTTTTCCCTGATTTTGGTATTTTGTGAGTCCTCACCATTCCTGTAATAACATCGAGTTGTTGCTTACTTGGGCAAACGTCCACTTTTATGCCAGTTTAACCTTCATTTGTGCCAAAGTGTCCTCTGGACTTTGTGCCTACCGCGGAGCCTGACTAGGTTGTCATCCAAATCATCGCCACCTCTGACTCTCCCGCATCCAGATAATCGCTCGCCGTGGAGGTCCATCGCTCTCCAGCAACTCCCCATGGCAGAGCACGCGGAGGGCGACACACATGCCGCGATGAAGACGAACAAGGTCGTCGCTTAGATGCCATCTAGGTTATTTGGTCTTTATAAATTTCTTGTTGGCACCGTTTAAATTTGCACTTTTTTTATATGTGGTTGCAACTTGATGTATATTTCGACTAGATACCTTCTGATAGATTCAAGGTCTCAATGGACGCCATATTTAGCTAAGTCCGGTCGGTGGAGTAGCAGAGTAGCAATGGACTTGAACCAACTTCTATTCTTCCCTCGCTTCAAAAAAAAATCTATTCTTTCCTAATTCTTCTATGTTCTTCCAAACATCCCTTTGCTACTCTAAACATCCCTTTGCTACTCTAAACATCTCTTCCCTCTTTTGAAGTTTGTAGCATGTGCCAATGTTACGTCAGTTTGCCACCGTTGATGCTGCCCCTGCCCAGATTGTGCTCGAGCTCGCTGTCGCAGGACGGATACACTTCGCCACTCCCGGCATCATTTATGACCTTGCCCCGCTGACAGCTCCAGCGCTCATTCTGTCATTTAGCCTGCTGGAATGCCCTCTTTTCATATGTAATCCCCGTGTTCATTTTTCCGCTCGCTCTATCCTCTTGAGCCTGAAACAGTGTCATGGCAGATGAGTTTAGCCTACTAGACACAGCTACCTGATTGGCAGAAACCTCTTGCTTCCACTATAGCCTCTGAAGGTGAGCCTGGTTTGTTCACCCTCTTTCCTCCCTAGAGAGAACCCCTTAATCTTGTTAGAATCTTTAACTAAAATCCAAATGTGATCTGGTTTGCTTTTTTCAAACTATGTGGGTTGATGTTAAATCTTGTGCAAATTGCAACCTATGTTCAACACAATAGGTTAGTGTGGTCGATGGTTATTGTTTTTTTTATTGATATTTGTTAGCAGAATTGTGTGAAGCAAAGTCTAAGTGAGATCTTGATTGTCACCCAGGTCCATAGTATTTTTAAATTCCTACAAAGTATTTTTAATATCTATATACTTCTCTAGGCATTTTTCCAGTTCACGCGTAAACATTTTGTAAGTATTGGTCTCTTGGTTCTTGAATTGCAAACTTATATCCCGACAAAGTAGTCGTGTCAATATTATCAAACAAGAAGAATGTGTATCTTAGTATTCCAGTGTTATGCAATTACATGTTCCACTATTACATTATATAAGTCAATCAGAAGAGTTTAACGTCTCCCTCACACGAAGAAAAAGGCAAAAAAAATCACGCTCCTTGCATCCTGCACGCTGGAAAAAACTAGAGAATGACTTACCCGTCTGTCCTCTTCTGTCAATCCGCATGGAGGAAACGCTGCCTCCTCCATCTGTTGCCGCACCGCCAATCCAAGCTACAACCACACCGCCATCTGCAGCTCCGGTCCTCGGCTTCACAGTCACCCGCCGTGTTGCTTCCCTATCCACGGGTGCCGCCTCCCCAATCCCCCAGTCGTCTCTCGACCGATGAAAGCAGTTGCAGCTCCCAAAATGTAGAACAGCCGGTCAGCTCCGTGCGTGTGGAGTTGTGGAGCCGCTCGTCAGCTCCGCACGTGGGGACTACCGATCATGCTGGTTTAACCTTGGACTATACAAAACGCGCCAAGCCCTCAAACGTGCTCACTTCCTCTCCTCTCTCCTCTGTCGAATCCGATGATCGGACCAGCTCCCGCCGCCTCATGGACCGCAGAACATTTGCCGATGCCGCCATCACCCGTACACGCTCCCTTCTGCCGCTGAAGCGTTAGTATGCTCCACTCCTCGATATGTTCTCAAGCTTCCGCTATGTATTTCTTTGTTTTTATCCACATTAAGATTTGTGAATTGCCAAAAGTTCCAAAGGGATAAATAAAGAAATTCTTGAAAACCAGTGATATACATTGTACAAATCGCTTATCTCATGATTGTCTTTGGTTGTGTTACACACTTCTTGTATAATGTGCTAATGTCCAATTTTCATGCATTCCGAGACGGAAGGTTTTCCATGGCAGTGCATTGTAGGGGTTCGTAGCATGGAAAACAAAAAAATTCTACCGCATACAAACAAACAAGCCAAGATCTATCTACTAGATTGTAGCAACGAGTCGATGGAATAACTCATCCTCGAAGATTCCAAAGTGTTTAACGAGAGCGGATTCTCGTGGGTGATGTAGTCGTACTCTTGTCGATCTCAAGATCGTGTAGATGATCCTTCCGGCGCTGCGTTCCGGCAGCGCTCCCGCAGTCGGTCACATGTTCGGTACTCGATGAAGACCTTCCTCTCCCTTGTTCCAGCAGGCAGCGGAGGTTGTAGCACTCTTCACGCGATTCCGTGACCTGACGTGGTGCTAAGTAGAGGAGATCTCGCAGGCTTCGCCTTTGGGCGAGTATCTTTGGACTATGAGAGGGGCCTTGGCGATATAGGGTTTAGACACACCAAGGAGAGAGGGCTAGGGCTTGCGTACGCCCAAGTCGGCGGCTAGGGTTTGCCCTAGGCGGCGGCAGTAGCAGGAGGTGGTGGCGCCGGCGGCTTAGGGCTAGGGTTTTGGTGAGGCAAGGTGTAGTCTTGGAGGGGCAGCCCTGCCCCTCCTTATATAGGTGGGAGGGCACGGCCAAGGGGAGGGGAGTCCCTCCCCAACTTGGCTTCCAAGGCCGGCGGTGGAGGGAGAGGAACTCCTCCCCACATAGGTTTCCTACTCTCCCTCCACCAAGCAAACTTGTTGTTTGACTTTTCAAATTGGCGTTTGACTTTTCAAACTAGGATATGATTTATCCCTTTATTTTTCTCAGCGATGACACCTAGTACATGATGCAACCATTCCAACTTGTTATGACACATTCATGTACCCTTACCCTCCGGAGTGCCGGACCTTCCGGAACCTTCTAGAACATTCCCGATGAAAACACCGAAACCATTCTCCAACCCCGAAACAGGACTTTCCTTATATGAATCTTATTCTCCGGACTATTATGGATCTCCTCGTGATATCCCGGATCCCATCCGAGACTCCGAACAACATTCGGTCTCTTACTCATCATTCCATAACTACTCAACAACATCGAATCCTTAAGTGTGTCTCCCTACGGTTCGTGAATTATGCGGACATGATCGAGACACTTCTCCGAACAATAACCAATAGAGGAATCTGGAAATTCATATGGCTCCCACATATTTCTACGATTACTTTGCGATCGAATGAACCACTTACATACGATACCAATTTCCCTTTGTCTCACGATAGTTTACTTATCCGAGGTTTTGATCGTCGGTATCTCTGCATACCTAGTTCAACCTCGTTACTAATAAGTACTCTTTTCTCGTTCCCGTGATATGTGATCCCTTGTGAGCCAGTCACATGCTTGCAATCCAATTGGATGACATTCCACCGAGAGGGCCCAGAGTATATCTATCCATCATATGGATGGACAAATCCCACTCTTGATCCATGTGTCTCAACCAATACTTTCAGAACACTCAATGCCACCTTTATAACCACACAGTTAAGGTGTGGTGTTTGATGTCATCAAAGCATCCTTCCGATGATGGTGATAAGCATGATCTCATGGTCAAAGGAATTAGGTTACTATGTATCAGAAATCATATAGCAATTGAACTATTAAAATGACTTGATCTTTATGCTACGCTTATCTATAGGAGTATGTCCATCATACCATTCTCCTAACGATATGATCTTGTTGTTAATAACATCTCAATGTTCATGATAGGGAAACCACAATCATTCATTAACCAACAAGCTAGTATTATAAAGAGGCTTTACCAGGGACTCTAATTTAGTTTACAAATCACACAAGTATTAACGTTTCCTTGTTAATACTGTTATAGCATGAATGTAAACATTTATCATAAAAACAAAGATATAATAATAACTATATTTATTATTGCCTCTAGGGCATATCTCCAACAGTCTCCCACTTGCACTAGAGTCAACTAATCTAGATTACATGGTAATATACCGAACACCCATGGCAGTTTGGTGTTGGTCATGTTTTGCCCTCGGGAGAGGTTTAGACAACGGATCCGCCACATTCAGATCTGTGTGTACTTTTCAAATATTTATGTCACCATCTTGGACATGTTCTCGAATAGCGTGAAAACGTAGCTTGATGTGCTTCAGCTTCTTGTGTGACCTTGGTTCTTGTGCATTGGCTATGGCGCCCATGTTATCACAGTAGATAGACATTGGGTCCAGCGCACTTGGAACCACACCGAGCTCTGTAATGAACTCCTTCATCCATATCGCTTCTTATGAAGCCTCCGAAGCAGCTATGTATTCCAATTCAGTTGAAGATCTCGCCACAACGCTTTGCTTTGCACTCCTCCAGCTAACTGCTGCACCATTCAAAGTAAATACGTATCCAGATTGAGATTTAGAATCATCCGGATCAGTGTTCCAACTAGCATAGGTGTAACCATTAACAACGAGTTGTTCATCACCTCCATAAGAAAGAACCATATCCTTAGTTCTTCTCAAGTACTTAAGGATGTTTTTGACCGCTGTCCAATGATCCACTCCTAGATCACTTTGATATCTACTAGTCAAACTAACAGCATATGCAATGTCAGGTCTAGTACATAGCATGGCATACACTAGAGACCCTATGGCTGAGGCATAGGGAGTCTTACTCATCCTTTCTCTATCTTCTGCCGTTGCTGGACTTTGAGTTTTACTCAAGGTCGTATTGGGCAACATGGGCAAGAACCCTTTCTTGCTATCTTCCATTCCAAATCTCTTTAGAACTTTGTCCAAATATGTACTTTGTGACAATGATATTAGGCGTCTCGATCTATCTCTATAAATCTTTATGCCTAATATGTAAGCTGCTTCGCCAAGATCTTTCATTGAAAAACTATTATTCAAATATTCCTTGACACTATTAAGAAGGACTACATCATTCCCAATCAACAATATGTCATCTACATATAGTATTAAGAATGCTACAGAGCTCCCACTCACTTTCTTGTAAATACAAGCTTCTCCATAAGTTTGTATAAAACCAAAACTTTTGATCACCTTATCAAAACGTTGATTCCAACTTCGGGATGCTTGCTTCAATCCATATATGGACCGTTGAAGTTTGCATACCTTGTTAGCATCTTTAGGATCGACAAAACCTTTGGGTTGCATCATATACAACTCTTCATCAATGTCTCCATTGAGGAACGCTGTTTTGACATCCATCTGCCATATCTCATAATCGTAATATGCAGCGATTGCTAACAAAATCCTCACAGATTTTAGCTTCGCTACTGGTGAGAAACTCTCATCATAGTCAACTCCTTGAATTTGTCGAAACCCTTTTGCGACAAGTCGAGCTTTATAGACAGTAACATTACCATCAGCATCTGTTTTCTTCTTGAAAATCCATTTGTTCTCGACAGCCTTCCGGCCATCCGGTAAGTCCATCAAAGTCCATACTTGGTTTTCATACATGGATCCAATCTTGGATTTCATGGCTTCTTGCCATTTATTGGAATCTGGGTTCATCATCGCTTCCTCATATGTCGCAGGGTCATCGGTGTTGTCCACCAACATGACACTCATAATGGGATCATACCAATCAGGAGTGGTACGAGTTCTCGTTGACCTGCGAGGTTCTGTAGCAACTACAACCGAAGTTTCATGATCATCATCATTAGCTTCCTCTCTTATTGGTGCAGGCACCACAGGAACTTCTTCCGGTGCTGTGCTACTCGCAAGTTCGAGAGAAGGTTCGACAACCTCGTCGAGTTCTACTTTCCTTCCAGTCACTTCTTTCGAGAGAAATTCCTTTTCTAGAAAGGATCCATTCTTGGCAACGAAGATTTTGCCTTCGGATCTATGATAGAAGGTATACCCAATAGTTTCCTTTGGGTATCCTATGAAGACGCATTTTTCGCTTTGGTTTCAAGCTTGTTCGGCTCTAGCTTCTTTACATAGGCTTCGCAACCCCAAACTTTAAGGAACGACAATTTAGGTTTCTTCCAAAACCATAATTCATACGGTGTCGTTTCAACGGATTTAGATGGTGCCCTATTTAAAGTGAATGCGGCTGTTTCTAATGCATAGCCCCAAAATGATAGCGGTAAATCTGTAAGTGACATCATAGAACGAACCATATCTAAGAGAGTTCGATTACGACATTCGGACACACCATTACGCTGTGGTGTTCCCGGCGGTGTCAATTGTGAAAGTATTCTGCATTTCTTTAAATGCTCGCCAAACTCGTAACTTAGATATTCACCTCCACGATCAGAACGTAGAAATTTAATCTTCTTGTTACGTTGATTCTCCACCTCACTTTGAAATTCCTTAAACTTCTCGAAAGTTTTGGACTTATGTTTCATGAAATAGATATACCCATATCTACTCAAGTCATCCGTGAAGGTAAGAACATAACGATAACCACCGCGCGATGCTACACTCATTGGACCACACACATCGGTATGTATGATTTCCAATAAGTCTGTAGCTCGCTCCATCATCCCAGAAAATGGAGTCTTAGTCATTCTACCCATCAGACATGCTTCACATCTTTCAAGTGATTCGAAATCAAGTGATTCAAGAAGTCCATCGGAATGGAGTTTCTTCATAAGCTTCACTCCAATGTGACCAAGACGACAGTGCCACATATAGGTCGAGTTATCGTTCGATTTCAAACGTTTAGCTTCAATGTTGTTAATATGTGTATTTCCACTATCGAGATTCAATAAGAATAGACCATCTATCAATGGTGCATGTGCATAAAACATATTACTCATATAAATCGAACAACCATTATTCTCGGACTTAAACAAGTAACCGTCTCGCAATAAACAAGATCCCGATATAATGTTCATGCTTAACACAGGCACCAAATAACAATTATTTAAGTATAAAACTAATCCCGATGGTAGATGAAGAGGTAGCGTGCCGACCGCGATTACATCAACCTTTGATCCATTTCCCACGCGCATCGTCACCTCGTTATTCGCTAGCTTCCGTTTATTCTACATCACCTGTTTCGAGTTACAAATATGAGCAACCGAACCAGTATCAGATACCCAGGCACTACTACCAGTACTAGTGAGATACACATCAATAACATGTATATCGGATATACCTTTCTTCTTGATGTTGCCGTTCTCCAAATCCAGCAAGTACTTTGGGCAATTCCGCTTCCAGTGACCTTCTCTCTTGCAGTAAAAGCACTCAGTATCAGGCTTAGGTCCAGCCTTGGTCTTCTTCGTCGGTGCAGTAACTTTCTTACCACCCTTCTTGAAGTGTCCCTTTTGCTTAGACTTGCCTTTCTTGAATTTGGTGGTCTTATTGACCATCAACACTTGGTGCTCTTTATTGATCTCCACTTCTGCAGATTTTAACATGGAGAAGAGTTCTCGCAACTGCTTGTTCATGCTTTGCATATTGTAGTTCATCACAAAGTTCTTGTAACTTGGTGGTAGTGATTGGAGGACACGGTAAATCCCCAAAGCATTAGGAATCACTATACCCAAGCTTTGGAGTTTGTTTGCGTGCCCAGACATCTTAAGCACATGCTCACCGACGAGCTGCCCTCTTCCATCTTGCGGTTAAAGAACTTTTCGTAAGCCTCATAGCTCTCAACTTCCGCGTGAGTCTCAAAAATCAATTTGAGTTCACGGACAATATCATGTGGGTGAATTTTCAAACCTTTTACAAGCTCGATTCCAAACCATACAAGATAGCACACTGAATCGTGGAGTCTTGATTCTTCCTAGAGGTAAACATTCTTTACTTCATCGGTAGCATCACCGCAGCGGGTCACCAATGTGCATCCAAAGACATAGGTCAAATTACCAGCATTGAGGACAATCCTCAAATTGCGGAACCAATCCGCGAAGTTGATTTCATTGTTTTTCAACTTTTCTTTCTCTAGGAACGCATTAAAATTGATGGTAGGGGACGCCATTGATCTACAACATATTTGCAATAGTTTAGACTAAGTTTATGACAAATTGAGTTCTAATTAATAGTTAAATTAATCTAGGTGAACCCCCACTCAAAACAATATCCCTCACATTGTTTTAGTGATCACACGAACCAAATCCACCACATCAAAACCGATCATCATGAGAGTTGATGCAGCTTCAATGGCGAACAATCGACATGTTCATCATATCTACTATATGATTCATGCTTTACCTTTCGGTGATCCGTGTTCCGAGACCATGTCTGTACATGCTAGGCTCGTCAATATCAAACCTTAGCTTTCGCATGAGCAAATCTGGCTTGCTCACGTTGTATACACTTGCAGAATCTAACACACTCGATCATCACGTGGTGCTTCGAAACAACAAGCTTTAGCAACGGTGCTTACTAAGGATGAACACTTTAGAACTTGAAATTTGTGTGCATGAGGGATCATCTTATAATGCTACCGTCGTTAACTAAGCAATACAAGATGCATAAAGGATTAGCATCACATGCAATTCATAATATGTGATATGATATGGCCTTTCTTCTTTGTGCTTCCGATCTCCATCTTCAAGCACGAACATGATCTCCATCATCACCGGCATTGCATCAGGGTCAATGACGCTTCTCCATGGTTGTCGTCCACCGGCTTCAACTATTACAACTACTTTTAATAGACACGCGGGTCTTAACAGAAATTAAAGACAACCATATGGCTCCTGCCGGTTGCCAACTAACAATAAGGAACATTGCATACATCAAATATAATCACAATCATGGCCATATCACATCACAGCACACCCTGCAAAACAAAGTTAGACGCCTCTAATTTATTTGCATATTTTACGTGGTTTGGGGCTTTCAATAAGTGTCGATCTAACTTACGAACAAGAACCACAACGTTGATGTTTGAACTATCAAGTGCCAGTTGTAAATTGGATCTATACTATAATGGGAGAGACAGACACCCGCAAAGCCACTTATGCAATACAAGTTGCATGTTGAGCGTGGAGCAAGTCTCATGAACGATGTGATGTAAGGTTAGCCCGGGCCGCTTCGTCCCATCATACCGCAAGATGCAAAGTACACAAGAAGCAATTGATAATAAAAGCACCACCGCCCACAATGACCATTGTGTTACTCGTCTGCAATGATCTACATATAGACACGGCTCTGATACCACTGTAGGGGTTCGTAGCATGGAAAACAAAAAAATTCTACCGCATACAAACAAACAAGCCAAGATATATCTACTAGATTGTAGCAATGAGTCGATGGAATAACTCACCCTCAAAGATTCCAAAGTGTTTAACGAGAGCGGATTCTCGTGGGTGATGTTGTCGTACTCTTGTCGATCTCAAGATCGTGTAGACGATCCTTCCGTTCGTTCGGCCGGCGCTCTGCGATCGGTCACACGTTAAATTTTCGATGAAGACCTTCCTCTCCCTTGTTCCAGCAGGCAGCAGAGGTTGTAGAGCTCTTCTCGCGATTCCGGCAGCACGACGGCGTGGTACCAGAAGTAGAGGGGAGATCTCGCAGGGCTTCGCCTTAAGCCGGAGCGAGTATGGTGGACTATGAGACAGGCCTTGGCGATCTAGGGTTTAGACACACCAAGGAGAGAGGGCTAGGGCTTGCGGAAGCCCAAGTCGGCGGCTAGGGTTTGCCCTAGGCGGCGGCAGTAGCAGGAGGTGGTGGCGCCGGCGGCTTAGGGCTAGGGTTTTGGTGAGGCAAGGTGTAGTCTTGGAGGGGCATCCCTGCCCCTCCTTATATAGGTGGGAGGGCACGGCCAAGGGGAGGGGAGTACCTCCCCAACTTGGCTTCCAAGGCCGGCGGTGGAGGGAGAGGAACTCCTCCCCACATAGGTTTCCTACTCTCCCTCCACCAAGCAAACTTGCTGTTTGACTTTTCAAATTGGCGTTTGACTTTTCAAACAAGGATATGATTTATCCCTTTATTTTTCTCAGCGATGACACCTAGTACATGATGCAACCATTCCAACTTGTTATGACACATTCATGTACCCTTCCTCCGGTGCTTGGGACCTTGGAACCTTCTAGAACATTCCCGATGAAAACACCGGAACCATTCTCCAACCCCGAAACAGGACTTTCCTTATATGAATCTTATTCTCCGGACTATTCCGGATCTCCTCGTGATATCCCGGATCCCATCCGAGACTCCGAACAACATTCGGTCTCTTACTCATCATTCCATAACTACTCAACAACATCGAATCCTTAAGTGTGTCTCCCTACGGTTCGTTAATTATGCGGACATGATCGAGACACTTCTCCGAACAATAACCAATAGAGGAATCTGGAAATTCATATGGCTCCCACATATTTCTACGATTACTTTGCGATCGAATGAACCACTTACATACGATACCAATTTCCCTTTGTCTCACGATAGTTTACTTATCCGAGGTTTTGATCGTCGGTATCTCTGCATACCTAGTTCAACCTCGTTACTAATAAGTACTCTTTTCTCGTTCCCGTGATATGTGATCCCTTGTGATCCAGTCACATGCTTGCAAGCCAATTGGATGACATTCCACCGAGAGGGCCCAGAGTATATCTATCCATCATATGGATGGACAAATCCCACTCTTGATCCATGTGTCTCAACCAATACTTTCCGAACACTCAGTGCCACCTTTATAACCACCCAGTTAAGGTGTGGTGTTTGATGTCATCAAAGCGTCCTTCCGGTGATGGTGATAAGCATGATCTCATGGTCGAAGGAATTAGGTTACTATGTATCAGAAAGCATATAGCAATTGAACTATTAAAATGACTTGATCTTTATGCTACGCTTATCTATAGGAGTATGACCATCATACCATTCTCCTAACGATATGATCTTGTTGTTAATAACATCTCAATGTTCATGATAGGGAAACCACAATCATTCATTAACCAACAAGCTAGTATTATAAAGAGGCTTTACCAGGGACTCTAATTTAGTTTACAAATCACACAAGTATTAATGTTTGCTTGTTAATACTGTTATAGCATGAATGTAAACATTTATCATAAACACAAAGATATAATAATAACTATATTTATTATTGCCTCTAGGGCATATCTCCAACAGTCTCCCACTTGCACTAGAGTCAACTAATCTAGATTACATGGTAATATACCGAACACCCATGGCAGTTTGGTGTTGGTCATGTTTTGCCCTCGGGAGAGGTTTAGACAACGGATCCACCACATTCAGATCTGTGTGTACTTTGCAAATCTTTATGTCACCATCTTGGACATGTTCTCGAATAGCGTGAAAGCGTAGCTTGATGTGCTTCAGCTTCTTGTGTGACCTTGGTTCTTGCGCATTGGCTATGGCGCCCATGTTATCACAGTAGATAGACATGGGGTCCAGCACACTTGGAACCACACCGAGCTCTGTAATGAACTCCTTCATCCATATCGCTTCTTGTGAAGCCTCCGAAGCAGCTATGTATTCCGATTCAGTTGAAGATCTCGCCACAATGCTTTGCTTTGCACTCCTCCAGCTAACTGCTGCACCATTCAAAGTAAATATGTATCCAGATTGAGATTTAGAATCATCCGGATTAGTGTTCCAACTAGCATCGGTGTAACCATTAACAACGAGGTGTTCATCACCTCCATAAGAAAGAACCATATCCTTAGTTCTTCTCAAGTACTTAAGGATGTTTTTGACCGTTGTCCAATGATCCACTCCTGGATCACTTTGATATCTGCTAGTCAAACTAAAAGCATATGCAATGTCGGGTCTAGTACATAGCATGGCATACATTAGAGACCCTATGGCTGAGGCATAGGGAGTCTTACTCATCCTTTCTCTATCTTCTGCCGTTGCTGGACTTTGAGTTTTACTCAAGGTCGTATTGGGCAACATGGGCAAGAACCCTTTCTTGCTATCTTCCATTCCAAATCTCTTTAGAACTTTGTCCAAATATGTACTTTGTGACAATGATATTAGGCGTCTCGATCTATCTCTATAAATCTTTATGCCTAATATGTAAGCTGCTTTGCCAAGATCTTTCATTGAAAAACTATTATTCAAATATTCATTGACACTATTAAGAAGGTATACATCATTCCCAATCAACAATATGTCATCTACATATAGTATTAAGAATTCTACAGAGCTCCCACTCACTTTCTTGTAAATACAAGCTTCTCCATAAGTTTGTATAAAACCAAAACTTTTGATCACCTTATCAAAACGTTGATTCCAATTTCGAGATGTTGCTTCAATCCATATATGGAACGTTGAAGTTTGCATACCTTGTTAGCATCTTTAGGATCGACAAAACCTTTGGGTTGCATCATATACAACTCTTCATCAATGTCTCCATTGAGGAACGCTGTTTTGACATCCATCTGCCATATCTCATAATCGTAATATGCAGCGATTGCTAACAAAATCCTCACAGATTTTAGCTTCGCTACTGGTGAGAAAGTCTCAACGTAGTCAACTCCTTGAATTTGTCGAATCCCTTTTGCGACAAGTCGAGCTTTATAGACAGTAACATTACCATCAACATCTGTTTTGTTCTTGAAAATCCATTTGTTCTCGACAGCCTTCCGGCCATCCGGTAAGTCCACCAAAGTCCATACTTGGTTTTCATTCATGGATCCAATCTCGGATTTCATGGCTTCTTGCCATTTATTGGAATCTGGTCTCATCATCGCTTCCTCATATGTCGCAAGGTCATCGGTGTTGTCCACCAACATGACAGTCGTAACGGGATCATACCAATCAGGAGTGGTACGAGTTCTCGTTGACCTGCGAGGTTCTCAGAGCAACTTCTGGCGGTTTCATGATCATCATCATTAGCTTCCTCTCTTATTGGTGCAGGCACCACAGGAACTTCTTTCGGTGCTGCGCTACTTGCAAGTTTGAGAGAAGGTTCGACAACCTCGTCGATTTCTACTTTCCTTCCAGTCACTGCAGGAGCGGTGGTGGAGGAAGCCGCCACCAAGGTCTGGCGGAGGAGGATCCCGACTTCCACTCCGGCATGCTACAGAAGCGGTAAGATCCCCTCCCTTTGTCCATGTACCTCGATCCTCCGTAGTTCCGCTGGATCGATTGTCCGGTAGCTCGAATCTCTTGATGATTCCCAGTTTCCGTCCGGATCCAGACTCTGCATGTTGTTGGCTTGGGTTGAGTGCAATTTAACACATCTGTTCAGACATTAGGGTTTCCAGCCGATAGGGGTTCAAGTAAGAGGCCGACTAGGTGAATACTCCTCGCCTTTGTAGGTACAGAGCTCTTCCACATCAACCTGTAGCTTTCCTGATTTTGTTCTTGATCATTAACTTCCGTAACATCCGTCACCAACGTTGTCAATACTAGCTCGTTCCCTCTTAGATTATTTTTATGCCAAATACATAACCAGATTCATGATGACAGCTAGGCAGTAGCTTATTGTGGGTGACATCACTCAAATTTCTGATTGGCTGAACTCACAAAAAACACAGTGACATCATGGTTTTGAGTTGGCAGATACACAAGAGTATTTGTTTTCTTTTCAGTTGGTATTCTTGTGTGAATTCTACACTCTGAACAATGTTAAGAAGAGTGCTTCAGTTTGCCTACCAAAAGACACTATCTTTTTATTCTCCAAGAACAAGCCAATGTTAGAGGAACTCTCTTCAGGTTCTCACCAGAGAGTTGCAGTTATCATGCAATTCTTGAATTAATAAGAGTTGATTTCTTGATGTTCACTTTGTGGAGCTGAAATATAAACTTTTATTTGGGTCATAATGTGTTCCAAACTTCTTAATTACTTCTATTTTTGCTGTGTTTTTCAGTCTTATCCCTGGTGCAATACTGTTGCAGCACTATCTTCCTTTTTTACATACAATGTGTACCATGCATGCATGAGGTGACGGTTCTGTGCATCTTTTTGCAAAATGTGTTCAAGCATTACACAAAGAACTATTCTAAGGTGCATCTTTTCACAAGCAATTCCAACCACAGGTACTTGTCAATCTGTTTTTCAATTTCAGGAACATATTGACATAATCAAGGTTAATGTTTGGTGTCCTATAAAAGGGTACATCACCGTACATCACCATGGATTACTCATCCGCCAGGAAGAGGAATTTATACATGCCATTATGATTTAAGACTTATGTTTAGCATTGGTTTTATTGAGGAAAATCTTCTATTTACCAGTGTCCGGCCTTCGGAAAGAACCTGGAGGGTGTGATGTTCGGGCAGTGGACCACTTCTCCCTCGTCAGCTACGCGGACTTCCGCATGTACCTCAAGTCCCAGATCGTCTCCACCGACAAGGATCTTTCTTAATGCAAATAAGTATGTTTCTTCACGTCCATATGTTTAGCTAGCAAATTATTTACCACACATGTACTCCCTTTACGAGTATTTTCTGTGTGCTGAATGCAAGTTATCAAACTTGTAGAGGTTTAAATTGGTATGACTAATCTTCTAAAATTCTGTTTGTAGAATTGCAATGTAAGGGCTGCGATTGAAAATTAGAAGAGTTAATTGGCATTGTAAAAGAATTAATAGTGTATTGGAAATTTGTTTCAAAGAAAAACTTGAATCCATAAGTTTGTACATTCCTTAATAGTTATATAGGCATGTGTGTTTACGAAGGATTATACTGAAATCCATTATTTGGTATATGGACTCCCATGTTCTTTACTCGTTGATATATTATTTTTGTGAGGCAACCAAATAGCTTCGTTTGTACAATTATTCTCATAAAAAAATTCTATTTAGAGAATCCTTAACAAAGTCCCGATGGTCTGCTTATGCAGATTCCTGCACGCTTACAAAATTACTTTTGCGAAATATTGAGTACGACTGCTTACCTCAAGACATTTTTCATGGTATCCCTTGCAAATTTTAAGATGGAGTTGTTGTTTCTAGGTTTTCTAAAGTCGTTGAAGTCGTAGTCTAATTTTGTAACTTCAATCCATATATTGTCTCTTCTTATGTGTGGTTTTTGTACATTGTACTATACCAAAGCTTGGGATTACTGATATTCTGTCTAATGTGGCTAATTAATCAGTATCTATGTAAACTTGGAAAGAAAATATTTATTGGTGTCAAAACCAGAAAAATACAGCCAAAGGTGAAGTGCATGGCTATAGTTTTAGTACATTCTTGTTTACATTTCAGTTTATGGTTATGGAGGTGGCAAACTTGTATTTCTTAGATGCACATTTCAAAAACAACATCAAAATGACTAGATGAGTATTTCTTTTATTTAGTATGTTATTTTAAGTTGCTTTTCTACTTCCATGTTTGAGAATTTTTGACTTGGTCATTTTTATGAAGAGTGTTTGAATACAACTTATATTCTTGATTACTACATACGAGCATTTTATGCTTGTGCGACATATCGACAAAATAAAAAATAAAAACCATGACAACGTATGGGCATTCAACTAGTATTTAATTATTGATATCCATGTTGTATATACTTATTGTATTTATTATAAAGTAGGTAATATTTATCAAAGAAGCACCATTTAAAACTACTAAAATACTGATATCCAAACAAAATTATAATTTGGCCATATCCAAATTCCTTTATGTTCGAATTTTTCATTTTATGTTTCTACCCATTTATATACCAAGATAAATAGAAAGAAAAGTAAGTTGTTATGTTGTGCCATCCGAAAGATCACACAAGAACAATGCCCTTGATAGAGATACCACAAAATACAAACCAAGTTAAGCAATATTTTAACACATAATTTAGTTATTATCCTTGAAACCATAATTTAGTTATTATCGTGTAGCAACACACATTTATTAATACACTAAAGATAAAACATGAGTATCACTAGGTTGTGGGGTAGTCCTTAGGGCATCTCCACCGGGCCAACCCATTTTGTCCGAGCGTGTCCGAACTTGTCCGTGCGGACGCGAGGGGCGTGCGCGGCGCCTCACCGGGGCGACCCATTCGGACTAATCTGTCCGGCTTGACCCATCCATGCATCTAATTTGGGGCTTGGTTACATCGGCCCGGATGCGCGTGGACAGCGCGGGTGTCCTGCTGCGCGTGCCACTAGCCCACCCGTCAGTCACCGTTAAGCGGTGGCATTGATTCATACGCGGTCAGCGGCACCAATTTAGACGCAACCGCGGCACCGATTTAGAGGGAAGGCTGACCGGCGGCAGCCTGCGCCATCAATGGCGACGAGACGACCCACTGACCCACTAGGCGACGCCTGCGTCCCCGCGCCGGCATTGATGGCGAAGGAGCAGGAGCTGCGCGCGTTCACGGGCGGCTGGGCTATTTAACCCTGCTCCCGTCGGTGCCGCACTCCTCACCTCTCGCCATCGCAAAACCTAGCCACCTCCACCACCATCGCCAACGATGAAGACCCCGTCGTGGCTAAAGAAGGGGGGGGGGCAAGAACGACCATGAGGCGTATGGCTCTAGTATCAGCGCCCCCGGCTGCCGACCTTCCTCCGTGGCACAACCCTGCCGCGGTCGGAGGATTTCCGGGGCCGCTGCGTGGAGGCTCGCCCATCACCGTGGGAGGAAGGCCGCCATGGCAAGATTTCCGCGTCGCAGAAATGCGGCCTTGAGGAGGGAGGGCATAAGGCACAACGACGTGTCCCTCGCGTCTGGCACCTCGGTGGGATGCGTCCGATCTTGCCGTGCCCGACGGGCAAAGGCGGAAGAAGGAGATCCGCCATCGATCGGGGCCTCCGCCGCCCGGTGGGACATCGCCTACCAATCTGAGGCGTACCGGAAGGAGTTCCTCGAGTGGGAGCACGAGGTGCGGCACGCCACCACCATCCGCCGTGACCTGCAGCCGGGGAGGTCTACCCCGTCCTCGACATCGACTCGGACGAGGAGGGTGCCGTCAACCACTCCGATGCCAAGCTCGACAGCGAGGACGCCAACGACGAGGATGGCGACGACGACATCATTGTCAAGTAGGAGGCGGTGGACGACGTCGCCGTGAACCTGCCCGGCGAGTCTTGGCGCGGGGGGCTACTGGCGAGGACGCCTTCACCGAGCGAGCCATTGCGCCGGTAGGAGGAGGAAACCCGATGCGGCGCTACGAGGAGGTCCTCGAGCTCACCCGCATGGTGGATGAGATGAACGCACATGTGCCTCCACCGTTCTCGCTGCCGGTTTGGGCGCCTCCAATCGCGCCGGAGGTGGGGATGGAGCTGGCGCACCTCCCGCACGGTTGGGTGCCATGGCCTGGACATATTAGCTCGGTGGAGATGCGGCTCATCCACGGAGCATGGGATAAATCAAGTAATTAGGCTCTTTCGACTATGATTCGACGGAGAGCTGGCTTAGCAGCAACAAATTAGACAAATACAATACAAAGCGTATAAAACGGACCACAGAATGAACCTCCACTATTTGGAGCAGTGCCCTACATGTGACATAGGGCTTTGGGGTGTGCATTAAGCAGAACGCCTACATCACGTTAATATAGTACTTTCTCTATCCAGAAATAAGTAACTTGAGTTTGTCTAGATTCGAAGGTATTTATATACTAAAATGTATTTGGATACATTTAAATCTATACAAGCTCAAGTCAGTTATTTCTGAACGGATGGAGTACTTAACTTGTTCATGAAAAATCAAGTTACCCTATAACTAACTAAGAATATCTTCTTTAAAATGCCGGATCTTCATAAGAAAAACAATTCGGCAACGGGAGAGTGGATCTGTGATGTAGTCTATCCCTTTCTTCTTTATTTCGTGACGTATCAGCGTCTGATAGTATCACCAGTGGTACTAACACGATTCTTTTTCTTATTTGCGATGCTTGTGCCCTACAAGCGAAAACGACGCGTACCAAACATTGGCATCATCAGTTGCAGGTCGCCTTGGAGGTGACTTGACACGATTGAAAACTACCCAAACATTTTTAAAATTGAAACACGAATTTCTCACTTCTAGAAGATGACACCGGCAAGGTTGAATTTTCTCGTCTTTCCCATAAATGGAAACGGAGCATCTTTGATTTCTTCTTGGTTCTCCAACCCTGTAGTACTAGAAGTCTTCTGCCAGCGTCAGAGAAGACATCGAGGTTGATACAAAAAAATACAGTGAGCAGCAACTTAACCTGAGAATCACTTGTGCTGTACAAAATCATGTCCTAATGTATTTTTCTTTCTTACGTACTCCCTCTGTTCGGAAATATAAGACGTTTTAGCTTTGTGAATCATATGTATCTAGACGTTTTTTAGTGTATAGGTTCGTAGAGGTTTGGAGTGAACCTATACCCTAAAAGATGTCTAGATACATTCGTTTCACAAAGCTAGAATGTCTTATATTTCGGAACGGAGGGAGTAGTTACTTACAGCAAGATAGCTGAACTGCCTTTAAATTTGACTGTATAGCATTCGCGTAATACTAATTCTGAAGTGAGCTGCCTGCTTTTCCTCGCCTTTACTTAACTATATTATACATTGTTAGTTGTTACATCACTTTATGTTTTTCTTCTATTTTTTAAAGAGGGCACGTTACATCCATTAGCTGTGTGGTGGAGGGGGAACATGCTAGCCAGCCCGTACTCTTGGGCAGTTGGGCTCTTAGCTGCCTCACATGCCATGAATCTTGAGCAACTTCGCGCCATCACTAGATTAACAAACAAAGACAAATTTCTTATTCCATCTTGATTTCTTGGCACCAAAGTTGTTGGTCCATGCCATAAACAATGGGGAATATAAATATCGCCGCGTCTTGGAATCTCCCTTATTATTTCTGAAGCGATCTAAAGATAGGAAAGGAGCTTTGTTTGCCCTACCAGATTATAAGTCGGTCCTCTTTGCGAGACGCATGTTACCATATTATTACCATGTTTGCCAAACTGGCAAAAAGAAAAGACGGACAATGTAGGATTCAATAAAACGATATTTCGGTACCAACCAAAATAATCAAAACTCTAGAACTTTGAACATTTTGAATATATGCATAAAGTTTTGGTGAAATATGTTAGAACATTTTAATGTAGATTGAGAATAGTACTCGTAGGTCAATCGATCTTGGTGGTCTTAGATCCTTTAGCTTCTCAAATCATGTTGTGTGTTGCATCTTTTTTGGTATTTACATCGGTGGAGCCTTAGAAGACGTGGTCTACGATGGATGAAGATGTTAGCCGACAATTATTCATAGCTTGCACCACCATCTAGCTTAGCAACTGGAAAACCACCAATGAAGAACATCTAGTTTCGTGGAATGGCACCAAAGCATCACACTAGGTTTGTTTGGTGTAGCTTGTAGAAAGAGTAGATATTACGTTCTTGTAAGTTCTTTGACTATGATTGGGTGTTCTCTCTTTGTTGCTTTGTCCACCTTCCAAGATGAATATCGGTATCGGTTCTCTGGTAATCGGGACTCAAATGTTAAATACGCAGGTCGGTGCCTTGTTCATCAACAAGGGGAATGCCGGAAATCCGCTTCTTACAATCCAGCCACGAGCTAATTACCGCGAAGCGGGGACCAGCGAGGATGCACCGGAAGAATCAGGAATACCAAGACCAATGAAGATGCCAGTTGGTCTGAAATACCTTCAGCCTCGCTGGTGTCCTCGAGGTTTGAATAAGACGGAGAAAAGGAAACTACGTCACCTCTGAAACAAGAAACGGATTGAGAGGGAAGCAGAACAGGATCGGGACGATCATTTTCAAAAAAAAAACCCAAGATCAAGTCCCAAATTCCATCTCCTAGCACCGGATCATGAATGGCCTTTCATCGTCAATTTCCCATACCATGTATCCTCTACTCTATTTGAGTCGATGTCAGGAACAACGTCGAATCCACCTAGTTGTTTGTTTAGAACCATGTCCTTATTGTCATCAAAATCATGACTTGTGGTTGGACTAACAATCCCATCGCCGCCACAACAAATCATTATGTGAGAGGGGGTCGAGGCACCGATGCCTCCATTTTGGCCTTGTCACTCTAGAGTAGAGCACTAATGTGGCGTGGCACGACACAACTTTTTCGTGCACGTTGCGGACTAAGAAAAAAAGATAACCCTATGGTGACCGCGCTCTATGATTTTCTTCATTTCTTTTATTTCGTCCCG
This sequence comes from Avena longiglumis, assembly GCA_030063025.1. Lineage (NCBI taxonomy): Eukaryota > Viridiplantae > Streptophyta > Magnoliopsida > Poales > Poaceae > Avena > Avena longiglumis. The sequence goes on from CP125975.1 coordinate 526,035,224, forward strand.
CGTGGCATGTGAGCCCCTTCGTGTTATACATAATCATCTTTTCTAGTGCCTTCATAATAGAAACCGCACTAGGCAGCTCTTTTTTTTCATATTCTGTACTTCCAAGTAAAGTGAAAAATTCTTATGAACTTGTACTTTAAAATTGAAACTTAATACAATTTCAACTATTGACTTAGATCATTGACAAAACTATAGACAGCATTTGCGTTTCCATAAGAAAACAGAAAAAAAAAACTGAGACCGGGGCGCCCGGCAGTACATGGGTGAAGCAGACTAGAGCTAATTTGTTGGAGAAATGTTTTCTTCGGCTGTCATGGCCCATGAATCCTGACCTCCTTGGTTGATGTCCTCCAATTGCCGTCGACATGTAGTAGTTGCCCTTCGTTGCATCGAAGTGATACACGCCAAAATGTTTCAGGAGGATGTAGGGACGGATGCTTGCAACTTTTTACACCACGATGAAACCTAGAAACGGTTATTTTTGTACTACTACTACTACTTATAATAACATTTACTTCCCTCCTCAATGGTCCATTCAGGCATTCACCTCCTCTCCTCCTGGCGCTTCTTCGCCGGCCGCTAGCTAGAAGCTCAGCTAGCTAGCAGTTAAAAAGTAGTACGCCCAGTTCGCTGCATGGATAGCGATATCCTTTTTTTTTTACTTTTTACAGTAACCTTGGAGATCAAAACCCTCGACAGCGCCACTGCCACACCAGCCAAAGTTGAGGTTGGAGACGTGCTCCTCCGAGAAGAATCCTGCGCCGCCGTCGTTGCCGATCGCGTCCGACCCAGCGAGCCACTCCTCCGTGAACCCGTAGCCGCCGGGCTTGCCGGCGTCGTACGAGTACGCGCCGTGCCATTTGGTGTCCAGAATGGGCAGAGACGAGCACCCCGTCGTGGCCGCCGCCGCCGCCGCCGCCGAGTCCAGGAACGACGCGCCGAACCCCATGAAGCCCGGGTGCTCGAAGACCGCGTTGGAGTAGGGCGACGTCTCGTCGTTCAACACGGCGCTCGAGTCGCTGTCCGAGGAGCCGTCCTTGAAGACCGCCGCGCCCACCGCCGCCGCTTGCAGCTGCAGGCGCTCCTCCTCCCGGGCGTCCGCATTGCCGACGGCCTCCGCCTTCACGGCCGCCCTCTCCGCCGGCATGGACAGCTTCTCCCGCAGCTCGTGTATCTCCGCGGCGAGGGCGTCCTTGTCGCGGCGGAGCGCGTCGCAGTCCGAGCGCAGCGCGTCGTGGCGGGCGCGGAGGGCGTTGAAGTCGCGCTCCAGCTGCTTTGTCTTCCAGCGGGCGCGGCGGTTCTGGAACCAGACGGCGACCTGGCGCGGGTGCAGGCCCAGGTCGCGGGCGATGCGGGCCTTGCGCTCCGGGTCAAGCTTGTTGTCCGTCTCGAAGCTGCGCTCCAGCGCGCGCACCTGCTCCAGGGCCAGCCGACGTTTCTTCCCGCCCAGCCCGCACGACAGTGCCCCCGCGTGCTCGTACTCGTCCTCCTCCTCGGCCTCCTCCATCTCGGCTTCGTCGTGCTCCATGTACGGCTCCGCCATGTTCTCCTTCTCAGCGAACGCCAGCTTCTCCCCTGCAAATATGTGTGCATGGTCAGCTTTGTGTTGTGTTACTACCTCTTAGTTCTTGCACATGATCCAAGCAGATTACAAACTGCTTCCAAATGCGAAGTGGACGCATACAGTAGTGTAGAGTGGACAAGAATGTTTCCATGCCAATTACCATTGCTCGGGCCGGAAGACGCAAATGGAATATGGGACAGAGATGCATGTATGCTCAAATATGTCAAAAGGGCACATACTTTGCGCTAAAAATTTAAGCTCAAAAGCGATGTTGGTACTTTAATCTGCACATATAAACATCAAGCAAGCAAGCAAGAAGTACACAGAACAAGGGAAGATTTCGCAGCAGCAGCTACCTGGTTCTGGCGATTCTTTGCTGCGGTTCGGCCTCTTGATCTGCCTCTTCATTCGCGAGAAAATTCAGCAGCTCGATCGGGAGGGACGAGATGGGTCGAAATTGGAAATGGAGATGGTTTCTAGTTATGTGATGTGGGGGATAGAGTGCTCAAGGAGCTGCAAAGCACACACTCCTTTTGTTTTGCGGCGGCAATGGCCTTTGCCCCCTGCTTCGGGCGTCGTGATATGGAAGGGAGCGAGGACGGACGACGGAGGGTGAAGAGAGGTGAGGTGAGGTCACTCGCTGCAGGCAGGGGCAATCAACTCACGCAAGAGCCCATGGATGGCGTATAAATAAAAGCAAGCAGCAAGCCTGGCAGGGGCGCTCTGGTTGGACAGTGCCGAGATATCATGTGGCAGAGGTTTTTGTATCATTCATGTGTTGGCAATTGGTGTACACAGGCTGGGCCGACTACTTGTGTGCTCAAAATGAGTTTTTCTAATCATTTACAGGGAATTCACACAAAAAAGAACCTTTTATTACAGGGCACTTTGATTATAGCAATTCTATTACCATTTGACAAAAATTCTGAATTGTATAAACGTCTTCCGGTTATATGGCGCGAAACCCTAGCCATTGAAGGAGATCTCCATGTTTTCGTCTGTGTCCGCTGGTTCCCCTCGGATCATGGGAATAACAAATTGACATCAAAAGTTTTACATCCTTTTACTATGATATGTTCGTCTGTTTCTGATGATGTTCTCCTAACAATGAGCATGGTGTCTCAAACATGACTCTGTTCCTCTCTTGGTGTTGTCTTAATGGGTGTTGTGTCCGACAAAACAAGGCTTATGGTGTTTCTATCATGTGGATCGACATCCCTTGATCTTTTGAATCATTTTCAGACACTACAGTATTTTAGAGGTCTTGAAGGCGATGATAGCGTTATATGTATTTCGCTTAGTGGTTCTCATGCTTTTATTTTTTTTCTAGTTAGCCTTCTTCACGAATAAACCGGTGATGGATCAATGGTGTGATACCTATCCTTGGAAATGTTGTGTTTGAGGCACATGTTCAACGACACTAGGTTCTCGCCTACTCACCCCTTGACGAGATTGATTCAACCGATTCTAAAAAATCATGAGGTTAGTTCAACTTGTGCAATTTGGTCTTCTAGAGTTTATTTAAGTGACCTATGGCCAAACATAAGATGCAACAAATGAAGTTGCAGTCGATGCCTTGAATCAATCCCGTTGTGACTTTTAGTTATATCATGTATCTTTCTCTTCCCTTATTATTTCACCTTATTCAATCTCATGTACTTTGCATATAAATCAATATATCATATTGGGCTTAACATAAATACTGCAATTCATACATAAATATCGGTACCCCTAGGTATTTATATCAAAAGCACCTTTTTGTCTTCCTAGGAACTTGTATGGTTGTACCCTGGACACATTCTACTAGCAAGTCTTCCAATTTGCAACATATTAAATTATTTAAAATGTATAATTTTCCAACTTACTAAAAATATTAGAAGAGAGGGTGCAATGAGGGAAGACGAGTTACCAAACAAGTCCCGCTCGCCGAGTTGACATGGTAGAGCTCGACAACTTATTTTGTTGCATATGCGTGCATTGGTTGTCGAAACTCGTCCAATGACACACAGATTTGCTGGCGGGCCAAGCAACATTAGAAGCTTGGCAAAACGAGCCTACAATTCTATTTTTAGATAAATTGTTGTCAAAAATCACATGATACAATTTTCGTGCCGGAGTAAGCCTAGGTGTTCACGCGGACAACTTTCCCTTTGTGAAGGCCACAAATTAACTCGGTCATCTCTAGCCACTCAATGGATTCTTAGGAAGGCGTTCACTGATCAAGGGATCAACAACAGAGGAGTGACATTTACAATCTCCTTTAGTCAAAGCTCCATCATTGTGTCTAATGATATATTCTTAGCCTGCCACCTTATTCATCAGATAGAGAGACCCATCGGCGACGACATTAACCTAGGAGATCGCGACGGTTGGTACTGGTCCTCTCCATGAACAAATTTGTTCCTACTTGACCATATGCACCACATCAAAGTAATATAGATAGCTTTTGTATCATTTGGGATATGATCATCCACTGTGAAGTCCGAGGCCTAACTCCAAGGATGTAGATTAGGGAGTGAAATTCCTCGTTGTTCCTCCAAAGCTAACTAGAAAAGTTTTGCATTATCACAATAAATCAGAGCATGGAAAAGTGATTCATCACCATGTTCACACAATTTACCAACTGATGAACTCATCACACATCTTCTTGTTAACTCCCTATAACAAGGTAGTAGATCCTATAACACACGCCACCAAAAGATCCTTATTTTGGAAACGACAGTTGGCTTCCATAATTTTTCCAAACACCTCCACCATCAAGATTTGAACAACCAACATCCATATCCATACTAGGGTTTCTAAGGAGTCCATAGGAGGATCTAACAGAATATATCCCTGATTTCTCTTACATAAGACCAAATATTATCAAAGCTACCCCTTAATCTGGAATACACAAAATGGCATCGAAATCAGGAGCAAAAAAGTATTTCTGAATTTTACCTTCATCCCAATTACCATGCGATCCATTAGTTCTGGCACCATCATCGGTGTATCATCATCATCACAAAAACGACCCAAATGTTTGAACGACGACATATTAGGTATCCATCGATTGTCCCATATGGAGGTTGTTTGACCATTTCCAATCAATTTTATCAAACCGTGATTAAGCACTTCACAACCACAATAATTGCTTTCTACGTCCCTGACACACTCGTTGAACATCCAGCTGACAAGGTGTCTCCATTTGAGTAGAATCGACCCTTATAAACTCTAGCACATAGACGGTCTTGATTTACAGGAAGTCGCCAAGCTTGTTTCCCAAACATTGCATCATTTTCCAACTCGGAATCCCGAAAAACAAAACCTCCAGCGCAGTTAGGAATAACATGTAGCGGTTTGCGGCAGAAAACAATATTTTTTCTAACTAGCGTACGTCAAATGCCAAGATCTATCTAGGAGTAATATTGTAACGGGAAGGTTTCGTTGATATACCCTTGTTGACCGAAAGCGTTTAACGTTCACGATAAACGTACATAATGTTGATGTACTCATAGCTGACCTTAAGATCGCGTTGATCCTCTCACGACGACAGGTGCCGCAACTGGCAGCACCTCTATGGTCTCGCACACGTATGGTGCTTAATAACTACTCCCGTTTCTCCGATTCAACCGAGATTTTTAGAAAGTAGATCTTTTAGATCGGGGTACAAGCAACACGACGACGTGCAGTAGTGAAGTCGTCTCCCACGTACACAGTTCTTATAGGAACCACGAGCGCGAACGACAAGGATGGCAATTTTTTCCACGTATTCAGGTATCGACATAAATTCGATCCATTGGGAAAAGGTATAGAGGGCTAGTAACAATCATGGAATCGTGGGGTGGATACCCGCTAACTCATGGGATGGGCAGGCAGGAGATCTTTTCCTAGGGACTCATTTATAAACCTAACATCTTAGGGACACAATTCGCTTTGCTCGGACTCATTTAAAGGCCTAACCTCTCCTACCCTAGCCCAAAAGGCCCACCGAACTCTAACTTGTTAATCCTAACACGATTTGCACAAGGCGCCCCGCACCACCACATCCCCAGTCATGCTTGTCACTTATGTTCCCACAAAACCACTACTAAAATCATGTTATACTATACCGTTGTAAAACCATCATATCCATGGAGACCCGAGTATCCGCTGGGTTTGGATTTGGGGCGATATACAAGCCAATAGATACCTTATTAGGCATGCTAGAGTGAGGCTGATGAATATGGATTTGGATGTCGTTTTGGTCCACCCACCCAAATCCGCCCCATTGCCATCCTTAGCAACAAGGGAGAGAGAGAAGACAAAGGGGGAATGCCACTAGGTCTTGGAAATTGTGTGCTCCACTCCCCCCTCCCCACGTGTCCCCTCCTTCTATAGGGGAAGGGCCGGCCCAAGGGGGGAGGCGGACGACCAGGGGAGGTGGACGCGGCGGCCCTAAGTGGGCCCCACCCTAAACCCTAGGCGCCCAACTGCCCTCCCTTATCCACGAGGGGAGGTGGCCCCCACATGGGCCCTCCTCCGGGAGTGGCCCATTTAGGTGGGATGCCCCTAAATCAGAACTAAAATATATTTTAATATTAATTCCATTAATTATATTAAATACATATTACTTAATTCCCTTCACTCCGAAACACCTTTCGGACCAACACGGAACTTTTCCGATCTCATGCCGGCTTGGCGTCGACGTGCCTTCCATTCGAGGTGTTTGCGCTCGATTCCCACGCGGTGTGCACGTCATCGCACTCCACACCTACTCCCGGCACCGTTAAATAGACCACATTGCTCTCTCTCTCTCTCTCTCTCTCTCTCTCTTTCTCTCTCTCTCTCTCTCCATATTTCCGACCGTGTCCTCCTCCTCTCTCGTACTCCCACACTGTTGTGCAACCCCTAGCCGAGCGAAGCAATGTCGCAGAGCGGTGGTGGAAGATGGAGCCATCGCTATACCTATGGAGCACTCGTGCTGGCTTACGCAATAGGATCAATCTGACATTATTATCGGATAACCTATTAGAGTTGGGGAGGGAGGCGATGTTTTGGCTCGCAAGTGCAAATGAACCTACTATGAAAAAAATAACAAATTTAAAATGTCATAAAAATCTAAAAGGAAAATTTTGCATGTAGGTGCGGCCATTTTTTGTTTGTACACGAATTTTTGGGATTTTTTTGATGTGACTTGTGTAAAATGACAAAAAAAAATTTAGAATAGTAATGTTGGAGCATTCGAATTTTGCTTTTTTACACGAGACACTAAAAATATTTTCCTATACCAAGAACTTGTGTACGAAACATAGAGCGTCTAAGTGTACATACAAAAAAATTAATTTTCTTTCACATGTTAAAATGCATTTTTAAACAATGGGTTTATTTGCGCGCATGTGCTGCATTTGAGTTTCGAGGTGGGTATGCTCTTATATATATCAGGGTATTCGGAATTGTGGAAAGCAAACTCACTTATTACTCCCCCGTGTAAAAAAAACCGCATTAATTTGTTAATGTAGCGCCGTTGCCCTCTCAATCAAGCAAGTAACGTCGCATAAAAAAGCTTGTCAACCATACCAACTGGCACGTCTCCTCGCCACTATTAAAAAAAAGGCCGTAAGCCTTGACGATGTGAACCCAAAGATAATAATATTAGCCGCCACGAGGTTAGTTCTGCACGCATCACACAACATTTCTGACAAGATCAATCGGCCGTCTCCTTCCTACGAAGCACGAACACACAGCTCCAAGATACTACTCCACGAAAACGCATGATCCGGCCAATCGGGCGACTCATGCGATGCATGGCACCTAGACCTCCAGCTACCGGTTCGTGCTCCAGCTGTGCCATGTTCCGCAGGCAGGTATGCATGATTGATTATTATTCCCATCAAAAAAAAATTTGGTTACCAGAGTTGGAGGAGCAGCATGCCCCCGGAGGAGGAGGAGGAGGAGTAGGAGGGAGGTTGGCGGCTGCGCTAGCTGTTGATGTTGTTTTACTAGCATTTGATGTGGTGGCGAAACGTGGCAGGCACTGTGGTGCCGAAAACGCACCGCCACTACGGCGGCACCCCGGAGCCCCCACCAGGCACGACTGTGCTTTAGGAACCTGCGTGGGGCCCACCGACAAATTTAAAGACGACGGTGGGCCCGAGGAACTGATGATCGATCGGTACTGAAAAGCGACGGTAGCGACGTTTGCAGCTCTATCGATCCCCAAAACCAAAAGGCTTCTTTACCGGCGGGCTAGGTTAGGTTAGGTGCATACTAGCAGAAATTGAAGCAGATCCTCTTTCCGCTCTGGAGCTGCGAGTGTGATGGTCGATCTTGAGTGCCATCTTTCTTCTTCGTCCATGTCGATGGGAAGGAGTAGTAGAAACTAGCAACCGGCGGGCCGGCCGATCTATTTTAGCAGTCAGCAGTTTGTATGTATGGGTTGTACTCCGTATAGTCAGGTCGACATCATAATACTTGTCACAGGTCTATAACACTACATGGAAGCGCGGCGCGGCGGCATGCAGACGACTTGACGGGACTGGCCGCGGCTGGCGAAAGTCTCCGCATTGTGTACTGCTGGAACTTTCCATGTACAGTACTACTTGTAATTCCGAGCGATCGGTGGATGGTGCGCCCCCGGTTTAGACGATCGATCGATCGATCGGCCAGCGCATGTGACGTGTAGTACCTGTATTTATCTGACAGAATAACGGGGGAGATACACGAACGAACGAACGAACATGGGCGTCGAAGCTCGGCGCCGCGCACGCCCGTAAACAAGGAAGAAAACAATTCGCTGAAGGCCGCCGAAGCAAGTGAGCGACGGAAGTAGCAAGGCGAACGAACGAGCAGTCCCTCCGTTTTCCATCCATCCATCGAACAAGTCCCTCGAAGTGTGTGGGGGGACCTGCGGCGGCGAGAAAGGGTTGGGAGGGAATCTATTCTAGTAGTAGGCTAGTAGGGTAGATGTCTGAAAAGCAGGGCGGGGAAGCAACCTCTTTTGGCCCCAAAAGTCGCAGGCACAGGCACTTGATTGATGGATGCATCAAACAACTAAAGTGCTCACACGCACTACCCCTAGCCTAGCCCTTGCCATAGCCCCTGGACCAGGACCGAGCTACGACAGCGACCGCCTGCATATATGCTTTTGCTGCCCGCCCGCCCGCGCCCGACGGAACCCGGCCGGACTTCCCTCCCCCTCCCTCGGTCGCGCTCGCTGCCGTGCCGTGGCATCAAAACGAGGGAGCGAGCCAAGCCAAGCTCCACCCGGAGTGGAAACGAAAATATCGGGAAAGCGAGGCGTGCATGGCAGGAAAAGCCGAGGCGACGTACGCGAGTGACAGAAAGCGATGCGCCCCCGCTTGTTGCCCCGCCTCTCCCTTGGCGAGGAAAAGGACAGGCTCCCTTTTTCATCCCGTCTCGTGCACCTCGCGCGCGCGCGGGGCTTCTATTCTGTTCCCACAAAGAAAACACGATCGACGCTCCTCGTCAAAAGGGCAGAGAAGAGGATGAGGAGGATGAGGGCGACGATCGAGATCGCGATCTTCGTTCAACAACTGGTGCCCAACACATGTCCGTGGCCGCAGGCAGTTGTTCGCTGCTTCGAATTTTTTTTGGGGGTCGTGGTACTTGTGACCTTGAGAGCGTGGAGGCCGGGACGCCGGGTGCGTTGTAGCTGGTCTTCTCACGCTCGCGACCTGTTTGTACCTATTGTGTCCGGTAAGAAGACGATTTAATGCGGGACGCCGACGGTTCTGGCGGATGGTGGTGTAGTGTACGCAGCGCTAGGGTCAAATCTGGTCCCGGCTCCACCATTTTCCTCGCCAAAGATAAGAACGGGCAAGGACGTACGTGCCGCATCGCAACAAAGAACCGTCTGTTGATCGAGCCGACAGGCCACGATCTGCAGCGGCGGGTGGCAGCTTTCGCCACGGAGCCTGGTTGGGCAGCTCGGTCTCAACGCGTACGTGCTTAAATGTTTTTTTTTTTGCCAGCCAAAGCCACACGCACGCGTGGCGTTGTTGTAGGGTCGCGCCATTCGATCACGTACGGAGCAAGTGAGCACGGCATGCATCGATGGATCCAGCTCCGTATAGCTTCGGTGGATTTTATGGCAACCAGAACACCAGTCGCACGGTCACGGCACCAGGCAACAAACAAGCCGAAGCGCGCGGCCGTACGTGCCCCTGAGGCTTTCCCACTAGAATTAATGAAGCCGAAAGGTGCGACCGCCGGAAGAGGACGAACGCGTCAACACTGGCGACGCGGACCGGCCGGCCGGGGGGCGCGCGATGGGCACGGCCACCGCACGGGTCGTACCACGTACTACCGCCCCACGCCCACCAGCCGAGGGACCGGATCGACCAGCCGAGGCCAAGCGGAGCGGCCGGTGCGCGCGGTGAATCGCGCCGGAGGAGCAGCAGTGTGCGTGTCTCTACTCTCTCCGCCGTCGCTTTCGTCGAGACAAGCTATTATAGCTGCGCGGTCCGGCACGACACGACACGGCCCGGCCCTAGGTGCGAAATATTTTGCGGCGGGACCGCAGATGAGCTGCCGATGGATCGAGACCACCTGTTTTGTTTTGTCCTCGCTCCCTCTCCAAATGGGTCGAGAGAGCGGATCTGGTTAACTACTCCCGGTCTACTTCTTTGTACCGGGAAGTCACTCTATACTGGTAGTACTCCGTTTTTAGAGGAAGTTCTTTCCAGTAGAAAAAAACTCTCGTTGATCGCACAAAAAAAAAAAAAACTCTCGTTCTTCTCCCAGTTGAAAGTGAAACGTCTTGTGCTCTGTTGCTACGCGCGGCCCACCGCATCCAGCCCATATGCGGCTTGCATCTCCCCGTCCCGGAAAGCTGATTTTCACTGTCTGCCGTGAGCGACACCACAGATGCTGTGAAAAAGCTCATCCGATGTGATTTCTCCACATGCGGCAATGCCCAATCCGGGAGCCCCGTGCTCTCGACCAGATCGGCCGAGACGATGGACGTGAGGTACTCGCTCGCTCTCCGCAGGCAGGCACAGTCTTATTACTCTGGGCTCCGGCCGACCGCGTTTGGCTGCTAGCCTGACACGTACGGCCGCACCTCACCATCTCGGTGAGTGGAGGCAGGTAGGCAGGTCTCGCTTGTCCTTTGCCGATAACCACTTCGCTGTTCCGATCTTTCGACCACAAAACGTCTACTACCACGTAAAGGTCAGGTTCAGTGCAACTATGGAATCACACTACTGTACTACTCATTTCAGAATTCAGACCAGTCCATGTCCATAGCTACATAAACGGAGAGCACTCAGTGCTGGCACGCTTCACTTCGGGAGCAATGCGTCGTGTCGTGCACGCAGTGAAAATTGAACAAGAAGCCATAGCCCACGTTTTTCTCCCCGCTTTGCGTGTGGTACCTGCGTGCCAGTGCCTTCATGACACGCCCTGCATAGCCTTTTGGTTAAGGTCTGGACCGCCGGTTTGGCGGCCGTAATCCACCTGGAGCCCTAGCCACCTAGGGCCGGCCAGCGGCCACGGCTTTGCGGTACAAATACTGCACCGCTAATTAAGCTGATGTTGAGTGGTCGTCGGATCGAATAGTTCACGGCTCAATCAACTTATCAACCAAAGGATTTGGACTCTAGCGTAGCTCGGAGGCTAGCTCCGTAGCTGCTCTGTTCTTCAAACATGGTCCAGGGATAACAGTGCCCGACGATAGAGTGGTACAATCAATATGACACAGTGCCGCAGTCTTATCCGCGGCTGCAGAGTCTACGCGCTCAGTTAATGGTCACAGTGGAGATGACGTCGCGTCAGGTAACGTTCAGAGAGGTGCGTATTTTTGATCTTGTGTAACTCTGAGAGCTCGGTAGACTACACAGCACAGGCCATGACAACAAAAAACACGAAACTGCGACAGGCTAGTTAGCTACGGACACATCAAACACAAGAAATTAGTACGTATTAGTTGTTTTTTCCAACAAAAAAGATATAGTATCACATGGTCTGCTACTCAAATGCCGCACACGCACAACATAGATATCTAAACAATCAGCTCGAGTCTCTTGACGCCAACGTTCATCTGTTCTCATTCGTGAAATCGCTTAGTGGTGTCCCTAAGGCTTCATATCTTCCTACGGCTCCTTGCACAGAACAAGCTCATGACTAAGGATAACTTAAAAAATATATATATGCATAAACCCGAGGACCGTGTATTATGCTCTGAATTAGAAACAGTGCACCACTTGTTTAGGCAGATTTGGCCCAAGATTGCTCTCATTTTTAAAGTTAATGTTGATTGTACCTATGAATCTGTTGCTAGATTATGGGTTTCCAACAGAAAGCACTCCTTGTTAAATTATGTCTGCGTTGCTGTTCTATGCTCCCTCAAGCGATGGAGACTGATCTTCAAGTAATATATGATGGAAGAGGCAGCAGTTTCTGTCGGCATATCTCCCATCTTCTGCAAGCCCCCATGCAACTAACGAGTGGCTGACCTCAAGGATTCGGCTAATATTGATAATATTGCCAAGCTATCCCCAAAGACGAAGAAAATTGCTAGGGCTGGGACTTGGCTCATGTCGGCGATGGTTCTTGGCGGAGTGGCCACCTCCCATGAAGCTATACAGTTGGTTTGAGCTGGTGAATGTGCCTTAAGCTTTGTTTTTGGTCCATTAGTCCCCCTCCATCCTTCTCGCGATATCTCTTCCCATCGCGTCGCCCCCTCCCGACGATCGAGGGGGCCAAACCTAACCCCGTCGCCACCTCCTCCCCCTCCATCCTTCTCCCTCCTCGTCGCCCCCGGAGGGCCGCCGGCCTAAGTGTGTGGCGCCGATGATGGGAGCGGCGGGGATCTAGCCTCCCGGCCCTAGCGCGGCGGTTGGGAGGAGAACGTCGACGCTGGACGGGCCCCCCTCGCCATCGACGTCTACGCGGCTCCGGCCGGCGGTGGCTTCGGGGGAGCTCGGATCCGGAGGCGGCGGCCTCTACCGGAGTGGGGCGGGTGGCGATCTAGTGGAGGAGGTGTCGGCAATGGGATTCCTTTGGAAGACCTAGATCGGCTCTCTATCCCTAATTGCCTGCTCGATCCGTTCTCCAAAAACCGGCCGGTGGTGTGGGGATCGCTGTGTCGGATCTAATAAAGGTGGTGGTCCTTTGGTTTCTTTCGCACGAAGACGAAGATCTGCTTGATGTCTGCCCTCGTTGATCTGGTCTGGAGAGGCGGGTTCCGGAAGGCTCCGCCGACGAACTCCCATGGACGTATCATGCCTGGAGATTGCTGGATCGAAAGGTATTCGGTCGAGCGCACCTTGTTTTTCTGGCCGTTTGGTTTCAGCGGGAGTGTTACGAAGCTCTGATGTTTGTTTCCACCAAGTGCATTCTAAGAGTCATGGTGAAGTCAGATGCGGAGAATGTCAGAAAAGCGGAAATATGAGGGTGGCGATGGTGATTTTTGTTCTTGTGGCGACGGAGAAAAGGCTGCGTGATCTAGGACTCGTTCGTTGTTGTTAGCGGGAAGACAACACAGGGAGTTCGTCTTATCTTGCGGTGAAAATCCAAGGTCGACCTTAACGGTTGTGCTGGCAATGACCTTGTTGAAGGCATTGTTTTGTGAGCAAGAGCTTTCCGGGGTGAATACCTATGATCTTTGATCGGACAACGACGACGCCGGACACCGCTTCCTTCTTGAAGGCGTTATTTGTTATTGGTGGACTATTGGTGTTGTTACGATGGTGTCGATGTCGTTGCTTTAAGGATTAGTTATCCAGAATTTGGACTTTTTTCCGTAATTTTTCTTGTTTTTTTAATGTGCATCCGTAGGATGCTAGAGCGTGCGTTATTCTTGAGGTGTAATTGGTATCACCGTGATATTAATATACACTACTAGAAAAAGGCTATAGGAGACATGCGAGGCACATTTAGCATATCGCTCCTATAAAAATAGCGGCGCGACTTTACGATATGCTCTAGTATAAAAATAAGTAGGCGTATGATAAGAATGCGCCTCCTATAATCCTGACAGAATCTAGCAGCCCTATTATGCGCAGGCGATTCTAGTCATCGCTCCTATATATCGATAGGCGCGATATGGGATGAATCGCCGCATATTTTGTATGGGCGTGTTGGTAGAGTCTTGCGAATACGCGGCGCGTATATTTGATATCACGCGGCGCGATATACCATACGCGCTATGGTAGTACTCCTGCGGGCGAAAGTAGGTGGCCGCATATGCGAGGCGCATATAACAATATGCGCCTCCTATAGTTTAAATTATAGGAGGCGCATATTGTGCAATATGCGCCTCGCATAACCTGGCATCACTTTTTTCAGCAGCGACAGCCCACCCCACACCTCACTCCTATCTGTTCTGTTTTCATTCTTTTCCCCACGCCAACACGCGGGGCTCCGCCCGCCGCCCGCCGCCACTTCGTACTCCCGGCCGGCCCGGCTGCCGCCGCCGGTTCTATCTCTCCAGTCCCGTATGCCGCCACCCCTCCTCACACTCCAGTCCCGACGCGTCTCGGCTGCCCCTCTCCTCCTCTCCAGTGCCGGCCGCCACCCCTCCCCTCCCCTCCACACCAGTCCCGCCGGCGCCCCGCCGCTGCTTCGCGGATCAAGAGTCGTCGGTGCCGTTGCTGGAGAAGAAGGCCGCGCACTACGGGCGATATGGTGGACCAAGATCACGACGGGCGGCGGGGGCAGGGGCAGGCACCGGCGGCAGAGTCGTCGGTGCCGTTGCTGGAGAAGAAGGCCGCGCACTACGTGGAGGGCTGCCCCGGGTGCGCGGTGGAGCGGCGGAAGGCGGCGAACCCGGGCATCCCCTACGGCAGCTTCATCTACGTCTGGATCGTCGTCCTCTGCACCGGTCAGTGCCCCCGTCCCCCCAATCCCCATTCATCCTCTTCTTCCCTGATTAATTAGTTGGTTACAAATCTTTCTCTGCAAATCTAAATCCGTCCCGGCCGTGCTGTCCAGGATGATGAAGGGCGGGATGGGCGGCGCCGAGGCCGGTGTGTCCGTGCTGTGGGCGGTGTGCCACAAGTACAGGGACAGGCGCGCCGTGGACGCGGCGGCGGCGTCCAAGGGCGGGCTGACGAGGCTGCTGCTGCTCATGCAGAGCGGGTGCTCGCCGGCGGCCAGGCAGATGGCGTCCGAGCTTCTCAAGATGTTCAAGGTGAACGCCAAGAGCTGCCTTGCCGGCTACGACTCCGAGACCACACACATCATGCCGTTCTAATGGATAAGCGTGGAAACGATGGATGGATCATGGAGCAGGGGATTTTTCTTCCCTTTCGACAAAATATTTCAATTCTTGATTCCTTTGATGAGGGATGTTCTTTCTTGGGGGAGGAAAAACATGTACACATGGATAGAGATTTTTTTGATAGAAAAAATGGATGGGAAATTTTAGCTGATGATCCTACAGAATTAGTTTCAGATTTTAGAACCGCCCCTCCCTCGAACAGAAGAAGAACAGACTCCTAGGAGAAACAACATCCGTAATATACCGAGAATGTCATGTGACACATTAGGCAAGGTAGCTCTTCCTCCACGACCGCCAAGGCCTCTTCCACGGCGTGGACCGCATCAGCCAACTCCCCGATGACCTCCTCCACCGCGTCCTCGCCCTGCTGCCGGTGGTCGAGGCCGTGCAGACCTCCGGGATGGCCCGCCGGTGGCGCCACCTCTGAAAGCGCATGCCCGTGCAGGCTCTTGCATGATGGTAAGTGGTAGACACTTTTTTTTTGTCTATAACCTGTTTGATGGAATGACTTTCATGATATGCAAGTAGTTTATTATTATTTGACAAATATGTGTTGGCTCTATGCCTATGGAATGCATCCACGGACTGAATAAGGATGCCCATTTTTCAGGTTTGATTCATTTGGACTATTCTTTGGGTGTCAGTTTGCATGCCAATATCGGTAGGTTACTTACTATACTTTATCTTATTTTACTCTCGATATTTTATGTACTCACTAAATGACTAATTCACTGTTTTAAATTTCACCTGTTTGAAGCTTATGTTGAACAGCTTGAAGATTGCAGATTAATGGTCTGATTGACCTCTTTCAGTGCTTGCAGAATTGCACAGACCTATAGGATCTTTCAATTGGCAGGGCGGCATCAAAACAATGGTACACACCTAGGAAAGGGCCTGCAATTGTTTCATTGCAACCTGTTATGAACATTTGTTTTGCCTTAACTCACCTCTAGATAGATTTGCCATGAAATTTCTTTGTAGGCTTAACATCTATAGTCTCTGTTTTGGCTGCAAAAGCTCTCAACAGTCTATACATAGATATTATAAGATTCAATATAAATCCTCTGAAGTAGCGATTTTGGTTTTACTAAGTTTGTTCTATCCTAATGCAAACTACAACTTATTCAGTAAACCAATAATTCTTTTCAGATTGAGGAACTTTTTTGTTAAGGAGTCGTTGTACAAACGTTTATCCATTGACATCTATAATTTTGTTTCGGTCACATTAACTTTCCTTTCTTGACTAAATATCTTGAACACTCGGAAGGAAAAATGGGTCAAATCCATTTATAGTTTTTTCTCCATTAGGATGAGTTGTGTGCTTCTAGAAATATACTACTTAACAATTCATAGGATGTGGGGTAGTATTGTTGTATAGATTTGTGACGACAATAACTAAGACTATATTGACAATGCAATAGAATGTCAAGATTTTTAGTTCTAGCTGTATTTGATGATGTTTTTTCTATTAGCTAATTCATCCAGATTAACTGAGGATTTTTTTAATAAAGAATACGACAAGTAGTATCCAGGTTAATGGAAGTCTCTAAATATTCAAATATTCGATCCTCTCTTCACTCCATGAATGGTTCGTTCTTCAACTTGGCATGTATTCATTTGGTAAATCTTATTATTTCACCTCTCGGCTCTTTGTTATCTCAATGCATGTTTTCTTAATCAATATACTCTATGGAGGAATCTTGGCTTCGGTCAAAGGAGCTTTTGTGTTCTGCAGTCGGTTGATTCCTTTTCTTGAACTGCATGCTTTTAATTTCTGATATCCTGCACGAACCAAGGGTTCGTCTTGCCCAAGTGACATCATTTATCATACAGTACATCTTTGGGCAAGTGCTCCTTTGTCTTGGACCGTTACAACACTATTCTTATGTGCAGATTTCATAGTACTTAGTAGTCGAAGAAGACCTCATCCTTCACATCTGTAGAGAATAAGAGAAAGACAAGGTAATTGCCTGAATGTATTTTCCATCATATTTTTTGCGCCAACTGAAAGTTGTACAATACAACTGATCTTGGGAATGCATGCCCTGGTCTGATTGATGCATAGTGTGTGAGCTCTTTATCCACATACGATTTGGTAAATATACATTTATTTTCTTGCTTAATGTCATTTTCGAGTGGCCCATGACAAGCTATTGATGGAGTAGTATCCAATCAAAGTATGTTTTTTTATCATGTGGTAAATGCACCTGTAAATAAATTGTGTATGAAGATTATAACGTTATTAGCAATGATTGTGCTAACAAGACTAATTGGACAGTTCCATCTTTATTTTGTTCATAACCATGAAACTTTTTACCTTTTAGATTTCTTTTGTAAAGAATTTTGATATTACTTTTTTAGACACATGTGCATTTCTTTTTAAGACGGCTGGTGTAGGATTGATTGGAGATGTTTTTTTGGTCATCTTGCTGGATATTTGCTCCAAAAGAAAATATTATGGTTGTAGAATCTTCTATTTGGTCTGGAATTATACTGCTGGAGGTATCAAGAATTTCTAGAACATATGTCACGGATGTTACAGTTACATAACAGTTCATTTAGTAGCTCAGTAGATCATGGTTAGCCACATTATTTTCCTCAGGATGCTAGTCGTCAACTGTTGTTTCTCACGAAGCCATATTCAGATGACCGACTCACAGTATCACGGTCCTGCTGAGAAATATCGATTGTGTCACACACAAGCAAATACGAAAAACTTCACGATATCTTAGTATCACGGACCAGCTGCATGAACACCGTCTACGCAGAAGATCACCTACACCACGGACCAGACGAGGACCAAGATTACCACACAACTTCATCTAGGTAGAGCTACGTCGTTGGAGTTGTAATGTGATTGTGAACTTGTACTCGAAGGTGTAATGTGATTGTGAACTTGTACTCGGAGGTGTGAACTTGTGGCACAAACACTTGATGTATGAACTTGTATGTCATGATTGATGTGTAATGTATTGTATTCATGTTGGTTCTATTATGCTTTGGCAAATTGCAAGTTTCTGAAAAAATTTGTGCTCTTTATACAGTATTCTGGACTATATTGTATATTTGAATATCTATATATTATTATTTATAGTGGTCTGTAAAACTTGAATTTCGAAAATATTACCGGAGGCGCATATAAGACACTATAGGAGGCGCATATACTATAAATATACGAGGCGCATTGTGAAACATATGCGAGGCGCATATACTATAAATACCGGGCGATTAAGAACATATGCGGTAGCGTATGATATCGCCTATACTTCATATCTTAGCGATATCGATATCTGCGCCGCGATATTATTATCTTGCGCATATCAATATCGCTACCGCGTATGTGAATATAGGGCGCGTCGAATCTTCGCTCATACTCGAGCTTGAAGAGGCACATGTGATATGCGCCTCGGATAGGCTTTTTGGTGCGCCTCGGATAGGATTTTCTCTAGTAGTGATATACTCTTTTCCAAAAAAAATGAGGATAAACATGTGAGCTTGGTGGCAATTTGGCACCATTGTGGCCTTTTGTAGCTTCTGCCTTTTGAGCCTCTATTTCATTCTCTGAACCTTTACCTTTCTTCCTTGTAAAAATCCATACCTGTTCGCTAGGTTTCATTTCCATGAAAATGGGATTGAGGACGAGGCTCCTGTTATTCTAAAAACGAGCTGGTCACGATTGCAACCAAGATATATATGAATGTGATCCTCTAGAAGATTATGATTATATTCTGATACAAATTCATATTTGCACCTAATTGACAAACTTCCGTATTTTCGATTACAGTGAGAGATTTGTAGGTGTAAGTACTTGTGATCATGAACCGATGTGCTAAACACCTCAAGGCACGCAAGATTTATATAGGTTCCGGCCCGGATGATGATCCAATAACAAAAGTTACTTCGTGTGACAACAATTTTGTATCTCTCTGTTTTAAAATATAAAATGTTTTAGCTTACTAAAATAAATGTATCTAGACTTTATTTTAGTATATTGGTTTACTCAGGTTAGTGAATCTACACAATAAAAAAAGGTTAGATAACTTTTTGATTAATCTAAAACATATTATGTTTTAAAATGGAGGCAGTATACGAAGCGTGTGAGGTGCTCCGTTCCTGAAACATGGTCCAGAGATAACAGTACCCGACGATAGTGGTACAATCACTATGTTACAGTACTGCTGTCTTATCCGTAGTTGTAGAGTAGACGTTCAGTTAATGGTCACAGTGGAGATGACGTCGTGTCAGTAACATTGAGAGAGGTATATTTTGATCTTGAGTAACAATGCAGCTTTTCCAAATCCTTGTCTTCAGTTTGAAGGCAGTGAAACGCGCCATATATGACTACAACACTCGTCAGGCCACTAGTGGAAACGCGGGCTTTTGTTGATCCCGAAAATGGGCTTTAACACCGGTTCTTCTACGAACCGGTGTTAAAGAAGCCATCTTAAGCGTGGCGCCTGCGGCATTAAAGGAGCCCCTTTAACACCGGTTCGTGCCACGAACCGGTGTTAAAATCCCTCCACCTGATGGCCCTTAACACCTGCTTTGGCGGTTCGTGGCGAACGGTGTTAAAGGTAAACTATATACACCACACACCCCACTCTCTTCCATTTTTTCACATTTTGGAGCCTAGCAAGAGGGTGTGAAGAGTGCTAGTTTGTGTTTTTTCATATGCACTAGAGGTGTTCGGTGAAATGCCCGAGAGCTCAAAATAAGCTTTCTTGTTGCTCTTTCCGTCTCGCCGAGGTCGGCAACTATAGTTTCATGTGTCATTGATGTACTATATATATAAATGGTCATCTCCTATTATTTTTGATATATACTACATATTAATGCAGATGAATCGGCAATGGATGTACGGTGACCGCCGAAAGTACATTACGGGCCTCCAAAATTTCATCGTTGTGGCTAATGCAAACCGTGGTCACAATGGTTTTATGTGTTGTCCGTGTGTTCACCGTCGAACAAGAAAGACTACTCAAATACCGAGAACCATTCACGCCCACCGCTTCGATCGGTTTCATGCCCACTATAATTGTTGGACCAAGCACGGAGAAAAAGGGGTTGTGATGGAAGACAACGAAGAAGAGGATGATGAAAACTATCATAATATGTATCCCGAATATGATGATCTTGCAACGGGGTAGATAATGAAGATCAAGAGGGAGCGGATGGGCCCGATGACGATCTTGGTCGGGCCATTCTTGATGCAAAGGAAGAATGTGAAACTGAGCAGAGAAGGAGAAGCTGGAGCAGATGTTAAAGGATCACAAAACATTGTTGTATCCAACTTGCGAAGATGGCCACAAAAAGCTAGGTGCCACCTTGGATTTGCAATGGAAGGCGGAGAATGGTGTGGTGACAACAGCATTTTCAAAGTTGTTGGTAAAATGAAGAATCTTCTTCCAAGAAATAATGAGTTGCTGACGGTACATACCAAGCAAAGAAGGTTGTGCGCCCTCTAGGATTAGACGTCACGGAAGATACATGCTGCATTAATGATCGCATCCTCTACGCGGTGAAATACGAGAATTTGGATGCATGCCCGGTATGCCTTGCTGCGGTATAAGATCGACGAGCGATCCTGGCGATGTTGAGGCGAGGCCCCTAGGAAGAAGGTTCCGCCAAGGTTATGTGGTATGCTCCTATAATACCACGGTTAAAACGTCTCTTCGAAATAAAGAGCATGCCAAGTTGTTGCGATGGCACATTGAAGACCGTAAGAAAGACGCGATGTTGAGACACCCGCTGATGGGTCACAGTGGAGAAAAGTCGAGCGAGTACCCGGACTTTTGCGTGGCCAAGGAACTTAAGGTTTGGTCTAAGTATGCACGGCATGAATCCTTTTGGTGAGCGAGCTGCGATCCACGGCTGGCTGTGACCCTATGTATCTATAACCTTCCTCCTTGGTTGTGTATGAAGAGGAAGTTCATTATGATTGCCTTACAACTTCTCGTGAGTACTGTTACCCTCTCTCTTGTACACATTCTGTTTCGGCTTACTCGATGTTAAGTGTAACTGATGATGAGTTATGCGTGCGCAGGTTCCACTTTATTCTGCTAGTCATTCAACCCGACTCAGGAAAAGTCCTTGTCATGGACTCGTTACGAAAAGAAAAAGAGCTATGGGCAAACTTTAGAGAGATGCTCCAGAGGTAATTTCAATCATATTATCGCACTAGATCGGCAACTTTCGTGACAATAAGTAATTAATTACTCCTTTATCCATTTTCTTTGTCGGACAGGGTTTGGAAAATGTTCACGGGCAGGGCCGTGGGTGAATGGTCAGAAGAACTAAAATTTGTAGACCAAAATGTAAGTAATACTAGCTAGCTTCCAATTCCATTATATCATGCTTTATTGATTATTATTTTGATTGAACTCTCTATTCTCGTAAAGTGCGCGCATCAAGGACACGGCAATAACTTATGTGGGTACTATGTTTGCGAATTCATTCGCAACACGATATGTGCGACAGGCCAAGCCATAGAAAAACTTAGAGTAAGTAAACAAAGTCCACAACATTATTTTATTACCATCAATTGTGTTGAGTTTTATTCTTATATATATATTGACGGTCCATTCTTCATATATATTCAGATCGAGCGGATGCGGACCAACTCCTACCATTTGAACGCATACGAGCCATTCAAGAGGAATTGGCGGGTTCATACTTGATGAGGTCGTCACGCTGGCGGAGAACTCTTTAGATATCCACCTCCGATGTAGATGTATGTGCGATGTATGTGCCGATGGCGATGTATGTCTTGATGGCGATGTTTGTATAATAATAGTTGCTTAATTATTCATGTACTCGTATGTACCGATGACATTTATAAGTATACGGCTCGATCGATTTCCTCGCTCCCTCCCGTAAATACGCCCGAGCAGGCGGGCAGAAATGCTGCATGGATTTAGCCGTTTTCTGCCAGAGTTCTCAGCGCGGAAAACGTTTAAATCTCGCCACAGAACTTTAACACCGGTTCGAATCGAACCGGTGTTAAAGAGGGCTGAACTCTGGCAGCCCCCGTCGCCACCCTTTAACACCGGTTCAGTAGGAACCGGTGTTAAAACCCCTAACACCGAACCCTCAACAGCGGTTGTGGAACCGCTGTTAGAGGGTCCTCCAAACCGGTGTTAGAGGGGTACGTGTGCACTAGTGGCCATGACAACAAACAGACGAAATGGCGACAAGCTAGTTAGCTACACACAATTCAAACTCAAAATATTATATACTCCACTCTCCGATCCAAATTACTAGTTGGAGTTTTAGGAAAAATAATATTACCTAAAAATGGTCTAAATTCAATAAATCTTTGCCAGGTAATTTCAACTAGAGATACATTAATTTGGATCAAACGGAGTAGTTGATTTCTCCATTTTTAAAAAGTACACCACGTAGTCCGCTACTCGAATGCCGCACAACATAAATTTCCAAACAATCAACTCAGAGTCTCTTGACTCCATCGATCTTTTATTCTCATTCATGAAATCGCTTAGAGGCGGACACAATTGCAACCAAGATACATATGAATGTAATACTTTGGAAGATTATGGTCATTTTATTTGGAAAAGAGTATATATTAATATTCGGATACAAATTTATATATGCACCTAATCAACAAACACACAGTTTGAAGTTAAAAAATCTTATTTTTTTCATAGATACATGCGGCATAGGTATATCCAACGACCACTCATATTTGGTCTATCCGGTTCGGCACAACTGGAGGCCCACGTGATGATCTGCTGAGGTCCCTGAAGCAAATGAAGATTGTGACAAGAATTCCCGGCTCCTAGCGTGACAAGCAAGAAAACGCTTCTAAACTAGGAAAGCTTATAGATACACTCCAACTTGTGACCGACTCGGATGGTACCCGAGACAAGCCTCCCCATATAAGGGCTAGGAGGGGCCACTGAGAAGGGCATCGAACTCTCACCGCAAACACGTCAGATCCAATCTGTGCAAACCACATCCATCTTGGTGACTTGTAACCTTTATTCAATTGAGAACAAACAAGCATGAATAGGATTTTCTTTAAGGGGTCCTAAATCTAGTAAACTTGTGTCCCTGTTGTTTGTCTGTTAACCGAGAAAGTCTCCAACGCACACCTCCTTTCCGGAAAACCTAGGTCCATAAACCATAGGCATTGCCGTGAGACCCCACGTCAACACGTAGATACTCACTACTCACATGTAAATTTGATGAACTAATTTCATTTGTGGGCTACACTACGATAGAAAAGCGTGGATCTCTCATTGATATATTACTTTCTACAATGAAAATTTCCTTTTGTATTTAAAGAATGGAAAATATTTTTATAAATTAAAATGAGTACCACCTACAAGTTCATGTGGATTTGTTCTGAAAATTGATCTCGCTTCTTTGTTTCCACGAATTTGGGGCCCAATAGCCCTTGAACGCAACATCCGTGGTCAATTGGACGCATTGGCGTGTTACCATGTCATCATCATATCCGAAAGATTTCTAACACCTTGAGCATAAATGCGTCGGGAAGCTACCAACTTGTAATGGGAAGTTTATCACTATGGCCGGGCGCAACGAGCTTGTGAAGTCGGTGATCACCTCGCAATCAACTTACTACCTCTCCTCTCTTGTGTTTCCACCAGGCACTATAAAGTTCATCAACAAAACTGAAAGGGCATTCCTTTGGGAGGCCAAGGGCAAAACATATGGGTCAAAGTGCAAAGTTAATTGGGAAATGGTGTATTGGCAAAAAAAAGTTTGGAGGGGTTGGAATCAAAAACACCGACAAGTTTGCGACGGCACTTCGTTTAAGATGGGCTTTGCTTGAGTGGAAGAGCCTCGACAAAATTTGGGTTGGTTCGGGGAACCCTTGCTCCGAGGAGGACATGTGCATCTTCTACGCCACCACCACCATCACGATTAGGAATGGTCACAAAACCCCTTTTTGGCATGTGTCTTGGATAGGTGAAAGGAAGCCAAAGGACATCGCCCCTCTCATTTTTTAGGAATCAATCAAAAAGAATTGGAAAATCAATCAAGTGATACATTATTATACTTTTATTGGGAAGATTAAATTTGGAAATTACTTTTCTATCGAGCACCTATGGCAATGTGTGGAGCTTTGGACTCTCCTTCAAGACGTCCATCTTCTTGAGAATGCTGAGGAAGATATTATTTGGAAGCTCACAGAAAATGGGGAATACACGGCAAAGTCGGTTTATGAGGTTCAATTCTTGGGCTACATCACCTCAAGCATGAACAACTTGGTTTGAAAGGCTTGGGCACCCCGAAAAGTGATTTTTTTTTGCTTGGCTAGTCACACAAAACAGAATTTAGACGGTGGATCCACTGGCGAAAAGAGAATGGAATAACCGTAGCCTTTTCCCACTTTGCAAGCATACAATGGAGACAATTAATAATCTTTTTGTCAATTATCGGTATACCAAACGGATTTGGTATTACCTTAAAGCTTGGATCGGCATCCCAGACATAAATCAATCGCAATGGGCGGAGCTCTCCATCAAAAAAGGTGGGCGTTGATGACAGATGGCCTTATTCCGAACCACAAAGCTATGGCGTCCCTTACCCTTCTCACCACTTGGAAGATTTGGAATTAGCGCAATGACATGGTCTTCCGCAAAAAGCACACGATGCCTCTTGTAGTCCTAGATAGAATTAAACGTGAAGGCCGCATGTGGATGAGCACGGTGGCTAAGCGATTGGGTGATTTTATGCCGCGAGAGTAATTTGTATGTTAAACTTTTAAAAAAAATCTAAAAGATTTTCGTGGTGTTCCTAGAAAATCATATTGCTCGCAGGGCACAATTAACCGCGATCTTCAATTATTTGATTATTATATCCCGTTATGTCTCATTTTTTTGTATTTGTGTGGGATTCATAGTTGAGCCCATCCAAAGTCGTTATGAATCCCATCCAAAGTCGAGTCTGTTGACTCCATCCAGGTACCCTCATGGTTGAAGTTGCAAATCATTTGATGACAGGGCCGAGAATGGTTCACCGAGCCCAGCTGGCGCCTAGAAACCAGGTCCATGTGATTCGATCTGTGTGCTATCCCAGCAAGGGCCGTGAAACCTCAGTATGGATCGTCTTTGACTTTGACCCCATGCGTTTCGAACTGGCCCGGCCTTTCTTGTCTGGGCCGGCCTTTGGCGCCTTCCCAGCAAAGGGCCTTGTAACTTCGGTATGGCTCGTCTGATTTCAAATGCCTTGATTAGCTTAGGTCAGATGTCTGCTTTGCAGATTCTCAAAAAAAAAAAAAAAAAATGTCTGCTTTGCATATTTTATGATCCTCTTTTTTCTCATATTTATTTTTGAGTCTTTCGCATATTTTAGTAGTCCTACATTGCGACTACAATATGTTCCAAGTCGATCTTCTCTGTACCGCATGATGAGATCCCATTTGTCATATTTCCGGTACAATCTGTTCCAAGTCGATCTTCTCTGTACCGAAATTGTTCGGGTGAAATAATTTGAGCCGTTTCCTAAGCATTTTCTTACTGCTGACACAAGTGTTACGGTTGCACGACTAACTGAAAACCAACAAATCATCCGTATAGTGGGTTAAGTTGTTCCTACAGCAGACTAGCACGCGGTATGCAATGTTGGAGCTAGCATATTCATGGACGTGACGAGCAGATCAGCTAAACGCCGGCGACACATAGTACGTACGGTCGCCGCACGACTCTTCATTCTTCAATAAGGGCGTGCTCGCTAGTTCGCTCCAGCTAGGTTTCCTTTCTCATTTCAAGGTAGTGCGGGTCCGCACCGAATAAACTGCACGACATGACGACGTGAACTACGGCTGCTTCTAGCTGGAAACATCTCCTCTCGTGATGATGCATTGTCGGCCTGTGAATTGCTGGACCTGACACGCTTCACACTCCAAACAGCTCACACCGATCTCGTGAGCCCAGCTTTCCAGGCATACCATTCCGAACCTTTTGCTTTCGCTGTTCATCCGCCACAGGGACGGCCTCGGAGCGTCTCCAGCCGTTGGTGCCTCCTAGGCCATTTGCTGACGTCATTTTGGGACGCTGGTGCTAACTGTTTGTGCGGGGGCGCCGATTTCCAGTCGGCCCCAAGCCCAATGTTTGCAGTTTTAAAATACGCGCAAATTTGGATAAAACTTGGCGAAGTTTCATACCTAGTAGACGAGTTCATACAAGGCAAGCGAAATACGATTGAACACAAAGAAAAAAAAGTCTAATACATGCCCAGACGACGCTAGACCGATGTGTAGTCATTGTCGCCGCCGTCGTCGTCATAGTCGTTCGGTGGTTCTTCCTTCGGCGGGCGCCTAGAGCTCTGTCCGTCATCGCCGGAGCGCTTCCGAGGCACGCTCGACCACGCCTCGTCGTCGTCGGAGTCTCCGAGTACCATGACGCCGCCACGGTTGAGGCACGCCTGGCGGCACACATCGTGTTCCCATGCCCGGCGCTGGCGCTCCGCCTCCTCCCGCTCTGCCTCGGGATTGGACTAGGCGAGGGCGTACTCCAACGACATCGACAACACGTCATCGAAGGATTCACACTCAGCCAACTTGAGGTCCGGGAAGTCCACGGTGTCGTCCGGTGCCTCCACCTTCACCACGCTCCGCACGTACTCCTGTGGCGGTGACCATGGCTTCTTCTTTTTCGCCGAAGAATCGCCTATGTCCAGCTCCTGCTTCGCCTTGACGAGCCAAAGGTGCCCGCGCGACAGCGATGGCAGCGGGCTGGTCATATGTCATCTTGTTGTAGTAGATCAGCTAGACCGCGGCGATCCTCTTCGCGCCGATTGGCACCGCCGACACAGGCCTACCGCTAGCGCTCAACTAGGGATGGCACCCGCCGGGTTCGGGGCAGGGTCCGCCCCCATACCCGACCCGTTTAAGTTGTCGGGTCTCATTTCTTACCAGACCCGCGACCCGGACGGATTCAGGGCCTCGACAGGTACCCACCAGCGCATCAAATGGGAGTGATCCTGACACATGGAGGGTGAAAACAATGGGATATTGGGATAGGGTTAGTGGAAATGGACGCGTACGCGTGTGTGCTGTCTCGAAGACTCCATATTCTATCGTGTGCATGTGATGTGTGTTTTGTGTGTGTGGGGGGGGGGGGCGTGGGGCGTGTGGTTAGGCAAAGGATTATTAGGTATAGGATTAAGGCTTAGAGCGGGTCTATGGGTTTGCGGGTACGGGTTTGCCACCCCCATAACCGCCCGTTAGACTTGGCAGGTCTAACTTTTTACCAAACCCTTCCCGTTTGAGGCGGGTATCCGTCGGGTTTGTGGGTTTTGGGGCCCCATTGCCATCCCTACGCTCAACCTCTTCCCGCCGGGCAGCACAAGTCATGCAGGATTGGTTAATTCGCTCCGTAGAGCAGGAGAGCTTCACAACCATGGAGCCAACGGCGGCCGAAGCTGTTGACCGCCGCACAGTTGCTGGGATAACGCTTCGCCATGGCGGATGCTCTCAGATTTTTTTGGAGAACGGCGATAATTGCGGATGCTCAACCGCGACGAGAGAGGAGGGATATATAGGGGTAAATGGGCAGAAGAGGTGTAGAAAGGGCGGGAAGGTGATCGTTGGCACACAATGAAACGCCATTGCGTGCCTCGCCGATTTGTGGCATCGTCGACTCGCTTGAAAGGTTGACCTATAGCAGGCCATTAAACAGGAACGAGGATGAGGAGAGGCGGTTCTCTCGCTGCCAGGACAGGGCCATAGGCGCCCGAACCGTTTCTCGTGTTTTCTCGCTTCTGCTGGAGCCCCTAGTTGTAGGGTTTCGTAGCATGGAAAAAAAATTCTATCGCATACAAACAAACAAGCCAAGATATATCTACTAGATTGTAGCAACGAGTCAATGGAATAACTCACCCTCGAAGATTCCAAAGTGTTTAACGAGAGCGGATTCTCGTGGGTGATGTAGTCGTACTCTTTCCGATCTCAAGATCGCGTAGACGATCCTTCCGGCGCTGCGTTCCGGCAGCGCTCCCGCAGTCGGTCACACGTTCGGTACTCGACGAAGACCTTCCTCTCCCTTGTTCCAGCAGGCAGCGGAGGTTGTAGCACTCTCCTCGCGATTCCGGCAGCACAACGGCGTGGTACCGGAAGTAGAGGGGAGATCTCGCAGGGCTTCGCCTTAAGCCGGAGCGAGTATGGTGGACTATGAGAGAGCTCCTCGGCGATCTAGGGTTTAGACACACCAAGGAGGAGGCTTGGCCGGCGGCTAGGGTTAGCTAGGCGGCGGCGGCTTGCCCTAGGGCGGCGGCGGCTGCAGGAGGGCCGGCGGCTTAGGGCTAGGGTTTGCGGGTGGAGGTGTTGGGTGCTAGGAGGGGCAGCCCTGCCCCTCCCTTTATAGGTGGGAGGCGCCGACCAAGGGGAGGGGAGTCCCTCCCCAACTCGGATCCCAAGTGGGCCGGCGGTGGAGGAGGAACTCCTCCCCAACTCGGTTTCCCACTTCCCCTCCACTTCCCAAAACAGCCGTTTGACTTTTCAAATTGGCGTTTGACTTTTCAAACTAGGATTTGATTAAACCCTTTATTTTGTTCAGCGATGACACCTAGTACATGATGCAATCATTCCAACTTGGTATGACACATTCATGTACCCTTCCCCTTCGGAGTGCCGGACATTCCGGAACCTTCTAGACCACATTCCCGATGAAACCACCGGAACCATTCTCCAACCCCGAAACAGGACTTTCCTTATATGAATCCTATTCTCCGGACCATTCCGGATCTCCTCGTGATATCTCGGATCCCATCCGAGACTCCGAACAACATTCGGTCTCTTACTCATCATTCCATAACTACTCAAACAACGTCAAATCCTTAAGTGTGTCTCCCTACGGTTCGTGAATTATGCGGACATGATCGAGACACTTCTCCAAACAATAACCAATAGAGGAATCTGGAAATTCATATGGCTCCCACATATTTCTACGATTACTTTGCGATCGAATGAACCACTTACATACGATATCAATTTCCCTTTGTCTCACGATAGTTTACTTATCCGAGGTTATGATCGGTATCTCGCATACCTTGTTCAACCTCGCATCGATAAGTACTCTTTTCTCGTTCCGTGATATGTGATCCCTTGTGAGCCAGTCACATGCTTGCAAGCTAATTGGATGACATTTCACCGAGAGGGCCCAGAGTATATCTATCCGTCATATGGATGGACAAATCCCACTCTTGATCCATGTGTCTCAACCAATACTTTCTGAACACTCAATGCCACCTTTATAGCCACCCAGTTACGGTGTGGTGTTTGATGTCATCAAAGCATCCTTCCGGTGAAGGTGATATGCATGATCTCATGGTTGAAGGAATTAGGTTACTATGTATCAGAAAGCATATAACAATTGAACTATTAAAATGACTTGATCTTTATGCTACGCTTATATATAGGAGTATGTCCACCATACCATTCTCCTAAGGATATGATCTTGTTGTTAATAACATCTCAATGTTCATGATAGGGAAACCACAATCATTTATTAACCAACAAGCTAGTAATATATAGAGGCTTTACTAGGGACTTCAATTTAAGTTTAAAAATCACACAAGTATTAATGTTTCCTTGTTAATACTATTATAGCATGAATGTAAACATTTATCATAAACACAAAGATATAATAATAACTACATTTATTATTACCTCTAGGGCATATATCCAACACCAGTGGTCTCCCGCGCGTTGGGTTCGGCCAAGGTATGCTGGTTGAAAAATCCCAATCCATCAAAAAAGAGTCTCCTCAAGGGCCACTTGGGAGGTTTTTTCGGCTCTAGGGCGGAAAAATGGTCTCTGGGGCAGCTAGAGATCCTCTCATGGACATATTTCTAAGAGCATCTCTAGCCATTGCACCCCTAGCAAAAATTTCAGTGCTATGCTGTGGCGCGGGGCGGGGATTTCTTCTTTCCATGCCCGAAAATCGCACCCAGACGGCTATTTGGTTAATCAAAGATAAAATGTGAACCATAATTTTGATCACATAATGTAAATAAATATAGTTTAGTTTAACAAAACAAACTCATAGTTTAACATGACATAAATTAAAACTAGGCGTTTTCTTGGAGCATTCACAGTTACTTTACCAGATCTTTTTGCAGTTGGTGATGATGCATATGTGGGCCTCGTATTTGCTTATGCATGGCGAGTGAAAGTACCGACTTGATACGACTAGAGGGGGGGGGGGGGGGAATAAGCGTCTACCCAATTTTAATTTGTTTCTCACTTTTAGGCTCAACGAGAAAGGAAGTTATCTAGAGATGCAACTAAGTGAACAACCTAAATGCAAGAAAACAACCACCAACCGCAAAAACAGTAAATGGCAAGGAGTAAAGGAAGGGAACGAAGTAACCGGAGAGGGGACACAGAGATTTAATTCCCGTAGTTCACTCCCAAGGAGCTACGTCTACGTTGGAGAGGTGTCGGGGCCACACAAGGTCACCCGAGTGCCACAAAGGCCTCACCTTCTTCTCTGGTGAGCTCCCCCACAAAGGAGGCCTCACAATCCACTAGCCGGTGACCTTGAAGGCGCCAACCGAAAACTTTACACCAAGGTTGAGGGGGAGGCTCCACAACTCAATTGGAGGCCCTCAACGACACCTTGAAGCTTTACAACACACGCCTTAGCTCTGGGGATGCCCTACACCATCTAGGGTTCCAAGAAACCCAAGAGCAACAAGATCCACAAAGGATGGGTGGGGAAATCAAATCTTCTTTGGTGGAAGTGTAGATCTAGGTCACCTCCCTCACCTCTCAAAATATCAAGTCATTTGAGTGCCTAGAGAGAGAGATCTAGTGAGGTGAAGCTCAAGCATTAATGGAGGAGAGAGAAAAATTCGAGAGAGAGGGGGAGGAAGAAGGGGGGTGCCTTAAATAGCCCCGAATGCTATAAATTCTGACCCATGACCTCACGGAAGTTCGGAGAGGCGGAAGTTCCACCCATGGCTCCAACGGTCATCATACCGCTGACGCCCGCCTCGAAGCATAGCCGGAAGTTCCGGCAAAGCAGACCGAAGTTCCGGTGAACTTTGAGCAGTTCCACCAAGTTCCGCAAATAGCACACTTCGGACGTAAGGTTCTTGAGCTGCCACCGGAACTTGGGGCGGAACATGAGGAGGAAATTTTGGTCATGCGAAATCGACCGAAGTTCCGCTTCAGGAATTTCCACTCAGGAACTTTTAGCAGGACAAGTTCCGATGCAAGTTCCGGCCAAGTTCCGGCAAATAGCACACCTCCAAACATAAGGTTACTGAGCCGCCACCGAACTTGGGGCGGAACTAGCATCGAACAAAACAGAACATGTGAGAAAAAGTTTGAGCGGAACTTCCGGCCTATGACCGGAAGTTCCGGTGAGACACAAAAGGCTCCAACAGAACAGGAACGCGCTCTCACGGGAAAATGGGATGGCTGTGGCGGTGCATATAGGTTTGTGCAAGAACAAGTGATTTCCCACAGCCTTCCAAAATGGACCCCCTCTTAATAGTACTGTGACCTAAAAACAACAACCGAAAAGAAACTAGGAGAAGACTAAAGGCCACCGTCTTCAAAAGATCACAAGAGAGCATCCATCACAATAGAAGGAGACATCAACGACGTTTCCCCTGAAACTCAAGAGCACAATTAAAAACACGGTTGGGATTGTCATTTAACACCAAAAACATCATGGGAAGATATAGTCGTTTCAATCTCCCCCTTTTTGGTGTTAGATGACAATCCCACGGATTTGCATAGAATCAAAGCAATCTTTGCAATGGACGGGGCAAGCTCCCCCTGTATGTGTGCAAGGTAGAGAGAAGACCTCTAAGGACAGGACTAGCACACATACACGGAGGCTCCCCCTAACAATTGCAAAAATAGCACAAGTGCAAGGTACAAAAAGGGATAGAGATCATACCAGAACCAACTAAATGAGGTGGAGACAAAAGGAGTAATAATAACAATAAGAGCAATGAGGCTCCACCACCATATGCAACAGCTCATAAGTTGACAACAAGATACCACACGCACGGCATTGTATAAGATACCACAAAGATACCACGTAGTCTCAAACATAGCATACCACATGGTCCATAAGCACACATAAGTTCACGGACATAAAACCACAAGTACACAAATAAACTAGAGAGTTCGCGAGTAAGAAAAGATCAAAAGGCAAGAACAGGCTCGCGACTCAACCCATGGAAATCCCATAGACAACCTAATAGACATCTTTCTCCCCCTTTGGCATCGAGACACCAAAAAGGAAGAAGAGATCAATATACTCGTCCCAGCCACGAGAAGGGGGAGGAGGAGAAGACTCAGGGACCCAGTGACCCTGCTCAGGCGGACCAGTGACCTCCTCCTCAGACTCATCCTCGGACCAGTTGCAGTTGTCACGAATACAATCCTCCTTGGGAACAAAGGATTTGAGCTAGTGACCGGTGAGCAAGGAATGTTGAGGGCATGATGCCATGATGACCTTCCGGCTGAATATTGTGACGCTGATCAACATAAGCCCGATACTCATGGTCCTGCAGAAAAGTTTTCTTCACTTTCCCAAGCTTCTTTGCCCAAGACGGCTGCCTGGAGAGAAGGACCACCAGCACTAGGGCCACCAGAGCGAGGAGGGACCACTAGCAACATCTCGAGCCTTCTTGAGAGCGGCTTCTTTTTCTTCCCGAGTACGAGGCTTCGGTGCTTACTCACACGGCTTTTTCTCTTCATGAATGGTGATGTTGTATTGAGGGAAGGTTGCCGTCTTCTCAAGCCACTTGTGATTGATGAGAGTCCAATGTAAGGAGCATAGATGCAGAGCGCTTTTCAATGAGAGCCGCCCACATCTCTGAGTAGATGAAGTGCATAATATCCATTGACCCGTGAAAGGACTATATCTTCCCATGATGTTTTTGGTGATAAATGACAATCCCAACCTTGCTTTTAACTGTGCTCTTGAGTTTCAGGGGAAACGTCGTTGTTGTCTCATTCTATTGTGATGGATGCTCTCTTGTGATCTTCTCAAGACGGTGGCCTTTTAGTCTTCTCCTAGTTTCTTCTCGTTGATGTTTTTAGGTCACCGTACTATTAAGAGGGGTCCATGTTGGAGGCTGGGAAATCACTTGTTTTTGCACAAACCTATATGCACCGCCAGGCATCCTATTATTCCGTGAGAGAGCGTTTTCTGTGATCGGGGCCTTTTGTGTCTCACGTAACTTCCGCCATAGACCGAAGTTCCGCTCAAACCTTTTTCAGGCTGTTCTACTTGTTCCGACGCTAGTTCCGCCCAAGTTCGGTGGCGGTTCAGAACCTTCGTGTTGAAGTGTGCTATTTGTCAAACTTGGCGGAACTTGACCGAACTTGCTCGGAACTTTCTGGCAAAGTTGTTGAGCGGAACTTCCGCTGAGGCCCGAACTTCGGTCGACTTCGCCATGACCAAAAGTTCATACTGTTCGCCCCAAGTTCCGGTGAAGGCTCGAAAGTTTCTTTTGAGCGTGATATTTGCGAACTTGATCGAACTTGCTCGAAGTTCACCGGAACTTCCATGCTTGACCGAACTTCCGTTGCGCTCGAGCGCGTCAACGGTCGATGACCGTTGGAGCCAGGCTCAGTGAACTTCCGCCTCACCGAACTTCCGTGAGGTCGCTGAGGTTGTAACAGTTCAAGTGTGGGCCAATTTAAGGCACCTCTTCTTCCTCCCACTCTCTCTCGAATTTTCTCTCTCTCCATTAATGCTTGAGCTTCACCTCACTAGATCTATCTCTAGCCACTCAAATGACTGATCTTTTGAGAGGTGAGGAGGAGACCTAGATCTACACTTCCACCAAAGAAGAATTGATTTCCCACCCATCCTTTGTGGATCTTGTTACTCTTGGGTTTCTTGGAACCCTAGACGGTGTAGGGCA
Source organism: Avena longiglumis (assembly GCA_030063025.1). Lineage (NCBI taxonomy): Eukaryota > Viridiplantae > Streptophyta > Magnoliopsida > Poales > Poaceae > Avena > Avena longiglumis. The sequence continues at coordinate 526,068,877 of CP125975.1, forward strand.
TCCCGAGCGAGGCGTGTGTTGTAAAGCTTCGAGGTGTCGTTGAGGGCCTCCAATTGAGTTGTGGAGCCTCACCCTCAACCTTGGTGTAAAGGTTTCGGTTGGCGCCTTCAAGGTCACCGGTTAGTGGATTGTGAGGCCTCCTTTATGGGGGAGCTCACCGGAGAAGAAGGTGAGGCCTTTGTGGCGCTCGGGTGACCTTGTGTGGCCCCGACACCTCTCCAACGTAGACGTAGCTCCTTGGGAGTGAACTACGGGAATTACATCTCCGTGTCTCCTTGCCGGTTACTTCGTTCCCTTCCTTTACTCCTCGCTATTTACTGTTTTTGTGGTTTGTGTTCGCTTTCTTGCATTTAGGTTGCTCACTTAGTTGCATATCTAGATAACTTCCTTTCTCGTTGAGCCTAAAAGTGTGAAACAAATTAAAATTGGTAGACGCCTATTCACCCCCCCTCTAGTCGTATCAAGTTGGTACTTTCAATTGGTATCAGAGCCCAGTCGTATCAAGTCGGTACTTTCAATTGGTATCACCGCCTAAGAGACTATGGTATTTAAGGGGTAATGAAACTGAAAAGCCAAGAACTTGGCCACTATGGATGACCTCAAGCAATTGAGTCATCCATGATGTCCAAGTTCGACGAAATGATGACTCTTGCAGTCTCTCAAGCCAAACCCCATGGTTGCTATTGACACACCCCAATCCAACGAGGTTCCTCCCACTCACATGATGTCCGCCGGTAACTCCATGGTGCCACCGCTCACTTGGGACTTGGTTTTGTTGCTCAAACCTCTACCAAGGTTCCAAGTGAGAACATCGAGGAGCCCGAGAACCCAACTTCAAAAGGGGAGAATGGAGGAAAGGACTACTCGGCATTCCCCACCGTCAAGTACACTCCGGATCCACCCATTCCCATGCCACACATTATCCCTCAAGGAGCACCACCTATGCTAGATACGTCTAATTTCTCCAATTGGCAATATCTAATGTGCTCACATATTTCCAGCTCATCCATTGAGTTAATGAGGATTGTGGAGGATGGATTCTCTCCATTTGACCCAAAGAAGTTGACACGAGGTGAAGTGGTGGACAAGCAACTCAATGCTACAGCTTTGGGAATGATTCAAAAGGCCTTGACTCCAAAGGATTTTGCTCACATTCGCCAATTTGAACTGCCAAGGAAGCTTGGGATCAACTCACCGAGCTCTTCGTTGGGAATGCTAGCATCCAAAGCTCCAAGTTTGACGAGATCAACAACGATGGCGATGGTTTCGCAATGCAAGATGATGAGACCCCTGAAGACATGTATAGGCGCCTTAAGGTCCTTTGTTCCACTATGAGGGACCTTGGGGCTCACAATGTTGATGACAAGTTTATGAAGAGAAAGTTCATTCAAGCTCTTCTCCCATTTGAAGAACAAAAGCTCAACTCTATCAAGGGAACGAACTTTCACTTAATGACCTCCCAAGAAGTCTTGAGTGAAGTCATTGCCATGACTATTGCTAAGAAGAATGCGAGTCCGCTCGAGCTAGAGCCATTGGATCAACAAAAGTGAACCTTGCTTTTAAGGCCAAGGCTATTGAAGTTGATGATGATGATACATCAAGTGAGTGGTCTCAAGAAGATCTCAAATGTGCCTTCAACGAACATCTTGCTCTCGCTTCAAGGGACTTTTGGAACAAGTCCGGTTTCAAGTCAAGATCAAGGGACAACTCAAGATTCAACTCACCCAACAAGTCTCCCAAAGCAAGGTCATGCTACAATTGCAACGACAAGAGTCACTTTGTGGCCAAGTGTCCCTTCGAGAACCGTGAAGACAATGGTGCTCGTCTCATCGCAAGGTCAAGTCAAGATCTCCTCATCCTATAAACAAGAACTACAACCGTCAAGAACGCCACGAACAAGGAACGAGCAATTGTGGTCCATGAAGAATATCTTCGACGGATGAAGATGATGATGATGAAGTTCATGGTGGAGAGATTGTGGGGGTTGCTGCTATTGCCACCTCAACCCACGCCATCCCTCTTCGACTCGCCCGAATGAAAATGTCATCTCCTCCAACCAAAGTGCTTCATGGCCAAGGCCACCGAGGTATCACCAAACCCACCTCAACCCATCTCTAGTGAGCCTTCCTCTCTTGATCTTGTTGGTCTAGAGGTCAAGAAAGAGATGATTGACATGTGTGAATTTGTTGCTACCTTAGATGAAGAAACTAAAAACGCTTTGAGTCCTTACTTGCTCAACTTGAAAATGCTAGAGATGCATTAGATGAAAAGGAAGAACTTGACTTGCTAAGTAAAAATGAAAGAGATGCCGCCGATGAAATTGCCTCTCTCACTCAAAGTCTTGAGGATGAACAAAATATGAGAATTAATCTTGAAGAAAATGTGTCTAAGCTTGTAGATGATCATAACAACACTTTGACCTCTACAATTAAAGAACGTGACCATGCTCTTGCTTTGATTAAGGTTCTCAAGAAAGAAAATGATGAGTTTGTGGGTGGTCATGATAAGACTCAAAAGGATCTTGAGAAACTCAAAGAGGAACACAAAGCCTTGGAGAGTAAATTCACAAGTCTTTTTGAGGCTCATGAACAGCTTCAAACTCAATTAACTTGTGATCTTTCTAAGTCAAGATGACACTTTGTTTGCATTGGGGTGGCAACGCCATTGAGATCCGTCATCTTGAACCTTTTGAGCATGTCTTGGATGTATTTAGCTTGATTAATAAAGGTTCCCTCTCTAAGTTGTTTGATTTCAAATCCAAGAAAGAACCTGAGCTCCCCCATCATGGACATCTCAAACACATGGGTCATAAGCTTTGAAAATTCATCGTTAAAAGCTTGGTTAGTAGAGCCAAAATAATGTCATCTACATAGAGTTGGCATACAAAAAGCTCCCCATTGACCTTCTTAGTAAAAAGAGTGGGATCGATTTGCCCAACTTCGAATCCACGGTCTAGCAAAAGCTCTTTAAGGTGCTCATACCACGCACGTGGGGCTTGTTTAAGGCCATAGAGAGCCTTATCGAGTTTGTAGACATGGTTCGGAAATTTGGGGTCCTCAAACCCCGGGGGCTGCTTGACGTATACTAACTCATGTAGAGGACCATTAAGGAAAGCGCTCTTAACATCCATTTGTTGTAATTTAAAATTATGATGAGCTGCATATGCAAGAAGGATACGGATGGACTCAAGGCGAGCCACAGGAGCATATGTCTCGCCAAAATCAATCCCTTCTACTTGAGAGAATCCTTGAGCCACGAGTCGTGCTTTATTCCTCACAACAATGCCATTTTCATCCTGTTTATTCTTGAAGATCCACTTGGTGCCGATAACATTGCGGCAATCCTTTGGCTTTTCTACGAGCTTCCACACTTTGTTGCGTTCGAAGTTGTTTAATTCTTCATGCATTGCAACAACCCAATCGGGGTCTTCAAGAGCATCAAAAACCTTCTTTGGTTCAACCATGGAAATGTGAGCTTGATGATCATAGAAGCTAGCAAGCTCTCTTCGAGTGGATACCCTTCGTCGTAGATCACCAACGACCTTGTCAAGAGTGTGACCTCTTAGTTCAAGGTTGCGATCAGCACGAGCCTTGCGACGAGCCTCAATATCCTTATTGTTTCTTGAAGGAGTGGATTCAATGGTTGTATCTTTGTCTTGATTACTGCCTTGACCTTGATCTTGGTCACCGGTACTTGCAGAAGATTGTTGCTGAACATTTTCTTCAGGCCCGGATAATCCGCCCCTTGGAGGGGCCGGACTATCCGGCCTGGGCGGTGAAGTACCAGAACCATCTTCCTGAGAAAACCTGACTGGATTTGGAGACCCAGGGCCGGATAATCCGCCCTCGGGGGCCGGAGAATCCGGCCTGGGAGCTTCAGAGATGTTGACTTCTCCTTTGGATCCTCTGGAACAAGTTGGAGTGCCAGGGGCGGATTGTCCGCCCCTTGGAGGGGGCGGATAATCCGGCCTGGGACTACCATCTTGTCCAGGAGACTGATGATCTTCAGCAGGTTGCGGTGTTGGTGCAGAGTTTTCTCCAACAGTAGGAGCTTGTTGATCTTGTGAAGATGAGGGCTCCACTTGAGTGGAGCATTGTCCTTCCCGATCCGCCACAAGGGGTTCCTCAATGGGGCGGAAAAATCCCACGCCCATTCTTCTTATGGCATCTTGGGGTATTTCAACATCTGCATCACAAACATCAACTTGCCCTACAAAGGAGCCGTTATTTTCATCGAACTCCACACTACAAGATTCTACAACAATCCCAGTGAGCTTGTTGTAGACTCTATAAGTGTGGGATTCGGCACCGTAACCAACAAATATACCCTCTAAAGCCTTGGATTCAAATTTTGACAAACGGACACCTTTAATAAGAAAGAAACACTTACACCAATACCCAAGTATGAGATGTTGGGTTTGTTGCGAGAAGTATTTCATATGGGGTCTTGTCCAAGATCTTCCGAAGGTAAAGCCGGTTTGATGAGTGACAAGCAGTGGATATGGCTTCAGCCCAGAAATTATAAGGAGACTTAAATTCAGCTAGCATAGATCTTGCCATATCCATCAAAGTACGGTTCTTCCTCTCGGCTACACCATTTTGTTGAGGGGTGTACGCAGCGGAATATTGGTGTCTAATCCCCTCTTCGCTAAGAAACTCGTTTAAAGTGTAGTTCTTGAATTCTGTGCCATTGTCACTTCTAATTGCCAATATGGGAACATTGTGTTGACGTTGAACTTCATTGGCAAAGTCGATGACAGTTTGTTGAGTCTCACTTTTCAGCTTGAAGAAATATACCCATGTATATCTTGAATAATCATCGACGATGACCAAGCAATATTTCTTCCCACCAAGACTTGCATGAGAAGGAGGTACAAATAAATCCACATGGAGTAATTCCAAGATCCTCTTCGATGACACAATAGTCTTCCTCTTGTGGGGAGAATCATGCATTTTTCCTTCAACACAGGCCCTGCAAACACGATCTTTGGCAAAAGAGACATTGTCTTTTAGTCCAAGAATGTGGCCACCCTTTTGGAGACTTTGCAAAGTTCTCATGTTGACATGGGCTAAACGGTGATGCCATAGCCAGCCCACGTCGGCCTTTCCGAATAGACACATCGGACCCGAAGTGGTTTTCCCGAGAAGTCCACCACATACAGGTCATTTCGGTATCCAACGAAAGCAACCTTTAGAGACTTGCTCCATGAGAGTACCACCAAATCATCATCGATAAAACAGCAAAACCCATCTTGCCAAGGGCACGCAGAAAGAAGATTATAGCCAAGGGTCTCAACAAGCATGACGTCCACGAGAGAGATATCGTGGGCAACCACAACCTGCCAAGACCCAATACCGAGATTTAGACTTATCACCATAGGATACCGTGATATTATCAAGATTTGGACGCATCTCCGATGATCTCCTTGCTTCGGTCATATGACTAGTGCAACCACTATCCAGACCCATTTCGACCCACCTAAGCATAGCCTGCAAGAAAATTACTTCTTGGTTTTAGGTACCCATTTTCAATGGGTCCTTTCATGTTAGTAACAAGGGTCTTTGGGACCCAAATAGACCAAGCAATAAATTCATCAAAAGGACCAACATAATAAGCATAAACATCGCCATAATCATCACAAAAGAGTTCATAATTCGGATTGTGAGACCCTGCAAAACCAATATTATTAGTCTTGTCTTTTGTGACAACCTTCTCAGCCGTGCTTGTCTTTAATTGCACATTCTTGGTCTTGTTCTTCTTGGTTTTCTTCTTCTTGGACTTGGTGACATACCCAAGTCCCTCTCTACCATGATTTGACCTTTGCTTGGCAAGGACTTCATCAAGCACACCTTTGTCCTTTGTAGTGGTGTCCTTGATCACTCCTTTCTCCACATTAGCATTTTCTTGTTACTATATGTTGAGTTGGACGAGCTAGGAGTATCATATATGGCCAATCGACTTTGAAGCTGATCATGTGACTCATTGAGGATAGAGAACTCGTTTTTCAACGCCTTGTGAGCATTGTCAAGTTTCTCCAATTCCTCGGAGAGTCTATCATGAGCAGCCCCAAAGTCAATCCTTTCCTTCTTTAACTTCTTTGCCTTGGTGACCGCATTGTCACGTTCCTTAACGAGTTTAGTCACAATTTCTTCATGTGACTCTTCCATAGACTTAAGCCTCTCTTCAAGAGAGACCCGAGCTTCTTCTTCTTCTTCAAGAGCATTTTTTAGGGATGCAATTTCCATTGCATCCTCCCTTTCAATTCTGCCCTTTTCTTCGAGGAGTGCTTCGTTTTGGGCCAACTGATCCATAAGAGCCTCAAAACGAACTTTGTGCTCACCTTGCAAGTTAGTATAGAAATAATCCAAGGCAATAATCTCTTCTTTAACCTTAAGACTAGCAGGATCATCCATGTCTATCATAGCCTTGGGAAAAGAAGAGTTAGAAGAAGTTACCTCGGAGCTTCTTGCCATGAGACAAGTAGGATTCTTGTTGATGATGTTTTCGTTTGGAGAGTCGAAGAGTGATGTTGATGTAGATGTGGTGGCTATAGCAGCCACCTCTTGAGAGCTATCGTCCTCGTCCTCATCTTCACTCCCCGATGAATATTCTTCTTGAGCTACTAGAACAATCTTTGGTTGCTTCTTGAAAGGAGCATTTTTCTTTACAAACTGTTTCTTACATGGAGCTTTTGATTTGTCCTTGAAAATGAGTCTTCCTCCATTATCCTCTCTACTTTGATATGGACACTCATCTACGAAGTGCAACCGGTCACCACAATTAAACCAAGTTCTCAGCTTGGGACCATTTTCTTTTCTTCCATAGGCTCCACTTTTGCGATCTAGTTCAGCTTTAGCCTTGGCTGGATCTTTCCAAAAGTTTCTTGCATAAAGAGCCAAGTATTGTCCGTGAATCCTTTTTATATCTTCGGGACAGTCCAGGCCTTCTACCGCATATTCATCATGATCAACCACACTAGTCTTCAAAGCCATGTTTACCCCTTTGCATCCCCATAGCTCGAAACACGAGCATCTTCGACATTCTTGGCAGCCACTTTGAATCGCCATTTCTTGCATTACCTCATTGGATGACATGAGGTGATAATTATGCCTACCTTGGAGACTTTTCAAATCAGGCTCAAATGGCATAAGAACAGCGACATACTTGCGCTTGATCCAAGCATCATCAACATAAGCCGCTAGTGGTTTACGAAGGTAGTAGCTATTGCCTTTAGCCTCCTATACATGACCTCGTGGTCTTCTCCATCCGACATATAAAATCCTTGACTTCATTGCTCAAGGCATCATATCTATTCCTTCTCATACTTTCATTTCGATGAAGAGCTCGGTGAGAGCATCCCACGCTTCTTTAGTCGTGCTAAGATCTTTGAATGTGTGGCATGTCTTTATCTCCCACACCAAGTGTATCATGTGTAGGCGTAGCATTGAGTTGGCTATCGACCACTTCTCTCCTTGTGAGATTATTAGGATTTCCAACGTGAAGACCATTTTCGATGATCTTCCACAACTCTATGGAGGAACGCACACATGAGATTTCATCAAAATTGCCATTGAGAGAAAGTAGAAGGCGACAATTTGGGTGGATCACCCTATTATGTATATGAGGGTGAGGAATAGGCGGATCGGGGAATACACATGAGAAACCTCATTGTATCCATCCTTACGCTATCCTTTTGAGGAGGAGCTCTTACTTGTATCATCACCTACCACTTCGTTCTCTTTGGAAGCAGTTTACGTTTCCTTGGATTTGAGTGGTATCCTCGAGTTAGATGGAGGTGATGCTGCGGATGTGGAGAGACGCATTATCAATTGACGCATCTCTTCCATCTTAGCCTCCATAGAACTCACCAAGGTTGTTTCCAACGTCTTGAGATCGTTCATGGTGACTACCTCCGGAGCATCACTCCCATCTCCCTTGGAACCCATACTTATCTTAGGATGTTAAGCCCGAAATAAGAGCCGAGGCTCTGATACCAATTGAAATGGATCGTATGGGCACCTAGAGGGGGGGGGGGTGAATAGGTGCTAACCAATTTTAATATACTTTTTCAATTTTAGGCTTGACACAAGGTAAATTATCTAGATATGCAACTACGAGAATTTCCCTATATGAAACCCTAACTACTAAGCACGTAAAAGAGGAGCGAGGAAACCGTAGTGGATCACGCGGAGACATTGTGGATTTGTTTACGCAGTTCCTTCCTTGTTAGAGGAAATGTCTGCGTTGGAGGGGTGGCGGTTCTAAGACCACCACGCCACAATAGGCCTCACCCTATGCTCCGATGGATCTCGCCACGAGAGGCCTGATCCACCTTCTCCACTATTGGATCCCTTGAGGCGGTGCCTTTTACAATACTATCGGGCACACACCCACACCGAATTGGGGCTCCGGGATGACAACAAGCTGCCACAAAAACAAGGTTTATCAATATAAACAAAACGAGGATCTAGATCTTTGCAAGAAATACTAGATCGGAGGTTCTCCAAATGAATGGAGAGGAGATGAAGCGCTTGATTCTGATGATGAAGGTCGAGTTCTCCTCCTTGATTCCCAAAGGGATGGGGCCTTTGGATGGATCTAGGTGGAGCACTCTTGTATGAACTTTTGAGATCGATCTGTTCTTTTGAGATGAATCAAGAGTTCTGGCGGAGGGATTGCTGGCTTAAATACCCCTCCCGGATCTGGTTGCACAACTTTGGGGCGGATTATCGCCCCACTTGGGCGGATTATCCCTGGGAAACTCCGCAAGGCGGATTCTCGGGAAACTCCGCCCTCCGGGCTTGCGCCTCGGTGAAACTTGGAGAATATCTGGGGGATTATCCGGCCCCTCCTGGCGGATTATCCGGCGTGGCCGAAAGTCCGCCAAAACTCCGCCCTCTGCAGGGCTTGCGCCTTGGCGAAGAGCAGGAGGGCGGATTATCCGCCCAGGCGGATTAGTCCGACAATGTTCCGCCCCTTCCGGGCTTGCTTAGGCGGGAGGAGGCGGATTATCGCCTGGTGGGCCGGATTATCCGCCCCCAAAGGTAGATTTCTGAGCTGCAACACTTCAACACACATTAAATGATCCTTGGTATTGTTATCTAACACACAAAACACTAGGGATTAAGAAATGTTCTTTCACCTTAGCTCTGGGGATGCCCTACACCATCTAGGGTTCCAAGAAACCCAAGAGCAACAAGATCCACAAAGGATGGGTGGGGAAATCAAATCTTCTTTGGTGGAAGTGTAGATCTAGGTCACCTCCCTCACCTCTCAAAATATCAAGTCATTTGAGTGCCTAGAGAGAGAGATCTAGTGAGGTCAAGCTCAAGCATTAATGGAGGAGAGAGAAAAATTCGAGAGAGAGGGGGAGGAAGAAGGGGGGTGCCTTAAATAGCCCCCCCCGCTCTGAACCGTTACAGCCCCCGCGACCTCACTGGAAGTTCCGGTGAGAGGCCGGAAGTTCCACCCAGCCTGGCTCCAACGGTCATCATACGTTGGCCTTCTCGAGCATAGCCGGAAGTTCGGTCAAACAGACCGGAAGTTCCGGTGAACTTTTGAGCAAGTTCCGACCAAGTTCCGGCAAATAGCACACTTCGACACAGAAGGTTCTTGGTATACGGAACTTGGGGCGGAACATGAGGCGAAATTTTGGGTCATGGCCAATCGTAGGAAGTTCCGGCTTCTGGCGGAATTTCCACTCAGGAACTTTTAGCAGGACAAGTTCCGATGCAAGTTCCGGCCAAGTTCCGGCAAATAGCACACCTCCAAACATAAGGTTACTGATCCGCCACCGAAACTTGGGGCGGAACTAGCATCGGAACAAACTGTAGAACAGCCCGCAGAAAAAGTTTGAGCGGAACTTCCGGCCTATGACCGGAAGTTCCGGTGAGACACAAAAGGCTCCAACGAGCAGGCAGCTCTCACGGAAAATGGGATGGCTGTGGCGGTGCATATAGGTTTGTGCAAGAACAAGTGATTTCCCACACCTTCCAAAATGGACCCCTCTTAATAGTACGGTGACCTAAAAACAACAACCGAAAGAAACTAGGAGAAGACTAAAGGCCACCGTCTTCAAAAGATCACAAGAGAGCATCCATCACAATAGAAGGAGACATCAACGACGTTTCCCCTGAAACTCAAGAGCACAATTAAAAACACGGTTGGGATTGTCATTTAACACCAAAACATCATGGGAAGATATAGTCCTTTCAATCTCCCCCTTTTTGGTGTTAGATGACAATCCCACAGATTTGCATAGAATCAAAGCAATCTTTGCAATGGACGGGGCAAGCTCCCTGTATGTGTGCAAGGTAGAGAGAAGACCTCTAAGACAGGACTAGCACACACGGAGGCTCCCCCTAACAATTGCAAAAATAGCACAAGTGCAAGGTACAAAAAGGGATAGAGATCATACCAGAACCAACTAAATGAGGTGGAGACAAAAGGAGTAATAATAACAATAAGAGCAATGAGGCTCCACCACCATATGCAACAGCTCATAAGTTGACAACAAGATACCACACTCACGGCATTGTATAAGATACCACAAAGATACCACGTAGTCTCAAACATAGCATACCACATGGTCCATAAGCACACATAAGTTCACGGACATAAAACCACAAGCACACAAATAAACTAGAGAGTTCGCGAGTAAGAAAAGATCAAAAGGCAAGAACAGGCTCGCGACTCAACCCATGCAAATCCTGTAGACAACCTAATAGACATCTTTCTCCCCCTTTGGCATCGAGACACCAAAAAGAAAGAAGAGATCAATCTACTCGTCCCAGCCACGAGAAGGGGGAGGAGGAGAAGACTCAGGGACCCAGTGAACCTGCTCAGGCGGACCAGTGACCTCCTCCTCAGACTCATCCTCGGACCAGTTGCAGTTGTCGCGAATCCAATCCTCCTTGGGAACAGTGACGGAGCTAGTGACCGGTGAGCAAGGAATGTTGAGGGCTGCCATGATGACCTTCTGGCGCTGAATATTGTGACGCTGATCAACATAAGCCCGATACTCATGTCCTGCGAAGCAGAAAGTTTTCTTCACTTTCCCAAGCAGCTTCTTTGCCCAAGACGGCTGCCTCTGGAGAGAAGGACCACCAGCACTAGGGCCACCAGGAGCAGAGGAGGGACCACTAGCAACATCTCGAGCCTTCTTGAGAGCAGCTTCTTTTTCTTCCTGAGTACGAGGCTTCTGGTGCTTACTCACACGAAGCTTTTTCTCTTCATGAATGGTGATGTTGTATTGAGGGAAGGGGTTGCCAGTCTTCTCAAGCCACTTGTGATTGATGAGAGTCTGAATGTAAGGAGCATAGATGCAGGAGCGCTTTTCAATGAGAGCCGCCCACATCTCTGAGTAGATGAAGTGCATAATATCCATTGACCCGTGAAAGGACTATATCTTCCCATGATGTTTTTGGTGATAAATGACAATCCCAACCTTGCTTTTAACTGTGCTCTTGAGTTTCAGGGGAAACGTCGTTGTTGTCTCATTCTATTGTGATGGATGCTCTCTTGTGATCTTCTGAAGACGGTGGCCTTTTTAGTCTTCTCCTAGTTTCTTCTCGTTGATGTTTTAGGTCACCGTACTATTAAGAGGGGTCCATGTTGGAGGGTGGGAAATCACTTGTTTTTGCACAAACCTATATGCACCGCCACAGCATCCTATTATTCCGTGAGAAGGCGTTTTCTGTTCGATTGGGGCCTTTGTGTCTCACTGAACTTCCGGTCATAGAGGAAGTTCCTCAAACCTTTTTCTGCGGGTTGTTCTGATTTGTTCACGCTAGTTCCGCCCAAGTTCGGTGGTTCAGTAACCTTCGTGTTGAAGTGTGCTATTTGCGAAACTTGGCGAACTTGACCGAACTTGCTCGGAACTTTCTGGCAAAGTTGTTGAGCGGAACTTCCGCTGAGCGAACTTCGGTCGGACTCGCTTGCGACCCAAAGTTCAGCCCGCCCCAAGTTCGGTGAAGGCTCGAAAGTTTCTTTTTGAGCGTGCTATTTGCGGAACTTGATCGAACTTTCGAAGTTCACCGGAACTTCCGATGCTGACCGAACTTCCGGTTGCGCTTCTGGAGCGGGCGTCAACGGTCTGATGACCGTTGGAGCCAGGCTCAGGCGGAACTTCCGGCCTCTCACCGGAACTTCCGGTGAGGTCGCGGGGGTTGTAACGGTTCAGTGCGAGGGTGGGCCAATTTAAGGCACCCCTCTTCTTCCTCCCACTCTCTCTCGAATTTTTCTCTCTCCTCCATTAATGCTTGAGCTTCACCTCACTAGATCTATCTCTCTAGCCACTCAAATGACCTGATCTTTTGAGAGGTGAGGGAGGAGACCTAGATCTACACTTCCACCAAAGAAGAATTGATTTCCCCCACCCATCCTTTGTGGATCTTGTTACTCTTGGGTTTCTTGGAACCCTAGACAGTGTAGGGCATCCCCGGAGCTGAGGCATGTGTTGTAAAGCTTCGAGGTGTCGTTGAGGGCCTCCAATTGAGTTGTGGAGCCTCACCCTCAACCTTGGTGTAAAGGTTTCGGTTGGCGCCTTCAAGGTCACCGGTTAGTGGATTGTGAGGCCTCCTTTATGGGGGAGCTCACCGGAGAAGAAGGTGAGGCCTTTGTGGCGCTCGGGTGACCTTGTGTGGCCCCGACACCTCTCCAACGTAGACGTAGCTCCTTGGGAGTGAACTACGGGAATTACATCTCCGTGTCTCCTTGCCGGTTACTTCGTTCCCTTCCTTTACTCCTCGCTATTTACTGTTTTTGTGGTTTGTGTTCGCTTTCTTGCATTTAGGTTGCTCACTTAGTTGCATATCTAGATAACTTCCTTTCTCGTTGAGCCTAAAAGTGTGAAACAAATTAAAATTGGTAGAAGCCTATTCACCCCCCCCTCTAGTCGTATCAAGTCGGTACTTTCAATTGGTATCAGAGCCCAGTCGTATCAAGTCGGTACTTTCAATTGGTATCACCGCCTAAGAGACTATGGCCGACGAAGGGGGTAATGAAACTGAAAAAGCCAAGAACTTGGCCACTATGGATGACCTCAAGCAATTGTAGTCATCCATGATGTCCAAGTTCGAGGAAATGATGACTCTCTTGCAGTCTCTCAAGCCAAACCCCATGGTTGCTATTGACACACCCCAATCCAACGAGGTTCCTCCCGTTCTGATGTCCGCCCGGTAACTCCTTGGCTGCCACCGCTCACTTGGGACTTGGTTTTGTTGCTCAAACCTCTACCAAGGTTCCAAGTGGGAACATCGAGGAGCCCGAGAACCCAACTTCAAAAGGGGAGAATGGAGGAAAGGACTACTCGTGGTACCCCACCGAAGTACACTCCGGATCCACCCATTCCCATGCCACACATTATCCCTCAAGGAGCACCACCTATGCTAGATACGTCTAATTTCTCCAATTGGCAATATCTAATGTGCTCACATATTTCCAGCTCATCCATTGAGTTAATGAGGATTGTGGAGGATGGATTCTCTCCATTTGACCCAAAGAAGTTGACACGAGGTGAAGTGGTGGACAAGCAACTCAATGCTACAGCTTTGGGAATGATTCAAAAGGCCTTGACTCCAAAGGATTTTGCTCACATTCGCCAATTTGAACTGCCAAGGAAGCTTGGGATCAACTCACCGAGCTCTTCGTTGGGAATGCTAGCATCCAAAGCTCCAAGTTTGACGAGATCAACAACGAGTGCGATGGTTTCGCAATGCAAGATGATGAGACCCCTGAAGACATGTATAGGCGCCTTAAGGTCCTTTGTTCCACTATGAGGGACCTTGGGGCTCACAATGTTGATGACAAGTTTATGAAGAGAAAGTTCATTCAAGCTCTTCTCCCATTTGAAGAACAAAAGCTCAACTCTATCAAGGGAAGAACGAACTTTCACTTAATGACCTCCCAAGAAGTCTTGAGTGAAGTCATTGCCATGACTATTGCTAAGAAGAATGCGGAGTCCGCTCGAGCTAGAGCCATTGGATCAACAAAAGTGAACCTTGCTTTTAAGGCCAAGGCTATTGAAGTTGATGATGATGATACATCAAGTGAGTGGTCTCAAGAAGATCTCAAATGTGCCTTCAACGAACATCTTGCTCTCGCTTCAAGGGACTTTTGGAACAAGTCCGGTTTCAAGTCAAGATCAAGGGACAACTCAAGATTCAACTCACCCAACAAGTCTCCCAAAGCAAGGTCATGCTACAATTGCAACGACAAGAGTCACTTTGTGGCCAAGTGTCCCTTCGAGAACCGTGAAGACAATGGTGCTCGTCTCATTCGCAAGGTCAAGTCAAGATCTCCTCATCCTATAAACAAGAACTACACCGTCAAGAACGCCACGAACAAGGAACGAGCAATTGTGGTCCATGAAGAATATCTTTCGGGCACGGATGAAGATGATGATGATGAAGTTCATGGTGGAGAGATTGTGGGGGTTGCTGCTATTGCCACTACCTCAACCCCACGTCTATCCCTCTTCGACTCGCCGAATGAAAATGTCATCTCCTCCAACCAAAAGTGCTTCATGGCCAAGGCCACCGAGGTATCACCGAAACCCACTCCTCAACCCATCTCTAGTGAGCCTTCCTCTCTTGATCTTGTTGGTCTAGAGGTGAAGAAAGAGATGATTGACATGTGTGAATTTGTTGCTACCTTAGATGAAGAAACTAAAAACTGCTTTGAGTCCTTACTTGCTCAACTTGAAAATGCTAGAGATGCATTAGATGAAAAGGAAGAACTTCTTGACTTGCTAAGTAAAAATGAAAGAGATGCCGCCGATGAAATTGCCTCTCTCACTCAAAGTCTTGAGGATGAACAAAATATGAGAATTAATCTTGAAGAAAATGTGTCTAAGCTTGTAGATGATCATAACAACACTTTGACCTCTACAATTAAAGAACGTGACCATGCTCTTGCTTTGATTAAGGTTCTCAAGAAAGAAAATGATGAGTTTGTGGGTGGTCATGATAAGACTCAAAAGGATCTTGAGAAACTCAAAGAGGAACACAAAGCCTTGGAGAGTAAATTCACAAGTCTTTTTGAGGCTCATGAACAGCTTCAAACTCAATTAACTTGTGATCTTTCTAAGTCTTCCGCTGTGCAAATTATAGACTTGTCTAGCTCTCCTAACCCTTGTTGCAAGCATGAGCATCTCATAGAGGAGGTCAAAGTTTTGAAGGATCAACTTGCCAAGACTAAAAAGAAGAAGAAGAAGAAGAACAAGAAGAAGAAAAAGAACAATGGTATGGCCCAAGGAGCACCAAATGGCCTAACTCTCTTGCAAAGTGACAACTTTGCCGGAAAGAACAATCCCTCTTATATTCTTTGCAAATCTTATGATGGTCATGTATATGCTAGATATGTGGGGACATCTTACACGCATGATTATTATTGGGCCATTTGGGTGCCAAAGGTTCTTGTCACTAACAAAAGGGGACCCATTGCAAAATGGGTACCTAAAACCAAGGCTTGATTTTCTTGTAGGACTATGCTTCCGGCGGTTCAAAATGGGTGCTCGATAGTGGTGCCACAAGTCATATGACCGGAAGCAAGTCTATCATGACCGAGTTGAGACCCAATATTGCCAACACCATGGTCTCCTACGGTGACAAAACAAGCTCTAAGGTTTTGGGTTTTGGCAAAGTGGTGGTAACCCCGGATGTATCCTTGGTTGACATCATGCTTGTCAAAACTCTTGGTTACAACTTACTCTCAGTTCGTGCTCTTGCTCTTATGGGTCTTTCTTCTTTCTTTAATTCTCATTCCGTGGTCCTCATGTGGAGCAAGTCTCTCAAAGTGGCTTTTGTAGGATATGTAGAACATGACTTGTACGTGGTGGACTTTTCAGGGACCACTACTCCTCATGCTCTATGTCTCTATGCTAAAGCTGACAAGGGATGGTTGTGGCATCGCCGCCTAGCCCATGTTAACATGAGAACTTTGCAAAGACTTCACTCCGAGGGCCACATACTTGGTATTAACGATGTTTCCTTTGCCAAAGATCGTGTTTGCAGGGCTTGTATTGAAGGGAAGATGCATGAAACTCCTCACAAAGCGCTCAATCAAATCACTACCGAGAGATGTTTGGAGCTCTTGCATATGGATCTCTTTGGTCCTCCCTCTCATGATAGCCTTGGAGGCAAGAAGTATTGCTTGGTTATTGTGGATGATTTCTCAAGATACACTTGGGTGTTCTTTTTCAAGTACAAAAGTGAGACTCAACAAACCGTCATTGACTTTGCAAATGAGGTTCAACGGAAGCACAATGCAACTATTCTCTCTATTCGAAGTGACAATGGCACCAAGTTCAAAAACCATACCTTGGATGAGTTTCTCAGTGATGAAGGAATCAAGCATCAATACTCCACTCCCTACACCCCTCAACAAAACGGTGTTGCTAAAAGGAAGAATCGCACTTTGATGGATGCGGCTCGGTCTATGCTAGCTGAGTTCAAGTCTCCATACAACTTTTGGGCCGAGGCCATCTCCACTGCTTGCCATGCAACCAACCGGCTTTATCTCCGCAAGAACAAGAACAAGACCCCCTATGAACTTCTCACCGGGAAAAAGCCTAATGTTAGATACTTTCGGGTGTTTGGGTGCAAGTGATACATACTCAAGAAAGGAGTTAGGTTGTCAAAGTTTGAATCCAAGGCTCAAGAAGGAATTTTCGTTGGTTATTCAAATCAGTCCCATGCTTATAGGGTCTACAACAAAGCCAATGGAAGAGTTGAAGAGACGAGCAACGTGAAGTTTGATGAAAATCATGAATCTCTTGTTAGGCAAGATGGTGTTTGTGATCCAAGTGATCAAATTCCTCCCAAGGCCATAGGAAGAATGGGTGTGGGTTTCCACCTCCCCATTGAGGATCCCCTTATGGACGAAGGAGAAGGACCAAGCTCTACTCAAGTGGAGCCCTCACTCTCACAAGATCATCTTGCACCTCAAGGACCTACTTTCTTGGCACAAGCTCCCTCAAGCTCTTCCGAAGCTTCCCATGCTCATGAATCTCCAAGCTCAAAAGAACAAGCTCTTCATCAACAACATCAACCTCCTCACGATGGGGCTCCTCCTCAAGGCACTTCTCACGGACAAGCTCTTCATCAACCTCATCAACCTCCCCAAGATGGGGCTCCTCCTCAAGGTCAAGCTCGTCAAGAACAAGATCAAGTTAATGATCCTCAAGGATCCTCTCCAAGTGACGACTCCCCCAAAGTGGAAATTGATGAAGATGACCCTCGTGTTCGTGCTTATAGTCAAGGGGGCGGCTCAAATGGTGGGAATGACCAAGTGGTAGCTCAAGAATCTCGAATTGAAGCACAAGCCCGTCGTCAAGCCTATCGTCTCGCCAAGCTTGTTCGAGATGGCCATATCCTTGATAATGTCTATGGAGATTTCAATAAAGGTTCCACTACTAGGAGGCAACTAGCTTCCTTTTGCTCTCACCATGCGTTTATCTCTCTTGTGGAACCACAGAAAGTCTTCAAAGCTCTTGAAGATGATGATTGGCTTGATGCTATGAACGAGGAACTTCACAACTTCAAGAGGAACAATGTTTGGACATTGGTTGAGCGGCCTAAAGACTGTCAAAACGTCATTGGAACCAAGTGGGTCTTCAACAACAAGTGCAATGCGAATGGAATTGTCGTACGCAACAAGGCAAGGTTAGTTGCCCAAGGATACTCACAAGTTGAGGGCATCGACTACGGTGAGACTTATGCCCCCGTTGCTCGCCTTGAATCCATTTGTATGCTTCTTGCCTTTGCTACCCATCATAACTTTAAATTGTATCAAATGGATGTTAAGAGTGCTTTTCTTAACGGTCCTTTGAAAGAGTTGGTATACGTCAAGCAACCTCCGGGCTTTGAGGATCCACTTTTTCCGAACCATGTCTACAAGCTCAATAAGGCACTCTATGGCCTCAAGCAAGCCCCACGTGCGTGGTATGATTGCCTTAGGGAGCTCTTATTAGACCGTGGCTTCGAAGTGGGTCTCATTGATCCCACTGTTTTTACTAAGAAAGTTGGAGGCCACTTGTTCGTATGCCAAATCTATGTTGATGACATTATCTTTGGGTCTATTAACAAAACTTTTAATGAGGATTTTGCCAAGCTCATGACCGACCGCTTCGAGATGTCCATGATGGGGGAGTTGAAGTTTTTCCTTGGATTTGAAGTCAAACAATTGAGGAAAGGGACTTTCATCAACCAAGCCAAGTACATCCAAGACATGCTCAAGAAGTTCATGCTTGATCAAGTCAAAGGTGCCAAGACTCCCATGCTAACTAAGGTTAATCTTGATCTCGATCCCAAGGGTAAGGAGGTGGCTCAAAAACTCTATCGATCGATGATTGGTTCTTTGCTCTATCTTTGTGCATCCCGACCGGATATTATGTTGAGTGTGGGTATGTGTGCAAGATTTCAAGCCGCACCAAAGGAAAGTCACATGGTGGCTGTCAAGAGGATCTTTCGATATTTAGTTCATACCCCAAACTTTGGGTTGTGGTACCCCAAGGGAGCCAGCTTTGATCTCATTGGTTACACGGACTCGGACTGGGCTGGTGACAAAGTGGGAAGAAAGTCAACCTCCGGGGCTTGTCAGTTTCTCGGTAGATCATTGATTTGTTGGTCCTCGAAGAAGCAAAACTGTGTGTCTATGTCTATTGCCGAAGCTGAGTATATCTCTGCCGCAAGCTGCTGTGCTCAATTACTATGGATGAAGCAAACCTTGAAGGATCTTGGACTATCTTTTGACAAGGTGCCTCTTCTTTGCGACAATGAGAGTGTAATTGCTATTGCACACAATCCCGTGCAACACAACCGGACCAAGCACATTGAGATTCGTCATCATTTCATTCGGGACCATGTTGCTAGAGGAGACATTTCTTTAGAGTATGTTCCCACCAAGGCAAATCTTGCAGATCTTTTCACGAAGCCTCTTGATGAAGCAAGGTTCCGAGAGTTAAGGCATGAGCTAAATATCATTGATTCGAGCAATGTTGCTTGAGCCCTTGCACACCTACCCGTGTCTCAATGTGTATCTTATTTGGATGTAGGCATGGATTTAGGGGGAGTGTAGTTCCTCTTATGAACAAACACTATCCCTATTATGCGCACATTAAAGTTTTCATACTCTATCGTCTCTAAAGGAGACCATTTGAGCTTCATGATGAGTGTTGGTAATGAACCCAAGATATATCTTCGCGGTGTCAAGCCATTTACTCTTATATAAGGTGGCTTCGGCCACCGACTCGTTTTTATTTGGTTCGTTTTTATTTCGTTTTCTTTTGTGTTTTCTTGTTTTGGTGTTTTGTGGTTTTTCACAGTTTGAGCTATCTATCCTAAGCCTTTCCTTACCTCAAGCCCTCTCTATTCCCTGCACAAGTTCTTCCTTGTTATCCTATCCTGAGGTGCTCTTCCTGGCGTCAGCGGAACTTTCGGTCAGACTGACCCGGAAGTTCCGGTCCATGACCGGAACTTCCGGTGGTGCTCCCTGTCCTATATAAGGTGGGCCCTGGGGGAAACGGGATCTTCTTCCTTTTTCCCCCAAGACCCATCTTCTATCAGGAGCGCCGCCGGCCAGGACTCCTCCAAGAGGGTGCTCCGGCCTCCTCTTCTCCAACCGCTCCTCTCCAGATCTGCTCCGTGGGATCCTTCCCTACCTCGATCTCCCGCCATGGACTCCGGTATTTGCTCCTAACTCCCTCCATTCATGGAGATCTTGCTCTCACCATGGCTTGAGTTAGGTGTAACACCCTCAGAATCGGACCTATGCAAATTTGGGCAAAATTCACCAAACCCGCATAGAAACGATTCAAAGGTGCCCACCAGGCACTTTCGTGCGGGTGGAAAACGAAGTAATAACATTACACAACAGTCCTCGATGGGACCCACAGAACAGATATATATAACGGCGACTCAAAGAGTCAAAGATACAGATATAATGTACAAAGATCCAAATCACCTTGAAAACGATAGAGCGTCCCGCTACGGACAAGATGCAAATGGGGCTAAGAGCCCTGAAGAATAACCAATGGCGTCCATAACCCTGCCAAGCGGAAGGGTAACCTTAACGGCGTCGATCTCAAAACCTGCTTAAACAAAGGGTGCCTACAAAGGGCAAAGGAAAAGAGGCGTCGATCGAGGCCAGTACACGGCGAGGCTAGAATTCGGCGGTCCTCGCCTACATAGGTATGGTGGACTGAGCGGCAGCGGCAGCATGCACTAAACAACCTATAGAGACTCGATACACTAGCGGTAATCAGAGGGGGTAAGAAGGACCTATTCGGATCCAACCTGATACTATCATCAAACAAACCCACCCTGGCGTTTCCCCCTCGAGACCGTCGAGGAAGTCAACCAAGGAACTCACACAGTTGGCAGTTTTACTTATTCGGTTATAGTTGCGGCACTTTACTAGTCAGGTTTAGATAATCGTTCTGATAAAGTAAGCAGTGGGCACATTTAGTTAACCATTCCGTTATAGTTGCAACAATTACTAATCAGATACAGATAGCATGAGATAAACCATAACCCAGCAGTTGTTGGTACTTTTATTCAGCCAATTCGTTGTAGTTGCAATACTTACTAGTCAGGTACAATGGTCGCAAGCGACAACTCAAACAAGCAATTGTGGGCAGTATTAATTAGCCATTCCATTATAGTGGAGCTGATTACTAGTCATTAGAAGTCAAATTTATAGCATTAAACTTTAGTTATGCTTGTCTATGATCAAGAAACTGTGCTCCAAGTCGTCCATATCCGCGGACACGGCTTTCAGAAAGTTTTACCCGGCCGGGGTGCACCAATAGCAACACACGCTCGATCAACCTCGG
The DNA here is from genome assembly GCA_030063025.1 of Avena longiglumis. Lineage (NCBI taxonomy): Eukaryota > Viridiplantae > Streptophyta > Magnoliopsida > Poales > Poaceae > Avena > Avena longiglumis. The sequence continues at coordinate 526,089,710 of CP125975.1, forward strand.
AAAAACCAAATCAAAACCCAACGAGGCTTTCACGACTGAACAATCACAGGATTCAGAAATATTTCAGGGGGCCACCCCTTAAGTAGATCCCGCAACGGAGTAAGCAAGCTCCGAGGCGGCCTCAAGGTCTGCGACAATGGCTGTGAGCGACTGGGAACCCCAAACGGGGCTTGTCGACACCGCGTAAACATTCCGCTTCCAAAACAGTACAGTGTGCAGTACCTCGCACAATCGTAAATAAAGCAGTAAACATGGCATAAGTACAGGATCGTAAATAAAACCTCAAACTAGTTTGTGGCCCCAAGAAATAAGACGGAATCAAGCTCTGGTCCAGGGGGGTCCCATATACCTCCCGGATGTGGATAGCGCGCAAATCAAGGAACATGTATCAAGTACTCGGGGTCTTACGGGACACAAGTGGGCGTTCGGAAACCAAATATTATCTATCACCCACCGATGCCTCTGCTTATTCAATTTTAGTTGTTAAACAGGAATTTAAAGTGACGATAAGTAAAACTAGCATCATATCCAACATCAACATGCGGCAATACATCAGCAACTGTGGCATATGACGACGCCCTTTAGCCCTTGAGCAAGCAACTACGACGCGCAAGTCCAACTATCTACCAAACAACAGGTAATAGGATGTGTCCAAGGCAATAAAAGGCTGCAGGGAACATCACGGGTACGGAAACTAAAGCATCGCAACACAGATAGCAATAGATCAACAAGAGGGAAATAAAGACTATAAAAGTAAGATAGGTAGAAAGGGGGAGATGCTCGCCTGCAAACATTGTCGAAGGTTTTCCCCGAAGATCGGGCGAAGCTCACATCAACTCAACGGCCTTATCCGCGAAGAAGCAAAACACTAGAACAAACACCGGATGCAATATTTAATACACGGCAGAAGATCGGCATGATGCATGTATGATGTGTGACATGGCAAGGTGCGATGCAATTAGGTCAAGATTAAGCGGAACCGGGGTCTCGACAATTAATTAGATGGTGCAAGTTATTTAGATACCCCGCAATTTAAATGTTGTTATCACAAGGCAAGATAAGATACCGGTTCGCTACACAAGTTTAAATGAGGCCAATATGAGACTAGATTTGCCCGCATATGGGCCCCATATTTATTTATTAGGTGAATCGGCAAAAGGCCCCCACACCACATGATTATGCATGCAAGTATGACAATTCAATATGCATCAAGTTGTTATCATGTTATAAAATAGGGTTTCGGAAAGGGTTCACACATTAGAGGGTTCGGCGATCTTGTTAGGGTTCCGGGGTTCGGGGTCGGTCTCAGGGTCCAGGGTTCGACGGTTCCGTTCTCGGCTCCGGGGTAGGTCTCGACGCATCCGGGTGCGGGACTTGGGGTTCGACACCGGGGTCCTTTGGAACCTTGAGGCGGTCTTGGCGTTTGTCGGGTACGGGCTCGGCGTCCGGGGAAGGAGTACTTGTCGCACGGTTTCCGGTGTTCGTGTAGACGGTCATGGCGTTCTCGAGAGGGTACTTGTTGTATTCGTGTCGTGGCTCTTGTCGGGGTTCAGGGTTCCGTGTCGATGATCCCGTAAATCCGATGTCGGGGTCTCGTGGTCTTAATGACGGGTCCGAGAGGGAGATCTTGGCGTCGGGGTTTCCGTGACGAAGATCTTGTCGTCTTGGCGACATAGCCCTTAGTTTCTGTGTCGCAGTACCCGGGGTTCAGTCCAACCTCGACCATCAGGGTCCAGAATGAAGATCTTGGATTAGGGCGCCACTTTGGTTGATGTCGAGCTTGGCGTTCCTTGAACACGTGGCCGTTCGGGTAGAGGCGGTCTTGGACGCCGGAGGGTCTCGTGGCCACGCCTGGCGGCAGTGCTCGGGGCGGCGGCGGCGGGCGGGTCCAGCTGCTGCCTTCGAAGAGAAGGGACGGACGAGGCACGCAATCGAGGCGGGCCTGGCGGCTCGGCCAGCGGAAGAGGAGGCTCGGTCGGCCGCAGTGCCCATGAGAGGCGGGCGTCGGCGAGCTGAAGGGGTATCAGGAGGAGGCGGAGAAGGCGGCGTCGAGGCCACTTGGCGGCGGGAGGAGAAGCGACGCGGCCATGGCGGCGAGCCTGCTGGCGAAACGCTGGAGCTTGGTGGGCAGGCGGTTACATGGCGAGCACGAACAAAGTGCGGGCGGTCGAGGACGCGGCGGGAGGAGAAGCAGATGGCGGCGTCGGCGCTTCATGGTCTGTATTCTGTGAGGCCCGAGGCAGCCGGAGGGCTTCTTGAGGGTCGTCGTGGCGAGCTTGGAGGCTAGGCGGCGCGCGGTGGGGGCGAGGTGGGCGGGCGGCAGGGTCAGCGGGCTGGCCATGGCCTGGCGAGCAGTGGAGACGAGGCGGCGGGCAGAGAGGAGGGCGGCGGCGGCGCTTGACAAGGCGGCGGACGCTGAGCGTCGCCGGAGGCGAGGCAGGGGCGGTGGAGGCGGTGAGGAACTCTGGGAGGAGAGGGCGGCGCGGGGCAGACGGGCTGGGAGGAAGAAGGGGAGAGAGGAGAGAGCGGTGGGGACGTGGGCAGGTGCGGGTCCCACGGGGCTGGAGAGAGAGTGGCCAGGGGAGGATCGGCGGGTGGTTGGGCGTCTGGGGTGGGGTGACCGCGGGCGTGGCGTGCGTCTTTGGCGAGTGGGCTGAGGCGAGATGGGGGCCTGTGGCCTGGGTAAGGTGCATCTTGCGTGTGTGTGTTTTGGTGTGGGTCGGTGGGGTGAGTGTTGGGGTGTGCTTAGCACAGGTGGAGGGTTGGGCTGATGTGGCATGCAGGGAGTGGGTGAGGGAGAGAGGAGAGGTGAGGTGGAGAGATTTGATTGGAGGGAGTGATGTGGAGGTTGGGTTGGGGTAGTTTTCTGGGTAGTCTTAGGATTTAGATGGGGCAGGTTGGTGGACCGATTTAAAATCCTGGGGCGGTCGTTCGGGTCGGGTTGGCCCGTTCGACTGCCCCTACTAAAATAAATAAATATTTTTATTTATTTTTAACAGACCGTTTGCACATCAGTTTTAATTAAAACAAAATATTCCGGGGACCGGGCTTTGCAGTTGATTTAAGATGGGGCGTTTGGAAAACAATTCGGGCGTTGCGAAAATAGTTTTGGCAAACAATGCATGATGATGACGATGCAATGCACAAATTCAACGCGATTTTCTAGTAGTGGTTTTGCGGGATGCCACATTAGGGCACACCTTGTCTAGGCTAGTTCTTTGGCTAGAACTTGTTGGGAGATCTTGGTAGGCCTAGGGTATCATGCTAGAGTAGATTGGTCCAATACATCCTTGAAAAAATTTGTGCATTGGTGGTCTTTAGATCTAGAACTCCTGTTGAAACTGTCAGTTCGTGACTCACCGGAACTTCCGGTGAGCTGCGACCGGAACTTCCGGTGGACCACTTTTCACCGGAAGTTCCGACGTTTCAGCGGAAATTCCGGCTTCACTGCAAAAAAAAATCCTGTTTGTATTTTTCCAATCTAACTCTTTTTGTTTCCCCTTCCGAACTTGTGCACTTATCCCAACTTCCCTCTTTACTCTTGTTCTTTCTTCTCAGGGGAAGGAGAGACTCGCCAAGGCAAGCGTGCCCGCCGACCATCCACTGACATTCCTCCTGAGATTGATGAGGAAGATGCTGAAGTTGTGCGTCCAACCACTCAGACTTCTCGCTAGAAGGCTGCTGCTCGCCGTGCTACTGCTGCAGGGAAGAGGCCCGCTCTTTCTCAGAAGGCCACTGCTGCAGGGCCAGACATGACCAAAGCCAAGATCTCCAAGTGGACTCAGAAGGCTTACGCTGCATTCAGGGCTACAGATCCCTACCTCGTGCCTCGTGATCGTCTCTGCTTGGACCCGCATTTTCACACCTGCCTTCAGGAACAGATTTATGAAGAAATCTATGCATCAAAGAAGAAGTTCGTGGTTGCTCCTCAGAAGTATATCAATGTGCCTCACATGGAAGAGAAGCAAGTCTACTTTGGGGAGGCTCTTGATATCTGCAAGAAGTTTGGACTGATTCCCCTCATGGAGCACCGTCAGAACTTTGATGTAACTGCTATTGCTCAGTTCTACTTCACCCTGTTTCTTCACATGCAGTCCTCTACTGAAGGTGAGATGAAGTGGATGACCAGGGATGTGTATCTTACCGCTACTTGGGCTGAGTTTGCTGAGCTTCTGGGCTATCCCATTCAGCCTGGACACGGGGCAAATGGTTGGCGTGTTCATGGTCCTACTGCTGCTGATCCTGAGGTTTTGGAGCCTCTCTACATTGAAGGATGGGGAAGTGTTGGGTTTGTGAATCATCTGCTGCCAGCTTATGACATTATGCGCAGGGTGTACTTGAACACCATCTCTCCCAAAGCTAGCAACTTTGATCAGTTTCATGGATATCAGGTTGACCTCATGCATCAGACCCATCTTCGCCGAGACACTGACAGGTCAATGGATGTTATGCACTTCATCTACTCAGAGATGTGGGGGGATCTCATCGAAAAGTGCTCCTGCATCTATGCTCCCTACATTCAAACTCTCATCAATCACAAGTGGCTCGAGAAGACCGGCACTCACTTCCCTCAAGACAACATAACCATTCATGAAGAGAAAAGCCTCCATGTGAGTAAGCACCAGAAGCCTCGTACTCAGGAAGAAAAGGAAGCTGCTCTCAAGAAGACTCAAGGTGTTGCTAGTGGTCCCTCCTCTGCTCCGGGTGGCTCTACTGCTGGTGGCCCTTCTCTTCAGAGGCAGCCATCTTGGGCAAAGAAGCTGCTTGGGAAAGTGAAGAAGACTTTCTGCTTTCTGCAGGACCGCGAGTATCAGGCTTATGTTGATCAACGTCTGGCGTTCGGCCATAAGGCCATCATGACAGCCCTCAATATTCCTTGCTCACCGGTCTCTAGCTTTGTCACTGCTCCCGAGGAGGATTGGGTTCGCACCAACTGCATCTGGTCTGAAGATGAGTCTGAGGAGCAGGTCACTGGTCCGCATGAGTCTTCTCCTCCTTCCCCTTCTCATGGCTGGGACGAGTAGTTTGATCTCTTCTTCCTTTTTGGTGTCTCGATGCCAAAGGGGGAGAAAGATGTCTATTAGGTTGTCTATGGGATTTGCATGGGTTGAGTCGCGAACCTGTTCTTGCCTTTGATCTTTTCTTACTCGCGAACTCTCTAGTTTATTTGTGTGCTTGTGGTTTTATGTCCGTGAACTTATGTGTGCTTGTGGACCTTGTAGTATGTTATGTTTGAGACTATGTGGTATCTCTATGTGATATCTTTGTGGTATCTTATACTTTGCCGTGAGTGTGGTATCTTATTGTCATCTCTTGGGCTGTTGCTATGGTGGTGGAGCCTCATTGCTCTTGTTATTATTATTACTCCGTTTGTCTCCACCACTTTTAGTTGGTTCTGGTATGATCTCTATCCCTTTTTGTACTTGTGCTATCTTTACAATTGTTAGGGGGAGCCTCCGTGTATGTGTGCTAGTTCAGTCCTTAGGGGTCTTCTCTCTACCTTGCACACATACAGGGGGAGCCTGCCCCGTCCGTTGCAGAGTTTGCTTTGTTTCTATGCAAATCTGTGGGATTGTCATCTAACACCAAAAAGGGGGAGATTGAAAGGCCTATATCTTCCCATGATGTTTTTGGTGATAAATGACAATCCCAACCTTGCTTTTAACTGTGCTCTTGAGTTTTTGAAAGCGTCGTTGTTGTCTCATTCTATTGTGATGGATGCTCTCTTGTGATCTTCTGAAGACGGTGGCCTTTTTAGTCTTCTCCTAGTTTCTTTCTGGTTGATGTTTTTCGGTCACCGTACTATTAAGAGGGGGTCCATGTTGGAGGGTTGTGGGAAATCACTTGTTTTTGCACAAACCTATATGCACCGACACAGCCAACCCATTATTCCGTGAGAGAGAGCGTTTTCCTGTTCAATTGGGGCCTTTTGTGTCTCACCGAAACTTCCGGTCATAGACCGGAAGTTCCGCTCAAACCTTTTCTGTTTTGTTCCGACGCTAGTTCCGCCCAAGTTCCGGTGGCGGTTCAGTAACCTTCTGTGTTGAAGTGTGCTATTTGTCGGAACTAGGACGGAACTTGACCGGAACTTGCTCGGAACTTTTCCTGGCAAAAGTTGTTGAGCGGAACTTCACTGAAGGCGGAACTTCGGTCGAGACTAAACCATGACCCAAAAGTTCCATACTGTTCGCCCAAGTTCCGTGAAGGCCGAAAGTTTCATTTTGAAGCGTGCTATTATTTGCCAACTTGATCGGAACTTGCTCGGAAGTTCACCGGAACTTCCGGTCTGCTTGACCGAACTTCCAGCTTATGCAGGAGGGCATCAACGGTCGATGACTGTTGGAGCCGAAGTGAACTTCCGCATCTCACGAACTTCCGGTGAGGTCGCTGGCTATCAGAATTCGGTCTCGAGGGGGCCTATTTCAGGCACCCCTCTTCTTCCTCCCACTCTCTCTCGAATTTTTCTCTCTCCTCCATTAATGCTTGAGCTTCACCTTACTAGATCTCTCTCTCTCTAGCCACTCAAATGACCTGATCTTTTGAGAGGTGAGGGAGGAGACCTAGATCTACACTTCCACCAAAGAAGAATTGATTTCCCCCACCCATCCTTTGTGGATCTTGTTACTCTTGGGTTTCTTGGAACCCTAGACGGTGTAGGGCATCCCCGGAGCTGAGGCATGTGTTGTAAAGATTCGAGGTGTCGTTGAGGGCCTCCAATTGAGTTGTGGAGCCTCCCCCTCAACCTTGGTGTAAAGGTTTCGGTTGGCGCCTTCAAGGTCACCGGTTAGTGGATTGTGAGGCCTCCTTTGTGGGGGAGCTCACCGGAGAAGAAGGTGAGGCCTTTGTGGCGCTCGGGTGACCTTGTGTGGCCCTGACACCTCTCCAACGTAGACGTAGCTCCTTGGGAGTGAACTACGGGAATTACATCTCCGTGTCCCCTTGCCGGTTACTTCGTTCCCTTCCTTTACTCCTCGCTATTTACTGTTTTTGTGGTTTGTGTTCGCTTTCTTGCATTTAGGTTGCTCACTTAGTTGCATCTCTAGATAACTTCCTTTCTCGTTGAGCCTAAAAGTGTGAAACAAATTAAAATTGGTAGACGCCTATTCACCCCCCTCTAGTCGTATCAAGTCGGTACTTTCAACCTGTCAGTGTCCCGGCGAAGATAAGTCTGATGCATGAGGTCAACCTGCTACCCATGAAACTGATCAAAGTTGCCAGCCTTGGGAGAGATGGTGTTCAAGTACACCCTGCGCATGATGTCAAAAACTGGCAGCAGATGATTCACAAATCCAACAGTTCCCCACCCTTCAATGTAGAGAGGCTCCAGGACCTCAGGATCAGCAGCTTCAGGACCATGAACACGCCAACCATTTGCCCCGCGGCCAGGCTGAATGGGATAGCGAAGAAGCTTAGCAAACTCAGCCCAAGTGGCGGTAAGAAACACGTCCCTGGTCATCCACTTCATCACACCTTCAGTAGAGGACTGCATGTGAAGAAACATAGTTGAGTAAAACTGAGCAATAGCAGTCACATCAAAGTTCTGACGGTGCTCCATGAGGGGAATCAGCCCAAACTTCTGGCAGATATCAAGAGCCTCTCCAAAGTAAACTTGCTTCTCTTCCATGTAAGTCACATTGATGTACTTTTGAGGAGCAACCACGAACTTCTTCTTTGATGCATAAATTTATTCATAAATCTGTTCCTGACGGCAGGTGTGAAAATGAGGGTCCAAGCAAAGACGATCACGAGGCACGAGGTAGGGATCCGTAGCCCTGAATGCAGAGTAAGCTTTCTGAGACCACTTGGAAATCTTGGCTTTGGTCATATCTGGCCCAGCAGCAGTGGCCTTCTGAGCAAGAGCAGGCCTCTTCCCTGCAGCAGCAGCAGCACGACGAGCAGCAGCAGCCTTCTGACGAGTAGTCTGAGCGGTCGGACGCACAACCTCAGCATCTTCCTCATTAATCTCAGGAGGAATGTCAGAGGATGGATGGCGGGCATGCTTGCCTTGGCGGGTATCTCCTTGCCCTGAGAAGAAAGCACAAGAGTAGGGAGGAAAGGTGGGATAAGTGCACAAGTTCGAAAGAGGAAACAAAGGAAATAGATTGGAAAAATACAAACAGAAAAAGTTGCATTGTCGCCGGAACTTCCGCTGAATCGCCGGAACTTCCGGTGAAAGTGGTCCACCGGAAGTTCCGGTCGTGGCTCACCGGAAGTTCCGGTGAGGCCACGAACTGACGGTTCCAAACAGGAGTTCACTAGATGTAGATCTAAAAGTCACAAGTGCATAGATTTTTCTAGGATGTATTGGACCAATCTACTCAAACATGATACCCTAGGCCTACCAAGATCTTCCAACAAGTTCTAGCCAAAGAACTAGCCTAGACAAGGTGTGCCCTAACTCAAGCCATGGTGAGAGCAAGATCTCCATTAATGGAGGGGGTTGAGGGCAAAAACCGGAGTCCATGGCGGGAGATCGAGGTGGGGAAGGATCCCACGGAGCAGATCTGTGGAGGAGAGGTTGGAGACGAAGGGGCCGGAGCACCTTCGTGGAGAGGTCCTGGCTGGCGGCGCTCCAAATAGAAGATGGGTCTTGGGGGAAAAAGGAAGAAGATCCTGTTTTCCCCCAGGGCCCACCTTATATAGGACAGGGAGCACCACCGCAAGTTCCGGTCAGGGACCGGAAGTTCCGGTGGACCGGAACTTCCGGGTCAGACTGACCAGAAGTTCTGCTGACTCCAGGAAGACCATTCAGGTTAGGAAGACAACAAGGAAGAACTTGTGCAGGGAATAGAGAGGGCTTGAGGTATGCAAAGGCTTAGGATAGATAGCTCAAACTGTGAAGAACCAAAACCAACAAAAACCAAGACCAACAAAAAGGTCAAAGACACAAAATAAAAAACGAGTCGGTGGCCGAAGCCACCTTATAAGAGTAAATGGCTTGACACCACGAAGATATATCTTGGGTTCATTACCAACACTCATCATGAAGCTCAAATGGTCTCCTTTAGAGACTATAGAGTATGAAAACTTTAATGTGCGCATAATAGGGATAATGTTTGTTCATAAGAGGAACTACACTCCCCCTAAATCCATGCCTACATCCAAACAAGATACACATTGAGACACGGGTAGGTGTGAAAGGGCTCAAGCAACATTGCTCGAATCAATGATATTTAGCTCATGCCTTAACTCTCGGAACCTTGCTTCATCAAGAGGCTTCGTGAATAGATCCGCAAGATTTGTCTTGGTGGGAACATACTCCAAAGAAATGTCTCCTCTAGCAACATGGTCCCGAATGAAATGATGACGAATCTCAATGTGCTTGGTCCGGTTGTGTTGCACGGGATTGTGAGCAATAGCAATGTCACTCTCATTGTCGCAAAGAAGAGGCACCTTGTCAAAAGATAGTCCAAGATCCTTCAAAGTTTGCTTCATCCATAGCAATTGAGCACAACAGCTTGCGGCAGATATGTACTCAGCTTCGGCAGTAGACATAGACACACAGTTTTGCTTCTTCGAGGACCAACAAACCAAAGATCTTCCGAGAAACTAACAAGATCCGGAGGTTGACTTTCTTCCCACTTTGTCACCAGCCCAGTCCGAGTCCGTGTAACCAATGAGATCAAAGCTGGCTCCCTTGGGGTACCACAACCCAAAGTTTGGGGTATGAACTAAATATCGAAAGATCCTCTTGACAGCCACCATGTGACTTTCCTTTGGTGCAGCTTGAAATCTTGCACACATACCCACACTCAACATAATATCCGGTCGGGATGCACAAAGATAGAGCAAAGAACCAATCATCGATCGATAGAGTTTTTGATCCACCTCCTTACCCTTGGGATCGAGATCAAGATTAATCTTAGTTGGCATGGGAGTCTTGACACCTTTGATTTGATCAAACTTGAACTTCTTGAGCATGTCTTGGATGTACTTGGCTTGGTTGATGAAAGTCCCTTTCCTCAATTGCTTGACTTCAAATCCAAGGAAAAACTTCAACTCCCCCATCATGGACATATCGAAGTGGTCGGTCATGAGCATGGGAAGCTTCGGAAGAGCTTGAGGGAGCTTGTGCCAGGAAAGTAGGTCCTTGAGGTGCAAGATGATCTTGTGAGAGTGAGGGCTCCACTTGAGTAGAGCTTGGTCCTTCTCCTTCGTCCATAAGGGGATCCTCAATGGGGAGGTGGAAACCCACACCCATTCTTCCTATGGCCTTGGGAGGAATTTCATCACTTGGATCACAAACACCATCTTGCCTAACAAGAGACTCATGATTTTCATCAAACTTCACATTGCTCGTCTCTTCAACTCTTTCATTGGCTTTGTTGTAGGCTCTATAAGCATGTGACTGATTTGAGTAATCAACGAAAATTCCTTCTTGAGCCTTGGATTCAAACTTTGACAACCGAACTCCCTTTTTGAGAATGTAGCACTTGCAACCAAACACCCGAAAGTAGCTAACATTAGGCTTTTTCCTGGTGAGAAGTTCATAGGGGGTCTTGTTCTTATTCTTGCGGAGATAAAGCCGGTTGGTTGCATGGCAAGCGGTGGAGATGGCCTCGGCCCAAAAGTTGTATGGAGACTTGAACTCAGCTAGCATAGACCTAGCCACATCCATCAAAGTGCGATTCTTCCTTTCGGCAACTCCGTTTTGTTGAGGGGTGTAGGGAGTGGAGTATTGATGATTGATTCCTTCATCACTGAGAAACTCATCCAAGGTATAGTTTTTGAACTCGGTGCCATTGTCACTTCGAATTGAGAGAATAGTTGCATTGTGCTTCCGTTGAACCTCATTAGCAAAGTCAATGACGGTTTGTTGAGTCTCACTCTTGTATTTGAAAAGGAACACCCAAGTGTATCTTGAGAAATCATCCACAATAACCAAGCAATACTTCTTGCCTCCAAGGCTATCATGAGAGGGAGGACCAAAGAGATCCATATGCAAGAGCTCCAAACATCTCTCGGTAGTGATTTGATTGAGCGCTTTGTGAGGAGTTTCATGCATCTTCCCTTCAATACAAGCCCTGCAAACACGATCTTTGGCAAAAGAAACATCGTTAATTCCAAGGATGTGGCCCTCGGAGTGAAGTCTTTGCAAAGTCCTCATGTTAACATGGGCTAGGCGGAGATGCCACAACCAGCCCTTGTCGGCTTTAGCATAGAGACATAGAGCATGAGGAGTAGTGGTCCCTGAAAAGTCCACCACATACAAGTCATGTTCTACATATCCTACAAAAGCCACCTTGAGAGACTTGCTCCACATGAGGACCACGGAATGAGAATTAAAGAAAGAAGAAAGACCCATAAGAGCAAGAGCACGAACAGAGAGTAAGTTGTAACCAAGAGTTTTGACAAGCATGACGTCAACCAAGGATACATCCGGGGTTACCACCACTTTGCCAAAACCCAAAACCTGAGAGCTTGTTTTGTCATCGTAGGAGACCATGGTGTTGGCAATATTGGGTCTCAATTCGGTCATGATAGACTTGCTTCCGGTCATATGACTCGTGGCACCACTATCAAGCCCCCATTTTGATCCGCCGGAAGCATAGTCCTACAAGAAAATCAAGCCTTGGTTTTAGGTACCCATTTTGCAATAGGTCCCCTTTTGTTAGTGACAAGAACCTTTGGCACCCAAATGGCCCAATGATAATCATGCGTGTAAGATGTTCCCACATATCTAGAATATACATGACCATCATAAGATTTGCAAAGAATATAAGAGGGATTGTTCTTTCCGGCAAAGTTGTCACTTTGCAAGAGGGTTGGGCCATTTGGTACTCCTTGGGCCATGCCCTTGTTCTTTTTATTCTTCTTGTCCTTCTTCTTCTTCTTCTTCTTCTTCTTCTTAGTCTTGGCAAGTTTATCCTTCAAAACCTTGACTTCCTCTATGAGATGCGCATGCTTGCAACAAGGGTTAGGAGAGCTAGACAAGTCTATAATTTGCACAGCGGAAGAATTAGAAAGATCACAAGTTAATTGAGTTTGAAGCTGTTCATGAGCTTCAAAAGGATTTGAGAATTTACTCTCCAAGGCTTTGTGTTCCTCTTTGAGTTTCTCAAGATCCTTTTGAGTCCTATCATGACCACCCACAAACTCAGCATTTTATTTCTTGAGAACCTTAATCAAAGCAAGAGCATGGTCACGTTCTTTAATTGTAGAGGTCAAAGTGTTGTTATGATCATCTACAAGCTTAGACACATTTTCTTCGAGATTAATTCTCATATTTTGTTCATCCTCAAGACTTCGAGTGAGAGAGGCAATTTCATCGGCAACATCTCTTTCATTTTTACTTAGCAAGTCAAGAAGTTCTTCCTTTTCATCTAAGGCATCTCTAGCATTTTCAAGTTGTGCAAGTAAGGACTCAAAGCAGTTTTTAGTTTCTTCATCTAAGGTAGCAACAAATTCACACATGTCAATCATCTCTTTCTTCACCTCTAGACCAACAAGATCAAGAGAGGAAGGCTCACTAGAGATAGGTTGAGGAGTGGGTTTCGGTGATACCTCGGTGGCCTTGGCCATGAAGCACTTTTGGTTGGAGGAGATGACATTTTCATTTGGCGAGTCGAAGAGGGATAGACGTGGAGTTGAGGTAGTGGCAATAGCAGCAACCCCCACAATCTCTCCACCATGAACTTCATCATCATTATCTTCATCCGTGCCCGAAAGATATTCTTCATGGACCACAATTGCTCGTTCCTTGTTAGTGGCGTTCTTGACGGCGTAGTTCTTGTTCAAGGGATGAGGAGGTCTTGACTTGACCTTGCGAATGAGACGACCACCATTGTCTTCACGGTTCTCAAAGGGACACTTGGCCACGAAGTGACTCTTGTCGTTGCAATTGTAGCATGACCTTGCTTTGGGAGACTTGTTGGGTGAGTTGAATATTGAGTTGTCCCTTGATCTTGACTTGAATCCGGACTTGTTCCAAAAGGCCCTTGAAGCGAGAGCAAGATGTTCGTTGAAGGCACATTTGAGATCCTCTTGAGACCACTCACTTGATGTATCATCATCATCAAATTCAATAGCTTTGGCCTTCAAAGCAAGGTTCAATTTTGTTGATCCAATGGCTCTAGCTCGAGCGGACTCCACATTCTTCTTAGCAATAGTCATGGCAATTACTTCACTCAAGACTTCTTGGGAGGTCATTAAGTGAAAGTTGGTTCTTCCCTTGATAGAGTTGAGATTTTGTTCTTCCAATGGGATAAGAGCTTGAATGAACTTCCTCTTCATAAACTTGTCATCAACATAGTGAGCCCCAAGGTCCCTCATAGTGGAACAAAGGACCTTAAGGCGCCTATACATGTCTTCAGGGGTCTCATCATCTTGCATTGCGAAACCATCGCACTCGTTGATGGGGATATGCCTACTGGGGTATCCTCAGCGGGACGTTTCCGACTGGCCCAAAGGTTGGCGAGTGGGCCTGCAGAACGGCGAATGGATCAAGGCCCATCAGGGTACCAAAGGCGGAGGTCGAAGGCCAGCGAGTAGATAGGCCCGGTCGATGAAGTTAAATGATTAACAAAGTTGTAACGAATCGGTTGAGATATGTAAACCCTAGGGAGGTAGGCCTATATAAACCTCCCTAAGGGTGAGTAGAGAGACGTTCCCTCATACACCCAAGCAACTCGCCGCCTAGCCGAGTTCGCCCATTGTAAACACCTCCATAATACAATCTAGCAGAGTAGGTCTTTACCCTGGGGCCGAACAGGTAAAACCACGAGTCTCCGCCCTCATCTCGCACCGCAGATGGCTGGCCGCCCTTGCCCTTCGTTCTACTACTCGCTGCCGATTGCAGCATCTGCCGTGGTCATTCCCTCGACAGTGGCGCCCACCGTGGGGCTCGAACCCACGACCACAAGGTTAAGAGCCCCCTCTGGCTCCACCCTTCAAGAAGGCCCCCTCTGGCTACACCCACCTGCTGGTCGCCGTCGACAAATTCACAAAGTGGATAGAGGCCAAGCCAGTCCGGAAATGCGACGGGAAGACTGCCACTAAGTTCCTACGCGAGCTCATATACCGCTACGGCTTCCCCAACAGCATCATCACGGACAACGGCACAAACTTCGCCAAGGGAGCAATGGCCGAGTTCTGCGAGGAGCACCACATCCGGCTCGACCTCGCGTCGATCCCGAATCCAACGGCCAGCGGAACGAGCCAACCAAAGCATCCTCCACGGCGGCCGCGACTCAAGTACCACTCGAAGCGCGGGTGCTGGGTCGAAGAGCTTCCTCCGTCATCCGGGAATCGCACCTCGGTCAACAGGTCGACGGATTTACCCTTCTTCATGGTCTACGGCCGGAAGCCGTCATGCCAACCGACCTCGAACACGACTCGCGGATCGTCCACTATACGGAGGCCGCAAACGAACCGCCCGCCAAGATGGGCTCGACCAACTCGGCAAGCGGCGACCTCGCCCGATCGCGCACGCTATCTATCGGCAAGGGCTCCGTCGCTACCACGGCGACGGGTGAAAACCCGCACCTTCCGTGAAGGCGACTTGGTGCTACGCCTCATCCAGACAAGAAGGGCATGCACAAGCTCTCCTCCATGGGAAGGCCGTTCGCTATCGGCGCGTGCTCGGCAATGACGCCTACTACCTGCCGACGTCGCGGGGACGGTGAACTCGGCGTCAAAAGGCCGTGGAATGTAAATCTCCTCCGGAAGTTCTATACCTAGAACCCCACATGTGTACTCTCCATCGCTATGAATAAAAGAAACGGTTACCCAAAAATTTCTACTCTCCATTCTTTGTGCCACTCGCTTTCGTAATTAACAGCGTCATGCTAAAATACAAGTCAACCCTTGGTACAGCGACGGCACGGCTAAGTAGTGCGATGTAAAACCGAGTCATTCAGTCTTGCATCGCCCACGAAAAACGCATCCGGAGCCCCATCGGGTCGCCTAGCTCGACTGGTTTTCTGAACCAAGACATCTGTCCTCGCTTCCCACGACCCTTGTCCTCCGCATCCTTGGCGGAAGCGACTCGAGCGCTAAGTACCATGCTCGGGGACTGGATACCAGTCGTCTCGATCGGACAGGAAACGCCAAGTAAGAGCGTGCCGGGACTGCGCCGACCGACCCACCGGGCCAGCAGAGCGACGCGCTAACACAAACGCTCGATCCTCAACCACCCTCGAGTCGCGCCTCGAACTACCAAGTACCACGCCGGGGACTCGGCCACCCGGCACCGTTCACGTCTGAAAAGCAGTAAATCTGAGCACTCGAGGAGTCGCTTGCGACTGGCTCTCCGAGCTCAGCAGTCGACTCAACCAACAACACACATGATAAACAACAAAACATCATATTTAAGGTGAAACCCGCAAAAGGCGGACGCGCCGGGACTCACCCAAAATCAATCAAAACACGCAAACAAATAGCAAAACGAACACAACTTTCCAGGCAAATCGCATATCGCATTGTCTTACATTACAAAATATGCCTACTCGGCAGAATTGTTACTAACACTACTCCGCGAGCTTCACGATGATGCACGAGTCCCGCGCTTCCGGACGAATCTGATATCTGGGTTCGATGGATAAGTCGTCAGCTGGCCCGCCATCGCCGCGCGGAAGGGCTGCTCGACCTTGAAGTCGCGATGCGGCGGCTCGGCGTCGTTCGGCGCGACGACCGTTTCCTGGTGCGGAAGAAGGTCGCCCATCGCCCAAACACGCCCGATACGCGGCGGACGCGCTCTGCAGCTTAAGAACCTCGGGCAGATCCACGGTAGGACGATGAAGGATAACCACTCGTCACGTCGAGGTCGAAATCTTGGGAAGTGGGCGAGTCCCGGACTCGAGCCGTCGGCTCACGCCGAAAAGCCGACCCGTCATGAACTCCACGACGGGCGCCTTCTCCAAGTACTCCACACCTCAATGAGGTCATTGGGAATAACCTCCGTGGGCGACATCTCTTGAAGGTAGTAGCGGATGCAAGTCGCCGATAAGTCGCCGAGTCGAGCATGCTCACGCACTCCCTCGCATCAAGAGAACTCGCTTCTTCATGGCTATCAATCATACGGCTGCGAGAAGGAGACAACTATGAGTACACGGAACCCACAAACATTACAATCGCAAAGGCAAGGAAGACGACTCACCAAT
This sequence comes from Avena longiglumis, assembly GCA_030063025.1. Taxonomy (NCBI): domain Eukaryota; kingdom Viridiplantae; phylum Streptophyta; class Magnoliopsida; order Poales; family Poaceae; genus Avena; species Avena longiglumis. The sequence continues at coordinate 526,105,810 of CP125975.1, forward strand.
CAAAGGCGGGCGAGCCCGTGATGAAACCTTGAAGCGATGTATGGTCGCTCAAGCCCAACAATGATGGCTTCAGACGCCTTCGATCGTCCTCCGCGGCCTGGCAGCAGCCTTCGCCGCCGTCACGAACTCGCTTCTTCTTCGCCTCCTTAAGCTCGCCGAGGTCGGCGATCTTTTGTTCGGCGGTGCCCAATGCAGACGCACGCTTCCAGCTCTCCGGTGAGGACAAGCCCTTGGCGAGCCACCTCACTTCGCTGAGCCACAACTGAAGTTCCTTGTTCGCTTCGGAGAGCAGCGGTTCCTTCTCAAGACGCCGTCAGCCCAATCGCTCTGACTCCGGTGCGGACCACATGACATCCTCAAAGTCAGACACAAGAAAATTCTTAAGTGCCCACCCGCTAAAATTTAGCGAGTGCACTCGAGGACTGGCGGTTGAAAAATTCCTAAAGTGCCCACCCGCTAAAATTTAGCGAGTACGCACTCGGGGACTGGCGGTTGAAAGAATTCCTAAAGTGCCCACCCGCTAAAATTTAGCGAGTGCGCATTCGGGGACTGGCGGTTGAAAAAATTCCTAAAGTGCCCACCCGCTAAAATTTAGCAAGTGCGCACTGGGGTAGCGGTTGAAAAAAATTCTAAGTGCCCACCGCTAAAATTTAGCGAGTGTGCACTCGAGGCCAGCGGTTTAAAAAAAAAAATTCCTAAGTGCCCACCGCTAAAATTTAGCGAGTGCGCACGAGGGACTGGAGGTACGGATGGCGCGCCAAGCATGTTGTCGATTGCGCGCGTCCCGCACGCAAGCAACGCCGGTGTGTGTCCGCGACGTTGGTCAATCTCGGCGGCGATCTCGGAGTAGGGCTCGCGATCGCGCCGCACTGCGTGGCCGCCTTGGTCATGGAGGGGGGAAAGGTAGCGAGTGACGCGCCCGCTCCAAGGGAGCTCGCCTCCTCCGGCCTCGGCAACGAAATGCCCCCCGTGGATGCGGTCGCTTCACAGCGGCCCAGCCAGCGGTCGTTTGTGTCATCGAGAGACGACAATGTCGTCGCCCTTGGCCTTATTGCTGCCCTCCGTGGCGGCGGCGACTTCGTCTGCCTTCCTCTAACGAGACTGGTCCTCCTCTCTAGCGGCGGAGGGCACCTTGGCCACCGTCGGGTGGCCCATCTTCTTCACTCCGGTCCTATGTATCGAGACAACTCGGTCGAAACAATTTAAATATTAAGAGAGGAAGATGAAGGCCGAGTGCACTTACAGCAATCGGAATGAAGCGCAGCCCAAGCGAGGCGGCCGGTTTCTCGGCTCGGGGCCCATCGGCTAAGCCCCAGTCCAGGCGCCAGGGCCCAAGATACGGAGGGCTTCTTTGGCGTTGAGGTAGCGGTTGGTGCCTCCGAACACCTTCGACGGAGGCCCCTCGTGAAGTGGAGCTGCCGCGGAGCCTCCTTGCGGCGAGACCGCCACGCCGGGACCTCCTCGCGGCGGCCGCCTCGGCCGAGCCGCTCTAGCCCGGAGACCGGGCGAGGCGGAGGTAGTGAAGCTGGCGCCTCCATGGATGGCGCATCCAGCGGGCTTGCCGAGCCGCCCGTCGTCGGCCGAGCTATGGGCATCGGAGCCGCTTGCCGGGCGGTGAGACCATCCTCGGCTTCGTCCTCCTCCTCGGGGGCCCTCGCCTCTTTCTCCTTCTTCTTCTTTGGGAGTAGCTTGACGGGCGAGGTGGTCTCCGGGAGTTCTTCGTCATCATCATGACGTTCGAGGCTCTTGCTCGCCTCGAGCTCGCGTTGACGTTGCCACGGGTCTTCGGATCGGTGGGCGATCTCTTCTTGATTCGTCTTCGTCGTCCTCGTTGCCTTGGCGGGAGGCGACTTCGCTTGTATCTGGGCGGATGGCCCGAACTCTCGTCATCGGCGGGTGGGAGCCACCCTTCCACCACTTGAAATAATGCGTTAAACATGAAAGAAAGTTAGAACTACCGATGTTGCATATGTTGCGATTGCGAATGGGATCGATTATTACCGTTGGGACGTTTCGTGGTGTATGGAGGGAGCCCGGCCTGCGCATCCGTGTATGCCGCCTGGGTGATCCTCTTCAACGCCAGGAGATAGTCCTCCAGCTTCCACTCGGTGAGGCAGGCCTTCGTCGAGTCTTCTCGGCCCGTGTACTGGTACATATAATGCTCATGCTGGCGAGTGGAACAAGACGCCGCCCAAGCGGTTATGCAGGTTCACCGTCTGGAGCCCTCCTTCTTGACCCATGAATGGCTGGAGCATCTCGTCGACGACCATCCGCTGGTCGTCGGGTAGCTGGCGACACGGAGATTGCGGCTCGGGCGGTCGAGTATCGTGGGATCGCCGCCTCATCTTCGGGTCGCCTCGGTCACGTAAAACCAAGACTTTTCGATCGCTGTTGCTTTGGCGGCAGATAAGGTCGAAGAAGGAGGCTTTGGATTTCAGTGGAAGGTTAAGCCGCCCAGCTAGCATTGGGCCGCCTCGCCTCATGGTGATCCGTCCATGGAGCAGATCTTGCCACAAGGGAAAATAGGGCCGGCAAGTAGCACTCGCGAACGCCACAAAGATGGCGAGCTGCTCGATACTATGGGGACCCAGATCGAGGCTGGATCCGTGGTAAGGCGCAGCGGGAAGAACAGAAGGTGAAACCCTAAACCCGCTCGAGGTGACTAGTGAAGCGATGAACTCTCTGCTGAGTTCGGGATCGTTTCTCAAGCGAGGATTCGCCAAGAGCCGCCTTGAATTCGGCCTCCTCGAAGGAGGCGATTCTCTGGTGCACTTGGATCTGCCCCAAGGTTCGTGGAAAAGGCCATGGTGAGGATTTGTTTGGAGGTCGGAGGATTGCGGTCGAGATCGTGAAAGATGTGCGTACTCGGAAGAAATGGTGGGCGGTTGGCTTTCCGATGGCCAACCATTCCCCTTATATAGCGAGAGCTGCCCGCCAAATTAGGGGGCCGTTACCGCGCGATGATTACGCCGAAAGTTACCGTTAAGTTACCTTAACGGCTAGTTTGACCACACCCGACGGTCCGCCTCCTGGCACTCGGCTCGCTAAGTTACTCGCCGAGGTTGCGACCCGTTGGTTCGTGTCGCCCGAGACGCGACTCGGTTCGCCGGATTTTTTCCTTTGTACAGGAGCCCGCCGACGATTCGACTGGATGCCAACTTGAAGCCGTATGCTCAGCCGAGCCACCGCGCCTAATCAGCACGGCCTCGGGGACTGCGATGGGGATATGCCTCTTTGGGGTATCCTCGGGACGTTCCGGCCCAAAGGTTGGCGAGTGGGCCTGTGAGCGAATGGATCAAGGCCCATCAGGTACAGGCGATCGAGGTCAAGGCCCGAGGCGAGATAGGCCCGGTCGGTCGAAAGTTAAATGATTAACAAAGTTGTAACGAATCGGTTGAGATATGTAAACCCTAGGGAGGTAGGCCTATATAAACCTCCCTAAGGGGTGAGTAGAGAGACGTTCCCTCATACACCCAAGCAACTCGCCGCCTAGCCGCCGAGTTCGCCCATTGTAAACACCTCCATAATACAATCTAGCAAGAGTAGGTCTTTACCCTCCGGGGGGCCGAACCTGGGTAAAACCCTGAGTCTCCGCCCTCATCTCGCACCGCAGATGGCTGGCCGCCCTTGCCCTTCGTTCTACTACTCGCTGCCGATTGCAGCATCTGCCGTGGTCATTCCCTCGACACTCGTTGTTGATCTCATCAAACTTGGAGCTTTGGATGCTAGCATTCCTAACAAAGAGCTCGGTGAGTTGATCCCAAGCTCCCTTGGCAGTATCAAATTGGCGAATGTGAGCAAAATCCTTTGGAGTCAAGGCCTTTTGAATCATTCCCAAAGCTGTGGCATTGAGTTGCTTGTCCACCACTTCACCTCGTGTCAACTTCTTTTGGTCAAATGGAGAGAATCCATCCTCCACAATCCTCATTGACTCAATGGATGAGCTGGAAATATGTGAGCGCATTAGATATTGCCAATTGGCGAAATTTGACGTATCTATCATGGGTGGTGCTCCTTGAGGTATAATGTGTGGCATGGGGATGGGTGGATCCGGAGTGTACTTCGGCGGTGGGGAATGCACGAGTAGTCCTTTCCTCCATTTTCCTCTTTGGAAGTTGGGTTCTCGGGCTCCTCGATGTTCTCAGTTGTCACCTTCCTAGAGGTTTGAGCAACCAAACCAAGTCCCAAGTGAGTGGTGGCAGCCGCGGGAGTTACCCCGGGGGCGGACACCGTAACGGTGGGAGGAACCTCGTTGGGTTGGGGTGTGTCAATAGAAACCATGGGGTTTGGCTTGAGAGACTGCAAGAGAGTCATCATTTCCTCGAACTTGGACATCATGGATGACTCCAATTGCTTGAGGTCATCCATAGTGGCCAAGTTCTTGGATTTTTCGGTTTCACTACCCCCTTCGTCGGCCATAGTCTCTTAGGCGGTAAAGCCCGAAATAAGAGCCTGGACTCTGATACCAATTGAAAGTACCGACTTGATACGACTAGAGGGGGCTGAATAAGCGTCTACCCAATTTTAATTTGTTTATCACTTTTAGGCTCAACGAGAAAGGAAGTTATCTAGAGATGCAACTAAGTGAACAACCTAAATGCAAGAAAACAACCACCAACCGCAAAAACAGTAAATAGCAAGGAGTGAAGGAAGGGAACGAAGTAACCGGAGAGGGGACACGGAGATGTAATTCCCGTAGTTCACTCCCAAGGAGCTACGTCTACGTTGGAGAGGTGTCGGGGCCACACAAGGTCACCCGAGTGCCACAAAGGCCTCACCTTCTTCTCCGGTGAGCTCTCCCACAAAGGAGGCCTCGCAATCCACTAACCGGTGACCTTGAAGGCGCCAACCGAAACCTTTACACCAAGGTTGAGGGGGAGGCTCCACAACTCAATTGGAGGCCCTCAACGACACCTCGAAGCTTTACAACACACGCCTTAGCTCCGGGGATGCCCTACACCGTCTAGGGTTCCAAGAAACCCAAGAGCAACAAGATCCACAAAGGATGGGTGGGGAAATCAAATCTTCTTTGGTGGAAGTGTAGATCTAGGTCACCTCCCTCACCTCTCAAAAGATCAAGTCATTTGAGTGGCTAGAGAGAGAGATCTAGTGAGGTGAAGCTCAAGCATTAATGGAGGAGAGAGAAAAATTCGAGAGAGAGGGGGAGGAAGAAGGGGGGTGCCTTAAATATCACCCCATGTTGAATTCTGACCCAGCGACCTCACGGAAGTTCGGTGAGAGGCCGGAGTTCCTTGACTGGCTCCAACGGTCATCAGACCGTTGACGCCCGCTCCAGAAGCGCTACCGGAAGTTCCGGTCAAAACAGACCGGAAGTTCCGGTGAACTTCCGAGCAAGTTCCAACCAAGTTCCGGCAAATAGCACACTTCGACACAGAAGGTTACTGAGCCTCCACCGGAACTTGGGGTGGAACATGAGGCGGAACTTTTGGGTCATGGTTTAATCGGCCGAAGTTCCGGCGGAAGTTCGCTCAGAACTTTAGCATGACAAGTTCCAATGCAAGTTCCGGCCAAGTTCCGGCAAATAGCACACCTCCAAACAGAAGGTTCTTGGCCATACCGGAACTTGGGGCGGAACTAGCGTCGGAACAAAGCGTAAACAGCCCATGAGAAAATTTTGGCGGAACTTCCGACTATGACCGGAAGTTCGGTGAGACACAAAAGGCTCCAATGTAATGTGAACGCTCTCTCACGGGAAAATGGTATGGCTGTCGCGGTGCATATAGGTTTGTGCAAGAACAAGTGATTTCCCACAGCCTTCCAAAATGGACCCCCTCTTAATAGTACGGTGACCTAAAAACAACAACCGGAAAGAAACTAGGAGAAGACTAAAGGCCACCATCTTCAAAAGATCACAAGAGAGCATCCATCACAATAGAAGGAGACATCAACGACGTTTCCCCTGAAACTCAAGAGCACAATTAAAAACATGGTTGGGATTGTCATTTAACACCAAAAACATCATGGGAAGATATAGTCCTTTCAGCGAGAAAGGCAGAACATGCAACCACAATCTAGTGATCACCTTCTGTAAGAGGAATCTGTCTTAAATATTATTCACTATCAATCATCAACGGCTCCTGCTCGCTCTGAATGATCATATTGTGCAAGATAACACATGCATTCATCATCTTACACATCTGATCTTTCAACCAAGTAAGGGCGGCGGTACCAAACAATAGCAAACTGCACTTGAAGCACACCAAATGCTCACTCGACGTCCTTATTTCAAACATTCTGGCAATGGGAAAGGTGAGATCTCTTGCCCATAAGAGGTTTTAAGATTGTCTTCACAAATATTGACCATCTTGGATAGATGCCATCGCCAGATAGTACTGCATATTATATTGGTGGCCATTGATAAAATAATTCACCAGAGGAGCATGGCCTTCAACAAGCTTGGAGAAGACATTAGAGCACTACAGGACGTTGATCTCATTGTGAGATCCTTACATACCGAAGAACACATGCCAAATCCAGAGATCATGATCAGCCACTGCCTGAAGTACCACACTTCAAGATCCTTCGTGGCCTTTACACATTCTCTGCGCAGCAAATGGCAGTTATTCATGCCAAATGCATGGAGTCGATGTTTCAAAGTAGTCGGCGTATAACTTGCACTAGTCTTGCATCTGTTGCCTCATCTTGCTCTTGTGGCATCCCAGCGCCAAGCCACCATGTTGCGGCTATGTAGACCGGGAATACACGCCTGCTATGCAAGAGTGATCTTCATATGCTCTTCATCGTCGATGACAGTGGTGATTCCTCTTCTATCGGAGCGGCGAACATCCGCTCATCATTTGAGTCCAGCGCTGCGGAGCCAAACCAATGAACACTTGGTGGGCATGGTAGCCGATGGATCAGCGTGGAACTGTCCATGAAGCCAATCGGTGTCAAAAGACGACCGGGGTGGAGGCCAGAGAAACCGACAGTGCGGCCGTGCGCTCTCGACTTGGTGCTAGGGGAGAGAGGTGGTGCCGCCGGTGACGAGGCGGCGTGAGGTAGAAACTATCATGTATCTTGGAAAACGACGTATACACGGGAATGAGTTTGCGTCGTCTCGCTGACAGCGTAGGCTCGTCCAATTTTTCGCTTTAGTCGGTGCCCCGTCTCCCTACGCGCCGGGTTCGACCTAGGTACATCAGATTAAAAAATTGCACGTGTTGACGAAAGACAGGCTCTCTGGGGAAGGTTGGGAGTTCTTTTCGATAGCGGCCCAAAAAATGATGTCTGTGGGGGCATCTGAGGGGACGGCTGGAGACGCTCTAACCACGAGAACATACATTGCGATGTGCTCTTCCCCGCAACGGTTGCAAGAATGCCTACGGAACGGAAGCAAATGCCATAGTCTGCAGTCCTTCTACTTGTCTAGGTGGCTCGATTTAGTCCCGGTACTCATAATTTGCCTAATTTAATCCTTGTACTTTTCAACTATACTCTATTAAGTTCAAAAATATGTTTGTTGTCGAATTCGAGCTTGACACGGATGACACACGAACGCGGGACCCACTTGCAGAAGAGCAACTGGCCTAGAAGCTTGCAGTAACCCTCTCCCACTTGCAGAAGAGCAACTGGCAACACCAACGGTCATGGAAATGTAAGTTCTAGATGCGGGAGGGGTTCGTGCAAGTTTTCGAGGAGGCTACTTTCCTATTAGCGAGACCTGCATCTAAACAGATCAAATTCGACGACAAACATGTTTTTTAACCAAGTCGTTTCCAATTGACAAGTATATAAATCGAGCCACCCGCTGTATTTAAATTAAAAGCACGAGGATTAAATCGAGACACCCGCCGTATTTAATTCTTGTCTGGAGCAGATCCGTGCCCGCTGGTTCCAGCCTTGAATGAGTTTGCACAACATGGAGGGGTTGTACGATCAATCACATGGACATGGGGGAAGAATCACGATATTGACGAATCGTGGTGCCGCCGCGGAGCCAAACCGAAGGCCACCTAGTTTATTGTGCCATCTGTCAGGACAGCACCTCTCGGCCGTTAATCAGCGGAACCCACCACAACGGCTAGTCGGCGGTCTTGTCTCAACGGGAAGAAACCGGGATGGATCCACCACCACGTGCTCACCCGAACTAGTCGTTGAGACACGGCCCCGCGACGCGGTGCCGCGGCCCCAAGCCTACTCTCACGCGACGTTAGGCCTACCGTGACAGCGACGCCGCTAATGCCGCGCGGCATCTCGGGGCACTCCAACGTTACGGCCGCTGTTGCTTAGCCCACACACGCCGTGCTTCTCCCGCTATAAATACCAGCCTCTTCCTCCCTCCCAAATCACACGCAGCAAGTCTCCCACACTCAAACAAAACCAGAGCCACACTCGCTTCTTGCCACTTCTCCGAAGCTTTAGCGCGATTCTTCCATCCACCGCCAGCACAAACCAGATGGCTCGCTTCGCCGTTGTCGCCGCAATCGTGGCCCTCCTCGCCGTCGCCACCGCCGCGCAGAGCCCCATGCCGGCGCCCAGGATGGCTCCGCTGCCACCACCTCCGGCAAGGACCCCGGTCGCCACGCCACCAACAGCCTCGGCGCCGTCCCCCATGGCCGCCTCTCCTCCGGCGCCGCTGGCCGGCTTTGCCCCCACCGACGCTCCTTCCGCGATGACACCTTCCATGGTGTCTGGCACACCGGCCGGCGCGCCTGCCAATGCGCCCGCCACGGCCACCCCCGCGAGCTCCGCCGTCTACGCCTCCTCCGTCAGCTTCGTCGCCGTCGCCGGTGCCTTCGCCGCGGCGCTTGTGTTCTAGATGGAGCGGTCTTTTCTCGACCGCCGTCGCCGGTGCGGCTCTGTTTTATACTACTACAGTACGAGATTCTTTTGTAGAGACTGCAGAGAGAGTGACATGGCATTTCCATGCTAGTATCTTCTTGTTACGATATGCTCGAGATTATTATTAATGGAATTCTTTCATTTGTTACATTGTACTCTGTCATGCATGGGTGTCTTCTCTGAAAATCACGACCAGTGTGACGGTCCCGGTCGTCAGATGCAACTGTGCCTGCTTTGTACTTGCTATTTTTTTTTTTTTTTTTTTTGAACGGATAAGGCCCCGAAGGGCCAGGAGCATTCTATTCCAGCGGAGGGTGTACAATTACAAGGAGGCAAACAGAGAAAGCAGAAATTACAACTAAGCCCCTCAAATGGTACATATGGTAGCATCATATGCTGCCTAGTAACTTTACCTTTTCTAGATAGATTTTTTTTTGAAATTTCACAATCCAATATTAATCATCAATAGGTCCACCCCTAGCGACGGCTACAAACACTAACACGAGCCAAAGACGCGCCGTCGTCCTCGTCCCTCCATCACCGGAGCCAGGCAAAGCTTGTCGTAGTAGAACTTGTTGTAGTAGACAGACGGGAAGTAGTCATGCTAAGGTCACAAAAGACCAACACATCAACCATCGCCAATGATGACATCCGTAGATTGAAAGAGACTGATCTGAAAACAAACCGACGAACAAAAACAAACAGAATTTCAGGAGATTCGCCGGACAAACGAGATTCTTTTGTAGAGACTGCGGGGGGAGTGACATGGCATTGTGCCATGCTATCTTATCTTATTGTTACATATGCTCGAGATCATTATAAATGCAATTCTTTCATTTGTTACATTGTACTCTGTCATGTTCATGCATGGGTGTCTCCTCTGATGTACTGCAAATTAATCACGACCAGTGCGTCTAAACTCTAAAGCAGTGACAGTCCCGGTCGTCAGATGCAACTATGCTTGTACTAGCAAAGTTCGTGGTCACATGGTACGTATGGTAGCATCATATGCTGCCTAGTAACTTTACTTTTCCTCGAGTTCATTTCCTCTTTCCGGTTAGCACAAAGGAAAAACAGCCAGTCCTTGTGTGTTGTACTTGTTGAACTTGCTAGGCTAGCTAGCCATAGATTATCATGGAGCACTTGTGTTGAATTGAAGAGGTAAAAATATAAGAAACTTGAGTTGTAGACATCGTTTGCAATTTAAAAGATCACCTTGCCTAAATTTGGACCGATCTATCCATTCAAAAGTTAGTTGACACTGTACCTCAGATATGGGATGGCACTACTATCGAACTTCCTTTAGAAGGAGATTTGCAAGTATAAATTCACCGGAAAAAAAGACAAGTTACCAAACGCAATCATGCACACAACACTTAAACAATATTACAGGTTCAATCTACCACAAAATATAATGTGGACGATGCCGATCTCGAGATGGAGGTGGTGCTGACGTTGGGGAGACGGAGTTGGTGATGCCCCTACGTCAAGGAGTTGGTGATGACGATGGTTTCAATACCCCCCTCTCTAGCGGCCTCAAAGCAGCATGATCTGCCATCTTCCGGAGTAGTAGATGTCTTTCGCTTCTGCCGTCACCTCTATAAATCGTGGAAAATAGGCCGTAGGTTTTCTGTCGAAGCGGAGGCATACGTAAAAATAAGGAGACGAGATGATGCTTGACGGCCAAATGGGCCTGGATGGCACGATCTATTAGGGTGGCCATGCCACTTAATCTATTTTGGCCGACGTGGCTCCTCTCGTGTGGTTCCAGTGCCTATTGTCCTTCTTCCGATGAAAAACTTTCGTGATATTTTTCCCGAATTAATTGGTGTCCAGAAGATCCCTCAAACATCAAAGTACGAAAAATGAGGTATTCCATCTCCTAGAAATTAAATACCAAAGTAAGTGACTTTCTAGGAAAGCTCATAAATCATTTAAAAAGACATAAATCATGGTGTATCAATGCGAATAACAATACTCATTCGTCAACTAGGGTGGTATAAACTAGTTCTATATGTGACAATTATGATGATACAAAATATAAGTATAAGTGGGCCCGCGCCCGGATGATCAACAACCTCCTCATCCCTCCCTCCTTCGTCAACTAGGGCCTACTCTCCGGCTTCAGCAAAGATGACAGCGGAGGTAGGCTCTTGGAGCTATCGGATGGCAAACCAAGCTGCGTGCCCAATTATTCCCTATTGGAGCTAGCGTTTGATCATGCGCGGGCTAGCACGCCAGCGTGGCGTTGTCATGGACAGCTACCATGTGGCTATGTGCCTGGCTCCGACATGTCGATGACCTGTACTCCGGTACATGTCATAGTTGTTGAGCAATATTTAGGTTATCTGTGTTGTGGGAAGGGTGGGGCATCACCGGCTGCGCGGGTGTCATGGCGGTCGGAATGACGGGAGGTCATAGGTTCTATAGGAGGTGTGCTAGCTTCATTGCGGCAGTGTGTGCGCGAGGTTGTGTGGCACACATGTGGTTGTGGTGCTCCTGGCTAAGGCATTGCCGACCTTGTCGGTGCCGGCGACGGCAACACCCTCCGGTGTTGTTTTCCTCCTTGGTGACGTCTCGAGGAGCCTCGATACACTCACTTGTGATCTAATCCTCCCGGTAAATACCAAGGTCTGGTTGGTGGAGCCGGATCGAACATCGACGACATGGCTTACCTTCTCCGACGCACTGTTCTTGGATATTGGACTCTAGTTGGAACGCGAGCTAATGACACGCACTATGACTCTATTTGTCGGATCCTATGTGCATCGGTGTCATGCGAGCATGGTGTCTTGGGTAGCATGGGTAGAGGTCGGCGAAGGATACATGAAGTGGCATCGACGCATGGAAGCACTAGACGGTTGCGACTGCCGGTGGTAGACACTTATGGAAATGGATAGGGGTTGCGGCATTTTGGTGGTCTGTCATTAGGGTCGCCATTGGCGGTTGGCGGATTGAGGCGGACCAGCAATCGCAACGTCTTTGACTCTCGGAAACATGGGTATCTATACTTAGTAGATACAAAATGTCTATCTATACTTAGTAGAACACTATCTTTGTTGACCAACTCAGCTAAGATATAGACAATTCATTTAAAGACTAGTGTAGCGTCTTTTCCTTAGTCGCTACACCACGTAACACATTACCGAACCCGTCCCTAGGATCCGCGTGGCACGCAGACAAAGACAAAGTGTATAGAGTCTTGCATAGCGTTTCTCCATTAGTTGCTATTAAAAAATTAGTTGATAAAAATAGTTGGGATGGGACGGTTAGATCAGCAGGTTTGTGGATTCGAGCCATGTATGAATTTTGAGTGTTCAAATTGTCAAGGAAAAAGGATTTTCAGTCCGCGTCTGCAGTCTGTCAGATCCTCTATAGATTTCTACGCTAAGACGCTACCGAAACGGTCTGTATGACCCCATGTACTATGCTGACAAGGTGTTTAGCGTCTTTCGGAGAGGCGCTACCCTGTTAAACATAGTGTTTTAGTTAGACGCTATTTAAAAGGATTATTAGTCAATATAAATAGTTTTGACGACGGTTTATTTTTAATTTTCTTTTGCAATGGGTTTATCTCCATCCATTTTGCCGAGTTTGCACAGCATGGAGTGGTCGTGCGGTCGATCACATGGCGGTTGAATCACGATATTCGCGAATCGTCGTGCCGCCCGATGCTGAGGACCACGTTGCTTGTTGTTCCATACTCGTGTCAGGGACGGTACCTCTGGGCCGTTAAAGAGCGGAACCTACCACAACGGCTAGTCGGCGGTCTCGTCTCAACGGGAAGAAACCGGGTTGGATCCACCACCACGTGCTCCCACGAACTAGTCATTGAGACACGGCTCCACGACGCGGACTGTAATGTCGGATAGCGTTCACTGTTCAGAGCTAGCCTGGTCTCACGCGATGTTTAGTTTAGGCCTAACGTGACGCGATGTCGGGGCCTTTGAACGTTGCAGCCGTTATTGCTTAGCCCACACACGACCTGCTTCTCCCGCTATATATACCTGCCTCCTACTCCGTCCCAAGTCACACATACTAGCTCGCCGCCAGGTCTCCCACACTCAACAAGAACCAGAGCACGCACTCGCTTCTTGCCGCCGCCGTCCGCCTCTCGCCACTTCCCCGTAGCTTTAGCCAGATTCCTCCATCCACCACCAGCGCAAACCAGATGGCTCGCTTCGCCATGGTCGCCGCCATCGTGGCCCTCCTCGCCGTCGCCGCCGCCGCGCAGAGCCCCATGCCGGCGCCCAAGATGGCTCCCCTGCCAGCACCTCCGGCGAGGACCCCGGTCGCCACGCCACCAACATCCGCGGCGCCGTCCCCCACGATGGCTTCTCCGCCGGCGCCGCCCACCGGCTTGGCCCCCACTGACGCCCCTTCCGCCGCGATGACACCTTCCGCGGTCTCCGGCACGCCGGCCGGCGCGCCCGCCACGGCCACCCCCGCGAGCTCCGCCGTCTACGCCTCCTCCGTCAGCTTCGTCGCCGTCGCGGGCGCCATCGCCGCCGCGGTCATGTTCTAGATGGAGCGGTCGACTTTTCTCGACCGCCGTCGCCGGTGCGGCTCTGTTTTTACACGAGATTCTTTTTTAGAGAATGCAGAGGGGGAGAGTCAGTGACATGGCATTGCCATGTTATCTTCCTGTTATGTACTTATTCTCGAGACTCGAGATCATTATTAATGGAATTCTTTCATTTGTTACTACATCGTATTCTACCATTGGTGTCTTCTCTGCTTTGCTTTACTGCAAGCGATGAAACTTCAGAATTCAGACAATCAGAGTATGTTCGTGGTGTTTTCACGCGTCGTCACAGTGGGCAGCCTTTTCACAACGCAGGGAGTAGCATGGGATGCTGCCTGCTTTGCTTTACTGCAAGCGATGAAACTTCAGAATTCAGACAATCAGAGTATGTTCGTGGTGTTTTCACGCGTCGTCACAGTGGGCAGCCTTTTCACAACGCAGGGAGTAGCATGGGATGCTGCCTCGCAACTTTACTTTTCCTGGATAGCCAGCCTTTACCTTTTTTCCTGCTGGGACAAAGGAAAGTAGCCCGTTCAATGGAGAGCAAGCGTATATGATTTGCTAGAGTTATTTCTTTTTGCAGGTAATTTGCTAGATCCAGAGTGCCATTTGTTCCAAGATATCCGTCTATGTCGATCAACACCGGTCAACGGAGCTTCACCCGGTGGTGGAGCTTCAGCAGAACCTAACATGGCGCTACCGCTAAGCTAGTGCATGTGTACTGAACCTTTGTTCAGAAAAAAAAAACAATTCATTTCTACTTGTTGAACTTACTAGGCTATCCCTAGATTATCACTGCGGCGTCACGTGGCGGCGAGGAGGCGGGCGTCGCCCTTGGCGGTGCAAGCGGCGGCGGTAGGGGTCTATGCCAGGGCAGGCCGGGTCGGAGCCGGCTGTGCCGGCTCTGGTTAAACCTAGGTTGAGTTCGTGGCAAGGGTGGCGGCAGTGGCGTCACGTCTGCTGCAGCAAGGCGGCAAGAGCTTTACGGGCCCGGCCAGCCGGGCCTAGGGCACTGAACATGGGTAGCGGCGACAGGGCTACGTGCTGCAGCATGGTGGTAAGGGCTTTACGGTCCTTTCTTGGGTCCGGCCGGGCCTTGGACAGAGTGTACCCTTGCTGCCGCGCCCGGCCGGCACCCGCTTTCAGCGATGGAGGATACCCTCCAGATGGCTTTGCGGTTCTTGTAGGGGTTCGTAGCATGGAAAACAAAAATTTTCTAACGCATGAACACACACAATCAAGATCTAATGTATGATCAAGCCAAGATCTATCTACTAGATTGTAGCAACGAGTCGATAGAATACTAACCCTCGAAGATCCAAAGCGGTTAACGAGAACAGATTCTCGTGGGTGATGTAGTCGTACACTTCCGATCTCAAGATCGCGTAGACGATCCTTCCCAGCGTTTGGCGCTCCATGATCGGTCACGTTGGGTACTCGATGAAGACCTTCCTCTCCCTTGTTCCAAGAAAGTGAGGTTGTAGTACTCTCCTCGCGATTCCGGCAGCACGACGGCGTGGTACCGGAAGCAGAGGGGAGATCTCGCAGGGCTTCGCCTTAAGCCGGAGCGAGTATGGTGGAGCAAGAGAGGTGCCTTGGCGATCTAGGGTTTAGAAGCACCAAGGGGAGGGGCTAGGCCGGCGGCTAGGGTTTGGGGAAACCCCAAGTCGCCGACTTGGAGGAGCCCTAGGCGGCGACTGCACTTGGGTGGAGGCGCCAGGAGATAGGGTTTTGGTGGAAAGAGGTGTAGCTAGAGGGGGCACCCCTGCCCCTTCTTTTATAGGTGGGAGGGAGGCGCCTAGGAGGAGGGAGTCCTCCTCCAACTCCTCCTCCTTGGCCGGCGGGTGGAGGGAGTGGGACTTCCTCCCCAAGTAGGTTTCCTACTCTCCCTCTACCAAGCAAACTTGTCGTTTGACTTTTCAAACTAGGATTTGATTTATCCCTTTATTTTGCTCAGTGATGACACCTAGTACATGATGCAACCATTCCAACTTGTTATGACACATTCATGCATCCTTCCCCTCCGGAGTGCCGGACCTTATGTACCCTTCTAGAACATTCCCGGTGAAAACACCGGAATCATTCCCCAACTCCGAAATAGTACTTTCCTTATATGAGTCTTATTCTCCGGACCATTCCGGATCTCCTCGTGATATCCCGGATCCCATCCGAGACTCCGAACAACATTCGGTCTCTTACTCATCATTCCATAACTACTCAACAACATCGAATCCTTAAGTGTGTCTTGAAGGGTTTCGCGGCATAGTAAATCAAAATTTTCTACGGAGCGAACAGAGGGAAAGCCAAGATCTAATCTAGGAGATGCAAACAACGAGAGAGATTGGATTAGATCTTCATACCCTTGAAGATTCGCATACAAGCGTTCGTCGGAACGTGGGTGATGTAGTCGTACTCGCTTCTCCCTCGCGATCCGATCCGATCTAGCACCACAAGTGGCGGTGCCTCCGTGAGATGCACGTGCGGCACCTCGGCGTCTCCTCCTTCCTCGGACCAGCGAGTATGGTGGAGAGATAGATTGGATCTACAACACGACGGCGTGGTGTATATGGTGGAGAATTTACTGCAGGCTTCGCTACAAGCGATCGGGAGGGAGAGGAAGGTAGCAAGGCTTCTAGGGCTTGGAGGAAGGTGTGTGTGAGGGAGGCGCACCCTCTATATAGAGGGGGGGGCCAGCCTGCCCCTCCTCCAAGCCTATCTCTAGTTTAAACAATTTAAACTCTCCCTTATCTAGAAATCCTATCTCTAGTTTAAACAATTTAAACTCTCCTTATCTAGAAATTCTATCCCGAGATTTAAGCAGTCAAATCTCTCTAGAATCGGCTGGGCCCTATGGGGCCTTGTGCCCCTGGCCCAATGCGGCCAGGACACTCCCTCATAGGCCCATGCCCCCTCCCAGAAGGTGGGGCCACGTTGGTCCCCTTCCGGAAGGTTCTAGAAGCTTCCGATACAATACCGATTAACACGGAACAATTCAACTCCAAAACTTTGCCTTATATTAATCTTTTTCTCCGGACCATTCCGGAACCTCTCGTGATATCCCGAATCCCATCCGAGACTCCAAACAAAAATTCATAAACCAATTATCCAATCTATCCTAGCGTCAAGACACGTTAAGTGTGTGACCTATGGTTCAAGAATATGCGAGACATGATCTTCTATCAATAATCAACGGTAGTGCAGGCACCCATATTGACTCCACACATTCATCGATGATCATATCGGATGAACCACGATGCGAGATTCAATCAATCCCATATATATATTCCCTTCGTCTCGCGATATTTTACTTGCCGAGATTCGATCGTCGATGCGTCATACCTAGTTCAATCTCGTTCACGCAAAGTACTTTACTCGTTCGTAATCCGATATCACTTTGTGATTAACTCCTTAACCACATGCTTGCAAGCGGTGTTGATATCGATTACCGAGTGGGCCTGAAGTATATCTTTCCGACTTGGGAGGGACAAATTCCATCTCGATACATACAACCCAACAAATACTTTCCGATCACCCGAGAGACACCTTTATGATCACCCTCTCATAGGATGACGTTTGATGACCTCAAAGCTTTCTTCGGTACCGGGGGTTGCATTATCTCATGGTCTAAGGAATACAATATTTGACATAGGAAAAGCTTCGCAAAGATGAACACGATGAAACGATCTAATTGCTTCGCTTAGTTTGGGTCTGTCCATCATATCATTCTCCCAATGATATGATCTCATTATCAATTGACAACTCATGTCTATGGTTAGGAAACCTTAACCATCATTGATCAATGAGCTAGTCCTTAGAGGCGTACCAGGGACACAATGTTGTTCACAAACCACACAAGTATTAAAGTTTCCGCTTAATACAATTCTAGTATGGAATATAAACTTTATCATGAACAAGAATTATAATAATAACATCTTTATTATTGCCTCTAGGGCATAATTCCAACATGTCTCCCTACGGTTCGTGAATTATGCGGACATGACCGAGACACTTCTCCGATCAATAACCAATAGAGGAATCTGGAGATTCATATGGCTCCCACATATTTCTACGATTACTTTGCGATCGAATGAACCACTTACATACGATACCAATTTCCCTTTGTCTCACGATAGTTTAGTTATCCGAGGTTTTGATCGTCGGTATCTCTGCATACCTAGTTCAACCTCGTTACCGATAAGTACTCTTTTATCGTTCCCGTGATATGTGATACCTTGTGAGCCAGTCACATGCTTGCAAGCTAATTGGATGACATTCCACCGAGAGGGACCAGAGTATATCTATCCGTCATATGGATGGACAAATCCCACTCTTGATCCATGTGCCTCAACCCATACTTTCCAAACACTCAATGCCACCTTTATAGCGACCCAGTTACGGTGTGGTGTTTGATGTCATCAAAGCATCCTTCCGGTGATGGTGATTAACATGATCTCTGTTGGAATTATGCCCTAGAGGCAATAATAAAGATGTTATTATTATAATTCTTTGTTCATGATAATGTTTATATTCCATGCTAGAATTGTATTAAGCGGAAACTTTAATACTTGTGTGGTTTGTGAACAACACCGTGTCCCTAGTACGCCTCTATGGACTAGCTCATTGATTAATGATGGTTAAGGTTTCCTAACCATGGACATGAGTTGTCGATTAATAATGAGATCATATCATTGGGAGAATGATATGATGGACATACCCAAACTAAGCGAAGCAATTAGATCGTGTCATCGTGTTCGTCTTTGCGAAGCTTTTCTTATGTCAAATATTGTATTCCTTAGACCATGAGATAATACAACTCCCACGGTATCGGAAGAAAGCTTTGAGGTCATCAAACGTCATCCTATGAGAGGGTGATCATAAAGGTGTCTCGGTGATCGGAAAGTATCTTGGGTTGTATGTATCGAGATGGAATTTGTCCTCCCAAGTCGGAGAGATATACTTGGGCCCACTCGGTAATCGATATCAACACCGCTTGCAAGCATGTGGTTAAGGAGTTAATCACAAAGTGATATCGGATTACGAGCAGTAAAGTACTTGCGTGAGCGAGATTGAACTAGGTATTACTACGATGCACGATCAAATCTCGGGCAAGTAAAATATCGCGAGATGAAGGGAATATATATGGGATTGATTGAATCTGGCATCGTGGTTCATCCGATATGATCATCGATGAATGTGGGAGTCAATATGGGTTTCACCCGTTGATTATTGATAGAAGATCATGTCTGCATATTCTCGAACCCGCGGTCACACACTTAGCGTGTCTCGACGCTAGGATAGATTGGATAATTGGTTATGAGTTTTGTTGAGTCTCGGATGGGATCCGGGACATCACGAGGTTCCGAATGGTCCGGAGAATATGATTCATATAAGGCAGTGCAGTTTTTGGAGTTCGGAATTGTTCCGGGTTAATCGGTATTGTACCGGAAGCTTCTAGAACCTTCCGGAAGGGGACCAACGTGGCCCCACCTTCCGGGAGGGGGCATGGGCCTATGAGGGAGTGCCCTGGACGCATTGGTCCAGGGGCACAAGGCCCCATAGGGCCCAGCCGGCCAAAGAGGGTTTAAACCCTAGATAGAGCTTCTAGAAGGGGGGGTTTCCTTGCCCCCACTCCTCCTCCTTTGGGGCCGCCGGTTTGGACTTGGGGGAGGGGCTAGGGCAGCTGCCCACCCCTCAATATAAATAGGGCTGGAGGCGCACCACCCCCCCACACCTTCCCCTCTAAAAGCTAGCCGCCCTGCTGCCCTCCTCTCTCTCTCCCTCCCGACTGCGTGTAGGCGAAGCCCTGCTGCAGAAACTCTCCACCATATACACCACGCCGTCGTGTTGTAGATCCAATCCGTCTCTCTCACCATTACTGTTGGTGGGGGAGGAGAGAGCGTCAAGTCTTGCTGTGCTGCATGATGGAGATACGTCTCTCCACCATGCTTGTTGGTCCAGGGAAGAGGAGAGGTGTGTGCTGCAGACGCTGCATCTCTGGAGGAGCACCGCCACTTGTGGGTGCTAGATCGGATCGGATCGCGAGGAGAGAAGCGAGAAGTCGACTACATCACCCCGTTTAACGCGGGCGTTCAACAGAAATCTTAAAGGGTATGAAGATCTAATCCAATCTCTCTCGTTGTTTGCATCTCCTAGATTAGATCTTGGATTTCCTCTGCTGCATCCGTGAAAAATTTTGATTTACTATACCGCCAACCCTTTCAAAGGGTATCGAGCTATCTCTGCGTACCCCTAAACCCTTCAAAGGTATCGAGCTAGATCTATATGCGTAGACGATGTGTAGAGCATAACATGGTTGTTGCGGGCGTTGATGTTTTCTGTTGCAAGCCTCTTGTTTGTGTTCTTCTTATGACGCGGGATAGTGAGATTGAAGCGGTCCAAGCCAACCTTACGCGACGTCGTTCGCGAGACCGGCTCCGCACTTGACGTGTGGCTTGTACCACACATGCGGCTGGTGGATGTCAGTTTCTCTCACTATAGTTGTCATGGGATTAACACCGGAGATTACCGCGGGATAGTGAGTGTTTTCTGTGTTATGGTATGGCCCAAGATGTGATGTGTATAATATATGCGATGATCATGTTTTGTAATGTTTCACGACTTGCATGTCGATGAGTACACAACCGGCAGGAGCCATATGGTTGTCTTTATAATTGTGTATGACCTGTGTGTCAACTTCTTATGCGCCATGTAATAGTTTCACTTTATTGATAAGTAGTTAGCAATAGTTCTAGTTGCTATTCATGGTGGATGCAATCATGGTGGAGTGATGGAGATCATGCCGGAACGCACAAGATGGAGATCATTGCGCGAAGATTGTCTATACCATGTCACATAAAGTTATATGCATGTGATGTTTATCATTTTATGTATCTTATTATGCTTAGATCGCGACGGTAGCATTATAATATGATTCCTCACTTAAAGATCAAGATAAAAACTGTGTTCTCCCCAAGTATGCACCGTTGCGAAAGTTCGTCGTGTCCAAGCATCACGTGATGATCGGGTGCTATAGACTCTACGCTCACATACAACGGGTGCAAGCCAGTTTTGCACACGCGGAAATACTTGGGTCTAACTTGACGAGCCTAGCATGTACAAACATGGCCTCGGAACACATGAACCGAAAGGTTAAGAATGAGTCATATGAATGATATGATCGACACTTCGTTGTCCACCATTGAAACCACATATCTTCTCGTGAAGATCGGATTAGGTGTGGTGAATTTGGATCGTGTTCACTAAACAACTTGAGGGATGTTGAATTTAGTGGGAGTTCATCTAGTAATTTGATTAAAAGTTGAACTAGTTATCATGAACATAGTCTAATTTGTACTTGCAAATATTGTAGATCAAATGGCTAAATCCAACTTCAACTTCAACGTTTTCGCTGAGAAGGAAAAGCTTAGAAACAATGGGTCTAACTTCACCAATTGGTTCCGCAATCTAAGAATCATTCTCTCTGGCGGTCAAAAGGACTATGTCCTTGGGAAAGCGTTAGGTGACCCCCCCTGCTGCAATCGCTACCGATGAGAAAGGCATCTGTCGATCAGCGCAAAGATGATTATGGTGTGATTAAGAGCACCATGTTGTTTGCTATGGAACCGAACTTCAAAATCGTTTTGAAGACTATCCCGGCCCTTTGAGATTCTCAAGAGCTGAAAACCATGTTTCGGACTCAGACCGCTCGAGAGATATGAGATCTCTGAGAAGTTCTTTAACTGCAAGATGGAGGAAGGGAGTTCCGTTAGTGAGCACGCCATTAAGATGACGGGCTACACTCAACGCCTTGAGAAACTGGAATGCACGATTCCAGAGGATGTAACACCCTCAGAATCGGCCCTATGCAAGTTTTAGCGAAAACCCGCCAAACCCGCATAGAAACGATCCAAAGGTGCCCACCAGGCACTTTCGCGCGGGTGGAAAACGAAGTAATAACATTACACAACAGTCCTCGATGGGACCCAGGCAGACATATATAACAATGACTCAAGGAGTCAAGAATACGAATATAAAATACAAAGATCCAAATCACCTTGAAAAGCGATAGGCGTCCACTACGGACAAGATGCAAATGGGGCTAAGAGCCACGAAGAATAACCAATGGCGTCCATAACCTGCCCAGCAAGCCGGAAGGTAACCGCTAACGGCGTCGATCTCAAAACCTGCTTAAACAAAAGGGTGCCGACAAAGGGCAAAGGAAAAAGAAGGAGCGTCGATCGAGGCGATTACACGGCGAGACTAGAATTCGGCGGTCCTCGCCTACATAGGTATGGTGGGCTGAAGCGGCAGCGGCAGCATGCACTAAACAACCTATAGAGACTCGATACAACTGGCGACTATCAGAGAGGGGTAAGAAAGACCTATTCGGAACCAGACTGATACTAACACCAAACAATCCCTTCCTGGTATTCCCCCTCGAGACCAAACGAGGAAGTCAACCGAGGAACTCACACCGTTGGCAGTTTTATTTATTCGGTTATCGTTGCAGCAATTACTAGTCAGGTTTAGATAATCATCCTGATTAAGTAAGCAGTGGGCACTTTTAGTTAACCATTCCGTGATAGTTGCGACACTTACTAGTCAGATACCATTAGCATGAGATAACCCCAAAACCCAGCAGTTGTTGGTACTTTTACTTAGCCATTCCGTTGTAGTGAAGCTGATTACTAGTCATATCGGATACAAGTCAATTTATAACAATAAACTTTAGTTATAGTTGTCTATGATCAAGCACTGTGCTCCAAGTCGTCCATAACCGCGGACACGGCTTCTCGAAAAGATTTAACCCTGCAGGGGTGCACCAAAGTATCCACAGGCACTTCGACCCTTTTGCGGATCGGTTAACATACACCCATCCAGATGTCGGCGGGGCCTAAGTCACGACGTTCCCGGACTAAAGCAAGTACATGGGGCCACCCACCAAGTCGAACCATAGCGAAGTCGGCGGTCTTGAGACGGACTTAGGGTTTGCGTCGGTGGCAGAACGACAGCAAATCCCAAGCGGGACTCGATACCGCGAAAACACTCCGCTTCCTAAACAGTACAGTGTGCTCCTCGCACAAACGTAAATAAAACAGTAAAGCATGGCATAGGTACAGGATCGTAAATAAAACCTCAAACTAGTTTGTGTCCCCCAGTACAATACTTTGAAATCAGGTAATAATCAATGGGGGGCCCATATCTCCCCACCTGTGGTTAGCGCGCTCGATCTCGGAACAGGTGTCAAGAACTCGGGTCCTACGGGACACAAGTGGGCGGTCGGAAACCAAATATTACCTATCACCCACCGATGCCTCTGCTTAATTCAATTTTAGTTATTAAACATGAATTAAAGTGAACGAAAAGTAAAGCCATGATCATCTTCAACATCCACATGCGGCAATTCTCCAACAATTGTGGCACTTGACGACACACAGCAGCACTTGAGCAAGCGACTACGACGCGTGGGTCCAACTATCTACCAAACAACAGGTACTAGGATGTGTCCAAGGCTATATATGGCTGCAAAG
This sequence comes from Avena longiglumis, assembly GCA_030063025.1. Lineage (NCBI taxonomy): Eukaryota > Viridiplantae > Streptophyta > Magnoliopsida > Poales > Poaceae > Avena > Avena longiglumis. The sequence goes on from CP125975.1 coordinate 526,128,667, forward strand.
GATGTCACGGGTACGAAAACTAGAGCATCGCAACACAGATAGCAAAGATCAACAGGAGGGAATAAATACTAGAAAAGTAAGATAGGTAGAAAGGGGGAGATGCTCGCCTGAAAACATTGCTGAAGGTTCAACCGAAGATCGGGGCGAAGCTCACATCAACTCAACGGCCTTATCCGCGAAGAAGCAAAGCACTAGAATAAACACCGGATGCAATATTTAATACAACGGCAGAAGATCGACATGATGCATGTATGATGCATGGCATGGCAAGGTGCGATGCAATTAGGTCATATTAATCGGAACCGGGGTACCGGCATTTAATTCATAGGTTCAAGTTATTTAGCTACCCCGCAATTTAAATGTTGTAATAACATGGCAAGATATGGTACCGGTTCGATGCACAAATTTAAATGAGGCCGATATGAGACTAGATTTGCCCGCATATAGGCCCCATACTTAATTATTAGGTGAATCGGCATAAGACCCCCAAACCACACAATATGCATGCGAGTATGACAATTCAATATGCGACAAGTTATTATTATATTATAAAATAGGGTTTCGGGAAGGGTTCACACATTTAGGGTTCGACGATCTTGGGGTTCCGGGGTTCGGGTTCGGGGATCGGTCTCAGGGTTCGATGGGGAACGGCTCGACGGGATCGGGATCGGTGTGGGGAGGGGTCTTGTCGCAACCGGGAAGCAGGACTTGGTTCGGCGGTATCGGTCTTCGGACTCCGTGAACGGGGCATCGGTTCCGCGTCTGTGAAGGAGATCTTGGCGCGGCACCGGGTTCAGGATCTATCTTCGGCTTCGGGGAACGGTCTTGCGGTCCGTGTAGACGACCTTGGCGTCATGGTGGTCGATGACGAACTTGTCGGATGGCATGTTCTTCGGAAGATCTTGGCATTCCCTGACGACGATCTTAGCGGAACACAAAGGTTCTCGGCTTGCGACGACATCTCCCGAAGGTCTTGTTGTTGGGATGGATTTCGTCCTCTAGGCATGGTACATACTCGGCCACCACAGAACCCGCGACCAAAAGCAACGTTCCCAAAGCACCCGTACTGCCACATCCAACGCCGACGACGCCGCGGCGGCTGCTCGAGCGGACCACCCTGCCAGGGTTGCCTCAGCGCAGACGGACGGAAGGGCTGGCCCCCGCGAGACGGAGGGCCGACGCGGCCGCCGCTCGGAGGCACCGGTCTGCGCCAAGGGTCGGGCCTCCTCACTGCCGCTGATTCCAGAGTGGCCGCGGTAGAGGCCAACGGCGGCGGTCGATGTGAAACCGGAACCCGCGCATGACGGGCGAGGAGAGCGGCGAGGCGACGGGGCGGCGGTCGGCGCAGGCGAGGAGGATGGGCGGGCAGGGCAAGTGGCGGTCGAGCGGGGCCGGGCGGCGCGTCGCGGGCCGGGCTCAGGCGGGCCGGCAGCGGGTTGCAGAGGGGCGGAGCGACGGCGCGAGGCGGTCGTTTGGCGGCGGTGGACGCAGGGCGGGGGACGGGCCGGGGCGGAGAGAAGAGATGCAGCGGCGGCGGATGAACGTGGGGTTGGCGCTGGCTCGGGAGAGGAACCGTGCCAGGCGAGGGTTGGAGAGGGAGGCCACGGGCGGAAGGGAGCGTCGGGGGGAAGGGGAAGCGCCGATGAGGAGGGGCGGAGGGCGAGCTCGGCGGAGCGGCGGCGCAGAGCGGAGGGGAGAGAGGATGGCGAGGGGAGAGGCCTTGTGGCCAGGCGGGCGGGCAGGAGGGGTTGGGGAAGAAGACAGAGGAGAGGTCCTGCTGCGGGTGGGCCAGGTGGGACCGGCTGGGTGTGAGTGTGTGTGTGGTGGGGGGTTGAGAGAGAGAAGGAAGGGAGGGGAGAGAGAGAGGAGGGGTGAGGTGGCGCATGGTGATAGGATGAGTGGGTGAGGGTTGGTGAGGTGGCGCGACGGGGTTGGCCGGGGTGAGGTGGCCAAAAGGGGTGGGTAGACTAGGTTGGGTGGGTTTAGGAATATGGGGTAGACCGATTTAATTTCTAGGGTGGTCGTTCGGGTCGATTCGGCCCGTTCGACTGCCCCACTAAAAATACTCTGATATTTTATTTGTTTTAAACACGGCTTCTGCAAACCAATAGCAGACAAGACAAAATAATCCGGAGTCCCGGGTTTCGCGTTTGAATAAAGACGGGGCGTTTAGAAAACTAATTAGGTTTTTCCGAAATAGTTTTTATGCAAGCAAATGCAAGACGACGACGATGCTCAAATGCAATGTGGCATGATGACATGAGCATGCGGTCATGATGATGCAATGCACAAAAACAACGCGATTTTCTAGTAGTGGTTTTTGCGGGATGCCACAATTCGACACCACTAACAAGGGATCTCGCCCTCGAGATCCGCCTCATGGTACCGGAAGGAAGATTGGCGGTCTGCGTCTTCTCGCTTCGTGTAGATCTTCGCGACACCACTAAAAAGGATGCTTTCTTCGTCTTGAAAACGGCGACACCACCAACAAGACGTCGTTGATCCCGTTCGTCAAGAGAACACTCCGGATAAACAACGGACGAAGTTAAAGGTAAGGCCACCTCTAACTTTCATGGAAGGAGTAGATTGGCATTGATCCACCATTCGATATACAAAGCAAATGATAAGAGTAGTGGTATGGTCGCGACTCCATCCCGCACTCAAGCATTACTCTGTACACGAACAGATAGATTATGCAACCAACCCTCAAGATTCAGACTGAAGATCTCGACAAGCGAGGTTCGGATCAAAGGAGTGATGCAGACTCTGCATCGGATCTGGCGTAGATGATGTCGTCGCGTCGGAAAACACCGGAAGGCACAAACAAGGAACAAAGAATGATACCACAGCAGACGGATTCCTCAGGCAGCCTGAACACCGGATGGTAGAACACCGTTATGAAAGGAGGAAGCGCAAACCCTGAAGGTACGACGGAAAACCCCACCACGAGAATTCCTGGACTCGAAGAAAAGATAAGAGAGCAGGTTCAAAACACGTCGAGATAAGAGGAGAATAGCAGAGGGGTAAGGAGTAAAATCAGACCTAATCAGAACGATCCAACCGATTTTCAAAAATAGTTTTGACACTCTACTTCGGCCGTTAGCTAGGTTATCCTACAGGCTGGACTTGTGGGGTATCGCAACTGCTAAGCTCTGATACCACTCTGTAACACCCTCAGAATCGGCCCTATGCAAGTTTTAGCGAAAACCCGCCAAACCCGCATAGAAACGATCCAAAGGTGCCCACCAGGCACTTTCGTGCGGGTGGAAAACGAAGTAATAACATTACACAACAGTCCTCGATGGGACCCACAAAACAAACATATATAACAGCGACTCAATGAGTCAAGAATACAAATATAAAATACAAAGATCCAAATCACCTTGAAAACGATAGAGCGTCCAGCTACTGACAAGATGCAAATGGGGCTAAGAGCCCTGAAGAATAACCAATGGCGTCCATAACCCTGCCCAGGCCAAGCCGGAAGGTAACCCTGCTAACGACGTCGATCTCAAAACCTGCTTAAACAAAAGGGGTGCCGACAAAGGGCAAAGGAAAAAGAAGGAGCGTCAGTACTGAGGCCAGTACACGGCGAGACTAGAATTCGGCGGTCCTCGCCTACATAGGTGTGGCATCCCGCAAAACCAATACTAGAAAATCGCGTTGTTTTTGTGCATTGCATCATCATGACCGCATGCTCATGTCATCATGCCACATTGCATTTGAGCATCGTCATCATCTTGCATTTGCTTGTGTAAAACTATTTTCGAAAAAACCGGTTCTTGTTTTCTAAACGCCCCGTCTTTATTCAAACGCAAACCCGGGTCGCCGGAATATTTTGTTTTGACTAAATATGTTTTGCAAGCGGTCCGTTTAAATAAATAAAACATTGCATTATTTTTAGTGGGGGCAGTCGAACGGGCCGACCGACCCGAACGACCACCCCCAGGAAATATAATCGGTCCACCTAACCCGCCCTTCTAAATCCTACAGCTACCCACCTATCTACCCACACACCCCCTCCACCTCACCCCACCAATAACCTGCCGCCACCTCATCACCTCCCCTCCCCTAACCAACCCCAAACTGCCACTTGGCCTCTCTCCCTTTTCCTCTCTCCCTCACCTGGACACACACCCCACCCCACACGCCACGCACGCACGCACTCACACGCCAGCAACCCCCACTCATCCCCTGGCCCCGCCGACAGCCCCTGGCCCCACCGGTCCCACTCACCCGCCCGTGCCCCTGTTCCTCTTCCTCCCACCTTCTCCCTCTTCCTCCCCCGATTCCGCTCCCTCCCCCTGGCGCCCTCGCCCCGTCGCTCCCCCTCCTCGTTCCCGCTCCCGCCGGAGACCGCCGCCACCGACGCTCCTTCCCCGCCGCCCCTCTGCTAGCGCTCGCCGCCGCCTCCTGCGCCCTCGTCCGCCTCCGCGCGACCCGCCCTTCGAGCCCGACCTTGCCCCGCGTTCTCCCCGAGCGCCGGCCCTCTCTCCACCCTCTCTCTCACCGCCGTTCGCCGCCGCCCTCCGGCCACCCGCCTCGCCAGTCCCGCCCGCCTCTCCCTCTCCTCGCACGCTGCCCTCCCAACCTCCTGCCTCCTGCTCCGTCATGTGGCCGGCCAGCCACGCCTTCCCACGCGCCGCCTCGGCTCTCGCGCCCGCTGCCCTCCGCCTCTCTCTCCTCCGCCGCCCAGGCGCCCGCGGCCTCCGTCCCGCCCAGCCTCGCCTCCGCCGCCCAGCCGCCTCCTGCAGCCCGCCTTCGCCGCTCTGCGGCCGCCCGTGCGCGACCCTGTGGCACAATCCTCCCTGCCGCCCCCTGCCAGCGACGTGGCCCCGCCTTGCAGGACCCCACGCCAACCTCGCCGTTGTTCCATCGTGCCGCTGCCTCGACCGCCATGTTCCACCCTTGCAAGTCTCCTGCCCTGGTCGTCCTGCCGTGTAGGTGGGCCCGCATCGGCGATTGCTCACTGGCGTCCGCGTCCACCTGCTGTTCCAACCAGAGCATGCACGCCAGGGACGGCACCGACACAATAATCGAAGCCGCGAGAGACCTCAAGTTCCCCTACATGAACAAGAAGATCGCCTACCCGGACCCAAGGCCGACAAGCTCGTCTTCCCGGAACCGAAGGCCGCCGACGCGGAACCACAAGAGCATCTCCTAGACCGCCAAGATCGTCATCAACGACAGAGCCCGACAACCGCGGATGCGACAAGATCGTCGCTCGGACGCCAAGTACTCCGACACGGACCCGAGGATCCGAGGGCCTCCTTCCTGGACCCCGAAGACCGAAACCGCGGAACCGACAAGACCGACCACACCGACGCCATGATCTCCCTCACGGAATATGAAGACCGTTCCGATTCCTCGAACCCCTCCGAGCCGCCAAGATCGCCATGAACGACAAGTGCTTCACCCCGGACACCGAGACCCTGGACGACAAGTTCTCCGTCTTGTATCCGCTTCCGCCGAGACCGTCCCGTCGAACCCTGAACCCAGAGACCGACCCCGAACCCCGGAACCCAAGATCGGCCGAACCCTAATGTGTGAACCCCCTTCCCGCAAACCCTATTTTTATAAATGAAATACAACCTTGTCGCATATTAAATTGTCATTCATCTTGCAAGCATATCATTGGTTTGGGGGCCTTATGCCGATTCACCTAATAATTAAATATGGGGCCCATATGCGGGCAACTCTAGTCTCATATTGGCCTCATTTATACTTGTGTAGCGAACCGGTGATATATTCTGCCTTGTTAAAACAACATTTAAATTGCGGGGTAGCTAAACAACATGAACCGCCTTATTAATTGTCGGGACCCGGTTCCACTTAATATGACCTAATTGCATCGCATCTTTGCCATGCCATACATCATACATGCATCATGCCGATCTTCTGCCGTTGTATTAAATATTGCATCCAGTGTTTCCTCTAGTGTTTTGCTTCTTCGCGGATAAGGTCGTTGAGTTGATGTGAGCTTCGACCCGATCTTCGGTTGAACCCTTCGACAATGTTTTCAGGCGAGCATCCCTCCTTTCTACCTATCTTACTTTTATAGTATTTATTCCCTCCTGTTGATCTATTGCTATCTGTGTTGCGATGCTCTAGTTTTCGTACCCGTGATATACCGTGCAGCCCTATATTGCCTTGGAAACATCCTATTACCTGTTGTTTGGTAGATAGTTGGAATTGCGCGTCGTAGTCGCTTGCTCAAGTGCTGTTGCTTGTCGTCCAGTGCCACAGTTGTTGATGTATTGCCGCATGTTGATGTTGGAGATGATTCTAGTTTTACTTATCGTTCACTTTAATTCCTGTTTAACAACTAAAATTGAAGTAAGCAGAGGCATCGGTGGGTGATAGATAATATTTGGTTTCCGAACGCCCACTTGTGTCCCGTAGGACCCCGAGTACTTGATACCTGTTCCTTGAATTATCGCGCTATCCACATCCGGGAGGAATATGGGACCCCCGAGCGAGCTTGATTCATCTTATTTCTTGGGGCCACAAACTAGTTTGAGGTTTTATTTACGATCCTGTACTTATGCCATGCTTTACTACTTTATTTAAATTGTGCGAGATAGCACCTGTCATTTAGGATCGGGACACGATTCCGCGGTGTCGACAAGCCCAGTTTTGGGTCGTTCACAGCCCTATACCCAAACCTTGAGTCCGTCTCGGAGCTTGCTTACTTCGTTGCGGGTAGCTTAATGGGGTGGCCCCCTGAAATATTTCTGAATCCTGTGATTGCTTTGTCGTGAAGGCCTCGTTGGGTTTTGATTTGGTTTTTCCGAGGTTGATCGAGCGTGTGTTGCTATTGGTGCACCCCGGCCGGGTAAAACTTTCTGAAAGCCGTGTCCGCGGTTATGGACGACTTGGAGCACAGTATCTTGACCATAGACAAGCATAACTAAAGTTTATTGCTATAAATTTGACTTTATAATGACTAGTAATCAGCTTCACTATAATGGAATGGCTAAAAAATACTGCCCACAATTGCTTGTTTGAGTTGTCGTTCGCGACCATTGCACCTGACTAGTAAGTATTGCAACTACAACGGAATGGCTGATTAAAAGTACCAACAACTGCTGGGTTTTGGGTTATCTCATGCTAATTGTATCTGACTAGTAAGTGTTGCAACTATAATGGAATGGTTAACTAAAGTGCCCACTGCTTATTTTATCAGGATGATTATGTAAACCTGACTAGTAATCGCTGCAACGAAAACTGAATAAGTAAAACTGCCAACTGTGTGAGTTCCTCGGTTGACTTCCTCGTTTGGTCTCGAGGGGGAAATGCCAGGACGGGTTTGCTTGATGGTAGTATTAGGTTGGTTCCGAATAGGCCTTTCTTACCCCTCTCTGATAGCCGCCAGTTGTATCGAGTCTCTATAGGGTGTATAGTGCATGCTGCCGCTGCCGCTTCAGTCCACCATACCTATGTAGGCGAGGACCGCCGAATTCTAGCCTCGCTGTCTTGGCCTCGATCTTGGCGCCTCTTTTTCCTTTGCCCTATGCGGTACCCTTTTGTTTAAGCAGGTTTTGAGATCGACGTCGTTAGCAGGGTTACCCTTCCGGCTTGGCCTGGGCAGGGTTATGGACGCCATTGGTTATTCTTCAGGGCTCTTAGCCCCATTTGCATGTTGTTCGTAGCTGGGCGCTATATCGTTCTCAAGGTGATTTGGATCTTTGTACTGTATATCTGTATTCTTGACTCATGGAGTCGCTGTTATATATATCTGTTCTGTGGGTCCCATCGAGGGCTGTTGTGTAATGTTATTACTTCGTTTCCACCCTTGCGAAAGTGCCTGGTGGGCACCTTTGAATCGTTTCTATGCGGGTTTGGCGGGTTTCGCTAAAACTTGCATAGGTCCGATTCTAAGGGTGTTACAGTGGTATCGAGCTCGGTTGCGATACCCCACAAGTCCAAATGTGGGATAACCTAGCTAACGGCCGAAGTAGCGTGTCAAAACTATTTTGCAAAATCGGTTGGATAGTTCTGGTTAGGTCTGATTTTACTCCTTACCCCTCTGCTACTCTCCTCTTATCTCGACGTGTTTTGAACCTGCTCCCTTATCTTTTCTTCGAGTCCAGGAATTCTCGTGGTGGGGTTTTCCGTCGTACCTTCAGGGTTTCGCTTCCTCCTCTGTTAACGGTGTTCTACCATCCGGTGTTCAAGTTGCCTGAAGAATCCGTCTACTACGGTACCATTCTTTGTTCCTTGTTTGTGCCTACCGGTGTTTTCCGACGCGACGACATCATCTACGCCAGATCCGATGCAGAGTCTGCATCACTCCTTTGTTTCCGAACCTCGCTTGTCGAGATCTTCAGTCTAATTCCGAGAGTTGGTTGCATAATCCGCCTAATTCGTGTGCAAAGTAATGGTTTGGGTGCGCGATGGACTGATCACCATCCGACTACTCTTATCATTCGCTCTTGTACATCGAATCAGTGGATCCAGCAGTTTTACTCCGCCCACGGAAGTTAGGGGTGGCTTATTTGTCGATACCTCTACCTTCGACCTTTTGTTCCCGGAGTGTTCTCTCGATGATCACGGACAACGACCTCTTGTTAGTGGTGTCGCGAGGATCTACACGAAGCGAGAAGACGCAGATCGCCGACCTTCCTTCCGGTACCATGAGACGGATCTCGAGGGCGAGATCCATTGTTAGTGGTGTCGAATTGTGGCATCCCGCAAAACCACTACTAGAAAATCCCGTTGTTTTTGTGCATTGCATCATCATGACCGCATGCTCATTTCATCATGCCACATTGCAATTGAGCATCGTCATCATCTTGCATTTGTTTGCATAAAACTATTTGCGGAGAAACCTAATTTGTTTTCCAAACGCCCCATCTTAATTCAAACGCAAAACCCGGGTCTCCGGATTTTTTTTTGGCTGCTATCGGTTTGCAAACGGTGCGATTAAAACAAATAAAATGTTTAATTATTTTTAGTGGGGTAGTCAAACGGGCCGAATGACCCGAACGACCACCCCAGAAATTAAAACGGTCCACCTAATCAGCCCCCTCTAAATCCTACAGCTACCCAACCTAATCTACCCTCACCCCTCTCCACATCACCCCACCCAATACCCTCGCGACACCTCACCTCTCCCCATAGCCCCACCCACTCACACGCTGCCACCTAGACTAACCCTCCCCCACAACACCACACACGACGCACACACGCACGCAGCCACTCTCCCCACACCGGATCCCCACCCTCCATGCTGGCCCCACCACGCGCCCCCGCAGACACACGCCCCGCTCCCTCTTCCTTCTCCCTCCTCTCCCCGCGCGCAAACAGCCTCCTCCCACCTCCCTGGCCATTGCCTCGCCCGGCCGCCAGCACGCCTCCACCTCCGCTGCGGCCCTCCTCCCGTCGACCACGCCGCCTCTCTAGCCCCGACCTCCAGCGCCTCCGGTCAGCGCCTCCGCGCCGCCATGCTGCCTGCCCAGGCTTCGCCTCCATCTCCTCGCCCCCTCCTCCGCCATGCTGCCGTTGTCGCCCGCCCCCGCGTTCTCCCAACCTCCGCGAGCCCGACTCGCTTCTTCCCGCACGCTCCTCCCGCGGCGGCTCCACTCCGCCCGCCCTCTCCTCCGGTGCGGCCGCTGACGCCGCCTCGGCGTCGCCCACCTCGAGCTCAGCGCTGCACCCGCCTCCCGCCGGTGACTTCCCGCTTGCTGCGCCATCGCCGAGCGCCTCCGCTGCAGCGTCTTCGCCCTTCCGCCCGGCCATCTCCCAGTAAAGCAGCTCGCCGGCCCGCCGGCCGCGTCGCCACCGCCCCTTCCAAGCATCGCCGCCAAGCACCACCCGTTCGCCGCCGGCCCCCTCTCAGTGCCTCGCTCGGGCGCGTCCTCCTTCCTCGGTGCCGTCGCAGACGCGCCATGGAACGCCTTCGCCCCAGCGTGTCCCGCCGTCCTCATCGCCGCCGCCCTCCGATGACCCCGAGCAGGGCATAGTCGCCACCAGAGATGTGCTGATAGGGTGCCAAGTGGAGGCTTGCTCGATCCGGCCATCTGAAGCCGCCAAGATCTTCCTGGATAATCCACACCCAGTTCCGCTAGAGACCGTCCACAGGAGACTGCGGAACCTCGAGACCGTCACGGAACGCCAAGGCCTTCGACACGGAACACTGAACCCCGCCGAACCCCCGACGCGCCAAGTTCGCCAAGAACCGTTCCCGGAGTTCAGTTGTCGAGCCGAACCCGTGGAACCCGAACCTCCCCAAGATCTACGCTGCAGACCGACATGATCTTCTTCTCGGACGCCAAGGTTCGTTGTAACACCCTCAGAATCGGACCTATGCAAGTTTTAGCGATTCCCGCCAAACCCGCATAGAAACGATTCAAAGGTGCCCACCAGGCACTTTCATGCGGGTGGAAAACGAAGTAATAACATTACACAACAGTCCTCGATGGGACCCACAGAACAGATATATATATACCAGCGACTCCATGAGTCAAGAATACAGATATAATATACAAAGATCCAAATCACCTTGAAAACGATAGAGCGTCCAGCTACGGATAAGATGCAAATGGGGCTAAGAGCCCTGAAGAATAACCAATGGCGTCCATAACCCTGCCCAGGCCAAGCCGGAAGGTTAACCCTGCTAACGACGTCGATCTCAAAACCTGCTTAAACAAAAGGGGTGCCGACAAAGGGCAAAGGAAAAAGAAGGAGCGTCAGTACTGAGGCCAGTACACGGCGAGGCTAGAATTCGGCGGTCCTCGCCTACATAGGTATGGTGGACTGAAGCGGCAGCGGCAGCATACACTAAACAACCTATAGAGACTCGATACAACTGGCGACAGGCAGAGAGGGGTAAGATAGACCTATCCGGATCCAACCTGAAGCTAACACCAAACAAACCCATCCTGGTGTTTCCCCCTCGAGACCAAACGAGGAAGTCAACCGAGGAACTCACACAGTTGGCAGTTTTACTTATTCAGTTATCGTTGCAGCAATTACTAGTCAGGTGTAGATAATCATCCTGATAAAATAAGCAGTGGGCACTTTTAGTTAATCATTCCGTTATAGTGGCAACACTTACTAGTCGGATGCAATTAGCATGAGATAACCCAAAACCCAGCAGTGGTTGGTACTTTTATTCAGCCATTCCGTTGTAGTTGCAATACTTACTAGTCAGGTACAATGGTCGCAAGCGACAATCCAAGCAAGCAATTGTGGGCAGTATTATTTAGCCATTCCATTATATTGAAGCTAGTTACTAGTCATTATAAAGTCAAATTTATAGCAATAAACTTTAGTTATGCTTGTCTATGGTCGAGATACTGTGCTCCAAGTCGTCCATATCCGCGGACACGGCTTTCAGAAAGTTTTACCCGGCCGGGGTGCACCAATAGCAACACACGCTCGATCAACCTCGGAAAAACCAAATCAACACCCAACGAGACTTTCACGACTGAACAATCACAGGATTCAGAAATATTTCAGGGGGCCACCCCTTGGAGTACACCCGCAACGAAGTAAGCAAGCTCCGAGACGGACTCAAGGTTTGCGACAATGGCTGTAAGCGACTGGGAACCCGAAAACTCGGGGTGTCGATACCGCGTAATCACTCCGCTTACCTAAACAGTACAGTATGCTCCTCGCACAATCGTAAATACATAAGTAGCATGGCATAAGTACAGAATCGTAAATAAAACCTCAAACTAGTTTGTGGCCCCAAGAAATAAGACTGAATCAAGCTCTGGCTCAGGAGGGTCCCATATACCTCCCGGATGTGGATAGCGCGATAAATCAAGGAACATGTATCAAGTACTCGGGGTCCTACGGGACACAAGTGGGCGTTCGGAAACCAAATATTATCTATCACCCACCGATGCCTCTGCTTACTTCAATTTTAGTTGTTAAACAGGAATTAAAGTGAACGATAAGTAAAACTTTAATCATCTCCAACATCAACATGCGGCAATACATCAACAACTGTGGCACTGGACGACACGCATAGATTGAGCAAGCGACTACGGTAGCATAAGTCCGACTATCTACCAAACAACAGGTAATAGGATGTGTCCAAGGCAATATACGGCTGCAAGGGATATCACGGGTACGAAACTAGAGCATCGCGACACAGATAGCAATAGATCAACAGGAGGGAATAAATACTATGAAAGTAAGATAGGTAGAAAGGGGGAGATGCTCGCCTGAAAACATTGTCGAAGGGTTCAACCGAAGATTGAGGCGAAGCTCACATTAACTCAACGCCCTTATCCGCGAAGAAGCAAAACACTAGAAGAAACACCGGATGCAATATTTAATACAACGGCAGAAGATCGGCATGATGCATGTATGATGTATGGCATGGCAAGGTGCGATGCAATTGGGTCAAGATTAAGCGGGACCGGGGATCCCGACAATTAATGATACGGTTCAAGTTGTTCAGCTACCCCGCAATTTAAATGTTGTTTTAACATGGAAAAATATAGCACCGGTTCGCTACATCAATTTTAAATGAGGCCAATATAAGACTAGATTTGCCCGCATATGGGCCCCATATTTATTTATTAGGTGAATCGGCATAAGGCCCCCAAACCACACAATATGCATGCGGGTATGACAATTCAATATGCGACAAGTTGTTATTATGTTATAAAATAGGGTTTCGGAAAGGGTGTCACACATTAGGGTCTCGATGGTCTTGGTGTTCCGGGGTCCGGGGTTCGGGGTTGGTCTCAGGGTTCAGGGTTCGGCGGATTCGGTCTCGGCGGAAGCGTTCTCGGACTCCGGGATCGTTCTCGGATTACTGGGTAGATCTTGTTGTTTTGGTAGACGAACTTGGCATGGCGTCGGGGCGCATCGGACTCGCCCCGGGTCGGTGTCGTGCTTGTCGCTGTGAAGCTCTTGTCGGGTCCGCGCCATCGAGTCGGTCTTGGCGTTTCAGGGTGACGAACTTGGCGTTCCGATTGAAGATCTTGGCGTTTTCGACCGGTCTTATGCTCGGATAGAAATACTTGTCGCACCAGGTCGGAGTCCTTGAATCCGGGAAGGAGAACTTGATACGACACCGGGTTCGGGATCGGGCTTCGGGTCTCGATGTACTTGGTGTAGATCTTGCGGGTCTTCTCGCAATCCTCGGGTACATCTCCAAGCATCGATGGTCTTGGAGCGGCAACGGATCGGCCTTCGGAAAGGTCTTCGGGTCCGTGTGGCTATCTTGGTTCGGCATCGGGTCGGCCCTGTCGTCGGGATGATCCTGTCGACCCCGACATTGGGCAATGGTCTCCTGCGGGCGAGCTTGTCGAACCAACGGGGCGTCGGGGCTGCTGCGGACGGCGGCGGGCTGCTGCAGAGGGTGGCCGGCGACAGAAGTCTCCGGAGACCGAGGTCAAGGTCGTGGCGGCGCAGAGCAGGCCCGCGGCGAGGCGACGGCGCGGGACCGGCGGTGGCTCGCAGCGGCCGGCGACGAGGGTGAGAGCACGGCGAGCAAGGGATGAGGCGAAGGGTGAAGGGCGGCGCGGGCAAAGTAGGTTGGCCGGAGGCGGCGAGGCGAGAGGCTGAGGGGAGGGCGGCGCGCGGCGAGGCGCAGCCGGGCGGGAGCGGGCGAGGAGGCAGGCGGCGACGCTGAGATGGAGGCGGGAGCTCGCGAGAGGGCGCTGGAGAGGTCGCGGCGAGGCGGGCGGGCGAGCGGGCGGCGCTGAAGCCGAGGCGGAGGTGGGAGCGGGCGGGAGGCGGTCGCAGCTGGCCGGGCGCTGGCCGCGGGCGCGGAGGCGGGCGGCCAGAGGAGGGGAAGAGGAGGACGTGGCCAGGGAGAGGAGGCGAGCGGAGGAGGGCGAGGCTCGCCAGCTGGGTCGGCCGAGCGGACGTGGCGAGCCCGGGCGCAGCGGAGGGCGCACGGGCAAGCGCTTATGGCGGCGGAGCGAGGTCCTCGGCGGGGAGGGGCAGGGAGGAGCGGCGGTGCGAGCGGGGCACGTGAGTGGAGGGCGCAGGGGTCACGCGAGCGGGAGGAGGAAGATGGTGGTGGGACCGGGGGTTGGTGGGGATCTTGGCAGGTGGCCACGCGGTGGTGTGTGTAGCGCGTGTGTGTGTGCGTGTGTGTGTGGCCCTGTGTGTGTTGGTGGGGTGTGGATGAGTGGGGGGTTGGGTTTAGTCTAGGTGGCAAAATGGGATTGGGTGAGGGAGAGAGAGGGGTGAGGTGGCGACGGGTTGGCGGGGTGATGTGGAGGCAAGGGCTGGGTAGATAGGTTGGTAGTTTTAGGAATTGTTGGGGTGGACCGTTGTAAAATCACAGGGGTGGTCGTTAAACGAACGCCCGTTCATCGCCCGCTAAAATAATTAAATCTTTTATTTATTTTAAACGGGTCGTTTGCAAACCGATAGCAGCCAAAACAAAATGATCCGGAGACCCGGGTTTTGCGTTTGAATTAAGATGGGGCGTTTGGAAAACAAATCGGGCTTTGCGAAAATAGTTTTTGGCAAACAACATATGATGATGATGATGCAATGCACAAATTCAACGCGATTTTCTAGTAGTGGTTTTGCGGGATGCCACAATTCGACTCCACTAACAATGGATCTCGCCCTCGAGATCCGCCTCATGGTACCGGAAGGAAGGCCGGCGATCTGCGTCTTCTCACTTCATGTAGATCCTCGCGACACCACTAACAAGAGGTCGTTGTCCGTAATCGTCGCGAGAACACTCCGGGAACAACAGGTCGAAGGTAGAGGTATCAACAAATAAAGTCACCCCTAACTTCCGTGGACGGAGTAAAACTGCTGGATCCATTGATTCGAGGTACAAGAGCGAATGATAAGAGTAGTCGGATGGTGATCAGTCCATCGCGCACCCAAACCATTACTCTGCACACGAATAGGCGGATTATGCAACCAACTCTCGGAATCAGACTGAAGATCTCAACAAGCGAGGTTCGGAACAACGGAGGGATGCAGACTCTGCATCGGATCTGGCGTAGATGATGTCGTCGCGTCAGAAAACACCGGAAGGCACAAACAAGGAATAAAGAATGGTAACACCGTAGACGGATTCATCAGGCAGCTTGAACACCGGACGGTAGAACACCGTTATCGAAGAAGGAAGCGAAACCCTGAAGGTACGACGGAAACCCAACCACGAGAATTCCTGGACTCGAAGAAAGAGAAGAGGGCGGATTCAAAACACGTCGAGATAAGAGGGGAATAGCAGAGGGGTAAGAAGTAAAATCAGACCTAATCAGAACTATCCAACCGATTTTTCAAAATAGTTTTGGACACTCTACTTCGGCCGTTAGCTAGGTTATCCTACAGGCTAGACTTGTGGGGTATCGCAACTGCTGAGCTCTGATACCACTCTGTAACACCCTCAGAATCGGACCTATGCAAGTTTTAGCGATTCCCGCCAAACCCGCATAGAAACGATTCAAAGGTGCCCACCAGGCACTTTCATGCGGGTGGAAAACGAAGTAATAACATTACACAACAGTCCTCGATGGGACCCACAGAACAGATATATATATACCAGCGACTCCATGAGTCAAGAATACAGATATAATATACAAAGATCCAAATCACCTTGAAAACGATAGAGCGTCCAGCTACGGACAAGATGCAAATGGGGCTAAGAGCCCTGAAGAATAACCAATGGCGTCCATAACCCTGCCCAGGCCAAGCCGGAAGGTTAACCCTGCTAACGACGTCGATCTCAAAACCTGCTTAAACAAAAGGGGTGCCGACAAAGGGCAAAGGAAAAAGAAGAGGCGTCGATCGAGGCCATTGACACGCGAGACTAGAATTGGCGGTCCTCGCCTACATAGGTATGGTGGTGGCGGCGGCGGCAGATACACTAATCAACCTATAGAGACTCGATACAATGGCGGCGAGCGAGAGGGTAAGATAGACCTATCCGGATCCAACCTGAAGCTAACACCAAACAAACCCATCCTGGTGTTTCCCCCTCGAGACCAAACGAGGAAGTCAACCGAGGAACTCACACAGTTGGCAGTTTTACTTATTCAGTTATCGTTGCAGCAATTACTAGTCAAGTGTAGATAATCATCCTGATAAAATAAGCAGTGGGCACTTTTAGTTAATCATTCCGTTATAGTGGCAACACTTACTAGTCGGATGCAATTAGCATGAGATAACCCAAAACCCAGCAGTGGTTGGTACTTTTATTCAGCCATTCCGTTGTAGTTGCAATACTTACTAGTCAGGTACAATGGTCGCAAGCGACAATCCAAGCAAGCAATTGTGGGCAGTATTATTTAGCCATTCCATTATATTGAAGCTAGTTACTAGTCATTATAAAGTCAAATTTATAGCAATAAACTTTAGTTATGCTTGTCTATGGTCGAGATACTGTTCTCCAAGTCGTCCATATCCGTGGACACGGCTTTCAGAAAGTTTTACCCGGCCGGGGTGCACCAATAGCAACACACGCTCGATCAACCTCGGAAATCAACACCCAACAAGGCTTTCACGACTGAACAATCACAGGATTCAGAAATATTTCAGGGGGCCACCCCTTGGAGTACACCATAGCGGTAAGCAAGCTCGAGACGGACTCAAGGTTTGCGACAATGGTAAGCGGCGGGAACCGAAACTGGTGTCGATACCGTAATCACTCCTTACCTAAGCGATCAGTGTGCTCCTCGCTGTCGTAAATACATAAGTAGCATGGCATAAGTACAGAATCGTAAATAAAACCTCAAACTAGTTTGTGGCCCCAAGAAATAAGACTGAATCAAGCTCTGGCTCAGGGGGGTCCCATATACCTCCCGGATGTGGATAGCGCGATAAATAAAGGAACAGGTATCAAGTACTCGGGGTCCTACGGGACACAAGTGGGCGTTCGGAAACCAAATATTATCTATCACCCACCGATGCCTCTGCTTACTTCAATTTTAGTTGTTAAACAGGAATTAAAGTGAACGATAAGTAAAACTTTAATCATCTCCAACATCAACATGCGGCAATACATCAACAACTGTGGCACTGGACGACACGCAACAGTACTTGAGCAAGCGACTACGGCGCGCAAGTCCGACTATCTACCAAACAACAGGTAATAGGATGTGTCCAAGGCAATATACGGCTGCAAGGGATATCACGGGTACGAAACTAGAGCATCGCGACACAGATAGCAATAGATCAACAGGAGGGAATAAATACTATAAAAGTAAGATAGGTAGAAAGGAGGAGATGCTCGCCTGAAAACATTGTCGAAGGGTTCAACCGAAGATTGGGGCGAAGCTCACATCAACTCAACGGCCTTATCCGCGAAGAAGCAAAACACTATAAGAAACACCGGATGCAATATTTAATACAACGGCAGAAGATCGGCATGATGCATGTATGATGTATGGCATGGCAAGGTGTGATGCAATTGGGTCAAGATTAAGCGTGACCGGGGATCCCGACAATTAATGATACGGTTTAAGTTGTTCAGCTACCCCGCAATTTAAATGTTGTTTTAACATGGCAAAATATAGCACCGGTTCGCTACATCAATTTTAAATGAGGCCAATATAAGACTAGATTTGCCCGCATATGGGCCCCATATTTATTTATTAGGTGAATCGGCATAAGGCCCCCAAACCACACAATATGCATGCGGGTATGACAATTCAATATGCGACAAGTTGTTATTATGTTATAAAATAGGGTTTCGGAAAGGGTGTCACACATTAGGGTCTCGATGGTCTTGGTGTTCCGGGGTCCGGGTTGAGGTTGGTCTCGGGGTTCGGTTCGCGGATTCGGCGTGAGCGTTCTCGGACTCCGGGATCGTTCTCGGATTACTGGGTAGATCTTGTTGTTCTGGTAGACGAACTTGGCGTGGCGTCGGGGCGCATCGGACTCGCCCCGGGTCGGTGTCGTGCTTGTCGCTGTGAAGCTCTTGTCGGGTCCGCGCCATCGAGTCGGTCTTGGCGTTTCAGGGTGACGAACTTGGCGTTCCGATTGAAGATCTTGGCGTTTTCGACCGGTCTTATGCTCGGATAGAAATACTTGTCGCACCAGGTCGGAGTCCTTGAATCCGGGAAGGAGAACTTGATACGACGCCGGGTTCGGGATCGGGCTTCGGGTCTCGACGTACTTGGTGTAGATCTTGCGGGTCTTCTCGCAATCCTCGGGTACATATCCAAGCATCGATGGTCTTGGAGCGGCAACGGATCGGCCTTCAGAAAGGTCTTCGGGTCCGTGTGGCTATCTTGGTTCGGCATCGGGTCGTCCCTGTCGTCGGGATGATCCTGTCGACCCCGACATTGGGCAATGGTCCTCTGCGGGCGAGCTTGTCGAACCAACGGGGCGTCGGGGCTGCTGCGGACGGCGGCGGGCTGCTGCAGAGGGTGGCCGGCGACGGAAGGCTCCGGAGACCGAGGTCGAGGTCGTGGCGGCGCAGAGCGGGCGCAGGCGGCAGCGGATCAAGCGGTGGCTCGCAGCGGCGAGGGTGAGAGCACGGCAGCGAGGGATGAGGGCGAGAGGTGAAGCGTGGCAGCGAGGTTGGCCGGGCGAGGCGAGAGGCTGAGGTGAGGCGGGCGGCAGCGGCAGGCGCAGCCGGGCCGGGCGAGGCGGAGGGCAGCGCCAAGGCAGATGGAGGCGGGAGCTCGCGAGGAGGAGAGGTCATGCGGCGGGCAGCTGGGCTTGAAGCCGACAAGGCGGAGGGTGGAGCAGGTCGGGGAGGCGGCCTTGGCCTTCGCCGGCCAGGCGCCAGCGCGAGGAGAAGAGGAGGGCGTGGCCAGGGAGGAGGCGAAGCGGAGGGCGAGGCTCGCCGGCTGGGTCGGCCGACGCGGCGAGCCAGCGGCGAGGGGAGAAGCGCGAAGGCGCGACTAGGGCGGAGCGAGGTCCTCTGCGGGGAGGGGCAGGGAGGAGCGGCGGTGCGAGCGGGGCACGCGAGCGGAGGGCGCATGGGTCACGCGAGCGGGAGGAGGAAGATGGTGGTGGGACCGGGGGTTGGTGGGGATCTAGGCAGGTGGCCACTGTAACACCCTCAGAATCGGACCTATGCAAGTTTGGGCAAAATTCACCAAACCCGCATAGAAACGATTCAAAGGTGCCCACCAGGCACTTTCGTGCGGGTGGAAAACGAAGTAATAACATTACACAACAGTCCTCGATGGGACCCACAAAACAGATATATATATAACAGCGACTCCATGAGTCAAAAATACAGATATCATTTACAAGATCCAAATCACCTTGAAACGGTAGAGCGTCCGACTACGGACAAGATGCAAATGGGGCTAAGAGCCCTGAAGAATAACCAATGGCGTCCATAACCCTGCCCAGGCCAAGCCGGAAGGGTAACCCTGCTAACGACGTCGATCTCAAAACCTGCTTAAACAAAAGGGGTGCCGACAAAGGGCAAAGGAAAAGAGGAGCGTCGATCGAGGCCAGTACACGGCGAGGCTAGAATTCGGCGGTCCTCGCCTACATAGGTATGGTGGACTGAGCGGCAGCGGCAGCATGCACTAAACAACCTATAGTGACTCGATACAACTGGCGGTTATCAGAGGAGGGTGAGAATGACCTATCCGGATCCAACCTGAAGCTAACACCAAACAAACCCATCCTGGTGTTTCCCCCTCGAGACCAAACGAGGAAGTCAACCGAGGAACTCACACCGTTGGCAGTTTTACTTATTCAGTTATCGTTGCAGCAATTACTAGTCATTATAGATATTCATCCTGATAAAGGAAGCAGTGGGCACTTTTAATTAACCATTCCGTTATAGTTGTAACACTTACTAATCAGATACGAATAGCATGAGGTAACCCTTAAACCCAGCAGTTGTTGATACTTTTATTCAGCCATTCCGTTGTAGTTGCAATACTTACTAGTCAGGTACAATGGTCGCAAGCGACAACTCAAACAAGAAATTGTGGGCAGTATTATTTAGCCATTCCGTTATAGTGAAGCTGATTACTAGTCATTATAGAGTCAAATTTATAGCAGTAAACTTTAGTTATGCTTGTCTATGATCGAGATACTGTGCTCCAAGTCGTCCATATCCATGACACGGCTTAGAAAGTTTTACCCGGGTGCACCAATAGCAACACACGCCGATCAACCTCGGAAAAACCAAATCAAAACCCGACGAGGCTTTCACATTGAACAATCACAGGATTCAGAAATATTTCAGGCCACCCTTAAGTAGAATCCATAGCGAACCGGTGACTCGAGACGGACTTAAGGTTTGGGTACGGTACGTGAACGATCGGGAACCCGAAGTGTGGCTGGGCTTGTCGACACCGCGGAATCGTGTCCCGATCCTAAGATGCAGTGTGCTCCTCGCACAATTTAAATACGTAAAGTAGCATGGCATAAGTACAGGATCGTAAATAAAACCTCAAACTAGTTTGTGGCCCCAAGAAATAAGACCGAATCAAGCTCGCCTCGGGGGTCCCATATACCTCCGGATGTGGATAGCGATAAATCAAGGAACAGGTATCAAGTACTCGGGGTCTTACGGGACACAAGTGGGCGTTCGGAAACCAAATATTATCTATCACCCACCGATGCCTCTGCTTATTTCAATTTTAGTTGTTAAACAGAAATTAAAGTGACGATAAGTAAAACTAGAATCATCTCCAACATCAACATGCGGCAATACATCAGCAACTATGGCATATGACGACACACATCAGCACTTGAGCAAGCAACTACGACGCGCAAGTCCAACTATCTACCAAACAACAAGTAATAGGGTGTGTCCAAGGCAATATAGGGCTGCACGGTATATCATAGGTACGGAAACTAAAGCATCGCAACACAGATAGCAATAGATCAACAGGAGGGAATAAAGACTATAAAAGTAAGATAGGTAGAAAAGGGGGAGATGCTCGCCTGAAAACATTGCCGAAAGTTCAACCGAAGATCGGGGCGAAGCTCACATCAACTCAACGGCCTTATCCGCGAAAGAAGCAAAACACTATAATGAACACCGGATGCAACATTTAATACAACGGCAGAAGATCGGCATGATGCATGCATGATGTATGGCATGGCAAGATGCGATGCAATTAGGTCATATTAAGTGGAACCGGGGTCCCGACAATTAACTAGGTGGTTCAAGTTATTTAGAACCCCCGCAATTTAAATGTTGTATTAACATGGCCGAAATATGGTACCGGTTCGCTACATCAATTTAAATGAGGCCAATATAAGGCTAGATTTGCCCGCATATGGGCCCCATATTTAATTATTAGGTGAATCGGCATTATGCCCCCAAACCACAGACAAATATGCATGCAAGATGACCATTAAATATGCAACAAGTTATATTATGTTATAAAATAGGGTTTCGGAAAGGGGTTCACACATTAGGGTTCGGCAGATCTTGGGGTTTTCGGGGTTCGGGGTTGGTCTCGGGGTCCAGGGTTCGACGGATCGGTCTCGACGGGAGCGTTATCGGATATCGGGGGTAGATCTTGTCGAATCCGGTAAGCCGGACTTGGTTCGGTGTCGGGGCGCATCGGTCTCGCCCTGGTCGGTGTCGTTCTTGTCGCATGCAGATCTTGTCAGGTTCCACGGGGTCGAGCTTGCCGTTGCGAGGTCTTGTCGGCCCGCGCCATCGAGTCGGTCTCGGCATCCGGGGTGAAGAACTTGTCGTTCGGGGTCAGGGTCTTCGGATCGGGTAGATCGTATCGGTCTTGGCGTTCGGGAGTGAAGAACTTGTCGCGTCTGCGACCTCCGGGTCGAAGAACTTGGTATGTCTGGGTTCGGTCTTCGGGGTCCCTGTTGACGATCTTGAATAGGCGCATGTGCCTTCGGCGAGGCTTGGTGCACAACTCTTCAGTAGACCTTGGCGAGGTCCTCGGTAGACTTGGAACGGCTTCGGCGTTTCATGTAGATGATCGACGGGTCCAGGGGTCTCGGCGTCTAGGTTCCGTGAAGATCGGGTATAACTCGTCGATGGTCCTTCTTGGGCTGCCCATAGTCGGTCTTGTTGTCGAGATCTGGGCCTCGGAAGATCTTGGCGAGGGGTTACGGTTCCGGGCACCGAAGGCAGAACTTGGCGGCTCGGGCCCACGGGGTTGGGGCCGAACGGCGCGGATGCAGGGAGCTCGGCGATCGGAGGTGCTCCAGATGAGGCAGCTCGGGAGGAGATGGGCCTCGGCATGCAGGTGGCCGCATCACGGGCGGCCGGGGTGAGCTCGGCAACAGTGAGGCGGAGGCGGGCGGCGCCCTGGGGTTCGCGGAGGGAGCGAGGCCGGCTTGCAGAGGCGGCGGCGGCCTGGCGGGGTGCGGCGAGCTTGGGGACGCAGGCGAGCTCGGGACGGCTGGCGGCGCGGCCGCGGCGGAGACGATGCGGACGCGGGGGAGGGCCGGCGACGAGGGGGATCCTCCTGGCGGCGGGGCTCGACGGAGGGGCGCCGGCGAGGTCGCAGGGAGGAGGGCGTGGGCGCGGACGGCGCGCACGGGCGGGCGGCGATCTCGATGGAGGCGAGCGGCCTGTGAGAGGAGGCGACGAGGATGCGGGCGACGGCGGGGACGAGGCGGCGCGCGGTGCGGACGGAGCGTAGCCCGGGGAAGCGGCGGACGACGCGGTGGAGGTCGGAGTGCCGCGGCGAGCTCGGGGGGAAAAGGGGTCGCCGGGCGCGCGAGAGCGAGGCCGGAGGGATCTGGGTGGCGCGCGACGCTGGAAGGAGGGCAGCGTGGGGAGCGGGGCGAGCCGGGGCTGCTCATGGGAGAGAGGAGGAGGTTGTCGGGCAGGGCGGTCGGGTAGGAAAGAAGAGGGAGGGGAGGAGGAAGAGGAACAGGGGCCGGGATAGGTGGGCCGGACGTGGGGCCAGGGGGCAGGCGGGTCCCAGGCGACAGGGGAGGCAGGGGGTTGGTGGCCGGCGCGGGTGGCGTGCGTGTGTGGGCCGCGTCGGTGGGTGGTTGGCTGTGTTGAGAGGAGAGAGAGTGAGAGAGAGGAGTGGGTTGAGGGGTGACGGGCGTTGTGTGGTTGGGTGGGAATTGGGGCAGGATGACGTGTCGACCTGTGATTGGAGGGAGTGATGTGGAGGTAGGGTGGGTAGAATTTTATGTGGGATTAGGATTTAGATGGGCCAAGTGGTGGACCGATGAAATTAAAAGCGGGTGGTCGCTCTACTCGGCCCGCTCGACCGCCCACTAAAAAAAATAACATAACATCTTATTTAATTTGCAATTCATTTTGTAACTAGTTTTTGGACAAACAAAATATTCCGGAAGCAACCGGGGTTTAATTTGAAATAGAAGGAGGGCTAGTTTCGGAAAACCATAGTCTTTCGCAACATAGTTTCAGGTAAAATTAATATGCATGATGATGTAATGATGATGCAATGCACAAATTCAACGCGATTTTCTAGTAGTGGTTTTGCGGGATGCCACAATTCGACACCACTAACAAGGGATCTCGCCCTCGAGATCCGCCTCATGGTACCGGAAGGGAGGTCGGCGAACGGCATCTCCTCGCTTCATGTAGATCTTCGCGACACCACTAACGAGGGTTCCTTCTTCATCTGGAAGTCGGCGACACCACCAACAAGAGGTCGTTGTCCGTGATCGTCGAGAGAACACTCCGGAACAAAAGGTCAAAGTTATAGGTATCAACAAATAAAGCCACCCCTAACTTCCGTGGACGGAGTAAAACTGCTGCATCCACTGATTCGGCGTACAAGAGCGAATGATAAGAGTAGTGTTATGGTAGCTACTCCATCCCGCACTCAAACCATTACTCTGCACACGAATAGGCGGATTATGCAACCAACTCTCGGAGTCAGACTGAAGATCTCGACAAGCGAGGTTCGGAACAACGGAGTGATGCAGACTCTGCATCGGATCTGGAATAGATGAGGTCGTCGCGTCGGAAAACACCGGATAGCACAAACAAAGAACAAGGAATGGTAACACCGTAGACGGATTCCTCAAGCAGCATGAACACCGGATGGTAGAACACCGTTTCCAAGGGAGGAAGCGAAACCCTGAAGGTACGACGGAAACCCAACCACGAGAATTCCTGGACTCGAAGAGAAAGAAGAGAGCGGATTCAAAACACGTAGAGATAAGAGGAGAACAGCAGAGGGTAAGGAGTAAAATTGGACCTAATCAGAACTATCCAACCGATTTTGCAAAATAGTTTTGACACTCTACATCGGCCGTTAGCTGGGTTATCCTACAGGCTGGACTTGTGGGGTATCGCAACTGCTGAGCTCTGATACCACTCTGTAACACCCTCAGAATCGGACCTATGCAAGTTTGGGAAAAATTCACCAAACCCGCATAGAAACGATTCAAAGGTGCCCACCAGGCACTTTCGTGCGGGTGGAAAACGAAGTAATAACATTACACAACAGTCCTCGATGGGACCCACAAAACAGATATATATATATAACAGCGACTCCATGAGTCAAAAATACAGATATCATTTACAAGATCCAAATCACCTTGAAACGGTAGAGCGTCCGACTACGGACAAGATGCAAATGGGGCTAAGAGCCCTGAAGAATAACCAATGGCGTCCATAACCCTGCCCAGGCCAAGCCGGAAGGGTAACCCTGCTAACGACGTCGATCTCAAAACCTGCTTAAACAAAAGGGGTGCCGACAAAGGGCAAAGGAAAAAGAGGAGCGTCGATCGAGGCCAGTACACGGCGAGGCTAGAATTCAGCGGTCCTCGCCTACATAGGTATGGTGGACTGAGCGGCAGCGGCAGCATGCACTAAACAACCTATAGAGACTCGATACAACTGGCGGTTATCAGAGGAGGGTGAGAATGACCTATCCGGATCCAACCTGAAGCTAACACCAAACAAACCCATCCTGGTGTTTCCCCCTCGAGACCAAACGAGGAAGTCAACCGAGGAAGTCAACCGAGGAACTCACACCGTTGGCAGTTTTACTTATTCAGTTATCGTTGCAGCAATTACTAGTCATTATAGATATTCATCCTGATAAAGGAAGCAGTGGGCACTTTTAATTAACCATTCCGTTATAGTTGTAACACTTACTAATCAGATATGAATATCATGAGGTAACCCTTAAACCCAGCAGTTGTTGATACTTTTATTCAGCCATTCCGTTGTAGTTGCAATACTTACTAGTCAGGTACAATGGTCGCAAGCGACAACTCAAACAAGCAATTGTGGGCAGTATTATTTAGCCATTCCGTTATAGTGAAGCTGATTACTAGTCATTATAGAGTCAAATTTATAGCAGTAAACTTTAGTTATGCTTGTCTATGATCGAGATACTGTGCTCCAAGTCGTCCATATCCGCGGACACGGCTTTCAGAAAGTTTTACCCCGCCGGGGTGCACCAATAGCAACACACGCTCGATCAACCTCGGAAAAACCAAATCAAAACCCGACGAGGCTTTCACGACTGAACAATCACAGGATTCAGAAATATTTCAGGGGGCCACCCCTTAAGTAGAATCCGAACGGCCACCGACTCCGAGACGGACTTAAGGTTTGGGTAGACGGTCAGAACGATCGGGAACCCGAAGTGTGGCTGGGCTTGTCGACATCATGAATCGTGTCCCGATCCTAACAAAGACAAAGGTGCTCCTCGCACAATTTAAATACGTAAAGTAGCATGGCATAAGTACAGATCGTAAATAAAACCTCAAACTAGTTTGTGGCCCCAAGAAATAAGACCTGAATCAAGCTCGCTCGGGGGTCCCATATACCTCCCGGATGTGGATAGCGCGATAAATCAAGGAACAGGTATCAAGTACTCGGGGTCTTACGGGACACAAGTGGGCGTTCGGAAACCAAATATTATCTATCACCCACCGATGCCTCTGCTTATTTCAATTTTAGTTGTTAAACAGAAATTAAAGTGACGATAAGTAAAACTAGAATCATCTCCAACATCAACATGCGGCAATACATCAGCAACTATGGCATATGACGACACACATCAGCACTTGAGCAAGCAACTACGACGCGCAAGTCCAACTATCTACCAAACAACAGGTAATAGGGTGTGTCCAAGGCAATATAGGGCTGCACGGTATATCACAGGTACGGAAACTAAAGCATCGCAACACAGATAGCAATAGATCAACAGGAGGGAATAAAGACTATAAAAGTAAGATAGGTAGAAAAGGGGGAGATGCTCGCCTGAAAACATTGCCGAAAGTTCAACCGAAGATCGGGGCGAAGCTCACATCAACTCAACGGCCTTATCCGCGAAAGAAGCAAAACACTAGAATGAACACCGGATGCAATATTTAATACAACGGCAGAAGATCGGCATGATGCATGCATGATGTATGGCATGGCAAGATGCGATGCAATTAGGTCATATTAAGTGGAACCGGGGTCCCGACAATTAACTAGGTGGTTCAAGTTATTTAGAACCCCCGCAATTTAAATGTTGTATTAACATGGCCGAAATATGGTACCGGTTCGCTACATCAATTTAAATGAGGCCAATATAAGGCTAGATTTGCCCGCATATGGGCCCCATATTTAATTATTAGGTGAATCGGCATTATGCCCCCAAACCACAGACAAATATGCATGCAAGATGACCATTAAATATGCAACAAGTTATATTATGTTATAAAATAGGGTTTCGGAAAGGGGTTCACACATTAGGGTTCGGCAGATCTTGGGGTTTTCGGGGTTCGGGGTTGGTCTCGGGGTCCAGGGTTCGACGGATCGGTCTCGACGGGAGCGTTATCGGATATCGGGGGTAGATCTTGTCGAATCCGGTAAGCCGGACTTGGTTCGGTGTCGGGGCGCATCGGTCTCGCCCTGGTCGGTGTCGCTCTTGTCGCATGCGATCTTGTCGTTCCACGGGTCGAGCTTGCGCTGCGAGGTCTTGTCGGCCGCCATCGAGTCGGTCTCGGCATCCGGTGAAGAACTTGTCGTGGGTCGGGTCTTCGGATCGGGTAGATCGACGGTCTTGGCGCTCGGGAGTGAAGAACTTGTCGCGTCTGCGACCTCCGGGTCGAAGAACTTGGTATGTCTGGGTTCGGTCTTCGGGGTCCCTGTTGACGATCTTGAATAGGCGCATGTGCCTTCGGCGAGGCTTGATGCACAACTCTTGAGACCTTGGCGAGGTCCTCAGACTTGGAACGGCTTCGCGTTCATGTAGATGATCGACGGGTCCAGGGGTCTCGCCTAGGTTCCGTGAAGATCGGGTATAACTCGCCGATGGTCCTTCTTGGCTGCCCATAGTCGGTCTTGTTGTCGAGATCTGGGCCTCGGAATATCTTGGCAGGGGTTCTTCCGGGCACCGGCAGAACTTGGCTTCGGGCCCACGGGTTGGGGCCGAACGCGCGATGTGGAGCTCGGCGATCGGAGGTGCTCCAGATGAGGCAGCTCGAGGAGATGGGCCTCGGCGGGCATGCGAGCGCACCGCGGCGGCGCGGGGTGAGCTCGCAACAAGGAGGCGGAGGCGGGCGCCTGGGGGTTCGCGAGGGAGCGAGGCCGGCTTGCGAGGCGGGCGGGCTGGCGCGGCGAGGTTGGGGACGCAGCGAGCCGGGACGGCCGGCGGGCGGCGGTGGCGGAGACGATGCGGACGCTGGGAGGGCTTGGCGACGAGGGGATCTCCCGCGGCGGGCTCGACGGAGGGGCGCCAGCGAGGTCGCAGCGGAGGAGGGCCGCGCGCTGGCGGCGCAAGACGTCCGGGCGCGGCTCGATGGGGAGGCGAGCGCCTGTGAGAGGAGGCGACGAGGATGCGGGCGACGACGGGACGAGGCGGCATGCAGTGCGGACGGAGCGTAGCCCGGGAAGCGCGGACGGCGGTGGAGGTCGGAGTGCCGCGGCGAGCTCGGGGGAAAAAGGGGTCGCCGGGCGCGCGAGAGCGAGGCCGGGGGAGGGACTGCGGGCGGCGCGCGGACGCGGGGAGGAGGGGCAGCGCGCGGTGGAGGGAGCGGGGCGAGCCGGGGCTGCTCGCGGGGAGAGAGGAGGAGGGTTGTCGGGGCAGGGCGGTTGGGTAGGAAAGAAGAGGGAGGGGAGGAGGAAGAGGAACAGGGGCCGGGAGAGGTGGGCCGGACGTGGGGCCAGGGGGCAGGCGGGTCCCAGGCGACAGGGGAGGCAGGGGGTTGGTGGCCGGCGCGGGTGGCGTGCGTGTGTGGGCCGCGTCGGTGGGTGGTTGCTGTGTGTTGAGAGGGAGAGAGAGAGCTGAGAGAGAGGGAGTGGGTTGAGGGGGTGACGTGGCGTTGTGTGGTTGGGTGGGAATTGGGGCAGGATGACGTGTCGACCCAGGATTGGAGGGAGTGATGTGGAGGTAGGGGTGGGTAGAATTTTAGGTGGGATTAGGATTTAGATGGGGCTGGCAGGGTGGACCGATTTAAAAACAGGGGTGGTTGTTCGGGTCTACTCGGCCCGTTCGACTGCCCCACTAAAAAAAAATAACATAACATCTTATTTAATTTGCAATTCATTTTGTAACTAGTTTTTGGACAAACAAAATATTCCGGAAGCAACCGGGGTTTAATTTGAAATAGAAGGAGGGCTAGTTTCGGAAAACCATAGTCTTTCGCAACATAGTTTCAGGTAAAATTAATATGCATGATGATGTAATGATGATGCAATGCACAAATTCAACGTGATTTTCTAGTAGTGGTTTTGCGGGATGCCACAGCCACGCGGTGGTGTGTGTAGCACGTGTGTGTGTGCGTGTTGCTGTGCGTGTGTGTGTGGCCCTGTGTGTGTTGGTGGGGTGTGGATGAGTGGGGGGGTTGGGTTTAGTCTAGGTGGCAAAAGGGGATTGGGTGAGGGAGAGAGAGGGGTGAGGTGGCGCGACGGGGTTGGCCGGGGTGATGTGGAGGCAAGGGCTGGGTAGATAGGTTGGTAGTTTTAGGAATTGTTGGGGTGGACCGTTTGTAAAATCCTGGGGGTGGTCGTTCGGGTCGAAACGGCCCGTTCGACTGCCCCCGCTAAAATAATTAAATCTTTTATTTATTTTAAACGGGTCATTTGCAAACCGATAGCAGCCAAAACAAAATAATCCGGAGACCCGGGTTTTGCGTTTGAATTAAGATGGGGCGTTTGGAAAACAAATCGGGCTTTGCGAAAATAGTTTTTGGCAAACAACATATGATGATGACGATGCAATGCACAAATTCAACGCGATTTTCTAGTAGTGGTTTTGCGGGATGCCACATTCGTCGAGAGTCCGGAACGCCAAGTACTCCCCCGGACGACAAGTTCTCCATCCCGGAACGGCAGGATCGACCGCATAGAACACCAAGATCTTCCAGTACCGAGACCCGAGTCCAACACCGACAATCGAAACCGCTGAACCGACAAGACCGGCACCGACCCGGAAGCATCCGATGCGCCCCGACACCGACCCAAGACCTGCTTCCCGGAGGCGACAAGAACTACCCCCGATATCCGAGAACGATCCCGGAGTCCGAGAACGTTTCCGTCGAACCCTGGACCCTAAGACCGACCCCGAACCCCGGAACCCCAAGACCGTCGAGACCCCTCAATGTGTGAACCTTACCCGAGAACCCTATTTTATAATTTTCCAACTATATAAATTGTTGCATATTAATTGTTCATGCATGCATCCTTGTCTGTGGTTGGGGGCCTTATGCCGATTCACTGCATAATTAAATATGGGTCCCATATGCGGGCAAATCTAGCCTTATATTGGCCTCATTTAAATCTGTGCATCGAACCGGTATTATATTTTGCCATGTTAATCCAACATTTAAATTGCGGGTATTTAAATAACGGGAACCATCTAATTAATTGTCGGGACCCGGTTCCACTTAATATGACCTAATTGCATCGCACCTTTGCCATGTCATGCATCATACATGCATCATGCCGATCTTCTGCCGTTGTATTAAATATTGCATCCGGTGTTCCTCCTAGTGATTTGCTTCTTCACGGATAAGGCCGTTGAGTTGATGTGAGCTTCGACCCGATCTTCGGTTGAACCTTCGGCAATGTTTTCAGGCGAGCATCTCCCCCTTTCTACCTATCTTACTTTTATAGTATTTATTCCCTCCTGTTGATCTATTGCTATCTGTGTTGCGATGCTCTAGTTTCGTACCCGTGATATCCCTTGCAGCCTTATATTGCCTTGGACACATCCTATTACCTGTTGTTTGGTAGATAGTTGGACTTGCACGTCGTAGTCGCTTGCTCAAGTGCTATTGCGTGTTGTCAAGTGCCACAGTTGTTGATGAATTGCCGCATGTTGATGTTGGAAATGATCATAGCTTTACTTATCGTTCACTTTAATTATTGTTTAACAACTAAAATTGAAGTAAGCAGTGGCATCGGTGGGTGATAGATAATATTTGGTTTCCGAACGCCCACTTGTGTCCCGTAGGACCCCGAGTACTTGATACCTGTTCCTTGATTTATCGCGCTATCCACATCCGGGAGGTATATGGGACCCCCCTGAGCCAGAGCTTGATTCAGTCATATTTCTTGGGGCCACAAAGTAGTTTGAGGTTTTATTTACGATCCTGTACTTATGCCATGCTACTTATGTATTTAAATTGTGCGACAGATAGCACACTGTACTGTTTAGGAATTGTGATCCGTTTACGCGGTATCGACAAGCCCAGTTTTGGGTTCCCAGCCACAACCGCCCCACAAACCTTGAGTCCGTCTCGAGCTAGCTTACTTGCTATGGTAAGACTACAAGGGGTGGCCCCCTGAAATATTTCTGAATCCTGTGATTGCTTAGTCGTGAAAGCCTCGTTGGGTTTTGTTTTGGTTTTTCCGAGGTTGATCGAGCGTGTGTTGCTATTGGTGCACCCCGGCCGGGTAAAACTTTTTGAAAGCCGTGTCCGCGGTTATGGACGACTTGGAGCACAGTATCTCGACCATAGACAAGCATAACTAAAGTTTATTGCTATAAATTTGACTTTATAAGGACTAGTAATCAGCTTCACTATAATGGAATGGCTAAATAATACTGCCCACAATTGCTTGTTTGGAGTGTCGCTTGCGACCATTGTACCTGTCTAGTAAGTATTACAACTGCAACGGAATGGCTAAATAAAAGTACCAACAACTGCTGGGTTTTGGGTTATCTCATGCTAATTGCATCCGACTAGTAAGAGCTGCAACTATAACGGAATGGTTAACTAAAAGTGCCCACTGCCTATTTTATCAGGATGATTATCTAAACCTGACTAGTAATTGCTGCAACGATAACTGAATAAATAAAACTGCCAACGGTGTGAGTTCCTCGGTTGACTTCCTCGTTTGGTCTCGAGGGGGAAACGCCAGGACGGGTTTGCTTGATGGTAGTATTAGGTTGGTTCCGAATAGGCCTTTCTTACCCCTCTCTGATAGCCGCCAGTTGTATCGAGTCTCTATAGGGTGTATAGTGCATGCTGCCGCTTCAGTCCACCATACCTATGTAGGCGAGGACCGCCGAATTCTAGCCTCGCCGCATCGCCTCGATCGACGCTCCTCTTTTTCCTTTGCCCTATGCCGGCACCCCTTTTGTTTAAGCAGGTTTTGAGATCGACGCCGTTAGCAGGGTTACCCTTCCGGCTTCGCCTGGGCAGGGTTATGGACGCCATTGGTTATTCTTCATGGCTCTTAGCCCCATTTGCATCTTGTCCGTAGCTGGACGCTATATCGTTATCAAGGTGATTTGGATCTTTGTACTGTATATCTGTATTCTTGACTCATGGAGTCGCTGTTATATATATATATCTGTTCTGTGGGTCCCATCGAGGATTGTTGTGTAATGTTATTACTTCGTTTTCCACCCGCACGAAAGTGCCTGGTGGGCACCTTTGAATCGTTTCTATGCGGGTTTGGCGGGTTTCGCTAAAACTTGCATAGGTCCGATTCTGAGGGTGTTACAGAGTGGTATCAGAGCTCAGCAGTTGCGATACCCCACAAGTCCAGCCTGTAGGATAACCTAGCTAACGGCCGAAGTAGCGTGTCAAAACTATTTTGCAAAATCGGTTGGATAGTTCTGGTTAGGTCTGATTTTACTCCTTACCCCTCTGCTACTCTCCTCTTATCTCGACGTGTTTTGAACCTGCTCCCTTATCTTTTCTTCGAGTCCAGGAATTCTCGTGGTGGGGTTTTCCGTCGTACCTTCAGGGTTTCGCTTCCTCCTCTGTTAACGATGTTCTACCATCCGGTGTTCAAGTTGCCTGAAGAATCCGTATACTACGGTACCATTCTTTGTTCCTTGTTTGTGCCTACCGGTGTTTTCCGACGCGACGACATCATCTACGCCAGATCCGATGCGTAGTCTCGTGATCCCTTTGTTTCAACCTCGCTTGTCGAGATCTTGATCTAATTCGAGAGTTGGTTGCATAATCCGCCTAATTCGTGTGCAAAGTAATGGTTTGGGTGCGCGATGGACTGATCACCATCCGACTACTCTTATCATTCGCTCTTGTACATCGAATCAGTGGATCCAGCAGTTTTACTCCGTCCACGGAAGTTAGGGGTGGCTTATTTGTCGATACCTCTACCTTCGACCTTTTGTTCCCGGAGTGTTCTCTCGACGATCACGGACAACGACCTCTTGTTAGTGGTGTTGCGAGGATCTACACGAAGCGAGAAGACACAGATCGCCGACCTTCCTTTCGGTACCATGAGGCGGATCTCGAGGGCGAGATCCATTGTTAGTGGTGTCGAATTGTGGCATCCCGCAAAACCACTACTAGAAAATCGCGTTGTTTTTGTGCATTGCATCATCATGACCGCATGCTCATGTCATCATGCCACATTGCATTTGAGCATCGTCATCATCTTGCATTTGCTTGTGTAAAACTATTTTCGGAAAAACCGGTTCTTGTTTTCTAAACGCCCCGTCTTTATTCAAACGCAAACCCGGGTCGCCGGAATATTTTGTTTTGACTAAATATGTTTTGCAAGCGGTCCGTTTAAATAAATAAAACATTGCATTATTTTTAGTGGGGGCAGTCGAACGGGCCGACCGAGCCGAACGACCACCCCCAGGAAATATAATCGGTCCACCTAACCCGCCCTTCTAAATCCTACAGCTACCCACCTATCTACCCACACACCCCCTCCACCTCACCCCCACCAATAACCTGCCGCCACCTCATCACCTCCCCTCCCCTAACCAACCCCAAACTGCCACTTGGCCTCTCTCCCTTTTCCTCTCTCCCTCACCTGGACACACACCCCACCCCACACGCCACGCCTTGCACTCACACGCCAAAGAACCCCACTCATCCCCTGGCCCCGCTGACAGCCCCCCACCGGGTCCCACTCCACCCGTGCCCTGTTCCTCTTCCTCCTTCTCCCTCTTCCTCCCCCGATTCCGCTCCCTCCCCCTGGCGCCCTCCCCTCCGTTCCGCTCCGCGGAGACCGCCACAACGCTCCTTCCGCCGCCCCTCGCTGGCCTTCGCCGCCTCCTGCGCTCGTCGCCTCCGCGACCCGCCGAGCGACCTTGCGCGTTCTCCCGGCGCCGGCCCTCTCTCCACCCTCTCTCCGCCGTTCGCGCCGCCTGCGTGCCCGCTCAGCCACCCGCCTCGCCAGTCCGCGCGCCCAGACCCTCTCCCCTCGCGCGCTGCCTCCCAACCTCCTCGCCTCGTCCATGTGGCCGGGCCAGCCCTGCCGCCTCTCGGCTCCCGGCGCCCAGCCCGCCCTCCGCCTCTCTCCTCGGCCGCCTCCACGCCACAGCCTCCGTCCGCCGGCGCCGCCCGCCTCCGCCGCCCCAGCTCCGCCGCCTCCTGCCGCCCGCTGCGGCCGCCCGTCTGTACGTGGCACAAGCCTCCTGCCCTCTGCCCGCGACGTGGCCCTTGCGGGACCCCACGCCAACCTCGCCGTTGTTCCGTCGTCCGCTGCCTCGGCCATGTTCCACCTTGCAAGTCTCCTGCCGTCCAGTCCGGCGCGCCGTAGGTGGGCCCCGATCGGCCCGGTGCTGCTGCCTGCGTCGCGTCCACCGCTGTTCCAACCAGAGCATGCACGCCGAGGCAGCGCGACACAATAATCGAAGCCGCGAGAGACCTCAAGTTCCCCTACATGAACAAGAAGATCGCCTACCCGGACCCAAGGCCGACAAGCTCGTCTTCCCGGAACCGAAGGCCGCTGACGCGGAACCACAAGAGCTTCTCCTAGACCGCCAAGATCGTCATCAACAACAGAGCCCGACAACCGCGGATGCGACAAGATCGTCGCTCGGACGCCAAGTACTCCGACACGGACCCGAGGATCCGAGGGCCTCCTTCCTGGACCCTAAAGACCGAAACCGCGGAACTGACAAGACCGACCACACCGACGCCATGATATCCCTCACGGAATATGAAGACCGTTCCGATTCCTCGAACCCCTCCGAGCCGCCAAGATCGCCATGAACGACAAGTGCTTCACCCCGGACACCGAGACCCTGGATGACAAGTTCTCCGTCTTGTATCCGCTTCCGCCGAGACCGTCCCGTCGAACCCTGAACCCAGAGACCGACCCCGAACCCCGGAACCCAAGATCGGCCGAACCCTAATGTGTGAACCCCCTTCCCGCAAACCCTATTTTTATAAATGAAATACAACCTTGTCGCATATTAAATTGTCATTCATCTTGCATGCATATCATTGGTTTGGGGGCCTTATGCCGATTTACCTAATAATTAAATATGGGGCCCATATGCGGGCAACTCTAGTCTCATATTGGCCTCATTTAAACTTGTGTAGCGAACCTGTGATATATTCTGCCTTGTTAAAACAACATTTAAATTGCGGGGTAGCTAAACAACATGAACCGCCTTATTAATTGTCGGGACCCCGGTTCCACTTAATATGACCTAATTGCATCGCATCTTTGCCATGCCATACATCATACATGCATCATGCCGATCTTCTGCCGTTGTATTAAATATTGCATCCGGTGTTTCCTTTAGTGTTTTGCTTCTTCGTGGATAAGGTCGTTGAGTTGATGTGAGCTTCGACCCGATCTTCGGTTGAACCCTTCGACAATGTTTTCAGGCGAGCATCCCCCCCTTTCTACCTATCTTACTTTTATAGTATTTATTCCCTCCTGTTGATCTATTGCTATCTGTGTTGCGATGCTCTAGTTTTCGTACCCGTGATATACCGTGCAGCCCTATATTGCCTTGGACACATCCTATTACCTGTTGTTTGGTAGATAGTTGGACTTGCGCGTCGTAGTCGCTTGCTCAAGTGTTGTTGCTTGTCGTCCAGTGCCATAGTTGTTGATGTATTGCCGCATGTTGATGTTGGAGATGATTCTAGTTTTACTTATCGTTCACTTTAATTCCTGTTTAACAACTAAAATTGAAGTAAGCAGAGGCATCGGTGGGTGATAGATAATATTTGGTTTCCGAACGCCCACTTGTGTCCCGTAGGACCCCGAGTACTTGATACTTGTTCCTTGAATTATCGCGCTATCCACATCCGGGAGGTATATGGGACCCCGAGCGAGCTTGATTCGTCTTATTTCTTGGGGCCACAAACTAGTTTGAGGTTTTATTACGATCCTGTACTTATGCCATGCTTTCGCTTTATTTAAATTGTGCGACGGATAGCACTGTCTTGTTTAGGATCGGGACACGATTCATGGTGTCGACAAGCCCGCTTTGGGTTCCCGATCGTTATGACCGTATACCCAAACCTTGAGTCCGTCTCGGAGCTTGCTTAATTCGTTGCGGGTAGCTTAATGGGGTGGCCCCCTGAAATATTTCTGAATCCTGTGATTGCTTTGTCGTGAAGGCCTCGTTGGGTTTTGATTTGGTTTTTCCGAGGTTGATCGAGCGTGTGTTGCTATTGGTGCACCCCGGCCGGGTAAAACTTTCTGAAAGCCGTGTCCGCGGTTATGGACGACTTGGAGCACAGTATCTTGACCATAGACAAGCATAACTAAAGTTTATTGCTATAAATTTGACTTTATAATGACTAGTAATCAGCTTCACTATAATGGAATGGCTAAAAAATACTGCCCACAATTGCTTGTTTGAGTTGTCGTTCGCGAACATTGCACCTGACTAGTAAGTATTGCAACTACAACGGAATGGCTATTTAAAAGTACCAACAACTGCTGGGTTTTGGGTTATCTCATGCTAATTGTATCTGACTAGTAAGTGTTGCAACTATAATGGAATGGTTAACTAAAGTGCCCACTGCTTATTTTATCAGGATGATTATCTAAACCTGACTAGTAATCGCTGCAACGAAAACTGAATAAGTAAAACTGCCAACTGTGTGAGTTCCTCGGTTGACTTCCTCGTTTGGTCTCGAGGGGGAAACGCCAGGACGGGTTTGCTTGATGGTAGTATTAGGTTGGTTCCGAATAGGCCTTTGTTACCCCTCTCTGATAGCCGCCAGTTGTATCGAGTCTCTATAGGGTGTATAGTGCATCTTTGCCGACTTGATCCACCATACCTATGTGGCGAGGACCGCCGATTCTAGCCTCGCTGTCTTGGCCTCGATCTTGACGCTCCTCTTTTTCCTTTGCCCTATGCCGCACCCCTTTTGTTTAAGCGGTTTTGAGATCGACGCCGTTAGCGAGGTTACCCTTCCGGCTTGGCAAGCAGGTTATGGACGCCATTGGTTATTCTTCAAGGCTCTTAGCCCCATTTGCATCTTGTCCGTAGCTGGACGCTATATCGTTCTCAAGGTGATTTGGATCTTTGTCTTGTATATCTATTCTTGACTCATGGAGTCATTTATATATATATATCGTTATGGGTCCCATCGAGGCTGTTGTGTAATGTTATTACTTCGTTTTCCACCCATACGAAAGTGCTGGTGGGCACCTTTGAATCGTTTCTGCGGGTTTGGCGGGTTTCGCTAAAACTTGCATAGGTCCGATTCGAGGGTTTTATTTATTCGTTATCGTTGCAGCAATTACTAGTCGTGTTTAGATAATCATCCCGATTAAGTAGCATGGGCACTTTTAGTTAACCATTCCGTGATAGTTGCGACACTTACTAGTCGATACCATTAGCATGAGATAACCCCAAAACCCAGCAGGTTGTTGGTACTTTTACTTAGCCATTCCGTTGTAGTGAAGTGATTACTAGTCATATCGGATACAAGTCAATTTATAACAATAAACTTTAGTTATAGTTGTCTATGATCAAGCTTCGTGCTCCAAGTCGTCCATAACGCGGACACGGCTTCTCGAAAAGATTTAACCTGCAGGTGCACCAAAGTATCCACAGCACTTGACCCTTTTGCGGATCGTTAACATACACCCATCGGTATGTCGGCGGGGCCTAAGTCACGACGTTCCCAGACAAAGCAAGTACATGGGGCCACCCACCAAGTCGAACTCAAGCGAAGTCGGCGGTCTTGAGACGGACTTAGGGTTTGCGTCAGTGGCTGTAAACGACAGCAAATCCCCAAACGGGGACTGTCGATACCGCGAAAACACTCCGCTTCCTAAACAGTACAGTGTGCTCCTCGCACAAACGTAAATAAAACAGTAAAGCATGGCATAGGTACATGATCGTAAATAAAACCTCAAACTAGTTTGTGGCCCCCAGTACAATACTTTGAAATCAGGTAATAATCAATGGGGGGCCCATATCTCCCCACCTGTGGTTAGCGCGCTCGATCTCGGAACAGGTGTCAAGAACTCGGGTCCTACGGGACACAAGTGGGCGGTCGGAAACCAAATATTACCTATCACCCACCGATGCCTCTGCTTAATTCAATTTTAGTTATTAAACAGGAATTAAAGTGAACGAAAAGTAAAGCCATGATCATCTTCAACATCCACATGCGGCAATTCTCCAACAATTGTGGCACTTGACGACACGCAACAGCACTTGAGCAAGCGACTACGACGCGTGGGTCCAACTATCTACCAAACAACATGTACTAGGATGTGTCCAAGGCTATATATGGCTGCAAAGGATGTCACGGGTACGAAAACTAGAGCATCGCAACACAGATAGCAAAGATCAATAGGAGGGAATAAATACTAGAAAAGTAAGATAGGTAGAAAGGGGGAGATGCTGCTTTGAAAACATTCTTGAAGGTTCAACCAAGATCGGGCGACTCACATCAACTCAACGGCCTTATCCGCTGGAAGCAAAGCACTAGAATAAACACCGGATGCAATATTTAATACAACGGCAGAAGATCGACATGATGCATGTATGATGCATGGCATGGCAAGGTGCGATGCAATTAGGTCATATTAAGCGGAACCGGGGTCTCGGCAATTCATAGGTTCAAGTTATTTAGCTACCCCGCAATTTAAATGTTGTAATAACATGGCAAGATATGGTACCGGTTCGATGCACAAATTTAAATGAGGCCGATATGAGACTAGATTTGCCCGCATATAGGCCCCATACTTAATTATTAGGTGAATCGGCATAAGACCCCCAAACCACACAATATGCATGCGAGTATGACAATTCAATATGCGACAAGTTATTATTATATTATAAAATAGGGTTTCGGGAAGGGTTTACACATTTAGGGTTCGACGATCTTGGGGTTCCGGGGTTCGGGGATCGGTCTCAGGGTTCGACGGGGAACGGCTCGACGGGATCGGGATCGGTGTGGGGAGGGGTCTTGTCGCAACCGGGAAGCAGGACTTGGTTCGGCGGTATCGGTCTTCGGACTCCGTGAACGGGGCATCGGTTCCGCGTCTGTGAAGGAGATCTTGGCGCGGCACCGGGTTCGGGATCTATCTTCGGCTTCGGGGAACGGTCTTGCGGTCCGTGTAGACGACCTTCGCGTCATGGTAGTCGATGACGAACTTGTCGGATGGCATGTTCTTCGGAAGATCTTGGCATTCCCTAACGTCGATCTTAGCGGAACACAAAGGTTCTCGGCTTGCGACGGCATCTCCCGAAGGTCTTGTTGTTGGGATGGCTTTCGTCCTCTAGGCATGGTACGTACTCGGCCACCACAGAACCCGCGACCGAAAGCAACGTTCCCAGGGTTGCCTCAGCGCAGACGGACGGAAGGGCTGGCCCCCGCGAGATGGAGGGCCGACGCGGCCGCCGCTCGGAGGCACCGGTCTGCGCCAAGGGTCGGGCCTCCTCACTGCCGCTGATTCCAGAGTGGCCGCGGTAGAGGCCAAAGGCGGCGGTCGATGTGGAAACCGGAACCGCGCAGGACGGGGACGAGGGAGAGCGGCGAGGAGGCGACGGGGGGCGAGGCGGTCGACGAAGGGGCGAGGCCTAGGCGAGGAGGGGATGGGGCGAGGCCGTGGGCAAGGTGCAGTCGAGTGGCGGGCCTTGGCCGGGTCGGGCATCGCGGGCGCCGGGGCCTGGGCAGCCGGGTTGCAGAGGAGCGGCGGCAAGGCGGTCGTTGGCGGCGGTGGACGCAGGTCGGGGGACGGGCCGGGGCGGAGAGAAGAGATGCAGCGGCGGCGGAGGAACGCGGGGTTGGCGCTGGCTCGGGAGGGGGAACCGGCGGCGGGGCGAGGGGGTTGGAGAGGGAGGCCACGAGCGGAAGGGAGTGTCGGGGGGGAAGGGGAAGCGCCGGAGAGGAGGGGCGGAGGGCGAGCTCGGCGGAGCGGCGGCGCAGAGCGGAGGGGAGAGAGGATGGCGAGGGGAGAGAGAGGTGCAAGGGCAGGCGCAAGGGGAGGGGTTGGGGAAGAAGACAGAGGAGAGGTCTGCTGGGTGGGCTGTGGGACCTACTGGTGTGAGTGTGTGTGGTGGGGGGTTGAGAGAGAGAAGGAAGGGAGGGGAGAGAGAGAGGAGGGGTGAGGTGGCGCATGGTGATAGGATGAGTGGGTGAGGGTTGGTGAGGTGGCGCGACGGGGTTGGCCGGGGTGAGGTGGCCAAAAGGGGTGGGTAGACTAGGTTGGGTGGGTTTAGGAATATGGGGTAGACCGATTTAATTTCTAGGGTGGTCGTTCGGGTCGATTCGGCCCGTTCGACTGCCCCACTAAAAATACTCTGATATTTTATTTGTTTTAAACATGGCTTCTGCAAACCAATAGCAGACAAGACAAAATAATCCGGAGTCCCGGGTTTCGCGTTTGAATAAAGACGGGGCATTTAGAAAACTAATTAGGTTTTTCCGAAATAGTTTTTATGCAAGCAAATGCAAGACGATGACGATGCTCAAATGCAATGTGGCATGATGACATGAGCATGCGGTCATGATGATGCAATGCACAAAAACAACGCGATTTTCTAGTAGTGGTTTTTGCGGGATGCCACAGAGGAGCTCAAGATTGACAGGGTTCTGCAATCACTCCCTCCCAGCTACAAAAGTTTTGTAGTGACTCATAATCAGATTGGTTCCACTGATACGATCACTGAGCTCTTCGCAGTCAAGGCTGCGAGTGGACATCAAAAGGATAATCATGTGTTGATGGTCAACAAGCCCACCTTCAAGAAAGGTAAGGTGCAAAGAAGCCCTTCAAGAAGGGCGGCAAGCGCATCGCCCTCGCCGAGAAGAAGCTCAAGTCTGGTCCTAAGCCGACACCGAGTGCTTCTATTGCAAGGACAAGGGTCATGGAAGCAATCGTCCGAAGTACTTAGCGGACAAGAAGGCTGTCACCATCAAAGGTATATTTGATATACATGTTATTGATGTTTTCCTTACTAGCCCTCGTTGTAGTGCCTGGGTATTTGATACTGGTTCAGTTGCTAATATTTGTAACTCGAAACAGGAGCTACGAAATAGACGGCGGCTTGCGAGGGATGAGGTGACGATGCGTGTTGGCAACGGATCAAGAGTTGATGTGATGGCCGTCGGCACGCTCTCCTTAGTTTTACCTTCGGGATTAGTTTTAAACCTCAATAAATGTTATTATGTGCCTGCGTTGAGCATGAACATTATTTCTGGATCTTGTTTATTGCAAGACGGTTATTCATTTAAATCGGAGAATAATGGTTGTTCTATTTATATGAGTAACATCTTTTATGGTCATGCACCTATTGTGAATGGTTTATTTCTTCTAAATCTCGAAAGGGATGAAACACACATCCATAACATTGAGGCTAAGAGATGCAAAGTAGATAGTGATAATACTACTTATTTGTGGCAATCGCTGCTCAGGTCATATTGGTGTAAAGCACATGAAGAAACTCCATTCTGGTGGACTTTTGGAGTCTCTTGATTTTGAATCATTTGACACATGTGAACCATGCCTCATGGGAAAGATTATCAAAACCCCGTTCTCCGGTATGATGGAGCGAGCAACAGACTTGTTGGAAATCATACATACCGATGTATGCGGACCGATGAGTGTTTCGACGCGCGGTGGATATCGCTATTTTCTCACTTTTACTGATGACTTAAGTAGATATGGGTATATCTATTTAATGAAACATAAATATGAAACGTTTGAAAAGTTCAAAGAATTTCAGAATGAAGTGGAGAACCATCGTAACAGAAAGATTAAGTTTCTACGATCCGATCGTGGAGGTGAATATTTGAGTTATGATTTTCTCACGCATCTTAAAGCAAGCGGAATTGTTTCGCAACTCACGCCACCCGGAACACCACAGCGCAATGGTGTGTCTGAACGCCGGAATCGAACCTTATTAGATATGGTCTGATCAATGATGTCTCTTACTGATTTGCCGTTATCATTTTGGGGTTATGCATTAGAAACCGCTGCATTCACTTTAAATAGGGCTCCATATAAATCTGTTGAGACGACACCGTATGAACTGTGGTTTGGTGCTAAACCTAAGTTGTCGTTTCTTAAGTTTTGGGGATGCGAAGCTTACGTCAAGAAGTTGATGCCGGACAAGCTCGAACCCAAAGCGGAGAAATGCGTCTTCATAGGATACCCTAAGGAAACTATTGGGTATACCTTCTATCACAGAACCGAAGGCAATGTGTTTGTCGCAAAGAACGGTTCCTTTCTTGAGAAGGAGTTTCTCTCGAAAGAAGTGAGTGGGAGGAAAGTAGAGCTAGACGAGGTTGTTGAACCTTCTCTTGAATTGGAGAGTAGCGCAGCACCTGAAATTGTTCCAGTGTCGCCTGCACCAACAATAGAGGAAGCTAATGACAAGGATCATGAAGCTTCGGACGATGCTGCTACTGAACGTCGCAGGTCGACAAGGTCGCGTGCCCCTCCTGAGTGGTACGGCAACCCTGTCTTGACTGTCTTGCTAGTAGAAGACAGTGAACCTACGAGCTATGAGGAAGCGATGATGAGCCCAGACTCTGAGAAATGGCTAGAAGCCATGAAATCCGAATTGGGATCCATGAGCGAAAACCAAGTATGGACTTTGGTGGACCCTCCTAGCGACCGAAAGGCCGTTGAGTGCAAATGGATCTTCAAGAAGAAAACGGACGCGGATGGTAATGTTACCGTCTATAAAGCACGGCTTGTTGCGAAAGGTTTTCGACAAGTTCAAGGTGTTGACTACGATGAGACTTTCTCTCCCGTAGCGATGTTTAAGTCCATTCGGATTTTATTAGCAATTGCTGCGTTTCATGATTATGAACTATGGCAGATGGATGTCAACACTGCGTTCCTCAATGGCAACATTGATGAAGAGTTGTATATGATGCAACCCGAAGGTTTTGTCGATCCTAAGGATGCTGATAAAGTGTGCAAACTCCAGCGTTCCATTTATGGACTGAAGCAAGCATCTCGGAGTTGGAACCTTCCTTTTGATCAAGTGATCAAAAGCTTTGGATTTGTTCCAAATTGCTATGAAGCTTGTATCTATAAGAAAGTGAGTGGAAGCTCGGTGACATTTCTGGTACTATATGTGGATGACATATTGATTATTGGAAATGACATTAACATGCTTAACAATGTGAAGAGTTATTTGAACAAGTGTTTTTCAATGAAAGACCTAGGTTGAGCTGCTTATATATTGGGCATCAAAATTTCTAGAGATAGACAAAGACGCCTGATAGCTTTAAGCCAGAGTACATACCTAGACAAAGTTCTGAAAAGTTTCAGAATGGATAAGGCAAAGAAAGGTTCAGTGCCTATGTTGTCAGGTAAGATATTGAGCAAGGCTCAGTGTCCAGCTATGGTAAATGATAGGGAAGCTATGAGCAAAGTGCCTTATGCCTCGGCCATAGGTTCTATCATGTATGCCATGCTGTGTACTAGACCGGATGTGTCCAATGCTCTTAGTTTGACGAGCAGGTATCAAAGTGATCCAGGAGTGGAACACTGGACAGCCGTGAAGAACATCCTAAAGTACCTAAATAGGACTAAAGAAATGTTCTTAGTCTATGGGGGTGATGAACCGCTCGTCGTAAAAGGTTACGTCCACGCTAGTTTCGACACCGACAAGGATGATTCTAAATCTCAGACAGGATACTGTATATTTTGAATGGAGGAGATGTGAGCTGGAGAAGCTGCAAGCAAAGTGTGATCGCGGGATCTATAGTAGAAGCGGAATACATGGCTTCTGCAGAAGCGTCAAGTGAAGGAGTTTGGATCAGGAACTTCATCACTAAGCTTGGCGTGGTTCCAAGTGCATTGGACCCACTGGAGATATTGTGTGACAACACTGGCGCCATAGCACTCGCTAAGGAACCAAGATATCATCCAAAGACCAAGCATATCAACCGCAAGTTTCATATAATCCGAGATTATATAGCAGATGGAGATCTGAAGATCAGCAAAGTACATACAGATCTGAATGTCGCAGATCCATTGACTAAACCTCTTCCACGTGTAAAACATGATCAGCACCTCAGTGGCATGGGTGTGAGATTGTTGCCAAATGTAAACTAGATTATTGACTCTAGTGCAAGTGGGAGACTGTTGGAATTATGCCCTAGAGGCAATAATAAATATGTTATTATTATAATTCTTGTTCATGATAATGTTTATATTCCATGCTAGAATTGGATTAAGCGGAAACTTTAATACTTGTGTGGTTTGTGAACAACACCGTGTCCCTAGTACGCCTCTATGGACTAGCTCATTGATTAATGATGGTTAAGGTTTCCTAACCATGGACATGAGTTGTCGATTAATAATGAGATCATATCATTGGGAGAATGATATGATGGACAGACCCAAACTAAGCGAAGCAATTAGATCGCGTCATCGTGTTCGTCTTTGCGAAGCTTTTATTATGTCAAATATTGTATTCCTTAAACCATGAGATAATACAACTCCCTGGTATCGGAAGAAAGCTTTGAGGTCATCAAACATCATCCTATGAGAGGGTGATCATAAAGGTGTCTCTCAGGTGATCGGAAAGTATCTGTTGGGTTGTATGTATCGAGATGGAATTTGTCCCTCCCAAGTCGGAGAGATATACTGGCCCACTCGTAATCGATATCAACACCGCTTGCAAGCATGTGTTTAAGGAGTTAATCACAAAGTGATATCGGATTACGAACGAGTAAAGTACTTGCCGTGAACGAGATTGAACTAGGTATGACGGCAAGACGATC
This sequence comes from Avena longiglumis, assembly GCA_030063025.1. NCBI lineage: Eukaryota > Viridiplantae > Streptophyta > Magnoliopsida > Poales > Poaceae > Avena > Avena longiglumis. The sequence goes on from CP125975.1 coordinate 526,172,845, forward strand.
AAATCCCGCAAGTAAAATATCGCGAGACGAAGGGAATATATATATGGGATTGAATGAATACTGCATCGTGGTTCATCCGATATGATCATCGATGAATGTGTGAGTCAATATGGGTTTCCGCACTTCCGTTGATTATTGATAGAAGATCATGTCTCGCATATTCTCGAACTCAGGGTCACACACTTAACGTGTCTCGACGCTAGGATAGATTGGATAATTGGTTTATGAGTTTTTGTTCGGAGTATCGGATGGGATCCGGGACATCACGAGAGGTTCCGGAATGGTCCGGAGAATAAGATTCATATAAGACAGTGCAGTTTTTGGAGTTCGGAATTGTTCCGGGTTAATCGGTATTGTACCGGAAGCTTCTAGAACCTTACGGAAGGGGACCAACGTGGCCCCACCTTCCGGGAGGGGGCATGGGCCTATGAGGGAGTGCCCTGGACGCATTGGGCCAGGGGAACAAGGCCCCATAGGTCCCAGCCGGCCAAAGAGGGTTTAAACCCTAGATAGAGCTTCTAGAAGGGGGGTTTCCTTGCCCCCCACTCCTCCTCCTTTGGGGCCGCCGGTTTGGACTTTGGGGAGGGGCTAGGGCAGCTGCCCACCCCTCTATATAAAGAGGGCTGGAGGCGCACCACCCCCCCACACCTTCCCCTCCAAAAGCTAGCCGCCCTGCTGCCCTCCTCTCTCTCTCCCTCCCGACTGCGTGTAGGCGAAGCCCTGCTGCAGAAACTCTCCACCATATACACCACGCCGTCGTGTTGTAGATCCAATCCGTCTCTCCACCATACTTGTTGGTCCGAGGAAGGAGGAGAAGTCGAGGTGCTGCACGTGTGCATCTCACGGAGGCACCGCCACTTGTGGTGCTAGATCGGATCGGATCGCGAGGAGGAGAAGCGAGTACGACTACATCACCCACGTTCCGACGAACGTTCCACTGTGTAAATCTTCAAGGGTATGAAGATCTAATCCAATCTCTCTCGTTGTTTGCATCTCCTAGATTAGATCTTGGCTTTCCCTCTGTTCGCATCCGTAGAAAATTTTGATTTACTATGCCGCGAAAACCTTCAATCTCATGGTCGAAGGAATTAGGTTACTATGTATCAGAAAGCTTATAGCAAATGAACTATATTAAATGACTTGATCTTTATGCTACGCTTAACTGTAGGAGTATGTCCATCACATCATTCTCCTAATGATATGACCCTGTTGTTAATAACATCTCTATGTTCATGATCAGAACCATGATCATATATTAACCAACAAGATAGTTTAACAAGAGGCTTTACTAGGGACTCTTTTATGTTTACAAATCACACAAGTATTAATGTTTCCTTTTAATACAATTATAGCATGGTATGTAAACATTTATCATAAGTATGAAGATATGATAATAACCTACTTTATTATTGCCTCTTAGGCATATCTCCAACAGTTGTCGCCCTGCGGCTATCATCAGTGGCCAGGTCTTCTCTTGCCGCTGCGTCTGGCCGGCTACCGTCTATGGCGGTGGAGGTTGTTCCCTCCCACGGGGCTGCGGTACTGCCGCTCCTTGCCTACAGTTCATTCCTTTTGGTCCATTCGGCCTCGTAATGTTTGCTACGAGGAGACGGCCATGGTGTCCTGAAGACCGTGGTGGTGCATGTTGGTGGGTGGCAAGCTTGGGGGAAGTGCTTAGGTCTGTCTGGGTCGTGAGTTTTGGGGTCGGGAGAAATCCCTGTCGGTGTTGCCGACGCCGACGCGATGATGCATGCGTGTAGGGTTTCGTAGCATGGAAAACAAAAAATTTCTATCGCATACAAAAAAACAAGCCAAGATCTATCTACTAGATTGTAGCAACGAGTCGATGGAATAACTTACCCTCGAAGATTCCAAAGTGTTTAACGAGAGCGGATTCTCGTGGGTGATGTAGTCGTACTCTTCCCGATCTCAAGATCGTGTAGACGATCCTTCCGGTGCTGCGTTCCGGCAGCGCTTCCGCAGTCGGTCACACGTTCGGTACTCGACGAAGACCTTCCTCTCCCTTGTTCCAGCAGGCAGCGGAGGTTGTAGCACTCTCCTCGCGATTCCGGCAGCACAACGGCGTGGTACCGGAAGTAGAGGAGAGATCTCGCAGGGCTTCGCCTTAAGCCGGAGCGAGTATGGTGGAGTATGAGAGAGCTATTAGTGGTCTAGGGTTTAGACACACCAATTAGAAGGCTCTAATCCGAAGGCTAGGGCAATTAGAAGCTCTAAACCAAAGCAGCTCTAAACCGGAGTCTAGGGCTAGGATTTAGATTAGAGGATAGGAACTTGTGTGTCTAGAGGAGGAGGCCCTGCCCCTCCTTTTATAGGTGGAGGGGCCGGCGCCAGGGAGGGAGGGAGTCCCCAACTCGGCCTAGGTGGGCCGCCGGCTTGGAGAGGAGGGACTCCTCCCCCAAGTCGGTTTCAACCTCCTCTTGCTTGTTTCCCTCAGTTTCCTATTTTAGCCGTTTGACTTTCAAACTGGCCATTTGACTTTTCAGTTTTAGGATTCAATTTAATCCTTTATTTGGAACAGCAAGAACACTTAGTACATGATGCAATCATTCCAATATGTAATGACACATTCATGTACCCCTTCCCACCGAGTCTTGGGACATTAGGAACCTTCTAGAACATTCCCGATGAAAACACGGAATCATTCCCGAACTCCAAAGCAGGACTTTCCTTATATGAATCTTATTCTCCGGACCATTACGGATCACCTCGTGATATCCGGATCCCATCCGAGACTCGAACAACATTGGTCTCTTTCTCATAATACCATAACTACTCAAAACAACGTCGAATCCTTAAGTGTGTCTCCCTACGGTTCGTGAATTATGCGGACATGATCGAGACACTTCTCCGAACAATAACCAATAGAGGAATCTGGAAATTCATATGGCTCCCACATATTTCTACGATTACTTTGCGATCGAATGAACCACTTACATACGATACCAATTTCCCTTTGTCTCACGATAGTTTACTTATCCGAGGTTATGATCGTTGGTATCTCTGCATACCTAGTTCAACCTCGTTACCGATAAGTACTCTTTTCTCGTTCCCGTGATATGTGATCCCTTGTGACCTAGTCACATGCTTGCAAGCTAATTGGATGACATTCCACCGAGAGGGCCCAGAGTATATCTATCCGTCATATGGATGGACAAATCCCACTCTTGATCCATGTGTTTCAACCAATACTTTCCGAACACTCAATGCCACCTTCATAGCCACCCAGTTACGGTGTGGTGTTTGATGTCATCAAAGCATCCATCCGGTAAAGGTGATATGCATGATCTCATGGTCGAAGGAATTAGGTTACTATGTATCAGAAAGCATATAGCAATTGAACTATTGAAATGAGTTGATCTTTATGCTACGCTTATCTATAGGAGTATGTCCACCATATCATTCTCCTAATGATATGATCTTGTTGTTGATAACATCTCAATGTTCATGATAGGGAAACCACAATCATTTAATCAACCAACAAGCTAGTGAATTATAGAGGCTATACTAGGGACTTCAAATTAAGTTTACAAATCACACAAGTATTAATGTTTCCTTGTTAATACTATTATATAATGAATGTAAACATTTATCATAAACACAAAGATATAATAATAACTACATTTATTATTGCCTCTAGGGCATATCTCCAACAGTCTCCCACTTGCACTAGAGTCATCTAATCTAGATTACATGGTAATATACCGAACACCCATGGCAGTTTGGTGTTGGTCATGTTTTGCCCTCGGGAGAGGTTTGGTCAACAGATCCGCCACATTCAGATCTGTGTGTACTTTGCAAATCTTTATATCCCCATCCTGGATATGTTTTCGAATAGCGTGAAAACGCAGTTTGATGTGCTTCAGCTTCTTGTGTGACCTTGGTTCTTGCGCATTGACTATGGTGCCCATGTTATCACAGTAGATAGACATTGGGTCCAGCGCACTCGGAACCACACCCAGCTCTGTAATGAACTCTTTCATCCATATCGCTTCTTGTGAAGCCTCCGAAGCAGCCATGTATTCCGATTCAGTTGAAGATCTCGCCACAACGCTTTGCTTTGCACTCCTCCAGCTAATTGCTGCACCATTCAAAATAAATACGTATCCAGATTGTGATTTAGAATCATCCAGATCGGTGTTGCAACTAGCATCGGTGTAACCATTAACAACGAGCTGTTCATCACCTCCATAAGAAAGAACCATATCCTTAGTTCTTCTCAAGTACTTAAGGATGTTTTTGATCACGTCCAATGATCCACTCTGGATCACTTTGATATCTGCTAGTTAAACTAACAGCATATGCAATGTCGGGTCTAGTACATAGCATGGCATACATTAGAGATCCTATGGCTGAGGCATAGGGAGTCTTACTCATCCTTTCTCTATCTTCTGCCGATGTCGGACTTTGAGTTTTACTCAAGGTCGTATTGGGAAACATGGGCAAGAACCCTTTCTTGCTTTCTTCCATTCCAAACCTCTTTAGAACTTTGTCCAAATATGTACTCTGTGACAATGATATTTGGCGTTTCGATATATCTCTATAAATCTTTATGCCTAATATGTAAGCTGCTTCGCAAAGATCCTCCATTGAAAAACTATTATTCAAATATTCCTTGACACTATTAAGAAGGTCTACATCATTCCCAATCAGCAATATGTCATCCACATATAGTATTAAGAATGCTACAGAGCTCCCACTCACTTTCTTGTAAATACAAGCTTCTCCATAAGTTTGTATAAAACCAAAACTTTTGATCACCTTATCAAAACGTTGATTCCAACTTCGGGATGCTTGCTTCAATCCATAGATGGACCGTTGAAGTTTGCATACCTTGTTAGCATCTTTAGGATCGACAAAACCTTTGGGTTGCATCATATACAACTCTTCATCAATATCTCCATTGAGGAATGCTGTTTTGACATCCATCTGCCATATCTCATAATCATAATATGCAGCGATTGCTAACATAATCCTCACAGACTTTAGCTTCGCTACCGATGAGAAAGTCGCATCGTAGTCAACTCCTTGAATTTGTCGAAACCCTTTTGCGACAAGTCGAGCTTTATAGACAGTAACATTACCATCATCATCTGTTTTCTTCTTGAAAATCCATTTGTTCTCGACATTTTTCGCCATCCCGGTAAGTCCACCAAAGTCCATACTTGGTTTTCGTACATGGATCCAATCTCGATTTCATGGCTTCTTGCCATTTATTGGAATCTGGGCTCGTCATCGCTTCCTCATCCGTCTCAGGGTCATCGGTGTTGTCCACCAACATGACCCTCACAACGGGATCATACCAATCTGGAGTGGTACGAGTTCTCGTTGACCTCCGAGGCTCGTAGCAACTTCAACCAGTTTCATGATCACCATCATTAGCTTCCTCTCTTATTGGTGCAGCACCAGAACTTCTTCCGTCTGCGCTACTCGCAATTTCGAGAGAAGGTTCGACAACCTCGTCGAGTTCTACTTTCCTTCCAGTCACTTCTTTCGAGAGAAATTCCTTCTCTAGAAAGGATCCATTCTTGGCAACGAAGATTTTGCCTTCGGATCTATGATAGAAGGTATACCCAATAGTTTCTTTTGGATATCCTATGAAGACGCATTTTTCCGCTTTGGGTTCAAGCTTGTCCGGCTGTAACTTCTTTACATAGGCTTCGCATCTCCAAACTTTAAGGAACGAAAATATAGGTTTCTTCCCAAACCATAATTCATATGGTGTCGTTTCAACGGATTTAGACGGTGCCCTATTTAAAGTGAATGCGGCTGTTTCTAATGCATAACCCCAAAATGATTGCGGTAAATCTGTAAGTGACATCATAGAACGAACCATATCTAAGAGAGTTCGATTACGACGTTCGGACACACCATTACGCTGTGTCGTTCCCGGTGGTGTCAACTGTGAAAGTATTCCGCATTTCTTCAAATGCTCGCCAAACTCGTAACTTAGATATTCACCTCCACGATCAGAACGTAGAAATTTAATCTTCTTGTTACGTTGATTCTCTACCTCACTTTGAAACTCCTTAAACTTCTCGAAAGTTTCGGACTTATGTTTCATGAAATAGATATACCCATATCTACTCAAGTCATCCGTGAAGGTAAGAACATAACGATAACCACCGCGCGATGCTACACTCATTGGACCACACACATCGGTATGTATGATTTCCAATAAGTCCGTAGCTCGCTCCATCATACCAGAAAATGGAGTCTTAGTCATTTTGCCCATCAGACATGCTTCGCATCTTTCAAGTGATTCAAAATCAAGTGATTCAAGAAGTCCATCAGAATGGAGTTTCTTCATACGCTTCACTCCAATGTGACCAAGACGACGGTGCCACATATAGGTCGAATTATCGCTTGATTTCAAACGTTTAGCCTCAATGTTGTTGATATGTGTATTTCCACTATAGATTCAATAAGAATAGACCATCTATCAAAGGTGCATGTGCATAAAACATATTACTCATATAAATCGAACAACCATTATTCTCGACTTAAACAAGTAACCGTCTCGCAATAAACAAGATCCCGATATAATGTTCATGCTCAACACAGCACTAAATAACAATTATTTAAGTATAAAACTAATCCGATGGTAGATGAAGGGGTAGCGTCGACCGCGATCACATCAACCTTTGATCCGTTTCCACGCGCATCGTCACCTCGTTCTTCGCTAGCTTCCGTTTATTACGCAACACTGCTTTCGAGTTACAAATATGAGCAACCGAACCAGTATCAAATACCCAGGCACTACTACGAGTACTAGTGAGATACACATCAATAACATGTATATCAGATATACCTTTGTTCTTGATGTTGCCGTTCTTCAGATCCGCCAAGTACTTTGGGCAATTCCGCTTCCAGTGACCTTCTCCCTTGCAGTAAAACCACTCAGTATCAGGTTTGGGTCCAGCCTTGGTCTTCTTCGCCGGCGTGGCAACTTTCTTACCACCCTTCTTGAAGTGTCCCTTCTGCTTAGACTTGCCTTTCTTGAATTTGGTGGTCTTATTTGTAGGGGTTCGTAGCATGGAAAACAAAAAATTTCTATCGCATACAAACAAACAAGCCAAGATCTATCTACTAGATTGTAGCAACGAGTCGATGGAATAACTTACCCTCGAAGATTCCAAAGTGTTTAACGAGAGCGGATTCTCGTGGGTGATGTAGTCGTACTCTTTCCGATCTCAAGATCGTGTAGACGATCCTTCCAAGGTTTTGGCGGTAGCTTCATGATCGGTCACACGTTCGGTACTCGACGAAGACCTTCCTCTCCCTTGTTCCAGCAGGCAGCAGAGTTTGTAGCACGCTTGTCACATCCCAAGATTTTCCAAATCTTGAAATGTGAACATAAATGAATAAAATAAAACTATGTTCAATTTTCAGAGCCAGAAGAAACTTTTTAAATTCAATTAGAACTTCAACCCATTTGAATTAAATAAAACCTAAAGGTATTTAAGATGATAAACTTTTATTAAAGGAAAATAAAAATAATTAAAATATTAATTTGAAACTCTTAAATGAAAAGATTTGTTTTCAAAAGAAATAGAAGTTCTGCAAATAAGGATTATTTAATAAAGCCAAATTAAACTTTGACCAAGCCTTGGAAAATTAAAACATTTAGTTTTTGAATAAAAATAAACAAAGGTTTATTTAAAATAAAATAATAAGGAATAAAAATCAAAAATTTATTCAAATAAAAGGTTGTATCATTTTAATTAAAACAATCAAAACTTGTTAAATTATTTTAAAAATAGGTTTTCCAAGTATTTTCTAATAAAACCTACTAAAGTGTTTTGACTTTAATTTAGGTTCAAAATAAATATCTCAATTAAACTAAATCCTATTTGAATTAATAAAGAAAGTCCATATTATTTAAATCATTAATGGACCCTAAAACAAAAGGATATTTTGTTTTAAACAAGTTTCCCAAATATCCTTTATTCCAAATAAAACCTACTGATTTGTTCTGAAAATATTTGGATTTAAAAATGGTGATTTTATCAAATAAATCAAACCCTATTTAAATAAATAACTAAAGGAACATTTTATTTAATTAATGAATGAATCCTAAAATGAATTAAATATTATTTTTTTTAGAATTTTGGTAATTGTTACTGAACAGAATCAAGTTCAAAAGTTGTGAAGTGTGAGGTTGGTTTGTATTTAATTGGTTGTTTGAATCATGTGTTTGAATAATCAAATCAGAAAATAAAATAGAAAAAGAAAAAAGCATTCAGTATATAAAAAAAAAGAAACAAAAGGCCAAATGTGCCCAGCTCCAGCCCATCTAGCCCACCTCCTCTCCGAACTGCTTTCTTTCCCACTCGAACCGCACCCTTCCAAAGAACCGGCTAAGTGGACCCCTTGAAACGTTTTTCCCAATCGGCTGGACCCCCTTTACCATCGTTCTCCTTCTTCCTGTGAGCCCTTCTCCTCACCTCAGCTGCTTTCTTCCGTTGATAGATCAATCAATCTGCGTTATTCCGTGCATTAAACCTCGCGACCACGCCCTTTTAATCGCCTCTCTCCTCCGCTTTCCCCAGATCGCCTTTTCCTACGCCTCCAGTGCCGCCATTCCTCTTTATACACTGCTACTCCGGCCAGTCGCAGCAATTCCGGCCAACTCCGACCACCCCTCTGCCTCTACTTCACGCGAGTGGACTCCTCTCGACCTCACGCACCTCCTAGTACTCCCAGTTCGCCCGCGGGTGCACCATAACCCCGACTATGACAAACTCCCGGCGCCGCCACGTCTGCCTTCTTCTCCGGCGACGTCTCCCAGGTGAACCAGACCGCCCCGCGCCTTCTCGTTCACGCACACACCTTCGCCGTGTCCTTGCGCTCCTGACTATGTGTTTTGTTTACCTCCTGGTGATCTGCTGCATCGTCCTCGACAGCAACCCGAGAGCTCCGTCGCCCTAAGCAACTCCGGCGAGCAATTCTGCCAAGACCAGTGCGCCCCTTGCCATCTCTAGAGCACCTTGAGCTTCGCCGTGTTCTCCTGAGCCTGGTGAGCATTTTCCCTTTATCCCTAACCTCCTGTAGCATCGGCACCGTCGTCGACTGACAGCTCCGCCGCTAGCCACCGCAGCGCCGCCCACTTTAGGTCGATCCTGCCGCAACCGTTCGATCTAGATCGGGCGGGCACGATAGAATCTTTTAAACGCCGAAGGGGTACGCCTCCAGAGCCGCACGATTAGACTTAATCCAACGCACCGGAGCGTGATCCGCAGCGAACCGGTACCGTCCAATAGAGCCTCGACGCGTGTCACCTGTCTGTTTAAAAACAGAAATTGAAATCAGAATTTGATGCCATTTTCAAATCCTTATAACTTTTGATCCACACGTCCAAATTTGACAAATTTTATATCAATGAAATCAGGAGATCAAACCCTAAACAACCATGGCCTTAGTTTTGAAAATAGTATCTGTTAGCTTGTTTGAAATTACAGAAACTTTTGTGTACTTGTTTAGAGTATAAAAATTGTTTAAAATTGATTTTAGGATTAAATATTTTGCAAAGTGGATTTGTGTGATCCTAATGACCCTAGGAACCAACCCATAGTATTAAAAATGATGTTTGTGAAATTTAAGTTGAATTAATTAACTAACTCATTTTCTAGCCAAATAAAACTCATTAAATTATTTTATGGAAAAGTTGTTGCAAGGAAAACCTTGGGAAAATGTTATGGACCAAACTTACTGACCCAAAACACCAAGCCTTGCCAAGAGCAACTCACTTGGTGAAAAACATAAAATTTTACTTTAAAAAGAATAATTTTTATCACATAAAATGTTGAATGGACTTTAAAATAGACTTTGGGCAAAACCCTCCAACTAATGACTTTGCCATTTTGGTAAATGACCAATGTGGACCTTACAAAGTTTATAAACCTAATAGAGACCAACCTTGCAATAGAACCCTCTTTTTACAAGACTTAGGAACCATTGCTTTGTGTATGTGAATTATTGTTTGAATATTGGAATGATACTTGATACTATGCTTGTTTGATTGTAGTGAAATTAGCAAAGTGTGAGACTAGCAAGATCAAGGAGTGACTATCATTCCCTAACAAAAAGGCAAGTTACACTATCATACAAAAGACCTACTATTTTCATTATACTTAGTGGATTATGAAAACATGCATGAAAAGATTTCTTTATACTTGTGCTATGCTAATCCTAATAGGATTCCCTATATACTCCTTAGTGAAAATATTGAAGTTGTACATGCTTAGCCATGCTATGTTTTGAAAAAGAGATACATGTTAAGATTTTACAAAGGTTGAGAAAAGGACTTGTGTTTTTTTTTATATAATAAAACAAGGACTCAATGAACCACCTAGGTGGTGGACACTTTATGTTTTGGAGAAGGTGGCAACAAAAGGGAACCATGTCTATGGCAATCACTTTGTGTTGTGCTCCAACTGAAAACCACCTCGGAAACTTAGAGATTGAACATGTTTCTCGAATTGTGGCTTTCGTGTACAACCACATGCTATTATGGCTCTGGCTTAGTCAACTACATTAGGAAGACCCATACATTGTCTTTAGTTACCGGACATGGGGATCTGGAATGCTTCATGGGGGCTGAAGACAAGCTAGCAATGATGTATGGGAGGACCTCTTGGAAAGACTTCGTCACATTCTCAGTCTGCCAGTACACGGTGAGCACTAATCTAGTAGGCCACTGGTGGCAATAAGATGGGATTGTGTCATGTGGGTAAAGTGTACTCCTTCTGCAGAAGTTAATAAAATCTAAGTACTTAGCCGTGTCCCCGGTTATGGACAATACTGAGCAACTAAAGTTTGAACTATGGGAGATCTCGACATTCTAATTTCTAATATAAAAACTTGATGCACTTGGGGGTACCAAGGAATTCAAAGAGATTTTGTTAAATCTTGTTGCACCTGGGGTTACCAAGGTGCACAAGAGCATGATGTACTTGGGGTTACCAAGGAACTCATGAGTTTTGAGAAAACTTGTAGCACTTGGGGTTACCAAGGTGCTCAAGGATTTTGACAAGTACTTGAACACTTGAGTGTCTACCAAGGAGTTCAAGGATCTTGGAAATGAGATTTGACAAAAGACCAAAACCATTTTGAAAAGATAGGATAAAATATTGCTTTATGCCAATGAACCCTAAACTCTACTTAGCCAAATTTGCATGTAATGATAGGATCCACTTATTATACATAAAAGTGAAACTTGCCAATACAATTCAAATGTATTGACTCTTGTGGCTGTAACTTGTAATGTTGCAGGTTTGATTGTTTTAAATGAAGATTGTTTGATTGACTAGGATTACAAAGTCTACAACTAACATCTGCCTGTGGCACTATGAAGATGAAGGACCCATGACTATATATATTCCGCTGCAATGTAATGTAATAGCCAAATGAGCTATATATGATGTAATAAAACTATGTTATTCCTGGTTATAATATGACCCTTGTATCTTGATATTACATCTTAACTGTGGATGCTAGCTATTGATCCAGGGACTAGCATTGTAAAACACAGGAGGACTCTACCTTATTAGGTTGGGAAATCTAACAGATGGTATCAGAGCATTGTGTTGCCTGTAGGATTTGTACACCCTAGGATTGGACAAAAACCCTTAGAAGAATAGGAGTGTATCTGTATCAAAAACTTATTTACAAAAACACTTGTAAACTCTTTCCTCAACCATTTTGGTTTCAACTCTACTTCTCTTCTATTTAAACTTGATGGAAAAGCCTAACCATGACCAAAGACCACACCATGTGCAAAAGACTTCTTCAACTTCTTCAATTCTAATGACTTCAACATCTTCAGCATATTCCCCAAGGACTTCCAACTTGAAAACTACTAAGGACTACAAGTAAGACAAGGAAATCTTACTCAAGATTTAGAGACTGAGGGAATGCTAAATAAGAAAGAACCATCAACAACTTTGAAGGATTGTGACCAAAAGTTTTTCCAAAGGAAACCATGATCTCATGCAAGAAGGATGGAAGAATCATAAGTGAACCATATAGATGGACCACCAAAATTTTGATAAGACAAAACACACCCAACTTATGTGGTGTAACAAAAATATTTTGTTGCCTAAAGTATGTGCATGAACCTTGTTTGAGTGAAAAGTGTGATTGCATGCACATTGCTTGTGTGAATTGTGATGTGTGGGATTAGAAATATTCCCTTAGAAATATCTTGCCTATTCTAATCTTCCTTCAACCCAAACAGATGACTACCCCAAAGGACTCCAAGGTTGATGACATCAACACCAACCAAGCTGACAGCCTGGGAGAGCTCATAGCAACCCAACATCAGTTGAACCAATTGACAGCTCAGTTCCTAGCCAACAATAGTAATGAAGATCCAGCACTGCAAAAGTTTTTGGAGGAACAATCTCAACTAATGCTTAAGGTGACTAATCAAATGATTAGCATGGAAGAAAATTATCCTAGAAGAGAATATGATAGCAAGGATGACAAGAATGTTGTTCTAGATGGAGCCCCAGCTTGCATTATTTGTGGAGACAAGGATCATACTTCCAAGGAGCATGAAGGACAATGCCCCAATTGTGATGAAGACCATCCTGTTGGAGAATGCCCTACCTCTCAAGCTACTTGCTACCTTTGTGAGGGAAGTGATCATACTCCTGGCCTATGTCCCATCTATGCCATGGTAGAACAAAGAAAACAAGAAGGATCCAAGTCTACCAAAGGAAAAGGACCACTTATACCTCCAAGCAAGACAACTCAATTCAAAGGATCTAGGAAAATCAAGAAGCCCAAGCAAGACATGAGCCTTGTACAATGTCGTAAATGTAAGGAAATGGGACACTACTCCAGTGGATGCCCAGAGAACATAAAGAATAAAGGAATTTACCAAGTGTGGTGTAACAACTGTAACGAACCAGGTCACTTTGTAGCAACTTGCCCTCAAGAGCCACGTAAAGAACTCAATGACATTCATTGCTTCAATCAAGAAGAATCCAGGACACTATGCAAGCAACTGTCCAGAAAGGATGAAGAACAAGTTGAACAAGCCTATGGAGAAGCTCAACCTTGGTCCATGAGTCAAGCATAGGAATAAAGCAAAGGTTTAACGTAGAGAAATTCCAGGACCCAAGAAGGCCAATATGTAATTTTTGTTTGAAAATTTTTAAGGGTGGTAGTACCCTAGTTGCTTTGAACTTGCTTGTAACCCTAACCTTCCCAAATCTCGGGACGAGATTTATTTTAAGGGTGGTAGCCTGTCACATCCCAAGATTTTCCAAATCTTGAAATGTGAACATAAATGAATAAACTAAAACTATGTTCAATTTTCAGAGCCAGAAGAAACTTTTTAAATTCAATTAGAACTTCAACCCATTTGAATTAAATAAAACCTAAAGGTATTTAAGATGATAAACTTTTATTAAAGGAAAATAAAAATAATTAAAATATTAATTTGAAACTCTTAAATGAAAAGATTTGTTTTCAAAAGAAATAGAAGTTCTGCAAATAAGGATTATTTAATAAAGCCAAATTAAACTTTGACCAAGCCTTGGAAAATTAAAACATTTAGTTTTTGAATAAAAATAAACAAAGGTTTATTTAAAATAAAATAATAAGGAATAAAAATCAAAAATTTATTCAAATAAAAGGTTGTATCATTTTAATTAAAACAATCAAAACTTGTTAAATTATTTTAAAAATAGGTTTTCCAAGTATTTTCTAATAAAACCTACTAAAGTGTTTTGACTTTAATTTAGGTTCAAAATAAATATCTCAATTAAACTAAATCCTATTTGAATTAATAAAGAAAGTCCATATTATTTAAATCATTAATGGACCCTAAAATAAAAGGATATTTTGTTTTAAACAAGTTTCCCAAATATCCTTTATTTCCAAATAAAACCTACTGAATTGTTCTGAAAATATTTGGATTTAAAAATGGTGATTTTATCAAATAAATCAAACCCTATTTAAATAAATAACTAAAGGAACATTTTATTTAATTAATGAATGAATCCTAAAATGAATTAAATATTATTTTTATTTTAGAATTTTGGTATTAGTTACTGAACAGAATCAAGTTCAAAAGTTGTGAAGTGTGATGTTGGTTTGAATTTAATTGGTTGTTTGAATCATGTGTTGAATAATCAAATCAGAAAATAAATTAGAAAAAGAAAAAGCATTCAGTATAAAAAAATGAAACAAAGCAGCCAGTCGACAGGCCCAGCTCCAGCCCATCTAGCCCACCTCCTCTCCCGAACCGTTTTCTTTCCCACTCAGAACCGCACCCTCCCAGCAACCGACAAGTGGACCCCTTTGAACGTTTTTCCCATCGGCCATGGACCCCTTTACCACTGTTCTCCTTCTTCCCCGCGCGAGCCCTTCTCCCCTCACCTCGCTGCCGTTTCTTCCCGTTGATAGATCAATCAATCTGCGTTATTCCGTGCATTAAACCTCGCCGCGACCACGCCCTTTTAATCGCCTCACTCTCTCCTCCGTTTTCCCCCAGACACTGCCTCCCTTCTGCCTCCAGGCCGCCCCAATTCCTCTTTATACCGCTGCTACTCCGACGAGCTGTCGCAGCAATTCCGGCCAACTCCGACCACCCCTCTGCCTCTACTTCACGCGAGTGGACTCCTCTCGACCTCACGCACCTCCTAGTACTCCCAGTTCGCTGGTGCACGTAACCCGACTTCGACAAACTCCGGCGCCGCCACGTCGCCTTCTTCTCCCGACGTCTCCCGGTGTGAACGGCATCACGCGCGCCTTCTCGTTCACGCACACACCTTCGCCGTGTCCTTGCGCTCCTGACTATGTGTTTTGTTTACCTCCTGGTGATCTGCTGCATCGTCCTCGACAGCAACCCGAGAGCTCCGTCGCCCTAAGCAACTCCGGCGAGCAATTCTGCCAAGACCAGTGCGCCCCTTGCCATCTCTAGAGCACCTTGAGCTTCACCGTGTTCTCCTGAGACTGGTGAGCATTTTCCCTTTATCCCTAACCTCCTGTAGCATCAGCACCGTCGTCGACTGCCAGCTTCACCGCCGCTAGCCACCGCAGCGCCGCCCACTTTAGGTCGATCCTGCCGCAACCGTTCGATCTAGATCGGGCGGGCACGATAGAATCTTTTAAACGCCGAAGGGGTACGCCTCCAGAGCCGCACGATTAGACTTAATCCAACGCACCGGAGCGTGATCCGCAGCGAACCGGTACCGTCCAATAGAGCCTCGACGCGTGTCACCTGTCTGTTTAAAAACAGAAATTGAAATCAGAATTTGATGCCATTTTCAAATCCTTATAACTTTTGATCCACACGTCCAAATTTGACAAATTTTATATCAATGAAATCAGGAGATCAAACCCTAAACAACCATGGCCTTAGTTTTGAAAATAGTATCTGTTAGCTTGTTTGAAATTACAGAAACTTTTGTGTACTTGTTTAGAGTATAAAAATTGTTTAAAATTGATTTTAGGATTAAATATTTTGCAAAGTGGATTTGTGTGATTCCTACTGACCCTAGGAACCAACCCATAGTATTAAAAATGATGTTTGTGAAATTTAAGTTGAATTAATTAACTAAGTCATTTTCTAGCCAAATAAAACTCATTAAATTATTTTATGGAAAAGTTGTTGCAAGGAAAACCTTGGGAAAATGTTATGGGCCAAACTTACTGACCCAAAACACCAAGCCTTGCCAAGAGCAACTCACTTGGTGAAAAACATAAAATTTTACTTTAAAAAGAATAATTTTTATCACATAAAATGTTGAATGGACTTTAAAATAGACTTTGGGCAAAACCCTCTAACTAATGACTTTGCCATTTTGGTAAATGACCAATGTGGACCTTACAAAGTTTATAAACCTAATAGAGACCAACCTTGCAATAGAACCCTCTTTTTACAAGACTTAGGAACCATTGCTTTGTGTATGTGAATTATTGTTTGAATATTGGAATGCTACTTGATACTATGCTTGTTTGATTGTAGTGAAATTAGCAAAGTGTGAGACTAGCAAGATCAAGGAGTGACTATCATTCCCTAACAAAAAGGCAAGTTACACTATCATACAAAAGACCTACTATTTTCATTATACTTAGTGGATTATGAAAACATGCATGAAAAGATTTCTTTATACTTGTGCTATGCTAATCCTAATAGGATTCCCTATATACTCCTTAGTGAAAATATTGAAGTTGTACATGCTTAGCCATGCTATGTTTTGAAAAAGAGATACATGTTAAGATTTTACAAAGGTTGAGAAAAGGACTTGTGTTTTTTTTATATAATAAAACAAGGACTCAATGAACCACCTAGGTGGTGGACACTTTATGTTTTGGAGAAGGTGGCAACAAAAGGGAACCATGTCTATGGCAATCACTTTGTGTTGTGCTCCAACTGAAAACCACCTAGGAAACTTAGAGATTGAACATGTTTCTCCAATTGTGGCTTTCGTGTACAACCACATGCTATTATGGCTCTGGCTTAGTCAACTACATTAGGAAGACCCATACATTGTCTTTAGTTACCGGACATGGGGATCTGGAATGCTTCATGGGGGCTGAAGACAAGCTAGCTATGATGTATGGGAGGACCTCTTGGAAAGACTTCGTCACATTCTCAGTCTGCCAGTACTCCATCTTGGTGAGCACTAATCCAGTAGGCCACTGGTGGCAATAAGATGGGATTGTGTCATGTGGGTAAAGTGTACTCCTTCTGCAGAAGTTAATAAAATCTAAGTGCTTAGCCGCGTCCCCGGTTATGGACAATACTGAGCAACTAAAGTTTGAACTATGGGAGATCTCGACATTCTAATTTCTAATATAAAAACTTGATGCACTTGGGGGTACCAAGGAATTCAAAGAGATTTTGTTAAAGCTTGTTGCACCTGGGGTTACCAAGGTGCACAAGAGCATGATGTACTTGGGGTTACCAAGGAACTCATGAGTTTTTAGAAAACTTGTAGCACTTGGGGTTACCAAGGTGCTCAAGGATTTTGACAAGTACTTGAACACTTGAGTGTCTACCAAGGAGTTCAAGGATCTTGGAAATGAGATTTGACAAAAGACCAAAACCATTTTGAAAAGATAGGATAAAATATTTCTTTATGCCAATGAACCCTAAACTCTACTTAGCCAAATTTGCATGTAATGATAGGATCCACTTATTATACATAAAAGTGAAACTTGCCAATACAATTCAAATGTATTGACCCTTGTGGCTGTAACTTGTAATGTTGCAGGTTTGATTGTTTTAAATGAAGATTGTTTGATTGACTAGGATTACAAAGTCTACAACTAACATCTGCTTGTGGCACTATGAAGATGAAGGACCCATGACTATATATATTCCGCTGCAATGTAATGTAATAGCCAAATGAGCTATATATGATGTAATAAAACTATGTTATTCCTGGTTATAATATGACCCTTGTATCTTGATATTACATCTTAACTGTGGATGCTAGCTATTGATCCAGGGACTAGCATTGTAAAACACAGGAGGACTCTACCTTATTAGGTTGGGAACCCTACAACGCTCCTCGCGATTCCGGCAGCACAACGGCGTGGTACCGGAAGTAGAAATCATGAGGCTTAAGCCGGAGCGAGTATGGTGGAGTATGAGAGAGGGCTATTAGTGGTCTAGAGATTAGACACACCAATTAGAAGGCTCTAAACCGCAGGCTAAAGCAATTAGAAGCTCTAAACCAAAAGCGGCTCTAACCGGAGATTAGAGGATAGGAACTTGTGTGTCAGAGGAGGAGGCCCCTCCTTTTATAGGTGGAGGTCCCGTGGCGCCAGGGGGAGGAGTCCCTCCCCAACTCGGCCTACGCTGGCCGCCGGCTTGGAGGAGAGGGACTCCTCCTCCAAGTTGGTTTCAACCTCCTCTTGCTTGTTTCCCACAGTTTCCTGTTTCCCACAGTTTCCTGTTTTAGCCGTTTGACTTTCATACTGGCAGTTTGACTTTTCAGTTTTGGAATAGAAAGAACACTTAGTACATGATGCAATCATTCAATGACACATTCATGTACCCTCCCCACCGGAGTGCCGGACAATCCGGAACCTTCTAGAACATTCCCGATGAAAACACCGGAATCATTCCCGAACTCCGAAACGGGACTTTCCTTATATGAATCTTATTCTCCGGACCATTCCTGATCACCTCGTGATATCCGGATCCCATCGAGACTCGAACAACATTCGGTCTCTTTCTCATAATACCATAACTACTCAAAACAACGAATCCTTAAGTGTGTCTCCCTACGGTTCGTGAATTATGCGGACATGATCGAGACACTTCTAACAATAACCAATAGAGGAATCTGGAAATTCATATGGCTCACATATTTCTCGATTACTTTGCGATCGAATGAACCACTTACATACGATACCAATTTCCCTTTGTCTCACGATAGTTTACTTATCCGAGGTTATGATCGTTGGTATCTCTGCATACCTAGTTCAACCTCGTTACCGATAAGTACTCTTTTCTCGTTCCCGTGATATGTGATCCCTTGTGACCTAGTCACATGCTTGCAAGCTAATTGGATGACATTCCACCGAGAGGGCCCAGAGTATATCTATCCGTCATATGGATGGACAAATCCCACTCTTGATCCATGTGTTTCAACCAATACTTTCCGAACACTCAATGCCACCTTTATAGCCACCCAGTTACGGTGTGGTGTTTGATGTCATCAAAGCATCCATCCGGTAAAGGTGATATGCATGATCTCATGGTCGAAGGAATTAGGTTACTATGTATCAGAAAGCATATAGCAATTGAACTATTGAAATGACTTGATCTTTATGCTATGCTTATCTATAGGAGTATTTCCACCATATCATTCTCCTAACGATATGATCTTGTTGTTGATAACATCTCAATGTTCATGATAGGTGTGGCATCCCGCAAAACCACTACTAGAAAATCGCGTTGAATTTGTGCATTGCATCGTCATCATCATGCATTGTTTGCCAAAACTATTTTCGCAACGCCCGTTTTGTTTTCCAAACGCCTCATCTTAATTCAACTATCAAAACCGGGTCCCCGGAATATTTTGTTTGGCCGCTATCGGTTTGTACACGGCCCGTTTAAATCAAATAAAATTTATGTTGTTTTTAGTTGGGGCAGTCGAACGGGCCAGATCGACCCGAACGACCGCCCCAGAAAAATAAAATCGGTCCACCTACCCCTGTCCTTCTAATCCTAAAGCTACCCAGGAATCTACCCCAGCCCCCTCTCCACATCACTCCCACCAATCCCACCATGCCACCTCACCCTCTCCCTCTCCTTCCCCCAATCCCTCCCTGCCACGTGTCCCTCTCTTTTCCCTCTCCCTCTCTCAGGCCCACACCCTGCCCACACTCCCACATGCGACACACGCACACCGGCGCCGATCCCCCCGTTCACAGATCCCCTGGCCCCACCCCGGGGCCCACCTCACACGCTCCCCGCTCCCACGCCCCGACCCCAGCCTCTCCCCACCCGCGCCGCGTCTCTCTCTCTCTTCCTCACCGCGTGGTCTCTCCCCAACCTTCCTCCTCTCTGCCTCTCTTCACACCCCCGCCGGCGCCTTCCACCGCCTCAGCCTTCCGCGCGCTCGCGCCCTCCCTCTTCTCTCCCTCGCGACGTCCTCCCTTCAAGCTCCTCTGCTCCACCCCGCCACCCTACCCCGTCTGCCGCCATCGTCCCTCGCCCGGCCGCTGCCCCTCCTTTGCGACGGCCGCCCTCGCTCCGTCCCTCGCCCCGCCTCCCGCGCGCGCGCCTCTCCCACCTCCTTCGCGACCGCTGCTCGCCTCCCTCCCGGCCTTCCTCGGCTCGGCCCAGCGCCTCCTCCTCCGCCCGGCAGCGCATCCGCCTCGCCGCCCAGCGCTTCCAGCAGAGCAACCGTCACCGCCCGCCACCATCACGGCGACGCCGCCCAGCTCCGGCCAGGCCGCCAGCCTCGCGCGGCCGCGCCGCCCTCACCTCCGAGCCAGGGCTCGCCGCCGTCTCGCCCTTCGCCGCCGCAGCCTCCCCCTCGACGCCGGCTCCCCTCCAGCGCCTCCGCCTCCAGAGCATCTCCCGTCCGCCGCCAGGCACCGGGGCTGCCGCATGTGCCTCCCCTCCGCGGCGACCGCAGCGCCGCCGCTCGGGCATGGCCTGCCCGCTCCGTTTTTCCTCGTCCGCCGTCCCGGCCTTCTCCGTTGTGGGTCCCCTCTGCTTCGTCCTCGGCAGGCCCATCCTCGGTTCGCAACCTGCCGCTGCCTCTGTGCCTTTGTTGTTTCCTGGAGGTTGTCCCTGTGCAAGTACCCAAGAAACAAAGAGAGATCATGGTGGTTGTCGTGTGGCCCTTCTAAGGATGTGTTTCGAGCCCCTCGTCGACCAAGACCGCCACACGAACGGAACCCCAAGATCGCCTTCCCCGACCCAAAGGCGTCGAGGTCCCGAGCCTTCGAAAACCGAACCGACAACGAACCCGAACAATAGCACGCCAAGATCGCCTCACGGAGCTGAAGACCGATAACGCCAAGTTCTCCTTCCCGGAGTCGGACCCGAAGACCTCGGTCAAGTTCGCCACCGACAAAAGACGGACTACAAGTTCTACTTCATGGACATCGAGTGCCAAGGCCGCCCACAGAGAATCGAAGTTGTCGAGACCCTGAAGACCCGTTCCCGGGGGCGAAGTCCGGACCCGACGCTCGCCAAGGACGGCACCGACCAGAACGAATTCGAGGCGACCCCGAAACCCCAAGTCCGGCTTCCCGGAACGCCAAGACCCTAACCCCCGGAGTCTGAGAACGATCCCGCCAAGGCCGTCGAACCCTGGACCCTGTCGAACCCCGAACCCCGGAAACCCCAAGACCGTCGAGAACCCTAATGTGTGACCCTTTTCCTCGAACCCTATTTTATAACATAACAACTTGATTGCATATAGAAATGTCATACTCGCATGCATATCTGTGGTTTGGGGCCTTCCGCCGATTCACCTAATAACTAAATATGGGGCCCATATGCGGGCAAATCTAGTCTCATATCGGCCTCATTTAAACTTGCGTATAAACCAGTACTATCTCTTGCCTTGTTATAATAATATTTAAATTGCGGGGGTTCTAAATAACTTGCACCACCTAACTAATGTCGGGACCCCGGTTCCGCTTAATATGACCTATTTGCATCGCACCTTTGCCATGTCATCCATCATACATGCATCATGCCGATCTTCTGTCGTTTTATTAAATAGCGCATCCGGTGTTTCTTCTAGTGTTTTGCTTCTTCGCGGATTGGACCGTTGAGTTGATGTGAGCTTCGCCCCGATCTTCGGATGAACCTTTCGACAATGTTTTCAGGCGAGCATCTCCCCCTTTCTACCTATCTTACTTTTATAGTATTTACTTCCCTCCTGTTGATCTATTGCTATCTGTGTTGCGATGCTTTAGATTCCGTACCCGTGATATACCGTGCAGCCCTATATTGCCTTGGACACATCCTTTTACCATTGTTTGGTAGATAGTTGGACTTATGCGTCGTAGTTGCTTGCTCAAGTCTTGATGTGTGTCGTCATATGCCACGATTCTTGATGAATTGCCACATGTTGATGTTGGAGCTGATTCTAGTTTCACTTAACGTCACTTTACTTCTGCTTAACAACTAAAATTGAATAAGCGAGGCATCGGTGGGTGATAGATAATATTTGGTTTCGACGCCCACTTGTGTCCCGTAAGACCCCGAGTACTTGATACTGTTCCTTGATTTTGCGCTATCCACATCCGGAGGTATATGGGACCCCCTGAACGAGCTTGATTCGGTCTTATTTCTTGGGGCCACAAACTAGTTTGAGGTTTTATTTACGATCTGTACTTATGCCATGCTTTCTTGCTTTATTTACGATTGTGCGAGGGCACCTTTGTCTTTGTTAGGTATTGTGACCCGTTTACGTGGTAGCGACAAGCCCAGCCACACTTCGGGTTCCCGATCGTTTCTGCCGCCCCAAACCTTGAGGCCGTCTCGAGTCAGCTTAACCGTTGCGGATTCTACTTAAGGGTGGCCCCTGAAATATTTCTGAATCCTGTGATTGTTCAGTCGTGAAAGCCTCGTTGGGTTTTGATTTGGTTTTTCCGAGGTTGATCGAGCGTGTGTTGCTATTGGTGCACCCCGGCCGGGTTAAAACTTTCTGAAAGCCGTGTCCGCGGATATGGACGACTTGGAGCACAGTATCTCGATCATAGACAAGCATAACTAAAGTTTACTGTTATAAATTTGACTTATAATGACTAGTAATAAGCTTCAACTATAACGGAATGGCTAATTAATACTGCCAACAATTGCTTGTTTGGTTGTCGCTTGCGACAATTGTATCTGACTAGTAAGTATTGCAACTACAACGAATTGGCTGAATAAAAGTACCAACAACTGCTGGGTTTTTGGGGTTTATCTCATGCTATCTGTATCTGATTAGTAATTGTTGCAACTATAACGGAATGGTGAAGTAAAAGTGCCCACTGCTTATTTTATCAGGACGATTATCTAAAACTGACTAGTAAAGTGCCGCAACTATAACTGGATAAGTAAAACTGCCAACCGCGTGAGTTCCTCGGTTGACTTCCTCGTTTGGTTTCGAGGGGGAAACACCAGGATGGGTTTGTTTGGTGTTAGCTTCAGGTTGGATCCGGTTAGGTCATTCTCATCCCTCTCTGATATCCGCCAGTTGTATCGAGTCTCTATAGGTTGTTTAGTGCATCTTGCCGCTTGATCCACCATACCTATGTAGGCGAGACCGCCAATTCTAGCCTCGTGTCTTGGCCTCGATCTTGACGCTCCTTCTTTGTTTTCTGCTTGGCCCTTGTCGGCACCCCTTTTGTTAAGCAGGTTTTGAGATCGACGCCGTTAGCAGGGTTACCCTTCCGGCTTGGCCTGGGCAGGGTTATGGACGCCATTGGTTATTCTTCAGGGCTCTTAGCCCCATTTGCATCTTGTCCGTAGTCGGACGCTCTATCATTTTCAAGGTGATCTGGATCTTGTATATTATATCTGTATTCTTGACTCTCTGAGTCGCTGTTTTATATATATCTGTTCTGTGGGTCCCATCGAGGACTGTTGTGTAATGTTATTACTTCGTTTTCCACCCGCACGAAAGTGCCTGGTGGGCACCTTTGAATCGTTTCTATGCGGGTTTGGTAAATTTTGCCCAAACTTGCATAGGTCCGATTCTGAGGGTGTTACAATAGGGAAACCACAATCATTAATCAACCAACAAGCTAGTGAAGTATAGAGGCTATACTAGGGACTTCAAATTAAGTTTACAAATCACACAAGTATTAATGTTTCCTTGTTAATACTATTATAGCATGAATGTAAACATTTATCATAAACACAAAGATATAATAATAACTATATTTATTATTGCCTCTAGGACATATCTCCAACAGTCTCCCACTTGCACTAGAGTCATCTAATCTAGATTACATGGTAATATACCGAACACCCATGGCAGTTTGGTGTAGGTCATGTTTTGCCCTCGGGAGAGGTTTAGTCAACGGATCCGCCACATTCAAATCTGTGTGTACTTTGCAAATCTTTATATCCCCATCCTGGATATGTTCTCGAATAGCGTGAAAACGCAGCTTGATGTGCTTCAGCTTCTTGTGTGACCTTGGTTCTTGCGCATTGGCTATGGCGCCCATGTTATCATAGTAGATAGACATTGGGTCCAGCGCACTAGGAACCACACCCAGCTCTGTAATGAACTCTTTCATCCATATCGCTTCTTGTGAAGCCTCCGAAGCAGCCATGTATTCCGATTCAGTTGAAGATCTCGCCACAATGCTTTGCTTTGCACTCCTCCGACTAACTTTGCACCATTCAAAATAAATACGTATCCAGATTGTGATTTAGAATCATCCGGATCGGTGTTCCAACTAGCATCGGTGTAACCATTAACAACGAGCTGTTCATCACCTCCATAAGAAAGAACCATATCCTTAGTTCTTCTCAAGTACTTAAGGATGTTTTTGACCGCTGTCCAATGATCCACTCCTGGATCACTTTGATATCTGCTAGTTAAACTAACAACATATGCAATGTCGGGTCTAGTACATAGCATGGCATACATTAGAGATCCTATGGCTGAGGCATAGGAGTCTTACTCATCCTTTCTCTATCTTACGCGATGTCGGACTTTGATTTTTACGCAAGGTCGTATTGGGCAACATGGGCAAGAACCCTTTCTTGCTTTCTTCCATTCCAAACCTCTTTAGAACTTTGTCCAAATATGTACTCTGTGACAATGATATTTGGCGTTTGATCTATCTCTATAAATCTTTATGCCTAATATATAAGCTGCTTGCCAAGATCCTTCATTGAAAACTATTATTCAAATATTCCTTGACACTATTAAGAAGGTCTACATCATTCCCAATCAACAATATGTCATCCACATATAGTATTAAGAATGCTCTGAGCTCCACTCACTTTCTTGTAAATACAAGCTTCTCCATAAGTTTGTATAAAACCAAAACTTTGATCACCTTATCAAAGCGTTGATTCCAACTTCGGGATGCTTGCTTCAATCCATAGATGGACGCTGAAGTTTGCATACCTTGTTAGCATCTTTAGGATCGACAAAACCTTTGGGTTGCATCATATACAACTCTTCATCAATATCTCCATTGAGGAATGCTGTTTTAACATCCATCGCCATATCTCATAATCATAATGCAGCGATTGCTAACATAATCCTCACAGACTTTAGCTTCGCTGGGTGAGAAAGTCTCATCGTAGTCAACTCCTTGAATTTGTCGAAACCCTTTTGCGACAAGTCGAGCTTTATAGACGATAACATTACCATCAAGATCTGCTTTCTTCTTGAAAATCCATTTGTTCTCGACGACCTTCCGCCATCCGTAAGTCCACCAAAGTCCATACTTGGTTTTCGTACATGGATCCTATCTCGGATTTCATGGCTTCTTGCCATTTATTGGAATCTGGGCTCATCATCGCTTCCTCATATGTCTCGGGGTCATCGGTGTTGTCCACCAACATGACACTCATAACGGAATCATACCAATGGAGTGGTACGAGTTCTCGTTGACCTCAGGGCTCTGTAGCAACTTCAGCAAGTTTCATGATCATCATCATTAGCTTCCTCTCTAATTGGTGCAGGCACCAGAACTTCTTCCGGTCGCGCTACTGCAATTCGAGAGAAGGTTCGACAACCTCGTCGAGTTCTACTTTCCTTCCAGTCACTTCTTTCGAGAGAAATTCCTTCTCTAGAAAGGATCCATTCTTGGCAACGAAGATTTTGCCTTCGGATCTATGATAGAAGGTATACCCAATAGTTTCCTTCGGGTATCCTATGAAGACGCATTTTTCCGCTTTGGGTTCAAGCTTATCCGGCTGTAACTTCTTTACATAGGCTTCGCATCCCCAAACTTTAAGGAACGACAATTTAGGTTTCTTCCCAAACCATAATTCATACGGTGTCGTTTCAACGGATTTAGACGGTGCCGTATTTAAAGTGAATGCGGCTGTTTCTAATGCATAACCCCAAAATGATAGCGGTAAATCTGTAAGTGACATCATAGAACGAACCATATCTAAGAGAGTTCGATTACGACGTTCGGACACACCATTACGCTGTGGTGTTCCCGGTGGTGTCAACTGTGAAAGTATTCCGCATTTCTTCAAATGCTCGCCAAACTCGTAACTTAGATATTCACTGTAACACCCTCAGAATCGGACCTATGCAAGTTTGGGCAAAATTCACCAAACCCGCATAGAAACGATTCAAAGGTGCCCACCAGGCACTTTCGTGCGGGTGGAAAACGAAGTAATAACATTACACAACAGTCCTCGATGGGACCCACGTAGCAGATATATATAACGGCGACTCAAAGAGTCAAGAATACGAATATAATATACAAGATCCAAATCACCTTGAAAAGCGAGAGCGTCCGACTACGGACAAGAAGCAAATGGGGCTAAGAGCCTGAAGAATAACCAATGGCGTCCATAACCTGTGCCAAGCGGAAGGGTAACCACGCTAACGACGTCGATCTCAAACTGCTTAAACAAAGGGTGCCGAAAGGGCAAAGGAAAAGAAGGAGTGTCGATCGAGGCCAAGACGGCGAGGCTAGAATTCGGTCCTCGCCTACATAGGTATGGTGGATCGAGCGGCAAAAGATGCACTAAACAACCTATAGAGACTCGATACAATGGCGCCAATCGAGAGAGGGTGAGAGACCTATTCGGATCCAACTCGATACTATCATCAAACAAACCCATCCTGGCGTTTCCCCTCGAGACCAACGAGGAAGTCAACCGAGGAACTCACACGGTTGGCAATTTTACTTATTCGATTATAGTTGCGGCACTTACTAGTCAGGTATAGATAATCGTCCTGATAAAGTAAAAAGTGGGCACTTTTAGTTAACCATTCCGTTATAGTGGCAGTACTTACTAATCAGATACAGATAGCATGAGATAATCCCAAACCCAGCAGTTGTTGGTACTTTTATTCAGCCATTTCGTTGTAGTTGCAATACTTACTAGTCGAGATACACTTGTCGCATGGCGACAACCAAACAAGCAATTGTGGGCGTTAATTAGCCATTCCATTATAGTGAAGCTGATTACTAGTCATTATAAGTCAAATTTATAGCAGTAAACTTTAGTTATGCTTGTCTATGATCAAGAAACTGTGCTCCAAGTCGTCCATATCCGCTGACACGGCTTTCAGAAAGTTTTACCCGGCCGGGGTGCACCAATAGCAACACACGCTCGATCAACCTCGGAAAAACCAAATCAAAACCAACGAGGCTTTCACGGTGAACAATCACAGATTCAGAAATATTTCAGGGGCCACCCTTAAGTAGATTCCATAGCGAAGCTAGTGACTCGAGACGGCCTCAAGGTTTGTGGGGCCGTGATGCAAGCAGGAACCGAAAGTGTGGCTGGGCTTGTCGCTACCACGTAAACGGGTCACAATTCCTAAACGATACAGTGTGCCTCGCAATCGTAAATAAAGCATTAAAGCATGGCATAAGTACAGATCGTAAATAAAACCTCAAACTAGTTTGTGGCCCTAGAAATAAGACTGAATCAAGCTCGCTCGAGGGTCCCATATACCTCCGGATGTGGATAGCGCGATAAATCAAGGAACAGAATCAAGTACTCGGTCTTACGGGACACAAGTGGGCGTTCGGAAACCAAATATTATCTATCACCCACCGATGCCTCTGCTCATTCAATTTTAGTTGTTAAACAGAAATTAAAGTGACAATAAGTAAAACTAGAATCATCTCCAACAACAACATGCGGCAATTCATCAAGAATCGGCATATGACGATACACATCCGCGCCGAGCAAGCAACTACGACGCAAGTCCAACTATCTACCAACCAACAGGTAATAGGGTGTGGCCAAGGCAATATAGGGCTGCACGGAATATCACAGGTACGGAATCTAAAGCATCGCAACACAGATAGCAATAGATCAACAGGAGGGAATAAAGACTATAAAAGTAAGATAGGTAGAAAGGGAGATGCTCGAAAACATTGTCGAAGGTTCAACCAAGATCGGTGACTCACATCAACTCAACGGCCTTATCATGAAGAAGCAAAACGCTAGAATAACACCGGATGCAATATTTAATACACGGCAGAAGATCGGCATGATGCATGTATGATGTATGGCATGGCAAAGTGCGATGCAATTAGGTCAAGATTAAGCGGAACCGAGGTCCCGACAATTAGTTAAATGGTTCAAGTTATTTGGAACCCCCGCAATTTAAATGTTGTTATAACAAGGCAAGATAAAATACCGGTTCGCTACACAAGTTTAAATGAGGCCGATATGAGACTAGATTTGCCCGCATATGGGCCCCATATTTAATTATTAGGTGAATCGGCGGAAGGTCCCCAAACCACAGATAAGATGCATGCATGAACAGTTCTTATGCGACAAGTTGATATGTTATAAAATAGGGTTCGAGGAAGAGGGGTCACACATCAGAGGGGGCTCGACGATCTTGGGGATCCGGGGTTCGGGGTCGGTCTCGGGTCGTGGTTCGGATTGGTCTCGGCGAGAACGTTCTCGGACTCCGGGGTAGGTCTTGGCGCATCCGGGTGCGGGACTTGGGTCATGTCGACGGTCATGGCGTTCAGGGGGAGTTCTCGGTGTCCGGGTGAAGCACTCGCGTTCTACGGTTCCACGTCGACGGCCTTGGCTTCCTCGATGGAGAACTTGGTGTGTCCGTGGTCCTCGGGCATCGGATCTGGGGAAGACCTTGGGGTGTCATGGTTCCGTGGTCGGCGGTATTGGCGTCCGGGGTAGATCTTGGGGGTACCGGTGTCTCCGGGTTCCATCTCGCACATTGGTCGTCGAAGCACGCAACAATGCAGATCTTGGCGACAAAAGGGCATCTAGGCTCTTGTGACGGGACGGTCTTGTCGGTGCGCTGGCTCGAGGTACTCAGGAAGAGGGAACTCGACATGTACATCTTCTCGAAGATCCTGTAGGTCTTCTTCTGCAACATGGCTATAGGTACGAGTGCTTGTCTAGCCGAGAGGTTGCAGGGGCGCACGAGACACTCATGTACAGAACACCCAAACGTCAGTACCATCGCTGGTACCACGCGGCTCGGGGCTTGACGCTGGTGGGACTCGCGGGCGGCAGGAAGGACTCGAGGTGGCGTTCGGGGAAGCTCGGGGACGGCCCGGTGACGTGCTCGCAGAGGGGCCCGCCGGGCGATGGCGAACAGCGGTGAGGCTGTGAGGCGAGGCCGGGGCTTGGGGCGGTCGCGCCCAGTGGCGGACGCGGCGGTGGAGGACTGCCGGCGGCAGCGGCGGATCGCAGCGGCGGGCGGCGACGGCGATGCTTGACGGAGGCGTGGTCACGAAGGCGGCCGGGCGCTTGGGAATCCGAGGCGAGGCGGCTGCTCGGCAAGGCGAACGGCAGCAGGCGGAAGCCGCTTGTGGCAGGCGAGCTGCCAGAGGCCTTCGAGGGTGAGCCAGGACAGGCGGCAGGAAGGCAGCGTGACGGGAGGCCGGGGCGACCTGCGGCGGGCGGCCAACCCGGAAGGAGGAAGCGGCCCAGCGCTTCGCGAGGAGTTCTGAGGGACGGCGGGGAGGTGGAGCCCGGTTCTTGCGAGCGGCGGATCGCGGGACGGCGAGGAGGTGGGAGGGACGCTCGGCCGCGCGGGGCCAAGGGAGAAGACGACGCGGGGGGGCTCGCGTGCGGGGGCGGTTCCAGGCGGCGTGGGACCGGGGTAGGTGGAGGGTGTGTGTGGTACGTGCGTGGGGGTGGCCTTAGCGGGGTCAGGTGGGGTGGGGTGTAGCTGGCAGGCGGGGGGGCAGGCTGGCTGCAGGCGGGCCAGGAGGGACCCGCGGGCAGGGTGGGACCCCGCTGGCAGCCGCATGCGTGCGCGTGTGTGGTGCGGTGTGCTGCGTGAGTGGCGTGTGAGACTAAGAGAGAGAGGGGGGTGAGCTGTGAGGGGTAGGCCATGTGGCAGCTAGGGAGTGGTGGTGGTTTTGGGGAGGGTGAGGTGGCGCAGCGGGATAGGTTGGGGTGAGGTGGAGGGTGAGAGAGGGTAGATTCTGGTAGTAGGATTAGATGGGGCGGTGGGTGGACCGTTTATATTTCGAGGGGTGGTCGTTCGGGTCGGCGGCCGTTCAGCTCATAAAATAACTAAACATTTTATTTAATTGAATTGGGCCATTTGAAACCCGATAACAACAAAAACAAAATAATCCGGAGATCCGGGGTTTGGCGTTTTAATGAAAGATGGGGCGTTTGGAAAACAAATCGGGGTTTGCAAAATAGTTTTTGACAAACAACATGCGACGATGACGATGCAATGCACAAATTCAACGCGATTTTCTAGTAGTGGTTTTGCGGGATGCCACAATTCGACACCACTAACAAGGGATCTCGCCCTCGAGATCCGCCTCATGGTACCGGAAGGAAGGTCGGCGATCTGCGTCTTCTCGCTTCGTGTAGATCCTCGCGACACCACTAACAAGAGATCGTTGTCCCTGTTCGTCAAGGGAACACTCCGGATATACAACGGACGAAGTTAAAGGTAAGGTCACCTCTAACTGCAGCGGATGGAGTAAAATTGCATCGATCCACTATTCAATATACCGAGCAAATGATAAGAGTAGTGGTATGGTCGCGACTCCATCCCGCACTCAAAGCATTACTCTGTACACGAATAGACAGATTATGCAATCAACCCTCGGATTCAGACTGAAGATCTCGACAAGCGAGGTTTGGATCAAAGGAGTGATGCAGACTCTGCATCGGATCTGACGTAGAGGATGTCGTCGCGTCAGAAACACCGGAAGGCGCAAACAAAGAACAAAGAATGGTACCACAGCAGACGGATTCATCAGGCCGCTTGACACCGGATGGTGGAACACCGTTACCAAAGGAGGAAGCGAAACCCTAAAGGTACGACGGAAACCCAACCACGAGAATTCCTGGACTCGAAGAAAGAGACGAGAGTGGATTCAAAACACGTAGGGATAAGAGGGGAACAGCAGAGGGTAAGGAGTAAAATCAGACCTAATCAGAACTATCCAACCGATTTTTGCAAAATAATTTTTGACACTCTACTTCGGCCGTTAGCTAGATTATCCTACAGGCTGGACTTGTGGGGTATCGTAACTGCTGAGCTCTGATACCACTCAGACACCTCAGATCGGACCTATGCAAGTTTGGGCAAAATTCACCAAACCCGCATAGAAACGATTCAAAGGTGCCCACCAGCACTTTCGCGGGTGGAAAACGAAGTAATAACATTACACAACAGTCCTCGATGGGACCCACAATGATATATATATAACAACACTCAAAGAGTCAAGAATACGTATATAATATACAAGATCCAAATCACCTTGAAAATGAGAGCGTCCATCACGGACAAGAAGCAAATGGGGCTAAGAGCCCGAAGAATAACCAATGGCGTCCATAACCCTGCCTGTGCCAAGCCAAGGGTAACCCCGCTAACGACGTCGATCTCAAAACCTGCTTAAACAAAAGGGTGCCGACAAAGGGCAAAGGAAAAGAAGGAGCGTCGATCGAGGCCAAGACACGGCGAGGCTAGAATTCGGCGCCTCGCCTACATAGGTATGGTGGATCGAAAGCGGCAAGATGCACTAAACAACCTATAGAGACTCGATACAACCAAGCGTCAATCGAGAGGGGTGAGAGAGACCTATTCGGATCCAACTCGATACTATCATCAAACAAACCCATCCTGGCGTTTCTCGAGACCAACGAGGAAGTCAACCGAGGAACTCACACGGTTGGCAATTTTACTTATTCGATTATAGTTGCACTTACTAGTCGTATAGATAATCGTCCGATAAAGTAAGCAATGGGCACTTTTAGTTAACCATTCCGTTATAGTGGCGTACTTACTAATCGACATCTGAGATAGCATGAGATAATCCCAAACCCAAATAGCGGTTGTTGGTACTTTTATTCAGCCATTTCGTTGTAGTTGCAATACTTACTAGTCGAGATACACTTGTCGACAACCAAACAAGCAATTGTGGGCAGTATTAATTAGCCATTCCATTATAGTGAAGCTGATTACTAGTCATTATAAGTCAAATTTATAGCAAGAACTTTAGTTATGCTTGTCTATGATCAAGAAACTGCTCCAAGTCGTCCATATCCGCGGACACGGCTTTGAAAGTTTTACCCGCCGGGTGCACCAATAGCAACACACGCCGATCAACCTCGGAAAACCAAATCAAAACCCAACGAGGCTTTCACGATGAACAATCACAGATTCAGAAATATTTCAGGGGCCACCCTTAAGTAGATTCCGCAACGGCTAGCTGACTCGAGACGGCCTCAAGGTTTGTGGGGCCGGTAAACGATCGGGAACCCGAAGTGTGGCTGGGCTTGTCGCTACCACGTAAACGGGTCACAATTCCTAAATACAAGCAGCCCTCGCACAATCGTAAATAAAGCAAGAAAGCATGGCATAAGTACAGGGATCGTAAATAAAACCTCAAACTAGTTTGTGGCCCCTAGAAATAAGATGAATCAAGCTCGCTCGGGGGTCCCATATACCTCCCGGATGTGGATAGCGCGATAAATCAAGGAACAGGAATCAAGTACTCGGGGTCTTACGGGACACAAGTGGGCGTTCGGAAACCAAATATTATCTATCACCCACCGATGCCTCTGCTTATTCAATTTTAATTGTTAAACAGAAATTAAAGTGACAATAAGTAAAACTAGAATCATCTCCAACAACAACATGCGGCAATTCATCAGCAACTGTGGCATATGACGATACACATCCGCACTTGAGCAAGCAACTACGACGCGCAAGTCCAACTATCTACCAAACAACAGGTAATAGGGTGTGGCCAAGGCAATATAGGGCTGCACGGAATATCACAGGTACGGAATCTAAAGCATCGCAACACAGATAGCAATAGATCAACAGGAGGGAATAAAGACTATAAAAGTAAGATAGGTAGAAAGGGGGAGATGCTCGCCTGAAAACATTGTCGAAGGTTCAACCGAAGATCGGGGCGAAGCTCACATCAACTCAACGGCCTTATCCGCGAAGAAGCAAAACGCTAGAATAACACCGGATGCAATATTTAATACACGGCAGAAGATCGGCATGATGCATGTATGATGTATGGCATGGCAAAGTGCGATGCAATTAGGTCAAGATTAAGCGGAACCGAGGTCCCGACAATTAGTTAAATGGTTCAAGTTATTTGGAACCCCCGCAATTTAAATGTTGTTATAACAAGGCAAGATAAAATACCGGTTCGCTACACAAGTTTAAATGAGGCCGATATGAGACTAGATTTGCCCGCATATGGGCCCCATATTTAATTATTAGGTGAATCGGCGGAAGGTCCCCAAACCACAGATAAGATGCATGCATGAACAGTTCTTATGCGACAAGTTGATATGTTATAAAATAGGGTTCGAGGAAGAGGGGTCACACATCAGAGGGGGCTCGACGATCTTGGGGATCCGGGGTTCGGGGTCGGTCTCGGGGTCCAGGGTTCGACGGATTGGTCTCGGCGAGAACGTTCTCGGACTCCGGGGTAGGTCTTGGCGCATCCGGGTGCGGGACTTGGGTCATGTCGACGGTCATGGCGTTCAGGGGGAGTTCTCGGTGTCCGGGTGAAGCACTCGCGTTCTACGGTTCCACGTCGACGGCCTTGGCTTCCTCGATGGAGAACTTGGTGTGTCCGTGGTCCTCGGGCATCGGATCTGGGGAAGACCTTGGGGTGTCATGGTTCCGTGGTCGGCGGTATTGGCGTCCGGGGTAGATCTTGGGGGTACCGGTGTCTCCGGGTTCCATCTCGCACATTGGTCGTCGAAGCACGCAACAATGCAGATCTTGGCGACAAAAGGGCATCTAGGCTCTTGTGACGGGACGGTCTTGTCGGTGCGCTGGCTCGAGGTACTCAGGAAGAGGGAACTCGACATGTACATCTTCTCGAAGATCCTGTAGGTCTTCTTCTGCAACATGGCTATAGGTACGAGTGCTTGTCTAGCCGAGAGGTTGCAGGGGCGCACGAGACACTCATGTACAGAACACCCAAACGTCAGTACCATCGCTGGTACCACGCTCGGGCTTGACGTGGGACTCATGCGGCGTGAAGGACTCGAGGTGGCGTTCGGGGAAGCTCGGGGACGGCCCGGTGACGTGCTCGCAGAGGGCCCACGGCGATGGCGACGGGCCGAGGCGAGGCCGGCAGAGGCGGGCTTGGCGGTCGCGCCCAGTGGCGTGACGCGGCGGTGGAGGGACCTGGCGGGCCTTGGCGGGCGGCGGCCGCAGGCGGGCGGGGCGATGCTTGACGAGGAGGCGTGGTCGCAGAGGCGGGCCTGGGCGCCGGGGCTTGGTCCGGAACGCCGTGGCGAGGCGGCGGCTCGGCAAGGGCGCAGCGGCAGGCGGAAGCTTCGGGCGGCGAAGGTTGGAGCGAGCGGGTAGAGGGGGCGAGCGGCTGCCGCGGAGGTGGCGACGGGAAGGCGCAGAAAGCGCGGCGGGCTGGGGTCGACGGAGCGGGACCGGCGACGGGAGGAGGAAGCGGCTCCGAGGCGAGCGGAGGAGGCGGGGCGACTGCGGGCGCGGCCGGCCTGAGGAGGGCGGCCACAGCGAGGGGGGGGCAGGAGGGGCGAGCGGAGCCGGCAGGCGGCGAGAGCGGCGGGACGGCGAGGAGGTGGAGGACGCCAGCTGAGGCCAAGGGAGAAGACGCAGGGGGCTCGCGTGCGGGGGCGGTTCCAGGCGGCGTGGGACCGGGGTAGGTGGAGGGTGTGTGTGGTACGTGCGTGGGGGTGGCCTTAGCGGGGTCAGGTGGGGTGGGGTGTAGCTGGCAGTGGGCGGCTGGCAGGCGGGCCAGAGGGACCAGCAGGCAGTGGGACCTCACTGGCAGCATGCGTGTGTGGTGCGGTGTGCTGCGTGAGTGGCGTGTGAGACTAAGAGAGAGAGGGGGGTGAGCTGTGAGGGGTAGGCCATGTGGCAGCTAGGGAGTGGTGGTGGTTTTGGGGAGGGTGAGGTGGCGCAGCGGGATAGGTTGGGGTGAGGTGGAGGGTGAGAGAGGGTAGATTCCTGGGTAGCTGTAGGATTAGATGGGGCAGGTGGGTGGACCGTTTTATATTTCCAGGGGGTGGTCGTTCGGAACGGCTCGATCGCTTCATAAAATAATTAAATATTTTATTTAATTGAATTGGGCCGTTTGAAACCCGATAGCAACAAAACAAAATAGTCCGGAGATCCGGGGTTTGGCGTTTTAATAAAAGATGGGGCGTTTGGAAAACAAATCGGGGTTTGCAAAATAGTTTTTGACAAACAACATGCGACGATGACGATGCAATGCACAAATTCAACGCGATTTTCTAGTAGTGGTTTTGCGGGATGCCACATTCACCTCCATGATCAGAACATAGAAATTTAATCTTCTTGTTACGTTGATTCTCTACCTCACTTTGAAACTCCTTAAACTTCTCGAAAGTTTCGGACTTATGTTTCATGAAATAGATATACCCATATCTACTCAAGTCATCCGTGAAGGTAAGAACATAACGATAACCACCGCGCGATGCTACACTCATTGGACCACACACATCGGTATGTATGATTTCCAATAAGTCCGTAGCTCGCTCCATCATACCAGAAAATGGAGTCTTAGTCATTTTTCCCATCAGACATGCTTCGCATCTTTCAAGTGATTCAAAATCAAGTGATTCAAGAAGTCCATCGGAATGGAGTTTCTTCATCGCTTCACTCAATGTGACCAAGACGACAAGCCACATATAGGTCGAATTATTGCTTGATTTCAAACGTATAGCCTCAATGTTGTTGATATGTGTATTTCCACTATCGAGATTCAATAAGAATAGACCATCTATCAAAGGTGCATGTTCATAAAACATATTACTCATATAAATCGAACAACCATTATTCTCTAATTTAAACAAGTAACCGCCTCTACAATAAACAAGATCCCGATATAATGTTCATGCTCAACAGGCACTAAATAACAATTATTTAAGTATAAAACTAATCCCGATGGTAGATGAAGGGTAGCGTGCCACCGCGATCACATCAACCTTTGATCCGTTTCCCACGCATCGTCACCTCGTTCTTCGCTAGCTTCCGCTTATTCTGCAAAGACTGTTCGAGTTACAAATATGAGCAACCAACCAAGATCAAATACCCAGCACTACTACGAGTACTAGTGAGATACACATCAATAACATGTATATCGATATACCTTTCTTTTGATGTTTCATTCTTCGATCCACCAAGTACTTTGGGCAATTCCGCTCGGTGACCTTCTCCCTTGCAAGAAAAGCACTCAGTTTCGGCTTGGTCCAGCCTTGGTCTTCTTCACGGCGTGGTAACTTTCTTACCACCCTTCTTGAAGTGTCCCTTTGCTTAGACTTGCCTTTCTTGAGTTTGGTGGTCTTATTGACCATCAACACTTGGTGCTCTTTCTTGATCTCCACTTCGCAGATTTTAACATAGCAAAGTTCGCAACTCTTTGTTCATGTTCTGCATGTTGTAGTTCATCACAAAGTTCCTGTAACTTGGTGGCAGTGACTGGAGGACACGGTAAATCCCCAAAGCATTAGCAATCACTATACCCAAGCTTTGAAGTTTGTTTGCGTGCCCAGACATCTTAAGCACATGCTCACTGACGGAGCTGCCCTCTTCCATCTTGCAGTTAAAGAACTTTTCAGAAGCCTCATAGCTTTCAATTGCCGCATGAGTCTCAAAAATCAATTTGAGATCCTCGACAATATCATATGGGTATGACTCTTCAAACCTTTTCTGAAGCTCCGATTCTAAACCATACAAGATAGCACACTGAAATATGGAGTACTGATTCTTCCGAGCGAGGTAAACATTCTTTACTTCATCGGAAGCATCACCGCAGTGGTCACCCAATGCATCCAAAGACATAGGTCAAATTACCAGCTGTGAGGACAATCCTCAAATGGCGGAACCAATCCGCGATGTTGCTTCCATTGTTTTTCAACTTTTCTTTCTCTAGGAACGCATTAAAATTGATGGTAGGGGCTGCCATTGATCTACAACATATTTGCAATAGTTTAGACTAAGTTTATGACAAATTGAGTTCAAATTAATTAATGAAATTAAACTAGGTGAACTCCCACTCAAAACAACATCCCTCACATTGTTTTAGTGATCACACGAACCAAATCCACTACATCAACACCGATCATCACGAGAGTTGATATAGTTTCAATGGCGAACAATCGTCATGTTCATCATTTCTACTATACGATTCATGCTTTACCTTTCGGTGATCCGTGTTCCGAGACCATGTATGTACATGCTAGGCTCGTCAAGATCAAACCTTAGTTTCTGCATGAGCAAATCTGGCTTGCTCACGTTGTATACACTTGCAGAATCTAACACACCCGATCATCACGTGGTGCTTCTAAACAACAAGCTTTAGCAACGGTGGTAACTAAGGGTGAACACTTTATGACTTGAAATTGAAGTGCATGAGGGATCATCTTATAATGCTACCGTCGTCTACCAAGCAATACAAGATGCATAAAGGATTAACATCACATGCAATTCAATAATATGTGATATGATATGGCCTTTCTTCTTTGTGCTTCCGATCTCCATCTTCAAGCACGAACATGATCTCCATCATCACCGGCATTGCATCAAGGTCAATGACGCTTCTCCATGGTTGTCGTCCACCGGCTTCAACTATTACAACTACTTTGAATAGACACGCGGGTCTTAACATAAATTAAAGACAACCATATGGCTCCTGCCGGTTGCCAACTTACAATAAAGAACATTGCATACATCAAATATAATCACAATCATGGCCATATCACATCACTGCACACCCCTGCAAAACAAAGTTAGACGCCTCTACTTTATTTGCATATTTTACGTGGTTTGGGGCTTTCTGTAAGTGTCGTTCTAACTTACGAACAAGAACCACAACATTGATACTAGCATTGTTGATCACCCTTTGTAAATTGGATCTTAACTATGCTAGGAGAAACAGGCACCCGCAAAGCCACTTATGCAATACAAGTTGCATGTCAAGCGTGGAGCAAGTCTCATGAACGATGTCATGTAAGGTTAGCCCGGGCCGCTTCATCCCAACATACCGCAAGATGCAAAGTACACAAGAAGCAATCGACAATAAAAGCATCAACGCCCACAATGACCATTGTGTTCTACTCGTGCAACAGATCTACATATAGACACGGCTCTGATACCACTGTAGGGTTTCGTAGCATGGAAAACAAAAAATTCTATCGCATACAAACAAACAAGCCAAGATCTATCTACTAGATTGTAGCAACGAGTCGATGGAATAACTTACCCTCGAAGATTCCAAAGTGTTTAACGAGAGCGGATTCTCGTGGGTGATGTAGTCGTACTCTTTCCGATCTCAAGATCGCGTAGACGATCCTTCCGGCAGCGCTCCCGCAGTCGGTGACACGTTCGGTACTGATTTAAGACCTTCCTCTCCTTGTTCCAAAGAAATGGAGGTTGTAGCACTCTCCTCGCGATTCCAAGACAACAAATAGTGGTACCGAAGTAGAGGGAAATCCGCAGGCTTCGCCTTAAGCCGGAGCGAGTATGGTGGAGTATGAGAGAGGGCTATTAGTGGTCTAGAGATTAGACACACCAATTAGAAGGCTCTAAACCGCAGGCTAAAGCAATTAGAAGCTCTAAACCAAAACGGCTCTAAACCGGAGATTAGAGGATAGGAACTTGTGTGTCTAGAGGATGAGGCCCTGCCCCTCCTTTTATAGGTGGAGGGGCCGGCGCGCCAGGGGAGGGAGGGGAGTCCCTCCCCAACTCGGCCTAGGCTGGCCGCCGGCTTGGAGGAGAGGGACTCCTCCTCCAAGTTGGTTTCAACCTCCTCTTGCTTGTTTCCCACAGTTTCCTGTTTTAGCCGTTTGACTTTCAAACTGGCAGTTTGACTTTTCAGTTTTGGAACAGCAAGAACACTTAGTACATGATGCAATCATTCAATGACACATTCATGTACCCCCCCCCCCCCCCCGGAGTGCCGGACAATCCGGAACCTTCTAGAACATTCCCGATGAAAACACCGGAATCATTCCCGAACTCCGAAACGGGACTTTCCTTATATGAATCTTATTCTCCGGACCATTCCGGATCACCTCGTGATATCCCGGATCCCATCCGAGACTTCGAACAACATTTGGTCTCTGTCTCATAATACCATAACTACTCAAAAAACGTCGAATCCTTAAGTGTGTCTCCCTACGGTTCGTGAATTATGCGGACATGATCGAGACACTTCTCAACAATAACCAATAGAGGAATCTGGAAATTCATATGGCTACATATTTCTACGATTACTTTGCGATCGAATGAACCACTTACATACGATACCAATTTCCCTTTGTCTCACGATAGTTTACTTATCCGAGGTTATGATCGTTGGTATCTCGCATACCTAGTTCAACCTCGTTACCGATAAGTACTCTTTTCTCTCCGTGATATGTGATCCCTTGTGACCTAGTCACATGCTTGCAAGCTAATTGGATGACATTCCACCGAGAGGGCCCAGAGTATATCTATCCGTCATATGGATGGACAAATCCCACTCTTGATCCATGTGTTTCAACCAATACTTTCCGAACACTCAATGCCACCTTTATAGCCACCCAGTTACGGTGTGGTGTTTGATGTCATCAAAGCATCCATCCGGTAAAGGTGATATGCATGATCTCATGGTCGAAGGAATTAGGTTACTATGTATCAGAAAGCATATAGCAATTGAACTATTGAAATGACTTGATCTTTATGCTATGCTTATCTATAGGAGTATTTCCACCATATCATTCTCCTAACGATATGATCTTGTTGTTGATAACATCTCAATGTTCATGATAGGGAAACCACAAACATTATTCAACCAACAAGCTAGTGAAGTATAGAGGCTATACTAGGGACTTCAAATTAAGTTTACAAATCACACAAGTATTAATGTTTCCTTGTTAATACTATTATAGCATGAATGTAAACATTTATCATAAACACAAAGATATAATAATAACTATATTTATTATTGCCTCTAGGGCATATCTCCAACATTATTGACCAACAACACTTGGTGCTCTTTGTTTATCTCCACTTCTGCAGATTTCAACATGGCAAAGAGTTCTGGCAACGTCTTGTTCATGTTCTGCATGTTGTAGTTCATCACAAAGTTCTTGTAACTTGGTGGCAGTGATTGGAGGACACGGTAAATCCCCAAAGCATTAGGAATCACTATACCCAAGCTTTGAAGTTTATTTGCGTGCCCAGACATCTTAAGCACATGCTCACTGACGAAGCTGCCTTCTTCCATCTTGCAGTTAAAGAACTTTTCAGAAGCCTCATAACTTTCAATTGCCGCATGAGTCTCAAAAATCAATTTGAGATCCTCGACAATATCATATGGGTCTGACTCTTCAAACCTTTTCTGAAGCTCCGATTCCAAACCATACAAGATAGCACACTGAACTATGGAGTACTGATTCTTCCGAAGAGGTAAACATTCTTTACTTCATCGGGAGCATCACCAGTGGGTCACCCAATGCATCCAAAGACATAGGTCAAATTACCAGCTGTGAGGATAATCCTCAAATCGCGGAACCAATCCGCGAAGTTGCTTCCATTGTTTTTTAACTTTTCTTTCTCTAGGAACGCATTAAAATTGATGGTAGGGGCTGCCATTGATCTACAACATATTTGCAATAGTTTAGACTAAGTTTATGACAAATTGAGTTCAAATTAATTAATGAAATTAAACTAGGTGAACTCCCACTCAAAACAACATCCCTCAAATTGTTTTAGTGATCACACGAACCAAATCCACTACATCAATACCGATCATCACGAGAGTTGATATAGTTTCAATGGCGAACAATCGTCATGTTCATCATATCTACTATATGATTCATGCTTTACCTTTCGGTGATCCGTGTTCCGAGACCATGTCTGTACATGCTAGGCTCGTCAAGATCAAACCTCAGTTTCTGCATGAGCAAATCTGGCTTGCTCACGTTGTATACACTTGCAGAATCTAACACACCCGATCATCACGTGGTGCTTCGAAACAACAAGCTTTAGCAACGGTGCTAACTAAGGGTGAACACTTTATGACTTGAAATTCATGTGCATGAGGGATCATCTTATAATGCTACCGTCGTCTACTAAGCAATACATGATGCATAAAGGATTAACATCACATGCAATTCAATAATATGTGATATGATATGGCCTTTCTTCTTTGTGCTTCCGATCTCCGTCTTCTAGCACGAACATGATCTCCATCATCACCGACATTGCATCAAGGTCAATGACGCTTCTCCATGGTTGTCGTCCACCGGCTTCAACTATTACAACTACTTTGAATAGACACGCGGGTCTTAACATAAATTAAAGACAACCATATGGCTCCAGCTGGTTGCTAACTTACAATAAGGTACATTGCATACATCAAACATAATCACAATCATGGCCATATCACATCACTGCACACCCCTGCAAAACAAAGTTAGACGCCTCTACTTTCTTTGCATATTTTACGTGGTTTGGGGCTTTCAATAAGTGTCGTTCTAACTTACGAACAAGAACCAGAACATTGATACTAGCATTGTTGATCACCCGTTGTAAATTGGATCTTAACTATGCTAGGAGAAACAGGCACCCGCAAAGCCACTTATGCAATACAAGTTGCATGTCAAGCGTGGAGCAAGTCTCATGAACGATGTCATGTAAGGTTAGCCGGGCCTTCATCCCAACATCTTGCAAGATGCAAAGTACACAAGAAGCAATCGACAATAAAGCATCAACGCCCACAATGACCATTGTGTTCTACTCGTCAATGATCTACATATAGACGGCTCGATACCCTTTGTAGGGTTTCGTAGCATGGAAAACAAAAATTTCTATCGCATACAAACAAACAAGCCAAGATCTATCTACTAGATTGTAGCAACGAGTCGATGGAATAACTTACCCTCGAAGATTCCAAAGTGTTTAACGAGAGAGCGGATTCTCGTGGGTGATGTAGTCGTACTCTTCCGATCTCAAGATCGTAGACAATCCTTCCGGCGCTGCGTTCGGCGCTTCCATGATCGGTCACACGTTCGGTACTTTCGGAAGACCTTCCTCCCTTGTTCCAGCGAACAGCGGAGGTTGTAGCACTCTCCTCGCGATTCCGGCAGCACAACGGCGTGGTACCGGAAGTAGAGGGGAGATCTCGCAGGGCTTCGCCTTAAGCCGGAGCGAGTATGGTGGAGTATGAGAGAGAGATATTAGTGGTCTAGGGTATATACACACCAATTAGAAGTCTCTAATCCGAAGGCTAGGGCAATTAGAAGCTCTAAACCAAAGCGGCTCTAAACCGGAGTCTAGGGCTAGGATTTAGATTAGAGGATAGGAACTTGTGTGTCTAGAGGAGGAGGCCCTGCCCCTCCTTTTATAGGTGGAGGGGCCGGCGCGCCAGGGGAGGGAGGGGAGTCCCTCCCCAACTCGGCCTAGGTGGGCCGCCGGCTTGGAGAGGAGGGACTCCTCCCCCAAGTCGGTTTCAACCTCCTCTTGCTTGTTTCCCTCAGTTTCCTGTTTTAGCCGTTTGACTTTCAAACTGGCCATTTGACTTTTCAGTTTTAGGATTCAATTTAATCCTTTATTTGGAACAGCAAGAACACTTAGTACATGATGCAATCATTCCAATATGTAATGACACATTCATGTACCCCTCCCCGGAGTCTTGGGACATTCCGGAACCTTCTAGAACATTCCGATGAAAACACGGAATCATTCCCGAACTCAAAGCAGGACTTTCCTTATATGAATCTTATTCTCGGACCATTTGATCACCTCGTGATATCCGGATCCCATCCGAGACTCGAACAACATTCAGTCTCTTTCTCATAATACCATAACTACTCAAAACAACGTCGAATCCTTAAGTGTGTCTCCCTACGGTTCGTGAATTATGCGGACATGATCGAGACACTTCTCGAACAATAACCAATAGGAATATGGAAATTCATATGGCTCCCACATATTTCTCGATTACTTTGCGATCGAATGAACCACTTACATACGATACCAATTTCCTTTGTCTCACGATAGTTTACTTATCCGAGGTTATGATCGTCGGTATCTCTACATACCTAGTTCAACCTCGTTAGTTAAGTACTCTTTTCTCGTTCCGTGATATGTGATCCCTTGTGAGCAGTCACATGCTTGCAAGCTAATTGGATGACATTCCACAGAGGCCGGAGTATATCTATCATCATATGGATGGACAAATCCACTCTTGATCCATGTGTTTCAACCAATACTTTCCGAACACTCAATGCCACCTTCATAGCCACCCGATTCATTGTGGTGTTTGATGTCATCAAAGCATCCATCCGGTAAAGGTGATATGCATGATCTCATGGTCGAAGGAATTAGGTTACTATGTATCAGAAAGCATATAGCAATTGAACTATTGAAATGACTTGATCTTTATGCTACGCTTATCTATAGGAGTATGTCCACCATATCATTCTCCTAACGATATGATCTTATTGTTGATAACATCTCAATGTTCATGATAGGGAAACCACAATCATTTAATCAACCAACAAGCTAGTGAAGTATAGAGGCTATACTAGGGACTTCAAATTAAGTTTACAAATCACACAAGTATTAATGTTTCCTTGTTAATACTATTATAGCATGAATGTAAACATTTATCATAAACACAAAGATATAATAATAACTACATTTATTATTGCCTCTAGGTCATATCTCCAACAATGCGGGCGCCACCTTCCCAGTGGATGGCGTCGGGTGTACCCCCTCCATGAAAGGAATATGCCCGAGAGGCAATAATAAAGTGGTTATTATCGTATTACTTATTTATGATAAATGTTTATTTTTCATGCTATAATTGTATTAATATGGAAACGTTAATACATGTGTGTTTAATAAATAAAAAGGAAGTTCCTAGGTATGCCTCTCTTATAAACTAGTTCGTTGATTAACAAGATGATCAAAGGTTTCCTGCTCATGGACATTGGATGTTGTTAATAACGAGATCACAACATTAGGGTAACGGTGTGATGAACATTCATCCGAAGTATACCATTATGATCAAGGTCATTGTGTTTATATTGCTATAACACCATACGAAGTAATCTTAGTCCTTAGACCATCAGATCATGTCAATCACTAACACCGGAAAAGTATCTTGATAACATCAAACGTCACACCGTAACAGGGTGACTATAAAGATGGGTTCAGTGCTACGAAGGTGCTATGTTGAGGCTCATGGATCAAGAGTGGAATTTGTCCATCCCGATGATAGATAGATATACTCTGGGCCCTCTCGGTGATATCACATTGATTAGCTTGCAAGCAAGTGATTTGATCACTAGAATGTTGTATCATGGGAACGAGAAAAGAGTACATGTTGGTAACGAGATTAAACTAGGTATGGAGATACTGATGATCGAATCTCAGACATGTAATATATCGCGAGATGTAGGGATTGAGTTACATGCGTATAAGGTTCACACGATCACAGAAGTCATCGTTGAATATGTGGGAGTCAGTACGGATCTCCAGGTCCCGCTGTTGATTATTGATCGGAGAGGGGTCTCGATCATGTCTACATTATTCGCGAACCATAGGGTGACACACTTAAGGGATACCGACATCATTTGGAGCAAATAATATGCCAGAGAAAGAAAAAGGAAAGCGCAGGAATTTATTTCACTAGACACCGAAACTATTTCGGTTCAAATTGCTGAAACTGGTTCTGCATGTGAAATGGAATACTAGCAAGGGGTTTTATGTGAATGTTTGTTAATTAAATTAATTAACAAAATTCTGAATAAATAAATAAAAGAGTTTTATTTAAATGAAAGCTTGCATTAAATTTGGTGGAAATTTAATGCATGTGAGTGGATTTTTGAGTGGAGGCTCTTTTATGGGAGTGGAGGCTTTTTATTTTGAGTGGGAGATCCACCCACATGAATGTGGAAGAGGTGGGGGCAGCCACCATGGCTGGTGCCATGCCCCTTGGGGTGCCCCCTCTCCCTATAAAAGGCCCCCCTCTCATCCTTTCAAAGCACACTTCCTCGCGAAGGATCTCTCTCCCCCCTTTAGAATTTCCCCATGGTCTCGGATCAGCGAGATACATGTTCCCGATGGCTTTTTCTGGAAGGATTTGTTGCTTCTGCTGCTTCGCTGGAGCGAGAGCGCAGAGGTTGTCGGGGTACCCGAACGTGTGTGCGATCACGGATGCACCACTGCTTTGTGGTGCTGGACTTGATGGTGCTGGACCGGCTAGACCAGATGGACTTCATCACGATCTTGAGATCGGCAAGCATTCGTCTACATCATCCACGAGTATA
Organism: Avena longiglumis; assembly: GCA_030063025.1. Taxonomy (NCBI): domain Eukaryota; kingdom Viridiplantae; phylum Streptophyta; class Magnoliopsida; order Poales; family Poaceae; genus Avena; species Avena longiglumis. The sequence goes on from CP125975.1 coordinate 526,217,774, forward strand.
ACCTCGTTAACACTATTCGGTCTTCGAGGGTATGTATTCGATGGATGTATATCCACCCGTTGCTTGTATCTAGTAGATAGATCTTGGTACATAGTTGTTCCCATCGTAGGAATTTTTTTGTTTTCTATGCTGCAAACCCTACAGTGGTATCAGAGCCGGATCTATGCGTAGATGCTTTGCACGGGTAGTACACATATGAGTATGTGGGCGATGATGATCATTTTTATTGCTTCTTAGTTGTAATTTGGATATTTGTGGCATGGTGGGATGAAGCGGCTCGGACAAACTTTACATGTCCTCGCACATGAGACATGTTAGGCTAGCGGGTGTATGTCTCTCCTACTATAGTCAATATCTAATTTGCAACGAGTTTTCAACAATTTGGTTATCCTCGTTATGGTTCATGTTCATAGGTAAGAACAATTCTATCTTCGAAAGCCCTAAGCCACGTAAAACTTGCAATGGATAAATTAGAGGCGTCTAGTTTAGATTATTGTTGGGATAGTGTCATGATATGGTGATGTTGTAAGTAGAAGTATGAGATGATACTCTTACAACACACATAGCGTGTAGGTTCCATAGACCTTGGCCTTACACATAGAGGTATGATAGAGATCATACCACGATGCACATGATGGAGATCATATGCAAGAACCATATCATTTCACTTATTAACATGAGATGTTTGTTGCATCTTATATTGCTTGTTTGGCGTTTTATTAGGATAATAAGATGATCCCTCATTTTAGATATCAAGATAAAAATGTGTTCTTCCTTAAGTATGCATCGACAATGTTTCGTCGCTTCAAGACATCACGTGATGATCGGGTGTACTTGAATCCACGAGCATATCTCGGGTATAAGACAGTTACACACACGAATACTAAGGTTCTTACTTGGCGAGCCTAGCATGTACAGACATGGCCTCGAAACACGGATCAAAAGGTTAAGCATGAGTCATATGTTTTGATATGATGACCATATGGATGCTCGCCTTTGAAGCTACACCGACTCACGTGATGATCGGACTTGGTGTAATGGATTTGGTTCATGTAATCACGAAAAAGACACGAGGGATGTCATTTTTGAGTGGGATTTTATTTCTAATTTGGATTAGAAGAACTCAATTTATCATAAATTAAATCAAAGTGAATTTTCATAATTTGTTGTAGTCATTGGCATTCGTTCACCACCTTATGCATAGTTGTAATTGAGATAATAGAACTATAGAATTCTGGATATTGACTTTGCAAACTGGTATCGTATTGTGTTGAGTGTCAATCTAAAGTTTAAAGTCCTATTGCAAACTTTCAGTAAACTCTGTTTACTCCGTGAAATTTAATAATTGGTATTAAATCGAGAGTAACAATTCCAGTGTTAGTATCTTAATTATCATGTTTGCCTCCATGATTCTTGATTGTTTTAATATCAAATTTATCTAGGAGCTGAAAGAATTGTTTCAGAAACCATCATGTGTGACAGATATAACGATATCTGAAACAATTTTTTGGTTGCAATATGATAGAGTATAATGTATATTCTCATATTAGATGAGAATTTACAAAGGTTGGAGATGCTAGACATCCAAATCATCCAAAAGGGTTTTGGAAAGTAATGTTATACTCACGATTCGCCTTTATAAGCTACAATAGCTTGATCATGAAAGTAGTCATGATAAGTATGAATAGAAGATGTATGTAAAGTGTTTACTACACTAAAAAAATTACTAAAGAATGGATTTTGAAAGAATACCGATCATTTTGATGATGGTGATCTACTTCAAAGTGCAAGTCCAAAGGTATTATTATTTGAATATACACGCTTTGGACTATGTGTCACGTATATGGAGCCACTTTTGATATTGATAGATTCTTTTAAAAGGAAAAGGAAAAGCTGAAAGAGAATCTATAAAATATATTTGGCAGAAAAGAAAAGATTGGAAATATCCAATTTCGGTATATGGATGATATGCATGTTATGGTTGTATTATTTGCTTGTTATACAATGTGGTTCTTGGGTATGGATATCGAATTGGTTAGTATGAAATTTCATACGGAACGACGCAATTCATGAACCACAATGGCCTAAGTTACTAGCAAGAGAATATGTGATGATGTTCATCGAAAACAAACAAACCGTTGTTTGTATTTCTCGTTGACATCAAAGCTTGACTTCAAGATTTGTTTTAATATTTGTTATTTAAATCAGGTATTATGAGAACAAAGGTTGTTCAAATAATTACCGTATTCCATATAAGATGGATGATTTACAAATCTAGTTGTAGAAATCACATCCATAAAACCTAATGCTAAAATGTCGCAAGACAAATGATTGAAAGATCACTTACAAAGTGACATCGTCGTATAAATTATATTGGAAATAAAACATGAAGAATTTCCATATTCATGAATTTTTGGAGTCTTTGATTTGCGCTTGTGAGACTTTCCTCGGGATAATTAAAACTTCGTTCAAAGGCCAAAGAAGAACGAACGAATAAAAATATTGGAATTTATGCATGTCGATGTATGTATTCCATTATGTGTAGTCGTAAGCGATGGATTTCAACTTTATATGCTTTCTCCGGAAATTTGAGTGAATGTTCACTTAATGAGAAAGAAGTATGAAATATTTGAAAACGTTCAAAGACTTTCAAGATGAAGTGGAAAATCATTGTAACAAGAAAATAAATGGTTTATGATTTTATCATATGGGATTTATTTGAGTTACAAGTGTAACACGAAAAATAAATGAATTATGATTTATCATAAAGGGACTTATTTGAGTTGCAAGTTTAGCAAAAACACCTAGATTTACATCTCCCGAAACACCATAGGAGTATGGAATGTTTGAGATTTTTAATAAAACCTTGTTTGACATGGTTGGTGGTGTTATTTATAAAACTACCATTATGTTTTAAAAGATTAAAGATTTAGAGACTATCGCTTTTACACTGAAAAGAGCTCCATCTTGATCCGTTGAAATGACACCATATGAGTTATGGTTTGGGGTAAAACTCAAGTTGTCATTTCTTAAATTTTGGTACGCTAAGCATAAGTAAGATGTTTACAACCAAAGTCGGATGAGCATGTCTTTGTAGGTTATTTCGAATAACAATTGGTTATTCCTCCATAACACCAAGGACAAAAAGGGTTTGTCGCTTGAAACGTGAAGTTTCTTGAAGAAGGAATTTTTCGAAAAAGTTAACTGGGAGGACAATAGTGTTGGAATTATGCCCTAGAGGCAATAATAAAGATGTTATTATTATAATTCTTGTTCATGATAAAGTTTATATTCCATGCTAGAATTGTATTAAGCGGAAACTTTGATACTTGTGTGGTTTATGAACAACACCGTGTCCCTAGTACGCCTCTAAGGACTAGCTCATTGATCAATGATGGTTAAGGTTTCCTAACGATAGACATGAGTTGTCAATTGATAATGAGATCATATCATTGGAGAATGATATGATGGACAGACCCAAACTAAGCAAAGCAATTAGATCGTATCATCGTGTTCATCTTTGCGAAGCTTTTCCTATGTCAAATATTGTATTCCTTAGACCATGAGATAATACAACTCCCTGGTATCGGAAGAAAGCTTTGAGGTCATCAAACGTCATCCTATGAGAGGGTGATCATAAAGGTGTCTCTCAGGTGATCGGAAAGTATCTATTGGGTTGTATGTATCGAGATGGGATTTGTCCCTCCCAAGTCGGAGAGATATACTTCGGGCCCACTCGTGTCGATATCAACATCGCTTGCAAGCATGTGGTTAAGGAGTTAATCACAAAGTGATATCGGATTACGGAACGAGTAAAGTACTTGCCGTGAACGAGATTGAACTAGGTATGGCATGCAACGATCGAATCTCGGGCAAGTAAAATATCGCGAGACGAAGGGAATATATATATGGGATTGATTGAATCCTGGCATCGTGGTTCATCCGATATGATCATCGATGAATGTGTGGGAGTCAATATGGGTGCCCAGACCCCGCTGTTGATTATTGATAGAAGATCATGTCTGCATATTCTCGAACCCGTAGGGTCACACACTTAACGTGTCTCGACGCTAGGATAGATTGGATAAATTGGTTTATGAGTTTTTGTTCGAAGTCTCGGATGGGATCCGAGACATCACGAGAGGTTCCAGAGTGGTCCGGAGAATAAGATTCATATAAGGCAGTGCAGATTTGGAGTTCGGAATTGTTCTGGGTTAATCGGTATTGTACCGGAAGCTTCTAGAACCTTCCGTAAGGGGACCAACGTGGCCCCACCTTCTGGGAGGGGGCATGGGCCTATGAGGGAGTGTCCTGGACGCATTGGGCCAGGGGAACAAGGCCCCATAGGGCCCAGCCGATCCTATAGAGTTTAAACTCGTTTAAACTAGAGATAGGGTTTCTAGAAGGGGGAGAGTCCTTGCCCCCCTCTTCTCCCTCCCTTGGCCGCCGGCCCAAGGCTTGGAGGAGGGGCAAGGGCTGGCCGCCCCCCCTCTATATATAGAGGGCTGGTGCGCCCCCTCTCCCCTACACCTTGCCTCCAAACCCTAGTTGCCCTGCTGCCCTTCCTCTCTCCCTCCCGACTGTTTGTAGGCGAAGCCCTGCTGCAGAAATTCTCCACCATATACACCACGCCGTCGTGTTGTAGATCCAATCTATCTCTCCACCATACTTGCTGGTCCGAGGAAGGAGGAGACGTCGAGGTGCTGCACGTGTGCATCTCACGGAGGCACCGCCACATGTGGTGCTAGATCGGATCGGATCGCGAGGAGGAGAAGCGAGTACGACTACATCACCCACGCCCGTTAACGAGCGTTCACGTCTTGAATCTTCAAGGGTATGAAGATCTAATCCAATCTCTCGTTGATTGCATCTCCTAGATTAGATCTTGGCTTTCCCTCTGCTCGCATCCGTAGAAAATTTTGATTTACTATGCCGCCAAACCCATCGGTATCGAGCTAGATCTATGCGTAGATGTGTTTCACGAGTAGAACGCAACATGGTTGTTGCGGGCATTGATGTTTTCTGTTGCAAGCCTCTTGTTTGTGTTCTTCTTATGACGCGGGATAGTGAGATTGAAGCGGTCCAGGCCAACCTTACGCGACGTCGTTTGCGAGACCGGCTCCGCACTTGACGTGTGGCTTGTACCACACATGCGGCTGGTGGATGTCAGTTTCTCTCACTATAGTTGTCATGGGATTAACACCGGAGTTTGGCAACCATAATATCACCGTTGTGGCTTTCCGTAGGTAAGAATCATTCTTAGCATCTACTCCCATAAGCCACGTAAAACATGCAACAACAAAGTAGAGGCGTCTAACTTGTTTTTGCAGGGAGTGTTTTCTGTGATATTGTATGGCGCAAGATGTGATGTTTATATTGTATGCGATGATCATGTTTTGTAATGTTTCACGACTTGCATGTCGATGAGTACACAACCGGCAGGAGCCATATGGTTGTCTTTATAATTGTGTATGACCTGCGAATCAACTTCTTATACGCCATGTAATAGCTTTACTTTATCGCTAAGTAGTTAGCAATAGTTGTAGTTGCTATTCGTGGTGGAGGCAATCATGGAGGAGTTATGGAGATCATGCTGGAACGCACAAGATGGAGATCATTGCGCGAAGATTGGCTATACCATGTCACATAAAGTTATATGCATGTGATGTTTATCCTTTTATGTATCTTATTATGCTTAGATCGCGACGGTAGCATTATAAGATGATTCCTCACTTAAAGATCAAGATAAAAACTGTGTTCTCCCCAATTATGCACCGTTGTGAAAGTTCGTCGTGTCCAAGCATCACGTGATGATCGGGTGCTATAGACTCTACGCTCACATACAACGGGTGCAAGCCAGTTTTGCACACGCGGAAATACTTGGGTCTAGCTTTACGAGCCTAGCATGTACAGACATGGCCTCGGAACACAAGGACCGAAAGGTTAAGCATGAGTCATATGAATGGTATGATCGACACTTTGTTGTCCACCATTGAAACCACATCACTTCTCGTGATGATCGGATTAGGTGTGGTGAATTTGGATCGTGTTCACTAAACAACTTGAGGGATGTTGAATTTAGTGGGAGTTCATCTAGTAATTTGATTAAGTTGAACTATTTATCATGAACATAGTCTAAATTGTACTTGCAAATCATAGATCACATGGCCAAGTCCAACTTCAACTTCAACGCTTTTTCTGAGAAGGAAAAGCTTAGAAACAATGGATCTAACTTCACCAATTGGTTCCGCAATCTAAGAATCATTCATCTGCGGACAAAAGGACTATGTCCTTGGGAAAGCGTTAGGTGACCCCCTGCAATCAGCGCGGATGATGAGAAAGTCGCTCTATCGATCGGCGCAAAGATGATTATGGTGTGATTAAGAGCACCATGTTGTTTGCTATGGAATCGGAGCTTCAAAATCGTTTTGAAGAGTATCCCGGGCCCTTTGAGATTCTCGAGGAGCTGAAAACCATGTTTCAGACTCAGGCCCATTCTGAGAGATATGAGATCTCCGAGAAGTTCTTTAACTGTAAGATGGAGGAAGGGAGTTCCGTTAGTGAGCACGCCATTAAGATGACGGGCTACACTCAACGCCTTGAGCAACTGGAATGCACGATTCCGGAGGAGCTCAAGATTGACAGGGTTCTGCAATCACTCCCTCCCAGCTACAAAAGTTTTGTAGTGACTCATAATCAGATTGGTTCCACTGATACGATCACCGAGCTTTTCGCAAAGCTGAAGGCTGCGGAGGTGGACATGAAGAAGGACAATCATGTGTTGATGGTCAACAAGCCCTCCTTTAAGAAAGGTAAGGGAGCAAAGAAGCCCTTCAAGAAGGGCGGCGGCAAGTGCAATGCTCCTGCTGAGAAGAAGCTCAAGTCTGGTCCTAAGCCGGACACTGAGTGCTTCTATTGCAAGGACAAGGGTCACTTTGGGCATCGTCAAGTACTTAGCGGACAAAAAGGCTGGCACCATCAAAGGTATATTTGATATACATGTTATTTATGTTTTCCTTACTAGCCCTCGTTGTAGTGCCTGGGTATTTGATACCGGTTCAGTTGCTAATATTTGTAACTCGAAACAGGAGCTATCGAATAGGCGGTGACTGCGAGGGATGAGGTGACGATGCGCGTTGGCAACGGATCAAGAGTTGATGTGATGGCCGTCGGCACGCTCTCCTTAGTTTTACCTTCGAGATTAGTTTTAAACCTTAATAAATGTTATTATGTGCATGCGTTGAGCATGAACATTATTTCTGGATCGTGTTTATTGCAAGACGGTTATTCATTTAAATCGGAGAATAATGGTTGTTCTATTTATATGAGTAACATATTTTATGGTCATGCACCTCTTGTAAATGGTTTATTTCTTCTAAATCTCGAAAGGGATGAAACACACATCCATAACATTGAGGCTAAGAGATGCAAAGTAGATAGTGATAATACTACTTATTTGTGGCATCGTCTAGGTCATATTGGTGTAAAGCGCATGAAGAAACTCCATTCGATGGACTTTTGGAGTCTCTTGATTTTGAATCATTTGACACATGCGAACCATGCCTCATGGGCAAGATGATCAAAACCCGTTCTCGGTATGATGGAGCGAGCAACGGACTTGTTGGAAATCATACATACCGATGTATGCGGACGATGAGTGTTTCGGCCTGCGGTGGATATCGCTATTTCCTCACTTTTACCGATGACTTAAGTAGATATGGGTATATCTATTTAATGAAACATAAATCTGAAACATTTGAAAAGTTCAAGGAATTTCGAATGAAGTGGAGAACCATCGTAACGAAGATTAAGTTTCTACGATCCGATCGTGGAGGTGAATATTTGAGTTATGATTTTCTCACGCATCTTAAAGCAAGTGGAATCGTTTCACAACTCACGCCACCCGAAACACCACAACGCAATGGTGTGTCTGAACGCCGGAATCGAACCCTATTAGATATGGTCCGATCAATGATGTCTCTTACTGATTTGCCGTTATCATTTTGGGGTTATGCATTAGAAACCGCTGCATTCACTTTAAATAGGGCTCCATCTAAATCCGTTGAGACGACACCGTATGAACTGTGGTTTGATGTTAAACCTAAGTTGTCGTTTCTTAAAGTTTGGGGATGCAAATCTTACGTCAAGAAGTTGATGCCAGACAAGCTCGAACCCAAAGCGGAGAAATGCGTCTTCATAGGATACCCTAAGGAAACTATTGGGTATACCTTCTATCACAGAACCGAAGGCAAAGTGTTTTATGAAGAACGGTTCCTTTCTTGAGAAGGAGTTTCTCTCGAAAGAAGTGAGTGGGAGGAAAGTAGAGCTTGACGAGGTTATTGAACCTTCTCTTGAATTGGAGAGTAGCGCAGCACCTAAAATTGTTCCAAAGGTCACCGCACCAACAATAGAGGAAGCTAATGACAAGGATCATGAAGCTTCGGACGATCTCACATCGAACGTCGCAGTCGACAAGGTCGCGTGCCCCTCCCGAGTGGTACGGCAACCCGCTTGACTGTCTTGTTAGTAGAAGACAAGTGAACCTACGAACTATGAGGAAGCGATGATGAGCCCAGACTACGAGAAATGGCTAGAAGCCATGAAATCCAATTGGTATCCATGAGCGAAAACCAAGTATGGACTTTGGTGGACCCTCCTAGCGATCGAAAGGCTGTTGAGTGCAAATGGATATTCAAGAAGAAAACGGACGCGATGGTAATGTTACCATCTATAGCACGACTTGTCGCAAAGGTTTTCGACAAGTTCAAGGTGTTGACTACGATGAGACTTTCTCTCCCGTAGCGATGTTTAAGTCCATTCGATTTTATTATCAATTGCTGCATTTCATGATTATGAAATATGGCGATGGATGTCAAGATCGTTCCTCAATGGCAACATTGATGAAGAGTTGTATATGATGCAACCCGAAGGTTTTGTCGATCCTAAGGATGCTGATAAAGTGTGCAAACTTCAGCGTTCCATTTATGGACTGAAGCAAGCATCTCGGAGTTGGAACCTTCGTTTTGATCAAGTGATCAAGAGCTTTGGATTTGTTCCAAATTGCTACGAAGCTTGTATCTACAAGAAAGTGAGTGGGAGCTCGGTGACGTTTCTGGTACTATATGTGGATGACATATTGATTATTGGAAATGACATCAACATGCTTAACGATGTGAAGAGTTATTTTAACAAGTGTTTTTCAATGAAAGACCTAGGTGCAGCTGCTTATATATTGGGCATCAAAATCTATAGAGATAGACAAAGACGCCTGATAGCTTTAAGCCAGAGTACATACCTAGACAAAGTTCTGAAAAGGTTCAGAATGGATAAGGCAAAGAAAGGATTAGTGCCTATGTTGTCAGGTAAGATATTGAGCAAGGCTCAGTGTCCAGCTACGGTAAATGATAGGGAAGCTATGAGCAAAGTGCCTTATGCCTCGGCCATAGGTTCCATCATGTATGCCATGCTGTGTACTAGACCGGATGTGTCCAATGCTCTTAGTTTGACGAGCAGATATCAAAGTGATCCAGGAGTGGAACACTAGACAGCCGTGAAGAACATCCTAAAGTACCTAAATAGGACTAAAGAAATGTTCTTAGTCTATGGGGGTGATGAACAGCTTGTCGTAAAAGGTTACGTCGACGCTAGTTTTGACACCGACAAGGATGATTCCAAATCTCGCATGTGATACGTTTATATTTTGAAAGGAGGAGCCGTGAGTGGAGAAGCTGCAAGCAAAGCGTGATCGCGATCTACAAAGGAAGCGGAATACATGGCTGCCGCAGAAGGCCAAGTGAAGGAGTTTGGATCGAAACTTCATCATCGAGCTTGGCGTGGTTCCAAGTGCATTGGACCCACTAGAGATATTGTGTGACAACACCGCGCCATAGCACTTGCTAAGGAACCAAGATATCATCCAAAGACCAAGCATATCAACGAAGTTTCATATAATCCGAGATTATATTGCGATGGAGATCAAGATTAGCAAAGTACATACAGATCCGAATGTCGCAGTCCATTTACTAAACCTCTTCCACGTAAAACATGATCAAGACCTCGATTGCCATGGGTGTGAGATTTTTGCCAAATGTAAACTAGATTATTGACTCTAGTGCAAGTGGGAGACTGTTGGAATTATGCCCTAGAGGCAATAATAAAGATGTTATTATTATAATTCTTGTTCATGATAAAGTTTATATTCCATGCTAGAATTGTATTAAGCGGAAACTTTGATACTTGTGTGGTTTGTGAACAACACCATGTCCCTAGTACGCCTCTAAGGACTAGCTCATTGATCAATGATGGTTAAGGTTTCCTAACCATAGACATGAGTTGTAAATTGATAATGAGATCATATCATTGGAGAATGATATGATGGACAGACCCAAACTAAGCGAAGCAATTAGATCGTATCATCGTGTTCATCTTTGTGAAGCTTTTCCTATGTCAAATATTGTATTCCTTAGACCATGAGATAATACAACTCCCTGGTATCGGAAGAAAGCTTTGAGGTCATCAAACGTCATCCTATGAGAGGGTGATCATAAAGGTGTCTCTCAGGTGATCGGAAAGTATCTGTTGGGTTGTATGTATCGAGATGGGATTTGTCTCTCCCAAGTCGGAGAGATATACTTTGGGCCCACTCGGTAATCGATATCAACATCGCTTGCAAGCATGTGGTTAAGGAGTTAATCACAAAGTGATATCGGATTACGGAACGAGTAAAGTACTTGCTGTGAACGAGATTGAACTAGGTATGACGGTACCGACGATCGAATCTTGGGCAAGTAAAATATCGCGAGACGAAGGGAATATATATGGGATTGATTGAATCCTGGCATCGTGGTTCATCCGATATGATCATCGATGAATGTGTGGGAGTCAATATGGGTGCCCAGACCCCGCTGTTGATTATTGATAGAAGATCATGTCTGCATATTCTCGAACCCGCAGGGTCACACACTTAACGTGTCTCGACGCTAGGATAGATTGGATAAATTGGTTTATGAGTTTTTGTTCGGAGTCTCGGATGGGATCCGAGACATCACGAGAGGTTCCGGAGTGGTCCAGAGAATAAGATTCATATAAGGCAGTGCAGTTTTTGGAGTTCGGAATTGTTCCGGGTTAATCGGTATTGTACCGGAAGCTTCTAGAACCTTCCGGAAGGGGACCAACGTGGCCCCACCTTCCGGGAGGGGGCATGGGCCTATGAGGGAGTGTCCTGGATGCATTGGGCCAGGGGAACAAGGCCCCATAGGGCCCAGCCGATCCTATAGAGTTTAAACTCGTTTAAACTAGAGATAGGGTTTCTAGAAGGGGGAGAGTCCTTGCCCCCCTCTTCTCCCTCCCTTGGCCGCCGGCCCAAGGCTTGGAGGAGGGGCAAGGGCTGGCCGCCCCCCCTCTATATATAGAGGGCTGGTGCGCCCCCTCTCCCCTACACCTTGCCTCCAAACCCTAGTTGCCCTCCTGCCCTTCCTCTCTCCCTCCCGACTGTTTGTAGGCGAAGCCATGCTGCAGAAATTCTCCACCATATACACCACGCCGTCGTGTTGTAGATCCAAACTATCTCTCCACCATACTTGCTGGTCCGAGGAAGGAGGAGACGTCGAGGTGCTGCACGTGTGCATCTCACAGAGGCACCGCCACTTGTGGTGCTAGATCGGATCGGATCGCGAGGAGGAGAAGCGAGTACGACTACATCACCCACGTTCGATTTAACGCTCACTGCGAATCTTCAAGGGTATGAAGATCTAATCCAATCTCTCTTGTTGATTGCATCTCCTAGATTAGATCTTGGCTTTCCCTCTGTTCGCATCCGTAGAAAATTTTGATTTATTATGCCGCGAAACCCATCAAATAGAACTTTGATAGGGTTAACGAACCTTAGCTAAATGTGCTGAGTTGCGCAGCGCCGGAAAATGTTCCGGAGGCAGCCAGAATGCTCATAGATTATGTACCTCAAAGTTTGTGGTCACGGAGATCTAAGTTCCTATTGAATCAATTAGGTCAGATAAACAATCAAATGCTGAGATTTGAGAGTAAATAATTATTGTTTGACAATGATGAACCGACTACATGCAAAGAAGCGATGATGGGCCCTGACTCCGTCAAATGGCTTGAAGCCATAAAATCCGTGATAGTTCCATACACGAGAAATCAAGTTTTGAACTTGGAAGACCCTCCAGAAAGGTGTAAAAACCTATCGGTCGTATTTGGACCTATAAATAAACAAACATGGATGTTTCACATCTATGAAATAGTCGACATGTCGGTAAAGTTTTTACGACAGTGTTCAAGGAGTCGACTATGACAATATTTGATCTTTCATAGCGATATTTAGTCTGGACGGATTAAAGTAGCAACCAGCACATATAATTTGGTATATGCTAGATGAATAAACAAAACAAAGTTCTTATAATAGAATGGTTACCTACAACGTGTACATGACACGGTCCAAAGGGTTTTGTTAAATTCAAAGGATGCTAAAAGAGCATGCAAACTTCAATGGTTGAAGTAAGCATCGCGGAGTTGGAATCTTCACCATTTTTTCATCAGGAGACGATGAAGATGCTTGCGTTTGCAAGAAATTAAGTGGGAGTGCTAAGACATTTTTCTAATACATTATGTGCAGGACATCTTGTTGATTGGAAATGATGTATATTTTATTGACAAAGATTAAGAATTTCATTTCGATGAAAGACTTAGGCAAAACCCAAATATTTAGCATGAATGTCTATAGTGGATATACCATGACGCTAATATGGTTGTGCCAAACGTACATATATGAGATATTGAAGGAGTTCAATATAGAAACGATAAGAAACGGTTCTTGTTGCATGGAAAGGAATTGAATCAAGATTCAAGTGTATCGACACTTGATAAGTGAAACAAGATTCAAGTGCTTTGACACTTGATGAGTGAAATCACAAGGATGTTTTGATCAATCATACCTTGATATGTACACATCCAGATATATCCTATGCTCTAAGTGTTATGAGAATATACTAGAATGAATCATACAATGATCATTGGACGATAGTGAGGATATTCTTATGATCTTTTGGAAGAACTAAGAATATATTTGTGTAGAGGTGATAAACAATTACAAATAGTTCAGTATAAAGCGTTACATTGATACTAGTTTTGTCACAAGATACAAATTAAGTTTATCTCAATTTAAACTATGGGTGGCACAATGTAATGGAAATGAGTTTCCATGATGGATTTGGAAGAGTTCCAAAGTTAAGACACTGTGACGAATACTACAACAAAAGGCTAAGTATATGACTGCTATAGTAGCAGCAAAGGAGGACATTTGTGTCAAGTAGTCTGTTATCAAACTAAGGTGTGGTTCGCAATGGGCTAACACTAAAGATATATTGTATGACAATAGTATCGACATGATTTAACCCCAAGGAACTAAAGGTATCACCGAAAGACCAAGTTTATACAATGCCAACTTATTGGAGAATAAGTGACGCGTGGAGACGCAAAGACATGCAAATACACAAGGACCTGAAGCGTCAGATCCATAGATTATGTTAACCAATTGCAATTGCGTATATGGAACACCAGAAAGCCATATGTGTTCAAATACGCAAAGTTTTCAAACTAGATTATTGCCTCTAGTGCAAGTGGGAGACTGAAAGGAATATGCCCGAGAGGCAATAATAAAGTGGTTATTATCGTATTCCTTATTTATGATAAATGTTTATTTTGCATGCTATAATTGTATTAATACGGAAACGTTAATACATGTGTGTTTAATAAACAAAAAGGAAGTTCCTAGTTATGCCTCTCTTATAAACTAGTTCGTTGATTAACAAGATGATCAAAGGTTTCCTGTGAAGGGTTTCGCGGCATAGTAAATCAAAATTTTCTACGGATGCGAACAGAGGGAAGCCAAGATCTAATCTAGGAGATGCAATCAACGAGAGAGATTGGATTAGATCTTCATACCCTTGAAGATTCGCACAGCGGAACGTTCGTCGGAACGTGGGTGATGTAGTCGTACTCGCTTCTCCTCCTCGCGATCCGATCCGATCTAGCACCACAAGTGGCGGTGCCTCCGTGAGATGCACACCTGCAACAACTCGAAGTATCCTCCTTCCTCGGACCAGCAAGTATGGTGGAGAGACGGATTGGATCTACAACACGACGACGTGGTGTATATGGTGGAGAATTTCTGCAGCAGGGCTTCGCCTACAAACAGTCGGGAGGGATAGAGGAGAGCAGCAGGACGGCTAGCTCTTGGAGGGGAAGGTGTGTGGGGGTGGTGCGCCCCCAGCCCTCTTTATATAGAGGGGTGGGGCGCAGCCCTAGCCCCTCCCCCAAGCCAAACCGGCGGCCCCAAGGAGAAGGAGTGGGGGGCAAGGAAACCCCCCTTCTAGAAGGTCTATCTCGAGTTTAAAACCCTCTTGGCCGGCTGGGCCCTATGGGGCCTTGTGCCCCTGGCCCAATGCGGCCAGGGCACTCCCTCATAGGCCCATGCCCCCTCCCGGAAGGTGGGGCCACGTTGGTCCCCTTCCGGAAGGTTCTAGAAGCTTCCGGTACAATACCGATTAACCCTAACAATTCAACTCCAAAACTGCCTTATATGAATCTTATTCTCCGGACCATTCCGAAACCTCTCGTGATGTCCCGGATCCCATCTGAGACTCCGAACAAAAACTCATAAATCAATTATCCAATCTATCCTAGTGTCGAGACACGTTAAGTGTGTGACCCTGCGGGTTCGAGAATATGCAGACATGATCTTCTATCAATAATCAAAGTGGGTGCTGAAACCCATATTGAATCCCACACATTCATCGATGATCATATCGGATGAACCACGATGCCGGATTCAATCAATCCCATATATATATTCCCTTCGCTCGCGATATTTTACTTGCCCGAGATTTGATCGTCTTGCATCATCATACCTAGTTCAATCTCGCTCACGGCAAGTACTTTACTGCTCAGTAATCCGATATCACTTTGTGATTAACTCCTTAACCACATGCTTGCAAGCGGTGTTGATATCGACACGAGTGGGCCCGAAGTATATCTCTCCGACTTGGGAGGGACAAATTCCATCTCGATACATACAACCCAACAGATACTTTCCGATCACCTGAGAGACACCTTTATGATCACCCTCTCATAGGATGACGTTTGATGACCTTAAAGCTTTCTTCCGATACCAGGGAGTTGTATTATCTCATGATCTAAGGAATACAATATTTGACATAAGAAAAGCTTCGCAAAGACGAACACGATGACACGATCTAATTGCTTCGCTTAGTTTGGGTCTGTCCATCATATCATTCTCCCAATGATATGATCTCATTATTAATCGATAACTCATGTCCATGGTTAGTAAACCTTAACCATCATTAATCAATGAGCTAGTCCATAGAGGCGTACTAGGGACACAGTGTTGTTCACAAACCACACAAGTTTTAAAGTTTACGCTTAATACAATTCTAGCATGGAATATAAACATTATCATGAACAAGAATTATAATAATAACATCTTTATTATTGCCTCTAGGGCATAATTCCAACAGTCTCCCACTTGCACTAGAGTCAATAATCTAGTTTACATCTGGCAACAATCTCACACCCATGGCACTGAGGTGTTGATCATGTTTTACACGTGGAAGAGGTTTAGTCAATGGATCTGCGACATTCAGATCTGTATGTACTTTGCTAATCTTCAGATCTCCATCTGCTATATAATCTCGGATTATATGAAACTTGCGGTTGATATGCTTGGTCTTTGGATGATATCTTGGTTCCTTAGCGAGTGCTATGGCGCCAGTGTTGTCACACAATATCTCCAGTGGGTCCAATGCACTTGGAACCACGCCAAGCTTAGTGATGAAGTTCCTGATCCAAACTCCTTCACTTGACGCTTCTGCAGCAGCCATGTATTCCGCTTCTACTGTAGATCCCGCGATCACGCTTTGCTTGCAGCTTCTCCAGCTCACATCTCCTCCATTCAAAATATACACGTATCCTGTCTGAGATTTAGAATCATCCTTGTCGGTGTCGAAACTAGCGTCGACGTAACCTTTTACGACGAGCTGTTCATCACCCCCATAGACTAAGAACATTTCTTTAGTCCTATTTAGGTACTTTAGGATGTTCTTCACGGCTGTCCAAAGGTTCCACTCGGATCACTTTGATACCGTCGTCAAACTAAGAGCATTGGACACATCCGGTCTAGTACACAAGATGGCATACATGATAGAACCTATGGCCGAGGCATAAGGCACTTTGCTCATAGCTTCCTATCATTTCATCAGAATGGACACTGAGCCTTGCTCAATATCTTACCTGACAACATAGGCAATGAACCTTTCTTTGCCTTATCCATTCTGAAACTTTTCAGAACTTTGTCTAGGTATGTACTCTGGCTTAAAGCATCAGGCGTCTTTGTCTATCTCTAGAAATTTTGATGCCCAATATATAAGCATCTTCACCTAGGTCTTTCATTGAAAAACACTTGTTCAAATAACTCTTCACATTTTTAAGCATGTTAATGTCATTTCCAATAATCAATATGTCATCCACATATAGTACCAGAAATGTCACTGAGCTTCCACTCACTTTCTTATAGATACAAGCTTCATAGCAATTTGGAACAAATCCAAAGATTTTGATCACTTGATCAAAAGGAAGGTTCCAACTCCGAGATGCTTGCTTCAGTCCATAAATGGAACGCTGAAGTTTGCACACTTTATCAGCATCCTTAGGATCGACAAAACCTTCGGGTTGCATCATATACAACTCTTCATCAATGTTGCCATTGAGGAACGCAGTGTTGACATCCATCTGCCATATTTCATAATCATGAAACGCAACAATTTCTAATAAAATCCGAATGGACTTAAACATCGCTACGGGAGAGACAGTCTCATCGTAGTCAACACCTTGAACTTGTCGAAAACCTTTCGCGACAAGTCGTGCTTTATAGACGGTAACATTACCATCCGCGTCCGTTTTCTTCTTGAAGATCCATTTGCACTCAACGGCCTTTCGGTCATTAGGAGGGTCCACCAAAGTCCATACTTGGTTTTCGCTCATGGATCCCAATTCAGATTTCATGGCTTCTAGCCATTTCTCAGAGTCTGGGCTCATCATCGCTTCGTCATAGTTCGTAGGTTCACTGTCTTCTACTAGCAAGACAGTCAAGCGAGTTGCATTACCACTCGGGAGGGCACGCGACCTTGTCGACTGCGACGTTCGAAGAGCAGCCTCGTCCAAGCTTCATGATCCTTGTCATTAGCTTCCTCTATTGTTGGTGCGGTGACTGGAACAATTTCAGTCTTGCGCTACTCTCCAATTCAAGAGAAGGTTCAATAACCTCGTCTAGCTCTACTTTCCTCCCACTCACTTCTTTGAGAGAAACCCTTCTCAAGAAAGGAACTGTTCTTCGACAAACACTTTGCCTTCGGTTACGTGATAGAAGGTATACCCAATAGTTTCCTTAGGGTATCCTATTAAGACGCATTTCTCGCTTTGGGTTCGAGCTTGTCGGCATCAACTTCTTGACGTAAAGCATCCCCAAACCTTAAGAAACGACAACTTAGGTTTAGCACCAAACCACAGTTCATACAGTGTCGTCTCAACGGATTTAGATGGTGCCCTATTTAAAGTGAATGCAGCGGTTTCTAATGCATAACCCCAAAATGATAACGACAAATCAGTAAGAGACATCATTGATCGGACCATATCTAATAAGGTTCGATTCCGGCGTTCAGACACACCATTGCGCTGTGGTGTTCCGGGTGGCGTGAGTTGCGAAACAATTCCGCTTGCTTTAAGATGCGTGAGAAAATCATAACTCAAATATTCACCTCCACGATCGGATCGTAGAAACTTAATCTTTCTGTTACGATGGTTCTCCACTTCATTCTGAAATTCTTTGAACTTTTCAAACGTTTCAGATTTATGTTTCATTAAATAGATATACCCATATCTACTTAAGTCATCGGTAAAAGTGAGAAAATAGCGATATCCACCGCGCGTCGAAACACTCATCGGTCCGCATACATCGGTATGTATGATTTCCAACAAGTCCGTTGCTCGCTCCATCATATCGGAGAACGGGGTTTTGATCATCTTGCCCATGAGGCATGGTTCGCATGTGTCAAATGATTCAAAATCAAGAGACTCCAAAAGTCCATCAGAATGGAGTTTCTTCATGCGCTTTACACCAATATGACCTAGGCAGCGATTACACAAATAAGTAGTATTATCACTATCTACTTTGCATCTCTTAGCCTCAATGTTATGGATGTGTGTTTCATCCCTTTCGAGATTTAGAAGAAATAAACCATTCACAACAGGTGCATGACCATAAAAGATGTCACTCATATAAATAGAACAACCATTATTCTCCGATTTAAATGAATAACCGTTTTGCAACAAACAAGATCCAGAAATAATGTTCATGCTCAACGCAGGCACATAATAACATTTATTAAGGTTTAAAACTAATCCCGAAGGTAAAACTAAGGAGGCGTGCGACGCCATCACATCAACTCTTGATCCGTTGCCAACGCGCATCGTCACCTCATCCCTTGCAAGCCGCCGTCTATTCCGTAGCTCCTGTTTCGAGTTACAAATATTAGCAACTGAACCGGTATCAAATACCCAGGCACTACAACGAGGGCTAGTAAGGAAAACATCAATAACATGTATATCAAATATACCTTTGATGGTGCCAGCCTTCTTGTCCGCTAAGTACTTGACGATTATGCTTCCATGACCCTTGTCCTTGCAATAGAAGCACTCGATGTCCAAACTTAGGACCGGACTTGAGCTTCTTCTCGGCGCAAGCGTTTACCGCCGCCCTTCTTGAAGGGCTTCTTTGCTCCTTACCTTTCTTAAAGGAGGGCTTGTTGACCATCAACACATGATTATCCTTCTTGATGTCCACCTCCATGACCTTGACTGCGAAGAGTTGGGTGATCGTATCAATGGAACCAATCGATTATGAGTCACTACAAAACTTTTGTAGCTGGGAGGAGTGATTGCAGAACCTGTCAATCTTGAGCTCCTCTGGAATCGTGCATTCCGGTTGCTCAAGCGTTGAGTGTAGCCCGTCATCTTAATGGCGTGCTCACTAACTAACTCCTTCCTCCATCTTACGCTTAAAGAACTTCTCGGAGATCTCATATCTCGAGCGGGCCTGAGTCCGAAACATGGTTTCAGCTCTTGAGAATCTCAAAGGGCGGGATAGTCTTCAAAAGCGATTTTGAAGTTTCGGTTCCATAGCAAACAACATGGTGCTCTTAATCACAACATAATCATCTTTCTTGTTGATAGACAGCTTTCTCATCACCGCAGCGATTGCGTGAGGGTCACCTAACGCTTTCCCAAGGACATAGTCCTTTTGACCGCTAGAGAGAATGATTCTTAGATTGCGGAACCAATTGGTGAAGTTAGACCCATTGTTTCTAAGCTTTTCCTTCTCACCAAAAACGTTGAAGTTGAAGTTGGACCTGGCCATGTGATCTACAGTATTTGCAAGTACAATTTAGACTATGTTCATGATAAATAGTTCAACTTAATCAAATTACTAGATGAACTCCCACTAAATTCAACATCCCTCAAGTTGTTTAGTGAACACGATCAAAATTCACCACACCTAATCCGATCTTCACGAGAAGAGATGTGGTTTCAATGGTGGACAACGAAGTGTCGATCATATCATTCATATGACTCATGCTTAACCTTTCGGTTCATGTGTTCCGAGGCCATGTCTGTACATGATAGGCTCGTCAAGTAAAACCCAAGTATTTCCGCGTGTGCAAAACTGGCTTGCACCCGTTGTATGTGAGCGTAGAGTCTATAGCTGCCGATCATCACGTGATGCTTGGACACGACGAACTTTCGCAACGGTGCATACTTGGGGAGAACATAGTTTTATCTTGATCTTTAAGTGAGGAATCATCTTATAATGCTACCGTCGCGATCTAAGCATAATAAGATACATAAAAGGATAAACATCACATGCATATAACTTTATGTGACATGGTATAGCCAATCTTCGCGCAATGATCTCCATCTTGAGCGTGCCGGCATGATCTCCATCACTCCACCATGATTGCCTCCACCACGAATAGCAACTACAAGTATTGCTAACTACTTAGCGATAAAGTAAAGCTATTACATGGCGTATAAGAAGTTGACTCGCAGGTCATACACAATTATAAAGACAACCATATGGCTCCTGCCGGTTGTGTACTCATCGACATGCAAGTCGTGAAACATTACAAAACATGATCATCGCATACATTATACACATCACATCTTGGGCCATACCATATCATAGAAAAAACTCCCTGCAAAAACAAGTTAGACGCCTCTACTTTGTTGTTGCATGTTTTACGTGGCTTATGAGAGTAGATGCTAAGAACGATTCTTACCTACAGAAAGCAACAACGGTGATATTATGGTTGCCAAACTCCGATGTTAATCCCATGACAACTATAGTGAGATAAACTGACATCCACCAGCCGCATGTGTGGAACAAGCCACACGTCAAGTGCGGAGCGGTCTCATGACGACGTCGCGTAAGGTTGGCTGGACCGCTTCAATCTCACTATCCCGTCATAAGAAGAACACAAACAAGAGGCTTGCAGCAGAAAACATCAACGCCCAACAACCATGTTGCGTTCTACTCGTGAAACACATCTACGCATAGATCTAGCTCGATACCATCAAGGGTTTCGCGGCATAGTAAATCAAAATTTTCTACGGATGCGAGCAGGAAGCCAAGATCTAATCTAGGAGATGCAAACAACGAGAGATTGGATTAGATCTTCATACCCTTGAATATTCATGCGTGAGCGTTAAATCGGAACGTGGGTGATGTAGTCGTACTCGCTTCTCCTCCTCGCGATCCGATCCGATCTAGCACCACAAGTGGAGGTGCCTCCGTGAGATGCACACGTGCAGCACCTCAACGTATCCTCCTTCCTCGGACCAGCAAGTATGGTGGAGAGACGGATTAGATCTACAACACGACGGCGTGGTGTATATGGTGGAGAATTTCTGCAGCAGCGCTTCGCCTACAAATAGTCGGGAGGGAGAGAGGAGAGCAGCAGGACGGCTAGCTCTTGGAGGGGAAGGTGTGTGGGGGTGGTGCGCCCCCAGCCCTCTTTATATAGAGGGGTGGGCGGCTGCAACCCTAGCACCCTCCCCCAAGCCAAAACGGCGGCCCCAAGGAGAAGGAGTGGGGGGCAAGGAAACCCCCCCTTCTAGAAGGTCTATCTCGAGTTTAAAACCCCCTTGGCCGGCTGGGCCCTATGGGGCCTTGTGCCCCTGGCCCAATGCGTCCAGGGCACTCCCTCATAGGCCCATGCCCCCTCCCGGAAGGTGGGGCCACGTTGGTCCCTTCCGGAAGGTTCTAGAAGCTTCCGGTACAATACCGATTAACCCGGAACAATTCCGAACTCCAAAAATTGCACTGCCTTATATGAATCTTATTCTCCGGACCATTCCGGAACCTCTCGTGATGTCCCGGATCCCATCCGATACTCCGAACAAAAACTCATAAACCAATTATCCAATCTATCCTAGCGTCGAGACACGTTAAGTGTGTGACCCTGCGGGTTCGAGAATATGCAGACATGATCTTCTATCAATAATCAACGGGGTGCAGAAACCCATATTGACTCCCACACATTCATCGATGATCATATCGGATGAACCACGATGCCAGTATTCAATAAATCCCATATATATATTCCCTTCGTCTCGCGATATTTTACTTGCCCGAGATTTGATCGTCGGTACCGTCATACCTAGTTCAATCTCGTTGACAGCAAGTACTTTACTCATTCCGTAATCCGATATCACTTTGTGATTAACTCCTTAACCACATTCTTGCAAGCGGTGTTGATATCGATTACCAAGTAGGCCCGAAGTATATCTCTCCGACTTGGGAGGGACAAATCCCATCTCGATACATACAACCCAACAGATACTTTCCGATCACCTGAGAGACACCTTTATGATCACCCTCTCATAGGATGACGTTTGATGACCTCAAAGCTTTCTTCCAATACCAGGGAGTTGTATTATCTCATGGTCTAAGGAATACAATATTTGACATAAGAAAAGCTTCGCAAAGACGAACACGATGACACGATCTAATTGTTTCGCTTAGTTTGGGTCTGTCCATCATATCATTCTCCCAATGATATGATCTCATTATTAATCGACAACTCATGTCTATGGTTAGGAAACCTTAACCATCATTAATCAATGAGCTAGTCCATAGAGGCGTACTAGGGACACAATGTTGTTCACAAACCACACAAGTATTAAAGTTTCCGCTTAATACAATTCTAGCATGGAATATAAACATTATCATGAACAAGAATTATAATAATAACATCTTTATTATTGCCTCTAGGGCATAATTCCAACATCCTGATCATGGACATTGGATGTTGTTAATAACGAGATCACAACATTAGGGTAATGGCGTGATGAACATTCATCCGAAGTATAGCATTACGATCAAGGTCATTGTGTTTATATTCTATAACATCATACAAAGTAATCTTAGTCCTTAGACCATGAGATCGTGTCAATCACTAACACCGGAAAAGTATCTTGATAACATCAAACGTCATACCGTAACATGGTGACTATAAAGATGGGTTCAGTGTTACGAAGGTGTTATGTTGAGGCTCATGGATCAATAGTGGAATTTGTCCATCCCGATGACAGATAGATATACTCTGGGCCCTCTTAGTGATATCACATTGATTAGCTTGCAAGCATGTGATTTGATCACTAGAATGTTGTATCACGGGAACGAGAAAGAGTACATGTTGGTAACGAGATCAAACTAGGTATGGAGATACTAATGATCGAATCTCGGACATGTAATATATCGTGAGACAAAGGGATTGAGTTACATGCGTATAAGGTTCACACGATCACAGAAGTCATCGTTGAATATGTGGGAGTTAGTACGGATCTCTAGGTCCCGTAGCTGATTATTGATCGAAGAGGGGTCTCGATCATGTCTACATTATTCGCGAACCGTAGGGTGACACACTTAAGGGATACCGACACCATTTGGAGCAAATAATATGCCAGAGAAGGAAAAAGGAAAGCGAATGAATTTATTTCACGAGACACCGAAGCTGTTTCGGTTGAAATTGCTGAAACTGGTTCTGCATGTGAAATGGAATACTAGCAAGGGGTTTTATGTGAATGTTTGTTAATTAAAGTAATTAACAAAATTCTGAATAAATAAATAAAATAGTTTTATTTAAATGAGAGCTTGCATTAAATTTCATGGAGATTTAATGCATGTGAGTGGATTTTTGAGTGGAGGCTCTTTTATGGGAGTGGAGGCTTATTATTTTGAGTGGGAGCTCCACCCACATGAATGTGGAAGAGGTGGGGGCAGCCACCATGGCTGGTGCCATGCCCTTTGGGGTGTCCCCCTCTCCCTATAAAAGGCCCCCCTCCCATCCTCTCAAAGCACACCTCCTCGCGAAGGATCTCTCTCCCCCTTTAGAATTTCCGCATGATCTCGGATCAGTGAGATACATGTTCCCGGTGGCTTTTTCTGAAAGGATTTGTTGCTTCCGCTGCTTCGCTGGAGCGAGAGAGCGGAGGTTGTCGGGGTACCCGGACGTGTGTGCGATCACGGACGCACCACTGCTTTGTGGTGCTGGACTTGATGGTTCTGGACCGGCTGGACCAGATGTACTTCATCACGATCTTGAGATCGGCAAGCGTTCGTCTACATCATCCACGAATACAACCTCGTTAACACTATTCGGTCTTCGAGGGTATGTATTCTATGGATGTATATCCACTCATTGCTTGTATCTAGTAGATAGATCTTGGTACATAGTTGCTCCCATCGTAGGAAATTTTTTGTTTTCTATGCTGCGAACCCTACACTCCATTCCCCTCGGTGTACCGGGAGAAATCCTAGGACTAGTTCGGCCAGCAGTGTCGTCGTTGTCGCATCCCTTCTTGAAGGTGTTGCTGGTACATGGCGGTTCGAAGGCATATGTGTGTGGTGGGAATTCTCCGGAGGGCACAACGGTTGCGAGTCATCAACGCTTTTGTCGATCCGGCGCTGTCGGTGTTCCTTTCTTTTTTATTTCTCTTGGTTTTCCTTATGGGCTTTGTTATGCTATTTACCCAGCAGTGATCGCATGGTTGTACCGAATTGTGTTGGTTGCGGGGCGAAAACCTGATTTAAAGAAAACATTACCCAAAAGATTAGATTTAATGGTAGTTCGTACTCCCTGATTTGGGCATACAACAATTCTGGGGTTTATTCTACCGGCACATTGCATGCCATTATCAATATTAGAGGAATCAAACAGGTATACCTGCTATCTCAAAAAAAATATGTCCCCCGTCCGTCGCCTAGGATACACATCTTCCTTTGGTTAGTTATGCACAACAAAATGATGAGTAGAGATAATTTGAGAGGAAGGAATCTAAAGAAACCATATGAGACTATGAGTGTGTCTTCTGTTCTAGCAAAGAATCTACGTATCATTTATTATTTAATTGCATTGTTGCTAAGAATATCATGGGAATGGCCACGATAGTCGCTACCAGGGGTGGCGATTGAGTCGAAGGAGGGCAAGAGCGATTCCCCATCCGCGGATCGAGATTGGAAGCGAGACACATGGTTTACCTAGGTCCGACCCCCCGTAGGGTAAATACCTACTTCTTGCTTGCTGGTATTGATGGTGGATGAATTACAAGGGGAGCGCACCCGGCGTGAGGACGGCGAATTGTTCGGATGGGGTAGCTAATAGCTTATGTATACAGAGGAACCCTAGGGAGGCTTATATAGGGATGCCTCGGTAGGGTTTTACAGGATCTCAACCGAATCATTAATGGTTTTGGGAGCTTGAACTAATCCGACTGGGCCTAGCTACGGTCTTGGGCCTCCGTGTCCAGTCGCATGTCTTCTTCGAAGCCTTCTTTCCAGTCTCCGTCATTCCTGATCCATACGACATTGTCCTGGGCCAGTCGCTTCCTGCCTCCGTGGATACCCCGATTTGCATATCCCCATCAAAGAATATCTAACAAGAAATTATTAGTTTCTTCTTTGACAAACTATTATGCAATAACCTAGACTCCATTGCTCATTTTTGGATTGCCAATGATAAGGCACTCTACTTTAAATTCCAGGAAGACATGTATAAAAAGCACATATGTTTTACGATAATAAGCATATAAGTAGTATTGTGATTCACATTGAGTGCTTAGTTTTCTAAAATTATGCAGTTCATTGTGTGGTCTATTTTTGTTTAAGTTCATGGAATATTGGACAAGACATGCACTGTCCCATATGATTACACAAGTAAGTAACTCTCATGTTTGATAACCATATATATTTGATGCCATTTTATTTGTTGTTTATGCACAGAAAATTATTACTTATTTTAAATCTAAGTTAGCTGCCATACTATTATGATGGAAAAATAACACGACGCCACCAACTATAACTATTGAAGTAACTGATTACAGTGAAGAAGATCCAAAAGATATTATAATATCGGATAGTCCATTTGATGAAAATCAATCAAAAGAACTAAACTCGTTAACTGTCGAAAATAAATACAAGTCACTGATGTATGTTTCTTTCTAAACTGAGACTACATGAGTTAGTAGGTGGACTTTGTGACCAGATCAGATCAATCAATTCAACAGATATTTTAGAGTAAGCCATCTATTTCGTACAATTTTATTTTTGTATTGACTATAATTGACAACATATGTTATCTTATTTTTCTTTATGGTAATGGTTTACAGGAAAATATAGATACAAAGCTCGATTCATCCACTATTATGTTGACTCTGAAGAAACTACAAGAAATGCTAAATGACGAGCTGACTATGGATCACTTCAATTGTTTCAATTTGGTAGTACGAACGATTATGTTCGACAACATCCAAATAGTGAGAAAAATGGTGGATTGATATCAAATCACTATCTTGAAATGCAACTTTGGGTATGTTCTTACATTTGCTTCAAATTTAGACTCTCTATATATACTAATTCTTTTTTACCACCTTTCTAAATACTTATGTTCTATAATATCCTGTATGATTACATATTTTGGACAACATCCAGATTACCGAAAGAAGTTAGATGTGGAACAACTAGTGGTCTACCCTTAGTGACATAAAGCAATTATAATGGAAAGTTATGCTATATAGCTAAGATATTTGTTTATCATATGGGGGATATGATTTCATGGTTCTTGAAATATTTAATTTATATACGAGAAATGCCGCATGCCCATGAGCCACCCTTATGAAACAGGAGTATCTTGAAGTTAAATACCTAAAATTTTCTATTCAAGACCCTTCCAATCAGATAAACAAGTGTAACAAATTTTCTATGGCTTGTATTTGGAAAGGGTTTTAATCCTAAGGTCATGTCTCTAGATTTTCTATCTATTTGATCATGACAACAATGACAAACGTGCAACCGACAAATTTAGGGGGATGGGGTTACACATGGAGCAACTAAACTTTCTTTTCTTGTAAAATTAAACATTTTAAGATATTTAATTATCAGGTTTTCTTGTTTCACTCGCAAAAAAAGGTTATCGTGGTTTCCTATTTTTTCCATTATATTATGCTAAAGAAACGAGACCGGTTCTTCAAGAGAGTAAAATCTTGTTGGAAATAGAACTAGTCGTTAGACTGTGTCCCGCTGCGACGCCGTGTATGCGCCGAAGGGTCAACTTCCGGGCGTAAAAAAAGATCAACTTGGGCGGGCACGGAAGCACGGAGGAGTACGTGACAGCGACGGCGCTGATGCCGCGGCGTCTCGCGCAGTCGCGCTGATGACGAGACAGCTGTTGCTTAACCGACAAATAATTACGCGTTCTTCCATGCTATAAGTACCCGCCAATCCCTTCGATCCCAGCACGCAAAAACAACTCGCAGCTTCTCACACAGCCTCTACGCAAAGCAATCGCCTCGAGTTCTCCAGATCCCAGGCAAAGTCTTCCACCGATCACCAGCAGCACCAACGCGGTAATGGCTCGCCTCGCCGTGATCGCCGCCATCGTGGCCCTCATGGCCGTCGCCGCCGCCGCGCAGGCCCCTGCAGCGGCGCCCATCCCAGCGCCCAAGATGGCCCCGCTCCCCGCGCCGCCAGCGAGGTCCCCGGCCACCCCGCCCACAGCCTCCTCGCCCTCGCCGATCGCCTCTCCCCCGGCCCCGCCCTCCAACGCCCCAGCCGACGCTCCCTCCGCAATGACTCCCTCCGCGGTCTCCGCCGCACCGGCCGGCGCCCCCAGCGGCACCCCCTCGAGCTCTGCCGTCTACACCTCGACCGTCAGCTTCGTCGCCGTCGCCGGCGCTGTCGCCGCCGCCATCGTGTTCTAGATGGAGCAGGGGATACTCTGTTTTGGAGTTAGTTTAGATACGCTACGAGATTCGTTCTGTGATTTTTTATCGTTAGGGAACCGTGGAAAGATTGCAACGACATTGCGATGTAATCTTGTTACACATCATGCAGACATGAGATTTATTAATGAATATAAATTCTTTCATTTATTTACATCACCTTGACTAATATTATTCGTCGCACCTACTTCGTTCGAGCAAATTGCTTTGAACCGATAAAATGCAAGTTATGTGCTTACGACCGGCCATGTGTACGTAGTAACTTTTTTTTTTTCCGATCAAAGGAGTATCAGCTCCCACTCCCAGTTTTTCATTTCTCAATTATCATTCGGGCTTCACTCTTTGATCATGGCCAGAAACGTGGTCACAGATCACTCTACCAGAAAAATATCTATATGCGCAACAGTGTTAGTGGAGTACAAGCGTTCGCTTAAGCCCCAGACTACCGGTATGTGCTACTAGCAGCGTTTGTACTAGTGCTGCACGCTACCACTAAGGCGGTGTTTGGTTGAGATTCACGTTCTCAAAGCTGTAATCTGAACCAAACATGTTTAGGCAGACCACCAGATTCGTGAACACTGCTGATTCCTAGGGTGTAAAATGAAAATTACCCACCGTGCCCATCGGGAAGTGAAAAATGAGCTGTTCTACGTTTCCTCTATCCTCAAACCCGAACGGTTCTCCACTCTCTCTCGCTCGTGTTTCTGTGCCCCGGCCCTCATATCAGGCAGAGGAGAGCTGCCGGCTAGAGTTTCGCATCGCTCCCAACTCCGACAGTCCACGGTGGCACGCCGGCGAGAATTCGTGCCGATCTTTTTTTTCTATCCCGTTTCTCATCTCTAACGATCCCAGCCTCTTGAAAAGATAGGCGGCAGCATCCCCACCCGTCGGCAGCCATCACCGAGCATCCCTCGTCATGTTGCACTGCCTGCTCTAGGAGCGCGCTCCGCGCCCGGCCAGAAGGAGAACGACTCTCGCCTCTACACTCCCTGCCACACGCTCTCTCTGTCTCTTTGATATCTTCTTCCTTCCTACTGTCTCCTCATCCCATGCACCTATTGTTTCTTATTTATTTTAGATTTTTGTTCGATCGGTCGTCCATGCAATGTGCAGTTGATCCGCATGATTATTTTGTACTACTCCGTTCGATCCAAATTAATTGACTCGATTTTTTTAGATTCAGATGTATCTAGACATGTTTTAGTAGTAGATATATCTGAATCTAGATAAATATGAACAACTAATTTGGATCAGAGTGAGTATTAAATTTGTGACGATGGCCTTTGTATACAATATGGTTTGGACTTTGCCTCTAAGATGTTTGTGTAAATGCACCATCTATGGCCTTTGTATAGACTATCGGAATTTCATATCGTGAACCATACGTCTCTCTTCTGCAATAATCTTACGCTATCACTTTCTATTTCTACTAGCTATATGTGTACAACATTAATAAATGAAAATTACTTTCCAACATGTCCATTGCATGATTACTAGTGTACAAATCATTGTTCTACAAACAATTATCATACATATAATTTC
Organism: Avena longiglumis; assembly: GCA_030063025.1. Lineage (NCBI taxonomy): Eukaryota > Viridiplantae > Streptophyta > Magnoliopsida > Poales > Poaceae > Avena > Avena longiglumis. The sequence goes on from CP125975.1 coordinate 526,246,739, forward strand.
TCAAGGCCTAGAGAGTATAATTCAGTTATTTTAACCAAACAGTTTTCAGGTTTTTCATAGTTGTCAGCTCACAACAGCTTTTTTACAGTAGATTCCTCACGGCTGATTTCTGAAAATCTACGGCTCAACCAAACACACCCTAAGTGGCACCCACATGCATGGCTCGGATCAACTAACATTGTTTGGGTACACTACTATAATTCACCAGTAGATTGGTGTCGCATTTACCACTATTTTTTACATTCAAACATATAACTAGCGCCTCCGCCTAAATCGGCCAGTTAGGGCACCTCCCAAAATAGATCGATCCCGCGGTCGTGCGCCTCTTCCCCCACGCGCATCACCCGCCGCTTTCTCTCTTCCTCTCCCACCCACGAGCCCACCGCCGCCTCTCCTTCTTCCTCCCCACCAACAGCGCTGCCCCTATTCCTCCCCACCTACAATGTTAGCACCATTTCGTACAAGACACTGACAGATGGCCACATCGTCTTCAATAAGCAGGGGTGAAAGAACTTCCTTCAAGCTAAAGATCTGCATGTTGGATAAGCCGTTCTCCTCACAGTCATCACCACCTCATGCCATAACCTTATGATTTTGTCATTGACATCATCATTCCTAATAACCAACAGAGCGGGTCGACTCGCCGAATCCTAGTACCGTGCTGCCCCCCATGCTACCAGTAAGTCATGGTAGTGATAGCATGCTTCTCCACGCAATGAGAAGTTGCACGGCACTGGTAGTGTGTGTGCTACTGGTAGTGTGCTGCTCCCATGCTACAAATAAGTCATGGTAGTGCTAGCGTACTTACTTCACACCACCAGTAAACATTAGCAGTAGCGCAACACTAGTTACGTGCGAGTGGAACACTGATAACCTCAAAATGTGCAAGCGACCGATGAACCTTTTCCTAGTAGAACTCGATGCAAGCCCACCGACTCCATCCACACAAATGCAGTGAATACTTCATACTTAAATTTTTTTTATAAAAGACCATTTATTACTTATCATAGTTGCTAAAACAAGTGATAAGAAACTATAAAATCTTTTTTTGCCAAACTACTACCTCCATTTCGAAAAAGAAGGCGTATAATTTTTTACTAAGTCAAATGGTGTAAAGTTTGACCAAATCTATAGGACATAAACTAAAAATATTTAGAAGATCAAATAGACGTAATGTGAAAGTATATTGCACCATGTATCTAATGGTACTGATTTTGTATTATGGATGATCAATTTTTTTAACTAAACTTGGTCAAGCTTTGTGTTGTTTGACTTTTCAAAAAGATTATAGACTTGTTTTTCAGAATGAAGGTGCTAGTAGACAACTAAACCAAGTGACATAAATACTCTGGAGCCCGTTTTTTCCTCCAACATTACATGATTTGCCATACAACACTCCAGCAAAATTAGTTGCCAAGACTGTCTTTTTTTTTTTCATATTTCGAACCTCATGAACCAAGTTTATAGAAAAATATATCAACCTCTACAACACTAACTAGTTTAATTGGAGTACTTTTGAATTATATACATAAAACTGTAGATATTCACTATTTTTTGAGCTAATATTAGCATATTTTTCTATTGACCTGTTAAAATTTGAAGAGCTTTGACCTAGAGCAAAGCCAAAACTTTAACTAATTCAAAACGAAAGTATACTCAATATGTGCGTATATCATTTTTCTTAAGTTCCAGATCATGAGTTTTTTTGAATGGTTACGGATGCAAACGCACCTGACAAGCTGCATTGAAATCAACGGTGAATGTACAAATTACAGGAACAACCCAAAGAAATAGAAAAATACAAAGCAGCCCTACAATTTTATAGAAAGGACTCTGAAAAGACCGCAGGAAACGCGATCAAGCCCTACATAGCACCTTCCCAACACCGATGACGCCCACGACAGCGGCAAGCCGGAGCACCGCCGGAAACTTGCCAGGGACGGAGCCTGCAGTAGGGAGCGACTGCCCTTCAGCCTATTGATCCGGCGGGGCTACTGATCTGGCCGCAGAAGACCGCCGGAGAGATGCTCCCAAACAACTTTGACTTTAGGAACAGCATCAACAGCCTCAACCTGCGAGGAGAGCCGCCATGGCTCGACAGGAGGCGAGCGACACCAAAACGCCCCGAGAAGAAGAAGCCGAAGAACCGCCTCACTCCGCTGTAGAAGAAGCAGGGCCGTAACCTCACCTCCTCGCCACCACGGCCGGCCAGGAGAGACAACGACCACCGCACACCACCCATCACCTCACACCTCCTCGCCACCATGGCCGGCCAGATGTGGAGAAACGTCGGGTCGCAAATCCACAACAAAGGGAGACCCACAGCAGCCTTATTCAAGCGGAGACGACGGCCCTCTCCGACGCGAGCTCCTCCGGCCAGAGGAGAAAGCGGCGGCGGCGGGGACCCTAAGATCCAGATTGGGCCACCAAAATCTGAACCTCGCTCCAAAACTACGGGCAAAGAGCCCAAAACCTATCCTAGACTACTCCGGCGCCTCCCCTCCGCCATCTCCGGCCGGCAAAGCCGCCAGAGAGGCTCGGGTTCGGCCCGGTCCGGTGGGAAGCTCTCCTGTTTACTGTAGCGAGGAGGGGGTAGGAGGGGGAGAACTCGGAGAGTGCTCACGAAAAGCTCTCTAGTCTCTAGCGGATAATATAAGTTGGGCTTGGGGCATGATCACGAGGTAATGGCCAACAATACATGATCGTCAAACAAATCCTGCTGAAGAAGGATCAGTTCTTAGAGGCTAAATTTAGCCATAAACGGCGTGAAGCAAATGGGGATGCTCATTGCCTGGCGAGATTGGCGACTACTCTAGACACCGGCAGGCACGTGTGCTTTTCTGGCACACAGGGATATCTAACGTCGAAACGGTTCTAGAGAGTTGTGCGTTTCTTGATTTACCTGTACTGGCTATTGTATTGTAGAGGTATTTTTGGAATTCGATAAGTTAGCAGCGGCGTGTATCTCTGAATTAACCCTCTCATATTTAACTTATACTAGTTGAATGCCCGTGCGTTGCTACGGTCCGGACCTCGCCAAAGACTCCGGTAACCTTGTTTACTGGGGCCAGTTCTTCACCGAGCGCCGGCTTCGGGAGCTCGCCGCCCACGAAGGCTCGTCCGGCTCGCCACCGAAATGCAACAACGCGGTGTCTCGCCATCGCTTCTGGAGTGCGCCGGGACGGACGCTCACCGCCGTCCTGGAGCATATTGCCGCAGGAAACCACCGAGGCAGGGCTTTCCTCGCTCGTCTGGCTCTGTGCCGGCATAGTTGCCGTGAGCCCGGCGGTGGCCGCGTCCGTGAAGCGGGAGGCCGAGACGCCGATGCGCTCGTCGCCGAGGACGAGGTCGCGAGGCATCGTCATCAACGAGCCCCGCGTGCCATCGCCGCCGACCGGTCGGTTTCGCTGCGGCGGCGAAGCGAGGCGGACTGGGCGGTCTCGTCGAGGCGCTTTCGCCATCAAAATGGCAATGGCACACTCTTTCAACAATGTGCCGCCATGCCGGAGCGACGCCTCGCTTTGGTCGGGAGCACAAGGAGGCCAACGGATTCAGCGCCACCAAGAGGAGGCGGCGAGGCCGCCTGCAGAACTTGCTGGGAGCTCGCTTGCAGGCGCACCACTCATCGTCTTCGACGGCAGCGTCGGCCCCTCGTTTCAGCCGTGGCCAGGCAGCTCGTGCCCCTCCCCCACCGCCGAGCGACAACGGCAAGGCGGACCCCGACTACACGGTGTTCTTGCCATATATTTAAATAATACTACATGAGATTTAATATATTTAGAGTATACCAATTTCACGGACAAAAGAAAATAGCTCAGAGTATGTCGTGTGAAGTACCGGTATACAGTGTACAGAGCAGTTGCTATTTTTGTCAGGATTCAGACCAGTATACAATACAAGCAAAAGGATGGCACATGTGGAAGGTGACTCTGACGATCAAACCTTCCAAGCATTAGTCTAGCACTATGACAACATTATTTCCACTGGTTGTGAAATCACGCTGGGCAGGTCACTCCAGAGTCCAGAAAAAATAGGAGGCAATCTAGAGAAGCGTTGGCGGTTCCAATCGGTGGAGGGAGGCTGTGAGGAAACGAGTTAGTCAGTGCCACCATCATGTAGCAAGCACAAAAGGGGATCAGGACATGAGAGTGACGGGCCGTCGTGGATGCCGCTCCTATCAGAGACCTGACCGCGAGCACAGCAACACCATCAATGGCGAGGTGCAGCCCTCCAGCACAGCAGCGGCGATGTCGAAACAGGGAATATCTTGCATCTTATATAGTTCACAACATATCAACAGAAACATCAATTACCTAAACTTTAACAAAGTTCGCTACAGTATAGAAACACTCTAATACACTCTCAAAAAAACTCTAATATTTCATCAGTGTAAATGAAACTGAAAGAATATATATATATGAGTTGGTAAAGCCATAGATGACAGTTAAATTTTGTGCTCAGTCCTGCAAATCGAGTCGCCGATTCTTTAATCAGCTGGTATCAGATCAAGAACACATGGATGGGCGGATCCGCGCAGGAGCAGCCACAGGGCTAGTGTGCGAGTCCCCGAATTTAGGTAGCTGCCGCCTAGGTACGGGTATCTGCTGCGAGGATGTCCCGGACGAAGCTTCACTACGTTCCTCCTTGTCCAGGACGACGGCTGCCTGCCCAGATCCTTCCCTCATCCGACGGCCTCTTCCGTTGACATCGCCCGCGCCGGCTCAGCGTCCATGGAACCAGAGCTCACAGCAGCGGCCGCCATCACCCCGTTGTGAGCGTCGTCCCCTTCCTCAACCGAGCAGAAGAAAGGAAGAAAGTTACTACCAAAAAAATCCCAGACCCTCTCATCCTCACCTTCGGCCACCGTTCCCACCGGTGGTGGAACCGGAGTGAGAGGAAGGGGGCGAAGTTGGAGGACGAAGCAGAGGAGCGTGGAGCGGGGAGGGAAGTAGCAGAGGTCGTTGCGTACTCGCCATGCGCCGATGGTAGCTGGGCTGCTCCTCTGCCGCCTCTGTCCGGGAATTCCCGCAGGAGCTCGCGAGCATCTCTACCTCGCCAGGACCTCGTCAACCTCGACGGACACACGGATATGTGGACATACCGCTTTGACTTGGCGGTTCCTCGAAAACGTATTTTTCGGTGGACGGAAACGTATTTGACTAACCTACCTCAAGGAAAATTAGTAGATAGATACGCTACCGAAACAGAAATTGTTTGGTGCCGTATATCCAATCTCGGGCGTCCGCGTTTGGTGCCAAGGATTCAGGGTCTAGAGAAAACTAGTCGTTGTGCTCAAGTCCTGATTTGCCGCCGGGAGGCCAGGACGCGGTGCCTCCGCCCGAAGGATTCAGCTTTGCACCCCGCGAAAGGGTACCCACCTGTACGCTGACAGCCTGGTCTCACGCGTTGGCGCCCTGGTGCACAGGCCCACGGCACAGCCTGAAACTCGAACGTTACAGCTGTTGACTAACAGACACTTTACACGCGCCGTCCCGCTACAAATACCGGCCTCCTCCCCCGATCCCGATCCACAGCTTCCACACACAGCATTCGCTTTCCCATCTTCTACTCCCATCTACTAGTACAAATCTTGGGCAGTCCTCGCCACCAGCAAGAACCAGATGGCTCGCTTCGCTGTGGTCGCCGCCATCGTCGCGCTCCTCGCCGTCACCGCAGCCGCGCAGGCCCCTGGAGCGGCACCTGTTCCGGCGCCCAAGATGGCACCTCTCCCCGCGCCGCCCTCAAGGTCCCCTGCCCCGGTCGCCACGCCACCTACTGCCGCGTCGCCGTCCCCGATGGCGTCTCCCCCGTCCCCGCCCATGGAGACCCCGGCGGAAGCTCCCACCGCGATGACCCCATCCGCCGTCTCCGCCACACCCGCCGGCGCCCCCGCCGAGGCACCCGCCAGCTCCGCCGCGTACAGGTCCACCGTCAGCTTCGTCGCCGTCGCCGGCGTGGTTGCCGCCGCCATCGTGTTCTAGATGGAGGGAAGACTACTCTGTTTTCGTGGTGTTTATATGGGAGATTCTTTGATTTATTAGAGACAGACCGATTACAGGTTGACACAGCATCGTCATGTTATCTTGTTACACATACTACATGAAATTATCATGAATACAGATTCTTTTATTCGTTACCTGCCATCGATGTGTCATGTATTCCTGTGTAAACCTTCTATGAGCTTACATACTGGCACGAAACACGGAGACTGTTCAGTACGCTGGCACGAAACACTGAGACTCTGTTCAGTTTGAATTCTTCATGTATTGTATGTACTCTCTCCGTCTGAAAAATAGGTTTTCAGATAGGTGACTTCGGATTTGTCTAAGTTACGTTTATTTAGACGTATTTAGTGGATAGATACGTATAAATCTAAGTCACCTACTTCCGCATATTTACCAGCAAATTGCTTCGGCATTTTGTGGACCGTTCATAAAAATGGTACTGTAACGTCTCCCTCTTCCCTCGCACCAAGTTCTTCTCGCCATACCTTTCTCTCCTTTTGTCTCCAAGCAGCTAGGTTCCTCCACGTGCAGCCACCACGGCCCTCCTCCGTCCGGCAACCTTGCCGCTGGATAGAGAAGTGGGTACTCATAGCAACATAGTAAACTTAGAGCACCTCCACTCGCCTACTCAGGACGTCGATCCGGACGACGAAATTAGGTCTAAACGCCGAAATCGGTCTAGTTGCGTATCCAGGGACCTGTTTTCGTCCGGATTTCGGCATGTTTTGGTCCGGTCTACCCATGCCGAACCTGTGTTCCTGTGCATACAGGGATGCGGACGCCAGCACGGGCGGGCTGTCGGCGAGAGAAGGCGCCACTCCCGCCACTTCGCCGAGCTCCCGCCCTTTCCTTCCCCTCTCCCGCCATTATTCGCCATTCCCCTCCCGCCACTCCGCCGAGCTCCCTGCCCGACATGCCGCCCAAGAGCTTCGTCTAACCCAGATCGATCATCGGCGAGGGTCTGGCGGAGAAGAAGGCGAGGAAGCCGAGAGCACCGCCGACAAAGCTGGAGGGCATGTCCTCCGCCAAATGGGATAAGAAGGAGCACGCCAGGCAGACCGCGTCGGCCGATCGAAAGCGAGAAGGAAGAGGCTGCAACAACAAGCGGTGAGGAAGCGGCGGCGAATAGAAGGCGATAAGCGGCGAAGCGGCGGCGGCGAGGTCGGCGTTGATGGCGCGCCGTACCACACCAGGAAGCCGTGCAAGCGTCGGCTCGCCGGATTCTCGCCGATCTCCGAAGCTTCCAGAGCTGAGCGGCTTTCGGCAGAGGTACTCCTCGTCGCCCGAGTACGACGGCGGGTTCAACCCCAACGTGATCTTCTCCTGCCCGGCGTCGCGCCCTCCTTCGGCCTTCGGCGTGGACATCAACCTCTCCTACTCCACCTCTCGGCGTACGCAAGCCCCGCTCTGCGTCGTGGACCGCTGCCTTTCGGCAGAAGCTCCGCGCCCTTCGGCGAGGCCGACGCCGAGCAAGGCATGGAGTCCCAGGACCTCGCCGACACCGACGCCGAGGATACGCATGCCGAGCAGACGCAACCAAAGGACGCCAAGGCTGAGACGAAAGGCAAGAAGGGGAAGAAAAAGCCGAGCACTTCGGCGGACGCTCGGATCAAGTGGACCATGGACGAGGACATATGCCTCGCCGAAGCTTGCAAAACGGTGAGCATGGATCCGATCACCGATGCCAACCAAAATTCAGACAATTATTGGCGGCGCGTGAAGGCGGCGTTCGACGAGCGTAGCATGTGCGACCCAAAGTATCACAAAATCCACATGGAACAAGGGTAGAAGGCTATTACCAATCATTGGGCGATCATCTAGACTGCCTGTAGCAAGTGGCACAACTGCGTGGAAGAGGTCGACCGCACACAAACCAGTGGAGAAAACATGGACAACAAGGTACTCGCGAACACTAGCTTTGTTGTGCACTCTCTTCCATCTTGACACACTTTCATTTTGCAGCTGCGTCGTGCACTTGCTCTGTTTCGAGAGGACATGAAAATGAAGTTCAAGTTCCATCATGTCTTCGAGAAATCGAGAATTGCGAGAAGTGGTGGGACACTCGCCTGAGTCTCTCCAAGAGCAAGGACGTCGTCTACAACCCCGAGGCCCCGGCCGCTGCTGCCGGCGAAGGAAGACCTGAGATTGGCCAGAAGAAGGCGAAGATGCTCAAGGCCGCCGGACCTCCCGCCGAGCGTCTCCAGGCTTCGATCGAGAAATGCATCGCTGACACGAGGGCGCAGGCCGAGAAGAGGGCTGAGAAGAGCGAGGAGCGCTGGAAGCAGTTGATCGAGACACAAGGGGAAAAGGTGACCCTCATCAAGTCCAACCTCGCCGATAAGAAGGCCAACTAAGCCGCCAAGAAGCGCAACACGGACATCAAGTTTCTGATGGGCGGCGAGGACACGTCAAAGACGATCTCACCGGTCAAGGCTTGATACATGGCGCAACATCAGGCCATCCTACAGGGCGTGATCACGGCTTCCCCTTCCTCTGCGCCGAACGCACCTGCGCCAAACGCTCTTGTGCCGGACGCCCCCACGCCGAGCTCTGCTTTCACTTCCTCAAACCCGGCGGCCTTCACCGGCGAGACGGACGACAACGCCGCGTCGGCCACGCCGCAGGATCCCATCCGCATCGACGACTGAGAGCCTTTTCCCGCCGAATTTGTGGGCGTTTCTGTAATAATTTGCCGCCGAATTTGTGGATGTTTCTATCGAACACCTTGTGGCCGAGCACTCGCCGGCGGGAAAGAGAAAGATTCAAATATGTCGCCATTTTGTGTTCCCCTGGGTACTCGGCCTGGGTACGCGAGTGGGAAACTGGGCGTACCTAGGCCGAAATCAAGTTCTGTCCGACCAAAAAAGGTTCGGATTTCTGTCTGGGTTCGCCCAACGAGTGGAGATGCTCTCATATAAACTGAGAAAAACTGGCTGTTCTCGGTTTCACATTAAAAAATTTACCAAACAGAGAGAAAATTACGAAAAATCACCGTATTACGGCTAGGGTTTGAAAAAGCCACCAGAGATCGTCGCGCATCTCCTACGGCCGGAGCTCCCCATTGGCCCAAAGCTCACGCGCGCCTCATGGCCTGAGGTCGCCCGCGCCCACTAGCTTGAGCTCGCCGCGCCTCACATGACCGGAGCTCGCCGCACGCCTCCCGTGGCCGGAGCTCGCAGCGTGCGCCTCCCGCGGTCGGAGCTCGCATGCGCCTCCCGTGGCAGGAGCTCGTCGCGCATCTCCCGTGGCCGGAGGTCGCCCGAGTCCTCCCATGACCGGAGCTCGCCCGCCATTGCCGCCGCCATCGACCCCACGGAGGTCCTGGAGGTGTGTTGGTCTTGCGCTCCTGGTGGAGGAGGGGTGGCGCTGCAGTCGGCCGCCGGCGGTGAACGACACGATCGTGCTCAACCCCCAGATTTACCTCAGATTTATTTTTTATGAAATAAATAAAGAAGAAAAAAAGAAAATCTCATATAAGTGGGGTTTCGCCAAAATTTACAAAAAAGGCTAGAACTAGAACCAGTCTATCGTGCATCTCCCTTACTGTTTTTGTCATGCCACATCATCCTGACAGGTGGGACCCACCGGTCAGTTTTGTCATTAGACCAAGATCAAACCGGTATCAGTGCTATTTGTCATGAACTCACTCTAAAGTGGTGGTTTTATGAAACCCTAGCATAAAGTGGTGGCTTTTTAAAATCCTAGCCTATAATGTGATGGTTTTTTGTAATTTTCTCCCGAACAGATAACGTAAACATCGTTCGGCTTGAAATTTTTGGAGCCTTGACAATTCGCATCCCATGCTCCAATATCATCACTTTGCGGCTGACCCGAGGGTGCCTCGTAGTCATGTCGTGGGTTTGGCGGGAGGGACATTTAAGCGTTGTCGCTTCCTGCCTCCCGTCTTCTGTCGCCATAGATATGCCTTTCCTGTCTCCATCTGGCCTAGCCGCTTCCGAATTCTCCCGCTAGATGCACATATAACCGAGAAAATCATCAAGGAAAAAAAACAAGTCAGGGTGACCGACATAAACTAGTCATGAATTTTCCTACATCCCCAGCTCCCCTCCACACCCAACCTTAGCCACACCGTACTAGGCTTATGGTGATCTTCGCTAGCCAAAATCGATCTCGGCTCCTGGGCGGACATCAGATCCAACTCCCTCCCCCATCAGAAGGATCTCAGCTTGATGTCCTATTTTATATCATATGTGGTGGCAGCAATGCCCTATTTTACAGCATATGTCAAAGCAGAAATATTTTGGTGCCCTATAACCAACCTTTTGGTGTTCTAAAACTTTTTCTAAGTGCTATATTTTACATCATCTATTCGATATGCTATAAGGAGCTAAACTACTCTCTTAGAGCATCTCCACTCGCCTCCTTATATGAGGTCCAGCGTTTTTGCCTTATGGGGGCGCTGGCCCAAGTACCTCCTATCGGGGTCACCGTCTCCCAGCCACCGGCCCCAAACATCCCCCTCCAAATCGCAATTGCAAATTCAAACATTCAAAAGGTCGCTCGGAATTAAACATAGTTTTTATGCCACCGGGCACGACATAGTTCAGGCGATGCAATCGCCGCAATTCACCGTAAATACAAGTCCACCAGTCAAAATAAACATGCGAGGAACACAGAAATCAAATGGGGAGATCATCGGCCGGGGTAGGCCAGGGTTGCTAGTGGCGGGACAGTGCTGCTGGCTTGGGTGCTAATCTGGGTCGGGGTCGCAGTCTCATCCGGTAGTGTCGGGGTGTTGGCTTGGTTGGCGGCCGCTCGGCTCTCGGAGAGGATCAAGGCGGGCTAATTAACACACCACGCCTTCACCTCGTCGTCCATGTCCTTCGTGTAGACCATCAAGATCTCCAAGTCCTCTCTCCTCTTCTTTACCACCATGTTAGCCTTGATGAGGCTGAGCTTGATATTTTGCCGCTAGATGATTGACGCCCACCTTGCCACACTCATCTCCTCCAACCTGGTGGCTTGCTCTACCCTCACGGCGGCGTGCGTGGCGGCGTCGGCCATGCATGCCTGGATGGACAAGTGCAGTTTCTTGATAGCCGGTGTCGCGTACCTCATGGCCTTGGCCTTCTTGTGGCCAACAGGTTGACCCTCCGAGGCCGTCAATGGCGTCGCTTCTGTGTTGTAGGCGGTCGCCTTGGCCTTCATGAGAGTGTTCCTTGTCTCCTCCCACTTGTCAAATGCCTTGATCCATGCGAAGACGTGGATGAACTTGAACTCATTGTCGCCGTTGTCCTCGCGGTAGGCGGCGATCATGGCGCGCATCTATGAAAGTTCCAAAAATTGGACACAAATTTTGAATGGGCAGGGGCGGGCGTCAATGGGGATTGCTTACCTGATTGTCGTAGTTGGTGCCGCTGACATGGACGCGGCGCACCTACTCGATGCCACCGTGGCACTTGTTGCAGGCATATTGGATCATGGCCCAACGGTGAGACATGCCGGAGTCATTGCGGTCATGGCACAAAGACTTGAAGTAGGGATCCAAGAGCCACCGCTCATCATACTCCGCCATCACCCTCTTCTAGTAGCAGCCTGAGTTCTGGTTGGCGCCGGTAAAGGGGTCCAAGCGGACGGTCTTTCAAGCCTCTGTGAGGCACACTTCCTCCCTCGAGCTCCACTTGGGGTCGCAGCCATCAACTCCTTTCTTGTTTTTCTCCCCCTCCACCTCCACCGCCTTATTCTTCCCTTTCAAGTCGGTCTCAATGATCACCACCAGCTCATCTGCGGTGACCCAGCATATCACTGCATGATGTAGTACACTATAGTCGTTGACATAACACCAATTAAACACCGTTCACTAGTATTACATCCCTCAGAGTAGTACAACAGAAACATAGCAGGTCCAAGACATGAGTATAGGTTACAACTCAACTCTTTACACAAGATCCAGAGAACACTCTAGGTTAAAGAGAGAGAAAGAAACTTCTTACAAAGAAGAATCAGGAATAAATAACTCATAGCTACCATACTTATAAAACTAGTAGCTGAACTACGAGGCTTGCATTGCTGCTATTGCAATACTCTACAGGAGTAGGTTCTATGGTTAGAAATTCTATTCTATCTAATCAGCAACTTTGTCTTCACTTGAGTTGATGTATATGTTGACTTTCTTGACTTCATTGAAGAGCGTTAGCTTTTGATGATGATTCCTGGAGCATAACTTGATCTAGACGTCGTCTGTACTAGCTTTAGAACCTAGCAAGGGTTAAGAAGATACTTTGAGTACGAGCGTACTCAGCAAGTCCACTAGAAAAGGAGTGTTTGATGCACTATAACTACAGCCACAGACCATAGGTCGTAGGCAATGCGAGTTTTCACATACATTTATTCAAAGGTTGCTTTTATTCTGAAAAGCTATGTCCATCAGCCTTCACGGGTTTACCATAACTTTCATGGAGTTCCTTTCCCGCCGCGTTCGGAGCTCCTTCCCGGAACAAGGAGTAACAGGTTAAAGTTCTTACACTCTGCGGAGATGCGTTACTTTACCCATGAGAGATCTTAGCTTTGTTGCACATCCGAATTGCAGGTTCGTTCACACTTCCTTGATGTGAGGCCCAGACTAAGATCCAATCCAATCACTGCCTTCTCCGCGACCCCGCATGTCTCTTTGGTGTACACCAGCCCACCTATTGAATTACGGCAATGGCGATGCAGACTGTTCGGATCTGGAACTATCGTGGGACGTTAAGGGATCCCACCCATATGCTGCATATCCTCTACAAATTACCATAAATAATATGCACGCTACGAGTGATAACAGCCACGACCCGCACATCCAGCTCCATGCGAGAGGGAAAAGATACAGCTGGCTTCTCCGTCCCATTCCAAATCTCATGGTCAACACGTGATATACGGCGCAAGAATCACTGGCGACATTGGTTGCTGAGTCCTAGATAATATGTTACTTTACCATCGAAACTCTTATAGTAGGTTATTACCTCATGGTAAATAACCTATAATCACATTATTATGAAAATAGTATTTTCTGACCTTTTTCAAATGCAGGTGATGACAATACTGGATTTGTGAAATACTTTATATAAAATAATCAAAGGACATGAGCAAGTGTGAACTTGCCTTTTGTGATTGCAAGATTATGCACTCACGGTCTTCAAGGCAATATAAAAGATCCAATATCTGAAATCAGCATCATTGGTCTGATAAGGACTAATGTTTAAAGAAGCAAGATGCTTTTATGCATAAGTAACGTAATGCAAGTTGAGAAACGCGAATCCCGAGGATAACGTTGTTTGAGGGCTTAGATACCGGAAAGGGTTTCCTCGGAATGTGTTGCCCTTTTAAATTAAGTTTAATACATGTGCTTCTTATTAAGGCTTGTGAGTGTGTGGAATACAACATGTATTTATACAACAATAGAATACATAGTATGGAATGCTACTCAAGGTTGCTTACATCTTAATTGTTTATCTTCAAGTTTTACTTTACAAGTGATGTCACTTATAAAGAATTTAAGTATTCACAATGTTATTATACAAGTAAAGTATAAAGTAAGGTGTTTACTATTAATTATCATATGTTGATTGAAGTGGCAAAACAAATAACTTTTGAAGAAAATCTTACTCAACTAAGCAGAAGCATTTAAGCTTTTAAGTTAATCTTATGAGGTGTTTTTTTCTAGTTATAGCCTTTAAGTTAGAAAGAATTGCCTTTACAGGAGTAATGAAATTGGTAGTATTTGAGACTTATCTATCTTGGTTTTTAACTGGGTTGGTTTGGTATTAAGATGCTTTATAACTTAATTATAACAGACCAAAGTTAACTATAAAGCATATAATAAAGTCTTTAACATTATACTTTAAGCTTTGCAAACTAAAGGTAACTTTAAGGATGCAGATAGACTTAGGGCGTATTACTTATGATATTTGTACCTTGTTCACTTTATATTGTTTCCTTAGAGCTACTTAAGGATGGCATTACTTCTATTGGAGTAGTGATTTCTTTACATTGTAATGTTATAAAGGGATTTACCTTCCTATAAAGATGTGGTTAAGGTTTATGAATAAGTAAACAACATTATTTACTATTTATGAACTCATGTATAGTGTTTTGGTTTGTTTATAAATTTGTGGTTAATATAAAGAATGGGTTTTATCTTATTACAATTATTCTTGGAGATTTTGTATTAGATAAGGATTCTTTTATAAAATAATTTATACTTATGGTTGAAAAATAATTTAATAAAATTGTATTAAGTTGTTTTGAAGCATTTTAACTTCATATTATCAATATTTAAGACTAATACTATTTATTAGACTTAATTAGTTAATTTTTAGAACTATTTACAAGTTTTATTTACCTTAATATGAATTATTGATTAAGGAGATAGGTTTAATTTCAAGTTATAAAAGTGTTCAACTTTTTATTTAACTCAAAAGTGGAATATCCTATTTTAAACATGTAGGTATTATTTTTTGATCATTTTGGTATATTACATTTATTTTTGTGATTTAAAAATAATAAGATATGATTTTAATAAGGTTTATTACTTTATAAATACTTAATAATAAATATTTAATTAAGAGGAATAATAATGCATGATTATAGTTTTAAACTCTAATTTTTATTTTCCTAAGTTTTTTGGTATTTTATTTAGATTTGTAGCATTTACCATTATTAAAATATTAATTATCAAATTATTAAAAGTTTATAAAGTATTTATTAAATAATATGTATTTAAATAATTACCATAATAATATTTAATAATAGTTTTATGTTGTAGATTTTATTATTATAAACATTTTCATATATTATATGTATTTTTCTAATATATAAAACAAAAGTTATTAAATTTACAAGATTTAATCACTTTATTTTATTTCTAGAATATTTGAAATTTGAATTTATATTATTTTAATTATTTTCTAATCAGTCATTAACTTTTTACACCGCATACCCAGCTAGCCCTAGTGACTGACCCGTGGGCCAGTGACCAAGTCAGCTGCCACGCGTGCAAGGACCGAGTCAAACCGACTGACTCGGCTGGGCTGACGTGTGCATGACGCAGCGACGACGTCATGAGGATGATCCTCTCAGATCGAAGCTCGATCGAGCAACTGAGTGCATGTGCGCGACCGAGGCTGGGTTTGCTAGAAAGAGGCGGCGACGGCGAACCTAATAGTGGCGGCGCAGCCCTCAAATGGTCACCGGAGTGCAGTGCATGGTGGCGACTGGCGTCTATGCACGGCGGCGTTCGTCGGTGGCTCGATTCAGGAAGCAATCGAATCAACGGAGAGGAATAGCGTGTTCAGTAGCTCACCAGGAGCGTGAAGAAGAGATCGGCGAGGTGAATCGTGTCCGGAGACGAGGAACGTGAGTCCGATTGCGTCAGTGGAGACCTTGCCCGCATGCACGCTTCGGGGCAATCGACAGAGACGAACGAGGCGGCGCTCCCAGACATCTCGGCGAGTCAAGAGGTGGTCGGACGTGGCCGAAACTACGAACACCGGCGAGCTAGGTTTTCGGCTACTGGGAGAAATCAAAGAGGAAGAAGAGGATTAGGGTTCTCCGGCGACGTCTAGGCTACTTGTAGACGACCATGAGCGGTGGCGCGGATCTTGGCGTGGCGGCGGACGGCGGCGATGCTGACAGCCAGCTGCTTGTGACGTTGGGGATGAAGAAGACGATGTACCTTTCACGGAAAACCCCCTAGCAATTTTTCTGATTTGCTCTGCGGTCCTCCCTCGGTCCCACTTGTCAACCAGAGAGAAAGGTAGATTGGGCTGGAATTGGGATGTTGCTGGTGATGAGGTTTCGACTCGTCAATGCCCATTGTTATGGACTTGGGTTTTGGAGAAGATGGGGATGCTGGAGATCATGGAACGGTTAGCAAACAAGCAACACGGGGACACGAGATTTACCCAGGTTCAGGCCCCCGGAGGAAAAACCCTACTCCTGCTTGTCTGCTCTTGATTACGGCGGAACCGGTGATTACAGGGGTGCGCAGATGCAATATGGCGTGGAGGTGTGTATGCGGAAGTATGAGAGAGAGAGATCTAGGTCGTACCCTACTGGCCTTTATATAGACTTAGGCAGGTCCCGGGCACAGATCTAGTCGGTTACAGGTTCTAGGGTTTACCCCTTTGAATTTCCTATCTACTCTAGTCTTGCTCTCCAAGGATCCGAAGGCGTCATGGGCCTTGGCCACCCGAAAATCTTCATGGGCTGGCGTATATTTGCCGTGGGCCTTCCTTGGGCTGTACCAGGTATGCTGAGATCATGTACCCGCGGGGTATAAACATGTCAATAGCCCCCCGAGTGTTCAGTCGAATCGTAGATTCGGCTGAGGACTCTTCAATCCTTCGGGTGCAACTCTGTCTTTCAAGAGAATGTGTAGGGATTCTTGATGCATGTGCCTGACTCTCCCGACGGATTTGGGTCAGTTAACTATCTTAGGACAAAACAACATGATCTTCTTCAGGTTCGAGTCCCTCGACTCGAACCCGGAACATATGCTGGCGTAATTTGACTCAGGCCGCGGAGGACTTACAGGAGTGTAATTCCAGTGAATTTAATTGGTGTACCCAACGCGTCCGTCGGGATTTTTCGTTGAGCATGTTGGCACGGGTTTATACTAGCAGAGCGCAGTCATGTGCGTTACCAGGCCATCAGATGATATCTGTAGGTCTTATCTTTGCGTCGTAGACACAGCATCCGAATTTTGTCACCGCAGAGGTGTTTCGGGTGGCCGAGGAGAATGTTACTCACTTAGCGTTAATTGGTGCAGAGTTGCCGAAAAGTCTTTGCATACTGATCCGAAGGATCGCAGTCGAAATTTTATAGGGTGCGCGACCAGCGCTCCCTATGGGAGTAGCCCCCGAGTGTCTGTTCGAGTCGTAGACTCGAGCGGAGACTTTAATTCAGCCGTTGTTCAGTGTCAGGTCCGTAGGACACAAAAAAATTTCGGATGCTTAAATCCGTCCTCCCTATGGGAGTAGCCCCCGAGTCCGTAGTGGAGTCGTAGACTCGACGTAGGACTCGAAGAAAACAATTTGGTTTTGTAACGTGTTGTTCATTCTTCGGGTGCGCGGCCAGCGCTCCTGATAGGAGTAGCCCCCGAGTAATTGGTCGAATCGTAGATTCGAGTGAGTACTTTTGACTTTGAAGCCGAAGAAATTGTAGCTGTTGTTAGTGGAGCTTTTGATGACGTCGGTGCTGACGATCGATGACCTCAAGCGTCTGCTACGCGAGAGATGACTTGACTGGACGAACATGGGTCCCACTGTCTGACCTTGAATTGACCGGTCACACGCGACGTGGAGATAATTACGGCGTCACCTCGATTTCCGCGCGTAGCGGACGACGTGTTAGCGACGGTTCGTTGCGATGCTAACACGTGTATGGACAGATCCTGCCGTTGGCATTAGGTCTTCTCGATGGACGGGTGTCATGCATCGTCTTCGTCTTTATAACCACTGGGGAAAACTTTAGTTTGTTTTCACCGCAGCTATTCTCGTTTCACTGCTTCCTTGTTCTCTGAGAGTTCTTGCTGCGTGCTAGAATATCCTTCCAGATTTCCTTCTTCCATCTTGCGCTCTCGTCGCCGGCGCCGCCGTATCGCGATTGGGAAATCGAAGAAGTCTGCTTCTGCGGTTGGTACCAGCGCTGCTGGAGGGAAGAAGAGTGCCGCCACTACCCGTGTCACCGACGGTGGCTGGCGGCGATTGGAGACGCGGGAGAGTGATCTCCGCAAGCTTCGTGAGCGGGGCTTGATCCTGCAGGATAGGGAGGCCGTCAAACACCTAGGCAACAAGGTAATCCCCGTCCCCCCGCTGGGTTTCGGGTTATGTTACTTGCCTTCGTCATTCGTGGATTTTCCTTCCCAGTCCACGACTTCCTTCGTGGACTGTTTTTTCTGTACGGTGTCCAATTGCACCATCTTTCCTCCAATTCTCTTCTTCACATTGCTTGTTTTATCACTTTCTGCGAGTGCTGGCTCGGTATCAAGCCGCACTTTGGCCTCTTCCGAAAACTCTATTCTGTGAAGAGGCAATCCGGTTCAGATGTTGTTTATCCCATTGGGGGTTGCATCATCTCCCTCAAGCCCAATCTGTTGTTCTTTTCTTTTTCTATGTCTGAATCTGTCCAGTACTGACGGAGGCGATGGTTTTATATCCGCGACTCCGTAGTACCTGGGCAGGATTTTGGTCTTGTTCCTTTCTACCCCTCCCAAAAGATCGAGCCGAAAAGGTCCTGGAAAAACAAGATTTTGGATGGTGAGGTGGCGGAGATAGAGGCTCTCTATCGTCGAGTGGAGGATCTCCAGTTGATTCCGGAGAAGGAAGTGAACGGTGTGGATATCATCCGCACTTTTCTTGAGCGTCGGGTGCAGCCACTCCAGGCTAGGGAGCACCCGATGTTCCTTTATGCTGGCCGGCGTGATCCGACGAGGGTTTCGGCTGAGAAATTCTCCCAGGGAGACCTCGACAGGGCCCTTCGTTCGTGCTGAAGTTCAAAGCTGGAGAGGATATCCCGGGGAAGTCGCTGACTCCTCCGTTTTCTTCTTCGCTTCCTGTTCCACAGGTGTAGATCCATGCGTGTAGCGCTATTTTCGACTGCATTGTATTTGCCTTTGTTTGCTAACAAATTTTCTGTTCTTTGTGCAGAGCTTCAAAGTGCCAGGCATGTCGCCTCCATTACCCGAAGTATTTCCGGATGCTCCAGATAATGATGTGGTGGATTCCATGTCCGAGCTGCCGTCGGCACGACATCCGGCTGAAGATGCCAACGAGTCGAGCGAGGACCACACTCGCAAACGATCGCGGAGCTCCAGCGAGTCTTCGGATTCCTCGTCTCCTCCGACCCCTAGGAACCCGCTGTGTCTTGAACGTCACAGTGGTGGGCATGGAGGCTCTTCCTCTCCGATTCCTGCCGTTCCCGTGCGGGCTGTAGCGCCGCACTCGCCGGCAAAGTGGAAGAAGGAAGAAAAGAAGGAAGAGAAGAAAGTACGGAGGACCCCTCCTGTCTTCAACCTGAGCGAGCTTGACTCGTAAGTTTCCTTTGTCCTGCATTGCTTTTTCTTGCCTGTTTACTTTGTACTTGTGCTAATTTTTCCTTGTGCAGGCACTCTTCCAACGACTCCTCCAGCGATGGTGCTCGGGAGATGATGGGGGAGTCGAAAGTCGCGTCTCCTCCTCCTCAGACGGTGGCTACCTCTGAGGGAGCTGCTCTGAACCCTCCTCCGCAGGAGGTTCAGGTGGCTGTGCCTCAGAATTTTGCTAGCGGACCTTCGGCGTAGCCATCGGATCATGTGAGTAGTTCTGCCTCCTTCCAACGGGGAAGCCCCCGAGCGTCTGTAATGGAGTTTTTGTTGCGTGTTCTTCTTTTGAATCTCGAGGGGAGCCCCCGAGCGCTTTCATGTGTGTAATTTGTTTCTGCTCTTTATTTTGGGCGTAGCCCCCGAGTCCTTCTCTTGACTAGTAGGTCTGTTTCCTGCAGCCTTTTGTGCAGGATGCCAAGCAGTGCGGCATCACAGTCTTGGAGGCCAGCCTCAAACAGCTTCAAGGTACTGTTATGCCTTGATGTTTGCTTCTTCGTGTATTCGTGTTCTGTTATCTGACGCTTGTATTTTTTGAATGCAGAGGAGCACAACACCTCCCTTAGAGAGATTGATGCTCTCAAAAAGAGCCTCGGTCAAGCGGAGAAGAAGGCCGAGGTCGCCATTGGTGCGAAGGAGCGCCTCGAGATGGAGCTGGCCACTGCGGCCCAGGCTAAGGAGCGCCTGCAGCGGGAGGCCACGGTCCGCGAGGAGCAGCTTGCTACTGCTGCGACTGCGCGTGAAAGGGAAGTGGCTGGCAAGCTTATGGCGGCTGCCAAGGCTGTTTCGGGTGAGTATCTTCGCCTTCGTCTTTTTTGGTTTTCTTGTCTTTCTTCTTGCGGTGCTTTTATTCATTCCTCGTCTTTATTGTCTCAGATGCCGCGGGCATCGAGTTTGACCGCGGTGCTCTGGAGCACGGGAGTGCTCTGGATGATGCTACTGCAGCGGTCGAAGATCGCTGCAGCACCGTCATCATCTCGCTCACCAAGGCCAAGGAGGTCCTTGGGCGCTTCTACAAGGAGCTTGTCCCCAAGGGCGCGACCCTTGATGATGTTGATGCTCTGGCGGAGGCACTGTCGGTAAGCACTGCGGCATAAGCGCAGCGAAGGGCATCGGCGCATCCGTCTTGGCGATGGCTTTGGCGGTGGGCGGAGCTGGATCTTCGAGGTCACTTCCGGATGCCGGACTGGCGATGGATCCGAGGTAGCCTATTACTCATTATGGCGTTATGGGCGAACCGATCGATCTCGGCGAGTGCGCTACGACGGAAGCCAGGAGGCAATCCGGCTCCGAGGATACTCAGGGCGCCACGTCTTAGGCGCTGCAGCTGTAGGATAGTTGTAGTCTCTTTTTGTTGTAATTATTTTGATGAAAAAATCCTTGTGCCACGTAGTGTCTTTTGATGCACTTAATGAATTTGTTGAGTTATGTGCTCCTTCGTCTCCGTGTTCATGTCTTTGCCTTTTTGCTGATCTAGGGTCCTTCGGGTGCTGATCCCGTTGACATCTCGCCTGCCGCGCGGATGCGGCCATCCTTGGATGATTCGTCGCAGCTTGCGTTTCTTCGAGACCGTGTTCGTAGTCTCGAGAAAGAGTTGCTTGGGATGCGTGGCCATGCCGACGTTTGGAAGTCCAAGGCGGATCACGGTGCTGCCAGAGAGGAGTACTTGATGGCGGAATTGCTTCGATTATCCGAACAGCTTCAGTGTAAGTTTCTTCGAGCTGTTGCCCATTTCTTCGGATGCACCTGCTGGCATTGCGTCTTACTTTTGTGCAAGTATTGCAGGTGCTAACCTTGATCCAAGGGAGGATAAGGAGCGTGTTGCTGTTCGGGTCAATTGTTTGACTCAACAGGACATGGAAGCCGGTGGGTTCTTCTGGATGGACCGTGGCCGTGCTATGGTCCTTGCGACAGTGCAAGATCGCGTTCACCAAGTATCGCGGGTCCTTCGTCAGGTGCAGACTTCGCTTGCGTCGATTCTGCATGTGATGTTTCCGTTGGATGCTGCACCAACAATCCTTTCTGGTCTTCTATCGAAGTTTCGGAACGTGAGTCATGTCAAGGAGTTGGCGCGGCATCAGCTCGTCGCGGGAGTGAAGGCTACATTGTCTCTTGTGAGGCTGCATCGCCCTGATGTAGATCTGTCCGTTGTATCGGCTGGACCACCTCCTCGACCGGATGGTGGTGTGTGGGATATGCGTCCGCATTACTCGGCTGTAGGTCAGTATGCCGAAAAGATTGTAGATCTATTTGAGCAGCGTGCTCAGGTTATTCTTCAGAATAGGTAGTGCATGTAAAAGAGATAGATGTAAAATTTGTATATATTTGACTGAGCGTGTTTTGCCTTTTGTTATAAAGGTTTGGCTGTTGTTTGGGCACGTAGTGCTTTGTTCGCATACGTGTCCTTTTCGTTAGCCTGACGTTGTCAGCTACTCAGGTGTACACGTGTTATCTTCAGTCAACGAAATCGTGAGGTAGGGGGAGCCCTCGAGTGCGTTTGTAGCATGAAGTAAAAGTGCGAATAGGAAAACAAAATTTTTGGGGCGAGACACTTAGCTTTATTTATATCGTAATGGAGGAGGTACATTGTTCGGCTGAGTAGCCTTGGCTGAATAGCCTTATTGAAAGTAAAGGGGTAGGTAGCTAGGGGTAGAATCGCCATGAGTGTGCGATGTTCCATGGGTTGGAGTATCGACTCCGGACTCCACGTGCTTGAGGCGATAAGCGCCACAGGATGACTTGGTGATGACGTGAGGTCCTTCCATGGTGACTCGAATTTCTTGATCGCTCTTGCTTGAGTTGCAAGGCGAGGTCTCCTTGACGAAGGACCTTGGGCGCCGCCGCCGGTGTGGTAGTTGCGGAGACTTCTTTGGTACACGTGATCGAGCTGGTGCTATGTCTCGTGCCTCATCGAGTGTGTCGACGGTGTCTTCGAGTGCAGCCGTGGATTCGGCTTCGCTATAAGTGACGACAGGGGCTGGTGGCGTGCCGGGTAGCACGCCGGCTCCGTGCACCATGAAGAACGGCGTGTAGCCAGTGGAGCTGTTTGGCGTGGTGCGCAAGCTCCATAGGACGGAGGGTAGCTCTTTCGTCTAGTCTCCGGCGAGTCGCTCGAGTGGGCTCATGAGGCGTTTCTTGATGCCAGCGCCGATTAGGACGTTGGCCTTTTCCACCTTCCCGTTTGTTTGCGGGTGCGCCACAGAGGCATATGTGATGTTGATACCGAGGCCTTCGCAGAAGTCTTGGAATTCTTTGGAGATGAAGTTCGATCCATTGTTGGTGATGATGCTATACGGTACAACGAACCTGTAGACAATGGATTCAAAAAACTTGACAGCAGTCTTGTCCTTTTGGTTAGTGACCGGCATGGCTTCGATCCACTTGGTGAATTTGTCGACTGCGACTAGGAGGTAGACGTGCCCTCCTTTCGAGGACCTTCGCAGTTTGCCGATCATGTCGAGGCCCCATTGGGCGAAGGGCCAGGCCAAGGGTATGGGCCTGAGCTCTGACCTGGGTGCGTGCGGTTTGTTGGCAAACCTTTGGCACCCTTTGCATCTTCGGACGATGTCCTTTGCGTCATTCATGGCCGTTGGCCAGTAGAATCCAGCTCGTAGAGCTTTGGCGACAAGGGAGCGACTGCCTGCATGATGGCCGCAGATGCCCTCGTGGATGTCTTGGAGGATGGTTTTCCCATCACCGATTGTGACGCACCTTTGTAGTACACCCGAAATGATGCGCTTGTACAACTCTCCATTGATGATGGTGAAGGCTTTTGACCGACGAGATATGCGTCGGGCATCTGTCGGGCTATCAGGTAGTTCTCCGTCTATCAAGTACTGGAGGTACGGTCGTGTCTAGGTTTCTTCGACTGCCATGAACTGCATCAGGTTGACCGTGGCGACCTCTGTGTCCAGTTTTTCGGATCCTTCATGACCTTCGGGTAGCGTAGCCCCCGCGTGTTCTGCTTCTTTGGGTGATCCCATGGGGAATTTCCGCTTGATGGATGGCACGCAGATCTGTTCGAGGAACACACCTTGTGGCACCCTTGCGCAGGTGGAGCAGATGTTGGCGAGTCTGTCGGCTTCCTCGTTGCTTTCTCTTCCAACGTGCCGAAGCTCGCAGCCGTCAAATTCTCCTTCGAGTGAGTTGTAGAGTGCGCGGTACGCGATTATATTTTCGGCGTGTGCGTCGCACTCATTCATCGTCTGTTGGACGACGAGATTGGAGTCACCGTAGATGACCAGGCGCGTTGCGCCGCAGATCTTTGCCATCCTCATGTCGTGGATGAGAGCTTCGTATTCGGCCTCGTTGTTGGTGTTGGAGATATGCCCTAGAGGCAATAATAAATATAGTTATTATTATATCTTTGTGTTTATGATAAATGTTTACATTCATGCTATAATAGTATTAACAAGGAAACATTGATACTTGTGTGATTTGTAAACTTAATTTGAAGTCCCTAGTATAGCCTCTATACTTCACTAGCTTGTTTGTTGATTAAATGATTGTGGTTTCCCTATCATGAACATTGAGATGTTATCAACAACAATATCATATCGTTAGGAGAATGATATGGTGGACATACTCTGTAGATAAGCATAGCATAAAGATCAAGTCATTTCAATAGTTCAATTGCTATATGCTTTCTGATACATAGTAACCTAATTCCTTCGACCATGAGATCATGCATATCACCTTTACCGGATGGATGCTTTGATGACATCAAACACCACACCGTGGCGGGTGGCTATAAAGGTGGCATTGAGTGTTGGAAAGTATTGGTTGAAACACATGGATCAAGAGTGGGATTTGTCCATCCATATGACGGATAGATATACTCTGGGCCCTCTCGGTGGAATGTCATCCAATTAGCTTGCAAGCATGTGACTGGGTCACAAGGGATCACATATCACAGAGCGAAAAGAGTACTTATCGGTGAGGTTGAACTAGGTATGGAGATCTGACAATCATAACCTCGGATAAGTAAACTATCGTGAGACAAAGGAAATTGGTATCGTATGTAAGTGGTTCATTCGATGTAAAGTAATCTTAGAAATATGTAGAGCCATATGAATTTCAGATTCCTCTATTGGTTATTGTTCGAGAAGTGTCTCGATCATGTCCGCATAATTCACGAACCGTAGGGAGACACATAAGGATTCGACGTTGTTTGAGTAGTTATGGTATTATGAAAGCAGACCGAATGTTGTTCGAGTCTCGGATGGGATCCGGGATATCACGAGGTGATCCGGAATGGTCGAGAATAAGATTCATATAAGGAAAGTCCCGTTTGAGTTGGGAATGATTCCGTGTTTTCATCGGGAATGTTCTAGAAGGTCGGATTGTCCCAAGACTCGGGGAGGGTACATGAATGTGTCATTGAATGATTGCATCATGTACTAAGTGTTCTTGTTCCAAAACTTGAAAGTCAAACCGCGGTTTGAAAGTCAAGCGGCTAAAACAGAAGCTGTGGAAAAGCGAGCGTGGGAAACAGAAAGCTGGGAAACAAGCAAGAGGAGTTTGAAACCAACTTGGAGGAGGGTTCCTCTCCTCCAAGCGGCGCCATCCTAGGCCGAGTTGGGGAGGGACTCCCTCCCTCCTGCGCCCTAGCCCCTCCACCAATAAAGGAGGCGGGGCCTCCTCCTTGAGACACACAAGTTTCTACCTCTAATCTCGGTTTAGAGCCGTTTGGTTTAGAGCTTCTAATTGCTTTAGCCTGCGGTTTAGAGCCTTCTAATTGGTGTGTCTAATCTCTAGACCACTAATAGCCCTCTCTCATAATCCACCATACTCGCTCGGCTTAAGGCGAAGCCTGAAGTCTCCCTCTACTTAGGTACCACGTTGTCTTTGCCGGAATCGCGAGAGAGTGCTACAACCTCCATTTTCTTTGGAACAAGGGAGAGGAATGTCTTCGTCAGTACCGAGCGTGTGACCCATTGCGCTGCGGAGCAACTTGGCGCGGAAGGATCGTCCACGATCTTGAGATCGGAAAGAGTACTGTTGCATCACCCACGAGAATCCTCTCTCGTTAAACACTTTGGAATCTTCGAGGTAAGTTATTCCATCAACTCGTTGCTACAATCTAGTAGATAGATCTTGGCTTGTTTGTTTGTATGCGATAGAAAATTTTGTTTTCCATGCTACGAACCCCTATAGTGGTATCGAGCCGTGTCTATATGTAGATCTGTTGCCTGAGTAGAACACAATGGTCATTGTGGGCGTTGATACTTTATTGTCGATTGCTTTTTGTGTACTTTGCATCTTGCGGTATGTTGGGATGAAGCGGCCGGGCTAACCTTACATGACATCGTTCATGAGACTTGCTCCACGCTTAACATGCAACTTGTATTGCATAAGTGGCTTTATGGTGCTGTTTCTCCTAGCATAGTTAAGATCCAATTTACAACGGTGATCAACAATGCTAGTATCAATGTTGTGGTTCTTGTTCGTAAGTTAAACGACACTTATTGAAAGCCCCAAACCACGTAAAATATGCAAAGAAAGTAGAGGCGTCTAACTTTGTTTTGCGAGGGTGTCTGATGATGTGATATGGCCATGATTGTGATTATATTTGATGTATGCAACGTTCCTTATTGTAAGTTGGCAACCGGCAGGAGCCATATGGTTGTTTTTAATTTATGTTAAGACCCGCGTGTCTATTCAAAGAGGTTGTAATAGTTGAAGCCGGCGGACGACAACCATGGTGAAGCGTCATTGACCTTGATGCAATGCCGGTGATGATGGAGATCATGTTCGTGCTTGAAGATGGAGATCGGAAGAACAAAGAAGAAAGGCCATATCATATCACATATTATGAATTGCATGTGATGTTAATCCTTTATGCATCTTGTATTGCTTAGTAGACGACGGTAGCATTATAAGATGATCCCTCATGCACATGAATTTCAAATTATAAAGTGTTCACCCTTAGTTAGCACCGTTGCTAAAGCTTGTTGTTTCGAAGCACCACGTGATGATCGGGTGTGTTAGATTCTGCAACTTTATACAACGTG
The DNA here is from genome assembly GCA_030063025.1 of Avena longiglumis. Classification (NCBI taxonomy): domain Eukaryota; kingdom Viridiplantae; phylum Streptophyta; class Magnoliopsida; order Poales; family Poaceae; genus Avena; species Avena longiglumis. The sequence continues at coordinate 526,272,835 of CP125975.1, forward strand.
AGCAAGCCAGATTTTCTCATGCAGAAACTAAGGTTTGATCTTGACGAGCCTGGCATGTACAGACATGGTCTCGGAACACGGATCACCGAAAGGTAAAGCATGAATCGTATAGTAGATATGATGAACATGACGATTGTTCGCCATTGAAACTATATCAACACTCGTGATGATCGATGTTGATATAGTGGATTTGGTTCGTGTGATCACTAAAACAATGTGAGGGATGTTGTTTTGAGTGGGAGTTCACCTAGTTTAATTTCATTAATTAATTTGAACTCAATTTGTCATAAACTTAGTCTAAACTATTGCAAATATGTTGTAGATCAATGGTAGCCCCTACCATCAATTTTAATGCGTTCCTAGAGAAAGAAAAGTTGAAAAACAATGGAAGCAACTTCGCGGATTGGTTCCGCAATTTGAGGATTGTCCTCACAGCTGGTAATTTGACCTATGTCTTTGGATGCCTTTCTTGGGTGACCCACTGCGGTGATGCTTCGATGAAGTAAAGAATGTTTACCTCGCTCGGAAGAATCGGTACTCCATAGTTCGATGTGCTATCTTGTATGGTTTAGAATCGGAGCTTGAGAAAGGTTTGAAGAGTCGGACCCATATGATATTGTCGAGGATCTCAAATTGATTTTTGAGACTCATGCGGCAATTTGAAAGCTATGAGGCTTCCGAAAAGTTCTTTAAGCGCAAGATGGAAGAGGGCAGCTCGTCGGTGAGCATGTGCTTAAGATGTCAGGCACGCAAACAAACTTCAAAGCTTGGGTATAGTGATTCCTAATGCTTTGGGGATTTACCGCGTCCTCCGATCACGCCACCAAGTTCTGGAACTTTGTGATGAACTACAACATGCGAACATGAACAAAGAGTTGCCAAAACTGTTTGCTATGTTAAAGTCTGCAGTGGAGATCAAGAAAGAGCACCAAGTGTTGATGGTCAATAAGACCACCAAACTCAAGAAGGGCAAGTCTAAGCAAAGGGACACTTCAAGAAGGGTGGTAAAAGGTTACCACGTGGCGAATAAGACCAAGGCTGGACCCAAGCTGAAACCGAGTGCTTTTCTTGCAAGGGAGAAGGTCTTTGGGCGGAATTGCCCAAAGTACTTGGCGGATTTGAAGAGCGGCAACATCAAGAAGAAAGGTATATCGATATACATGTTATTGATGTGTATCTCACTAGTAAATAGTAGTGCACGGTTGTTAATCTTGGTTCGGTTGCTCATATTTGTAACTCGAAGCGGTCTTTGCGAATAAACGGAAGCTAGCGAAGAACGAGGTGACGATGCGCGTGGGAAACGGATCAAAGGTTGATGTGATCGCGGTCGGCACGCTACCCCTTCATCTACCATCGGGATTAGTTTTATACTTAAATAATTGTTATTTAGTGCCTGCGTTGAGCATGAACATTGTATCGGGATCTTGTTTATTGCGAGACGGTTACTTGTTTAAGTCAGAGAATAATGGTTGTTCGATTTATATGAGTAATATGTTTTATGCACATGCACCTTTGATAGATGGTCTATTCTTATTGAATCTCGATAGTGGAAATACACATATCAACAACATTGAGGCTAAACGTTTGAAATCAAGCGATAATTTGACCTACATGTGGCACTGTCGTCTTGGTCACATTGGAGTGAAGCGTATGAAGAAACTCCATTCCGATGGACTTCTTGAATCACTTGATTTTGAATCACTTGAAAGATCTGAAGCATGTCGATGGGAAAAATGACTAAGACTCCATTTTACGGTATGATGGAGCGAGCTACGGACTTATTGGAAATCATACATACCGATGTGTGTGGTCCAATGAGTGTAGCATCGTGATGGTTATCGTTATGTTCTTAACTTCACGGATGACTTGAGTAGATATGGGTATATCTATTTCATGAAACATAAGTCCGAAACTTTCGAGAAGTTTAAGGAGTTTCAAAGTGAGGTAGAGAATCAACGTAACAAGAAGATTAAATTTCTACGTTACGATCGTGGAGGTGAATATCTAAGTTACGAGTTTGGCGAGCATTTAAAGAAGTCGGAATACTTTCACAATTGACACACGGAACACCACAGGTAATGGTGTGTCCGAACGTCAATCGAACTCTCTTAGATATGGTTCGTTTATGATGTCACTTCTGATTTACCGCTATCATTTTGGGGTTATGCATTAGAAACAGACGCATTCACTTTAAATAGGGCACCGTCTAAATCCGTTGAAACGACACCGTATGAATTATGGTTTGGGAAGAAACGTAAATTGTCGTTCCTTAAAGTTTGGGGATCTGAAGCCTATGTAAAGAAGTTAGGACAAGCTTGAACCCAAAGCGGAAAAATGCGTCTTCATAGGATACTCGAAGGAAACTATTGGGTATACCTTCTATCATAGATCCGAAGGCAAAATCTTCGTTAAGAATGGATCCTTTCTAGAGAAGGAATTTCTCTCGAAAGAAGTGGTAGTAGGAAAGTAGAACTCGACGAGGTTGTCGAACCTTCTCTCGAAATTACGAGTAGCGCAGACCTGGAAGAAGTTCTGTGGTGCTGCACCAATTAGAGAGGAAGCTAATGATGATGATCATGAAACTTGGTTGAAGTTGCTCTGAGCCTCGGAGGTCAACGAGAACTCGTACCACTCCAGTTGGTATGATTCTTATGAGTGTCATGTTGGTGGATAACACCGATGACCCCGAGACATATGAGGAAGCGATGATGAGCCCGATTCCAATAAATGGCAAGATGCCATGAAATCGAGATTGGATCCATGTCGAAAACCAAGTATGGACTTTGATGGACTTACCTGGGATGGTAGGAAGGCTGTCGAGAACAAATGGATTTTCAAGAAGAAAACAGATGCTGATGGTAATGTTACTGTCTATAAAGCTCGACTTGTCGCAAAAGGGTTTCGACAAATTCAAGGAGTTGACTACGATGAGACTTTCTCACCAGTAGTGAAGCTAAAGTCTGTGAGGATTATGTTAGCAATCGCTGCACATTATGATTATGAGATATGGCAGATGGATGTCAAAACAGCATTCCTCAATGGAGATATTGATGAAGAGTTGTATATGATGCAACCCAAAGGTTTTGTCGATCCTAAAGATGCTAACAAGGTATGCAAACTTCAAAGGTCCATCTATGGATTGAAGCAAGCATCCCGAAGTTGGAATCAATGTTTTGATAAGGTAATCAAAAGTTTTGGTTTTATACAAACTTATGGAGAAGCTTGTATTTACAAGAAAGTGAGTGGGAGCTCTGTAGCATTCTTAATACTATATGTGGATGACATATTGTTGATTGGGAATGATGTAGACCTTCTTAATAGTGTCAAGGAATATTTGAATAATAGTTTTTCAATGAAGGATCTTGGCGGCAGCTTACATATTAGGCATAAATATTTATAGAGATAGATCGAAGCCAAATATCATTGTCACAGAGTACATATTTGGACAAAGTTCTAAAGAGGTTTGGAATGGAAGAAAGCAAGAAAGGGTTCTTGCCCATGTTGCCTATCGACCTTGAGTAAAACTCAAAGTCCGACATCGGAGAAGATAGAGAAAGGATGAGTAAGACTCCCTATGCCTCGACCATAGGATCTCTAATGTATGCCATGCTATGTAATAGACCGACATTGCATATCTTTGTTAGTTTAACTAGCAGATATCAAAGTGATCGAGTGGATCATTGGACGTGATAAAAACATCCTTAAGTACTTGAGAAGAACTAAGGATATGGTTCTTTCTTATGGAGGTGATGAGCAGATCGTTGTTAATGGTTACACCGATGCTAGTTGGAACACCGATCCGGATGATTCTAAATCATAACGGATACGTATTTATTTTGAATGGTGCAGCGATTAGCTGGAGGAGTGCAAAGCAAAGCGTTGTGGCGAGATCTTCAAGCGAATCGGAATACATGGGTCGCCTGAGGCTTCACAAGAAGCGAAATGGATGAAAGAGTTCATTACTGGTGGGTGTGGTTTCTAGTCGCTGGACTCAATGTCTATCTCTTGTGATAACATGGGCGTCATAGCCAATGCGCAAGAACCAAGGTCACACAAGAAGTCAAGCATATCAAGTCGTTTTCACGCTATTCGAGAACATATCCGGGATGGGGATATAAAGATTTGCAAAGTACACACGGATCTGAATGTGGCGGATCCGTTGACTAAACCTCTCCCGAGGGCAAAACATGACCAACACCAAAATGCCATGGGTGTTCGTATATTACCATGTAATCTAGATTAGATGACTCTAGTGCAAGTGGGAGGCTGTTGGAGATATGCCTAGAGGCAATAATAAATATAGTTATTATTATATCTTTGTGTTTATGATAAATGTTTACATTCATGCTATAATAGTATTAACAAGGAAACATTGATACTTGTGTGATTTGTAAACTTAATTTGAAGTCCCTAGTATAGCCTCTATACTTCACTAGCTTGTTGGTTGATTAAATGATTGTGGTTTCCTATCATGAACATTGAGATGTTATCAACAACAAGATCATATCGTTAGGAGAATGATATGGTGGACATACTCCTAGATAAGCATAGCATAAAGATCAAGTCATTTCAATAGTTCAATTGCTATATGCTTTACGATACATAGTAACCTAATTCCTTCGACCATGAGATCATGCATATCACCTTTACGGATGGATGCTTTGATGACATCAAACACCACACCGTGGCGGGTGGCTATAAAGGTGGCATTGAGTGTTCGGAAAGTATTGGTTGAAACACATGGATCAAGTGGGATTTGTCCATCCATATGACGGATAGATATACTGGGCCCTCTCGGTGGAATGTCATCCAATTAGCTTGCAAGCATGTGGTGGGTCACAAGGGATCACATATCACGGAGCGAGAAAGAGTACTTATCGGTAATGAGGTTGAACTAGGTATGCGAGATACCGACGATCATAACCTCGGATAAGTAAACTATCGTGAGACAAAGGGAAATTGGTATCGTATGTAAGTGGTTCATTCGATCGCAAAGTAATCTTAGAAATATGTGGGAGCCATATGAATTTCCAGTTCCTCTATTGGTTATTGTTGAGAAGTGTCTCGATCATGTCGCATAATTCACGAACCGTAGGGAGACACACTTAAGGATTCGACGTTGTTTGAGTAGTTATGGTATTATGAGAAAGAGACCAATGTTGTTGAGTCTCGGATGGGATCCGGATATCACGAGGTGATCCGGAATGGTCCGGAGAATAAGATTCATATAAGGAAAGTCCCGTTTGAGTTCGGGAATGATTCTGGTGTTTTCATCGGGAATGTTCTAGAAGGGTCCGGATTGTCCGGCACTCCGGGGGGGAGGGTACATGAATGTGTCATTGAATGATTGCATCATGTACTAAGTGTTCTTGCTGTTCCAAAACTTGAAAGTCAAACTGCCAGTTTGAAAGTCAAACGGCTAAAACAGGAAACTGTGGTAAACGAAGCTGTGGAAGCGAGCTGGGAAACAAGCAAGAGGAGTTTGAAACCAACTTGGAGGAGGAGTTCCTCTCCTCCAAGCCGGCTCCCAGCCCTAGGCCGAGTTGGGGAGGGACTCCCCTCCCTCCCTGGCGCGCCTAGCCCCTCCACCTATAAAAGGAGGGGCAGGGCCTCCTCCTTGAGACACACAAGTTTCTACCTCTAATCTCCGGTTTAGAGCCGTTTGGTTTAGAGCTTCTAATTGCTTTAGCCTGCGGTTTAGAGCCTTCTAATTGGTGTGTCTAATCTCTATACCACTAATAGCCCTCTCTCATAATCCACCATACTCGCTCCGGCTTAAGGCGAAGCCTGGGATTTCCCTCTACTTAGGTACCACGCCGTTGTCTTTGCGGAATCGCGAGAAGTGCTACAACCTCCATTTCTGCTGGAACAAGGGAGAGGAAGGTCTTCATCGAGTACCGAGCGTGTGACCATTGCGGAAGCTGCCGAACTCAGCGCGGAAGGATCGTCCACACGATCTTGAGATCGGAAGAATGCGACTACATCACCCACGAGAATCCGCTCTCGTTAAACACTTTGGAATCTTCGAGGGTAAGTTATTCCATCGACTCGTTGCTACAATCTAGTAGATAGATCTTGGCTTGTTTGTTTGTATGCGATAGAATTTTTTTGTTTTCCATGCTACGAACCCCTACAGTTGGAAGCCCGGAATTTCATCCGAAGGACGTATTTCATCTTGTCGCCCTGCGGGGAGGTCAGTATGACCTCGGCTCCTGCTCCAGCTTCACGCTTGGAGCCGTCGAAGTGCATCGTCCATGACTGCGACATGTCTGGGGTGTCTCGCAGCTGCAGCTCCATCCAGTGTATAAGGAAGTCCGGGAGGACTTGAGACTTGATTGCGAGTCGCTTCTCGTAGACGATGTCTAGGGGTGACATCTCGATGCCCCAGACTCTGGCGTCTGTGGCCTCCTGGGTTATTCGGGATGCTTTGTTGGGTGCCTCGTTGACGACCATCACCTGGTGCTCCTGGAAGTAGTGGCTCAACCGTCGAGCCGTCATGAACACGCCGTAGGCGAGTTTCTGGTAGTGAGGGTACCTCTGCTTTGTTGGCTTCAGTACCTCGCTGAGGTAGTAGATTGGGCGTTGGACCCCATGGGTCTTGCCTTCTTCGGGTCGCTCGACCACCAAGATGCAGTGCTTACCACGGTATGTGCACTATGTACAGCGATGGGGTTCGCTCCTTTGGCGTGACCAAGGCAGGCGAGGTGGAGCGGCAGCGGATCTTCGAATGCGTCATCCACTTCAGGTGTCCACTCGAATTTATCAGCCTTGCGTAGCAGTTGGTAGAATGGCAGGGCCTTCTCGCCCATGCGGCTGATGAACCTGCTCAATGTCGCTATTCGTCCTGCGAGCTGCTGGACACCCTTGAGGTTTTTCGGCTTCTCCATGGCCATGATGGCCCGGATTTTCTTCGGGTTTGCCTCGATCCCTCGCTGGGAGGTGAAGTACCCAAGCAGCTGACCCGATGGGACGCCGAAGGCGCACTTTTATGGATTGAGCTTGATCCTGTAGCGGTCGAGGTTATCGAACGTCTCGCAGAGATCGTCGATGAGCGTTCTTGCCTCCCTGGTTTTGATGACTATGTCGTCGATATAGACTTGGACGTTGCGACCGATCTGGTCCTTGATGCATGCCTGCATGCATCGCTGGTACGTGGCACCTGCGTTCTTTAGCCCGAAGGGCATTGTGTTTTAGCAGAACACTCCGAATGGTGTAATAAACGCCGTTTTCTCTTGAGCTTCGACCTTGAGTCGAATCTAGTTGTAGCCAGAGTAGGCATCGAGGAAGGAGAGTTTCTCGCATCCTGTAGTCGAATCGATGATCTGATCGATCCGAGGAAGGGGGAAGTGGTCCTTCGGGCAGTGCTTGTTCAACGACGTGAAGTCTATGCACATCCGCAGGATGTCCGTGTCCTTCTTGGGGACCATCACTGTATTTGCGAGCCACTCGCTTTCTTTGATCTCCATGATGAAGTCTGCAGCGAGTAGTCTGTTGATTTCCATCCCGATGGCTTCGGCCCGTGGGTCGGACAGTCTCCGGATGGACTGCTTGACGGGCTTGGTGTCTGGAAAGACGTTGAGTGTGTGCTCGGCGAATTCCCTAGGAACTCCTGGCATGTCCGCAGGACACCAGGCGAAGATTTACCAGCGCTCACGGAGGAATTCGACGAGCGCGCTTTCCTATGCGGGGCTGAGGTCATTGGCGATCAGCACCGTCTTGGAGGCATCCGTCGGGTGGACCTGCACCTTCTTTGTGTTGACGGTGGAGTCGAAGGACATGTCAGGTGCGTTTTGTCGTGAGACTGGGGGTGCCCCATTGTCCGTCACCTCACGGAGCCTGACGAGCTCATCCTTCATGCCGAATGACTGGGAGATTCTGTTGAAGTCCCTATCGCAGTGGTCCGATCGGGTGAAGCTCCTGTGGACCGTGATTTCGCCCCTGGGTCCTGGCATCTTGAGTAGTAGGTATGCGTAATGTGGGACAACCAAGAACCTTGCGAATGCTACACGCCCGAGGATGGCGTGGTATTGTGATGGCCAGTCCACCACTTCAAATTCGAGCCGCTCGCATCGGAAGTTGTCCGGCTTGCCGAAGATGACATCGAGCCATATTTTGCCCAGGGGGAATATGCCCTTTCCTGGGACGATGCCGTGGAACGTTGTGTCTGACTGTTCCAGGCTGCACAGCTGGATCCGCATTGCTTCTAGAGTACTTGCGAACATCAGGTTGATGCCGCTGCTGCCGTCCATGAAGAAGCGACTCATCTCGAAACCTCCGATCTGCGCCCCCAGCACCAGGGCAGCATGACCTGGGCGAGGGATCTGGCAAGGATGATCCGAAAGACTAAACGTGATGCAGGACTCCGATCCGCTGAGGTACTCAGGGATGGCGGGTGGAGTTGTCACAGCCAGGTTGATCTGACGGGTGATTTTCTTCTGCACCCTATTTGTCGGGCGCCCCTTTTGGATCATCAGTGCTCCTTTCGGCGGGGGATACCCGTGCCTAGCGTTGTTCTGTGCTGGTGCGACTGGTTGGTTCGGGCCTCCTGCAGGTGGCGGTGGAGGAGCTCCATGCGCTATTTCACCTGGTGCGGGTGCGTTCCCGAATCGAGGGGGTGGGGCTTACTGCCTCATCTGAGCCATGCTTTCGCTGAGCTTCTGGAACTCACGGCAGTCCTTAAGCATGTGGCTTGCCTTCTTCTTACCATCATGCTTTTCGATGTAGAAGTGGATGGTGCATGGACCCGAAAGTTTTTCGTATGCTGAGGGCTCGTTATCGCGATCGCGGCGTTGCCACGACTGTGCTGGGCGTCCTCCATCGTGGAAGTTGCCTCCGTGGTATCCGCCACTGTTGCGGTTGGCATCGTTGCGGCGATCGGCGTAGCCGGCCGCGACCATGTCGGGTCCATCGCGATAGCCGTAGACGCGCGGTCTCCTCTTGTTACGGCGTTCCCGTTGTCGGCCGTACTCGTCCTCTTCCTCCGAGTGCACCCGGTGGACGGAATCTTCGCCGTCAGCCCACCTGTTGGCGATGTCCATGAGGTGGTCGAGTGTCGTGGGCTTGACGCGCCCAAGTTCCTCCTTGAAGTCCTCGCGCTTGACGCCGTCCTTGAAGGCGTCGATGGCCCTCTCTTCAGAGATGTGCGCTGCGGAGTTCTTGGTGTTGGACCAGGGTAGTATGTATAGGCGAATGGATTCGCCCGTTCATTGAGTGCAGGCTCGCAACTCCTCGATTGAGGCGGGCCTCTTGCTGGTGCCTTTGAAGTTTCGGATGAAGCTATAAGCCAGCTCCTCCCAGCTTCGGATGGATCCTGAGGATAGGCTGCTAAGCCAGATCCGAGCTGCGCCTGTCAGCTATAGCTGAAGGCATTGCATGGCGGTTTCCTTGTTTCCACCGTGCAACTTGACGGATGACAGGTGGTCGCTGAGCCATGCCTTGGGGTCCTGTGTGCCTCGAACTTCAGAGTATCCGAAGGAAGCTTGAAATTTCGCAGCATCCGTGTCCGTCGGACAGATCTACTGAAGCACCGGGCTCCGCAGAGTTCTCCTTCGTCTTCGTCCATCTTGGATTCAGATGAGCATGCGCGCTTGGCTCGCGCTTTGTCGATTTTGCGCTGTGTTAGCACGTCTCTGGCATCGTAATCGCGGCTGTGACGATGCGAGCTCTTGTGCCTTCGAGGAAGGTCATGTTCCTCTTCTTCGGATGAAGGAGTGGGGCTGCGGTTGAACCTGACCGTAGCTTTATTTTTCTGGCTCCGTAGGAGTTTCTTGATGGAGCGCAGCTCCGACGAGTCCGAGTCCGGTGCGGACTTGTGCATGGCTCTCTTCGGGTCCCCCTCCGAAGGTGGGTGGGCCGCGAGGTACACAGTGGCTGCTATGATCGTAGCTTGTGGTGTCTTCGGGATGATGTTGCCGTCGGCATCCATCTCCATGAAGGATGCGTTGAGAGTTCGGGTCACCTCGCGGCGCTCCTTGGGATCCATGTTCTCCGTTCGGGAGCGATGCTTATTGCCGTGGTTGCCGTTCGATCTGGAGATGATGCCCATGGAGGAGAGCGCAGATCGTCGCGCGCTGGACTCCGAGGCTGCTTGCTTGTGTTTGTTGAGAACCTCTTGCATCTTGACCTACTTCTTGTGCTCCTCGATCAGGAGCAGATGGTAGGCCATCAGCAGATCCCGTGAGGAGTCTGCGGCGGACTATGCTTTGCCACGGCGGCCAGCGTGCACAGGCCCATCCTTCTTTGCTAAGGCGGATGACATGGCCGTTGTTGTCCCCTTCGGGTGGGGGGACTGGCTTCTTCTGTTCCCGCCATTTCGATCTGGCGGGTTAGGTGTCGGGTTGGGCGGCGGGTTGGGCGTTTGCTGTTCCACGTCGCTCTGGATGACTACGGTGCATTAGTAGCGTTCGTAGATTGGTCCGCTGCTGCCGCAGCTTTCGGATCCAGAACCGTAGGTCCCTACATCCGATGGCGGATCGCACAGATCGGAGTTACAGCTGTTGTTGTCGTAGGAATCATCTATTGATGATGGTGTGTGTAGCACAGGATGTGGGGCCCATGAAGCGGGCCTGATTGATGGTAGGGGCACCCGCTCAGGGAGGCGGAGGGTGCCAGTTTGCCCCACCTGGAATCATAAGCTCCCGAACAGGATCTCGAGTCCGTCGCCTACGGGCTCGAAGTCCTTCATGGTGGCTGGTGAGTGGGAGGTGAAGTCGAAAGAGCCGAAGAGGAGGTGACTCTCCATCGCCGTAGAGTTGTAGATCGATCGGGTTGGGACCGTCACGATCGCACAATCGGCGTCCCCAGTTCCCACAGACGGTGCCAATTGACGAGGTTTCGACTCGTCAATACCCATTGTTATGGACTTGGGTTTTGGAGAAGATGGGGATGCTGGAGATCACGGAACGGTTAGCAAACAAGCAACATGGGGACACGAGATTTACCTAGGTTCAGGCCCCCGTAGGGAAAACCCTACTCCTGCTTGTCTGCTCTTGATTACGGCGGAACCGGTGATTACAGGGGTGCGCAGATGCAATCTGGCGTGAAGGTGTGTATGCGGAAGTATGAGAGAGAGATCTAGGTCGTACCCTCCTGGCCTTTATATAGACTTAGGCAGGGCCCGGGCACAGATCTAGTCGGTTACAGGTTCTAGGGTTTACCCCTTTGAATTTCCTATCTACTCTAGTCTTGCTCTCCAAGGATCCGAAGGCGTCATGGGCCTTGGCCACCCGAAAATCTTCATGGGCCTTCCTTTGGCTGGACCAGGTATGCTGAGATCATGTACCCGCGGGGTATAACCATGTCAGCTGGGCTGCATCAAAGTGAGCGAAGAAGATTGGCTGTGACCTGCGGGGGACGGATAGAGAGAAGAGGAATTGGGCCATGGGTCAGATTGGGTGTTCCCTCTGTTTTTTCCTGGTTTTATTTATTTTTCATTTTCTGTTTTTTTTTCAGGTTTGTATTCTTATACTTGGTTTAACTTTTCTTTTTGGAATTTTATTTGCTGAATACTTGCAGCAATAATTAAGTTATTAAGAATCCATTTGTGATCTTTTATTATATATTGTGATATTTACTTTATTTTCTTTATGTATATAATCTTTTCTATAACGATGTTTTCACTTTTAATTGGAGTGATTAAGTTTTAAAATGTTTAATAATATTCATGGGGTTTATTTATATGTATTTAATCACATAGTATAGGATATAATGGTTTACAATTTTGGATCCCCACTTATTCCATGCTCATATGGGATGAGTGGTTAGAGAAATGAATTAAAGAATTTGTCCAATGATTTTAGATAGAGTATTTATGAAATGTTGATGAGAAAACTTATTTATAAGTTTAGAGTTCTGAATTGTAATTACTCACCCTAGGGTTTATAATACTTACTTTCTTTTATTGATGTGAACAAAGATTAATGGCTAATCATATAGTCTTTATGTTTGAGATCAGAATGATGTTATCTGGAATGTTTCATGAAAAGGATTTGATAAAAATAATTCCTAAGCACATATGGTTATGATTATTAGAAATGATAAAGATGTGCTTAATTTATTTGTTATAGGAAAAAATTCCTATGAAGCATTGTGGAAACAAGATGATAGATCAATTAGATGAAATGGATAATAGGTTTGGTTATAGAATTAGGTGTTAGTGTTTATCAAGAATTTCCTATCTTCCATAATTCACAATTCTGGTCTTCTAATTAAGGAATTCATTTCCAAGATATACTACTCCTTCATATCCATCATCATGTGCTCACATGATGAGCTTTGCTTCACAATAATATTCTTATCCACCTTTTATTCTTCTAAACCCATTGATAATTACAATGAGATTTACACTAAAGCTTTTCATAATCTTCACTTATCCAGACTTGGTTATATCAACTACTCTACTGCTGATAATGCCCCAATCCAACAAGTGGTTACTTCTAACTCCAATCATACTCTTCCTTAATCATCCTTCAATAATATCACTTTAATAGATGTTACATCAAATCCTACTTCACTTCAAGTGCTTAGTATTTCCAAAGAGGAAAATACTACTTATTTAATCCAATGTTGCTCTAACATCATTTTAATCATACTATCTTGTCTCTACTTGAGTCCAATATCTAACATTCCAACCTAAAATTATATTAATGTGACTTGTAATGACTAATCTAGGATAATATATCTATACTATGGTTCAATCATGTTTTATCCACCCATGTCACTTATACATAGTATAAGCATTCAATATTGGTGAATAAGGCATGGTCATTATAATCTTTTGATCTTTTATGATTCAGGTTTTGAGTTGGCTAATCAAGGCTTCTATCCATTCAACATTACAGTGGTATTGTAATTATCTTATGTTTAGCTCTATTGGATTAAGAGATATAATTCATTGACTTTACCTACTTGATCCAATAGTACTACTCCTGGTAACTATCTTCAGACTTCATCCTCGTAATCTTCTTTGTTACATATTGATTTGATTTCCTCAAATCACTCCCATCCTATAGATGACATCTTAAACTATCATCACTAGTTACCTCTTCCTACTTATTTCTTTATAAGCCTTAAGTGAATGCTATAATAAGGACAAGAGTTGATAGATCAAGAATTGATAGGTTAAGAATGGGTGAATCTATAGTTGATTACTCGACATTGATGAACAATAGATATTGAGATAGGATTCCATAAGGATTGATATGGAAAGGAGGATATGTGGTGGATGGTCTTGACTTTGGCTTCTTTCCTACTCATTCTCACTAGAGAGTTAAAGTTAGGTATTTCCATGATACTCATGGTATAATTAGACTAGAATAAACTATAGTTGTTACATTCTTATTATTTGGGTTATATCCTTAACTTGGTACTCATGAGTGATTATAATGAATACTATGATATGATCACCTAAAGATCAACTATAAATCCTTATTACATTTGATCTACCCTTAGATCAAATCATGTTTGCCCAAAATAAGTTTTTAGCAAAGGTCATATTGAAACTTATCGTAGTCAACTTGATGATCTACTTCAATTCCATCAGGTTAAGAGAAGCTTCAATCACTTTGACAAGTTTTTTATTTAAAAGCGCAAAAATTATTCAGATTTTCTATGCATGAATGCAAGCACACATCTGTGTTCAGCTTATTTCTAAGCTCTAATGCTGGGATGTTACAAACTCTCCCCCTTAAAATAAACTTCGTCCTCGAAGTTCGCATACTCTCATGTTTCGGAGTAACGAATTGTCCTGCAATGATTATGATATGTCTCAACTCCATGTTAACCTCAATGGAAATAATTGTAGTATTCCATATCCAATTCTCATCCTTCCTGACAATCTTCAACTTGTTGTCTTTAATACTCCAAAGTTCCTTTTACTTTATTCCCTTCGGGATATGTCCTTGTAAAATCCTTAAATTGAGGTCTTTGCTTTAGTTGATTTCCCTGATTAAGTATCCTAATCCAACTTCTTTACTTGATCATCGAACTTCCTTACTATACTATGTAAGTCTAGGAAGTCCCACTAAAATAGGTTTAAAGTTTACTAATCAATAGTGTGGTCAAAAGACTAATATTTGATTTGTCATTGTATGATTTATACGGGTGGTCCTTACGAAGATTGTATTTGAACTTATTTAGTCCATCACCATTGAAATTTCTTATTTCTTTGTTCATGACCAATTAGATGTGATTTATTCCCTCTTAAGGATTACTTAAGAGTTGTTTCTTCTAGAATTAATCGGTTAGGCTTAATTTTATATCACCTTCAAGCTTTTAGCTTTAGATAATCTTTCATTATCACCTATAGTACTTCTTCAACTTTCATTTATAATGTTTACTCTCCCCCTTAGAGTTTACTAATAGTCTTCAAACTGCCTATTTAGTATTTATTGGCTTTATAAGTAGAATATTGGTTTTTATCCATCTTATACTCTACCTAGTTAGAGTTTGATGAAAGTTTGTACGGTGTATCCACAAAATTATGGATCTCCGAAGTGAATCTTTCAGCATTATTTGTCTTACTTACTTTTAGGACATTTTCGCTTTGATAGGTCAATTTTCACGAAGAGTCTCGAAAGACTATCGCTTAAGTTTTATACTCCTTTAGGTCTTACTAAGCTTAGGCCAAATTTTATGCTTTTTATGCAACCATTTATATAATATGGTTAACTATGTCAACCAATTACTAGCTGCGGACAAGATACCAACTGTGGATCAATTACTAGCTATGGATCAAATACCAGTTGCGGATAATTACCAGCTGCGAACCATCCTAGGGTGAATATATTACCCTACGGTTTCTGACATACGACTGGCATTCTCTCTGAATTGTCAATGCTTGAATACCCTTTTGGTTCCCAAGCTTCTTCTTTATACTCATTCATGATACTTTCATGAACTTGGTACATCTACTTCATTATTAACTTCTTAGCAACTTACTTACTTTTATTGAACCTTAAGTTCCTCACTCATTGTTGCTCCATATATTCCCTACATTAATCTTCCTTCTTATTACTGATTAGTAATGATCTGAGTTTGATCCATCCTTCAAATTGCGTTGATACTACTTATATTTTGCTTCATCCTTCAGGTAGGTCTTCATCTTGGTCTTCGGAACTCGTCACTCCCTTACACGAATTCCCATTCCTATCTAGGTCTATAACATCAAGTAGTAACTGGATGTTGCAACATGCATTTGCACACCAAGTCAAACTTCATGTACAAATCTGGTCAATCAAGAAGATCCAAGAAAAACAAATAAATCCAAATGTGGTTCATATAACACACAATATTCTAAGACCAGAATATAGTTAGTTGAGTATAATAACTCTAGAATTCAGGCTTAGTTGTGTAGTATATGACACCTCCTAATATAGGTTTACATTGTGATACTTAGCACATAAAGTTCAACTATTCTTTGTCTCAACCTTTACCCAAATTGCTCAACTGCAATAGGATAATCTTAAACAAAGTGGTTTTCAATTTGTTTTTGACTAACCCTTGGTCTCACCTTTGTAATGGCTAGTATAACCAACCTGTCATTATTTGGTAATCTAACCTCACATGCTCACTTCAAATGACTAATCAGATTCTATTTGTTAACTTAGACCAAAGATTATTATAAATTTCTAGCACTCATGACTTCTATCATAGTTCTACGATGTTATTCTCTTACTTCTACTCCAAGAAAATTCACTAAGTACTTGTCATACTTACACTTATATCATGGTTTCGGAACTAATCTCACCATGATTTGGTTATGTTTTACCTATACATCATGATTTAAAGGCTAATCTAACCATGTTAACTTTGTTCACATTACTCTATTATTCAGTCTTAACATAGTCTCACTTTATCACGTAGAATTCTCAAGTGAATCCCACATGATTACTACTCTTTACATCAACATTAATCCTAATTATATTCATCACGTTGTCTATAGTTATCAACTGACACTAAGATTTTACTGTTCTTACTTAAATTCTAGGATTAGGCTAATTAGGACTACTTCAATTGATAACTTACACTTTCCTACAGTATCTTGGTGGTTTATGTC
Organism: Avena longiglumis; assembly: GCA_030063025.1. Taxonomy (NCBI): domain Eukaryota; kingdom Viridiplantae; phylum Streptophyta; class Magnoliopsida; order Poales; family Poaceae; genus Avena; species Avena longiglumis. Next base: position 526,288,889 of record CP125975.1, read on the forward strand.
TCCCTCGGAGGACACTAAAGAGCACTATACTTGAGAAAAGATAAATAATTATTCCTAAGAAAGAATGACTTCAGCATATGACTTAGGTCTGACAAGGTTATCCTCAAGTGGATACTCATCACAAGTCATAAGATCCTTTGGTTTTAGATAAGATGGCTCCTATAGTCACTATCCAACCTACAGATCTTCCTAAAAGGGTTTCAATCCTAAGGTCAAAGCATATGCTCTGATACCAACTGCGGTGATCCAGCATACCACTGCATGATGTAGTACACTATAGTCGTTGACATAACACCAATGAAACACCGTTCACTAGTATTACATCCCTCAGAGTAGTACAACAGAAACATAGCAGGTCCAAGACATGACTATAGGTTACAACTCAACTCTTTACACAAGATCCAGAGAACACTCTAGGTTAAAGAGAGAGAAAGAAAATTCTTACAAAGAAGAATCAGGAATAAATAACTCATAGCTACCATACTTATAAAACTAGTAGCTGAACTACGAGGCTTGCATTGCTGCTATTGCAATACTCTACAGGGGTAGGTTCTATGGTTAGAAATTATATTCTTATCTAATCAGCAACTTCGTCTTCACTTGAGTTGATGTATATGTTGACTTTCTTGACTTCATTAAAGAGCATTAGCTTTTGATGATGATTCCTGGAGCATAACTTGATGTAGACGTCGTCTGTACTGGCTTTAGAACCTAGCAAGGGTTAAGAAGATACTTTGAGTACGAGCGTACTCAGCAAGTCCACTATAAAAGGAGTGTTTGATGCATTATAACTACAGCCACAGACCGTAGGTCGTAGGCAATGCAAGTTTTCGTAAACATTTCTTGAAAGGTTGCTTTTTATTCTGAAAAGCTATGTCCGTCAGCCTTCACGGGTTTACCAGAACTTTCATGGAGTTCCTTTCCCGCCGCGTTCGTAGCTCCTTCCCGGAACAAGGAGTAACACGTTGCAGTTCTTACACTCTGCAGAGGTGCGTCACTTTACCCATGAGAGATCTTAGCTTTGTTGCACATCCGAATTGCAGGTTCGTTCACACTTCCTTGGTGTGAGGCCCAGATTAAGATCCAAGCCAATCACTACCTTCTCCGCGACCCCGCATGTCTCTTTGGTGTACGCCAGCCCACCTATTGAATTACGGCAATGGCAATACAGACCGTTCAGATGCCGGAACTATCGTGGGACGTTGAGGGCTCCCACCCATATGTTGCATATCCTCTACGAATTACCATAAATAATATGCACGCTACAAGTGATAACAGCCACGACCCGCACATCCAGCTCCATGCGAGAGGGAAAAGATACAGCTGACTTCTCCGTCCCATTCTAAATCTCATGGTCAACGCATGATATACGGCGCAAGAATCACTGGCGACATTGGTTGTTAAGTCCTAGATAATATGTTACTTTACAACCGGAACTCTTATAGTAGGTTATTACCTCATGGTAAATAACCTATAATCACATTATTATGAAAATAGTATTTTCTAACCTTTTTCAAATGCAGGTGATGACAACACTGGATTTGTGAAATACTTTACAGAAAATAATCAAAGGACATGAGAAAGTGTGAACTTGCCTTTTGTGATTGCAAGATTATGCACTCACGGTCTTCAAGGGAATATAAAAGATCCAATATCTGAAATCAACAGCATTGGTCCGATAAGGACTAATGTTTAAAGAAGCAAGATGCTTTTATGCATAAGTAATGTAATGCAAGTTGAGAAACGCGAATCCCGAGGATAACGTTGTTTGAGGGCTTGGATACTGGAAAGGGTTTCCTCGGAATGTGTTGCCCTTTTCAATTAAGTTTCATACATGTGCTTCTTATTAAGACTTGTGAGTGTGTGGAATACAACAAGTATTTATACAACAATAGAATACATAGTATGAAATGCTACTCAAGGTAGCTTACATCTTAATTGTTTATCTTCAAGTTTTACTTTACAAGTGATGTCACTTATAAAGAATTTAAGTATTCACAATGTTATTATACAAGTAAAGTATAAAGTAAGGTGTTTACTATTAATTATCATATGTTGATTGAAGTGGCAAAACAAATAAATTTTGAAGAAAATCTTACTCAACTAAGCAGAAGCATTCAAGCTTTTAAGTTAATCTTATGAGGTGTTTTTTTTCTAGTTATAGCCTTTAAGTCAGAAAGAATTGCCTTTACTGGAGTAATGAAATTGGTAGTATTTGATACTTATCTATCTTGGTTTTTAATTGGGTTGGTTTGGTATTAAGATGCTTTATAACTTAATTATAACAAACCAAAGTTAACTATAAAGTATATAATAAAGTCTTTAACATTATACTTAAAGCTTTGCAAATTAAAGGAAACTTTAAGGATGTAGATAGACTTAGGGTGTATTACTTATGATATTTGTACCTTGTTCACTTTTTATTGTTGCCTTAGAGTTACTTAAGAATGACATTACTTTTATTGGAGTAGTGATTTCTTTACATTATAATGTTATAAAGGGATTTACCTTCCTATAAAGATGTGGTTAAGGTTTATGAATAAGTAAACAACATTATTTACTATCTATGAACTCATGTATATTGTTTTGGTTTGTTTATAAATTTGTGGTTAATATAAAGAATGGGTTTTATCTTGTTACAATTATTCTTGGAGATTTTGTATTAGATAAGGATTCTTTTATAAAATAATTTATACTTATGGTTTAAAAATAATTTAATAAAATTGTATTAAAATGTTTTGAAGCATTTTAACTTCATATTATCAATATTTAAGACTAATACTATTTATTAGACTTAATTAGTTAATTTTTAGAACTATTTACAAGTTTTATTTACCTTAATATGAATTATTGATTAAGGAGATTGGTTTAATTTCAAGTTATAAAAGTGTTTAACTTTTTATTTAACTCAAAAGTGGAATATCACATTTTAAACATGTAGGTATTATTTTTGTGATCATTTTGGTATATTACATTTATTTTTGTGATTTAAAAATAATAAGATATGATTTTAATAAGGTTTATTACTTTATAAATACTTAATAATATATATTTAATTAAGAGGAATAATAATGCATGATTATAGTTTTAAACTCTAATTTTTTATTTTTCTAAGCTTTTTGGTATTTTATTTAGATTTTTAACATTTGCCATTATTAAAATATTAATTATCAAAGTATTAAAACTTTATAAATTATTTATTAAATAATATTTATTTAAATAATTACCATAATAATATTTAATAATAGTTTAAGTTGTAGATTTTATTTTTCTAAACATTTTCATATATTATATGTATTTTTCTGATTTATAAAACAAAAGTTATTAAATTTACAAGATTTAATCATTTTATTTTATTTCTGGAATATTTTAAATTTGAATTCATATTGTTTTAATTATTTTCTAATCAGTCATTAACTTTTTACACCGCATACCCAGCTAGCCCTAGTGACTGACCCGTGGGCTAGTGACCACGTCAGCTGCCACGCGTGCAAGGACCGAGTCAAACCGACTGACTGGGCTGGGATGACGTGTGCATGACACAGAGACGACGTCACAGAGGATGATCCTCTCATATCGCAGCTCGATCGAGCAACTGAGTGCATGCGCGCGGCCGAGGCTGGCTTTGCTAGAAAGAGGCGGAGACGACGAACCTAATAGTGGCGGCACAACCCTCAAATGGTCACCGGAGTGCAGTGCATGGCGGAGACTGGCGGCTATGCACGGCGGCGTTCGTCGGTGGCTCGATTCAGGAAGAAATCGAATCAACGGAGAGGAATAGCGTGTTCAGTAGCTCACCACGAGCGTGAAGAAGAGCTCGGCGAGGTGAATCGTGGCCGGAATCGACGGCGAGCGCGACGGCCGGAGACGAGGAACGAGGGTCCGATTGCGTCAGTGGAGACCTCGCCCGCATGCACGCTTCGGGGCAATCGACAGAGACGAACGAGGCGAAGCTCCCAGACATCTCGGCGATTCAAGAGGTGGTCGGACGTGGCCGGAACGACAAACACCGGCGAGCTAGGTTTTCAGCTACTAGGAGAAATCAAAGAGGAAGAAGAGGTTTAGGGTTCTCCGGCGGCGTCTAGGCTACTTGTAGACGACCATGGGCGGTGATGCGGATCTTGGCGCGGCCGGACGTCATGGCGTGGCGGCGGACGGCGGCGATGCTGACAGCCAGCTGCTTGTGACGTCGAGGAGGAAGACGACGATGTACCTTTCTCGGAAAACCCCCTAGCAATTTTTCTGTTTTGCTCTGCGGTCCTCCCTCAGTCCCACTTGTCAACCAGAGAGAAAGGTAGATTGGGTTGGTATTGGGCTGTTGCTGGGCTACAGCAAAGTGAGCAAACAAGATTGGCTATGACCTGCGGGCGACGGATAGAGAGAAGAGGAATTGGGCCGTGGGCCAGAATGGGTGTTCCCTCTGTTATTTATAAGTTTAGAGTTCTGAATTGTAATTACTCACCCTAGGGTTTATAATACTTACTTTCTTTTATTGATGTGAATAAATATTAATGGCTAATCATATAGTCTTTATGTTTGAGATCAGAATGATGTTATCTCGAATGTTTCATGAAAAGGATTTGATAAAAATAATTCCTAAGCACATATGGTTATGATAATTAGAAATGATAAAGATGTGCTTAATTGATTTATTATAGGAAAACATTCCTATGAAGCATTGTGGAAACAAGATGATAGATCAATTTGATGAAATGGATAATAGGTTTGGTTATAGAATTAGGTGTTAGTGTTTATCAAGAATTTCCTATCTTCCATAATTCACAATTCTGGACTTCTAATTAAGGAATTCATTTCCAAGATATACTACTCCTTCATATCCATCATCATGTGCTAACATGATGAGCTTTGCTTCACAATAATATTCTTATCCACCTTTTATTCTTCTAAACCCATTGATAATTACAATGAGCTTTACACTAAAGCTTTTCATAATCTTCACTTATCCAGACTTGGTTATATCAACTACTCTACTGATGATAATGCCCCAATCCAACAAGTGGTTACTTCTAACTCCAATCATCCTTCACTAATATCACTTTAATAGATGTATACATCAAATCCTACTTCACTTCAAGTGCTTAGTATTTCCAAAGAGGAAAATACTACTTCTTTAATCCAATGTTGCTCTAACATCATTTTAGTCATACTATCTTGTCTCTACTTGACTCCAATATCTAACATTCCAACCTAAAATTATATTAATGTGACTTGTAATGACCGATCTAGGATAATATATCTATACTATGGTTCAATCATGTTTTATCCACCGATGTCACTTATACATAGTATAAGCATTCAATATTGGTGAATAAGGGATGGTCATTATAATCTTTTGATCTTTTATGATTCAGGTTTTCAGTTGGCTAATCAAGGCTTCTATCCATTCAACATTAGAGAGGTATTGTAATTATCTTCTGTTTATCTCTATTGGATTAAGAGATATAATTCATTGACTTTACCTACTTGATCCAATAGTACTACTCCTGGTAACTATCTTCAGACTTCATCCTCGTAATCTTCTTTGTTACCATATTGATTTGATTTCCTCAAATCACTCCCATCCTATAGATGACATATTAAACTAGCATCACTAGTTACCTCTTCCTACTTCTTTCTTTATAAGCCTTAAGTGAATGCTATAATAAGGACAAGAGTTGATAGATCAAGAATTGATAGGTTAAGAATGGGTGAATCTATAGTTGATTACTCAACATTGATGAACAATAGATATTGAGATAGGATTCCATAAGTATTGATATGGAAAGGAGGATATGTGGTGAATGGTCTTGACTTTGGTTTCTTTCCTACTCATTCTCACTAGAGAGTTAAAGTTGGGTATTTCCGTGATACTCATGGTATAATTAGACGAGAATAAACTATAGTTGTTACATTCTTATTATTTGGGTTATATCCTTAACTTGGTACTCATGAGTGATTATAATGAATACTATGATATGATCACCTAAAGATCAACTATAAATCATTAAGTCATGTATTAGGGTTTAACTCTTATTACATTTGATCTACCCTTAGATCAAATCATGTTTACCCAAAATAAGTTTTTAGCAAAGGTCATATTGAAACTTATCGCAGTCAACTTGATGATCTACTTCAATTCCATCAGGTTAAGAGAAGCTTCAATCACTTTGACAAGTTTTTTATTTAAAAGCGCAAAAATTATTCAGATTTTCTATGCATGAATGCAATGCACACATCTGTGTTCAGCTTATTTCTAAGCTCTAATGCTGGGATGTTATAGACTCCCCCCTTAAAATAAACTTCGTCCTCGAAGTTCGCATACTCTCATGTTTCGGAGTAACGAATTGTCTTGCATGTCTCAACTCCATGTTAACCTCAATGGAAATAATTGTAGTATTCCATATCCAATTCTCATCCTTCATGACAATCTTCAACTTGTTGTCTTTAATACTCCAAAGTTCCTTTTACTTTATTCCCTTTGGGATATGTCCTTGTAAAATCCTTAAATTGAGGTCTTTGCTTTAGTTGATTCCCTGATTAAGTATCCTAATCCAACTTATTTACTTGATCATCGAACTTCCTTACTATACTATGTATCGGAATTAATTAATCAGTTTGGACAATGGCATGTGGAGTTGATAAAGCAGTATTTTGTTCCGGCTGATGTAGTTGAAATATGGAAGATTAAACCATCGCTGAGACGGCAATGACCTGATTTGGCGTCCAAATGCAGTAGCTTCTAGCACGCGAACTAATGGTATGCGGAAAGTTCGAGACCTTATCCGGCAGTCTGATGTTCCTCCAAAAGTATAACACTTTACATGGCGTTTAGTTACCGATTCGCTTCCCACATGAAGGAACAAATTCAAACGTAATTTGCAAGTTTTGGACCGATGTCCTATATGTGAGATGGAGCAAGAAGATAATTTTCATCTTTTTATTATATGCACACTATCAAAACAGTTCTGGATGGTTATGGCGGAGGATTGGCAGTTACCTGATATTAAATCGGTTAATAATTTTGGTACGGAGTGGTTTCTGGACCTCATGATTAATTTACCAAAGAGGACAATCAGTAAGATCTTGATGGTGCTATGACGTTCATGGCATGTCCGTAATAAGATTGTCCACGAGAAACAACCTCCGCGAGCTAAGGTTTCTCGGAGATTCTTATTGAGTTACTTGGAATCGTTGGTATCAATTAAATATCACCATAGTCAAGATATTTTAAAGGGGAAGTTCATACTGGATGTTGATAAACATAATTTTATCTATCTAGTAATAACGCAGCCGGGACAAATCTCCAATGGTGCCCACCTGTAAAGGCTGGTATTTTTTTTTGAACAAGGGAAGGGACCGGAAGGTCCCAGAACTGGCATTAGAATAACAAAAGCGACAGTACACTGCAGAAAGGACCTGAAAGATAAAAGAAAATACAAATGTGTCCTTCCAGATTACAGAAAAGACCCCAGAAAAGAACATAGAAAAGCAATCGGGTCCTTGTGCAATCCTCGACCTCGCCGGCGATGCAATTGCCACCATCGCCAGCAGCGTCCTTGCCGTCAGGCAAGGTTGAGAGGGCCTCTCGCCAGAGGTTGAAGGAGGGGGCATCGGAACAATTCCAGCGAGCACACCGAGGCCGGAGAACCACCCTAGCCACCCAAGAGCAAACTGGAATGAAGATCTTTGGTACCCAAGCTCCAAAGAGAAGATGAGATCGATGCGGAGGAGAAGATATCTGGTCGTCAAGCCCGGTTCCGGCTACCAAACGACTTCCAGCGAACCATGGACAGCGCATCTCCGTTCTCTCCTCTACACCACGCAGACAGAGAGGCGGGAAAGGAGCTGTAATCTTGTTGCTCGAGAAGTCACCAGACGCTAAGCCCCCACCGCAGGGGGCACGACCACCGATCGAATACCGAGCCGCCACGCCGCCCCGCCGCCTCCACGGCGGCCAGGACTTCACCGCGTCACACGCTGTCAAGACACCGCCCCTCGCCACCACGGCGGGCAGGCGAGACCAGAGCTCACAGAGCGATCTTCAAAAGGAGGACAACAACGCCAATATTATTAACTGGCGGTGGTCTTCTCCTCCGCTTCCGACCACCGGAGGACCAAAGGAGGAAGAACCCTAGAGCTAGCAGGATCTGGGCGCCAAGATCCGCAGCCACGCATCCACTACCGGGCAACCGCCCACCATACATCTGACCAACACTACAACTAAACCTATCTACTCCGGCCTTCCTCCCATCTCCAGGTACCGAGCCACGGAGATGGCTTGGGGAAGGCCCGGTCTCTGGGAGTGGACTCTCAAGGGGAGGGGGGGCAGAGGGGAGAGCGGGTGAGGAAGAAACGCTCCCAGTTGTGTAGGTTCAGTCAGAAGGCTGGTATAAATTGAATGTGGATGATTCATACATTTCAGGAGGAGAGGCAGGTGTTGGTATGTTGGTTCGCGATCATAATAGGGATATCTTCTTCTCGGCTTGCCGCCAACTTTTTCGCTATCGATATGCCTTGGACACTGAGCTGCATATAATGAGAGGACTATCCTTGTCCTTACATTAGTGTAATCTACACTTAGTTATTGAATCTGACTGTTTGGAGCTTGTCAATATGGTAAAGGAGGAAGTGGATCTTTCGGTCTACTCTACAATTACTAAGGAGATTAAAATTTTGCTAAAGGTTCGTTAAACTTGTATTACTTATATTAAAAGAGGACAAAATACTAATAGTCATTTTTTGGCAAATTATGCTAGAAATAATGCTCGTGGCTCGCCTCAGGTCCAAAGGGTTTGTTGAGTGCATGCCATAGATAATTGAAATTCATTTCTTGAGTAATACAAATTTTATTAAAAAAAATTACTTACGCTACTAAACCAAAACTCTACGCTGCTCGTATATGCTGGAGACTAGACTACCGAGTACCGACCATACCGATCGACCATGAATCATACGTGACGCAGAAATTTACGAAGCTTCAGTATAAAAACAGGAAGTCTCGATCGGGCGTCCGTGTATGGTGTCCAACAATTCAGGGTCTCAAAAAAAAAACATGCCTGCCCTGCAACTATCGTTGTGCTTACTGCTGAAAGTCCTTGATTACCGCCGGCAGGCTAGGACGCGGTGCCTCGCCCCGAAGGATCACCTTTTTTTTTTCGGGGTCCGACGGATTAGCTTTGCACCGCGCGGCCACGCGAAGGGCGCACGCACCTTACACTGACAGCCTGGTCTCACGCGTTGGTGCCCTTGGCGACAGTGATACACGGGCCCACGGCACAGCCTGAAACTCGAACGTTACAGCTGTTGACTAACCGACATTTTATACGCGCCATCCGGCTATAAGTACCGGCCTCCTCCCCGATCCAAATCCACAAGCCACAGCTTCTACACACAGCATTCGCTTCCCATCTTCTACTCCCATCTCCAAATCCCAGCCGGTCCTCGCCAAGCAGCAAGAACCAGATGGCTCGCTTCGCCGTGGTCGCCGCCATCGTCGCGCTCCTCGCCGTCACCGCCACCGCGCAGGCCCCTGGAGCGGCGCCTATTCCGGCGCCCAAGATGGCCCCTCTCCCCGCGCCGCCGTCAAGGTCCCCTGCGCCGGTCGCCACGCCACCTACTGCCGCGTCGCCGTCCCCGATGGCGTCTCCCCCGTCCCCGCCCATGGAGACCCCGGCGGAAGCTCCCACCGCGATGACCCCATCCGCCGTCTCCGCCACACCCGCCGGCGCCCCCGCCGAGGCACCCGCCAGCTCCGCCGCGTACAGGTCCACCGTCAGCTTCGTCGCCGTCGCCGGCGTGGTTGCCGCCGCCATCGTGTTCTAGATGGAGGGAAGACTACTCTGTTTTCGTGGTGTTTATATGGGAGATTCTTTGATTTATTAGAGACAGACCGATTACAGGTTGACACAGCATCGTGATGTTATCTTGTTGCACATACTACATGAAATTATCATGAATACAGATTCTTTTATTCGTTACCTGCCATGGATGTGTCTTGTATTCCTGTGTAAATCTTTTATGAGCTTACATGCTGGCACGAAACACTGAGACTGTTCAGTACGCTGGCACGAAACACTGAGACAGTTCAGTTTGAATTCTTCATGTATTGTATGTACTCTCTCCGTCTGAAAAATAGGTTTTCAGATAGGTAACTTTGGATTTTTCTAAGTTGCATGTATTCATGATACGTATTTAGTGGATAGATACGTATAAATCTAAGTCACCTACTTCCGCTTATTTACCACCCGCGAGATCCGCCGCATACGCGTCGAAACAGGTGGTTGCCGTTGCCGGGGTGGTTGCCGCTGCCATCGTGTTCTAGATGGGGAGAAGAGTACTCTGTTTTCGTGGTGTTTATATGGGAGATTCTTTGATTTATTTTGTGGACCGTTCATAAAAATGGTATTAACAGGTGGAAGCCACCGGTCAGTTTTTTCATTAGACTAAGATCAAATTGGTATCAGTGCTATCTGTCACGAACTCACTCTGAAATGGTGATTTTATGAAACCCTAGCGTAAAATGGTGGCTTTTTTAAATCTTAGCCCACAATGTGGTGTTTTTTTGTAATTTTCTCATGAACAAACATCGTAAACACCGTTCGGCTTGAACTTTTTGGAGCCTTGGCAATTTGCACTCCGTGCCCCCATATCATCACTTTGCGCGGCTAACTCGAGGGTGCCTCGTAGTCATGTCATGGGTTTGGCGGGAGGGACATTTAAGCGTTGTCGCTTCCTGCCTCCCGTCTTCTGCCGCCATCCGGCCTCGCCGCTTCCGGATTCTCCCGGTAGTTGCACATGAGACCGAGAAAATTATCAAGGAAAAAAAACAAGTCAGGGTGATCGAGACAAACTAGTCATGAATTTTCCTACATCCCTAGCTCCCTCCGCATCCAACCCTAGCCACACCGTACTAGGCTTATGGCGATCTTCGCTAGCCAAAATCGAGCTCGGCTCCTGGGCACATCAGATCCAACTCCCTTCCTCCATCAGAAGGATCTCAGCTTGATGTCCTATTTTATATCATCTATGGCGACAACAATGCCCTATTTTACCTCATCTGACGGAGCGAAATATTTTTGTGTTCTAAAACTTTTTCTAAGTGCTATATTTTACATCATCTATTTGATATGCTATAAGGAGCTAAACTACTCTCTTAGAGCATCTCCACTCGCCTCCGCATACAGGGTCCAGCGTTTCGCCTTATGGGGGGCGCCGGTGCAAGTACCTCCTAATCCTATCGGGGGTCACCGTCTCCCAACCACCGGCCCCAAACAACCCCCCTCCAAATCGCAATTGCAAATTCAAACATTCAAAAGGTCGCTGAAAATTAAACATAGTTTTCCGCCATGGGACACAACATAGTTCAAGCGATGCAATCGCCGCAATTCACCGTAATACAAGTCCATCAGTCAAAATAAACATGCGAGGAACACGAAAATCAAATAGGGAGATCATTCGCCGTGGTAGGAGGCACCTCCGGGGTTGCCGGGCGGGGCGATCTTCTTGGCCCTGGGTCGATCGTGGTCGGGTCGCAGCCTCATCCGCGATGTCAGTGTGCTAGCTTGGTTGGCAGTCGCTCGGCTCTCAGAGAGCGTGCTGATCAACATACCACGCCTTCACCTCGTCGTCCATGTCCTTCGTGTCGACCATCAAGATCTCCAAGTCCTCCTTCCTCTTCATTGCCACCATGTTAGCCTTGATGAGGTCGAGCTTGATGTCTTATCGATGGATGATTGACGCCGCTTCTGGGTCGTAGCCTACGAGGCCGTCGATGGCGCCGCTTCTGGGTCGTAGACGGTGGCCTTGGCCTTTGTGAGAGCGTTCCTTGTCTCCTCCCACTTGTCGCACCCCTCGATCCGTGCGAAGACGTGGATGAACTTGAACTCATCGTCGCCATTGTCCTCGCGGTAGGCGGCGATCATAGCGCGCATCTATGAACAATACCAACAACCGGACACAAATTTCGAAACGTACGGGAGCAGGCGGCGATGGGGATTGCTTACCAGATCGTCATAGTTTTTGCCGCTGACATGGACACGGCGCACCTCCTTGACGATGTTGGAATTATGCCCTAGAGGCAATAATAAAGATGTTATTATTATAATTCTTGTTCATGATAAAGTTTATATTCCATGCTAGAATTGTATTAAGCGGAAACTTTAATACTTGTGTGGTTTGTGAACAACACCTTGTCCCTAGTACGCCTCTATGGACTAGCTCATTGATTAATGATGGTTAAGGTTTCCTAGCCATGGACATGAGTTGTCGATTAATAATGAGATCATATCATTGGAGAATGATATGGTGGACAGACCCAAACTAAGCAAATCAATTAGATCGTGTCATCGTGTTCGTCTTTGCGAAGCTTTTCCTATGTCAAATATTGTATTCCTTAGACCATGAGATAATACAACTCCCTGGTATCGGAAGAAAGATTTGAGGTCATCAAACGTCATCCTATGAGAGGGTGATCATAAAGGTGTCTCTCAGGTGATCGGAAAGTATCATTGGGTTGTATGTATCGAGATGGGATTTGTCCCTCCCAAGTCGGAGATATACTTGCCGGGCCCTCGTGTCGATATCAACACCGCTTGCAAGCATGTGTTTAAGGAGTTAATCACAAAGTGATATCGGATTCTGAGCAGTAAAGTACTTGCCGTGAACGAGATTGAACTAGGTATGACTGCATCGATCGAATCTCGGGCAAGTAAAATATCGTGAGACGAAGGGAATATATATATGGAATTGATTGAATCCTGGCATCGTGGTTCATCCGATATGATCATCGATGAATGTGTGGAGTCAATATGGGTGCCTGCACTGTTGATTATTGATAGAAGATCATGTCCGCATATTCTCGAACCCGAGTCACACACTTAACGTGTCTCGACGCTAGGATAGATTGGATAATTGGTTTATGAGTTTTTGTTCGGAGTCTCGGATGGGATCCGGGACATCACGAGAGGTTCCGGAGTGGTCTGGAGAATAAGATTCATATAAGGCAGTGCAGTTTTTGGAGTTCGGAATTATTCCGGGTTAATCGGTATTGTACCGGAAGCTTCTAGAACCTTCCGGAAGGGGACCAACGTGGCCCCACCTTCCGGGAGGGGGCATGGGCCTATGAGGGAGTTTCCTGGCCACATTGGGCCAGGGGCACAAGGCCCCATAGGGCCCAGCCGATCCTAGAGAGTTTAAAATCGTTTAAACTAGAGATAGGGTTTCTAGAAGGGGGAGAGTCCTTGCCCCCCACTTCTCCCTCCCTTGGCCGCCGGCCCAAGGCTTGGAGGAGGGGCAAGGGCTGGCCGCCCCTCCTCTATATATAGAGGGCTGGTGCGCCCCCTCCCCCTACACCTTGCCTCCAACCCTAGTTGCCCTGCTGCCCTCCTCTCTCCCTCCCGACTGTTTGTCGGCGAAGCCCTGCTGCAGAAATTCTCCACCATATACACCACGCCGTCGTGCTGTAGATCCAATCTATCTCTCCATCATACTTGCTGGTCCAAGGAAGGAGGAGACGTCGAGGTGCTGCACGTGTGCATCTCACGGAGGCACCGCCACTTGTGGTGCTAGATCGGATCGGATCGCGAGGAGGAGAAGCGAGTACGACTACATCACCCACGTTAAAACGAGCGTCCCTATTGCGTAATCTTCAAGGGTATGAAGATCCAATCCAATCTCTCTCGTTGATTGAATCTCCTAGATTAGATCTTGGCTTTCCCTCTCTCGTCGCATCCGTAGAAAATTTTGATTTACTATGCCGCGAAACCCTTAGGGTATCGAACTAGATCTATGCGTAGATGTGTTTCACGAGTAGAGCATAACATGGTTGTTGCGGGCGTTGATGTTTTTTGTTGCAAGCCTCTTGTTTGTGCTCTTCTTATGACGCGGGATAGTGAGATTGAAGCGGTCCAGGCCAACCTTACGCGACGTCGTTCGCGAGACCGGCTCCGCACTTGACGTGTGGCTTGTTCCACACATGCGGCTGGTGGATGTCAGTTTCTCTCACTATAGTTGTCATGGGATTAACACCGGAGTTTGGCAACCTTAATATCACTGTTGTGGCTTTCCGTAGGTAAGAATCGTTCTTAGCATCTACTCCCATAAGCCACGTAAAACATGCAACAACAAAGTAGAGGCGTCTAACTTGTTTTTGCAGGGAGTGTTTTCTGTGATATGGTATGGCCCAAGATGTGATGTGTATATTGTATGCGATGATCATGTTTTGTAATGTTTCACGACTTGCATATCGATGAGTACACAACCGGCAGGAGCCATATGGTTGTCTTTATAATTGTGTATGACCTGCGAGTCAACTTCTTATTCGCCATGTAATAGCTTTACTTTATCGCTAAGTAGTTAGCAATAGTTGTAGTTGCTATTCGTGGTGGAGGCAATCATGGTGGAGTGATGGAGATCATGCCGGAACGCACAAGATGGAGATCATTGCGCGAAGATTGGCTATACCATGTCATATAAAGTTATATGCATGTGATGTTTATCCCTTTTATGTATCTTATTATGCTTAGATCGCGACGTTAGCATTATAAGATGATTCCTCACTTAAAGATCAAGATAAAACTGTGTTCTCCCCAAGTATGCACCGTTGCGAAAGTTCGTCGTGTCCAAGCATCACGTGATGATCTGGTGCTATAGAATCTACGCTCACATACAACGGGTGCAAGCCAGTTTTGCACACGCGGAAATACTTGGGTCTAGCTTGACGAGCCTAGCATGTACAGACATGGCCTCGGAACACAAGAACCGAAAGGTTAAGCATGAGTCATATGAATGATATGATCGACACTTTGTTGTCCACCATTGAAACCACATCTCTTCTCGTGATGATCGGATTAGGTGTGGTGAATTTGGATCGTGTTCACTAAACAACTTGAGGGATGTTGAATTTAGTGGGAGTTCATCTAGTAATTTGATTAAGTTGAACTATTTATCATGAACATAGTCTAAATTGTACTTGCAAATCAGTAGATCACATGGCCAAGTCCAATTTCAACTTCAACGTTTTCTTTGAGAAAGAAAAGCTTAGAAACAATGGGTCTAACTTCACCAATTGGTTCCGATCTAAGAATCATTCTGCGGCGGACAAAAGGACTATGTCCTTGGAAAAGCGTTAGGTGACCCCCTAGCAAGCTACGCGGTGATGAGAAAGGCATCTATCGATCAGCGCAAAGATGATTATGGTGTGATTAAGAGCACCATGTTGTTTGCTATGGAACCGAACTTCAAAATCGTTTTGAAGAGTATCCGGGCCCTTTGAGATTCTTGAGGAGCTGAAAACCATGTTTCGACTCAGCCCGTTCGAGAGATATGAGATCTCCGAAGTTCTTTAAGCGCAAGATGGAGGAAGGGAGTTCAGTTAGTGAGCACGCCATTAAGATGACGGGCTACACTCAACGCTTGAGCAAGCTGGAATGCACGATTCGAGGAGCTCAAGATTGACGTAGTTCTGCAATCACTCCCTCCCTACAAAAGTTTTGTAGTGACTCATAATCAGATTGGTTCCGATCGATCACCGAGCTCTTCGCAAAGTCAAGGCTGCGGAGGTGGACATCAAGAAGGATAATCATGTGTTGATGGTCAACAAGCCCTCCTTTAAGAAAGGTAAGGGAGCAAAGAAGCCCTTCAAGAAGGGCGGCAAGCGCAATGCTCCTCGAGAAGAAGCTCAAGTCGGTCCTAAGCGGACCGAGTGCTTCTATTGCAAGGACAAGGGTCACTTTGGGCAACTCGTCCAAGTACTTAGCGGACAAGAAGGCTGGCACCATCAAAGGTATATTTGATATACATGTTATTGATGTTTTCCTTACTAGCCCTCGTTGTAGTGTCTGGGTATTTGATACCGGTTCAGTTGCTAATATTTGTAACTCGAAACAGGAGCTATGGAATAGACGGCGGCTTGCGAGGGATGAGGTGACGATGCGCGTTGGCAATGGATCAAGAGTTGATGTAATGGCCGTCGACACGCTCTCCTTAGTTTTACCTTCGGGATTAGTTTTAAACCTTAATAAATGTTATTATGTGTCTGCGTTGAGCATCATTATTTCTGGATCGTGTTTATTGCAAGACGGTTATTCATTTAAATCGGAGAATAATGGTTGTTCTATTTATATGAGTAACATCTTTTATGGTCATGCACCTCTTGTGAATGGTTTATTTCTTCTAAATCTCGAAAGGGATGAAACACACATCCATAACATTGAGGCTAAGAGATGCAAAGTAGATAGTGATAATACTACTTATTTGTGGCACTGTCGTCTAGGTCATATTGGTGTAAAGCGCATGAAGAAACTCCATTCTGATGGACTTTTGGAGTCTCTTGATTTTGAATCATTTTACACATGCGAACCATGCCTCATGGGCAAGATGATCAAAACCCCGTTCTCCGGTATGATGGAGCGAGCAACGGACTTGTTGGAAATCATACATACCGATGTATGCGGACCGATGAGTGTTTCGACGCGCGGTGGATATCGCTATTTCCTCACTTTTACCGATGAATTAAGTAGATATGGGTATATCTATTTAATGAAACATAAATCTGAAACATTTGAAAAGTTCAAGGAATTTCAGAGTGAAGTGGAGAACCATCGTAACAGAAAGATTAAATTTCTACGATCCGATCGTGGAGGTGAATATTTGATTTATGATTTTCTCACGCATCTTAAAGCAAGTGGAATCGTTTCACAACTCACGCCACCCGGAACACCACAACAGCAATGGTGTGTCGAGCACGGAATCGAACCCTATTAGATATGGTCCGATCAATGATGTCTCTTACTGATTTTCCGTTATAATTTTGGGGTTATGCATTAGAAACCGCTGCATTCACTTTAAATAGGGCTCCATCTAAATCCGTTGAGACGACACCGTATGAACTGTGGTTTGGTGCTAAACCTAAGTTGTCGTTTCTTAAAGTTTTGGGATGCGAAGCTTACGTCGAAGTTGATGCCGACAAGCTCGAACCCAAAGCGAGAAATGCGTCTTCATAGGATACCCTAAGGAAACTATTGGGTATACCTTCTATCACGAACCGAAGGCAAAGTGTTTGTCAGAAGAACGGTTCCTTTCTTGAGAAGGAGTTTCTCTCGAAAGAAGTGAGTGGGAGGAAAGTAGAGCTTGACGAGGTTATTGAACCTTCTCTTGAATTGGAGAGTAGCGCACACTGAAATTGTTTCGGTCACCGCACCAACAATAGAGGAATCTAATGACAAGGATCATGAAGCTTGGACGATGTCATCTTGAACGTCGCAGGTCGACAAGGTCGCGTGCCCTCCCGAGTGGTATGCAGCAACCTGTCTTCTTGTCTTGTTAGTAGAAGACGGTGAACCTCGAACTATGACGATGATGAGCCCAGACTCAGAAATGGTGGAAGCCATGAAATCCGAATTGGGATCCATGAGCGAAAACCAAGTATGGACTTTGGTGGACCCTCCTAGCGACCGAAAGGCCGTTGAGTGCAAATGGATCTTCAAGAAGAAAAGCAGCGGATGGTAATGTTACCGTCTATAAAGCACGGCTTGTCGCAAAGGTTTTCGACAAGTTCAAGGTGTTGACTACGATGAGACTTTCTCTCCGTGGCGATGTTTAAGTCCGTTCGATTTTATTAGCAATTGCTGCGTTTCATGATTATGAAATATGGCGGATGGATGTCAAGATCGCGTTCCTCAATGGCAACATTGATGAAGAGTTGTATATGATGCAACCGAAGGTTTTGTCGATCCTAAGGATGTCGATAAAGTATGCAAACTTCAGCGTTCCATTTATGGATCAAGCAAGCATCTCGGAGTTGGAACCTTCGTTTTGATCAAGTGATCAAGAGCTTTGGATTTGTTCCAAATTGCTCTGAAGCTTGCATCTACAAGAAAGTGAGTGGGAGCTCGGTGGCGTTTACGGTACTATATGTGGATGACATATTGATTATTGGAAATGACATCAACATGATTAACGATGTGAAGAGTTATTTGAACAAGTGTTTTTCAATGAAAGACCTAGGTGAAGTGCTTATATATTGGGCATCAAAATCTATAGAGATAGACAAAGACGCTGATAGCTTTAAGCGGTACATACCTAGACAAAGTTCGAAAATGTTCGTAATGGATAAGGCAAAGAAAGGTTCGTGCCTATGTTGTCGGGTAAGATATTGAGCAAGGCTCGATGTCCAACTACGGTAAATGATAGGAAGCTATGAGCAAAGTGCCTTATGCCTCGGCCATAGGTTCCATCATGTATGCCATCTTTGTGTACTAGACGGATGTGTCCAATGCTCTTAGTTTGACGACGAGATATCAAAGTGATCCAGAGTGGAACCTTTGGACAGCCGTGAAGAACATCCTAAAGTACCTAAATAGGACTAAACAAATGTTCTTAGTCTATGGGGTGATGAACAATCGTCGTAAAGGTTACGTCGATGCTAGTTTCGACACCGATAAGGATGATTCTAAATCTCGAGACGGGATACGTGTATATTTTGAATGGAGGAGGCGTGAGTGGAGAAGCGCAAGCAAAGCGTGATCGCGGGATCTACAATGAAGCGGAATACATGGCTGCAGAAGCGTCAAGTGAAGGAGTTTGGATCAGAAACTTCATCACTGAGCTTGGCGTGGTTCCAAGTGCATTGGACCCACTGGAGATATTGTGTGACAACACTGGCGCCATAGCACTTTCTAAGGAACCAAGATATCATCCGAAGACCAAGCATATCAACCGCAAGTTTCATATAATCCGACATTATATAGCAGATGGAGATCTGAAGATTAGCAAAGTACATACAGATCTGAATGTCGCAGATCCATTGACTAAACCTCTTCCACGTGTAAAACATGATCAGCACCTCAGTGCCATGGGTGTGAGATTGTTGCCAAATGTAAACTAGATTATTGACTCTAGTGCAAGTGGGAGACTGTTGGAATTATGCCCTAGAGGCAATAATAAAGATGTTATTATTATAATTCTTGTTCATGATAAAGTTTATATTCCATTCTAGAATTGTATTAAGCGGAAACTTTAATACTTGTGTGGTTTGTGAACAACACCTTGTCCCTAGTACGCCTCTATGGACTAGCTCATTGATTAATGATGGTTAAGGTTTCCTAGCCATGGACATGAGTTGTCGATTAATAATGAGATCATATCATTGGAGAATGATATGGTGGACAGACCCAAACTAAGCAAATCAATTAGATCGTGTCATCGTGTTCGTCTTTGCGAAGCTTTTCCTATGTCAAATATTGTATTCCTTAGACCATGAGATAATACAACTCCCTGGTATCGGAAGAAAGATTTGAGGTCATCAAACGTCATCCTATGAGAGGGTGATCATAAAGGTGTCTCTCAGGTGATCGGAAAGTATCTGTTGGGTTGTATGTATCGAGATGGGATTTGTCCCTCCCAAGTCGGAGAGATATACTTCGGGCCCACTCGTGTCGATATCAACACGCTTGCAAGCATGTGTTTAAGGAGTTAATCACAAAGTGATATCGGATTCTGAGCAGTAAAGTACTTGCGTGAGCGAGATTGAACTAGGTATGACGGTGCAAGCGATCGAATCTCGGGCAAGTAAAATATCGTGAGACGAAGGGAATATATATATGGGATTGATTGAATCCTGGCATCGTGGTTCATCCGATATGATCATCGATGAATGTGTGGGAGTCAATATGGGTGTCGCACTTCCGTTGATTATTGATAGAAGATCATGTCTGCATATTCTCGAACCCGCAGGGTCACACACTTAACGTGTCTCGACGCTAGGATAGATTGGATAATTGGTTTATGAGTTTTTGTTCGGAGTCTCGGATGGGATCCGGGACATCACGAGAGGTTCCGGAGTGGTCCGGAGAATAATATTCATATAAGGCAGTGCAGTTTTTGGAGTTCGGAATTGTTCCGGGTTAATCGGTATTGTACCGGAAGCTTCTAGAACCTTCCGGAAGGGGACCAACGTGGCCCCACCTTCCGGGAGGGGGCATGGGCCTATGAGGGAGTGTCCTGGCCGCATTGGGTCAGGGGCACAAGGCCCCATAGGGCCCATCCGATCCTAGAGAGTTTAAAATCGTTCAAACTAGAGATAGGGTTTCTAGAAGGGGGAGGGTCCTTGTCCCCCACTTCTCCCTCCCTTGGCCGCCGGCCCAAGGCTTGGAGGAGGGGCAAGGGATGGCCGCCCCCCTCTATATATAGAGGGCTGGTGCGCCCCCTCCCTCCTACACCTTGCCTCCAACCCTAGTTGCCTGCGCCTCTCTCTCCTCCCGATTGTTTGTGGCGACCTGCTGCGAAATTCTCCACCATATACACCACGCATCGTGTTGTAGATCCAATCTATATCTCCACCATACTTGCTGGTCCAAGGAAGGAGGAGGCGTCGAGGTCTTTGCGTGTGCATCTCACGGAGGCACCGCCACTTGTGGTGCTAGATCGGATCGGATCGCGAGGAGGAGAAGCGAAATGCGACTACATCACCCACGTTTAACGAGCGTTCCATGTCTTGAATCTTCAAGGGTATGAAGATCCAATCCAATCTCTCTCATTGATTGCATCTCCTAGATTAGTTCTTGGCTTTCCCTCTGTTCGCATCCGTAGAAAATTTTGATTTACTATGCCGCGAAACCCTTCAGACGACACCGTGCCACTTGTTGCAGGCATGTTGGATCATGGCCCAATGGTGAGACATGTCGGAGTCATTACGGTCGTGGCACAAAGACTTGAAGTAGGGATCCAAGAGTCGCCGCTCATCATACGCCGCCTTCACCATCTTCCAGTAGCAGTTTGGTTGTTGCCGGTGAAGGGGTCCAAGCTGACGGTCTTTCAAGCCTCTACGAGGCACTCATCCTCCCTCGAGCTCCACTTGGGGATGCAGCCACCGCCTCCTTTCTTGTTTTTCTCCCCTCCACCTCCACCACCTTCTTCTTCCCTTTCAGGTCGGTCACAATGGTCACCGGCACTTCCACCAGCTCATCCTCGACCTTCGCGTACGTGTACACATCGTCCTTCCAAGGCTCACCATCGTCGTCTTCCTCCTCGCCCTCATATGCAGCGGCTTCTTCTTGCCTGAAGGCGTGTGCGGAGCTACCGTTGATAATAGAGTCGCCATGGTGCGCGTCGAAGAGGTTATGGGTGCTCGAGCTGTTGCCTGCGTCGAACAGGTTGGGGCACTCTGGCTGCTACCCATGATGAACTGGGTGAAGCCAGCCCTCGGTGGCGCACCACCGTTTAAAGGAGGGAGACGACGATGGGCCGGTGAGGTGTCTTTGGCAAGGGAGTTAGGGTCGAAACCGCCATGCGGGTCAAATTCGTTGTAGCCCGACGAGAAACGAGTGAGGTGCGGCGCCAAGTTTGGCTGGTCGAAAGGCGGCGCGTTGGACAACAACGGAGAGGAGGCACCATTCTGTCTCCCAAGGATGTGGAGGCCCGCACCGTATGTCGGCATCGCCATCCCCCCATTGTTGCCGCCCGCTGCGCCACAAGAGAGGCCGCATTAGCCTGCTCTGTCTGCGCCTCCACCGCCCGTCGCAACTTCGAGTTCTTCTCCCTCAGTCGACGGCTGACGTTCTCCACCTGCCTGCGCTGGATGTCGAACGCCCACTCTGCGTTGGTCATCCCCTCCGATCACTGCTTGTCGGCCTTCCCTTTCTTTGCGGGCGCCAACGCACGGGGAGGTTGGTACCTCTTCGGCGGCATGGTGACGACGGCAGGTGGAGGAAGGGAGGAAAGAGGTAGGATGGGGAAATGACGGGACTGTGCAGCGACAAGCCATAGAAATGGCGGGACTGGACGACCAAAAAGGAAAAGAGAGGGAAAAAAAGATTTTGGTGTTCTGCCAACACGGTTATATCTCCTATATATTTTACTTACGCTACTAAACCGAAATTCTACGCTGCTTGTATATGCTGGACTAGACTAGACTACCGAGTACTGACCATACCGACCATGAATCATACGTGACGCAGAAATTTACGAAGCTTCAGTATAAAAACAGGAAGTCTCGATCGGGTGTCCGTGTATGGTGTCCAACAATTCAGGGTCTCAAAACGTGCCTGCCCTGCAACTATCGTTGTGCTGACTGCTGAAGTCCTTGATTACGGCCGGCAGGCTAGGATGCGGTGCCTCGCCCCGAAGGATCATCTTTTTTTTTCGGGGTCCGACGGATTAGCTTTGCACCGCGCGGCCACGCGAAGGGGCACCCACCTTACACTGACAGCCTGGTCTCACGCGTTGGTGCCCTTGGCGACAGTGATACACGGGCCCACGGCACAGCCTGAAACTCGAACGTTACAGCTGTTGACTAACCGATATTT
The DNA here is from genome assembly GCA_030063025.1 of Avena longiglumis. Lineage (NCBI taxonomy): Eukaryota > Viridiplantae > Streptophyta > Magnoliopsida > Poales > Poaceae > Avena > Avena longiglumis. The sequence goes on from CP125975.1 coordinate 526,311,190, forward strand.
TATACGCGCCATCCGGCTATAAGTACCGGCCTCCTCCCCGATCCAAATCTCACAAGTCACAGCTTCTACACACAGCATTCGCCTGCCAATTTGCCATCTTCTACTCCTCATCTCCAAATCTTAGCCCAAGTCTGCATCAGCAGCAAGAATGGCTCGCTTCGCCGTGGTCGCCGCCATCGTCGCGCTCCTCGCCGTCACCGCTGCCGCGCAGGCCCCTGGAGCGGCACCTATTCCAGCGCCCAAGATGGCACCTCTCCCCGCGCCGCCGTCAAGGTCCCCGGCCACCGCCCCTGCGCCGGTCGCCACGCCGCCGACTGCCGCGTCACCGTCCCCGATGGCGTCTCCCCCGTCCCCGCCCATGGAGACCCCGGCGGAAGCTCCCTCCGCGATGACCCCATCCGCCGTCTCCGCCACACCCGCCGGCGCCCCCGCAGAGGCACCAGCGAGCTCCGCCGCGTACAGGTCGGCCGTCAGCTTCGTCGCCGTCGCCGGCGTGGTTGCCGCCGCCATCGTGTTCTAGATGGAGCCAAGACTTACTCTGTTTTCGTGGTGTTTATATGCGAGATTCTTTCTATGATTCTTTATTCGATTAGAGACAGATCGACTATGGGTTGACACGGCATCGCGATGTAATATTGTTACACATGCATGAGATTATCATGAATACAGATTCTTTTATTGGTTATATCTGCCATGGATGTGTCTTGTACTCCTGTGTGAATCTTTTATGACCTTACATACTGGCACGAAACAGCCAGGCAGTTCAGTATACCCGCACGAACCACCGAGCTCGATTCATTTTCAGTTCTTTACATTTAGAAGTAACTGACTAACTGACTTGTACTGTCTAGATTCGTGCATATCTATACACTAAAAAAATGTCCACATACATATAAAGAGACAAATTTAAATATTTAGAGACATACAGATTTATACAAATTTAAATTACTTACAACACTTATTTACCAACAAATTGCTTCCTTCTAATAAGATGGTAACTTTTATGGACCATGCATAAAAATGCTAATGTAACGTTCTCATCTCTCCTCACACCAACTTCATTTTGTCATACCTTTCTCTCCTTTTGTCTCCAACCCTAGGTGCTGGCTATGTTCCACCATGCGCATCCACCATGGCCTTCCTTTTCTCCTCGGTCCGGACCATGCCGATGACTCCTTTTTATCGGTGATGCCTTCCTTTGATTTTTGTCTCCCTAGCGATATCAACAAGGCGGAGGTGGCGATCATGCATTGGAATGAGATCCCTCTCACCTCTCCCCATCCGGTGGGGATCTGATTCAGAGTCAATGAAGGGCCCATGAGGGTTAGCATCGCTAGATCGGTTCGAAAATTCTCTTTAGATCTTGGCAACTGGTGTGTCTATCAAGGGAATTTCTAGAGTGGTGACTTTGACCGCTTCTTTTGTTGTGCTATGTGGAAATATTCGGTTTCTTCAACCTTCTGGATTGGTGGTGAAGGATGGCAAGCCTATTCTTTTTGGGGTGAGTCCCCAACGAACGTTCGACGAAATAAGATCTTTGGGTGTACTGCTCCATCCTTACTAGGGTGCATAAATATGACAAACTCCCTTGCTCCGAATCGAGGAAATCCTGAAGCAAGATTATGCGAGGCCAAACATGTGGTCTTGTGGAACTAGGCGTAGATTGAAAAGAAACATGGGTATTTTGTCCAATAAGTCGGTGATTTGTTTCGATGGAAAACTTCAACGTGTGTCGACAGAAAGAATTCAAGCGGGCAAGGAGTCCCACTAAATTATCATTAAGAAGAACGACGAGACACCAGAAATTCGACCACGACGTGGTTCATACTCTAGTCTGCCGTGTTTGCCACTTCGTTCCTAACCATTGAGCTACACGCCAGTTCTCTGTCAACAAACAAATAATCACAATTCGGTGCGCTTGCATAAAGGCAAAGCCATAAATAGAGATCATATTCCCTTCCTCGTGAGAAGGATGTCACAGATTATCTAAAACTGAATTTATTTAGACACTATTTAATATATACTCCATCCGTCTTAAAATAGATGTCTTAGATTTGTTAAAAATTAGATTAATCTAGACACTATTTAATATATAAATTTGTCCAAATTTTAATAAATCTAAGACATCTGTGACACGGCTGCAAGAACCACAATCGATTGGGATAAGACAGGTTTTATCTGATGACTCCTAGTGAGCTTCATACTCTCTATTGCAGAAGAGACAATAACAGGGAGAGATATAAATTGCAACATCCCCTCACAACGATCTTTAAACCCACCCATAAGAGCTGACTAAGCTATCATCACAACTATTTCCTCTCCAGGAACAATCAGTTTGGTGTGATGCATCAAGCTACTCAGCGAAGGCTTCTCCAGCATTTGCAACTATAAAATAAGAATAAGGGACAATTAGGTTTCATGACCAAGCATATTCCAGATTGTAAAGTATGCAATAGAAACAAGATTAGATTAACTAAGTAGTACCACATAAGTAACACATATTAGGGGACACGAAAGAACAAAATTGTCAAAATAAACACACATAACCTTGTTTCTCACTGTATGCTTTGGTTCTCTATGCATTTTGTTTTCATTTGCCCTCTTTCTTATGTAATTTACGTGTATTTTACGCAAGTCATACCATTACCTTGGATTAATTGTTTTAGGAGTCATCTCGACAATAATCTTGGAGGAAGAAGAGTTAACTGATCCGAAGTGACAGGTATGCTTGTTGTATCCTTGTCCCATATGAGTATGAATCAGTCTCTTATCATATAACCTGGAAAAATTTGAGTTTGGGAGACGGTCTATTGGCGCCGACATACCATGACTTATTTGACCTCATCTTTTACTAAAGTTTGAGCTTGCTAGCATATATTTATTTTCAGCAGCTGAAACGTGTTTCAGATTCAAGTTAGTATATGAGCTGTATTCTTTTGCGTGTTTCGGTTGGGTTGGTGCATATAGGTGGCATGGTGCATACTGGAAGTGATCTTAGCGGTAGTACCGTAGTAGCGTGTTATGAACACTTGAGTTCTTCCTATGCTGCTTCTGAAATTTCTATCATCAGGTGATTATTGCAATTGTTCAAGAACTGGTAATAATCATGATTGAAACATACATTTCCTTGCTTATATTCAATTCCTTTTGCTCCACAGGTTTTGTACAGAAAAGTCAATGGAATGTTTTTCATGGATCAGTCAAATATTTTCTATGTTTCATCATGAAGCAAGATGCTCTCCTGGATTGTTGACCATAAGATTTCCATTTCTGAAACATTATTAGCACAATAAATTTCTCATTGTCGCGTGATTTGTAAAACTTGACGTGTAAGACTAATTGTATGCATCTGCTGATGTGCGTCAATTTGTTGCTGCTATGTTAATTTTCTGTTTGTGTCAGATTTATTGATATATTATGTCCTTAAAATTTATGTTATATTCTTAATTCATGGTTTCCTAAGTTATTCAAATAAATATGATATACTTTAGATTCTGGAATGGAAGACATTTTATGAAGCGGTGTGAACTCTTGTTATGACTTTTTTAGTATGATGGTCTATTTTCGTTTTTCTGCTACTCCCTTTCCTTCCCACGTCTCCGGGGAACTCTCCTGTGATGGAGCGGGGATCCTACGTGCCAAGGGGAACTCTCCCCTGGGGGCTTACTTCCCTGGATTTTTCACCCCGAGCATCCAAACGAGCCCTAAGAGGTAGTAAAACTTTTTCCTTCTACACTACACACGGAGTGATGCATCACATTTCATAAAAGAAGGGAAGATGCCGATAACTTATATTAGCGTTCGATTAGCAGAAACAAATCGTATCAATTTGGGAGCATACTAACCAAATCGGTCGCGAAGATCAAATACACGTTAGGTGCCGACGAGTTGTGTGTGCGTGGTCCTCCTTTGCTATTTCGCTTAATCTTGTGAAGCCAAAATTGTACACGACTTGTACAAATTGGTCCAGGTTTGGTGATGGAACCGACTTTGAAAACAAACGTGGTATAGCAGCAGCTAACGTCTTGAGGACTGTCAACGGCTCAACGTGTGTCATCTCAAAAAAAAAAAACCCGGCTCAACGTGTCTAGAAACTAGTGGTTAGTTGGATAGAGGACGCGGTGCCGCTGGGCGAAGGGATCAACTTTGCACGGCGCCGCCCCGCGAAAGACGGCTCCCACCTGTTGTGCACTGAAACAGCCTGCCTGGTCTCACGCGTTCTTCGCCTTGACGGCAGCTAGCCCGAGACTTGAGCGTCACTCACAGCTGTTTCTTCACCGACATTTCGCAGCCTCCGGCTATAAAACCGCGCATCCTCCCTCGATCCCAATTCACAACTCGCACTTCCTTCTACACAAGCATTCGCTACCCATCAACTACTACTCTCTTCTCCAAAATCTTAGCAGAGTCCTTCACCAGCAGCAAGATGGCTCGCTTCGCCGTGGTGGCCGCCATCGTCGCGCTCCTGGCCCTCACCGTCGCCGCGCAGGGCCCCATGCCGGCGCCCAGGATGGCCCCGCTCCCCGCGCCGCCGGCGAGGTCCCCGGCCACCGCGCCGGCCCCGGTCGCCACGCCACCCACCGCCGCGTCGCCGTCGTCATCCCCGATGGCCTCTCCCCCTGCCCCGCCCACGGAGACCCCGACCGGCGCTCCCTCGTCCGCGATGACCCCCTCCGCGGTCTCCGCCACGCCCGCGGGCGCTCCCACCGCCGGCACCCCCGCCAGCTCCGCCGCGTACAGCTCCGCCGCCAGCTTCGTCGCCGTCGCCGGCGCTCTCGCCGCCGCCGCCGCCATCGTGTTCTAGATGGATCCATGGAGGGAGGGAGGATCGTGGGAGTGGTTGATCATTCGATCTTCGATCTACCGCCGCCGCCGTTGTTTATACTACTACTAGTACTAGTACTAGATTCTTTGTTCTTGAGCTAGACAGGACAGGGGAGCGAGAGTTATGTTAGCATTGCCATGTTGCGCTACGCATGCACGAGATTATATTGTACCGTTAATTAATAGTAGAATTCTTTCGTTTGTGACATCATTGATCTGGCCTCCTGGATGTGCTATGTATGATGTATGTATCTGCTCTCCAGCATTGCCTCATACGTAGTACCCATTACCTACAACTACAAAACGGTCAGATATTCTTAACCTGCATATTCCTTACTCTACCAACGGTAAACCGATCCCAGCTTCTTCTTTTCCGTCCTTGGTTTCTGAACGTTAGCAGATCCTTGGTTTAGCCTGGAAGGACGAAGGCATTAGGCATGTGCTGAGATCTGTCAGTCGTTCTCCCATCCCGAACAAAAGAAAGTGCTGGAGATCCGTGCTATTCTCTCGGTGCAGGCCATGTCACATGGTGGCACGGCGTGTTGGCTTGTTACTTTGATCTTTCCTCATAGTATTTCTTTTTCTTTGCCTCTTGATGATGCCATGTGACCTGTTCTTGGTTTACGCGCTTCCACCGTGACTGAGCTAGCTCGAAATTTCGAGAGTCGAATAGCGAGAACTCTCTCTCTCTCTCTCTTTTTTTTGGCTTGCTTTGGCGCATCTCGAAACAATCTGCAAAGATTGTTAATAGTCCAAACGAAACACGCTTTTGCTTTAGCCTGCTTGGGCGAGCTCTCTGCAAAACTTCAACTTGAAGGGTCGGTTGCTACAACGTGTGAACCTTTATTTACATGGCCTCACTAGATACCATCAGTGTGCATGTCAACAAAAGATAAAAATACCATTAGTGTGCTAGTGTGGGGGTGCTTACCTGTTTCGATCAACAAAGGGAGAAAAGAGGCTAAACATTGCTCACCTGTTTCTTCTTCACTTCTTTCCTTTTCCTATGCAAAAACATTACCTGTTAGTTTGGACAATTTTTTTAGACATATCCTATGCCAAGTTCTGTTGGATATTTTTAGAACTGTTCTGTTGGGCATCTAAGGGCCCATTCAGATACCCAAAGTGTTCAAACGGATTAGCCTACAACACTTCTTAAATGGGTTAGGCGAAAAGGTTGGCCCGTTAGACTAGATCCAGTACATGTTAAACGGAAACAGAACTGAACCTCAGTTCTCAAACCCTATATGCCGCTGGTTGCGGCGCAACAGGTCTGCGCCGCTTGAAAGAGCTAAAAAATGTACTGGCCCATTAGTACGGATATTTTTTACTTTTTCTGTTTTTATCTCCTTTATTGTATTCTTTATTTAGTTTACCTTTTATTTAATTTATTTTTATTTTTTGTTTTCTCATATTTTTATTAAAACATATTATTAATTAAAAACTCAACTTTTCTTTGCTTGCTTTGGCGCACCTTGACACAAATCTGCAAAGATTGGTGAAATACGCTTTTGCTTTAGCCTGTTTGGGCAAGCTCCACAAAACTTGAACTTGAAGGATCGGTTGCTACAACGTGTGAATTTGTTTACTACGCGTCTGCGAAGCACTATATTAGTTGCACGAAAGTCCTCGCCTCACTAGATAGTACTTCCTCTATTTTAAAATATAAGATATTTTAAGTTTGTGGCGAACATTAAAAGGTGTTTAGATATATTATCTTTATAAAGCTAAAATATCTTATATTATGAGACGAAGAGAGTAGATACCATCAGCGACCTAGGGTAGGGGTGTTTACCTGTTTCGATCAACAAAGCGAGAAAGAAGGCTAGACATTGCTCACCTTTAATTACTACCTGTTTCTTCTTCACTTTTTTCCTTTTCCTATGCAAAAGCATTACCTGTTACTTTGGACAAAATTATTTTCAGAACTGTTCTGTTGGGCATTTAAGGCCCATTCAGATAGGGAAAGCGTTCCAACGGATTAGCCTACAATAGTTAAATCTAAAATGGAATAGGCTACGCTGTTGGGTTGGCCCGTTAGACTGGATCCAGTACAGTTCAACCGAAGACAGAAATGAAGCTTAGTGACACTAAAAAAATGAAGCTCAGTTCCAAAATACTATTATACCGCTCTTTGTAGCATAATCATAGCTTTAAAAATTGGACCGGTCAGTGTACCGATGAGGTGACTGGTTCACTAGTTTGCTGGTCGGACCACTTGTTTATTTGGTTCGATGGCGACAAAAAACCATTTGTCTTTATCAAAATTTAAGCAAATTTTATAACAAAATAACCATAAAAGATATATATAATATATATTTCAATATGTAATCACAAAATCATGGCGTGTCCAAGTGGTATTGGGCTTTACATATTGTTATTTATACCTAGCATAAGGTTCATGAGTTCGATTCCTCTAGTAAACATCCTTTTTTCTGGTTTTTTGCTGTTTGTACCGGTGCCTCTTAAAAATTGGTGAGTCTATTGGTTAAGTTTTTTTCTGGTTAAATCATCAAACCGGTCCGATTTTTAAAACTATAAGCATAACACGCCTACGTCGCCCATTTAGGCGTTTTTTCCTTTTTTTTCTCTTTTTTCTCCTTATCTTTTTTGTATTCGTTATTTAGTTTACTTTGTATTTCATTGTTTTTATTTTTCATATTTTCATCTTTTTAATCAAAAATATTATCTATTTAAAAAAGTACAAATTATGAAAACGTAATGGTTCAAAAATACACATGGGGATTACAAAAATATCCTCAACCCAAAAATATGTTCACTGCATAAAAAAATGGTTCACCTAATGCGTGCATGGGTTTCCGACATTTTTTATGGGTTTGATTTTTCATTAATAACTTATATTTATAATTGAAACCAGGTATTTTCTCAAGATTTTTGTAAGAATTCAACATAAAAATCTCACCTATTAATGGGTCATGATAATTCGGCCCATTACGGCCTCCCGTTTAGGTGGGGGGACCCCTCTTCAAGAGGGGAGTAACCACTTCTTAAATAACATACAAGAGCTCCCTTCCTAGACACATGTGGCAAAGTTTGTGCATTTTCTTCCCACGGTGAGCATATACATTGTTGGTGCAGAATGTCGAAATCGCTATTTACTCGGTAAACTTACTGTCTTATGCCTTTGTCATTTGTCATAGTGCATCAACATCTACACGTGTAACACTATGTGTTGTAGCCCTCTCGGTCTTGGAGATGCTGCCACCACTGACCCTCACTCGAGCTGGTTCCAGACCATTCTCTCCTTGGTAGATGGTTTGTTCAAGTTTGCGACGAAGTATGATACTCTTTTCATGCTGAAAGATAAGCTGGCGCTACACCAGGGCTTGTTGATGATTGGAAGGTGTCCTAAGCCAGAAACGATGCAAGGTTGTATTTTGAAGTGATAATGAGCCACCATCAGGAGATTCAAATCAAGCAAGTCACCAAGGGTGAATTTTATGACGCGGCCAGCAGCTTAACCATGATGACATCTGTAAATTAGGAGCGGGGTCATTGACCATGGCATACCTGATACATTTTATGGACAACTACCCAATTATATCAAGGCTCGATAGAGAAGAGCCATCCAACAATGAAAAATAAGCTTCTTTCTCGGAGAAGTTTTCACGAGAAGGAGTTGCTAAGGAGGATAATTTTCCCATCTCACCACCACTTGTAGAGTGTAGGAGTTGCTAAGGAGGATTTTGTGATGTAGTAATTTTGAATAAGCAACTTAAGCATGAAAAACTATGTAGTTCTATAACAAGTTTATATTTTGTGCATGTAGAAACTTAAGCAGGTCACCAGATTTTCGTTATTTGGGTTCATGTGTGTTATTCATTTTGTGAGACGATGAACCTATAGCAATGATACGTCGGAAACGTATCTATAATTTTTGATGCTCCATGCTTGTTTACTATCTACTTTGCTTTTCTTTGTCTATACTTTGGGGTGTTTTTATATATTTTCTGGAACTAACCTATTAAAAAGTTGTCACAGTGCCAGTTGCCTGTTTCCTTCTGTTTTTGGTTCCAGAAAGGCAGAAAATCAATATTCTCGGAATTGGACGGGACAAAAGCCAAAGTCAATATTTTACCGTGGGCGGCACGTAGTCCAGAGGAGAGACAGAGAGGCGAGCCAGGGCCACCACACCCCCTAGGTGTGGGTGGGCCCACCCCGCGCCTGGGCAGGGTGTGGGCCATCTGGCCGCCTCTAGCCTCGCCTCTCCACCTACAAGAATCCCCTGATACAGAAACCCTAGGAACCGGATCAAAACTCCACGAAACCTTCTGTAGCCGTCGCCACCATCGTCCTTAGATCGGGGGGATCTGAAGTTCTTCCCGGCACCCTGCCGGAGGGAAGATCATCCCGGAGGACTTCTTCTCCGGTATGAAGCGTGTGTAGTTCCACCTTGGACTACGGGTCCATGTAGTAGCTAGATGGCCGTATCTCCTCCTTATGCTTTCATGTATAGATCTTGTGAGCACCGTTCATGATCAAGATCTAATTTATTTGTAATCATGCATGTTGTGTTTACGGGGATCTGATGGATATTGAGATTACTATGTCAGATTGATTAATGGTTTTGTCTATTTGATACTATCATGTCTGTGTTGTTTGTGATCTTGCATGCTCTCCGTTGTTAGTAGCTATTTTGGCCAAGTAGTTGTTAGTGACTCCAAAAGGGGGTATTTATGCTTGGTAGTGGGTTCATGAATCTAGTTTCCAAGGGAAGTAACATAAATCTCTTCGGTTATAGATGTGTTGTTGCCACTAGGGAGAAAACAACGGTCTCTTGTTCATGGAACAAGTGGATTGTTTACCTTACACACTTTGCTTAAAGCAGTTGTCTGTTGCTTGCAACCTAATACTGGAAGGGGTTCGGATGATAACCTGAAGGTGGACTTCGAGTCATAGATGCAGCTGGATGGCGGTCTATGTATATTGTTGTATTGCACAATCGAATCTCATAGGATCTTTTTGTCTTGTATTGTATTGTTATGCCATGCTCAGTTCCTGTCAATTGCCCTGCTGTAATTTGTTTACCTTTCATGTCATGTTGTTTATCTAAGGAGAGCACCTCTAGTGAACTATGGATCCCGGTCCAATATTTACCATGAAGGGAATATATCCGAGAGGCAATAATAAAGTGGTTATTATCGTATTCCTTATTTATGATAAATGTTTATTTTGCATGCTATAATTGTATTAATATGGAAACGTTAATACATGTGTGTTTAATAAACAAAAAGGAAGTTCCTAGTTATGCCTCTCTTATAAACTAGCTCATTGATTAACAAGATGATCAAATGTTTCCTGATCATGGACATTGGATGTTGTTAATAACGAGGTCACAACATTAGTGTAATGATGTGATGAACATTCATCCGAAGTATAGCATTACGATCAAAGTCATTGAGTTTATATTGATATAACAACTTACAAAGTGATCCTAATCCTTAGACCATGAGATCATGTCAATCACTAACACCGGAAGAGTTTCTTGATGAAATCAAACGTCACACCGTAACTAGGTGATTATAAAGATGGATTCAGAACTACTAAAGTGTTATGTTGAGGCTCATGGATCGAGAGTGTAATTTGTTCATCCCGATGAAGGATAGATATGTTCTGGGCCCTCTCGGTGATATCACATTGATTAGCTTGCAAGCAAGTGATTTGATCACAAGAATGTTATATCACGGGAACGAGAAAAGAGTGCATGTCGGTAACGAGATCAAACTAGGTATGGAGATACCGATGATCGAATCTCAGACATGTAATATATCGTGAAACAAAGGGATTAAGATACTAGCGTAAAAGGTTCCGACGATCACAGGAAAGTCATCGTTGAATGTGTGGGAGTCAGTATGGATCTCCAGGTCCCGCTTCTGATTATTGATCGGAGAAGGGTCTTGATCATGTCCGCATTATTCGCGAACCGTAGGGTGGCACACTTAAGGGACACTGACATCCAATTGGAGCAAAAGTTTCACGCCGGAAAGAATAACAAGCGCAAGAATTTATTTCACTAGACACCGAAACTGTTTCGGTTGAAATTGCTGAAACTGGTTCTGCATGTGAAATTGAATACTAGCAAGGGGTTTTATGTGAATGTTTGTTAATTGAAGTAATTAACAAAATTCTGAATAAATAAATAAAAGAGTTTTATTTAAATGAGAGCTTGCATTAAATTTGGTGGAAATTTAATGCATGTGAGTGGATTTTTGAGTGGAGGCTCTTATATGGGAGTGGAGGATTTTCATTTTGAGTGGGAGCTCCACCCAAATGAATGAGGAAGAGGTGGTGGCAGCCCCATGGCTAGGCGCCATGACCCTTGGGTGCCCCCCTCTCCCCTAAGCCCCCCTCTCATCCTCTCAAACCACACTTCCTCGTGAAGGATCTCTCTCCCCCTCTAGAATTTACCCCCATGGTCTCGGACTAGCGAGATACATGTTCCCGGTGGCTATTCGGCAAGAAAGGGTTGTGCTTCCGCTGCATCGCTGGAGCGAGGAGGCGGAGGTTGCTCGGTGTCTTGTACGTGTGTGCGAGCACGGATGCGCTGCTGTTTTGCGGCGCTAGGACTTCCTCTCGATCTTGAGATCGGCAAGAGATCGTCTACATCAACCACAAGTTTAAATCGTTAAGCTTTGTCAGTATTCAAGGGTATGTTCTCTACGGATATACATCCGCCCGTTGCTTGTATCTAGTAGATATATCTTGTTACATAGTTGTTCCCATCGTAGGAAATTTTTTGTTTTCTATGATGCGAACCCTACATACCATTGATATATCTTCCACTGTTACATGTTTACTTGCTGCAAACCATTACCTTCCACACCATACAATTAATCCTTTGTTACAGCAAACCGGTGAGCTTGACAACCTCACTAATTTGTTGGGGCAAAGTCTTGAGTTTGTGTTGTGCAGGTTTCCACGTTGCTTGCAACACCTATAAGACGTTTCCTTCCTCCTACTGGTTCGATAACCTTGGTTTCTTACTGAGGGAAAACTTGTTGTTGTGCTGCTTCACACCTTGCTCTTGGGGTTTCCCGACGAAGTGCTTCCCAGCACCATCAAGCTTTTCTAGCGCCATTGCCGGGGAGGCTAAGGACGTCTTCACAAGGGGAGTCCTCCTCAACCTTTCTCTTTACTTTGTTTTTAGTTTAATTAGTTTCTTTTGCTTGGTTTTATTTGCCTCTTTTTATCAAAAACTCCAAAAAACTTAGTTTAGTTTGGTTTGCTTGCTCTTATCAAAAACACAAAAAAATTAGTTCCTACTCTAGTTGCCACCTAGTTCTAGCTCACCATGTTGCCCCCCAAGTTCACCTTTGAAGGACCTTTCTATAGGTAGTGGATCCATAAGTGGGAAAGACAATATTGAAGAATTCTTTAATCATGTTAGTAAGCATGAGGATATTGAGGATAAATCTATAGCAGAGCTTGCCCCTAATTATGAAATTGCTGCAACTTCTTTAGTTCATATGTTGGAGGCTAGGTTTGTTAGCCTTAACCCCATGATGCAAATTTTGTTCCTAAAACTAAAAGAAGAAAAGAATGCTGAAAAGAGAGATTTTATTCTTGAAACTTTACTCAAAGAGTTCCATGATGTTGCTAAGGAAGCTTAAAAGGTCTTTGAGCGTTTTAATATGATAGGCTCATGTGTAGATGTTGTGGGTACTTCAGATAAAACCAAGCCTAGAGATGAATTTAAGATACCCATACCCTTTAAGCTTGTTGGGATGCATGAGGCTTTTGAAAAGAATTTTGATTGGATTGTTCCTGAAAATCCCTTTGATGAAAGTAGCAAGCCAAAGATAAATGAGAAGGGATCCTCCAAGACTCATTTGGATGAGATACCTCTCATAGTTTAAGACTTTGCAAATATTGATCTCAATTTCTCATTTGAAATTACTTGATTTCTTGCTTCTTGTGCCTAACTTAAAGGCGTTAAAAAAGTACTTGTTGGGAGATAACCCAAGAGTTTACTTGAGTCTTGTAAGTTATTACTTCAATAATGACCTCTCCTTATCCTTTTTGTTTGCTTTTTGTGCCAAGAATAACCTCTAATGAGAGGGAAGTAAGATTTGGAGAGTTGCTGTCCCGAAACAAATTTCTATCCTCCACGATAAACATTCGTGAGGAGTCTCTGTAAGTCGGATTGAGCTGAAAATTTACGACTAAATCCCCTAGTATGTTATATAACTTTCGTAAGTTCAACAGTTTTTGATTTGAGTAACATAATATTTTTGAAAAAATTGGTTTCTACCTGCTGGTATGTTTTGACAGATTTCTGCCATTATTTGCATTTGCTTCTTATTGATTCCTTTTTGAGTTCTCTTTTGGTGAATTGAGCTTTTAGAAGGAGTTTATACAGTAGCATGTGTGTTTTAGTGAAAAGTTTTGCTGTTCCAAAGCTACGCCCAAAGGTCTATTATCTTTTGAATACACTAATGTTGCTAATGAAGATTGTGTGAAGTTTTGTATGAAGGAAAAAAATCAGGTGTAGAGAAAGAATGATGTGATGAGATGAAGAATGGAAAAAATCTCAAGCTTGGGGATTCCACCCCGGTGTCACCCCAAGAAATATCTGAGAGGTACAAGCGTCAAAGCTTGGGGATGCCCAAGGCATCCCCTTCTTCATCAATAAAAATCTCAGGTATGTCTAGACACTTCATTTTTATTGTTTCATGCACTGTTGTGTTGTTCTTGGAGCGTCTTAGTTTTCGTTTGCTTTGCTTAGGTTGTTTAGTTTGCTCGAATAAAGTAGTTTGGACCCCCGTTCTCGCTGTGTTGTTTCAAATAAGTTGCTTGGTGTTGGAAAGGAGTAGAAAGTTCTTGCTTGATAAGTGCAAGAGGAGGTTGCATTGACTGTGACTTAGACTTTAGCATGTGTTGTTTTAACCTTATGCTTAGTGATTATTGCTGTAGCATGTCTTGTTCCAAACAATTGGGATTGCTTAGTGTGCCTTGAAAGAACTATGCGTTGTTTTAGCATGCAAAAGCATAGTATTGTGGTATTCTCCTTTGATGCTTTGTTTGGGTTGACTTGGCACATGCCCACACCATGTTATGACTATGAACAAGTCACCATAGCCTCTATGATCATTTAGTCCTTGACTTGTATTACAACTCTATGCTTTGATTAGTAATGTTTCCTTGCTGTACATGATTATGGCCATTATTGCTCTCTTAGTTGGTTGCTCCCAGTCTTTTGCTAGCCTCCACTTGTATGAGTAAGCTCTACTCATGCTTCCAACTCCCAAGAAACCAAGTTATTCCAAAGTGTCCACTATAAACTCCTATGCATGGTGTGTTACACCATTCCAAGTATATTCTTGTTTTCAGCTATCTTCCAATTAAAAAGTATTTTGTTTTGTGAAAACTTAGTGATTAAAGCCCTCACAAACTTGATGGCACACTTTATATTATTTTCCCCTAATAAACTTGAACCATTGTGTCATCTAAGTTGTATATGCTTGCACTTATACGTTGGAATTAGCAGAACCGTGCTATCACGGGGAACGTTTTCAACATTGCACATGTACTTTGTACACAGTTGATATCATGCTCTTTTGTCTATGGATATCACCGGTGTGAAATAAATAGGGAGCTTGTAAGTCCATGGAGTTATGTATTTTGTGTTAGAGAATCGCCTGGGCCGCTAGCCTAAGCCATGCCTAATCATGGTGGAAACTTGCAGCATCACCATAATGAACTATCTGTGAAGCACCCTCAATAAAAAGCTATGCACATAGTAAATAAAAAGATCGCTGAGATGCTCATTGTCTGCTTGCCTTGTCATTTTGGTTATGGGATAGCTCCTGTACCATGTGCAAGGGGTACCCCTTTGGCGGTTCTCTATGATACGCATGTACTTACTATGACAAGAACTTATAGGTGACTGAAGTTGAGTAGCATGAGGTGTGGCCTGATGACCCACAAGTATAGGGGGGTGTATCGTAGTACTTTTGATAAATAGGAGTGTCGATCCCAACGAGGAGTAGAAGGTGCTGAACAGTGGTATGGAGCAGGAAATCCCTTTGAATACTTAGCAAACGGATTTTTAGTGGTTTTCTGACAAGGCAACAAAACAAAGAGTAAGTAACAGAAGTAACGAACAAACAGAGCAAGTGGCCCAATATTTCTTATCAAAGGATAAGCCGGTGGAAATACTTATAAGGACCAAACGTTCTCGAGGACACATGGGAATTCTGTCAAGTGCTTTCGCTTCAAATAGCTGAGTACTCTTCTTTGGTGTTTGTAAGTGTTGTGTGGGTGAACCCGTGCTAACATACCGCCCTTCCTAGGACTAATACATACTTGTGATTAAACCCCTACAAAGTAATTAAGATATAAATCTAACCACAGCCTTAAAATCTGAGATCCTACACTTTCTTGTGCAAAGGTGTCCTAACAGGGTTTCAGGTTTCTGTCACTCTGGCAACCCCACGATTAGTAGCCAAATACACAATGCATTCCCCTAGGCCCATAAATGGTGAAGTGTCATGTAGTCGACGTTCACATGACACCACTAGAAGAATAGCACCAAAACTTAAATACTAAACCATTGAATAATAACTCAACACAGATCTACTAATAACAACATGACTTCTCCCATGTCCTCAAGAACTAAACGAACTACTCACAAGACATCATATGGATCAATATCAAAGATGATATGATAATGGATAACAATCTAAACATAAATAATAATGCAATGGTTCCACTCACAAGCATCAACTACAATAGTAATCAACACCGGGAAAGTTTCCCCTAAGAACTAAAGCAAGATCCAATACAATTGTTACAACAGGACAGAGTGGTAGTGATGGTGTTGGTGGAGATGATGGTGTGGATGATGATGATCCTGATGAAGCCTAGCTTGATGACGGTGTTGATGGCGATGGTCTCCCCTCTCCGGGAAGGAATTCCCCCGGCAAAAATCTGTCTGGCGGAGAGATCTTACTCTCTCGGTGTTTTCCGCCCCCAGAGGCGGCGGAGATCTATCTATGGTCGCCCCCTCAGGATTATGGTTCCGTAGGTAAGATATAGGCGAAGGGGGAGAGTCGGAGGCCGGGCAGGTGGGCCACACCTGCCCTAGGCGCGGCCTCAGGTGGGCCCGCGCCTAGGGGGTGTGGGCCCCTTGCGGCCCCCCTTCGCTCCTCCTTCTGGCTTCCTTCGTCCTCTGGTAAAATAATATGTTTCCATATTTTTCTGGTATTTTTCTGATCTTCGCGAAATTGCACCGAAACGCCTTCCTTTCCATCAGAATCCAGACTCCGGCAGTCCATCCTCCAGGAATCATCCAACATGCATAAACAAATGAAAATCCATAAGTAATACCTCATAATAAGACAAATATCAATGAATAGAGGTAAATTATGATATAGAATGGTGATGCAAATTGGGCGTATCAACTCCCCAAGCTTTCGCTTGTCCCTGGCGAATCGAGCTCAGTAAACATGTCCACAGGTTTATGGAGTGAAGTGTCGATAAAAGAATACGAACAAGAAGCATCACACTTACCATTGCACAACTCATAGAAGAAAGCAACTCACCATTATATAACTTAGCTTGCAACCAAGTACAATAGTCACAAATAGAGATGCATAAAGATAAATCATAATTGGAATTGGCAAACTTGTTCTTGGTTAGAGAACACCTGGAAAACAGTTTCACAAAAGCATTTTGTAGAAGTTTCAAAACAGGAGCACTCTTTGCTCAAAAAGGTTTTTCACAAGTGAAGGCTTTCAAAGTAATACTCAATAAATAAGAGTTTTGTGCAAACAAGGAAGATAAAGAACATGATTGAATAAATCACCATATGAATGCTTGAAACACAACAACTCAAAAGCTTGCTGGAGACAGAGAGGAAATAGGTTTACTGACTCAAGTGGTAACTAGGAGAAAGGTCCCTTCTTAGAGGGTAGCATGGATTACAAGTCATAAAGAGCTTCCAAAAGATTATGGTACTTACTAGCTTTGATCCCTCATTGCCCCCATCATAAGCATCTTGAGATGATTAAGGTTAAAGTGAACAAAGATGGAGTATATGCTTGACGAAATATAAGTTGGCAATCTCATGTCCCTTGAATATGAGGGTCACTCCTCATGCATACTCAACTTTGGGTCTAGGTAAGTTCTTGTCATTGTAAGTATTTGCATATCATTGAGAACCGCCAACGGGGTACCCTTGTACATGGTACAGGAGCTTTCCCATAATCAAAATGACAAGGCAAGCAGACAATGAGCATCTCAGCAATCTTTTTATTTACCATATGCATAGCTTTTTTATTGAGGATGCTTCATAGATGACACACTATGGTGATGCTGCAAGTTTCCACCATGATTAAGCATGGCTTAGGCTAGCGGCCCAGGCGTTTGTCTAACACAGAATACAAACTCCATGGACTTACAAGTTCCCTCTTTATTTCACACCGTTGACATCTATTTACAAAAGAGCACGATATCAACTGTGTACAGAGTACAAGTGCAATGTTGAAAACGTTCCCCGTGACAGCACGATTCCGCTAATTCCAATGTATAGATGCAATCATATACAACTTCGATGTTCTCAATGGTTCAAGTTTATTAGGGGCAAAGAAATAAAGTGTGCCATCAAGTTCGTGAGAGCTCTACTAACTAGTTTTCACATAACAAAATACTTTTTAATTTGAAAGGTATATGAAGCTTGAGAATTTGCTAGGAATAGCAACAACTATTAGGTAGATATGATGGACACAAGTGGCAAAAGTTTTTGGTTCAAAGGGTTTTGGAAACATGAGAAGTATACCTTCTCAAAACAGGTTTTTGGCTAGCAAGGCTGGGTAGCAAGCAAGAGAGTTGAAAAAACAAGCAAACATACAAGTAATAAAGCCAAACATGCAATCTTCCTTGAAGACACAAAAGAATCTTAAATAAAGAATACTAAGCTTATGAGCCAACAAGAAAGAAAACAAATGATACAAAATACATGTAAGATTTTTATTTCTTTTTATCTTTCATAGTAATGCTACTGACCAGAGACCAGTTTGCCAAAACCAATTTAGATCCACTTGATGATCCCAGAGTGGTGCCAATACTGATCAACAAGATCCATCATATAATAGAGATTGCAAACTAAAATAAGAAGTGCAAAAAGTAAAAGATGAGACTTCTCATTAATATTCAATAAATGCACTCACACCAAGGGATACATAGATAATCAACTAAAGGAGAGATACTTCCACATGCAAACCAAACTATAAGATAACCTCTCTACTACAGATATGAATCCACTAAAAAGGTAAAAGATAATAGATAGTGGTGGTGATACAATGGAACTCCCCCAAGATTGGAACAAGCCAAGGGGATGCAAAACCTGATGAGAAATTACTCTTTTGGTGGTGGTGGTGTTCTCTTGATAATCTCCTCAATCAACTTCCTTAATTCCTCAAACTTAAAAGTAAGAGTACGGATTAGCTCCGAGTTTTGCTCTATACGGTTCATGATCATGTCAGTCCGAGAATCCCAGTTCTTGTTGTTCTTTCCCCACTCTTCATCCCTAGCATGACCCTTCTCTGCATTGTTAGAACGACGCATATCCCAAACCGAAGGAAAATTTCCTTTGGGCACATGTTGATATTGATATTCATGTATAAGTGTATGGAAGGGTCTCTTTTTACGTGGATGAGATGGCTGTGGGTTGTAGAAGAGACGTGGAGGTTTCCCTCCTGTAGACATCCGTGCTGTCTTATTAAGCTTGGTCGGCAGTGCCACCAAACCAATGCTTGCGATAGTAGCGCGGGTGTCTAGTTGCTTGTACTCCTCCATGTCACCTTCATATCCTTCCGGGATCTCCTCCTTGGAAACTTGAGGTTCTTCTTCCTCGGGCTTCTTGCCTTCGTCGTTGGCGGAGGCCATGGTGCTCTAAACTTGAGAAGATTTCCTCACAAAAACAGATCGAAACGAAAACACAACGAGAACACGATGCAAGAACATCGGGGAATCCGGGGGGTTATATATTACGAAGATTCAATGCATAAGGAAAGTTTTGACACGGAAACGAAGCAGAGACGGAGTTCGGGGGAGTCAAACCCCCTCCAGGCGCGGCCAGGCTAGGCCCACGCCTGGGGTGGGTTTGTCCACCCTGGGCTTTGTTTCCTTTTCAGTTTCGTCTCGTAACTTCCCTTATGTATTAAAAACAACAAAAATATAAAAATATTGGGGTTTCACGAACCTTCTGTTTTCACCACTTTTACCTATTAAAAGACGAACTCTGCAGATTCCTTCTCTCTTTCTCCTGCGAATTTGCTTCATACAATTTTTTTGCACAAACTCAATGCCAACATTAGTGTAAGCAAAAACAATAAACCTTTGGTAAACATTTCAACTGAAAACCCATCAAGACAAAAGCTTTTGTAAGAGGCAAATGCAAATGATGGCAGAAATCTATCAAAACAGACCAGCAGTTAAAGATTGATTGTTTCGAAGACCTTTTGTTGCTCAAATCAAAAAGTGCAGAACTGATGAAAGTTGGGTAACAACTTGGAGAACAAGCTCAGAAAAATGCAGCTCCATCCGAAGTACTGAGCTTCCTCGCGGATTTTTACAATACAGCAGAAAAATTTGTCAAAGGACAGCCACTTTTCACAACTCCTCTACTTCACAAAAGTAGTTGAACTTGACACAAAAACCAAAAAAAAAAGGATAAGGAGCGGTTATTACTGAAGTAATAACTTCCAAGACTCGACAAAACTCTTGGGTTATCTCCCAACAAGTACTTTTCTTTAATGCCTTTAAGTTAGGCTTGAAACTTTCAAAGATGCTCACATCGGATATATATATTTGAAGTGAAAGAGACCATCAAGAAGCAAATAACCAACACACTTGAGTCTAACCCACTTCCTGTGCATGGGGGTATCATGGGAAAATGAATTGTTGAAACAAAAAGGCAATAGCATAGGAAGAAAAAACAGATGCAACTTCAAAGCTTTCAACATAAAACAGGGAAACTGAACATCATTGAGATGCATAAAACCATGTTTCCCTCTCTCATAATAACTTTCAGTAGCACTTTGAATAAAGTTGACAACATAACTATCACTAGATCAATAGAAGCAAGTTGTTCCATCCTGAAATCTTTATTAGGCAATCTATTTTCACAAGGAGCTTTAGCAAATTTGGAAAAGTTGAACTCATAAGAATCTCCATCAAACTTAGTTAAAACTTTTTCCTTCTTACAATTAATAATGGCTCCACAAGTGTTCAAGAAAGGTCTACCAAAAATGATAGGACAAATTTTGCTAGCTGCTGAATTAAGCACTAGAAAATCAACAGGATATTTGATCTTACCACAGAGAACCTCCACATCTCTTACAATGCCAATGGGGCAAATGGTTTCCTTATTAGCAAGGTGGATAACCACATCAATTTCCTCTAGCTCACAAGGACCAATCTCATGCATAATTTCCCTGTAAAGCTCATAAGGAATAGCACTAGAACTAGCACCAATATCACATAAATCATAGTAGCAATGATCACCAATTTTAATAGAAAGCACAGGAACACTAGCTTTTCTAGCCTTACTAGGATGAGAGACAATATTAGAAGCATCTTCACAGAAGACAATATGTTTATCCTCTATATTTCTAGTGACAGTGTCTTTCACAATAGCTAGCACGGGTTTATCACTCAAATGCTTACCAGGCTCCACATTTTCCATTGTACCCTTGTTATTTGCACTAATAATCATAGAATACTCCTTTACCTTAGCTGGGAAAGGCATTTTCTCAACATGGGGTTCAGGTACAATATGATTAGTAGTGCAAACTTGAGTACTTCTAACTGGAGCATGATTAATAACATATTTATAAGGAGCATGGTACTTATTCCACTTATTCTTGGGAATTTCAATGTAAGAGGCAAAAGCCTTAAAATAGCTGGCAATACTTTGGGAATCAAGACCAAACTCATTGCTAATATCACGAAAGCTGCGAGTTCCCATAAAAGATTTAATGCATTCATAATCATAGTTTATACCTGACTTTCTTCCTTTGTCATTTTCCCAAGCCTCAGTATTATCTTGAATACGGTCTAAGAGATCCCATTTAGCTTCTTCCTTCATACTTGTGAATGATCCAGCACAAGAAGCATCTAGTAAATCTTTATCATGAATAGAAAGCCTAGCATAAAAGTTATTGAGAATAATATTGTTAGGGAGTTCATGAATAGGACATTTAAGTATTAGTAGCTTCAATCTCCCCCAAGCTTGAGCTGTAGTATCTCTATCAAGAGGCCAAAAGTTATATATAAGACTTCTATCCTTATGGATTTCACTGTGAGGATAAAATTTAGAGTAAAAGAGAGATGCCATCTCCTCCCATTCCATGGATTGCCCATTCTTCAGCAGCTTATACCATGCCTCAGCTCTCCCTTTCAAGGATATGGAGAGTAACTTCTTCTTCACCTGTTCAGTTGTGATACCTGCACACTTAAACAACCCGCATAATTCATGGATAAAAAGCAAGCGATCACCAGGATGTACAATTCCATTCCCAAAATAATAATTATCCATAACACGATTAACAATACTTGTAGGTATCTTAAAAGGATCTATCTCAACAGGTGGTGGTTCATCTACTACCCTATCAGCGGTAGTAGTTTTCCCAAACAGAAAACCAAGTGGGTTATCCATATTGGAAACAAAGTAACAAGCAGTAACAAAAGCAATACTCACAGTAAAAGTTTCCTTTACCAGTTCCACTCTTCAATAGCGCTTCACTCCCCGGCAACGGCGCCAGAAAATAGTCTTGATGACCCACAAGTATAGGAGGTGTATCGTAGTACTTTCGATAAATAGGAGTGTCGATCCCAACGAGGAGCAGAAGGTGCTAAACAGTGGTATGGAGCAGGAAATCCCTGTGAATACTTAGCAAATGGATTTTTAGTGGTTTTCTGACAAGGCAACAAAACAAAGAGCAAGTAACAGAAGTAACGAACAAACAAAGAAAGTGGCCCAATCCTTTCTTAGCAAAGGACAAGCTGGTGGCAATACTTATAAGGACCAAACTTTCTCGAGGACACATGGGAATTCTGTCAAGTGCTTTCGCTTCAAATAGCCGAGTACTCTTCTCTGGTGTTTGTAAGTGTTGTGTGGGTGAACCTGTGCTAACATACCGCCCTTCCTAGGACTAATACATACTTGTGATTAAACCCCCTGCAAACATCTGTAACTATAGGAAAGTAATTAAGATATAAATCTAACCACAACCTTAAACTCTGAGATCCTACACTCCCTTGTGCAAAGGTGTCCTAATGGGGGTTCAGGTTTCTGTCACTCCGGCAACCCCGGTAAAAGTATAAAGGAAGTCTCCTAGAGGGGGGGTGAATAGGCTTTTAAAATAATTGTGGTTTAGTCTCAAGTAAATGCGGAATAAAACTATCGTTTAATTTATTGAGCACAAAACCTAGCCACTAAGTTCACCTAAGTGCACCAACAACCTATTCTAAGCAATACAGGCAACAAGGTGATAGCAAGATATAAATACTTCAAGCACGATGGCTATCACAATGTAAAGTGCATAAGTATAGGGCTCGGTTGAGAGATAACCGATGGACGCGGAGACGAAGATTTGTTTCCCGAAGTTCACTTCCAAAGAAGCTACGTCTCCGTTGGAGAGGTGCGATGGTGCAATGCTCTCCGAACGCCACCAATGGCTCACCTCGAGGTGTGGTGGCTCGATTCTCACCCAACGCCACACAAGGCCTCACCCCGGATGCGGAAGCACGCAACTCACCGACGCCACAAAAGGCTCACCCTATTCTCCCAAGTGCGCACCACAAAAGGTGGGCACTTGCTCCACTATGGGACGCTTGAGGGCGGTCACCGAACCCGTACAAGATTGGTGCTAGCTCCACAACTCAATTGGAGGCTCCCAACAACAAAGCCACAAAAGGCTACAATGCCACAAAAGGCCAACAAAGCCACAAAAGGCTACAAGACCACAAAAGGTCAACAAGACCACAAAAGGTCAACAATCTAACCATGCAACCGTCTAGGGTTCCAAGGAACCCAAGAGAAACAAGCCAACAAGCTTGAACTCGCCGAATCTCCGAGGAGAACTCAAACATATGCACCAAATGCAAGGGCAAGTCCTTCTCTCCCAAATTCCAACAAAGCTACAAAAGCTATTGAGGGAATAAGGGAGGAAGAACACAAGAGGAGAACACAAAACTCTCCAAGATCTAGATCCCAATGATTTCTTCACAAAGAAGGGATTTGACTTGGGATATTGTAGATTTAGATCTCCTCTCTCAAATCCCTCAAAAAGATACAAGAATCATAGGAGGGGAAAGGGGAGAGTGAAAGCTTCTTCAAGGTCAACAATGGAGGAGAGATAGAAAGCCAAGAACCAAGAAAAGAGCTATTTCTAACGAAGGGGAAGAGCAGCCCCTTTTAAAGGGATCCCAGATCTGCCCGTTATGGGAATTTGCGACCACGGCCGAAACTTCCGGTGGGGAGGCCGGAAGTTCCAGTGGCACACAACCAACGGTCAAAAATGCGAAGCGAGAAACTGAAAACGCGAGTCCTGGTCGGAACTTCCGCCGGTCCACCAGAACTTCCGGTGGGAGAGAAACTTCCGGTGGAAGTTCCGTCAAATAGACATATCCAAAACATAAGGTTACTGAACGTGAGCGAAACAAGAGCCGAAAATTCAACCGGAACTTTCGGCGGCAACTAGGCCTGAGCGGAACTTCCGGTCCCTGGCCGGAACTTTCGGTGGGAGCGAAACTTCCGATGGAAATTCTGACTAAAGTTCCGTCAAATAGCACATCCAAAACAGAAGGTTACTGAACGTGAGCAGAAGAAGATCCGGAACTTCCACCGGAACTTTTGGTGGCAAAAAAATTCCCTAGCGGAACTTGCGGTCAGGGAAATTCCAGAAACCAGAAAACCAGAAACGCAGTAACTTTTGCATTCGAACTCGAAACGGGATGAAACCAATTTTTTTGGAAAGAAAACGATGAATAGAATCTTGGGAGAAAATACCATGCCTATATATGTGAAGTATCCCCCAAGGTGTGGAGCCAGAAAACTCGCAAGATCAAAAATCGCAATAAGATATGCAAGTGGAATCCTTATTTGATGAGCTAGAGCTTGTTATGATGATGACCACAAGCTCTAGATCCTCTCATGGACAAGAACCAAATAATCAACCAAGAAAGATGATTCTATGAATGCAAAGGTTTGAGCTCTCCCTGAATGATGAAAACGAGACACCCGCTTGAGAGCCCTCTTGATAGAACGGCTATCTATCCTAAACCCGGTCTCCCAACTAACAACACGAGACCGGAAAAAGAAAAGCCCTATCAAGAACATACCTTTGCCTTGAGCATCCCACTTGAACTTGATGTAGACCGTCTTGTTCTTCTATAAAGGGATCACCTTTCTTGGATGCTCTTGCTTGATGAAGATGAAGACTTGCAAATTGCTCCCCCATACTCCATGGGGAAACCTCTTCTTTGAACTTGTCTTCATCATTCCATGAGCAAGAGGAAGGCAAGCTTCAAGCATGAGATCTTCTAGAGATGGCGCATATTGAGCTCGCCCTTCTTCATCCCTTCTTGAGGTTGATCCATCTTGATGCAACTCTTTGCACATGTCTTGATCAACCATCAAGATCCTTCTTTCTTCATGATTCCAATGGGCACAAAGCCCTTGGACATTTCTTCATCTTCCAACCTTGAGATCAACACATGGCCCAAGTGATGCCAATGGACAAACCTATAAGTGAAACTCAATTTACACATTAGTCCATAGAGATTGTCATTAATTACCAAAACCACACATGGGGGCATACATGCCCTTTCAACGCGATTAGTAGCCAAATACACAATGCATTCCCCTAGGCCCATAAATGGTGAAGTGTCATGTAGTCGACGTTCACATGACACCACTAGTAGAATAGCACATCAACTTAAATACTAAACCATTGAATAATAACTCAACACAAATCCAATAATAACGACATGACTTCTCCCATGTCCTCAAGAACTAAACGAACTACTCACAAGACATCATATGGATCAAGATCAAAGATGATATGATAATGGATAACAATCTGAACATAAACAATAATCCAATGGTTCCACTCACAAGAATCAACTACAATAGTAATCAACACTGGGAAAGTTTCCCCTAAGAACTAAAGCAAGATCCAATACAATTGTTACAGCGGGACGGAGTGGTGGTGCTGGTGCTGGTGGAGATGATGGTGTGGATGATGATGATGATCCCGATGAAGCCTAGCTTGATGACGGTGTTGATGGCGACGGTCTCCCCTCTCTGGGAAGGAATTCCCTCGGCAGAAATATGTCTGCCAGAGAGATCTTTCTCTCTCGGTGTTTTAAGCCCCCCAGAGGCGGCAGAAATCTATCTGTGGTCGCCCCCTTAGGATTAGGGTTTCGTAGGTAAGATATAGGCGAAGGGGGAGAGTTGGAGGCCAGGCAGGTGGGACACACCTGCCCTAGGCGCGACCTAGGGTGGACCCACGCCTAGGGTGTGTGGGCCCCTGCGGCCCCCATTTGCTCCTCCTTCTGGCTTCCTTCGTCCTTAGGTAAAATAATATGTTTCCATATTTTTCTGATATTTTTATGATCTTTGCGAAATTGCACCGAAATGCCTTCTTTTCCATCAAAATTCAGACTCCGGCAGTCCATCCTCCAGGAATCATCCAACATGCATAAACATATGAAAATACATAAGTAATACCTCATAATAAGACAAATATCAATGAATAGAGGTAAATTATGATAAAGAATGTGATGCAAATTGGGCATATCACGGCCCTCGTATTTAAGGTACTTGAAATTGCCAACTTATACTTTGTCAAGCATATACTCCATAGTTTGTTCACTTTAACCTTAATCACTTCAAGATGCTTATGATATGGGAAATGAGGGTTGAAAGCTAACAAGTACCATAATTTTTGGGAGCTCTTTTTGAAACTTGAAATCTCTGCTTTCCTTTATGAAGGGTGTTTCTTCCACGATTATATTGAGTCTCCACCTTCTACCTTTAGGCACTATTGAGAGAGCATAGTTGCCATTCTGTGTGCAGTGTCCCAAAACTTATTGATTGATGCATATTGTGATATTGCTTGTTCTTGTGCTACTTGTATCTAGTCACTCTTATGAACTTTGAAGGTGTCCTATGTATCTATTTGTTACTCTATGAGGGACAAGCTGAATGCCACTATGCCATGTTTTCTGTATGTGAAACAAACAAACATTTTTCAATGCATGTTATTCATGATCTTTGTTTGTAGCCTTTCATGTTGCATGCATAGTTACTATGTCTTATTGTTAGAACTCCATCTTTCATTCACATGTTTAGAGTTTTTTGATCCCAACTTTCAATGCTTGCAAATGGTTTGATCTTGCTTTTGACGATGCATGTCACCTCAAAAATTATTCTTTTATCACTTACCTACTCGAGGACGAGCAGGAGTTAAGCTTGGGGATGCTTGATACGTCAGAAACGTATCTATAATTTTTGATGCTCCATGCTTGTTTACTATCTACTTTGCTTTGCTTTGTCTACACTTTGAGGTGTTTTTATATATTTTCTGGAACTAACCTATTAAAAAGTTGCCATAGTGCCAGTTGCCTGTTTTGTTCTGTTTTTGGTTCCAGAAAGGCAGAAAATCAATATTCTCGGAATTGGACGGGACAAAAGCCAAAGTCAATATTTTACCGTGGGCGACACGAAGTCCAGAGGAGAGACGGAGAGGCGAGCCAGGGCCACCACACCCTCCTAGGCACGGGTGGGCCCACCCCGCGCATGGGCAGGGTGTGGGCCCTCTGGCCGCCTCCCAGCCTTGCCTCTTCGCCTATAAGAAGGCCCTGATACAAAAACCCTAGGTACCCGATCAAAACTCCATGAAACCTTGTGTAGCCGCCGCCACCATCGTCCCTAGATCGGGGGGGGATCTGAAGTTCTTCCCGGCACCCTGCCGGAGGGGAGATCATCCCGGAGGCCTTGTTCTCCGGTATGAAGCGTGAGTAGTTCCACCTTGGACTACGGGTCCATGTAGTAGCTAGATGGTTGTATCTCCTCCTTGTGCTTTCATGTATAGATCTTGTGAGCTCCATTTATGATCAAGATCTAATCTATTTGTAATCATGCATGTTGTGTTTACGGGGATTCTATGGATATTGAGATTACTATGTCAGATTGATTAATGGTTTTGTCTATTTGATACTATCATGTCTGTGTTGTTTGTGATCTTGCATGCTCTCCGTTGTTAGTAGCTATTTTGGCCAAGTAGTGTCTAGTGACTCCAAGAGGAGGTATTTATGCTCGATAGTGGGTTCATGCCTCTAGTTTCCATGGGAAGTGACAGAAATCTCTTCGGTTGTAGATGTGTTGTTGCCACTTGGGAGAAAACAACGGTCTCTTGTTCATGGAACAAGTGGATTGTTTACCTTACACACTTTTCTTAAAGCAGTTGTCTGTTGCTTGCAACTTAATACTGGAAGGGGTTCAGATGTTTACGTGAAGGTGGACTTCTAGTCATAGATGCAGTTGGATGGCGGTCTATGTATATTGTTGTATTGCCCAATCGAATCTCATAGGATCTTTTTTCTGGTATTACATTGCTATGCCATGCTCAGTTCCTATCAATTGCCCAGCTGTAATTTGTTTAACCTTCATGCCATGTTGTTTATCTACGGACCCCGGTCCAATCTTTGCCATTGATACATCTTCCACTGTTACATGTTTACTTGCTGCAAACCATTACCTTCCACACCATATAGTTAATCCTTTGTTACAGCAAACCAGTGAGCTTGACAACCTCATTGATTCGTTAGGGAAAAGTCTTGAGTTTGTGTTGTGCAGGTTTCCGTGTTGCTTGCAACACCTTTGAGATGTCTCCTTCCTACTACTAGTTAGATAACCTTGGTTTATTACTAAGGGAAAATTTCCTGTTGTGTTGCTTCACACCTTGCTCTTGGGGTTTCCCGACGAAGTGCTTCCCAGCACCATCAAGCAACAAAACACTTGCTAAGCAACACAGTTAAAAAGCTCTTTTATTAAATCCGGAAGCAAGGCAGTCTTTTGGTACCGAAAAGTCACTACTAGAACCCACAAGAAATATATATACAATAACTTCATGAGTCAAGAATGCAAATATACATTACAAAGATCCAAATCACATTGAAAACGATAGAACATCCGTATACAGATAAGAATGCAAATGGGACTAAGAGTTCTAGACAATAAGTAATGGCGTCCATAACCTGCCTGCCAAGGCCAATCCGTAAGGGTAACCTTGCTGACGTCGTCGATCTCATACCTGCAAAGTCGGGCCAACATTTGTTGACACAAAGGAGGGAAAAACAAACGAGGATAGGTACTAAGGAAGGTACTTAGTGAGACTTAGAATTTGGCTGCTCTTGTCTACATGGGTATGGTGGACTTAAGCGGCTGCAAAGCATGTAGTAACCCAATAGAGACACGATACAACTTCCGTATATTAGAGATGGATAAGAGATCCCTATTCAGAAGCAAGTTGATACTAACACCACACGTAACCCAGCCACGAGAATTACCCCTATCGCATAAACACTACGTATCAATACTCGAGGCACTCATACAGTTGGCAGTTTTGTTAATTATTCCATTGTAGTTGCAGTACTTACTGGTCATGTTAGATCCAAGTTAAAATTATGACACTACTTTAGTGTAAGTTGTGTATGATCGAGAGACTGTGATCCAAGTAGTTCATAACCGTGTACATGGCTTTTCAAGAAAATTTACCCTATAGGGGTGCACAAATATCAATACATGCACAATCAACCTCGGAAGAAGCAAACGAATAAAACACAACGATGCATCATGACATAAATATTCCAAGAAACTAGAGAATGTTTTAGTATCCAACCAAAAGGCCTACCCATACGAGGTATAGCAAAGTCTCGTATGGACCTAAAGGTTGCATGCACTTCTCACACGAGATGAGGCCATAGACAATATATTCCGGTGACAGAGTGCCACACCTATGCAACAGTAATGAATGTTCATCGATCAACAAAATAGTAAACATGGCATAAGTACAGAATGTAATGTATAAATCCCTAACTAGTTGTGGCCCCGAAACATTCTTTAGAATCAAGTTCAAGTATAGGGGATCCCAGAAAGTCTCCCACATGTGGATAGTGCGATAGTTAAGGAACAAGAATCAATTACTCCGGTCCTATGGGATACAAGTGAGCAATATAAAATCCAAATATCAACTATCGCCCACCTATGCATCTTTAATTATTATATCTACTACCAACATTTTATTTAACAAGTTGTAAGTAGAACCATGATTATCTCCATCATTAAGCATGTGGTAACTCGCCCCAATGACCCTGGAACTCGACAACTCTAACCTACACCTAAGAAAACAACTTAGACTCGCAAGGACAACTATCTTCCAAAACAACAACAATAGGAAGTGACCAAGGCAATATAGGTTGCAAGGAGTATAAATGGTACAAAAACTAGAGCATCGCAACATGGATAGCAATAGAGAGAAGTAAAACCATAAAGCAAAGTAGGTATCATAAGATGAGTGCTCTCCTAGAAAACATTGCGAAGATACATCATCTAAAGAACTTGTCGAAGCTCGTATCAACTTATCGTCCTATCTGAGAAAAAGCGAAACACTAGCAAGAAGCACTGAATGCAGTATTTAATACTACATCACAAGATTCAACATGATTATAATATGATGCATGGCAAGTTAAACAATGCAAACCATGATGGAAAAATAGCATATGCAAGACATAATGATGGTACAGACTTGGTGAGGCATTACAGACATCAAAAGAATGAAATACAATTTTATTTGGTATTTTATTACATAGAAAACGTTGCTGGTTGTTATAGAAAGACAAGATGCATGATGCAATTGATGATATGGATGTCATATTTGGATTTGTCTTGTTTTTCTAATCGACAACTTACCATCTAACCTAATTACACCAATTTTGGTTCTTGCTAACGGTGGTATGACCTTAAGCTCTTCGTTCTGCAGGAGCTGGTGGCCTCGCCATTGACCTGACGACCATCTTCCGCACGATGGATCTACACGACCCCGCTACGTATCTGAAAGGGACAAATCCACAATTAGAAAAGAGTAAAAATAATGACACTTATGGTGATCCGTAGATCTAACCTTCCAGTGTGGAATGCGGATGGAGAACTTCAGGGCGACTCCAATGTTAAGGGCATATTGATTGAGTAGGGATACTTGGGATCGAGATCTTTGGTTTGTAGTAAATATTTAGGAGTAATGTGGCGCGATAGTGGGGAATTGGGAATGGGAAGTTGTCGAGCGTTTTCAGCATTATATAGGAACTAGAAATGGGCAATTAGAGTTTGAGTTTTTATGGGCCTTTATAGTATGTGTGACACACTATTATGGGCTGCAGTTGCTCCGACTCCCCATAGTAGGCCAACCCGGTGCTCATTTTCTAGTGGGATACACCTGTCAGTGCGCGGGAACAAGGGTATGCTTGTGAAAAGAATTAGTTTTAGTAAACCTGATCCATGACAAGCTGAACAACAAGGACTGAATTATCAAACATCTCAGCAGAATAAACATTTGTATTTTACATATTGCTGCCTCGCTCAAATAAAAATCCCTTACTCATATGTAAGGTGGTCAAGAGTTTCCGCAAATGGCTCCAGCACGTCGGACACAACAACATATGTTGCCCTAATTAACATTTGGAATCCACCTCTTCTTTAGATTACATCTTTACTTGCTTCACCGTTTCCCGAAGTCGATGTCAGAAAATTCATTCAAGTTGTTGATGGTTTCCTTCCGCAAGTACACTGACACACGTTGTGACTCAAGTGAGTCCTATTTATCAACATACAACATGAAGTTGCACTTTGGACATTGGTGGTGACACCCGAGAAACTTGCTACGATCTACACACATTTATACGATGGGGAAACATGGGTCTACACCTGCAAAGTAGATCGGACTTTGATTTGAAAATATCGTTCCAACTATCTACTTTCAAATCGATCCACCTTGATATGATGACCTGATCGAGAAAAGGAAAACCCTAGATTAGTTTTTCAAAGATGAGATAAAATAAAACCAAAAATATATATCGACATGCTTTGCCTCCACCCCTTGCAACAAGTCCATAATCCAGCATCTTGCTGCCCCGCCACGCTCCTCGAGGATTCTGCACCTTGTTGTCTCCGCCGGCTTCCTCCACTAAAGTACCCTTAGTGGCAGTGAGAGCTATTGAGAGAGAGAGAGTGAGTAAGAGATAAGCATAGTGATGTGGGAGACTGACATGAGAGATACATAATAGGGAACAAATGGATCCATGATGATGGGTTACACAAGTCAGCGAGCTGAGCCTAACCAATCAGTGCGAGGTGTTTTTTCAATCTCCAGCGCGAGAGACACTGTAAATGTCACGTATAATGCATAACACATTGATATATGCCTCCATCCATCTGTTCCGGCAGTAAAACACGTTGGCCTTCATGCCCACTACCACAACCATAATATGCATTGTACTAATATGTATCCTCCACCTAAACTTTTGCAGACACTTTTGTATTGTGCCATCCAAAAAAGTGTCGCATATGGGGTATTTTGCAGTACCAAACGTCTCCTATGCCTTGCTAATCCCACGTTAATCCAACACAACATGTCACTACAAAAAGCTAGCCGTTGATCTAGTCTGATGCTTCTCTCACTATTTCTTTCAAATTCGAACAAAATCCCAGCCATCGGCCCCGAGACTTTTTCATTCTGAATTCAACCCTACACCAAACTAATCATCCATGATCTCCATGTTCATGCCATGGACAGAGTCAAACTAAGGGTATGCATGCTAAGCTTTGATGGCCTTCCTATAGAAGCCATGAGGACACATGCGCTAGACCATATCATCGATAGCTTTGGCGGCGAGGTGGATGCTACAATAGGATAGCCGGTCTATCTACGTGACTGTGACTAAAGCAACCGGGCACCCTCCCAAAGGTGTACAATATTGAGATCGTCCGCGATAAACCTGGATCACCGAGCGCCTTCAAGCATCATTTCACCATGCTTGTCGTCAACGACACCAAGTCGGTCACCAACCGTGCCTATAGGACTGAGCCTTAGGTCATCAACCAGTATCAAAGAGAGGCAGACAGAATATATAAATAAGTTCCTACCGCCACACCATGTGAGCACAAGCGGGCGGGGTAGACTCTGAAGTTGGACAAGCTGGCGGGGCTAGATTCTGAAGATGGACAAGCACAAAAACATCAAAAACCTTGCTGATTGTGTTCTACTCCTTGTATTTTATTTGTAATTATTTGGAGTTTCTTCGCCTAGTTCTCGTCTAGTTCATTCAAAAAACACCTAATGTGCAATACTCAAATTCGATCCAAACTTGGCTCAAACTCATCTGTTGCCATGGAGATTATACTTCAATGAAAATAGATGCGTGGTAGCTTGTGTATAAGATGAACGATACTGCGGTGTAGAAATCAGCGGAACACAGCCAACGTGACTATGTAGCCATTCAGCTTGCCTAGAGCTGTCACATCAAGACTTGGGAGGCCTCGAAGATAGACTTTGTTTACCGATTTTCATCGCTGTTGACGGATCTATGTGTTGGGTCCTCATTTTGGAAGGCAGACAAATCTATTAGTTTTCATCGACGAGGCAACGGGGAGGTCCCATCTATAAGAAAATGAGTCAAACATATGGTAAGCTAGCTAGACGTAATGGTGACACGGACATAATTTTGTCCACAACTGGCAACACGTCTTAAGAAACCAATATGTAAAGCACGATAAATAACGGTTTTGCTAATTCTGAGTCGATCGATACTCATAACCTTTGATCTAGTGTTGAGATCCGTGCAAAGTTTCTTACATTGTCGTACTTGAAGAACAAGCACTATATTTTATGTACAAGATAAACAAATTCTTATAAAACAGTGAAAGTTATTTTACTTGTATGGACACATTTGTATAATTGACTAAGCTACTTTTTCTTCACTAGACGAACATATGATATAGAAGAAAATCCACTAAGAATTCATTAACTCTGTTGAGACATAGACAAAGTGACAATCATCTAGTAGATCTTATTGGACGAATGGTCCAACACTCCCTGTTCACAAGAACATTCACGTTTCCTTGAGGGCAAGGGAGCTAGCATTTATGAAAGAGACGCTCGCAATAATACATCTGCAACAAGCAGCAGCTTGTTGCCTGACGCATAACACTAACACATCGGGCACTGTTTGGCGGTCAATGGAATCTCTTGCCTGGACCCGATCCCACTCATGCTGTTTGCGTATGCCTGAGCCCTCGCACGCACATTTCTGGGCAGAGCATTATTCGATCGCGTACAGCCCAAGTCGATCGCAGAACGGAGCTAGGCTATAGCACACACGCAGGAGGACACGAGAGCTTTGTTGCCCAACAGATAAAAGAGGAACGAACTCGTCACATCATCGGGCAATCATTCCTCCTGCCTGCCGGACAAATCACATCATCGGGCTCTGCTGGCTCGGTAGCTGTTCATCCCCAGACAAATCTCTCGACAGATGCGAGACGGCAACACGGCGGAACAGGAACCATGTGAATGAATGGATGGATGGATTCGATCGAGACACACATCGTCTGCATGCAGGCAGGCAGGCATGTAAAGGTTGTAGATCCGTGAACGAACGAGTGAATCTACAAGTACATGATCGACCAGAGAGCCAGTCAGCCAGCATACAGAGAGCTCCAGTTCAATTTGATACAGAGCTAGTAGCAGCTACAGCTATATCCTGTCCTTTCCTGTTCGCCCTTTGCAGCGGACATGCAGGGTACAATCACATTCACAGCAGTGTCACGTAGGAGTACAAATGTAGCTAGCAGAGAATGGGATTCCATCTCCAGGACGTGGCAGCAACACGACACGCCCCGGCCGGCCGCAGTGCGCACGGCGGGCTCCTCGATCGGTGGCATCAGCCATCAGCAGCTAGCAGCTGGAGCTGCTGAGACGACCGGCGGCCAACTCCTCCTCCGCCTCCGCCTCCCGCTGTATCCTGCCCAGGATCTCGTGCACAGCGGCCGCGATGTCTTCCACAGAGCCCAGCTTGGAGCCATCCTCCACCTACCGGAAACAAGCGAGCGACGCCATCAACACACGCACACGCCACCGGCCGGATCGACGCCGTACGTGCTTATATAGAAATGGAAAACAGAACGTCGACGTGTAATGCCACTTACGGCGCCTATTGTCGTCGATTTGTCCCCGGCCGTCGCGAATGATCTTAAACTAAGCGCGTAATAGTATACGAATAAAAGGGTTAAATTACCTTTAGGCTGAAAGAGTACAGGACCATGGCGTCCACGGTGGTCATGTTGAGGTGGAGCGGCGGGATGCGCAGCTGCTGCATCGCCGCGACGAGCTTCTGGAGCTGCCTCGGCCGCCGGCGGGCGAGCACCCTGAGGCTCGCGTGGCCTTCCACCATGGTCACCTCGATGTCGGCGACGGCTGTCTCGCTCTTGGTCACGTTGCTCCCGTTGGCGTTCGCGCCGGAGCTGCCGGAGCTGCCACTAGTGTCCATGCTGTTACACGAGGTGGAGTACTGTGGGAATGTGAAGAAGCTCGCGAAAGGGGATCGCCCGGCGTCCGTGCTTCCGCTACGGTTCTTGACGCTCTTTTCGACTTCGAGTGCTTGGAGGAGCTGCTCCAGCTCCTTCACGTAGTTGATTGCCCCTCCAACGATCGATGCTTGGTCGCCCTGACAGATTAAATGCACGAGAGTGAACACACGTTAGAAATACTATTCCACATTACCGAAAAGTTTCTTTTGAAAAATATTAATGAAATGTTATTGCTACACAACTTCTACTACCCTTCTGTCTTGAAATAGATATCGGAGATTTGTCTAAATTCACATGTGCTCTAGACAAATCTCCGACATCTATTTCGAGAAGAGAGAGTACGTTTTTCTGCATAAAGGAATTGATCTTTCATTGTGAAATTTGCGTGCTCCAGAAACAACAACACATAGTGGTGAACTCGTGATGACGATCGATGGTGACCAATGGCCAAGGGAGTGACACGGAGCGCCCATGGAAAAAACATCGACACGAAGCGACATCGACAACGGAAGGACGGAGGTCCGCGGTGCGGGGTTAGGGCTGGGGATAGGGAACACACAAGAAAGTAGAGGGATGGTTGGGAGCGGCGATTAGACCGACCACTATCTGAGTAAGGAAGGAACGACGACGCACGACAAAAGTCTGCGATGCCGACTTCGAAAGGGGAAGTTGTCCAACTGGGATGATTGGATGTGAAAAGGGATGAGAAGGGATATCGGTGACACCAATTACGCGGAGCACCGGCAAAACAAATAGTCGGCAACGATGGAAAACAAGGACCATAATCCGTGGTGTGCGATTAGGGTTGGAGGCGGGGGCAGTGGCGCTGGAGGGATAGAGTGATTTATGGGGTGGCGGCGGGATCGGACATGGGTAGGGGCAGGACGGCGAGACACCATGGTTGCGATGTCAGCCATAGAAGGGAAAGACAACCATTTGGACGGAATAGGGGTATTGGATGTGAAAGAAGAAAGAGGATTAGCTTTGGATCTAGATCCAAAATGTTCAGAAAATCGATTTGTGAGCTGAAAATAAACGGACAAATCAAATGTGTTGTGTAGACGGCGCCTTGTTGACTACTAATTGCTCATCTGATGATCTAACATTGAAAAGCTGATTAATCGTACTGTAGATTAGTGTATGTAAATAGACATCCACATACGTACCCTTTGAGCGTATGAGGATGGCATGATGGAGCGGAGCTCGGCGAGGTACTCGTTCATCTGGCGGCGGCGGTTGCGCTCGACGGCAATGTGTGTCCTCCTCTGGCTCTCCACCTCCTCCTTGTTCTTGGCGACCTTGGTGCGCCGGCGCTTCCTCCTCCCGGCGGCCGCCACGGGCTCCGGTGCCGCCGCCTTGCTCTCCGTGGAAACTTCCGACTGGTCCCAGCTGGAGAGCGGCTCCCATTGATCCTCCGCATTGGGCAGCAGGTCCCAGTCCGTGAAGATGTCGCCGGAACCGGCGGCGGCGCCTACCGCGTCGCACCACGGCGCGAGCGTGTAGGGCGACTCTCGGCCATAGCCGAAGTGGCCTTGCGCGAATACCACGGCCTCCAGCGCCATGCGCGCGGCAGCTAATGGCTAATGGCCTCTCTTGCTGCGACGACGGCAGTCCGGCCGGCCGGAGATGGACAAGACAAGGTAATATTACAGGTGGACAGGAGCAAAGACGACACAAGTCCTGAGGACCGGCAGTTGTGAGGAGCGAGGCGGGGGCGGTCCTCGGTTTTATAGGAGGAAGCTCGCGGGGAGAGACGGCGGGGTGGGGGGCAAAGTACGAGCAGGGAGGAGGGGGACCAGGCGTACGCGAGGGTGTTGCTGGTGACGTGGCGCTGTGTGCTACAGTACCGTTTCGGGGAAAGAATCAAACCGAGGCGCGCCGCGACGCAACGGTTTAGGTAGCAGAATCGGGCAGGGCAAAAAGAAAGAGGATTCGCGGGCGGGGGTCGGGTGGGGTGGTTTTTCGCCGCCAACCCCGGAGGGACGGGAGCCACTTGGCATATATTCGTGAACGGCTCAGGTTTTCTCAAAGAGTCTACTATATGGCGAGTGCGTGGACCGAGATTCTGTGCTCTACGTGGTGTGGTAACATGCAGCGCCAGCTTTGCCACACGCACCTAGCACTACCTTGTCCAGCTTGCCGTCCTAATTTTACAGTTTGGCAATTTACCGTACGTACGAACACCATTTTTTTTAGAGACGTACGTACACCATATGAATATGATAAGTAAGCTACCTAGCTCCAATATAAATCTACACCGCGACCCAACTAGAATGCATGAGACGCTACGCCAGCTCTAGGATGGATTGAAAAATTAAGCTCCACTGCATGCAATGACATCTTCCCCTAATCCTAGCGTGTTATATTAGCCTGATCACAGTGGAAGTATCATACTACTAGTATTATACATATATGATACTAGTGTATGATACTTTCTCTATAATGCATGGTGTCACATGCTAGTATCATAATAGTGCTATATTTAATGATATGTAGAATTTTAATGTAAATATGTGTACAAGATTTATTTGCATTAGAATTTCTAGTTTTACGTGCTATGATACGGTATCTACCTAGTATGATACTCTAACCACCTCTTTCTTTATTAATTGTGGAGATTTTTGCCAACATGACATGCATGATACTAGTTATGATACTCCCACTATGACTAGCCTTATGCCACCGCCCGTGTGTCCATTTTTTCTCGAAATTTTACCGATCTATTAAAAAGCATTAACAACAGTCCAAAGAGACCCAAAAGTAAAAAAAAAATTACAAATAGGTTTTCAGACCACCTAGCGACGACTACAAACAATAGCGTGAGTCGAAGGCGTGCCGCTGTCCTCGCCCCTCCAACACCGGATCCGGAAAATCTTGTCGTAGTAGAGCCGTGTGTCCATCTTGTTGAGTATAAATTTATTGCCTAGCACTTTTCATCGAATCGGTAGTTGGTAAAGGTGGCTAGTGCGAAAATCTATTATGGTATCAGAACCCAAGAGGTTTCAAGTTTAAAACCTTTCTCACGCAGTATTAAAAAAAGAATTTTGCTTCCTACATTGAATCCACGGTAAGACTAAAATTGCCTAGTGCAGAAATCTATTATAGTATTAGAACTCAAGAGGTTTCAAGTTTAAGACCTTTCTCACGTAGTATTAAAAAAAGAAAAAGAATTTTGCGTCCGTACATGAACCCACGGTAAGACTAAAATAACATATACGCGAGGAAGAGTATTAAATATAAATATTTTTTATAGTTTTTTCCATCACATCGGTCTTTTATTAGAATTGGCTTGTGCATAAATTTAACATGGTACGAGAGCTATAGCTCTCAAGTTTAAGATCTTGCTCTAGCCACCGCCTTGCTTCCGGATTTATTGTGAACCGTATCTTCATGTCCCGGCCCTTGTTTGTTTCCACCCTGTGGGACTACCCGGTTGGAATACCCACGTAGCAACTAACTGGGGTTTTAGCTTAATCGAGTCGAACCCCTCTTTGAAATCTACTGATGTTATCGAGCGTTGGATTTGGTTTTTAAACCAAACCGAGTTCACTGCTAGATTTACACTGTTCAAAAATCGGGCGGATCAGCGATTAATAGGCTAATTAATCGCTACTAGAGACCTGACCGTATTGATTACTACTAAGCAATTGTTAATCGTTTAACCTTATTAATATCTTTGACACTCCGATTACTAGGTATGTTCCCGATTAACTACTACACTTGGTCAAAAACATTTCAAAATTATCAACACATACCGCCTATCTATTTGCTAGCCCGCCTCAATGAAGTAGGTTTTGCGAAGCTCCCGCTCGATCCCTGTCTCCAGGAGCTCGATTTTAGCCATCACCAACCAGTTTTTTGTCGTTGTTGACCAGTTCCTCATAGTTGCCGATCAGACCTCAGATACAAGATCTCGAGCGTCTTGAGGATCTCATTTGGGAGCTCGAGGCTGCCTTTAATAGGGTAGGTGGTTGAGGTGCAAGAGGATACATACGTGTTTTAGATACTATTTTTTTGTAGTTTGCGCTGATTAATAGCCGGCCAATTAAATCAATTAATCGTCTAAATTCTGATTAGTCGCTACTCCCAAGCCAACCGCGATTTCCTTATCAATTGCTAGATTATTAGAGTCATTTTACCGAGGGGAGTGTTT
Source organism: Avena longiglumis (assembly GCA_030063025.1). NCBI lineage: Eukaryota > Viridiplantae > Streptophyta > Magnoliopsida > Poales > Poaceae > Avena > Avena longiglumis. Next base: position 526,349,841 of record CP125975.1, read on the forward strand.
TTGCCAATCAGTATAAAGTAGTATTAGATCAAGTTGTATACATGTGAATGTCGGAACCGAAAGGGCAATTTGGACAAAATTAACTCTGAAAGCAGAAGACATATGTCACACATAGGTTGGCTAATCAATTTGGAATCACATTTGGCATCAGAGCACCCTCTTGCTTCGGTTCCTTCTTTTTCTCAATTTGGAACACCTCCATAGTATAGGAAACTAGTTTCAAAAGCCAAAAAGCAAATATGGAACCACTTTTGGCTATACACTGTGGGTTCCCTACCCTATGTAGTGTTAGTCTGATGAATTAGTTTCGCTGAGAGATCAGTTTGTGTAATAGTTTTAAATTTTGGTTATTTTTGTCCAAATTGTCAACCGAAAGAGGGCTAGAGGGCTATCGTCTAGAATCTATTCTGTACTAGTAGGTGACAAAGGTATGGGGACAAGTCGCACTCGGGCGAATTGGAGAAAGAAAGTAGGAGGGGAAGAAGAGCGAGATTTTTGTGAAATGGAAGGCAAAACCACATGTCCTCTTCATTCTCTTCAGTCTTTAGTGCAGACAACCATACGCTTAATTCTTTTTATAAGCTTCGTTACATCACGTATGAAACTTATTGTCTTAAAGCAACTCCAGCAGTCGCCCTATCATTGGGTGCGCTGCATCCGAATAGAGCGACACCGGCTTCTTCTTCACTGGAAGCGCTATATTAGACACGCTAAAAGTATCAAAAGTTGGCCCCCAGCAGGCGCGGTAAAATACATCGCCTCAATCATAATTTTTATAGAAATAGAACCTCCTCAAAATCTAGAAAATAGGCTAAAATATTTTTGATAGAATAGAAAATAAACTCTAGTGCATATATTTACATAGTGCATATATTACATAGTACACGAAATAGATAGTGCAGAAAATAAAAAAACTAGTGCAGAAAATGAACAAAGTAGTGTAGAAAGAAAAACTAATACAAACTAAACTAAAACTCTAGAACTCCAAATCGGAGGAGTCCGGTGTTGTGGAAGACACCGGAGTCGACGACATAAATCATCCCAACAGGGGTCATCGTCGGCGATGGTCGTTGGACCGTCCAGTTGCGCCTCGATGTTGGTCCTCCTTTCCGCCTTGTCGGCCCTCCGCCAGAGGCGGTCCTCCTTCTTCGCGCTCCTCTACGCCTGCCTCCAGTTGGCGTAGTGCTGCCTCTCGGCGGAGACGTCCTCCGGGAAGTGTTGCGCCCACTCGAGCCGGACGCGCTCGACCCGCTCGGCGGCAAGAAGGCGGCGCTCGAGGGTATGTTTCTAGGCGTGCTCCTCCTAGGTGATGATGCGCGGCGGCGACGCGAGCACCTCGGCTTGCTCGCACGTCCACACATCGTGGAAGTTCATCAAGATGCGCAGGTGCCCGAGCCACCACGCCACCGTGTCGTACGCGCGCCACCACATGCGCGGGCTTGAATGTGCCGAGACCGATGCGCTCGTCGCCGGTACGGATCTCGGCGTAGTAGTTGCCAGTTGGGCGTGCACGGACGCCGCGGTACCCCGAGCTCGACTGGCATAGCGGCATTCCGGCGGGTTGCGTGGGCACGGCAAAACGGTGCACGCTAACAGCGGCGAAACGATGGAAGGGGAAAAGGGTGTGCTGAAGAGCTCGTGCCAGTTGGAGGCGTGTGCCGCGTCTTTTATACAACGCGCGCTCAACATCGATTGAAATAAAGCATGCTGAGCGGTAATTGAAATGTAGCGTGCACGCCTGCTTTCTGCCGTGCGGTAAAACTTTTAGAGCGCACGTAGTTTTGCCGTGTCTGCTAGAGCGGCGCACACGGTCCCCCGCGCTGCAAATCAGCGGATTTTTCAGCGTGCGGCCCATTTAGGCTGGATTTGCTCTTTAAAAGAGAATGAGAAATAAAAAAATGCCAGAGGAATCTACCATAGACCGACCTCGCGACAACCATCTTCAAAACATATACTCCCTCCGATCCATATCAGTTATCAAAGAATCAGATGTATCTAGCACTAAGACATTTTACAATGAGGGTCTCTTAGCATGGTATCCTAGAAAAAATGTTGATGTGCCATGTCTATTAAGTAAGACATGGAGGTTTGTTGAAGATAAACCCTAAACCCTAAACCCTAAACCCTAAACCCTAAACCCGAAGATACACCTCTTGCATGTAATCATAGTCAAAAATAGTTGATAGCCCAATCAAATATATGCATAAGAGTAAAAACATTAAATTAAGATACAATGCATTGAAAAGATATAGTATCTTAGGTATTTATAACTTCTATATGGTAACGGACTAAGACTGTTAGGGGCTTGTTGACTAGTGGAGGCTGTTTGGTTTAGTCTCATCTCGTTTACGGGAGGAGGCCACACCCAGCTTATAAGGGATATATTCCTTTCTCTCATCAGTCCGGACTTTTGGGATGGAGTGGGCTCTCTTCTTACTATTGGGCTGTGAGCGCATAAACATCCAGAACGTAGGTCGAGTGTTGGGCTGGCCAAGCGGATGCTAACATCTGGTATCAGAGCCAGCATCGTCATGCTTTCCTGAGGGGCTTCTCAGGGAGATGGGATGTTAGGAGCCTGTTGACTAGTGGAGACTGCTTGGTTTAGTCTCACCTCGCCTACGGGAGGAGGCCACACCCAGCTTATAAGGGATAGATTCCTTTCTCTCATCAGTCCGGACTTTTGGGATGGAGTGGGCTCTCTTCTTACTATTGGGTCGTGAGCGCATAAACGTCCAGAACGTAGGCCGAGTGTTAGGCTGGCCAAGTGGATGCTAACATCTGGTATCAGAGCCAGCATCGACATGCTTTCCTGAGGGGCTTCTCAGGGAGATGGGATGTTAGGGGCCTGTTGACTAGTGGAGGATGCTTGGTTTGTCCCACCTCGCCTACGGGAGGAGGCTACACCCAGCTTATAAGAGAGAGATTCCTTTCTCTCATCAGTCCGGGCTTTTGGGATGGAGTGGACTCTCTTCTTACTGTTGGGTTGTGAGCGCACAAACATCCAGAACGTTGGCCGAGTGTTGGCTGGCCAAGTGGATGCTAACATCTGGTATCAGAGCTAGCGATCGCCATGCCTTCATGAGGGGCTTCTCAGGAGGATGGGATGTGAGGCTGCTGTTGACCGGTGAGGCTACACAAAGTTTAGTCCCACCTCGCAGACGGAGGAGGCCACACCCAGCTTATAAGGGAGATATTCCTTCCTTCCTTTAGTCCGGGATTTTGGGATGGAGCGGGCTCTCTTCTTATTGTTGGGCCGTGAGCGCATAAACGTCCAGAACGTGGGTTGAGTGCTGGGCTGGCCAAGTGAACGCTAACATCTGGTATCAGAGTCAGCATCGCCATGCCTTCCTGAGGGGCTTCTCAGGGGGATGGGATGTGAGGACCCCTCTATTGACCGGTGGAGGCTGCTTGGTTTAGTACCACCTGCGCATGAACGTCCAGAACGTAGGATGAGTCCTGGGCTAGCCAAGTGAACGCTAACATCTGGTATCAGAGCTAGCGATCGCCATGCCTTCCTGAGGGGCTTCTCAGGGGGATGGGATGTTAGGCTATGTTACCAGATGTTAGCATCCACTTGGCCAGCCCAACACTCGGCCTACGTTTTGGATGTTTATGCGCTCATAGCCCAACAGTAAGAAGTGAGCCCACTCCATCCCAAAAGCCCAGACTGATGAGAGAAAGGAATCTCTCCCTTATAAGATGGGTGTGGCCTCCTCCCGTAGGCGAGGTGGGACTAAACCAAGCAGCCTCCACTAGTCAACATGCCCCTAAGAAACACTCCATTATAAAATGACTAAAACATGTTTAGATATATCTATATGTTGGTTCGTTCAACCATAGGTCGAACTTACATTTTAATCCCCAAGGTAAAGCTCTGAGCCAACACCTTATTTCGACAAGATCACACCGTTCATGCATCAAAAGCGAGCCAGATCATAGATTTTCAACCCGAAAACGCGTGCTTGTTGTTGAGTTTGTTGATGCCGCCATCAATCAACTCTACCGGCTAACGCTAGCACATGAGGGTGATATTTTATTCTCTTTCCTAAGTGTTCCACCTCAGCAAAAAATACTGATTTGGCATTTTGGGTACCCTCCGCCGTGCAGCACTGACTGCCCTAACATTAGATCACAATCCACGCCTGATATTGTCATAGTTCAGTTAACAGTTTTCTTGTTGCCACTAGTGCAGAGCCCCCCTTTAACTCCGGTTGGGAGGGCCCTCTAACAGCGGTTCCCCAACCGCTGTTGAGGGTTCGGTGTTAGAGGGGGGGCCCTTTAACACCGGTTCTTATACGAACCGGTATTAAAGGGTGGCGCACGTGGGGCTGCCGCAGGCCTCAGGCCCCCCCTTTAACACCGGTTCGTATCTGCAACCGGTGTTAAAGGTTGCCAGAGATTTGGTCGTTTTCTGCCCGGCGAAACTCTTCGCCGCGGCGAAAACGGCCCATCTTCGCCGCGTACCGCCTCTGCCCCGTTCTGGGCGTATTTCTGCGGGAGGGGGGGGAGCGAGGGGGAATCGATCGGGAGCGGTATACACATAAATCGTCATCGGTACATACGAGTACATGAATAATTAAGCAACTATTATTATACACAAACATCGTCATCGGCACATACATCGTCATCGGCACATACATCGTCATCGGCACATACATCGTCATCGTTCATTTTGGTGGATATCTAAAGAGTTCTCCGCCAGGCGTGACGACCTCATCAAGTATGAACCCCGCCAATTCCTCTTGAATGGCTCGTATGCGTTCAAATGGTAGGAGTTGGTCCCGCATCCGTTCGATCTGAATATATATGAAGAATGGCCCGTCAATATATATATATAAGAATAAAACTCAACACAATTGATGGTAATAAAATAATGTTGTGGACTTTGTTTACTTACTCTAAGTTGTTCTAGTGCGGCTTGGCCCGTCGCACATATCGTGTTGCGAATGAATTCGCAAACATAGTACCCACATAAGTTATTGCCGTGTCCTCGATGCGCACTTTACGAGAATAGAGAGTTCAATCAAAATAATAATCAATAAAGCATGATATAATGGAATTGGAAGCTAGCTAGTATTACTTACATTTTGGTCTACAAATTTTAGTTCTTCTGACCATTCACCCACGGCCCTGCCCGTGAACCTTTTCCAAACCCTGTCCGACAAAGAAAATGGATAAAGGAGTAATTAATTACTTATTGTCACGAAAGTTGCCGATCTAGTGCGATAATATGATTCAAATTACCTCTGGAGCATCTCTCTAAAGTCTGCCCATAGCTCTTTTTCTTTTCGTATCGAGTCCATGACAAGGACTTTTCCTGAGTCGGGTTGAATGACTAGCAGAATAAAGTGGAACCTACGCACACATAACTCATCATCAATTACACTTAACATCGAGTAAGCGAAATGAATGTGTACAAGAGAGGGTAACAGATACTCACGAGAAGTTGTAAGGCAATAGTATTTCCCTTTTGGTTTGTTGTCTCAGTAAAGACTTTAGCAAGTAATCTTCTGTTTTCCCGGGTTTGTCTCTTACCACTTGTTCATGAACTCTATTTGGGTCAATGAACCCAATGTCAAAAGGGCCTCCTTTCATGCATTCCATAACCTTTTTCCTGCATAATAGTATATACATATATGGTGAGCATATATATATACATGCAATTAATGAAGTGAATGAGATGATATAAAAATTACAGAAATAGTACTTACACACAATAAAGGCTGATGGCAGATTTGTCGAGTTCCTTCTGATTGAATAGAAAATGCAAGTCTTGAATGTTGAAGTCGATTGCGTCGTCTCCGCACAAGAAAATCTGATCTCTTATATGCGCCGTGATCCATTCTACCTTTCTCGTCTTGCAGAAATCAAGGTACCACTTGTGCAATTTTCACATCTTTGTTGGTAGAGTCTTGAGCTCCTCTTTCTTGACGAGATTCTTCCCATACTTCCATGGCTGTATGGGGTTGGCATCGCATTTGGGCAAGTTGTCTGCCATGACGTTCAAGTATGCAATGTAGGTCATCCCCATCTCATTGGCCTTTCTTTGTAGCTCTGCCTCGTAATCATTTACGGGAGGAGCGTCTCATGTGTCGAACATTTGGAGCGGGGCACATGATTGGTTTTCCTGCTCTCCGAGCATGGGAACTGTTTTCTGGGGTGCCTCATGACTGCTACTTTCAGTCTCCCTACGGCTCCTCGCATCCGCCTTCAAAATCTGGCGCTCGTAGTCCGGCACAAGTGGGGTTTCAGGTTTCAAAAGATTATTGTAAAACTTCTCCACCACCGCCAGATCTATTTTCTCCTTTGGCTCGGCCCGTCTAGGTGCAAAGAATTTCTTGACCTGTTCTTTCGAGATCCTATTGGTCTCCTCGTCACTGCGATTCCACGGTAAAACTGGCAATGGCTTGGCGGAAGGCTGCGGGACGTAGTTTTTTGAACTCTTTGGCGTACGGTTTCCTGCGGATTTCTTTGTGGCAAGCTCTCGATGCTCCTTGTGGCGGTGCTCTTCCGCTTCTGTTGAGGAGATGGATGAAGCACGGAGATGGCTGCGGGCGGAGATGGCTGCACAGAGAGATGGCCGACGCGGAGATGGCTGCCACAGAGATGGATGACGGGCGGAGATGGCTGCCACGGAGATGGCTGCCAGCAGAGAGATAGCTGAAGCGGCTCGGGACGCTGCGGAGGCAGGGGTGCCAGTGACCTCAATTTGGAAGCATAATGTGTTCCTTCTTCCAAAGAATGGTTGTTTTCACCGCAAATTTGAGTTGAGTTTCCCTTCACCTATAGCATGGTCAAGCTGTGCTTCCTCATATTCCTTCACAACCTCATCCACCCGACAATAGCATAGCCATCTCGAATCGGTCGGCGGTGGTAAGTTCCACCAGCTAGGAGGTAAGGCATAGCCGATACCTTAATGGATAAGCCCATTAATCTCACATGCAGCTCAGCGTGTTCGCTCTCCGTGATCTCATCCACGGGGTATCGAGGACCCGTCATTTCAAGCGTGGGCCGCACGTTCTCCGTGGAAGCCACACTGCTTTTTCGCGCAGAGTCTGGGCCACGGGTAGCTTCCAATGCAGGCTCTTCGTGCCGCTGAGATGGGCCGGTAGCTTGATGGCTCTGTTGTGCATTCACTTGCGCCTGCAGCGCCGCAAGTGCATGTTTTATCTGTGTCATCCGCTCTGTACGCTCTTTTTCTTTTCTGCCGCGCCATCTGTAAGAGTCGCTCCAGTCGGCAAACCCATCCTTCCATGTCATACCCCCTGTGCCTCGTGTATGTCCAGGGTGTTATTTTTTACCGATGGCGCGTGTGAGCTGGTCATTCTCTCTGTCGGGATGGAAGGTCCTGGCGGATGTTTCCTCATATGCCGTGATGAGTTCAGTGACGGGTTTGGCAAGGATGGTTGGGAAGATACACAATCCTGTTTCTGGGTCCAACGTTGCCCCGATTCCGTAGAACCAAGTCTTTGCACGTAGGTCCCACCCATCTGTCTGGGGTGTGATCCCTCTCTCGCGCAGGGCCTTCTCAGCTTCCTCCAACTTAGGCCTCTGAGATATGTAGCCACCTGACCCCGTCCTCTGGTGATATTCCTTCTTCAGGGCATTAAGCGTATTGGTTTCTAACCTCTTTTTAGCTATAGCACTTTTTTTATATGTCTCAAATTCGGGCCAGTGAGGTCTTATCTTTGCATAATATGCGTCTTCGAAATTTGGAGTCTCGCCAGATTTGACAAATTTGTTCAATTTTGTCTTCCATTCTTGAAAGCGTCGACCATCTTTTTAGAGTCCACTCTTTGACCTTTTCCTTTATAACTGGTTGTTTTCATCCTCCTGCGGAAGGGTGAAATTTACCAACAACGAATTCCAAAGCGTTTCTTTGGATCTCACATCGACAAAGGTACCGCTGTCTTCTTTGGCTTATTCCAATTTTCAATTGTGATTGGGATTTGGTCCCTAACAAGAACTCCAAATGAGGTATAAATTTGTGCGGCCTTCTTGGGCTCCATCGGCCGCCATCAACACGGATCGCTTCGATCGTGAACTTTGGACGATCTTTCAACCGCTCGCTCGCTACCGCTTGCTCTTTTTCGTAGAAGAAGATGGTTGCTGGCTGGTCGATCCAGAGGGCTAAAAGAAGAAAGAAGCGTTAATTAATACATGTAGAAGAAGATTGTTGGTGGAAGTTAGCAGAGGCTTAATCAATGCATATACCTCGCCGGACTTTGTAACCATTAAATTGCGTTCACCGGAGTCTTCATATTCTCCATGACTAGTACTTGAGCTGTCGTCATCATGTCCCTCCAAGTTCAGATATTGTGAGGTGCCCTCATCAATAATGTTCTCCATTATTTCTTCTTCTTCAAGGTTTCTACTAAGTGGATCCATAGTTTCTAAAACAATAATATTATCTAGAGTAAGAGTGTAAACATTCAAGTGGACTTGGATTCATACACAAATATACATATTATTCATACCAAAATACACAAATAAATATACAAATGAAATTAAAACCCTAAGGATTCTTGATCATTTTAAACGAGTTCCGAGGGGTCGAAACCCTAATCAGGATGAGTCAGAGGTCCAATTTGTATACAAGTTTTAATCTATGCATGTAGTACAATTTATATTAGACGGTGAAACTACGTTGCCCGCGAACCCGCCCCGCTTGACACCCTATCTATACTACTACTCCCTCCATAATTACATGTCATCTTAGTTTCGAGTTTCCCAATTTTGACCATCAAGTTCACCACCAACACTAAGTAAACAATATTATCGATGTTACAACATCAGAAACTTTACTCAAATATGAATACACGACTACATCTTTTATACGTCATACATATTCCCCACATTGTTCACATTGTGCCGCCAACTTTGACACATTGTTCACATTGTGCCGCCAACGCTGCACGCAGGCGTGACGGCCACTCCGGCGAGGGCGAGGTGGCGCTCAAGGGCGAGGGCGGCGGACCATGAGGGCTGATCGCCAAGCCACTGCTCTCGCCTTCACATGGATGCATTATAAAATAATTGCATTTTCAATTATTTCATTTTAAATTATTTTTTGGAATATTATAAAACCATTTGCATTTTTGGAATTTACATAAACAATTTTCTTAATTAGAAAACATTTATGGAAATGTTTTTGTCGCTTACAGATAGGGCCCACATGTCAGGTATTTTCTTCACTGAAATAATTACAGAAATAATAAAAGAAAAAGAAAACGAATATTGCATCACGCTGACGTCAGCAATGGAGCTCCTCTCAGGTCGATCTTGCTCCCGTCGATCTGCTACACGCGGGGACTTGTGGTTGGGCTGGTTGGAAAGAGGAGGTCGAGGCGGACCTAGTAGTGGCGGCGCCTCCCCTTTTTGGTCGCCGGAGAACAGAGAACGACGAGGAACTGCGGCGGTTGGCGGCGGTTACACGATGCGGAGGCGATATAGACCGTGAGGGAGGAAGAGAAGATGTCCCTGAGCACCAGAGGCTCACCAGGAAGCCGATGGTGGGGTCGACGAGGCCGGGGAAGGTCGGGGACGCCAGCGTTGTCGATGGCGAGCGGCGGACAGAGGTGGGTGACAGGGCCAACGATTCAGGGCACCCACGGACGATTCCTCCCTCACTCTCCGAGGGCGGTGGCGGCCGGCGGTGGCTTCTCTCTGCTCCGATGGGCGGTGGCGGTGGCGGCGCTTCTCTGCTCGATGGCGCGGCGTGGCGTTCTGATGGCGATGGCGATCTGGCTGCTCGGGGAAGAAAGGAAGGGAAGGTGATAATACCCCTTTAACACCGGTCCGTGTCTGGAACCGTGTTAAAGGGGGAATTCGTTATACAGATGTTATTACCCCTTTAACACCGGTTCACCACGAACCGGTGTTAAAGAGGCATTCGCTTATGCGTGATTATCACCCCTTTAACACCGGTTCCAGCCACTAACCGATGTTAAAGGGGTGTGCGGAAACGAATAATGTTTCTTTAACACCGGTTCGTCTCGGAACCGTGTTAAAGGGGCATTTATTTCATGCATTAAAGGGCATTTTAATTAAAATATGATATGAATTTAGAAAATTCATATCTTTTTCATTTCAACTCGTAAAAATATGAATAATATATCATAATTTTCAGAAAATAATATCTATCCATTCATGTAAATCATTTTATATTTACTTTACATGAATTTTTTAAAATAATTAAAACACTTACATATAAATTTTGATTATTCAATTCAAACAAAAATAAATTGTTAAATCCTAAAACTTTGAACATAAGAAATATTAAGCATCTAAAAATGATTTTTATTAGATCAAATCATATTTTAATGCCGCATCTTTGTATTAACATTTTTGAATTGATTGGATATTTAAATGTCGCATCTTTTGTATACACTTGAATCTCACCAAGCCTCGCTCAACTTGCATTGTTTTTTGATAAAATAGCATATTGTGAACCTAAAAATGTGTTGGTGGTTTTTTGAATTAGCCATTTGGTGGTTGCTTCACAAAACCGTCCGTTTTTATGCTCGGAAAATGGAAAATGCCTTTTTGGTGCAATAAAAAGGAAAACTCCTCTTGCAAACTATGCCTTGATTCTAGCCATAACATTGGTCATTTGACCCGAAAGCCAAGAAACCTCGAATGAGATAGGTCATTTTGAGACAGTTACATAAAGCCAAACTGGAACTGAAAATTAAGATACATAAAAGAACTGAAAATTAAGATACATGGCCAGATTAAGTAACAATCGGCCAAACTTGTTTCGGAATGTTGGAGTGATTCAGTCATGCTCCTGCCTACACCTGTAATACTCGCCACTGTAGTCGTCGTACTCGCCGCCGCCGTCATCGCTGTCGTCGTCGGGGTCGCCGTAATTGAACCTCTGGAGAGTACGTGTGGGCTGGACTTGAGGGTAGCGCGTGGGCTGGACTTGAGGGTAGCGCAGATGCGGGTTAGAGTCGACGGCAGTGTCATAGGCCATGACGCTCTGGAGAGTCCGGCCGCGCCACCATAGCCGACGGCCGGCCTCATTGAAGTTAGGAGGAGGTGGGCCGTCCTCCTCGTGCCTGGCGAGCGCCCTCTCACGCCGATCCACGAAGAAGGCTTCCCAAGTAGGGAAATAGTCGGGATGCCATCTGGGATTCCTCCGCTGCTCCGGCGTGAGCTCGAAGTAGTAGAGGTTCGTGATGGCCATCCGGCGCGCCACACCTAGAGGGACAGGAGGAACTGCACGCCCGACGCCAAAGATCCACCGACGGGGACACAAGAGTCTGGGCAGGGGTAGTTCGAGGCGCAAAGCGCCTCCACCTCCCTGGGGGTTAGTGCTACGGTGGAAGCCATGGGAAAGAGTGATGAGGTTGCAGATATGAGTCTAGAGATGTGCAATGACAATGGAGGCCAACCCCCTACATATATATATATATAGTGAACTAGCGGGAAGAACTGGAGGGAAGAAAAATGGCGGGAAGAAAAATGGCGGGAAAAAATGGCGGGATGAACCTTTAGTCCCGGTTGGAGACACCAACCGGGACAAAACACGAGTCAGCACTAATAATAGGGGTGAGTGCATGTCGACATTATGTCGTGCGGCGTGTACCTTGTCCGGATGGTGTCACCAACCGACTAAAGATGAACCTTTAGTCCGGTTGAGACCAACCGGGACTAAAGATGAACCTTTAGTCCCGGTTGTAGACACCATCCCACAAAACACGAGTCAAGACTAATAATAGGGGTGAGTGTCGACATTATTTTGTAAGTGTCAACACTATGTCGATCTGCTTGTACTATAAATAGGCATCCTTGTGAGTCCATCCTCCGGCCAGCTTGAGGCGGGACACCACTACGGCCAGGCCAGGAGATGCGACGAGCCTGGGCCTCCCAAGATCTCCGAAACTGGTCATAGAGGCACTCCTAATATGTGAAATTAGTTAGCTCCTGGTGTATTGATCTAGTTAGAGAAGTTACAAAGCTGCAAGATGGTTTTAGAGCAGGGACACCACTACCAGCTTCAGGAGATGCCGACGGCCTAGTCCTCCCAAGATCTCCAAGAAACTGGTCATAGAGGCACTCCTAATATGTGACCGCGCGTTTGGAGATCGATCTTAATGGTAAGTACGAATCAGACAACTTCTTCTCATAGTCCCGCTCCATCCACAAAACATGACTAACACTCAAGACATGTATTAATATTAAAAACATGAACTAGAGTTACATAATATGAGCATGAACTTCTTGGCATATGCCCTTCCATATGATCGCCCAGACGTAACCATGGAGCATCTTCTTTACTTAACGGAATGCTTGGGTAAGTTTTCACTGTGAAGGGCGGAATTTCATCAAACTTATTATAATCTTCTGACATGTCTGCATTGTCCTCGATTCCCACGATGTTTCTTTTCTCTGAAAGAACTATGTGACGCTTTGGCTCATCATATGATGTATTCGTTTGCATATTTTTTCTTTTTTGGTCTGGAGGACATGTCCCTCACATAGAAAACCCGAGCCACATCATTGGCTAGGACGAATGGTTCGTCTAAGTTCTTCATAAGATTGTTGAGATCCACCGTTGTCATTCCGCATTTCTTGTCTACCTCAACCCCTCCTCCTGTTAGCTTGACCCATTTGCATCGAAACAAGGGGACCTTAAAATTAGGTCCATAGTCAAGTTCCCATATCTCCTCTATGAACCCATAATACGTGGTCTTTTGCCCATTGTCTTCGCTGCATCGAGCGGACACCACTTTTGGTTGGTGCTCTTTTATCTTGGCCTATCGTAAAATGTATTCCCATTTATCTCGCACCTTGGAAAGTACATACAACGAAGACGGTGTCCCGCCAACAAGTACAAATTGATCCCCAACAGTGGTGTTATTCGTGAGAAGTCTTTGACCACCGCCAAAACTCGCCATGTGTTCACTTATAATCCATTCATCGACCGCCTGGTGTTTGAGGCGTATTAAATTCTTGTGTTCATTGATATACGGGGCAACCAAGATAGATCTTTGTAAAACCGTGTAGTGTGCTTGATTGAGAGAATGCCCGTCCCTACATATCATTGCTTTACATCCTAGGGTGCCTTTTCCACGCAGTCTCCCCTCATGCCGTGATTCGAACACCAATCGCCTTTAAGGTCAGGAATAAAATCAACACGTAACTCAATGACCTCCTCTGTTACATAGCCCTTGGAGATGCTTCCTTCTGGCCTAGCACGGTTATGAACATATTTCTTTAAGACTCCCATGTACCTCTCAAAGGGGAACATATTGTGTAGAAATACATGACCGAGAATGGCAATCTCTTCTACTAGGTGAACCAGGAGATGCGTCATAATATTGAAGAAGGATGGTGGGAACACCAACTCAAAGCTGACAAGACATTGGGCCACATCTGTTTGTAACCCTGGTAGGCTTTCTGGATCGATTACCTTCTGAGATATTACATTGAGGAATGCACATAGCTTCACAATGGGTACTCGAACATTTTCAGGTAGAGGCCCCCTCAATGCAATCGGAAGCAATTGTGTCATAATCACGTGGCAGTCATGAGACTTCAGGTTTTGGAATTTTTTCTCTGCCATATTTATTATTCCCTTTATATTCGACGAAGCCGACGGACCTTGATACTGCTCAGACATTCAAAAAAGATTTCCTTCTCTGCTTTGGTAAGAGCGTAGCTGGTAGGAGTTAAGTGGCATCGTTTACCCTTCTCATTCTCAGGATGCATAGGCTCTTCAGGGGCCTTCAGATGTTGTTGGTCCTGTCGTGCTTCCGGTGTATCTTTTATCTTCCCATACACTCCTAGAAAGCCTAGCAGGTTCACGCAAACATTCTTCACACGCATCATGTCGATTGAAGAGCGGCACTCTAAGACTTTCCAATAGGGTAGGTCCCAAAATATAGATTGCTTCTCCCACATGGGCGCGTGCCCGGCATCGTCATTCGGAACAGATAGACTGCCAGGACCTTTTACAAAGTTTACTTCTAGGTCCTTGACCATACCAAATACCTCCTCACCGCACGGAGGAGGCTTCCTCCGGGTTACGCCAGACGTTTGAAATGCGTGCCTTTCTTTCTTTCTTCTTGGATGCGTGTTCTAAGAAATCGGCGATACCCTAGGTACACAACCTTCTTACATTTATCCAAATATACACTTTCAAGATCATCTAAAAGTGTGTGCATGCATTGTATCCTTTGTTTATGCATACGCCTGAAATGTTACTAAGAGCAGGCCAATCATTGATGGTTATGAAAAGCAATGCTCAGAGGTCAAATGGCTCCCTTTGTGCTCATCCCACATACGTACACCTGGTTTGGCCCACAGCTGTAAAAGTTCTTCAACTAATGGCCTTAGGTACACATCAATGTCGCTTGCGCGGTTGCCTCGGCCTTGGATGAGCACTGCATCATAATGAACTTCCTCTTCATACACAACCAAGGAGGAAGGTTATAGATACATAGGGTCACGTGCCAGTGCCGTGACTGCAGCTCTGCTCACCAAAAGGATTCATGCCGTCAGACTTAGACCAAACCTTAAGTTCCTTGCGTCACGTCATGAAGTCCGGTACTCGCCGACTTTTCTCCACTGGGACCCATTAGCGGGGTGTCTCAACATCGCGTCTTTCTTACGGTCTTCCATGTGCCATCGCAACAACTTGGCATGCTCTTTATTTCTGAAGAGATGTTTTAACCGTGGTATTATAGGAGCATACCACATAACCTTGGTAGGAACCTTCTTCCTAGGGGCCTCGCCCTCAACATCGCCAGATCGTCTCGTCGATCTTATACAGCAGTGCAAGGCATACCGGCATGCATCCAAATTCTCGATTCTCACCGCGTAGAGGATGCCCATTAATGCAGCATGTATCTTCGCATGTCTAATCCTAGAGGGCGTACAACCTTCTTTGCTTGGTATGTACCGTCAGCAACTCATTATTTCTTGGAAGAAGATTCTTCATTTTACCAACAACTTCGAAAATGCGCTGTCACCACACCATTCTCTCGCCTTCCATTGCAGCAAATCCAGCAGACACCTAGCTTTTTGTGGCCATCTTCGCAAGTTGGATACAACAATGTTTTGTGATCCTTTAACATCTGCTCCAGCTTCTCCTTCTCCTTTTCAGTTTCACATTCTTCCTTTGCATCAAGAATGGCCCGACCAAGATCCTCATCGGGCCCATCCGCTCCTCTTGATCTTCATTATCTACCTCCGTTGCATTATCATCATATTCAGGATACATATTATGATAGTTTTCATCATCCTCTTCTTCTTCGTTGTCTTCCATCACAACCCCTTTTTCTCCGTGCTTGGTCCAACAATTATAGCTAGGCATGAAACCGGATCAAGCGGTGGGCGTGAATGGTTCGTATTTGAGTAGTCTTTCTTGTTCGACGGTGAACACACGGACAGACATAAAACCATTGTGACCACGGTTTGCATTAGCCACAACGATGAAATTTTGGAGGCCCGTAATGTACTCGGAAGTCTGGCGGTCACCGACATCCATTGCCGATTCATCTGCATTAATATGTAGTATATATCAAAAATAATAGGAGATGACCATTTATATATATAGTACATCAATGACACATGAAACTATAGTTGCCGACCTCGAGACGGAAAGAGCAACAAGAAAGCTTATTTTGAGCTCTCGGCATTTCACCGAACACCTCTAGTGCATATGAAAAACACAACTAGCACTCTTCACACCCTCTTGCTAGGCTCCAAAATGTGAAAGAATGGAAGAGTGGTGTGTGTGGGGTGGTGTCTTATATAGCCCCTTTAACACCGTTCATGCCACGAACCGTGTTAAAGGGAATCTGGGAGCCATCGGGGATTTAACACCGGTTCGTGCCACGAACCGGTGTTAAAGGGGGGGCTCCTTTAATGCCGCAGGGGCCATGCTGGTACGACCCCCCCTTTAACACCGGTTCGTATAAGAACCGGTGTTAAAGCCCCTTTTCGGGATCAACAAAAGACCTCGTTTGCACTAGTGTGCGTATGAACAAAATGTACCGACATTCTGAGATTCTAAAATTACCGTTACTGACAACTTGGCGTTAACTAATGGGTCAACAGAACAGTGCTGATATCGATAATAGTTTTTTTTAAACAAAAGCAAAAGCTTTATCTTATCTATTAATTAAGAAGAAATTTGCATAACTAATTAGTGAAAAAACGGACGAAAACGACACTACAGGACCAATACCATGGGGCCACACCCACACTCGGCACAGGTCCAAGCACAAACACGACATGAGAAGCTCGAACTCAAAACACCACTCCATGAAGACCCGATGGTACTTCACCACCGCCGGAGAGAAGACGTCGTGATTGCTATGGGAGGAGCAGCCGCAAGACGGTCGGAGGCAGATGAAGAAGTTGATCCTTCGAGGATCTACACCAGAGCGTCGCCAACCACCAAAACTGAGGGAATCCTCATCGCCCACACGACACGAGGTCGTCACCCACAACAACACCTTTCGGGGCTGCCATCCCATGTTACCATTGCTCGCACGGGAGCCACGACGCTGCACAACTCAACCATATTATAAACTCGACAAACAAATAAAAAAGAATGAAAAAAATCACACCAGGGAACACATGATTTAACGTGGAAAACCTCTTCAACAAAGAGAAAAATCCAGGGGTGCCAGCAAGAGAAACTTCACTATATGGGAAGTGTTTACAAATATTGGAGATTATCTCAGATGCAACTTCTCTCAGCCGATGGCTTACAAGATGTATATATAGCGGTGGGCAAACATCAGTACTTCAACAAGCCACTCACAGCCCAAGATGCGCAGGGCAAACTGCTCGTAGACCATGGCCGCCCCACCACATCTGGGACTGCCGCCCTAGCCTAAAAGTTAAACCGCCTCCATTGAGATGCGACGACCAATTGACAAGCATGTTGCCCTAGTGATTGCAACAACTTCGTTTATACCAACTCGTTGGGACTCCAAGAGCAGAGTGTTGTAGCAACCGTTTGTTCTCCATAAGAGTGACTCAAGGGTTTATATTGAACTCTCAAGAAATTATCTTAGAGACTTCTCCTATTTTATTCTTCAAGCAACCTACAAAACAAAGTATTTGTCTTGTGTCCCCAACTCCACTGTGTGGTTGTAGAGCACAAGGTTTCGTATCAGTAAAACTGAAATAAACTATAAATAAATAAAAATAAAAATAAAAGCAATCTATAACCAGAGAAGAAAATAAAAACAATAAGGTAAAGGTTTTTTGAGTTTTTTTTGTGTTTGCTAATAGTAAAAGTGTTTTTGTGTTTTAAGATTTAATTTGTGCAGCAAATATAAAAGCAATGAAAGTAAATGGAAAGTTTGTTTCTTATGATAAAAGTTGAACCGGGTTTTCATAGTTTCACTTGTCTAGTCTCTCATAAAGTATAGTGGATATAAAACAATTCATAAGCAATACAATATTGATGAAATTTCATTATGTGAATAATAAGCATTCATATGGACATCATGTCCTATTTTAAAATGATGTAAAACATCTCACTTATACTCCTCTAGAAAGGGAAAACTCTTGTACAATCTAGAATTAAGAATAAACAGAGTATAGCCTTAGATATTTTGATATGATGTTTGAATAACAAATGTGCTACCTTAAACAAACAAGATCATTTGAGATGTCACTAGATGATATTAACACATTCTTTCACTTTATCCCTAGTGAGGTTACAAAACAAAGGTAAAATGCATAATAGATCTTGAATTTTGTTGTCACTATCCAATAACCACCATGTTACTCTAATTAATACACACGTTCCCCCACACATGCCCTCTCATACATGTTGGATCAAAACAAATACTTAAGAACAGAGTACATAATATGCATCTACCAATACATCCCACACATAATAGAATTTCAATCTCAAATATCAACTCATAGAATAAAGACCCACCACATAGGAATTTCATAAATGACCATAATCATGTTGGGAAGCTCATATGGTACTAGAACAATGATATATTAAGAGAAAAATAGATCAAGTTATGATGTGGCTCAGATACCTGTAGAGCTTCGTTGGGAAACCCCAAGAGGAAGGTGAAAGGGCATGTATGCCCCCATGTGTGGTTTTGGTAATTAATGACAATCTCTATGGACTAATGTGTAAATTGAGTTTCACTTGTAGGTTTTTCCATTGGGATCGCTTGGGCCATGTGTTGGTCTCAAGGTTGAAAGATGAAGAAATGTCCAAGGGCTTTGTGCCATTGGATTCATGAAGAAAGAAGGAGCTTAAAGGTTAATCAAGACAAGTGCAAAGAGTTGCATCAATATGGATCAACCTCAAGAAGGAATGAAGAAGGGCAAGCTCAAGATGTGGCATCTCTAGAACATCTCATGCTTGAAGCTTTCCATCCTCATGATCATGGAGTGATCAAGACAAGTTCAAAGAAGAGGTTTCCCCATGAAGTATGGGGGAGCAATTTGCAAGTCTTCATCTTCATCAAGCAAGAGCAAACAAGAAAGGTGCTCCCACTATAGAAGAACTAGACGGTCTACATCAAGTTCAAGTGGGATGCTCAAGGCAAAGGTATGTTCTTGATAGGGCTTTTCTTTTGCCGGTCTTGTGTTGTTAGTTGGGAGACCGGGTTTAGGATAGATAGCCATTCTATCAAGAGGGGCTCTCAAGCGGGTGTCTCGTTTGCATCGTTCGGAGAGAGCTCAAACCTTTGCATTCATAGCATCATCTTTCTTGGTTATTATTTGGTTCTTGTCCACGAGAGGATCTAGAGCTTGTGGTCATCATTATAACAAGCTCTAGTTCATCAAATAAGGATTTCACTTGCATATCTTATTGTGGTTTTTGATCTTGTGAGTTTTTTAGCTCCACACCTTGTGGGATACTTCACATATATATTCATGGTATTTTCTCCAAAATTGGTTTCATCCCGTTTGGAGTTTGGATGCAAAAGTTTGTTGCATTTCTGGTTTTCTGGTTTCTGGAATTTCCCTGACCGGAAGTTACACTAGGGAATTTTTGCCGCCGGAAGTTCCGGTGGAAGTTCCAGTTCTTCTCCGCTCATGTTCAGTATTCTCTCTGTTTGGTTGTTGTATTTGATGGAACTTTAGTCGGAATTTCCACCGGTAGTTCCGCTCCCACCGGAAGTTCCGGACAGGACTCGCGTTTTTAGTTTCTCGCTTCGCAGTTTTTGACCGTTGGCTGTGTGCCACCGGAACTTCCGGCCTCCTACCAGAAGTTCCGACCAGGGGTCGCGAATGCCCATAACTGGCAGATCTGGGAGACCTTGAAAAGGGGCTCCTCTCCCCCTTCGTGGGTACTAGCTCTTTTCTTGGTTCTTGGCTTTCTCTCTCTCCTCCATTGTTGACCTTGAAGAAGCTTTCCCTCTCCCCTTTCCCTTCCTATGATTCTTGTATCTTTTTGAGGGATTTGAGAGAGGAGATCTGTGGCATCCCGCAAAAACCACTACTAGAAAATCGCGTTGAATTTGTGCATTGCATCGTCATCATCATGCATTGTTTGCATAAAACTATGTTCGCAAAGCCCGTTTTGTTTTTCTAAACGCCTGCCTTATATTCAAACGCCAAACACGGTTCTCGGAATTATTTTGTTATCGGCTATCGGGTTGAAAAGCGTGTTTTAAAATAAATAAAATTTAAATTATTTTAGTGGGCGTCGAGCGGGCGAGTAGACCCGAGCGACCACCCCTTTTAATCGGTCCACCACCAAATTCCATCTAAATCCTACAGCTACCCAACTCCCTACCCACCCTTGCCTCCACATCACTCTGGCCAATCAGAACACGCCACCTCACTCCACCCCTCTTCCTAACCCAACCCCAGCCCGCCCCCTCAGCTGGCCCCTCTCTCACCTCACGCCCCACACCCCACCACAGCCACACTCCACAGCCCTCTGACCACTCGGCATCCCCAGGCCGCCGGTCCCACCTCCGGGCCGTTTCCCGCCCACCAGGTCGCCCACCACCCGCTGGCGCGCCCCACGCGGGTCCCAACCGACACGCTCCCTCCCGCATGCTCCCTGCAGGCCCCTGACCCGATCCCCAGGAAAACGCCCACCCCGACCCCGTTCGCCGACCCCACCCCGCGCCCCCCCACGCGCGCCCGCGTCCCGTCTTCCTCCTCTCCCTCTCGCCCTCTGCACCACCCGCCGCCGCCTGGTTCTCCTCCCACCTCCCCTGGCCGGCGTCCCCGCTCCGGCTACCCTCCGTCGCGCCCGCCGCCTCGCCCCCGTCGCCCGCCTCCACCTCTCCGCCTCCTTCGCTCAAGGCCGCCGCGAGCCGCCTTCGACTCGACGCTGCCCACCGCTGCGTCCCTGCGCCTCGCCGCCGCCGCTGCCTCGATGACCATGCTCCAAGCTCCGCCCGCCCACCGTTCCCCGCCAAGCTGCCTCGCGCTGCGGCCTCCCTCCGACAACCGACGCTCGCCCGGACCGCCTCGACCCTCGCCGCCGTCCGCTGAAGCTCCTCCGCCTCATAGGCCTGCGCCCGCCTGGCCACTGCTGCGCCCGTGAAGCCGCTTCGCCAGCCGCCGCTGCCCATCTCTCGCGCCAGTCCTAGGGTCTGCGCGGCCGAGTCCGCCGCCGGCCTCTCCGCCTCGGCCTCCCGGCCAGCGTCCCCATGGATGCTCCCTCCGTCGCCGCCGCCGGTGCTATAAATCGCCGTCTGGTGGACCACACCGCCGCCAGCGTCTCCCTCCTCGAGTCGCCACGCCGCCACTGTGCTCCTCCCACCACTGCGTGTCACGCTCGCGAGCAACCGCCGGCCCTGCTCCCCAGTAGCGTACACCCTGCCGAGATGCTTGAGCCGCCTCGCGCGATGCGTTGGGACGGCCAAGTTTCGCTCCTAAGAGGCTCACCAAGATCTTACGAAGCCAATCCAAGACCAAGCCAAGACCATCAGCGCGGATTCCAAGACCCTACACGTAACCGCGCATGGCGATGCCTCTCCCAATATCGTATTCAAGAACCAGATCCCGGACCCGATGACCACCAAGCTCGGCACCAAGACGACTAGCCTTCACCGCGAAACACCAAGGACGCCGACATGATAACCCAAGACCGACATGAGGTCCCGACAAGATCTCCGTAACGACAAGCTCGCCTACCCGGAACACCGAGTGCACCGACATGGATCCGGAACCCGAACCGGGAGGACGCAAAGATCGCCTCGAGACCAACCCCGAACCCCGGAACCCCAAGTCCATCGAGACCCCCTCAATGTGTGACCCTTTTCCTCGATACCCTATTTTATAAATGAAATATAACCTTGTCGCATATTAAATTGTCATTCATATCGCATGCATATCATTGGTTTGGGGGCCTTATGCCGATTCACCTAATAATTAAATATGGGGCCCATATGCGTGCGAATCTAGCCTTATATTGGCCTCATTTAAATTGTGTAGCGAACCCGGTGCTATTATTTGCCATGTTAATACAACATTTAAAATGCGGGGTTTCTAAATAACATGAACCACCTAACTAATTGTCGGGACCCCGGTTCCGCTTAATATGACCTAAATGCACCGCATCTTCGCCATGTCATCCATCATACATGCATCATGCCGATCTTCTGCCGTTGTCTTAAATAGTGCATCCGGTGTTTCTTCTAGTGTTTTGCTTCTTCGCGGATAAGGCCGTTGAGTTGATGTGAGCTTCGCCCCGATCTTCGGTTGAACCTTCGACAATGTTTTCAGGCGAGCATCTCCCCCTTTCTACCTATCTTACTTTTATAGTATTTATTCCCCTCCTGTTGATCTATTGCTATCTGTGTTGCGATGCTTTAGTTTCCGTACCTGTGATATACCGTGCAGCCCGATATTGCCTTGGACACATCCTATTACCTGTTGTTTGGTAGATAGTTGGACTTGCGCGTCGTGATCGCTTGCTCAAGTGATTGCGTGTCGTCGATGCCGATTGTTGATGTATTGCCGCATGTTGATGTTGGAGATGATTCTAGTTTTACTTATCGCACACTTTAATTCCTGTTTAACAACTAAAATTGAAATAAGCGAGAGGCATCGGTGGGTGATAGACAATATTTGGTTTCGAGCCCACTTGTGTCCGTAAGACCCCGAGTACTTGATACATTCCTTGATTTATCGCTATCCACATCCGGAGGTATATGGGACCCCACAGATGTAGCTTGATTCAGTCTTATTTCTTGGGGCCACAAACTAGTTTGAGGTTTTATTTACGATCTGTACTTATGCCATGCTACTTATGTATTTAAATTGTGCGAGGAGCACCTTTGTCTTTGTTAGGAATTGTGACCCGTTCGTGGTATCGGCAGTCCCGTTTGGGGATCTGCTGTCGTTCTGCCGACCCCACAAACCTTGAGTCCGTCTCGAGCTTGCTTACTTCGTTGGTGTACTCAAGGGTGGCCCCTAAAATATTTAGAATCCTGTGATTGTTCAACGTGAAAGCCTCGTTGGGTTTTGAGTTGGTTTTCGAGGTTGATCGGCGTGTGTTGCTATTGGTGCACCGGGCGGGTAAAACTTTTACGAAGCCGTGTCGCGGATATGGACGACTTGGAGCCGATATCTCGATCATAGACAAGCATAACTAAAGTTTATTGCTATAAACTTGACTTTATAATGACTAGTAATCAGCTTCACTATAACGGAATGGCTAAATAATCGCCCACAATTGCTTGTTTGAGTTGTCGCTTGCGACCATTGTACTGACTAGTAAGTATTGCAACTTCTAGCGGAATGGCTGAATAAAAGTATCAACAACTTTGGGTTTAAGGGTTACCTCATGCTATTCATATCTGATTAGTAAGTGTTACAACTATACGGAATGGTTAATTAAAAGTGCCTCTTGCTTCCTTATCGGGATGAATATCTAAACGACTAGTAATTGCTGCAACGATAATCGAATAAGTAAAAGCGCCAGCGGTGTGAGTTCCTCGGTTGACTTCCTCGTTTGGTCTCGAGAAACACCAGGATGGGTTTGTTTGGTGTTAGCTTGAGTTGGATCCGGATAGGTCATTCTCACCCCCTCTCGATAACCGTCGGTTGTATCGAGTCTCTATAGGTTGTTTAGTGCATCTTTTGCTGCCGCTCATCCACCATACCTATGTAGGCGAGGACCGAATTCTAGCCTCATGGCTGTCTTGGCCTCGATCTTGGCTCCTCTTTTCCCTTGCCCTTTGTCGGCACCCTTTGTTTAAGCGTGTTTTGAGATGCGACGCCGTTAGCGTGGTTACCCTTCCGCTTGGCACAGGCGGTTATGGGCGCCATTGGTTATTCTTCAGGGCTCTTAGCCCCATTTGCATCTTGTCCGTAGTCGGACGCTCTATCATTTTCAAGGTGATTTGGATCTTTGTATATTATATCTGTATTATTGACTCTTTGAGTCGCTGTTGTATATATCTGTTATGTGGGTCCCATCGAGGACTGTTGTGTAATGTTATTACTTCGTTTTCCACCTTGCGAAAGTGCTGGTGGGCACCTTTGAATCGTTTCTATCGGGTTTGGCAAGTTTTGCTAAAACTTGCATAGGTCCGA
Source organism: Avena longiglumis (assembly GCA_030063025.1). NCBI lineage: Eukaryota > Viridiplantae > Streptophyta > Magnoliopsida > Poales > Poaceae > Avena > Avena longiglumis. The sequence goes on from CP125975.1 coordinate 526,373,349, forward strand.
TCGAGGTGTTACTGAGTGGTATCGAGCTCAGCGATTCGATACCCCACAAGTCCAGCCTGTAGGATAACCTAGCTAACGGCCGAAGTAGAGTGTCAAAACTATTTTTGCAAAATCGGTTGGATAGTTCTGATTAGGTCTGATTTTACTCCTTACCCCTCTGCTGTTTCCCTCTTACCCCTACGTGTTTTGAATCCGCTCTCGTCTCTTTCTTCGAGTCCAGGAATTCTCGTGGTTGGGTTTCCGTCGTACCTTTAGGGTTTCGCTTCCTTCTTCGATAACGGTGATGCTACATGTGGTCTTCATGCTATCCGGGGAATCCTTCGTCTGTGGTGCCGTCCTTTGTTCTTTGTTTGTGCCTTCGGTGTTTTCCAACGCGACGACCTCATCTATGCCAGATCCGATGCAGAGTCTGCATCACCCCTTTGTTCCGAACCTCGCTTGTCGAGATCTTCAGTCCGATTCCGAGAATGGTTGCACGCTTTTCCACTGATTGTGCGGAGTAATAGTTTGGGTGCGTGATGGATTGGCCCCATGCCGACTACCCCTTCTATTCTCTTTTGTACATTGAAGTGGACGAGAATGCATCGATTCCCTCTTCCCACCGAAGTTAGAGGTGGCTTTATTTGTTGATACCTCTACCTTCGACCTTTTGTCCCCGGAGTGTTCCCTCGACGATCACGGACAACGACCCTTTGTTGGTGGTGTCGCCGCTTTCCAGATGAAGAAGGAACCCTCGTTAGTGGTGTCGCGAGGATCTATACGAAGCGAGAAGACGCAGATCGCCGACCTTTCCTTCCGGTACCATGAGGCGGATCTCGAGGGCGAGATCCATTGTTAGTGGTGTCGAATTGTGGCATCCCGCAAAAACCACTACTAGAAAATCGCGTTGAATTTGTGCATTGCATCGTCATCATCATGCATTGTTTGCATAAAACTATGTTCGCAAAGCCCGTTTTGTTTTTCTAAAACGCCCCGTCTTATATTCAAACGCCAAACACCGGTTCTCCGGAATTATTTTGTTGTCGGCTATCGGGTTGTGAAAGCCGTGTTTTAAAATAAATAAAATTTAAATTATTTTAGTGGGGCAGTCGAACGGGCCGAGTAGACCCGAACGACCACCCCTGTTTTTAAATCGGTCCACCCTGCCAGCCCCATCTAAATCCTACAGCTACCCAACTCCCTACCCACCCTTGCCTCCACATCACTCTGGCCAATCAGAACACGCCACCTCACTCCACCCCTCTTCCTAACCCAACCCCAGCCCGCCACCTCAGCTGGCCCCTCTCTCACCTCACGCCCCACACCCCACCTGCCACAGCAACCACACAGCCCTCCCTGACCCGCCTCGGCATCCCCAGGCCGCCGGTCCCACCTCCGGGCCGTTTCCCGCCCACCAGGTCGCCCACCACCCGCTGGCGCGCCCCACGCGGGTCCCAACCGACACGCTCCCTCCCGCATGCTCCCTGCAGGCCCCTGACCCGATCCCCAGGAAAACGCCCACCCGACCCGTTCGCCGACCCGCGCCCCCCCCCACGCCCGTCGTCTTCCTCTCCCTCTCGCCCTCTGCACCACCCGCCGCCGCCTGGTTCTCCTCCCACCTCCCTGGCCCGTCCCGCTCCGCATGCGGCCTCCAAGCTCCGCCCGCCTCCACCGTTCCGCCTTGACACCCGACCCCTCGCGCTGCAGCCTCCCTCCGGCGCGCCTCGCCGGACCGCCTCGACCCTCATGCCCGTCACGAGCTCCTCGCCCTCCGCCCGGGCCTGCGCCGCGCCGCCCTCGCCGTGGCGCCCAGCCGCCCGCTCAGCCCGTCGCCGGCCCCCTCTCTGCGCTGCGCCAGGGTCCTGCTGTGGCGGCCTCGCCCGGCCGTCCCTCCGCCTCTCGCGCCTGCCTCCGGCCAGCGTCGCGGATGCTCCCTCGTCGCCGCCTCCGCCCGTGCTATATTGCCGTCCGGGGTGGACCACACCGCCGCCGCAGCGTCTCCCCTCCTCGAGTCGCGGCGCGCTCTTGGTGCTCCCTCCCACAGCCTGCTGCCGCCATCGCAGTGCGCCGCCGGGCCCTGCTCCCTCCAGCGCGTACACCCTGCCGAGATGCTTGAGCCGCCTCGCATGCGTATGCCGGACGGCCAAGTTTCCTGCTCCTAAGAGGCTCACCAAGATCTTCTGGAAGCCAATCCAAGACCAAGCCCGAAGACCATCAGCGCCGGATTCCAAGACCCTCGTCACGTAACCGCATGGCGATGCCTCTCCCAATATCGTATTCAAGAACCAGATCCCGGAACCGATGACCACCAAGCTCGGCACCAAGACGACTAGCCTTCACCGCGAAACACCAAGGACGCCGACATGATAACCCAAGACCGACATGAGGTCCCGACAAGATCTCCGTAACGACAAGCTCGCCTACCCGGAACACCGAGTGCACCGACATGGATCCGGAACCCGAACCGGGAGGACGCAAAGATCGCCTCGAGACCAACCCCGAACCCCGGAACCCCAAGTCCATCGAGACCCCCTCAATGTGTGACCCTTTTCCTCGATACCCTATTTTATAAATGAAATATAACCTTGTCGCATATTAAATTGTCATTCATATCGCATGCATATCATTGGTTTGGGGGCCTTATGCCGATTCACCTAATAATTAAATATGGGGCCCATATGCGTGCGAATCTAGCCTTATATTGGCCTCATTTAAATTGTGTAGCGAACCCGGTGCTATTATTTGCCATGTTAATACAACATTTAAAATGCGGGGTTTCTAAATAACATGAACCACCTAACTAATTGTCGGGACCCCGGTTCCGCTTAATATGACCTAAATGCACCGCATCTTCGCCATGTCATCCATCATACATGAATCATGCCGATCTTCTGCCGTTGTCTTAAATAGTGCATCCGGTGTTTCTTCTAGTGTTTTGCTTCTTCGCGGATAAGGCCGTTGAGTTGATGTGAGCTTCGCCCCGATCTTCGGTTGAACCTTCGACAATGTTTTCAGGCGAGCATCTCCCCCTTTCTACCTATCTTACTTTTATAGTATTTATTCCCCTCCTGTTGATCTATTGCTATCTGTGTTGCGATGCTTTAGTTTCCGTACCTGTGATATACCGTGCAGCCCGATATTGCCTTGGACACATCCTATTACCTGTTGTTTGGTAGATAGTTGGACTTGCGCGTCGTAGTCGCTTGCTCAAGTGCGGTTGCGTGTCGTCCAGTGCCACAGTTGTTGATGTATTGCCGCATGTTGATGTTGGAGATGATTCTAGTTTTACTTATCGCACACTTTAATTCCTGTTTAACAACTAAAATTGAAATAAGCAGAGGCATCGGTGGGTGATAGACAATATTTGGTTTCGAGCCCACTTGTGTCCGTAAGACCCGAGTACTTGATACTGTTCCTTGATTTATCGCTATCCACATCCGGAGGTATATGGGACCCCCGAGCGAGCTTGATTCGATCTTATTTCTTGGGGCCACAAACTAGTTTGAGGTTTTATTTACGATCTGTACTTATGCCATGCTACTTATGTATTTAAATTGTGCGAGAACCTTTGTCTTTATTTAGGAATTGTGACCCGTTCGTGGTATCGACAGTCCCGTTTGGGGATCTGTGTCGTTCTGCTTGACCCACAAACCTTGAGTCCGTCTGAAGCTTGCTTACTTTGCTTGGTGTACTCAAGGGTGGCCCCTAAAATATTTCGAATCCTGTGATTGTTCAACGTGAAAGCCTCGTTGGGTTTTGAGTTGGTTTTTCCGAGGTTGATCGGCGTGTGTTGCTATTGGTGCACCCGGCCGGGTAAAACTTTTCAAAGCCGTGTCGCGGATATGGACGACTTGGAGCACAATATCTCGATCATAGACAAGCATAACTAAAGTTTATTGCTATAAACTTGACTTTATAATGACTAGTAATCAGCTTCACTATAACGGAATGGCTAAATAATCGCCCACAATTGCCTGTTTGGATTGTCGCTTGCGACCATTGTACCTGACTAGTAAGTATTGCAACTACAACGGAATGGCTGAATAAAAGTATCAACAATTGCTGGGTTTAAGGGTTACCTCATGCTATTCATATCTGATTAGTAAGTGTTGAAACTATACGGAATGGTTAATTAAAAGTGCCTCGCTTCCTTATCGGGATGAATATCTAAACGACTAGTAATTGCTGCAACGATAATCGAATAAGTAAAACGCCAGCGGTGTGAGTTCCTCGGTTGACTTCCTCGTTTGGTCTCGAGGGAAACACCGGGATGGGTTTGTTTGGTGTTAGCTTGAGGTTGGATCCGGATAGGTCATTCTCACCCCTCGATAACAAATCGGTTGTATCGAGTCTCTATAGGTTGTTTAGTGCATCTTGCCGCTCGATCCACCATACCTATGTAGGCGAGGACCGCCTTGAATTCTAGCCTCGCCATGTCTTGGCCTCAAGATCTTGGCCTCCTCTTTTTCCCTTGCCCTTTGTCGGCACCCCTTTTGTTTAAGCATGTTTTGAGATGCGACGCCGTTAGCACGGTTACCCTTCCGGCTTGGCCTGGGCAGGGTTATGGACGCCATTGGTTATTCTTCAGGGCTCTTAGCCCCATTTGCATCTTGTCCGTAGTCGGACGCTCTATCATTTTCAAGGTGATTTGGATCTTTGTATATTATATCTGTATTCTTGACTCTTTGAGTCGCTGTTGTATATATCTGTTCTGTGGGTCCCATCGAGGACTGTTGTGTAATGTTATTACTTCGTTTTCCACCCGCACGAAAGTGCCTGGTGGGCACCTTTGAATCGTTTCTATGCGGGTTTGGCAAGTTTTGCTAAAACTTGCATAGGTCCGATTCTGAGGGTGTTACAAGATCTAGATCTACAACCCCCCAAGCTAAATCCCTTCTTTGTGAAGGAATCATTGGGATCTAGATCTTGGAGAGTTTTGTGTTCTCCTCCTGTGTTCTTTCTCCCTCATTCCTCCAACAGCTTTTGTAGCTTTGTTGGAATTTGGGAGTGAAGGACTTGCCCTTGCTTTTGTTGCATAGGTTTGAGTTCTCCTCGGAGATTCAACGAGTACAAGCTTGAGGGCTTGTTACTCTTGGGTTCCTTGGAACCCTAGACGGTTGTGTGGTTGGATTGTTGACCTTTTGTGGTCTTGTTAACCTTTTGTGGTCTTGTAGCCTTTTGTGGCTTTGTTGGCCTTTTGATGCATTGTAGCCTTTTGTGCCTTTGTTGTTGGGAGCCTCCAATTGAGTTGTGGAGTTAGCCCCAATCTTGTACGGGTTCGGTGACTGCCCTCAAGCGTCCCATAGTGGAGCGAGTGCCCGCCTTTTGTGGTGCGCACTCAGGAGAATAGGGTGAGCCTTTTGTGGCGTCGGTGAGTTGCGTGCTTCCACATCCGGGGTGAGGCCTTGTGTGGAGTTGGGTGAGCATCGAGCCACCACACCTCAAGGTGAGCCATTTGTGGCATTCGAAGAGTATTGCGCCTTTGCACCTCTCCAATGGAGACGTAGCTTCTTTGGAAGTGAACTTCGGGAAACAAATTTTCGTCTCCGTGTCCATCGGTTATCTCTCAACAGAGCCTGTTACTTATGCACTTTACATTGTGATAGCCATCGTGCTTGAAGTATTTATATCTTGCTATCACCTTGTTGCTTGTATTGCTTAGCATAGGTTATTGGTGCACTTAGGTGAACCTAGTGGCTAGTTTTTGTGCTCAATAAATTAAACATTAGTTTTATTCCGCATTTAGTTGAGCCTAAACCGTAATATTTTTAAAAGCCTATTCACCCCCCTCTAGGCGACGTCCATTGCCTTTCAGAAGGTATGATGAGTACAGCAGCAAGTGTTTTCCTCAGTAATAAACCAAGGTTATTGAACCATTAGGAGGAAGGAAGCGACTCAAAGGTGTTGCTAGCAACTTGGAAACCTGCACAACACAAACTCAAGACTTTGCCCCAACAAACAGTGAGGTTGTCAATCTCACCGGTTTGCTGAAAACAAAGGATTAACCGTATGGTGTGGAAAGTAATGGTGGATTGCAGAAAGTAAACAGTAAAAGTGGGTGATAGATAATATTTGGTTTCCGAACGCCCACTTGTGTCCCGTAAGACCCCGAGTACTTGATACCTGTTCCTTGATTTATCGCGCTATCCACATCCGGGAGGTATATGGGACCCCCCTGAACCAGAGATTGATTCAGTCTTATTTCTTGGGGCCACAAACTAGTTTGAGGTTTTATTTAAGATCCTGTACTTATGCCATGCTACTTATGTATTTACGATTGTGCGAGGAGCACACTGTACTGTTTAGGTAAGCTGAGTGTTTTCGCGGTATCGACAAGCCCAGCCACACTTTCGGGTTCCCAGTCGTTTACAGCCACTGACGCAAACCTTGAGTCCGTCTGAGTCGGCTAGCCGTTCATGGATCTACTTAAGGTGGCCCCAAATAATTCGAATCTGTGATTGTTCACCGTGAAAGCCTCGTTGGGTTTTGAGTTGGTTTTTCCGAGGTTGATCGGCGTGTGTTGCTATTGGTGCACCGGTGGTAAAACTTTTCAAAGCCGTGTCCGCGGATATGGACGACTTGGAGCACTGATATCTCGACCATGAACAAGCATAACTAAAGTTTATTGCTATAAATTTGACTTTATAATGACTAGTAATCAGCTTCACTATAATGGAATGGCTAATTAATACTGCCTACTGGCTTGTTTGGAGTGTCGCTTGCGACCATTGTACCTGACTAGTAAGTATTGCAACTACAACGGAATGGCTGAATAAAAGTACCAACAACTGCTGGGTTTTGGGTTATCTCATGCTATCTGTATCTGATTAGTAAGTGTTGCAACTATAACGGAATGGTTAACTAAAAGTGCCCACTGCTTACTTTATCAGGAGGAATATCTAAACCTGACTAGTAATTGCTGCAACGATAACTGAATAAGTAAAACTGCCAACTGTGTGAGTTCCTCGGTTGACTTCCTCGTTTGGTCTCGAGGGGGAAATACCAGGATGGGTTTGTTTGATGGTAGAATCAGTTTGGTTCCGGATAGGTCTTTCTTATCTCTCTCTGATAACCGCCAGTTGTATCGAGTCTCTATAGGTTGTTTAGTGCATCTTTGCGCTGCGCCATCCACCATACCTATATAGGCGGACCGCCGATTCTAGCCTCGCTGCATCGGCCTCAAGATCGACGCTCCTCTTTTCCTTTGCCCTTTGTCGGCACCCCTTTTGTTTAAGCAGGTTTTGAGCTCGGCGTCGTTAGCGGGTTACCCTTCCGGATTGGCACAGGCGGTTATGGACGCCATTGGTTATTCTTCAGGGCTCTTAGCCCCATTTGCATCTTGTCCGTAGCTGGACGCTCTATCGTTTTCAAGGTGATTTGGATCTTTGTATATTATATTTGTATTCTTGACTCATAGAGTCGCCGTTATATGTATCTCTGTTCTGTGGGTCCCATCGAGGACTCTTGTGTAATATTATTACTTCGTTTTCCACCCGCACGAAAGTGCCTGGTGGGCACCTTTGAATCGTTTCTATGCGGGTTTGGTGAATTTTGCTCAAACTTGCATAGGTCCGATTCTGAGGGTGTTAGAGTGGTATCGAGCTCAAAGGTTGCGATACCCCAAGTCCAAACTGTAGGATAACCTAGCTAACGGCAGTAGAGTGTCAAAACTATTTTGGAAAATCGGTTGGATAGTTCGATTAGGTCGATTTTACTTACCCCTCTGCTATTCTCCTCTTATCCCGACGTGTTTTGAATCCGCTCTCTTCTCTTTCTTCGAGTCCAGGAATTCTCGTGGTTGGGTTTCCGTCGTACCTTCAGGGTTTCGCTTCCTCCTCTGCTAACGGTGATCCATCATCCGGTGTTCAAGCTGCCTGAGGAATCCGTCTGCTGTGGTACCATTCTTCATTCCTTGTTCTTTGTTTGTGCCTTCCGGTGTTTTCTGACGCGACGACATCATCTACGTCAGATCCGATGCCGAGTCTGATTCCGAACCTCGATTGTCGAGATCTTCAGTCTGATCCCGAGAGTTGGTTGCATAATCCGCCTATTCGTGTGCAGAGTAATGGTTTGGGTGCGCGATGGACTGATCACCATCCGACTACTCTTATCATTCGCTCTTGTACCCCGAATCAGTGGATCTAGCGATTTTACTCCTTTCACGAAAGTTAGAGGTGGCTTTATTGTGGATACCTCTACCTTCGACCTTTTGTTCCGGAGTGTTCCCTCGACGATCACGGACAACGACCTCTTGTTAGTGGTGTCGCGAGGATCAACACGAAGCGAGAAGACGCAGATCGCCGACCTTTCTTTCGGTACCATGAGGCGGATCTCGAGGGCGAGATTCATTGTTAGTGGTGTCGAATTGTGGCATCCCGCAAAACCACTACTAGAAAATCGCATTGAATTTGTGCATTGCATCATCATCATCATGCATTGTTTGCTTAAAACTATTTTCGCAAGCCCGTTTTGTTTTCCAAACGCCTCGTCTTTATTCAAACGCCAAAATCCGGGTCGCCGGAATATTTTGTTTTGCCCGATATCGGTTTGCAAAAGCCTTGTTTCAAATAAATAAAAATATTTATTATTTTAGCGGGGCAGTCGAACGGGCCGATTGACCCGAACGACCACCCCAGAAATTACAATCGGTCCACCTCTAAATCCTATACCTACCAAACTACCTACCCAGCCCAACCCTCCACCACACCCCACCCTATAGCAGTTTGCCACCTCACCTTTTTCCCTTTCCTCAACCAATCAGACTTAGCCACCTCATCCTACCCTCTCCACACACACAACACACCCCACCCTGCACTCACACCCAAACACACAACACCACGCACGCCACCTCCCCACACCGGATCCCCCACCCCGCTGCCCCACCTTGACCCCACGTCGCCTGCCGCCCCAGTCCCACCTCACCATCCCGCGGGTCTCGCCCCCACCTTCCCTCTCCCCAGCCCCGGCGTCGCCGTCTGCCCCGCTCGCCCTCAGCCTCCTCGGCCCCTCCCTCCGGCGACACCCCGACCCCGACCTGCGTGCCCCGTCCCTCCCTCGCAAGCTCCGGCCTCCACCTCGCCGGCCCGCATCTTCCCGCCTCACGTCGGCTGCCTTGCCCGCTCCATCGCCTCACACCCTCCAGCCTTCAGGAGCTGACCGCTGCCTGGCTGCCCGACCCGCCTTCCGCAGCAGCTCCCCAGCCTGACCAGACCCTCCGCGCTCTCCGCCTCTGCCCCAACTCCGGCGTCCCACCTCGTCACGCTCCCCCAAGCGGGCCCGGCTCGAGCTCGCCCACCGCAGCCCTCTTGCCACCGCGCCGCCTTCCCCGATCTTGCCGGCCATGGCGCCTGTGTGTCCCTGGGCCGCCTCCCTTCGCCAGCGCCGACCATGGCCTTCACCTCGCCCCTCTGCCGCCCGCCGACAGGCCTGCCACGCTAGCCGCTCTCCTCGCCCTGGCCTTTCTGCGCCGCCGCCACGACCTCGATCTACGGACGCCGAGATCCCCGGACCCGAAGCCCACATGTGCGCCAAGATCCTCCTCGACCATTGAACGGGCACCAAGTTCTCTCCCGGAACCGTCAAGACCACCGTCAAGGCCGCCAAGATCTCCGCCGTGGAAACGTCAAAACAGACGCCATGACCCGACGCCCCCGGAGGCCACAAGATCTTCTTCCCAGGATGCGACGTCGAGGCCCCGAACGCCAAGACCGATAAGATCTACCCGATCCGAAGACCCTGACCCCGAACGACAAGTCCTTTCACCCCGGATGCCGAGACCGACTCGATGGCGCGGGCCGACAAGACCCTCGCAACGGCAAGCTCGACACCGTGGAACCCGACAAGATCTGCATGCGACAAGATCTACCCCCCCCGATATCCGAGAACGACCCCGGAGTCCGAGAATGTTCCGTCGAGACCGAACCCGTCGAACCCTGGACCCTGAGACCAACCCCGAACCCCGGAACCCCAAGATCGTCGAGACCCCTAATGTGTGAACCCCTTCCCGAAACCCTATTTTATAACATAATAACAACTGTTGCATATTAATCATTCACCTTGCATGCATGCTTTCATGTGGTTTGGGGGCCTTATGCCGATTCACCTAATAATTAAATATGGGGCCCATATGCGGGCAAATCTAGTCTCATATCGGCCTCATTTAAAATTGTGTAGCGAACCCGGTGCTATCTCCTGCCATGTTAAACAACATTTCAATTGCGGGGGTTTCTAAATAACTCGAACCATCTAATTAATTGTCGGGACCCCGGTTCCACTTAACATTGACCTAATTGCACCGCATCTTTGCCATGCCACACATCATACATGCATCATGCCGATCTTCTACCGTAGTATTAAATATTGCATCCGGTGTTATTCTAGTGTTTTGCTTCTTCGCGGATAAGGCCGTTGAGTTGATGTGAGCTTCGCCCCGATCTTCGGTTGAACCTTCGACAATGTTTTCAGGCGAGCATCTCCCCCTTTCTACCTATCTTACTTTTATAGTATTTACTTCCCTCCTGTTGATCTATTGCTATCTGTGTTGCGATGCTTTAGTTTCCGTACCTGTGATATACCGTGCAGCCCTATATTGCCTTGGACACATCCTATTACCTGTTGTTTGGTAGATAGTTGGACTTATGGCGTCGTGATCGCTTGCTCAAGTCTTGTTGTATATTCGGTGCCACGATTGTTGATGTATTGCCGCATGTTGATGTTGGAGATGATTCTAGTTTTACTTACGTTCATTTTAATTCTGTTTAACAACTAAAAAAGTAAGCGAGAGGCATCGGTGGGTGATAGATAATATTTGGTTTTGAACGCCCACTTGTGTCCGTAAGACCCCGAGTACTTGATACATTCCTTGATTTATCGCTATCCACATCCGGAGGTATATGGGACCCCACAGCGAGCTTGATTCATCTTATTTCTTGGGGCCACAAACTAGTTTGAGGTTTTATTTACGATCTGTACTTATGCCATGCTACTTATGTATTTACGATTGTGCGAGGAGCACCTTTGTCTTTATTTAGGTAAGCGAGTGTTTTCGCTGTATCGACAAGCCCAGCCACACTTTTGGGTTCCCGATCGTTTCTGACCATTGACGCAAACCTTGAGTCCGTCTCGAGTCGGCTAGCTTCGTTATGGATCTACTTAAGGGTGGCCCCGAAATAATTGAATCCTGATTGTTCAGTCGTGAAAGCCTCGTTGGGTTTTGAGTTGGTTTTTCCGAGGTTGATCGAGCGTGTGTTGCTATTGGTGCACCCCGGCCGGGTAAAACTTTCTGAAAGCCGTGTCCGCGGATATGGACGACTTGGAGCATAGTATATCGACCATAGACAAGCATAACTAAAGTTTATTGCTATAAATTTGACTTTATAATGACTAGTAATCGGCTTCACTATAATGGAATGGCTAATTAATACTGCCCACAACTGCTTGTTTGGAGTGTCGCTTCGACCATTGTACTGACTAGTAAGTATTGCAACTTCAACGGAATGGTGAATAAAAGTACCAACAACTGCTGGGTTTTGGGTTATCTCATGCTATCAGATTCGATTAGTAAGTGTTGCAACTATAACGGAATGGTTAACTAAAAGTGCCCACCTTACTTTATCGGAGGAATATCTAAACCGACTAGTAATTCTTTGCCGCGATAACGAATAAGTAAAACTGCCAACTGTGTGAGTTCCTCGGTTGACTTCCTCGTTTGGTCTCGAGGGGGAAATACCAGGATGGGTTTGTTTGATGGTAGAATCAGTTTGGTTCCGGATAGGTATTTCTTATCTCTCTCTGATAACCGCCAGTTGTATCGAGTCTCTATAGGTTGTTTAGTGCATGCTGCCGCTGCCGATCAGTCCACCATACCTATGTAGGCGAGGACCGCCGAATTCTAGCCTCGCTGTCTTGGCCTCGATCGACGCTCCTCTTTTCCTTTGCCCTTTGTCGGCACCCTTTGTTTAAGCAGGTTTTGAGCTCGGCGTCGTTTGCGTGGTTACCCTTCCGGCTTGGCAGGGTTATGGACGCCATTGGTTATTCTTCAGGGCTCTTAGCCCCATTTGCATCTTGTCCGTAGCTGGACGCTCTATCGTTTTCAAGGTGATTTGGATCTTTGTATATTATATTTGTATTCTTGACTCATAGAGTCGCCGTTATATATATCTACTTACATGGGTCCCATCGAGGACTGTTGTGTAATGTTATTACTTCGTTTTCCACCCGCACGAAAGTGCCTGGTGGGCACCTTTGAATCGTTTCTATGCGGGTTTGGCGAATTTTGCTCAAACTTGCATAGGTCCGATTCTGAGGGTGTTACATCATCTGAACCCCCTCCATTATTAAGTTGCAAGCAACAGACAACTGCTTTAAGCAAACTATGTAAGGTAAACAATCCACTTGTTCTATGAACAAGAGACCATTGTTTTCTCCCTAGTAGCAACAACACATCTACAACCGAAGAGATTTCTGTCACTTCACTTGGAAACTAGAGGCATGAACCCACTATCGAGCATAAATACCCCCTCTTGGAGTCACTAGCAACTACTTGGCCAAGATAGCTACTAACAACGGAGAGCATGCAAGATCACAAACAACACATACATGATAGTATCAAATAGACAAAACCATTAATCAATCTGACATAGTAATCTCAATATCCATCGGATCGCTGCAAACACAGCATGCATGATTACAAATAGATTAGATCTTGATCATGAACGGAGCTCACAAGATCTATACATGAAAGCACAAGGAGGAGATACAACCATATAGCTACTACATGGACCCATAGTCCAAGGTGGAACTATTCACGCTTCATACCGGAGAAGAAGGCCTCCGGGATGATCTCCCCTCCGGCAGTGTGCCGGGAAGAACTTCAGACCCCCCCGATCTAGGGACGATGGTGGCGGCGGCTACAGAAGGTTCCGTGGAGTTTTGATTGGGTTCCTAGGGTTTCTGCATCGGGGGCTTCTTATAGGCGAAGAGGCGAGGCTGGGAGGCGGCCGGAGGGCCCACACCCTACCCAGGCGCGGGGTGGGCCCACCCACTCCTAGGGATTTACGGCAGCCCTGGCTCGCCTCTTCGTCTCTCCTTTGGACTTCATGACGCCCACAGTAAAATATTGACTTTGGCTTTTGTCCCGTCCAATTCCGAGAATATTGATTTGCTGCCTTTCTGGCACAAAAAACAGAAGAAAACATGAAACTGGCACTATGTCAACTTGTTAATAGGTTAGTTCCAGAAAAGATATAAAAACACCTCAAAGTGTAGACAAAGCAAAGCAAAGTAGATACTAAACAAGCATGGAGCATCAAAAATTATAGATACGTTTCCGACGTATCAAGCATCCCCAAGCTTAACTCTTGCTCGTCCTCGAGTAGGTAAGTAATAAAATAATAATTTTTGAGGTGACATGCACCGTCAAAACCAAGATCAAACCATTTGCAAGCATTGAAAGCTGGGATCAAAGAACTCTAAACATGTGCATGAAAGATGGAGTTCTAACAATAGGACATAGAAACCATGCATGCAACATGAAAGGATGCAAACAAAGATCATGAATAACATGCATTGAAAAATGTTTGTTTGTTTCACATACAGAAAACATGGCATAGTGGCATTCATCTTGTCCCTCATAGAGTAGCAACTATATGGATATGACACCTTCAAAGTTCATAAGAGTGACTAGATACAAATAGTTCAAGAACAAGCAATATCAACAATATGAATCAATCAATAAGTTTTGGTACAATGCACATAAAACTAAGAATGGCAACTATGCTCCCTTAATTGGTGCCTAAGTATAGAAGGTGGAGACTCAATATAATAGTGTAAGAAAGGCCCTTCATAAAGGGACGCAGGGATTTCAAGTCTCATAAATAGTTTCCAAAAATTATGGTACTTGTTAGCTTTCAGCTCTCATTGCCCCTATCATAAGCATCTTGAAGTGATTAAGGTTAAAGTGAACAAACTATGGAGTATATGCTTGACAAATTATAAGTTGGCAATCTCATGTTCCTTGAATACGAGGGCCACACCTCATGCTACTCAACTTCAGTCACCTGTAAGTTCTTGTCATAGTAAGTACATGTGTATCATAGAGAACCGCCAGTAGGGTAACCCTTGCACATGGTACATGAGCTATCCCATAACCAAAATGACAAGGCAAGAAGACAATGAGCATCTCAGCGATCTTTTTCTTTACTATGTGCATAGATTTTTATTGAGTATGCTTCATAGATAGCTCATTATGGTGATGCTGCAAGTTTCCACCATGATTAGGCATGGCTTAGGCTAGCGGCCCAGGTGTTTCTCTAACACAAAATACATAACTCCACGGACTTACAAGCTTCCTCTTTATTTCACACCAGTGACATCCATAGACAAAAGAGCATGAGATCAACTGTGTACAAAGTACAAGTGCAATGTTGAAAATGTTCCACGTAACAACACGGTTCTGCTAATTCCAATGTATAAGTGCAAGAATATACAACATAGATGACACAATTGTTCAAGTTTATTAGGGGCAAAGAATATAAAGTGTGCCATCAAGTTTGCGAGGGCTTTAATCACTAAGTTTTCACATAACAAAATACTTTTAATTGGAAGATAGCTGGAAACAAGAATATAGTTGGAATGGTGTAATACACCATGCATAGGAGTTTATAGTGCACACTTTGGAATAACTTGGTTTCTTGGAAGTTGGAAGCATGAGAATAGATTAATCATACAAGTGGAGGCTAGCAAAAGACTGGGAGCAACCAACTAAGAGGGCAATAATGTCCATAATCATGCAGAGCAACAAAACATTACTAATCAAAGCATAGAGTGGTACTACAAGTTAAGGAATAAATGATCATAGAGGCTAAGGTGACTTGTTCATAGTCATAACATGGTGTGAGCATGTGCCAAGTCAACCCAAACAAAGCATCAAAAGAGAATACCACAATACTATGCTTTTGCATGCTAAAACAACGCATAATTCTTTCAAGGCACACTAAGCAATCCCAATTGTTTGGAACCAGACATGCTACAAAAATAATCACTAAGCATAAGGTCAAAACAACACCTAGCATGTCATGCTAAAGTCTAAGTCACAGTCAATGCAAGCTCCTCTTGCACTTTTAAGCAGGAACTTCCTACTTGTTTCCAACACCAAGCAACTTATTTGAAAAAAACACATCGAGAATGGGGGTTCAAACTGCTTTATTCAGGCAAACTAAACAACCTAAGCAAAGCAAACTAAAACTAAGATGCTTCAATAACAACACAAATGTGCATGAAACAATAAAAACGAAGTGTCTAGACAGACCCGAGCTTTTTATTGATGAAGAAGGGGATGCCCGGCATCCCCAAGCTTTGACGCTTGTACCTCTTGGATATTTCTTGGGGTGACATCGGGTTGGCATCCCCAAGCTTGAGCTTTTGTCTATTCTTATTCTTATTACATCATTCTCTCTCTACACCTGAAATTTTTCCTTCATACAAAACTTCACACAATCTTCATTAGCAACATTAGTGTATTCAAAAGATATTAGACCTTTGGGTTTAGCTTTGGAACAGCAAAACTTTTCACTAAAAACACAAGCTAATGTAGCAACTCCTTCAAAAATCTTAATTCACAAAAAGAGAACTCAAAAAGGAATCAATAAGAAGCAAATGCAAATAATGACAGAAATCTATCAAAACAGACCAGCAGGTGGAAAGCGATTTTTTCGAAAATATTCTGTTGCTCAAATCAAAACGTGTTGAACTAACAAAAGTTATCTAACATACTGGGGGATTTATTTTTAAATTTTAAGCTCAATCCGACTTACAGAGACTCCTCACGATTTTTTATGGTGGAGGACAGAAAGCTGTTTCGGGACAGAAACTCCCCAAATATTACTTCCCTCTCATTAGAGGTCATTATTGGCACAAAAAGCAAACAAAAAGGATAAGGAGAGGTCATTACTGAAGTAATAACTTCCAAGACTCAAGGAAACTCTTGTATTATCTCCCAACAAGTAGTTTTCTTTAACGCCTTTAAGTTAGGCTTGATAACTTGAGAAGATGCTCACATAAGAAATATGAATTGAAGTAAAAGAGAGAATTAAGAAGCAAATTCAAAACACATTTAAGTCTAACCCTCTTCCTATGTATTGGAATCTTGTACACAAATAAATTCACAAAGAATAAAGTGACAAGCATAGGAAGATAAAACAAGAGTAACTTTAAAACTTTTAGCACAAAGAGAGGTGTTTCAGTACCATGAAAAATTCTAAAACCATACTTTCCTCTCTCATAATAATTTTCAGCAGCATCATGAATAAACTGAACAATATAGCTATCACATAAAGCATGCTTTTCATCATCTACAAACACATAATCTCTATCAAGCTAAAAAATAGTGGGATTAAAACCTTCATAGGTTTTACCCAAAGTAGAAATTTCAAAAGGATCCACAGGAACATAACATTCATCATCCTTTGGTAAGCATGGGGGACAATCAAATAATATAAGAGGTAAAGAGTTACTCTCATTAGAAGGTAGGCATGGGTAGATCCATTCTTTCTCCTTCTGTTCATCACTCTCCTCCTCTTTTTCATCTAATGAGCTTCTAGTTTCAATAATTTCTTCTTCCATAGGCTCCTGCAAGGCATTAGTCTCTTCCATTTGTGGAAAGCATCTATTACAATATTCAAGAATATAGCCATTTGCTTCCTTGTAATTATAAAAGCAAAATTTAAGTATCTCATAAACCTCATATTCATAAGGTGCATCATCGGTATTTTCAAGCAAGCTGGCAAGTTCAAATACAACCTTGAAGGCAATAAATTCTTAAATTTGCTCCACATCATAAAATTCATAATTTCCCTTAACATAAGAAGATATGGTAACATTATCATTATACTCACATTGAAAAGGAAGTTGTTTATACCTCCTACAGCAACAAGATTTATCAAAGCAATAAGTAACATTGTAAGTAGAGCACACGTCTCTAGCAATAGTATTCAACTTATCAATTTGTTCCCATAAGTGTTTCCCTTTTTGTGACAAATGGTGTTCCTTATAATAATACTTTTGTTCTTCTGTGAACCTACCTTGCCAATAAGAACTAGTTTCAAAGAAACCATCCATTGATAGAAAGCATGAACAAGCAAGGCCTGCAACTAGCGTAGGAACTAATTTTTTTGTGTTTTTGATAAGAGAAAGCAAACCAAACTAAACTATTTTTTTGGAGTTTTTATAAAAAGAGGCAAACAAAACCAAGCAAAATAAACTAAGCAAACTAAAAAAAAGTAAAGAGAAAGGTTGAGGAGGACTCCCCTTGTGAAGATGTCCTTAGCCTCCCCGGCAACGGTGCCAGAAAAGGCTTGATGACGCCCAGCACTGTCGTGGGACGCTTCGTTGGAAACCCTAAGAGCAAGGCGTGATAAGCACAACATCAAGTTTTCCCTCAGTAAGAAACCGAGGTTATCGAACCAGTAGGAGGAAGGAAACATCTCAAAGGTGTTGCAAGCAACATGGAAACCTGCACAACACAAACTCAAGACTTTACCCCAACGAATCAGTGAGGTTGTCAAGCTCACCGGTTGATACGTCGAAAACGTATCTATAATTTTTGATGCTCCATGCTTGTTTAGTATCTACTTTGCTTTGATTTGTCTACACTTTGAGGTGTTTTTATATCTTTTCTGGAACTAACTTATTAACAAGTTGCCACAGTGCTAGTTGCTTGTTTTCTTCTGTTTTTGGTTTCAGAAAGGCAAAAAATCAATATTCTCGGAATTGGACGGGACGAACGTCACAGTCAATAACTTTCCGTGGGGAACAAGAAGTCCAGAGGGGATACGGAGAGGCGTTCCAGGGCGGCCACACCCCCTAGGCACGGCCAGGGGTGGGCCCACGCCTAGACAGGGTGTGGGGCCCCTGGCTACCTCCTTGGCCTCCCCCTCCGCCTATAAGAATCCCCCGATGCAGAAAACCTAAGGACCCGATCAATATTCCACGAAACCTTCTGTAGTCCCCGCCACCTTCATCCCTAGATCGGGGGGATCTGAAGTTCTTCCCGGCACCCTGCTGACGAGGTTTAATCTCGTCAATGCCCAGTTCTTCGGGTGAGCCTGCCGGCCTTATTCTTGTTTTGTGCGGTTGTCGCAGGTGCCAATCTTGCTCCGAGGGAAGAAAAGGAGCGTATCGCTGTTCGAGTCAATTGCTTGACTCAACAGGACATGGAGGCCGGCGGCTTCTTCTGGATGGATCGTGATCGCGCCATGGTTCTGGCTACGGTGCAGGATCGTGTCTACCAGGTTTCGCGGGTGCTCCGCCAGGTGCAGACATCACTTTCCTCGGTGATGCACGTCAAGTTTCCGTTGGATGCCGTGCCAACGACCCTTGCGGTCTTCGGCGAAGTTTGAGTGCCGGCAATGTCAAGGGCTGGTGCGGCGGCAGCTCGTCGCAGGGTGAAGGTTGCCTTGTCTCTTGTGAGGGTGCACCGCCACGGCGATTTGGGCTGGCTGGCGATGGGCCACCTCCTCGACCGGATGGTGGCGAGTGGAACATGCGTCCGCATTACGCTGTAAGGCGATATGCGAGCAGATTGTAGATTTGTTTGAGTAGCGTGCTCGGGTTATTCTTCGAATAGGTAGGACCTGAAAATAACGAAGATGTAAAATTTGTATATTGCATTTGGGCGTTTATGTGCCCTTTGTTGTAAATGTTTGCTTGTTTGTGAGCACGCGATTGCTGATTGAATCGTGTCCTTTTCGTTTGCACGACGTGGTCGACTACTCGTGTACGTTTTGTCCTCGATCGATGAAATCGTGAGGTGGGGGGAGCCCCCGAGTGCATATGTAGTATGTAGTAAAGTTGCAGAAATAGTCAATCGAAGGTTGGGGGCGAGGTACTTAGCTTTATTTATATCGTAATGGAGGAGGTACATGGTTCGGCTGAATAGCCTTGGTTGAAAGCCTTATTGAAAGTAAAAAGGGGGGGTAGGTTGCTACGGGTAGAATCATCGCAGGTGCGAGACGTTCCACGGGTTGGAGTATGCAACTCCAGACTCCACGTGCGTGAGGCGATAGGCGCCACCTGGGATGACCTCGGTGATGGCGTAGGGTCCTTCCCATGGTGAATCGAGTTTGTTCGGTCGCTTTTGCTTGAGTCGCAAGACGAGGTATCCTTAGACGAAGGACCTTGGGCGCAGCCGGCGGCTGTGATAGTTGCGGAGACTCTGCTGGCACACCGCTGATCGAGCTGCTGCTATATCCCGTGCTTCGTCGAGTGTGTCGACGGCGTCTTCGAGTGCAGCCGTGGACTCGGCTTCACTGTAAGCGACGACTCGTGGAGCCTGGTGGCGTACTTCGGCTGGTAGCACGGCCTCGGCTCCGTGCACCAGGAAGTACAGTGTGTAGCCGGTGGAGCTGTTTGGCGTAGTACGTAAGCTCCACAGGACAGACGGTAGCTCTTTCGTCCAGTTTCCAGCTTTGTGCTCGAGTGAGCTCATGAGGCGCTTCTTGATGCCGGTGCCGATTAGGCCGTTGGCCTTTTCCACTTGCCCGTTTTTTTGCGGGTGTGCCACTAAGGCATACGTGATATTGATCCCGAGGCCTTCGCAGAAGTCCTGGAATTCTTCGAAGATGAAGTTCGATCCGTTGTCGGTGATGATGCTGTGCGGTACGCCAAACCTGTAGACAATGGATTCGAAGAACTTGACGACGGTTTTGCCCTTCTGGTTGGTGACTGGCATGGCTTCGATCCACTTGGTGAATTTGTCGACTGCGACCAGGAGGAAGACGTGTCCTCCCTTCGAGGATTTTGGCAGTTTGCCGATCATGTCAAGGCCCCATTGGGCAAAAGGCCAGGCTATGGGTATGGGTCGAAGTTCGGACCCAGGTGCGTGCGGTTTGTCGGCGAACCGTTGGCACCCGTTGCATCTTCGGACGATGTCCTTCGCGTCGCTCATGCCCGTTGGCCATTAGAATCCTGCTGGCAGAGCTTTAGCGACGAGGGAGCGACTGCCTGCGTGGTGGCCGCAGATGCCCTCGTGAATGTCTTGGAGTATGGCTTTGCCGTCGTCGATGGTGAAGCACCGTTGTAGTACTCCCGTGATGATGTGTTTGTACAGTTTGCCATTGATGATGGTGAAGGCTTTTGACCGATGAGATATGCGCCGGGCATCTGTTGGGCTGTCAGGCAATTCTCCGTTTATCAGGAACTGGAGGTATGGACATGTCCAAGTTTCTTCGATTGCCATGACCTGCATCAGGTTGACCATGGCAACTTCCGTATCCAACTTTTCGGGTCCTTCATGACCTTCGGGTAGCGTAGCCCCCGAGTGTTCTGCTTCTTCGGGTGATCCCTTGGGGAATTTCCGCTTGATGGATGGCACGCAGATCTGTTCAAGGAACGCACCTGGTGGGACCTTTGCACAAGTGGAGCCGATGTTGGCAAGTCTATCGGCCTCCTCGTTGCTCTCTCTTCCAACATGCCGAAGTTCGCAGCCGTCGAATTCTCCTTCGAGTGCGTTGTATAGTGCGCGGTATGCTATCATGTTTTCGGCGTGTGCGTCACACTCATTCATCGTCTGCTGTACGACAAGGTTGGAGTCACCGTAGATGACCAGGAGCGTTGCGCCGCATATTTTTGCCATCTTCATGCCATGGATGAGGGCTTCGTATTCGGCCTCGTTGTTGGAGGCTCTGAATTTCATCCGAAGAACGTACTTCATCTTGTAACCTTGTGGGAGGTCGGTATGACTCCTGCCCTCTCGGCTTCACGCTTGGAGCCGTCGAAATGCATTGTCCGGGCTGCGACATGCGGGGGTGTCGAGCAATGCAGCTCCATCCGATGTACCGTGAAGTCCGGAAGGACTTGAGATTTGATTGCGTGTAAACTCGTGAAGCGATGTCCAAGGGTGATAGTTCAATGCCCCACAGGGCCACACGTCCTGTGGCCTCTGGGTTATTCAGGATGCTGTTCAGGGGTGCCTCGTTGATGACCATCACCTGATGCTCCTGGAAGTAGTGGCTCAGTCGTCGAGCCGTCATGAACACGCCATAGGCTAGCTTCTGGTAGTGCGGGTACCGCTGTTTTGTTGGAGTGAGTACCTCGATGAGGTAGTAAATTGGGCGCTGGACCCCGTGGGTCTTGCCTTCTTCGGGTCGTTCGACCACGGTATCTTCTTGACCACCACGGTGTGGCTGCTATGTACAAAGCGGGGCTCGCGCTCCTTTGGCGTGACCAAAGCAGGCGAGGTGGAGAGGGCCGCTGAGGCTTTCGAATGCGTCGTTGGCTTCGTGTCCACTCAACTTGTTGCCTGCGGCGCATTTGGTAAAATGGTAGGGCCTTCTCGCCCATGCGGTGATGAACTCGCTTAGTGCGCTACTCGCCATGCGAGCTGAACGCCCTTGAGGTTTTCGGCTTCTCCATTGTCATGATAGCTTTGATTTTCTTTGGGTTCGCTTGATCCCTCGTTGAGAGATGAAGTATCCGGCAGGTGACCGAGGGGCCTTGGCGCACTTTTCAGATTGAGCTTGATCCTGTGGCGATCAAGGTTATCGAATGTCTCGCGGAGATCATCGATAAGTGTTCTTGCCTCCTTGGTTTTATTACTATGTCGCCGACATAGACTTGGGCGATGCGACCGATCTGGTCCTTGGCAGGCATGCCGCATGCATGCGTGGCACCCGCGTTCTTTAGCCGAAGGGCATTGTGTTGTAACGAATACTCGAGCGGTGTGATGAACGCCGTTTTCTCTTGATCTTCGACCTTGAGTCGAATCTGGTTATAGCTTTGGTAGGCGTCGAGGAAGGAGAGCTTCTCACAACTGCGGTCGAATCGATGATCTGGTCGATCCGAGGTAGAGGAAGTGGTCCTTTGGGCGTGTTTATTTAGTGGCGTGAAGTCCACGCACATCCGCAGGATGTCCGTGTCCTTCTTCGGGACCATCGCCCGTGTTGCCACCACTCGCTTTCCTTGATTTCCCGGATGAAGTCTGCTGCGAGTAATCTGTTGATCTCCTTGCCGATAGCTTCGGCTCGTGGCTCCGATAGTCTTCGGATGGACTGCTTGACTGGTTTGGTGTCTGGGAAGACATTGAGTGCATGCTCGGTGAATTCCCTGGGAACTCCTGGCATGTCCGCAGGACACAAGGCGAAGATTTCCCAGCGCTCACGGAGGAATTCGACGAGCGCGCCTTCCTATGCGGTGCTGAGGTCGTTAGCGATCAACGCCGTCTTGGAGGCGTCTGTCGAATGGACCTGCACTTTTTTGGTGTTGACGGTGGAGTCGAAGGACATGTCGGGTGCGTTCTGCCTTGTGACTGGGGGTAGCCCATTGTCCGTCACCTCGCGGAGCCTTACGAGCTTGCATGCTTGCAGGACTGGGAGATTTTGTTGAAATCCTGTCGCATTGGTCCGATCGGGTGAAGCTCCATGGACTGATGACGCCTTGGTCTGGCATCTTGAGTAGTAGGTATGCGTGGTGTGGGACGGGAACCTTGCGAATGCTACACGTCCCGAGATGGCGTGGTATTGCGACGGCCATCCACCACTTCAATTCTAGGCGCTCACCGAAAGTTGTTCGGCTTCCCGAAGATGACGTCGAGCCCTATTTTGCCCAGGGGGAAGATGCCCTTCCCTGGGACAATGCCGTGGAACGTTGTGTCTGATTGTTCCAGGCTGCATTGCGGGATCCGCATAGCTGCTAGTGTGCTTGCGAACATTAGGTTGATGCCGCTGCCGCCGTCCATGAAGACGCGACTCATCTCGAATCCTCCGATCTGCGCCTCTAGCACCAGGGAAGCATGACCTGGGCGAGGGATCTGGCAAGGGTGATCCGCGCGAGTGAATGTGATGCAGGACTCCGATCCGCTGAGGTACTCAGGGATTGCAGGCGGAGTTGCCACGGCCAAGTTGATTTGTCGGGTGATTTTCTTCTGCACCCTATTTGTGGGGTGTCCCTTCTGGATCATATTTAGTGCTCCCTTTGGTGGGGGGTATGAGACCCCGACGTTGTTTCTTGTTGGTGCGATTGGTTGATTTGGGCCTCAATAGGCGGCGGTGGAGGAGCTCGTGTGCTATGTCACTGGCCGAGTGCGTTTCGACGCAGGAATTGGAGTTTGTTGCCTCATCTGCATCATGCCTTCGCTGGGTTTCTGGAACTCGCGGCAGTCCTTGAGCATGTGGCTAGCTTTCTTTTTGCCATCCTGTTTGCCGATGTAGAAGTGGATGGTGCATGGACCCGAAAGTTTGTCGAATGCTAAGGGTCCGTTGTCGTGGTCGCGACATTGCCACGACTGCGTTGGTCGTCCTTTGTCGCGGAAGTTTCCGCTGCGGTATCTTCCGCTGTTGCGGCTGTTGTCATTACGGCGGTCGGCGTAGCCGGCTGTGACCATGTCGGGTCCGTCGCGGTCCTCGTAGACGCGCGATCTCCTCTTGCTGCGGCGTTCGCGTCTTCGGCCGTAGTCGTCCTCTTCATCTGATTGCGCCCGCTGGATGCAATCTTCGCCGTCTATCATGTTGGCGATTTCCATGAGCTGGTCGAGTGTCTTGGGCTTTACGTCCAAGTTTATCCTTGAAGTCAGGCGTTTGACGCCTTACAAGGCGTCGATGGCCGCTCTTGAGATGTGTGTCTGCGGAGTTCTTGGTTGTAGACCAGCGTAATATGTCTGGCGAATAGATTCACCCGTTCTCGAGTGCGGGCTCGTAATTCTTCAATTGAGGCGGGCCTCTTGCTGGTGCCTTTGAAGTTTGGATGAAGCGTAAGCGAGATCCTCCGGCAGATGGATCCCGATGATAGGTCGCTAAGCGGACCATGCGCTGTTAGGCTGCGGTGAAGGCATTGCATGGCGGTTTCTTTGCTGCCTCCGTGAAGCTTGATGGATGACAGATGGTCACTGAGCCAGGACTTTGGATCTTGCGTGCCATTGAACTTCGGAGTATCCGAAGGAAGCTTGAATTTGTGTGGCATCTGTGTTCGCCGGACGGATCTGCTGAAGCATCGAGCCCCGCAGAGTTCTCCTTCGTCTTCATCTATCTCAGATTCAGACGAACATGCGCGTTTGGCGCGTGCTTTGTCGATCTTGCGCTATGTAAGCTTGTCTCTGGCGTTGTAGTCGTGTTTATGGCGGTGCGAGCTCTTCTTCCTTCGAGGGAGATCATGCTCCTCCTCCTCTTCGGATGAGGGCGTGGGGCTCCGGTCGCGCCTGGCCGGAGCTTTCTTCTTCGGCTCCGTCGGAGCGTCTTCGTGGAGCGCAGCTCTGATTAGTCCTAGTCCGGTAAGTGCGGACCTATGCATGGCCCTTTTCGGGTCCCCTTCCGGAGGTGGGTGAGCCGCAATATACGCAGTGGCTGCCATGATCGCAGCTTGTGGCGTCTTCGGGATGATGTTGCCATCAGCGTACATATCCATGAACGATGTATGGAGAGTTCGGGTCACGTCACGCCGCTCCTTGGGATCCATGTTTTCCACCCGAGAGCGGTGCTTATTTCCCTGGTTTCCGTTTGTGCTAGAGCCGGGTGCCATGGCGGAGAGCGCACTTCTTGTGTACTGGACTCGGTCGCTTGCTTGCGTTTGTCGAGCGTCTCCTGCATCTTGACTTGCTTCTTGTGCTCCTCGATGAGGAGGTAGTGGTATGCCCTCAGCAGATCACGTGGGGAGTCCAGAGGTAGGACTATTTCTCCTGCGACGGCGCGGCGTGCTTCGGCCCATACTTCTTTGCTAAGTTGGATGAGGTGGCCACGGTTTTCCCCGTTTTCGCCGTTTCCACCGTTCTCGCCGTTTCTGTCCTACGGGTTGGGGTTAGGCGGCGGGTTAGGCGTTTCCTCGTCGGTTTGGATGACTGCGGCGCATAGATAGCGCTGATTGGTTTATCTTTGCCGCGCTTTGGATCGAATCGTAGGTCCCTTCATCCGAAGGTGGATCGCCAGATCGGAGTTGCAATGCTTCTGTAGAACTCATCTGTTGATGGTGACGTCGTCGCCGCGGGGTGTGGAGCCCATGAAGCGGGCCTGATTGGCACGGGCACCGCTTCGAGGGCGGAGGTGCGGTTGTCCCACTTGGGCGAAGCTCCCGAACAAGATTTGAGTCCGTCGCCTCGGCTCGAAATCCTTCATGGTATCCGCGAGTGGGCGGTGAAGTCGAAAGTGCCGAAGGAGGTGATTCTCCGTCGCGGAGTTGTAGATCGATCGGTCGGAACCGTCACGACCGCAAGCAGCCCGATTCCTGACGGGCGCCAATTGGCGGTTTAATCGTCAATGCCCATTGTTATGGACTTGGGTTTTGGAGAAGATGGGGATCTTTGGAGATCGTGGCACGGTTAACGGACAAGGAACCGGGGACACGAGATTTACCAGTTCGAGGCCGGAGAAAACCCTCCTACTTGTGCGCTCTTTGATTACTGGCGAACCGAAGGTTCTGAGGTGCCAGATTCGATCTGGTGTGGATGCGTGCGAAAATATGAGTCGAGTTGCCCTAGGGCGTGCCCTCGGCCTTTATATAGACTTAGGCAGGTCCGCGTAGTCCTAGTCGGTTACAAGTTCTAGGGTTTTACCCCTTTGAATTTCCTATCTCCTCTAGTCTTGCTCTCCAAGGATCCGAAGACGTCATGGGCCTTGGCCACCCGAAAATCTTCATGGGCCAGCGTATGTCTGCCGTGGGCCTTCCTTGGGCTGGACTAGGTATGCTAAAGTTACGTACCCGTAGGGTATAACCATGTCACCTGCCGGAGGAGAGATCATCTCGGAGGCCTTCTCTCCGGTATGATGCGTGAGTAGTCCCACCTTGGACTTTGGGTCCATGTAGTAGATAGATGGTTGTATATCCTCCTTGTGCTTTCATGTATAGATCTTGTGAGCTCCGATAATGATCAATATCTAATCTATTTGTAATCATGCATGTTGTGTTTGCGGGCATCCGATGGATATTGAGATTATTATGTTGGTTTGATTAATGGTTTTGTCTTTATGATTCTATCATGTCTGTGTTGTTTGTGATCTTGCATGCTCCTATAAAAGCTTGCTAGAAGTCCTGATGCTAGTGATATTCATGTTGCTTTCACCAAACACATTACAGATGCTCTTGTTAAGATTAAGGAAGAGAAGCTAAAACACAAAGCTTCTATTCATAGGAAATTAGAAGATAGTTGGGAACCCATTATTAATATGCAAGTGAATGACTTTGATCTCAAAGCTTCATGTGATCTTGGTTCTAGTGTCTCTATTATGCCTAGGAAGATTTATGAAATGCTTGATTTGCCACCTTTAGAAGATTGTTATTTGGATGTCCCACTCAATGACACTCATGGGGAGTATTAATGATGTTCTCATTATGGTTAACAATGCTTATGTCCCTGTTGATTTCTATGTTTTGGATGTTGAATACAATACTTCTTGTCCTATTACTTTGGGAAGACGTTTTCTTAGAACAGTTGGTTCCATCATTGATATGAAAGAAGGCACCATTAAATATCATTTTCCATTCAAGAAAGGTATTGAACACTTCCCTATGAGGAGAGAGAAGTTTCTTTTTGCTCCTCATTTGAAAGCAAGGTTTGATGTTAATGCTTCCTCATTTGAAAATACTTGATTCTTCTTGCTTCTTGTGCCTAACTTAAATGCGTTAAAGAAAAGTACTTGTTGGGAGATAACCCAAGATTTTCCATGTATCTTGGAAGTTATTACTTCATTAATGACCTCTACTTATCCTTTTTGTTTGCTTTTTGTGCCAAGAATGACCTCTAATGAGAGGGAAGTAAGATTTGAGGAGTTGCTGTCCCGAAACAGATTTCTGTCTTCCACCAAAGCAAAGGATTAAACGTATGGTGTGGGGTCCATAGTTCACTAGGGGTGCTCTCCTTAGATAAACAACATGGCATGAAGGGTAAACAAATTACAGCAGGGCAATTCACAGGAACTGAGCAAGGCATAACAATGCAATACTAGACAAAAAAATCCTATGAGATTCGATTGGGCCATACACCAATATACATAGACCGCAATCCATCTGCATATATGACTAGAAGTCCACCTTCAGGTTATCATCCGACCCCCCTCTAGTATTAAGTTGCAAGCAACAGACAACTGCTTTAAGCAAACTGTGTAAGGTAAACAATCCACTTGTTCTATGAACAAGAGACCGTTGTTTTCTCCCTAGTAGCAACAACACATCTACAACCAAAGAGATTTCTATCACTTTCCTTGGAAACAAGAGGCATGAACCCACTATCGAGCATAAATACCCCCTCTTGGAGTCACTAGCAACTACTTCGCCAAGATAGCTACTAACAACGGAGAGCATGCAAGATCACAAACAACACAGACATGATAGTATCAAATAGACAAAACCATTAATCAATCTGAAATAGTAATCTCAATATCGATCGGATCCCCGCAAACACAACATGCATGATTACAAATAGATTAGATCATGATCATGAATGGAGCTCACAAGATCTATACATGAAAGCACAAGGAGGAGATACAACCATCTAGCTACTACATGGACCCGTAGTCTAAGGTGGAACTACTCACGCTTCATACCGGAGAATAAGGCCTTCGAGATGATCTCCCCTCCGGAAGGGTGCCGGGAAGAACTTCAGATCCCCCGATCTAGGGACGATGGTGGCGGCAGCTATAGAAGGTTTTGTGGATTTTGATCGGGTGCCTAGGGTTTCTGCATCGGGGGCTTCTTATAGGCGAAGAGGTGAGGCTGGGAGGCGGCCGGAGGGCCCACACCCTACCCATGCGTGGGGTGGGCCCACCCGTGCCTAGGGGGGTTCGGTGGCCCTGGCTCGCCTCTCTGTCTCTCCTCTGGACTTCGTGATGCCCACGGTAAAATATTGACTTTGGCTTTTGTCCCGTCCAATTCCGAGAATATTGATTTTCTGCCTTTCTGGAACCAAAAGCGAGAAAACGAAAGCGGCACTGTGGCAACTTGTTAATAGGTTAGTTCCAGAAAAGATGTAAAACCACCTCAAAGTGTAGACAAAGCAAAGCAAAGTAGATACTAAACAAGCATGGAGCATCAAAAATTATAGATACGTTTTCGACGTATCAGACCGCCAACGGGGTACCCCTTGCACATGATACATGAGCTATCACATAATCAAAATGACAAGGAAAGGAGACAATTAGCATCTCAGCAAACTTCTTATTTACCATGGGAAAATGGTGCTTTTTTCTCTCTTTCCCCTTTTCAACATGTCTCTTTTCTTATAAGAAGAAAGCTTCATAGATTTCTCACTATGGTGATGCTGCAAGTTTCCACCATGATTAGGCATGGCTTAGGCTAGCGGCCCAGATGTTTCTCTAACACACATACATAACTCCATTGACTTACAAGCTCCCCTTTCATTTCATACCGACGACATCCATAAACAAAAGAGCATGATATCAACTGGGTACAATGTACAAGTGCAATGTTGAAAGCGTTCCCCATGACAGCATGGTTCTGCTAATTCCAACGTATAAGTGCAAGCATATACAACATAGACGACACAATGTTTCAAGTTTATTATGGGCAAGAAAAATAAAGTGTGCCATCAAGTTTGTGAGAGCTTTAATCACTAATTTTTCACATAATAAAATGACTTTTTAATTGGAAGGTAGATGAAACAAGAATATACTTGGAATGGTGTAACACACCATGCATAGGGATTAATAGTGGACACTTTGGAATAACTTGGTTTCTTGGGAGTTGGATGCATGAGTAGAGCTTTCTCATACAAGTGGAGGCTAGCAAAAGACTGGGAGCGACCAACTAAGAGAGCAATAATGGCCATAATCATGCAGAGCGACAAAATATTACTAATCAAAGCATAAAGTCGTACCACAAGTCAAAAACTAAATGATCATAGATGCTAGGGTGCCTGGTTCATAGTCATAACATGGTGTAAGCATGTGCCAAGTCAACCCAAACAAAACATCAAAGGAGAACACCACAATATTATGCTTTTGTATGCTAAAACAACGCATGATTCTTTCAAGGCACATTAAGAAATCTCAATTATTTGGAACAATTCATGCTACAACAATAATCACTAAGCATAAGGTCAAAACAACAGCTATCATGACATGATAAAGTCTAAGCCACAGTCAAAACAAGCTCCCTTTTGTACCACTATAAGCATGAAGCTTCCTACTCTTTTCCAACACTAATCAACTTATTTGAAATAACTCATCAAGATAATAATCAATAAAGATCAGTGAGCATGTCTCACAAATCCACAAATAAGAACTAAAAAGTTCTAAGCAAACAGCATAATAAAACTAAGGTTAAACACAGTGCTAGCAAAAGAGAACACTCACAAAACAATAAGAGTGAAAACTAGAGTGTTCTAGGCAATGAAAAAAGAGTGTGTCTCTCTCCAAAAGAAGTGTTGTAATCCAACTAACTTATTCAAGAAAACTAAGCAAACGAAAACCAAAAACGAAAACTAAGATGCTCCAAGAACAGCACAACAGTGCATGAAACAATAAAAAACAAAGTGTCTAAAAAGACCTAAGATTTTTATTGATGAAGAAGGGGATGCCTTGGGCATCCCCAAGCTTTGACGCTTGTACCTCTTGAATATCTCTTGAGGTGACACGGGGTGGCATCCCCAATCTTTGACGCTTGTACCTCTTGAATATTTCTTGGGGTGACATGGGGTGACATCCTCAAGCTTGAGCTTTTGTCCATTCTTCATCTCATTACATCATTCTTCCCCTACACTTGGAAATTTCCTTCATACAAAACTCCACACAATCTTCATTAGCAACATTAGTGCATTCAAAATATAATGGACCTTTGGGTTTAGTTTAAACACACATAAAACTTGCATTAAAACACAAGCTACTGTAGCAATTCCCTCAAAAATCTCAATTTACTAAAGAGAACCCAAAAGGAAATCAATAAAGAGGCAAATGGAATTAAAGGCAGAAATCTGTCAAAATAGACCACCACGTAGAAACCGATTTTTTCGAAGACCTTCTGTTTCTCAAATAAAAAGTGTTGAACTAACGAAAGTTAGCTAAGAACCTGGGGGATTTATTCAGAAAATGTCATCTCAATCCGACATACATATATTTTTCACGAATATTTACAGTGGAGCACAAAAATCTGTTTCGGCACAGCAACTTCCCCAAATCTTACTTCTCTCTCATTAAAGGTTATTCTTGGCACAAAAACCACACAAAAAGGATAAGGAGAGGTTATTACAGAAGTAATAACTTCCAAGACTCAAGAAAAATATTGCGTTATCTACCAAGAAGTACTTTTTTTAACGTCTTTAAGTTAGGTTTGATAGTTTGAGAAGATGCTCACATAATAAATATGAATTGAAGTAAAAGAGAGCATCAAGAAGCAAATTCAAAACACATTTAAGTCTAACCCTCTTCCTATGCATAGGAATCTTGTACACAAATAAATTCACAAAGAACAAAGTGACAGGCATAGAAAGATAAAACAAGAGTAATTTCAAAACTTTCAGCACATAGAGAGGTGTTTCAGTACCATGAAAAGTTCTACAACCATATTTTCCTCTCTCATAATAATTTTCAGTAGCCTCATGAATAAAATCAACAATATAACTATCACATAAGGCATGGTTTTCATGATCTACAAACACATAATTTCTATCAAGCTCAAAAATAGTGGGATTAAAACTAAGAACCCACTTTTAACAATTGTATAACAAGGTGACTGATCATTCAGTATAGGACCATCTTCTAGAGCTTTATCATAAACATTTTCTAAGAAAAACTCTTTAGTACCATGCATAACAGGAGCATAATTATTATCACAAGTTTTACTCATAGCAGATATTTCAAAAGGTTCCACAGGAACATAACATTCATCCTCCTTTAGTAAGCATGGGGGACAATCAAATAATGTAAGGGATAAAGAGTTACTCTCATTAGAAGGTAGGAATGAGTAGCTAATCCATTCTTCCTCCTTTTGTTCATCACTCTCCTCCTCATTTTCATCTAACGAGCTTTCAGGTTCAACAATTTCTTCTTCCATAGGCTCCTACAAATTGTGGACACATTCTTGTGCATGATAGAGTCTCTCTTTATAATCAAGGATATAAAAATTATTGCTGAAATTTTCTATGTAATGATCACGGATAGAATATACCATATCTTTAAGGTCTTTACAAGCAACACAGGTTTCATAGTTTTTAGACATGAAGGATTCTAATTCAGAAGCTCCCATAAACAAAACAAATTGTTCTACTTCTTCAAATCCAAGATGAATATAGTTATTCAAATGATAGTTCATAATTACAAATTCTTTACTAAAGCCACATTGGAATTAAATATGTTTAGTATCATGTTCAGAGCAACAATTTATATCATGGCATTTAAGCAAAATTTTAGCAATTATATCCAACCTTTTAAACACGGCTCTCATGACTTTACCCTTATAAGATTCTCTATAGCTTATAAAATCTTCCATGGAGGTTCTAACAGGCAATGGTTCATCTACTACCTTAGCAGTGATAGCAGTTTTCCCAAATAGTAAACCGAGTGGGTTATCCATAATGAAATAGTGACTGGAGCAGAACTAGACATAAAAACAACTTGAAGAAGGAACTAAATTTTTTGTGTTTTTGATAAAAGAAAGCAAACCAATCGAAACTAAGTAAAAACAAATAAAGTAAAGAGAAAGGTTGTGAAGGACTCCCCTTGTGAAGCCGTCCTTAGCCTCCCCGGCAACGGCGCCAAAAAATAGCTTGATGCACTCAGATCACTGTGGAGCTTCGTTGGGAGACCCCAAGAGGAAGGTATGATGAGCACAACAGCAAGTATTCCCTCAGAAAGAAACCAAGGTTATTGAACCAGTAGGAGGAAGGAAACGACTCAAAGGTGTTGCTAGCAACTGGAAACCTGCACAACACAAACTCAAGACTTTGCCCCAACGAACAGTGAGGTTGTCAATCTCACTGGTTTGCTAAAAACAAAGGATTAACCTATGGTGTGGAAAGTAATGGTGGCTTACAGAAAGTAAACAGTAACAGTGGAAGATGTATCAATGGTAAAGATTGGTCCGGGGTCCATAGTTAGAGGTGTTCTCCTTAAGATAAACAACATAACATGCTGGTTAAACAAATTACAGCGGGGCAATTGATAGGATAGAGCAAGGCATAACAATGCAATACTATACATTCATGATCCTATGAGATTCGATTGGGCATTATAGCAAGATACATAGACCGCCATCCAACTGCATCTATGACTAGTAATCCACCTTCAGGTTATCATCCGAACCCCCTCCAGTATTAAGTTGCAAGCAACGGATAACTGCTTTAAGAAAATTGTGTAAAGTAAACAATACACTTGTTCCATGAACAATAGATTGTTGTTTTCTCCCTAGTAGCAACAACACATATACAACCTTAGAGATTTCTATCACTTCCCCAGATTCAATAGAGGCATGAACCCACTATCGAGCATAAATACTCCCTCTTGGAGTCACTAGCATCTACTTGGCCAAGATAGCTACTAGAAACGGAGAGCATACAAGATCTCAAACAACACAGGCATGATAGAATCAATAAGATAGAATCATTAATCAATCTGACATAGTAATCTCAATATCCATCGGATCCCCACAAACACAACTGCATGATTACAAATAGATGATCTTGATCATGAACGGAGCTCATAAGATCTAAACATGGTAGCACAAAGGAGGAGAAACAACCATCTAGCTACTACATGGACCCATAGTACAAGGTGGAACTAGTCACGCATCATACCGGAGGCTGACATGGTGATGAAGAAGGCCTCCAGTATGATCTCTCCCCTCCGTTAGGGTGCCGGGAAGAGCTTCAGACTCCCCCCCCCCCCGATGTAGGGACGATGGTGATGGCGGATACAGACTGTTTCGTGGAAGATTGATCGGGTGCTTAGGGTTTAGGTATCAGGGGCTTCTTATAGGCGAAGAGGGAGGCCGAGGGGGTGCCCGAGGCGGCTGCACCCCCCGGCGTGGGCTAGGTCAGGCCGCGCGGCCAGGGGATCTGGCCCCCTCGAGGCCCTCCTCCGTCTCTTCTTCTGGCTCCGTGTTCTCCTCCGTAGAATATTGACTTTGGCTTTTGTACCGTCCAATTCCGATAATATTCATTTTCTGACTTTTCTGGAACCAAAAACAACATAAAACAGGCAACTGGCACTGTGACATCTTGTTAATAGGTTAGTCCCAGAAAACATATAAAAATACCTCAAAGCGTAGACAAAGCAAAACAAAGTGGATACTAAACAAGCATGGAACAACAAAAATTATAGATACGTTTACGACGTATCAATCTACTGCCACAAACCCATAGTCCAGAGGTGGACTGCTCCCTTTTCCTCATGATGATGAAGCCGAAGATGTTGGAGAAGGTAGAGATCCCACTGGTGGTATTTCCCTATCCAATCTTCACTGGTTCTATCTCTGTTTCAGTATTTCTGTCTTTCTGCACCGCCTCCTCCGAGATCGTCCCAGGAGGGGGTCTTTCTAGTCTCGAGGCTTCTCTTTGCGAAAAAATACTCCTCGAAAAATCCCATTGCCATTTGACTTTGTTTAGGTCCCTTATAGATAAAAATACATAAAATAGGGTTTTCCTATCCTGTAGAGTTATAAACCAAATAAAATAGATCATTTGTAAATCCCCATAAATCAATGTAAAACATAAATATAATATCATATCAGTTGCAAATATGTGGGAACATGATCAATAAACTACACAGTTTATGTATACATTTTACATGCATCACCTAGTACCACAAGATTTGTCACCCAAGCCAAGACAAGAAGCTGCCCCACCCCATGAGGTTGCTTCCCAGCATGGTTCTTGAGGCGGCCGCCTGGACGCACAACCATCATCATCTGCTCTGGGCTTCTGCCTCGACATCCACCAATCTGACAATGAGAGAAAATGAACAAGACCTACAAGATGATACCTTCAAGAAGGTCATGACGTAGATGTTGTCGTCGCCCGCCTGCCCAAACCCGGAGCTAGAAATTCCTCTCGGAGAGTCTAGACCAACAACAAGGGCGTGGAAGGAGTTCTAGGGCCAACACCTCCAAGGAAGGAGACGATGCTCGTGCGACGCCGCCTTCGTAACTGAAAAAGTCAGTGCAAAGCTTTAGCTCAGGTCTCCAACACCACCATGGGCGATGCAAGCACGTGTTCTCTACATCGACCTCCCACTGCAGAACGACACTGACCAATCCCTCGCAGACACCACTACCTCCACTAATCATCCACCATGTCCAGAAATGGGAGCATGTCCTAGGAACGACACACCTCCACCTCTCTGCAGCTCGTCCTCGGCTGGAGAGACGCCGTCGCGCCCTGTCTTCCCATGGCATGCAACCGTCGTTGTAGCAGATCAGCACCAGAAAGACATGCGAACCATAGCCCGCCAATCCCAGCTAGGCCCTGGCTGCCGCCACCGCCAGTAGCAGCTCCTAGGACACCACTTATGCCACTAGCCGCAAACCGGCGGTTGCATCATCCCTCTGCCCGCTGGGACCCCTCACCACCAAGCTGACGCACGCGCCAGAGAAGACAAAGCCATGACATCAGTGAGCCACGCGTCAACCGCGGGACCCTCCCCTCTCAGCCACCTTAGCCGACGCACCCGCCAGAGAAGATAAAGCCATGACATCGAACACAGCCTCCCCCTCCCTCAGGCACCTTAGGAAGCGGGTGACTGGCGCGCCGGTTTCCCCCGAGTCACCCCCAAGGGTCGAGATGGTTCAGGATAGTATTGTAAACTGACGATATACAATGAAGATGTCAGCCACACACCAGAGGTGCATGCCACGGTACAAGTTGTGACATACTCCCTCCATCCACAAATAAGTGTACTTTTAGGTTTTGTCCTAATCCCTATTTATGAAAATACTATTTATTAAAACACGACTAACTTTGTAAAAAATCGTTGACACTAAATTAGTATCACTAGATCTTTTTTCAAAAGTAGATATATATATATATATACATATCAATTTGATATAATATATGTTGCTATATTTATCTATAATCTATAAAGTTGGTCAAAAAAATTGAGTTAGGACAAATGCTAGAAGTACACTTATTTGTGAATGGAGGAATCATGTATTCGCAACATGAACAAAACAACCGTGTCAGCAACAGGAGAGGGAAAGCGAAAGATGCATGCATCTAGATCTAGACATTGATCGAATCTAGTTGTCATTTTCATTGTATTTCTAATTTGGGCACTCGTCTTGTTACCCGTTTCAGTGAGTTAACTCTCTTTTGCGATGATGGGTGTAAATAAAGTTGCCGTTACATATCCGATCACCCATTTGAAGTTGAGTTGAAATCGCCGGCACTCTGGGACATCCCTGGGAACACTAATTTTGGATGAATAAAAGTGCACTTCTTAGTTAAATGAAAAAAAGGCTAAACTTGGGAGTACTACTTAATAACACTTTCATTGCAACTAGTATAAAATATAACTACATGGTACTTCAGCACATAACACCCATTGGAGAATCTCCCCCCAGAAATTTGCAAACAAGCTGACAGGCTACATTAACTATTTAATCAGTCTAGGAGCGACAACTAGAGGCTACTGTACTTGTTTCACATGGTGGGAGAATAAGAACAAACGCTTCTTGCAAATTGCAAACTATTGTCGCGCACACGTTAGATTAAGTCCAATAAGGGGAACCGAAACCGCTTCCAAGGAAACTTTCCCACAAGCCAGTGAAACCAGCGGCAGAACACAGGATTGGCGATTGGCCAAGTGCACTATTTGTTTTGTTCTTCAGGTGCTGCACATGAGAATAACAAGTGTGTGTTCTCTATCAGCTTGTCTGCAATCACACGCCTGGGGTCTAGTGATACCAGGTTAATTAAGTACTCTACACGTAGTAGTCTATAGTATAGTACTCCTACTATTGATCACATCCGTTATTGGATGCAGATGTTGCCAATTACACAATTAGTAGTAATAATATTTCTGCTAACGATTAATGATTTGTGTAATATTAATTACTATATAGTACAACATTTCTGATATACGTGGTGTGTCATGGTGTCCTCTCAAGATGTTTAACGTTATTCTCTGATGCGTCTTCCCTGGAGAATCTGTACAGATCAAGACTGAAATGCTATTTTATGTCAACTATATGGATACACAATACTTTGACAGGACCGAGCCGTACGATTATCAGCTAGCCCATCAATCTTTCTGAATTTTCGCTTTGCTTAGTACGTTTGCTTTGTGATCGATACCGACAGATTCACTGTTGTTCAGACTTAATTCTTCCCAATGTGGTCAAAATTGGAGCTTTCCAAGTTATCAAACCCTACTGACCTGGTTACTAGTAATTGGCGTGTACGCACATGCAGGTTCATTGCATTTCCAGCATAAGACTGAGCTAGCATTGCTCATTATTCGCTCGGACAACATGCAGAAGCACCTGCAGTCACATGAAACTGACCTCGTGTCAGCCAAATCACTCAACCTTGTTTCTTCTTTGCGTAGATTTGAGGGTGTACCACCACGCAAGATGGCTACACAAGCAGTGAGAAAACAGCTATACACATAATTGTATGCGTGTGCAAAGAAACAATTTGATCGTACAACCCCTAAGAATGTAGGTCAATTATATACTTCTGTCCTCAACGTAATTCTCGGCAATCTTGTTTCATTCTGCATGCTTTGGTCTCCCTCCGACCATTTTTTTAAGGCGAATATGTTCTGGATTTGATCACACCACAACCGTGTGTGAGCATCGGTTGGAATGTCCGACATTCACACCGAAGACATTCTACTACGTTATGTCCCATAGATCTCGTGCGCGACACTTATGCATATTATTTATCGCCGAGTGCTCTCGGACACGACGCACATATGCAGGAGGATGGACGTTTGACTGTGTTCGGCAGTGTCAAAGCTAAAGGGAATGAAGGTGGTGGTTAGGTGGATGCGGCGACACATTGTGGTTGAGGTTCGGTGGTGTTTCTTCAGTACCACGACTAGAGCTCCAGGGTGAAAACCCTTGGTTTGATATTCGCCGGTCATACCTGGCAACGGTGTTGTTTTGGCATTGTTACCTTGATGAAGGCATTGCTTGAACTTTTCTTGGTCCCTCTCTCCAGGGTGAAAACCTATGATCTAGTCCTTGAATGGATCCGGTGACGCGGCAATTGTGTGTCGTTACCTTTTCTAAAGGTGTTGCTTTTGGAGAATTTTTCCATGGTCTATGTGTTGTCACAATAGTGGATGATGTCGTTGTTGGTTGCGGTCGCCTTAGATCTTGAGTTTTCTTTTTCTTTTTAATAATTTAGCAGTGTGCATTCTGGATGTCTTGAATTGCTCGCGATATTGAGTTGTTGTACATGGGGATGCACTTGATGTATTCCGGATATTAATTGAACGAAATATGTCCAAGATACAATAATAAATGTTATTGTTTATTTTCATGTTCATTATTGAACTTTATATTTCTATTCTATGATCCTTGACTGTGAGATTCAAAGGAAAACTAATAGGCATGTGTGTGAATGTGAATACAAAGAAGTTTCTAATCTTGCCTCTAAGACTAGCTTATGTGTTGCATGATAGTTCCGTTTTCGTAATCATGGGCATTTTTAAAATAACAAAGATTCCCACAACAATAAGGACACATTGTTGGCAGAACAATGGTGTTCACAAATCCAACTATATGCCATACTATGAAATCACATCATCACTTAGTTATTGGTTTTACCGTTACATTATTATTGTACATGAACGCCCTTAGACCATGAGAATATCGGGTACCTTCATACTGGAAGATTTACATTGGAGGCCATCGAACGTTATCTGTAACAGGGTGGCTATAGCGTTGGTATCCATGTACTTCGAAATGTATGTCTAGGGTTACTATGGTTCAAGAGTGGGATTTTATCCTCTAACAATGGAGAGATACTTAGGGTCTTATATGTATTAAGATATCCATCATCGTCTGGCCAGACACAATATATTATCGGGGATATTGAAATA
Source organism: Avena longiglumis (assembly GCA_030063025.1). NCBI lineage: Eukaryota > Viridiplantae > Streptophyta > Magnoliopsida > Poales > Poaceae > Avena > Avena longiglumis. Next base: position 526,411,298 of record CP125975.1, read on the forward strand.
CGGAAACGAGAAAAGAGAACAACCTGATAACGAGGATAATTTGGTATCGTGATCAAAGCATTGCTTCACAAGGATACCTAATATATCTCACATCTGGTTTTGTTATGTATCACGAAGAAAAAGGAATATAATCAAGTACAAAGGCAATATGTTTGCTCAAAATATCCATGTATGCGAGGGAATGAATATGGGTGTCTAGATCCCACTACTGATTATTGACCGAAGGTGTCTCACATTCATATCAGCGTAATATCGAACTTACAGGGTCACACGCTTAAGGAGTCATTGATTTGGTGATTACTATTTGTATAAATATGTGAGATAATAACATGGGATTTTTTTTGCATTATTGAACTAAGTTTTGGAGAGAAACCGGAAGAGCTTCGGAGTTCAAAATAGTTTCGGAGGAGAACGGGTAAATGTTTTGGGGGTTTCGTAGAATGTCTTATGAATTATTGAATTAATAAATGTCCAAAAATATTATCTAATGAAATAGTATATATGGCAACCCGTATGAGCCATGCACATGGGCCAAAGGGGGCAACCCAAGTTGGTACACCCCCAACTTGGAGGACAAGTTGAAAGGGGCGGCTATGGTTGTGGCCGCCAGACCCCCTCACCTTGTGCGCTGGCCCTAGAAGCAACCCTAGGTGCCACCCCTCCTCCTATATAAAGAGAGGGAGAGGTATAGCCCCAACACAAATTGCACCTTGGAGGCTAATGATGGTAGTTGTATCCAGAGGTACCGTACCTGCATGTACAGAGTATAGATACACTTTCCTACTAATGCATAGTACCCATACCATACCTGTTAAGTCATGGATAGGGAACATGTATAGCCGTGTACCCGTGGATATACTCATATCCTACTTGTTTTAAAGGATATGTGGAGCTCCAAACTATGCAATTGATTAGTCTCGTAGCACAAGGGAGAGTTCTAAAGTTTGATATTGTCATGTACTCATACATACTTGTTTTTTTTTGTCAAATGTGTTACCGATAAAACACAATCACTTAATTATGAATAACTTGTGTACTATTTGATCTACCCGCGGATATCCAATGGGTATGGGTAGCCGCCGGGTATGGATGTGGGTACAGTTTCATATCCACGGGTGATATGGTTAGAAGTTTTTGTCCCATTGACTATACAGGTATGGGTATGGTATTACTCTACCATGCCCATACCCTTCTCATTGCCATGCCATCCTTTTAGGTGGTTGCACTTCTCTCGCTCACGTGTCTCTCTCTTCTTCACATACGCTGAAAGGATGCAATAGTACTTCGGTCGTTCTTCTCCTTGGACGGTAAAGCCTTGCTAGATTAGAGACTCTATATGCGTGGATATTTGCAGAGGGATCTTACTTTTTATCTTCGAATGGGAAGGAGCATACTAGCGGCTGGGAGGGATACACCGAGTTGCGGGGATCTGCACCAGTGTGCCCACGAACAACCTACTTTCTTTCTTCATAAATCGATCTTGGTGTTTATGTGTAGGCCTATTTTTTTTTGTTTTTCTGATGCGTATTCCTACATCAATATATTATATTTATCAGAAAAAATCAATCGATGCATGAAACCATTTTTATTACAGCGTTTTGATCATCTTGAATTCACATCTCATGGATCACACATACTGCCTACTTAAATCAAGCAGAGGAATTGCCAATACCGCACGAAACAAAACCGTGCTCCTGGCATGGCATGTATAATTTGACCATTTCATGGAGAAAACTAGACTTGCGCCGCATTGCCAAAGGCAGTACGATGCGTGCAAACAAGATAGTTAATCAGTGAAAATCCTGGGGAGATCTTGTGTGGGGGTTTAAGTTTGATTTAATGGTGTTTTTGTAATTGCAAGTGTGAAATGCAAAATTTGGAAGCATTGCTAACCTCTGCCGTCTCCGGTCAGTGTCTGGACTACTGCTGGCCTTAAACAAATGGATTTGGCGTTCTTCGTCTGGGCAGTTCTTCCTTGCCATCTACCAGGTACTATTATAACCTTATTGATTTCTCTCAAGTTTATCGCAACTTGTCTGGAAAGAAATGTTTGCCGTACAGCCTAGATTCTTCCTATAGCCTTAATGAAGTTATGCCAACTCCCAAGATTGATACGATTCTTGCAAAAAAAGTGTTAGTGCCCAGTACTCCAGTTACAGAGTACATGCATCCGAAGTTGTGAAAGCATCATGTCCTATATTATGGTTTTATTGTTCCAACCGTGTGACCAGGTTGCGGTTGCAGCATTGAGCCAACATGGTGCATGGTTTTAGCCTTTTGAGCAGACAAAATACCTATATAACATATAAATATGGCAATAGAGTAGTGTTTCGTCGGGGAGTGTAGACCTTTACCAATCCCATGTTGGGGTGCCCACCGACTACTCATAAAAATACTCTACAAATTTTACCGATACATCACAACCGAATACAGCATAAAACCTGGCATCTGCAAATAAGGAAAAACTGATAGCCAACACATTCATTTTTTAAATAGATAATAAATTAATCTACTGAATATATTATTTTTGGTTACTCGTTAGGGTTAGCTGGTGGTAATGTGGAGGAGGCTATAGTTAAAGCTACCAAGTCGCTGCCCATGCCAACATGATCCAAGCGATGAATCTGGTCTCGCAAGCCGTGGTCACCAAAATGGCCGAGGCGTCAAGGATATTGACGGCCGACGCAATTATTGCTACATGATGACTCATGAACGCACAATGCAAGAACTGATGAGGGCGGCAAGGGCAGGGATGGCATCGGCATCGGCGTCGGCACCAGGGGAGCCAACACCATCGGTGACCGAGGGCACATCGCTGTTCATTTGATATCTACGCTCCTGGCTTGTAAACGCCGAATTTTGATGACGTTTTGGGCCCGGTTTGTTGGCCGTGGATTTGAATTGCATGATCTATGTGACTTTGAAGTAATTTGAATTTTGTGGCTTTGAATCATTTGGATTTGGCTGATAATAACTTGGGAGGGCATATTGAAGGGCGTCGGGGTGAGCCGGCCATCCAAACTAACGACAGTCTAAGAGCATCCCCACTCGTTGGGCGAACCCAGGCCGAAATCCGGACCTTTTTTCTGGCCGGACAAAACGCGTTTTCGGCCTGGGGACGCCGAGCTTCCCACTCGCGTTCCCGGTCCGAATTCTCAGGTTCGGCGAAATTCAGTTAAACTCGGTAAAATTTGAGCGAATATAGGCGGATTTTATTAAGTAAGACAGGAACACACATATTATATCGAATTTAATAACTAGGAGAAGACAGCCTTCGCCGTGATCGACGCCGGACGCCGCATCTACAGGCCGAGACGGGGACGGTTGCCGGCCTGGATGTGCTCCATGACGACGGCGAGAGTTCGCCCTGAAACGCTCCACCAGCGGCGGCGAGCCCAGCGCCCCAAAAGCGCTTGGCCGTCACACTTTGGGAGGGATTCGGCTGAGAAGCTTACGACACTGTTGTCGGCACACTTTGGGAGGACGGCGGTGGAGATGATCGGGTACTTAACTGGAAATCTGCGATTGAGACCTAGCAACATGATAAAAAAAAAAAGATAGTCCAGCACTCATGGATGCCGACACTAATCTGTAGAAAAATCAATTACCGTACTACTCGGCAGGCAGCTACTGGTAGAGAAAACAGCCATGGCAGCCAGCTAATTAACCACTGTAAACAAACTCATCGGCTCAGCCAGACAAGCTAATGTAGTCCACGTACGTAGAGCGGTTTGTTAACTGCAACCGATGTCGTCACGGGCCGGAGCACTGTTGCTGAGGACAGAATGTTGCCTTGGCAAGGAGGAATATGAGTGTCAACTATAGCCATGTTGATCTGATCTGCCAAGAATCAAGAGAGAATGCTGTGCTGGCAAGGAGAAGGAGGGATGAGCTGATCTGCCAAGAGCCCAAGAGGAACCTAAGCTAGCTATAGCTAGTGAAGTAGTGCGGGTAGAGCTCACTGAAGCACGCATGTTTGAGCATACATGCATGACTCCAGCCTAGTAGGAGTACCACATACACACACACACGACACACCTCTAGGTTTTCGTGTGTCCTGCAACAAGGCATGATTCCGTCTCGTTAATTATGCCAGGATATACGGCGCCGCCGATTGACGACAAGACGGTGGTATGTTTCGACGTACGGCTGAGCTAAATTAGCGTCACTCGCTGCTGAAAACCTTTGGTTTTTGGACACGGGCGTTCTGGTTAGTCTTCAACTGATCCCCTTTATTTCCTGCTGCTGCTGTGGCCAATACTAGTGCGAGGAGCGAGTCCCGAGCTGACAGTAGCCACGTTACACCCCGCTCGTGAGGTCGCGTCGTGTCTGCCCGCTGTCGTCGCGCCCCCCGCGTGGCCGCACTATGAACCGATCCATGTCGATGAGCAGAGCGAGAGCAGAGACGAGATTCGCACGGCCGGCCCGGACGGACGCGCGCCTAGCCAGACCGGTGGCGATTTCGCGATCATGGCCGTGCGTCTAGGTCGGTCTAGCTAGCTCACGCGCGACGTACGCCAATACCGGCCGATCCGCCCGGCGCCCGGTTTCCTAACTGCCCACCGTTTCTAGCTGCGCGCCCCGGATCACGACGGGCGCGTTTAGAAGCATGCATCCATTTTATGATTCTCACACAATCTAGAACAACAGAATTATACACATGAGAGAAGAACACATAATCTGGAATCACAAAACATGATTCTCACACAATCCGGAGCAACAGAATCACAGGAAGCATGATCCCATAACCATGATCCGCAAAAAGCATGATCCCACAAACATGAACAACACAAGCAAAAAGGATCAGTGTAAATCATGGGTGTCATCCTACCACCACCACCACCAGTTTACCGTCAGCAGTACAACAAGGTGCAACACAAGCAACCATCAGGACAATCTTTCGCTATGAGGTAGAATCTACGACCTATTTTGGTTTCTTTAAATGCAACACGCCTAACAGGCTCAAGTTTGTGGACATGGAAGACCTCAGGACAATCTTTCGCTATGCCGTAGAAGCTAGAATCTTCGCATGAGTCAGGAGCATAGTCGACGTCCTTGATGTCCTAGCACACCAAATCAAGTTCATCTGATTGTAAATCGAGGATTCCTAACTCGCTACAGAACCCTAACCCTATGAACGAATTGGGGAAAGGTGGACTTACCTCTAGATACGATTGGCAGGAGCTGTCACCGTCATTCCAGCTCGGCATGGCGGCTGCCCTGCCGGTTTTGTCTTGCCAGGGGCATCGTCGCTATCGGCGCCAGTGGTCGGATTTGACCGGGGAAAGGAGAAGGGGGAAAGGTGGATCTGGTTTTGATGGTGAGCGGGTAGGGTGTGTCTCGGTGGGAAGTGAGAAAAAGGACCCGTCCCTTTTCCAGGCCAGCGGTAATCTTTCGGATGCGTTGTCGTCGGCCGAGCTCGTGCAGGGGAGCACCGCTTTTGTATCCAACGGGCGCACGACAAGAGCGGCTCGTTGGAAACGGTCTATTCGAGCGTAACAGTTGAGCTTGTCCCCGGGCTGTTTTACGGTTCGTGTTGGCGCAGTCCAATGCCTCCTGCATGTAACCAAACACCTAATTTTGCCTCCCGCTGATCTGCCCGGAGGATGTGCATGCTACCAGACGCGGCGGAGGAGGATTTGCACTGGTACCGTGTGCCTTCGTTCTAGACCGGCCGAGGAGGCAAGCAACGTGGGTAACGGAAAGCTGAGTACGTTGTGTCTTCGATTCGAGGAGGGGAAGAAGCCGCGTGGTACACGTACGTAGGGGGGACGAACCACATCACCACAGCAGAGCCCCGCACGGAGACAGGACGATGTGAAGGCTAGCTAGGGAAGCGATTCTTCTACCTCTAGCTCTCTCTTTCGGCACTCGCTCTGGCTGGCTTTGCAGGCCGGCGCGTACACGGTACAGCCACATCGGTTCCCCCGGTGGCGATGCCATCGACCGATCATAGAGCTAGATGCGGCGGCAGCGTCAAATTATTCCGGCTGTCCCAATCATGGGGCTACCGATCGAATAATCAGAGCACAATCATGCTAGCTTCACACCGCCCGCATCCTCCGCGCGCCTGCCCCTACAGTAGCAAAGATCCACAATCCGTCCGTCCGTCCGTCCGTGCACGCAAAGCAGACGTCGTCGTTCTCGCCGTGCCGCCGTTCGGTTTTCGCCGATCGATCCAGACATGGTTTGCCAGGCCCAGTTCATCTGAAAGCGCGCGAGAAAGGCCCAGTCCATCTCTGAATGATGTTGTTCCTACCTACGTTTACATGCAGGTCTCCGCTGCGGTCGCGTCAGACATGCGCCCTACCTGAAACCGCGCCCCGCGGCTACGATCGGTCGGTGACAGGACTACACGAGGCGTCGATGACGACGGTGCATCGTCGATCGGCGGCGTTGTTGGATCAATAGCATGATGCGGTCTATGGCGGGCGTTCTGATCCGTTCCATCAATCGTCGTTTCTGCATGTGTTCACATGTCTGCTAGGTCAAGATATGCAATCGAGGAAGATGGTCTCCTAGCGGTAATGTAGTACTACATGTCTACATGCTAGGTACATATATGTGTGTGACCGGTGCTTTTCGTGCCACATGTCTACATGTCTGCGACTCATTACGTCTTTGGTTAGTCTGGCACGTCCTGCCACAAAACGCAGCGGTACACATATTTGTGGTATTTGCCCATGATTCTTATTTCTGAACCATGCATCATTGGGAATATATATAGGCTCGGTCACACTCAATATGATGCTCAATTTATTTGGACTATCCTCCAGTTATTAGACGGGCTACGCATACATGCATGCAGCAATGTACATGACGGTACACGCTAGGCTGCTATTGGGATTTGTTCGGACAAGCATACAAAGAAGGGAGTACTACTCTCTTACAATCCGAGGAGAATGATTGGGTATTAGAGCATCTTTGTGACATTTGCCCATAATTCTGAAGTCTGAACCATGCATTGCGAATATATGCTCGGTCACTATGAATATGATGCTTAATTTGGACTATCCTCTCCGGTTAGATGAGCTACGCATACATGCATGGGTAGTAACATCAATGTACATGTCGGTACACGCTAGGCTGCTATTGGGATTTGTTCGGACAAGCATGCGAGCAAGGGAGTACAACTCTCCTACAATCAGAGGGAGAATGATTGGGTCCTAGTCTCTTAGAGCATATCCACTGCTAGCCCCGGCAAGCTCTGTAGATGGCCGTGCTGTTGGGTGTCTACCTCAGCGCCGGCGTCCCCCAACCACTGGTTATTTTCATGACATTTCTACATTTGTTTGTAATATGGGCTATTGTGTCAGAAATCCACTGTCAAAAAGACATACTTATTGAAAATTTTGAAAAAAAATATTAGGATGTAGATGTTGACATTATATGTCCGGAAATCCACTTTGGCTCCTGTGTGTAGATGCACCCACCGTCAAAAAGACATACTTCCAAATATTGAAAATTTTGAAAAAAAATATTAGGATGTAGGTGTTGACATTATATGTTCGTACACCAAGTTTCACAAAAAAAAAATATTTTCTGTTGATTGTGTAAAAAGGACAATTTTCGGTGTTGCAAAATAGTTTTTCACAAGACGTGTTTTTGTCTTTTTTATACCGACCATAAAAAATGTCTTCTAATTGCAAAACTTTGTATGAGAACATAGCATGTCCGGATGCACACCCGGAGTTTGTTCCGTATATTTTTAATATTTTGAATTCATATAAAATACATTTTTTATAATAGGTGTATTTAAACATGGGAGCCAAATCGCCTGTGTTCATCATTATCTAGTTATGCAAAACAAAACATATATACTCCCAGCATCTACATCCACCGCTGTTTTTCGGACATATTTAAACGTATATTTTTTAATTATCAATGCATATATTTTTGAAAGTAGACTCCCAGCAGCCAAAGTGGATTTCCGGACATATACTCCCAGCAGTCAATGTCCCAGCTTAGTAGTGTTATGCATTTATTTTAAACGTATATTTTCCAATTATCAAAATATTTTTTGTATAAAGAGTAAATGTGAATTTTGGAATTCTAATGAACTACTACGCATGTTAATGGGCTGCTAAAAAATGCGGCTCACGTGGAATCCTATGCACAAGCGTGCAATTTGACAATTATGGTACCAATTTCATTGTCTACTGCTGGTGGGCTGACCCAATAAGGCCAGCTTTTATTTTTTTCATCTTTTGCTAATACTTTTATGTCTACTTTTACCTACTTCCTTTTTCCTTTTAAAAATCAGTTCTTATTTCCCTATTTAACTCTTTATTATTTCCGTACTCTTTTGTACATGTGTAAGCATATTTTGTAGTGAAACAGACTTTTTATTTTTTTATTTGCTTCTCTGCCATCACATCGCTTTACTATGGGCTATTGCAATGAGATCTATTATTCGTACTTATCTTTTCGTCATCCTCACCCTTCTCCAAATTTCTTATAGGCACATATTCTCTCCTCCTTTTAGATTATGCTCCTCAGTTCTAGATCGTAGCCAATGGATAATGTGCGGTGTGTGAATAGCGGTTGCTCACCAGACGATTATCCATTATGGGATCGCCCTCGCCCTGGATGACTCATTGTGTCATGTATTTTGATGACACTTCATTTGAAGACTTAGCAGCTTCATCCACACACAACAACGATCCTTAGATTGTTTTGCCTCCTATGTCTATAGGGAAGTGACGTGATTCAGCTCTGAAATACAAAGAAGCTCTCCATGCGTTCGTGGTCGACCATACAAATGATCGTGACAACGCCTCAACCACGACAACTACATATGTTTCAATGATGTTGGCGATCTAGCTACGGAGGACCAAAGAGCGATGACCGCGACAACATCTTCCAAAACGACGATGACAATGGCAGTAGCTCCGCATACAATGATGGTCATGGCAGCAGCTCCGCACACGATGATGACCGCGGTCTACCGAGGCAACTAGAGCTGCATCCAATCACGTCGGCAGTCCTGTCCGTGACGAGAAAATGAGGCGGTTGGACTAAACGGTAATCATCGTTACGTTCTTTTGGACAATGTAATAGTTTATCTAGGTCTGTTTGTCTTCTAAACGTCGCCCTATTCAGCTGTCTGTTATCCATTACTAAGTCTACGTCCTATTCAGTATTTTGTAGGGGCACATAAACATTTATATTATGTAACATATACAAAGATTTCTATGTATACTAGTACTATTTTTTTCATTTCTGTGAAATTTTCCATATAACAAAAAATTTTCGGTAACCTTAACATTTTACTACTTGACTATACAAACATTTATTGAGACGATCATTGACATTTCCAGATTGCATTTTCTAAACAAAAGAGTACAGTACGTACATGTTGTCCATTGCACCAACTGCACGGCCCATATAGAAATGCTTCGGACGGCCGACTACTACTCGACGCTGAGCCCCCTGATCCTTGGGCCAAACAGTTTAAAAAGCACTCAATTGGGCAGTCTAATACAGTAGGCTGCTGTGCCCGATGATCAAAAAAACAAGTAGGCTACTGTGCCATGTGATACCAGCCCAGATTAAATACAGTAGGCTGCTGTCCCCTGGATGGCCTTTTCTCGCTGACCTTGATTGATCAATTCAGTCCCGATGTTCCACTGGAGGTCTCTGCTTCTCCCGGGCGACACGTGCAAGAATACAACAATCGCTAAAGTTTTTTTAATATAAATTAATATGATGGAGATATCAATTATATCGAGCCTCTGTAACAACGCGTTTCTTAAAGTCCTTACAAATGTACACAACCCAGAAAAACAAGTAACAGAGCTTTTTAGGGCATCTTCACTAGGTCGACCCAACCCGTCCAAGTGCGTCAGAATGCGTACACGCAAACGTGCGGGATGTGCCCGACGGCCCAGCGGGACGACCCATCTGGACTGACTCAGGCTGGACCGATCCATCCGGGCATCATATTTGGGTCATGGATGGGTCTCTCCGGACAGACGTGGATGCTGTTCCGTTTTGTAGCGGAACACAATGGACCTTCTTCTCACTTGGGCCGGCCTGTCCGATGTTTGGGTCACGCTACTGGACACGGCTGGTCGGACAGGCCAGACCACGACCCAAAAACGCCGGTGGATCAACCCAAACAGACAAAATCAGACCCGTTTAGATCGCTCGTTTGGGTCTCTCCAATGTAGATGCCCTTAGCCGGGATTAGTTGACCCCACAGAAAAATTATTCTAGCTTCGTCACTGAGAAAAATGAAAAAAGAATTAAAAAAGAAAAGTACAAAGCAATGACACTGACACCACCAGAACAACACGAGTAGTCCTCCACTCCAATAACAACGTCTTCAAAAAGAAAACAGTGCACAAGCGTCGTCATTGCCCGATCAAAGATCATAGGTTTTCATCTTGAAAGAAATGTCCGCTCGCAAAGCAATGCCTTTAATAAGACCATTGTCAGACACAATCAATTAAGATCAGACCTTGAATTTTCACTTTGCAGAGTACTAGTAAAAGTGCACATGCACGCATGTCTCTAAAAATAAAATAGTACAATGTGACTTTTGTTTTGAATCATACAAGTGAGACAAAAATATTTATCTTGTAATTGCAGAATTTGAATGAGATATTTAACATGATCAATTGAAATTATCAAATAATTTATATGCTCTTAAATTAAATTTAAAAGAAATAACATAGTTTTTTAACCCTTTGCAAACATACTGTTTACAATGTTAACTTTATGTTAATGCTAAACACCCGAACGGACACATACGAACTCGTCGTGAGTCCCTTGTAGAAAAAAAACTCAGTACTCAGTCCTCACTCACCGTCCCGGACTCCCGGTTCCCCACTCTCAAGCTCTCTGCCCCCACCCTAGCGGTGATGACCCGCCTCTTCGCCGTCGGTGCGAGGACAGCCCCACCCCTTCGCTCCCCGCCGCTGAGCCGAGCGACATTCATTAACAACCTCCTTGCCGCTGCCGCGAGGACCACGCCTCCCTTGCCTCCTTGCTGCAGCAGCCATTTCCTTGCAGCGGCTGCACGTCCCTGCAGTAGGCGTTGACGGGGACGGAGGCGTGGACCTCGTCTCCACTGTATCCGCATCCTCAGCCATCGCGCGTGCGTTAGAGGGTTCCATAGCGCCTGCGTCCTCTTCCCGCGGGACGACCCGCTCCGGCTCGCTGGCCGTGTCGTGAGCCTCCTCGAGGGGCGCTAAGGAGCTTGGGTGGTGATGCCGCGGGGGAAGATACATGGACTATCGCACAACGCCTCCTTCGCGGCTAGAGGGACATCCGGTGCCGAGAAGGCTGCCGGGGCTGCCAAATAAGCTAAGCCGGAGGGGAATTGGCTCAGATGCCTGCTGCTCTTAGATCCATGGTAGAATGGATGTTAAAATTCTGTAGATTTTTAGTTGCATTGTATTGATCTTTGTTTCATTTTTCTCTCACTTAGCCTATGAAGCTTTAAGAGACATGTCCATAGTTTGACAGGTTTGCAATGTTGTTAACACCCTGTTTGGATGCACTCAATTAGGCCCAGAATTGAGGAATTGGAAATGGACACCAAATTCTACCGTTTGTTTTGTTCTGGAATTTTGCCCCGGAAACAATGACCCAATTCCAAGACTCCCCCGCCAGGCATGTCATCCCGTTATGTCCAATTCAGAGCCTCTACCCTCTGAAACGTCACGGAAACGAGCCCCCCGTACCTCTTCGTATCGCTCGACATCTTCTTCCCGAGTCGTCCTCGCACGACTCACGCGACAGGAACGCCGCCATCGCATCTGCCGCCGGTAAGGCTCGACCTCCTCCCCTCCCCATCCCCGCCCCTTCCCCGCCCTCCTCCATCCCCTTCCCCGCCCTCTTCCATCCCCATTCATTCTTTCTCCGGTCCCCTAGGTTCGGTAGCCCAGGGATCGAGGGTATGGCGGTTGAGTGATCGAGGGTTTCGTAATGGGTAGCTAATCAGATCCTGCCCCTGTTCGATTTCGCGTATGTGTGCGGTGGATCGAGGTGTTGTGTTTCCCCATGTGTCGATGTTGTGCCAGTACTGCGTGGGCTGCTCGCGTTTTACTTTGCGTCGATGTTGTGCCGGGCAGCTTGTATTACTTCACCCATCATAGCATTTCTTCCTAGTTTATGGCCTGGTTTCCTGATCGATCGACGAACAAGCCATGCGTACTCTGCGTGTATTTCTCATCCATCGCCGCGTAGGCCGAGAAACTTTTACTAGTTCAGGCACGGGTGGATTCATGCGTGCGTCGCCTATACCTGTCGTGTTCCTGCAAATTGTGCTCGTTCGTTCATCCATCGATGGGTAGATTGTCAAGTTGTGGTAGGCTACTGCATTGGTGCGTTAATGTTTAGCAGACGATCATGTTCATTAGCCTATCTAATCTGTCGCTGTCCTAGTTTTGTCTTCCGAACAAAATCTAGTTCCTACTGCTATGATTGTCAAATGCCTGCACCCGTCCCAAATCGAGCACTAGATGTTCTCCTTCCTTTGATGATATTTAAAACACTCAATCAGGATCCCATTGATATTGTGTTGTGTGAGACATATGTGTCGTTGCATTACATAAATGTTGGTAGACTAGTTATACACACAGTTGCAACTCTGAATTGTAGGTTAAATTCTTGTGTAGTCGATACATAGATATGGTACTATGTTTGGTTATATGATAATTCAAATGTTGTGTGAATTGTAGAATCATGTCCCAACAAGAGTTGGTTGATTACATCACCGAAGAGAATAAACGAAGAAAAGGAAAAAGGATATTATTAACAAAAAAGTTCTTGAGTTGGAGGATTCTGATATGATCAAGGCTTATCAGAAGTTGATCATCAATGAGCGCTTGTTTGACGCATTCAAGGCGCTCCCCGCGAACTTCAAGAAGACATATCTCTTGACCTTGCCTTGATGGTTGTTGTGATGTGCGGATGTTAAACTGAACTACTACGTATTTGGTTGATTATAAACTATCCGCTCGTGCTAAGTTTGTGCTATGTGTAAGAGACATAAATTACGATATATGCTTCTTGTGATCCTGTTCAGATAATGTTAATGTTACTATGTCTAGAAAATAATATGTATACATTCTAATATGTACACATGTGACTATGCATGCATTTAGTTTACACAAGTATGAAATAGCCAAAAGCAAAAAAAAATCAATTCCATGGTTTGAACATCCAAACAGAAATTAGAATTGGATACAACCCTCTGATTCCAATAACATATTCCAACCATCCAAACAACAAAATTCGAATTAGCATCTATTTCCTTTCCAGACAGGAATTGGAATTCCCACCTAATTCATTTCCTGGATTCAATTCTGTGCATCCAAACAAAGCATAAGTGTTGAGTGATTTAAGTCTCCAAACTCCAAGTTTTGTGTTATTTTTGTAACATAAAGATAATCATATGGATGATCTTGAAATATGCTTAGATATCCCTAATCTAGTTGATCTGTCGTAAAGGCTAGGTGTGTTGGGACCTTGCACGTAGGAGTGATGCCAGTATATGTATGCTTATGTGATGAAACTATGAATTGTCATTCTGGTGCTTTGTAGATGTAGATAAATCACAATGTTTGTCAATAAGGTCCATGTATATCTGATTCCGTTGAGGAAGTACAAACCTCAAACCATGCTAAATAAAATGGGGCATCATCTTTTATTTGCTTCATATGCTCGCATGTTTGATTTTGCAACAAGTTTATCCATATAAGAGGGGACTGAACTCAGTTTTGCAAGAACCATCAGCACAGAAAAGTCAGTGAGGGACCATTGTAATTACCAGAAAGCCAACACATACATCCGCTGACTAAGGGTATAAAAGAGAAGGCAGAAGAAAGATAAATGGGCGAATGACTTCAAGGGTAATCTTCCATTTACTCCATAGACTATACTTTGATGATTGAATTGGTCGAACTGGTACCCAACTTGCTTATATGGTAATATTCCATTTACTCCCTAGACTGTAATTTGATGCATGAATTAGGATACCACTACCCCAACTGGATGTGTGCATCTTCCAGCAACCTAGGTATTTGTTTCCTGAATAAAATTGATACATTGCTTACACATGTGTTGTGAGGTATGTTGGATGAGGGAGGGAGCAGCTCTTGAGTGAGGAAAGGAAGTTATTAGTCCAAGTTGTATTTCTCATTGGAGGTCCCAGGATATTTATCAATGTTCTTCTCAGACTCTGTTTGGTTATGTACACATTCTGACACACTCACACGCACTTGTTTCAGGATTCTAGGTAAATTCCGAAATAGGGATTATATTTGAGCGTGTTAACATCACAAAGTACTAAACTGAACCAAAGGTCAGACCCAGATTGTTTGTCACATCAGATTATAAAGCACATCACTGAATTTGCAAACTACATATTGTATATTGTTCTGAAACTGAAAATTGATTGCTCTGCTTACAAGTCGATGGCTTGCATCCTTGTGTAAAATAAGCCGAGTTGAGAAAAGAAAGGAAGTCTGACTATTTCTCAGATACATAGTTGTCCTCTTGTAGTATATCTTCAGGTTCTAGTAAGTAAAATTAGTATATCTTCAGGTTCCAGTAACCAATTTAGTTTGACTGAACCAACCTGCATCAGAGAACATCTAGCAAAGTAGAATCTGTAGCTATTAAAATTCGAAGAATGCCTATGGAAAACAGACCTAACGACTAATCCCATGTTTTATTTCATTACAACGTGGGGCACTTATAGCTACAAATCTGGTGGGCTGTAAAAAAATAGTGACTTGTTTATTTTCAACATTGGCATCATCCCTCTTTGATGCTTTTATAGTTTGGTCTGATCAAAACCTGCAACTAACCAAGAAATATTTTTAGTATCAAAAGTACTTATGTTGATACACTAACATAGATACAAATAAACATTAGAATAACATACCTGCCTCACCCCTATAAAACATCTCTATAGACAATTTTTTTGGTGCTTTTCCCGGATTTATCAACCTCCTTGTTTGGCTTGGCCAAGATACATGTCGTCTTTCTAGACACTCCCCTTGACAATGCAACATATAGCTGGCCATGTGAGAATACAGGCTCAGGAAGGTAAATACCGACATTTGGTATGGTCTGACCTTGTGCCTTGTTAATGGTCATCGCAAAACTCAGGCGGATGGGGAACTGTTTTCTCTTAAGTTTGAAGGGAAGTGAGATGTCCTCTGAGGGAGACATAGGGATCCTAGGTATGAACACCCTCTTTCCAGCATGCTGACCACCAACAATCTCCGCGTCGATCGTATTATCCTGGAAGGCTCTGATCATGAGCCGTGTTCGATTGCATAGGTCGTTATGAGGGTCGAGGTTCCGAAGTAGAATGACTGGGCAGTTCACCTTTAAGCGCAAGACATGCGGCTGCAAGCCATTTGGTGTGATTGAGTTCAAAAAGTCAATTGTGTAATTGTTCTGCAAGTCATCCTCAATTGAGTCGAAGCTATGGTACAACCTTTCTTCGACTGGAAACCTGGCGATCATCTTGTCATTCAAGTCATCTACATGCTCGTTCTTGGTTGAAAGAATTGCACGTGTGCTCATGTACTCTTTTGATCTGGCATTTGCATGCAATGAAGGGAAGACCTTTTCAATGAGGGTGTTAATAGCTTCTTCATCCTCTGTATAGCCAGTCACAATATCGTTAGGGAGACGCACATAGTCGTCGCCAATTGTCTCTTCTGTTCCATTGCCGATCCTTAGGAGGTATTCGGAGAACCAAGGATCAGTCTGTGCCCGCATATTGCGTGTGAGGCATATCTTGCGTGTCTTCTCCCACAAATAGGATCTTAGAAGTGTAGCATCCATGATCTGCGCTCTCGTGCCACGTGTCACAACGGGAAGGACCTGCCTAAAATCCCCACCAAAGACAATAACCTTACCCCCAAACGGCAAAGAACATTCCATTATATCCTGGAGTGATCTATCAAGCGTCTCAACTGCTTGACGTTTTGTCTTAGCAACTTCGTCCCAGATTATCAGGGACGCCTGTTTAAGCAACTCCGCTGTACCACTCTGCTTTGTGAAACTACACATGCTGTTGTTAGTGAGTTTTATCGGAATTTTAAACCTGGAGTGAGCAGTCCGACCTCCAGGCATTATCGACGCTGCTATACCTGATGTAGCAGTTGTGATCGCTATTAGTCCCATGTATCGCACCTTTGCAATCAATGTCAAGTATAGGTACGTTTTCCCAGTGCCTCCTAGACCATCAACAAAGAATATCTGGATTTTTTGGTTCGTCACATGATCCATTATGTCTTTGAAACCATCCAGCTGCTCACTGTTCAAAGTGCTTAATAGATCTTGATGTTCTTTGTTCGCGGTGACTTGCCTCTCTTCTGTTACCTCTCTATACTCAGCGTCATAAGAACCACCGGTCTCAACAAGTTCTGGAAGTCCATAGCTTGTAATATTCTTTCCCATGGATTGTAACATATCCCTAATATCTCTAAGGACCATCTGCTCAAGTGTTGCCTCATTGGATTGATTAAGACGGCAATCGTCAGACATCGACGCTAGATGTTTGTCCCACATCTGTTGGATTTCTGTTACCTCGCAAAATACAAGTACAGTTGCAAACAACCGTCTTAGGGCACACAGCATTTGAAATGTGGCTGCCTCCGTCATGCAATCATCAAGGGTCCTGTCGTGCTCAATGAGGCCTAAATGCTCACATGCCTCCCTGAAGGAACTACATGACATGCCATTTACTATTTTTAAATCATCAAATGAATTGGAACCTCTAACATGACTTAGGAGCACACGCAAGTAGTACCTCTCTCCTTCCGCTGGATGTGCATGCACAAGTCTTCCAATCTGTGATCTCTTATTTCTTCTTATCTGCCACCTCTTCTTTCCAGCAATCCATCTATAATGCTCTGAAAACTCTTTGTATAACCATTGGCGTGCCTTCGGAAACTTCTGGTTCATCGCAAAGTACTCGGTAAGCATGGACTTGGAAGAAGATGGTCGAGCGACAACATCTTCTAGATTTTCAGAAGCTTTTAATGCGAATGTATGCATGTTTGGCAGATGAAGTTGTAGCTGTAGAACAGATGGACCGACACCAAACATTTTAAATCCGTAAATTCTATACATAGCATCTGGAGGAGATACAAAGCGTGCATCCCTATATTGTCGAATTTCATTGATGATTCCACCATCATTAATGATATCCTGCTCAAATGCAAAGGATGTCCGATCATGCCCCTTATAGATGTACTTGAACAAATACTTGACTGCCTTGATGCTCGATCATGCTTCGACATTAATGTGGTAGTTGTATCGCATAAGAAGAAAGGGGTTGTAAGGGACAACCCATCTATTTTCCAAATTTGCTCCTCTAATCTTAACTCCACGACCGGTTGTCCCTCCTTCTATAGACGGGGTATGAATCTTTCCCTTGTTGTGTGGCATCGCAAAATTCTCTTGGGTAATGAAATCGGCATTGTCCCTCGATCATGCAAGGACAACTTTTCTTCAACTCACCACAGGGTCCATGCAACAAGTGTTTGATGACCAGATCATGGAGAACCGGGTATTTTTCTTTATCAGGTATCTCTGCAGCTATCACCCGATCATAGTCATCTGGGGTCGCTAACTTCTTTTTGTTTTCATGATTAGAAGTATATGTTCATGTGGGAGACCTTGT
Source organism: Avena longiglumis (assembly GCA_030063025.1). Taxonomy (NCBI): domain Eukaryota; kingdom Viridiplantae; phylum Streptophyta; class Magnoliopsida; order Poales; family Poaceae; genus Avena; species Avena longiglumis. The sequence continues at coordinate 526,428,957 of CP125975.1, forward strand.
TTCTGAAACTCTGTGACATGTACATAAGTTGCGACTTCTCCGAAATGCTTACCCTTAGTCAATAAGTCCATCATATCTCGTTGTTTCGCTTTGAATACCCTTGCCACCAGGTCTGGATGGTCTTGGGGCAGTTGTCCCGGCAACAATTTCTCAGTTATCTCTTTCCAATAGGGATTGCAAGTCATTGTGATAAAATAGTCTGGTTTACCCCAATGCTGAATTATTGCCATCGCATATCCAGGAACCTTCGTTGCATGTCGCGGTCACCACCAGGAAATGTACGTGGAAGCACGATTCTCTTGCCAATCCGATCACCGCCCGTCTCAGATCTTCTGGAACTTCTGGAGTAACTATACCGACTTTTCCTTTTCTGCAACAAAATGCAGGCCCCTCGAATGGAAACCGCATTGCCCCACAGTGTCGGCAGTCCGGAACTTTTCTTAGGACATGATGCTTTTTAGGTAGGTTTCGGTATATGAATTCCTCGGTATTTGATACGGGTGTTGAGTGTGAAGGATGACGTCCATGTTGGTACGATTCAAACGCAACATCTAGTACAAAAGAAAAGTATATATTAAATTCACACTCAGTGGTACTAAATTCTACACTTGAGGGCGCAAAATTGGAAAATATAGAATGGACATACCTTGTTCGCTAAATATTCTAGCTTCTTCATCAGGTTCATGGTATGTATATTCTCGAAGTTGCTCCGTCCCAAAGAAATCTAGGGGGTAATATATTGGCCAAACATAATTGAACCAAATTCATTGATGAACTTGAAATGTGGAAGACAATATGTAACTGTACCCTCAAAATTGGTTTGGTGAACAACGGGCTCAAATATTCCATATGGATCATCTGTTCTGTCGCTGCCCACTATAAAAAATCATAAGTTCAGTAGAGCATAACAATGTAAGTATTGTAGTAGATGTAGGGATGTGGATATTACTTTGCAGATTTTGAGTAGTTTCACCAGCATCCGCATACAGTTTTCCTTCAAGATTATCATTAGATGTGTTTTGAGGTTTGTTGGAGTAAAAAAAGGATCTTATGAATACATAAAAAAGGATTACGATGAAACTAACAATGTCGATACTTCTATGTGTGCTAATGAATAGACCGATGGACTAACCAGCATGTCCAGCTATGTAATATGGGTTAGTTAGGTTGATAACTGTACCAAGTTGGGGTAGCTCACAACCGGAAAGTTGTATGACGGTCTTTGCATGGTGTTTCTTTCATGGTTAGATCCGTAGGAAAGTTGATTATAGTTTAATTGTTAGGAATACAATAGTATGCAAACATGATGACATTAACTTGTGCAACATCCCTTGCGAGGATGGATTTTGTTTGCATTTTATGAGGCACAACAATAGCTCTCTTCCGCCATGCAATTTTTTGTATCTGGTACGCATCATTCCAGCGCAACAATTTTGACTCATTGTCGTCATGAATATTCTCCTTGTCGTTGAGGATGGATCCATGTAAATGTAATGAATTTGGTAATATAGCATTTGCGTATGTTATGTCTCGCAGTTGGGTGACAGCCGATTGTCCGGTAGGTGGTGTTTGTGACACAATGTTATTGGTATCGAGGGTTTGGTGTTCCATCTCCATCTGATTCTTTATCTCATTAGGGTCTGCGTCAATGACGAAAATGACGTTAGTTCAAGAATACACCTGGGATATATATGCAGAATTTGCTCATCATTACCAAGGGATTATGCAAAGTGTGTTTGAAATGGATCGTATGGGCACCTAGAGGGGGGGTGAATAGGTGCTAACCAATTTTTAATACTTTTTCAATTTTAGGCTTGACACAAAGTAAATTCTCTAGATATGCAACTACGAGAATTTCCCTATATGTAACCCTAACTACTAAGCACGCAAAAGAGGAGCGAGGAAACCGTAGTGGAGCACGCGGAGACACAGGGATTTGTTTTACCGCAGTTCCTTCCTTGTTAAGGGAAATACATCTGCGTTGGAGGGGTGGGCGGTTCTAAGACCACCACGCCACAATAGGCCTCACCCTATTCTCCGATGGATCTCGCCACGAGAGGCCTGATCCACCTTCTCCACTATTGGATCCCTTGAGGCGGTGCCTTTTACAACACTATCGGGGCACACACCCACAACCGAATTGGGGGCTCCCGAGATGACAACAAGCTGCCACAAGAACAAGGTTTATCAATATAAACAAAAACGAGGATCTAGATATTTGCAAGAAATACTAGATCGAAGGTTCTCCAAATGAATGGAGAGGAGATGAAGCGCTTGATTGCTGATGATGAAGATCGAGTTCTCCTCCTTCGATTCCCCAAGGGATGGGGCCTTTGGGTGGATCTAGGTGGAGCACTCTTGGATGAAGCTTTCAGGTCAGATATGTTCTTTTTCGAGATGAATCAAGAGTTCTGGCAGGAGGGGGATGGCTGGACTAAATACCCCTCCCCATATCTGGCCGTTGCACAACTTTGGGGGCGGATTATCTGCCCCCCACTTGGGGCGGATTATCCGCCCCCTGGGAAAAATCCGTCCCAAGGGCGGATTCTCCGGGGGAAACTCCGCCCCCTCTCTGGGGCTTGCGCCTTGGTGAAACTTGGTGAAGATCTTGGGGGCGGATAATCCGGCACCCCTGAGGGGCGGATTATCCGTCCAGGCCAGAAAGTCCGGCCAAAACTCCGCCCCCTCTCTGGGGCTTGCGCCTTGGCGATGAGCAGGAGGGGCGGATTATCCGCCCCTCCTAAGGGGCGGATTATCCGGCGTGGCCGGAAAATCCGGCCAAAATTCCGCCCCCCTTCTGGGGCTTGCGCCTGCTTGGGCAGAGGGAGGGGCGGATAATCCGCCCCTGGTGGGGGCCGGATTATCCGCCCCCAAAGGCAGAGTTCTAAGCTGCAACACTACAACACACATTAAATGATCCTTGGTATTGTTATCTAACACACAAAACACTAGGGATTAAGAAATGTTCTTTCAATCTCCCCCTTTTTGGTGTTAGATGACAATACTAGGATTTGCAATAGAACCGGCAAATGCCACCTTAAATAATGAAAGACGCTCCCCCTAGATGTGTGCATAATTAAGATTTGCATTTGAATACAAATACACACACTAGGTAGAACACTACTTTAAGGTTTGGAAAAAAAATGTCATACCACTGGAATATATAGCCAAGGCATACATAGATAATCCCATGAATCCATATGCCATCAAATATGCTCCATAATTCCAAAATTCCATGTGGTCCAAGATAGATAAATCCAGAAATCCATGAATACCAAACATAGTACCAAACTGTGGAGTACGACATAGTCTTACACAAACAACCACAAATAGCAAACAAGTTCACGCTAGAAAAGGCACAAGCAAGCAAATAAAAACGACTAAAATTGAAGAGCTTGTGCCCGACTCTTGCAAATCCACGAGACCTAATAGAACTACTTCTCCCCCTTTGGCATCGAAACGCCAAAAAGGAAGAAGAGCGATGCTAATGCCCCTGGACACCCAGAATTGACACCCAAATTTGCAAGAATCAACTCAATCAAAAGCCAAATTTGAGTATGTTTTCCATAAGAACATGAGATATGCAAGAAAATCCAACGAGACCCATGAAAAACCAACTCTTCTCGAGGAAGAGGGCGGTGGCCGAAGCCACCATGTTGGAGCGCATGGCATGACACCGCGAAGATGTATCTTGAGTTCAAAACCAATGCTCATCGATGACCCACATATCACAAAATGATATTAAGGGAAATAATTTTACTTGCTTTCGGCATTATGGGGGGAGGGTTAGCCCAATCAATTAGGACCACACTCCCCCTATGTCTATGCCCGCATCTAAACCAAATACATGAATAAGCGCAGGTGAGTGTGCAAGGGTAGTCAAGCCAAGCTCCTTGAATCTATGATATTTAGCTCATTCCTCAAATAACAAAATCTTGCTTCATCAAGGGGCTTCGTGAAAATATCAGCCAGTTGGTTCTTCGTGCTCACAAAGGATAGAGCAATATCTCCATGAGCAACATGATCCCGAATAAAGTGGTTGCGAATCTCTATATGTTTTGTTCTTGTATGCTGCACGGGATTGTAAGCAATTTTGATAGCACTTTCATTGTCGCATAAAAGAGGCACTTTGTCACAATTGACACCATATTCCTTTAAAGTTTGCCTCATCCATAACAATTGAGTACAAGCACTTGCGGCAACATATTCAAAGCGGTTGAGTGAAATACAATTACTGTTTCTTTGATGACCAACACACTAGAGACCTGCCCAAGAATTGGCATGCACCAGAGGTTGATTTCCTATCATCTTTGTCACCAATCTGAATCGGTGTAACCACATAGAGAGAAACTTGAACCCTTGGGATACCATAACCCAAAATTTGGGGAATGAACCAAATATCGGAAGATTGACTGCCACTAAGTGGCTTTCTTTAGGAGCGGCTTGGTACCTTGCACACACTCCTACACTTAACACGATATCGGGCCTAGATGCGCAGAGGTAAAGGAGAGAGCCGATCATGGATCGGTATACCTTTTGATCCACATCTTTACCCTTGGGATTGAGCTCAAGATGACACTTTGTTTGCATTGGGGTAGCAACGCCATTGAGATCCGTCATCTTGAACCTTTTGAGCATGTCTTGGATGTACTTATCTTGATTAATAAAGGTTCTCTCTCTAAGTTGTTTGATTTCAAATCCAAGAAAGAACCTGAGCTCACCCATCATGGACATCTCAAACCTGTCAGTCATAAGCTTTGAAAATTCATCGTTAAAAGCTTGGTTAGTAGAGCCAAAAATAATGTCATCTGCATAAAGTTGGCATACAAAAAGCTCCCCATTAACCTTCTTAGTAAAAAGAGTGGGATCGATTTGCCCAACTTCGAATCCACGGTCTAGCAAAAGCTCTTTAAGGTGCTCATACCACGCACGTGGGGCTTGTTTAAGGCCATAGAGCGCCTTATCGAGTTTGTAGACATGGTTCGGAAATTTGGGGTCCTCAAACCCGGGGCTGACGTATACTAACTCATGTAGATGACCATTAAGGAAAGCGCTCTTAACATCCATTTGTTGTAATTTAAAATTGTGATGAGCTGCATATGCAAGAAGGATACGGATGGACTCAAGGCGAGCCACAGGAGCGTAGGTCTCGCCAAAATCAATTCCTTCTACTTGAGATAACCCTTGAGCCACTAGTCGTGCTTTATTCCTCACAACAATGCCATTTTCATCCTGTTTGTTCTTGAAGATCCACTTGGTGCCGATAACATTGCGGCAATCCTTTGGCTTTTCTACGAGCTCCAAACTTTGTTGCGTTCGAAGTTGTTTAATTCTTCATGCATTGCAACAACCCAATCGGGGTCTTCAAGAGCATCAAAAACCTTCTTTGGTTCAACCATGGAAATGTGAGCTTGATGATCACAGAAGCTAGCAAGCTCTCTTCGAGTGGATACCCTTCGTCGTAGATCACTAACAACCTTGTCAAGAGTGTGACCTCTTAGTTCAAGGTTGCGATCTGTACGAGCCTTGCGACGAGCCTCAATGTCCTTATTGTTTCTAGGAGGAGTGGATTCAATTGTTGTATCCTTGTCTTGATTACTGCCTTGCCCTTGATCTTGGTCACCGTTACTGCCAGAAGATTGTTGCTGAACATTTTCTTCAAGCCCGGATAATCCGCCCCTTGGAGGCCGGACTATCCGACTGGAGGTGAAGTGCAGAACCATCTTCCCTGAAAGCTGACGAGTTGGCGGATACTCATACAGGGGCGGAGAATCCGCCTGGGAGCTTCGAGATGTTGATTTCTCCTTGGATCCCTGATGCAGTTGGAGTGCCGGTGGATTGTCCGCCCCATGGAGGCGGATAGTCGCCTGGGACTACCGGCTTGTCCGATGGGATGATGGTCTTCAGCAGATTGTGGTGTTGGTGCAGGATTGTCTCCAAGAGGAGCTTGTTGATCTTGTGTAGATAAGGGCTCCACATGTGTGGAGCATTGTCCTTCCCGATCCGCCACAAGGGGTTCCTCAATGGGGAAAAATCCGCCCATTCTTCTTATGGCATCTTGGGGTATTTCAACATCGCATCACAAACATCAACTTGCCCTACAAAGGAGCCGTTATTTTCATCGAACTCCACACTACAAGATTCTACAACAATCCCTGAGCTTGTTGTAGACTCTATAAGTGTGGGATTCGACACCGTAACCAACAAAAATACCTTCTAAAGCCTTGGATTCAAATTTTGACAAACGGACACCTTTAATAAGAAAGAAACACTTACACCGAATACCTCAAGTATGAGATGTTGGGTTTGTTGCGGTAAGTATTTCATATGGGGTCTTGTCCAAGATCTTCCAAGGTAGAGCGGTTTGATGAATGACAAGCGGTGGATATGGCTTCACCCAAAAATTATAAGGAGACTTGAATTCAGCTAGCATAGATCTTGCCATATCCATCAAAGTCCGGTTCTTCCTCTCGGCTACACCATTTTGTTGAGGGGTGTACGCAATGAATATTGGTGTCTAATCCCCTCTTCGCTAAGAAACTCGTTTAAAGTGTAGTTCTTGAATTCTGTGTCGTTGTCACTTCTAATTGCCAAGATGGGAACATTGTGTTGACGTTGAACTTCATTGGCAAAGTCGATGACAGTTTGTTGAGTCTCACTTTTCAGCTTGAAGAAATATACCCATGTATATCTTGAGTAATCATCGACGATGACCAAGCAATATTTCTTCCCACCAAGACTTGCATGAGAAGGAGGACCAAATAAATCCACATAGAGTAATTCCAAGATCCTCTTTGATGACACAATAGTCTTACTCTTGTGGGGAGAATCATGCATTTTTCCTTCAACACAAGCCGTGCAAACACGATCTTTGGCAAAAGAGACATTGTCTTTTAGTCCAAGTATGTGGCCACCCTTTTGGAGACTTTGCAAAGTTCTCATGTTGACATGGGCTAAACGGCGATGCCATAGCCAGCCCACGTCGGCCTTTCCGAATAGACACATCAGACCCGAAGTGGTTTTCCCCGAGAAGTCCACCACATACAGGTCATTTTCGACGTATCCAACGAAAGCGACCTTTAGAGACTTGCTCCATAAGAGTACCACCAAATCATCATCGATAAAAACAGCAAAACCCATCTTGCCAAGGGGACGAACAGAAAGAAGATTGTAGCCAAGGGTCTCAACAAGCATGACGTCCACGAGAGATATATCGTGGGCAACCACAACCTTGCCAAGACCCAATACCTGAGATTTAGACTTATCACCATAGGAGACTGTGATATTATCAAGATTTGGACGCATCTCCGTGATGATCTCCTTGCTTCCGGTCATATGACTAGTGCAACCACTATCCAGCACCCATTTCGACCCACCGGAAGCATAGCCCTGCAAGAAAATTACTTCTTGGTTTTAGGTACCCATTTTTCAATGGGTCCTTTCATGTTAGTAACAAGGTTCTTTGGGACCCAAATAGACCAAGCAATATATTCATCAGAAGGACCAACATAATAAGCATAAACATCGCCATAGTCATCACAAAAGAGTTCATAATTCGGATTGTGAGTCCCTGCAAAACCAATATCATTAGTCTTGTCTTTTGTGACGGCCTTTTCAGCAGTGCTTGCCTTTAATTGCACATTCTTGGTCTTGTTCTTCTTGGTTTTCTTCTTCTTGGATTTGGTGACATAACCAAGTCCCTCTTTACCATTATTTGACCTTTGCTTTCCAAGGACTTCATCAAGCACACCTTTGTCCTTTGTAGTGATGTCCTTGATCACTTATTTTTCCACACTAGCATTTTTCTTGTTACTATATGTTGATTTGGACGAGCTAGGAGTATCATATTCGTCCAATCGACTTTGAAGCTGATCATGTGACTCATTGAGAATAGAGAACTCGTTTTTCAACGCCTTGTGAGCATTGTCAAGTTTCTCCAATTCCTCGGAGAGTCTATCATGAGCAGCCCCAAAGTCAATCCTTTCCTTCTTTAACTTCTTTGCCTTGGTGACAGCATTGTCACGTTCCTTAACGAGTTTAGTCACAATTTCTTCATGTGACTCTTCCATCGACTCAAGCTTCTCTTCAAGAGAGACCCGAGCTTCTTCTTCTTCAAGAGCATTTTTTAGGGATGCAATTTCCATTGCATCCTCCCTTTCAATTCTGCCCTTTTCTTGAGGTGCTTCGTTTGGGCGGTGATCCATAAGAGCCTCAAAACGAACTTTGTGCTCACCTTGCAAGTTAGTATAGAAATAATCCAAAGAAATAATCTCTTCTTTAACCTTAAGACTAGCAGGATCATCCATGTCTATCATAGCCTTGGGAAAAGAAGAGTTAGAAGAAGTTACCTCGGAGCTTCTTGCCATGAGGCAAGTAGCATTCTTGTTGATGATGTTTTCGTTTGGAGAGTCGAAGAGAGATGTTGATGTAGATGTGGTGGCTATAGCAGCCACCTCTTGAGAGCTATCGTCCTCGTCCTCATCTTCACTCCCCGATGAATATTCTTCTTGAGCCACTAGAACAATCTTTGGTTGCTTCTTGAAAGGAGCATTCTTCTTTACAAACTGTTTCTTACGTGGAGCTTTTGATTTGTCCTTGAAAATGAGTCTTCCTCCATTATCCTCTCTACTTTGATATGGACACTCATTTCTGAAGTGCAGCCGGTCACCACAATTAAAGCATGTTCTCAGCTTTGGACCATTTTGTTTTCTTCCATAGGCTCCACTCTTGCGATCTAGTTCAGCTTTAGCCTTGGCTGGATCTTTCCAAAAGTTTCTTGCATAAAGAGCCAAGTATTGTCCGTGGATCCTTTTTATATCTTCGGGACAGTCCAGACCTTCTACCGCATATTCATCATGATCAATCACACTAGTCTTCAAAGCCATGTTGACCCCCTTTTGCATCCCCATAGATCGAGCACGAGCATCTTCGGCATTCTTGGCAGCCACTTTGAAGGCGGCCATTTCTTGCATTACCTCATTGGATGACATGAGGTGATAATTATGCCTACCTTGGAGACTTTTCAAATTTGTGGGCTCAAATGGCATAAGAGCACTGACATACTTGCGCTTGATCCAAGCATCATCAACATGAGCTGCATCGTGGTTTCTGAAGGTTGTAGCTATTGCCTTGAGCCTCCTATACATGTCCTCGTGGTCTTCTCCATCCAGCATATAAAATCCTTCAGCTTCATTGCTCAAGGCATCATATCTATTCCTTCTCATACTTTCATTTCCGAGGAAGAGCTCGGTGAGAGCATCCCAAGCTTCTTTAGCTGTGCTAAGATGCTGAATGTGTGGCATGTCTTTGTCACCCACACCAAGTTGTATCATGTGTAGAGCTATAGCATTGAGTTGGCTATCGACCACTTCTCTCCTTGTGAGATTGTTAGGATTTCCAACGTGAAGACCATTTTCGATGATCTTCCACAACTCTATGGAGGAACTGCACACATGAGATTTCATCAAAAATTTCCATCGAGAGAAAGTAGATGCTGAAAGTTTGGGTGGATCACCCCTATTATGTATATGTGGGTGAGGAATAGGCGGATCAGGAGAATACACATGAGAAACCTCATTGTATCCATCCTTACCGCTATCCTTTTTCGAGGAGGAGCTCTTACTAGTATCATCACCTATCACTTCGTTATCTTTGGAAACAGTTTTACCCATTTCCTTGGATTGCGGAGTGATATCCTCAGAGTTAGATGGAGGTGATGCTGCGGATGTGGAGAGACGCATTATCAATTGACGCATCTCTTCCATCTTAGCCTCCATTGAACTCACCAAGTTTGTTTCCAACGTCTTGAGATCGTTCATGGTGACTACCTCCGGAGCATCACTCCCATCTCCCTTGGAACCCATACTTCTCTTAGGTGGTTAAGCCCGAAATAAGAGCCGAGGCTCTGATACCAATTGAAATGGATCGTATGGGCACCTAGAGGGGGAGGTGAATAGGTGCTAACCAATTTTTAATACTTTTTCAATTTTAGGCTTGACACAAAGTAAATTCTCTAGATATGCAACTACGAGAATTTCCATATATGTAACCCTAACTACTAAGCACGTAAAAGAGGAGCGAGGAAACCGTAGTGGAGCACGCGGAGACACAGGGATTTGTTTTACCGCAGTTCCTTCCTTGTTAAGGGAAGTACATCTGCGTTGGAGGGGTGGGCGGTTCTAAGACCACCACGCCACAATAGGCCTCACCCTATTCTCCGATGGATCTCGCCACGAGAGGCCTGATCCACCTTCTCCACTATTGGATCCCTTCGAGGCGGAACCGTGCCTTTTACAACACTATCGGGAACACACCCACAACAATTGGGGCTCCCGAGAGGACAACAAGCTGCCACAAGAACAAGGTTTATCAATATAAACAAAAACGAGGATCTAGATATTTGTAAGAAATACTAGATCGAAGGTTCTCCAAATGAATGGAGAGGAGATGAAGCGCTTGATTGCTGATGATGAAGATCGAGTTCTCCTCCTTCGATTCCCCAAGGGATGGGTCCTTTGGGTGGATCTAGGTGGAGCACTCTTGGATGAAGCTTTCAGATCGATCGTTCTTTTCGAGATGAATCAAGAGTTCGGCGGAGGGGATGGCTGGATTAAATACCCCTCCCGGATCCGTTGCACAACTTTGGGGGCGGATTATCCGCCCCTGGGAAAACTCCGTCCCAAGGGCGGATTCTCCGGGGGAAACTCCGCCCCCTCTCTGGGGCTTGCGCCTTGGTGAAACTTGGTGAAGATCTTGGGGGCGGATAATCCGGCCCCCCTGAGGGGCGGATTATCCGGCCAGGCCGGAAAGTCCGGCCAAAACTCCGCCCCCTCTCTGGGGCTTGCGCCTTGGCGATGAGAAGGAGGGGCGGATTATCCGGCTCCCCTGAGGGGCGGATTATCCGGCGTGGCCGGAAAATCCAGCCAAAATTCCGCCCCCCTTCTGGGGCTTGCGCCTGCTTGGGCAGAGGGAGGGGCGGATAATCCATTCCTGGTGGGGGCCGGATTATCCGCCCCAAAGGCAGAGTTCTGAGCTGCAACACTTCAACACACATTAAATGATCCTTGGTATTGTTATCTAACACACAAAACACTAGGGATTAAGAAATGTTCTTTCAATGTTTGTGTACCATGTGTGTGCCTTTGATGTTGGCAACAACATTTTTTTGTGTTGATAGGCTTCACGTCGTCTCTTATTAATCTCATCTTAATGTTGTGAATACCGCACTCTATCCCTTTGTCGCTTAAATTCTTTTGGGTCTGCATATGGTACAATTGGGTGTGTCAGCAATATCAGCCTGCATAAGCATTAGTTTCATAAGGAAGTACCTATGACGTGGGTGCCACTGATGTCATGAATTGGGGTGTATTCCTCACTTGGAATGGATGATGATGTACTAACATGTGGTTCACCTTTGAAATGGTTATGATGATAAAGAAACCGTGCCATATTAACATCAGAATTGTAGCATCCATAATAGCTGGTCCTATTACCATGGGATGTGGCAAAGGGTGTATGGGGTACAATATCTCTGTCATTGAGCAAGGCAGAAGAAGTTTTTATATTTTCACGGTATTGCCGTCGTCTAATAAGTATGTCATCTCTATTTTTTGCATACTGTTCTCTGTCCTTCTGCCTCTCTATTTCTATGGGGTCTACATAGACACATTACACATTCTGGAACTGAGCAACAATAGAAATTTGATTATTTGGTTGTTAATATAATATTTACCTAAGGTGTTGTTGTTGCTTATATCCTGGAACAGGGTGCGCGGCTCGTTGTTATTGGAAGATGACATACCAATATCTCTATTCCCGCAGATTTGAAAGGAACATGTTTTGATGCAGTCAAGAATTTCAAACGTATTGATAAAAGAGTAGTGTTTATTGATAATAGGAGGGTACAGTATTAGGTGCAGGTAAGTTTACATACACAAAATTTTCATTAGTGATATATCATGAACTGGGTTGCAAGATGTCACAAATGGCAGAATTATGTGTGATCTCCGGCTCGTGGCTACTTCAGTCTAATGAATAGATGAATCGAATAATAAGTAGACAAATGGCAGAATTATGTTTGTTATAATTATCCCGTTCCTAATGGAACATTGCATGTTGATTCATATGAACGCAACATTGCAGGAACTTGGAAAATCGACCTTGGACAAAACTGAGAATAGAATATTGTACCTAGCGTTGGTGAGGAGCTGGTCAGTGATTGTCTTTCTCTCCAGAGAAGGGCAGGGCAGTACAGTGGGTGCCGCAGCGCCGTTCTTGCAGTGAGGGGCACCAGAGACCGCAGAGGCGTCACACTGCAGGGTGCGCCAGGAGATGGTCGCCGCAGTCACGATGTACATCGATCTGTAGAGGTTGTCTTGGCGGCGGCGACGGCAGTGACGCATTGGTAGCTGATCGTGATTGTGATCGTGCCTTTGATACGCAGATGGGTTCGTGGGCGCTAATTTCCCGTGCCATAAATGTGGGAAGAGTCATTTGTGGGGTTGTATGTGGGGCGGGCGAGGGCGTGGAACTTTTCGTCCACTAGGCTGGCTATATTTGCTAAGTGCACACCGTAGGCTGGAATAGTGTGATCTTAGCGGTCGGATTTAGATGATCCGGTGGTGGTTATTGATATGTGTACAGTAACAGGGTGTACTTAGGAAAGATTAAGTTTGGTTGTTTAATCTCTAATACTAATTATATAATAATATAATAATATAATATAATTATATAATAATATAATACTTATCTATACCTATATCTATACCTAATAATAAAGGAAGAAGTGTTTCTTGTAGTACCTATACTTTTTTTGGACGACTTTACCCTTTAATCAAAAAATAAATTACCCATCAATGCCACCGGTAAGTGAAAAATAAAAATAAATTACCCACCGATGCCACCGGTAAGTGAAAAATAAAAATAAATTACCCACCGATGCCACCGGTAAGTAATAAATTACCCACAAATGCCATCGGTAAGTGAAAAAGAAAAAAACATTTTTTGGCATGTTGACTTGACGATACATGTTTACATACACATAGGTTAGGAATTCCACCGGTCGTTTTGTATAGATAGAATTCATTCGATTTCTCACGTTCGTCATAGGGTCCTCACAATGAGCTGAGCACATACATGTGTGTATGACCAGTTCCGCCAATGTTTTCATTCCCAGTGACGCATGGCTGACGGGACTGCACCTATAAGTAAAATATAGGGCCACTAGACCTGGTTGCGGAGCATGGCCGAAATCGACGATGACGCCGCGGCCGAGGGCTCGGACGCCCAGCGCCAGCCCGAGTTGACACCTTACCTCGAGCGGACAAACACGGTGGCGCGTCCTCTGGTCTGATACATACCGTCCCTAGCTGAAATCATATGCTGTGTCAATCCTGGTTTACAAAATAAAAAAATGCACGCGCTCCTATTAAGCTCTGCCAAATGAATACGTCTGTCCTTTTTACGTGAAATCCCTATGACCGTTAGAGGATACTATATTTTGGAGTATGCTTTATCTAAAAATTAACAAATCATCTGAGTATAGGTAGTGAAAATAATTTCTAAGTTGTGGCATAACTCTGTGTTTTACGCGAGAGAAATAATTAAATTTCTTAACGCTGGTACTATGGAGTGCGGGCGTGCCAGTATACGATAGTATACAAATTAAATAAAGCAAACACAAAGATTATGCGGGAAATTTGTAGTCTTTATTGATATTCATAAGAACATACAAATCTCATTGTACATCTTCCTTGTGCGACATCTGACATACAAAAGAAACGATTGTGTAGTTCTTGACCCCTAGAGCCTCGAGAGGACTTCTAGTTAATTACATTCACGTGTTTATGACCGTGAAAGACCTCCGATTATGTTGTATCGTACGGTCATCATCATCATCAACTCATAGCTCATTTTCTCCAAGGACACATAACATGCAAATACTGATTAATGTGGTTTGCAGCCATATCAACAAAGTATGGATGTTTTATCCAGTCAGACAGTGAATTCAGACAAAGTCTCGATAGCTGTTCAGCCTCGTCGATCACTAACGGTGTGTATCCCACCTCGTCGGTCAGGATAGATATTTAGGTTCCGGCCTCGTCGGTCACGGAAGAAAAGTAAATTGGCTGAGACAAAATACTGAATCACTCGACTAACATGAATTGTAGCTCCATAAATTGTTAAAGTTAACAACGGAGCCTTGCTTATTTCAGAGTAGGTGGCCATACTGGATTTAAATAACACACGCATATGTCTTTTGGTGCTTGTGTCCGTGTGAACATGATACATGAACAACAACACTTGTATTTTAGTGAAGCATCGTGAGCCATTTGATGTCGCAGGAAATGTCTATAAGCGAGCCGGCGGCGATGTAAATTGCGTAGAGCCGAGATACTTAATCTTTAGTAGATCGAATTATGCAATGTCCATGGCGGCGATATAAATCGCGTAAAGCCTTGAACACCTTAAACCTTAGAGATCACATGCAAAATGTTTGCGATGGCGACATGAATCGCGTGTAGGGCCAAGATCCAGTCGTTTATGTAAATTGGACCGCAGCGGAATAAAAAAACGCGTAGAGCCGAGATGAAACAATTTTGTAGATTGACTATGAATATCATTGGCAGCGATATAAATCGCGTAGATCCAAGACGACACAAATTTTGTAACTCGGACTATTAAACTCCTCGGCGGAGAAATAGATTCGCGTAGAGCCGGGACACCACGAATCTCATGAATCAGGCTATGAAACTCATCGGCGGCGATATAAATCGCGTAGATCCGAGAGAATACTTTTTTAGATCAAGAGCCACAATGGCGGCGAATAAATCGCGTAGAGCCGGGGAAAAGACTTTTTTAGATGAAGAGCCACATCGGCGACGAATAAATCGTGTAGAGCCGAGAAAAGACTTTTTAGACCAAGAGCCACATCGGCGACGAATAAATCGCGTAGAGCCGAGAAAAGACTTTTTAGATCAAGAGCCACATCGGCCACGAATAAATCGTGTAGACTTTAATGATCGTGGAGGCAACATCGTTGTTGACAAGACACAACCCCTTTCACCAGTTGCCGTTGAATAGCCCTTGTTAGGATAAACAGGTCACAGTTATTGTTTGATATTAAACTGCTTGTCTAGTTAACGATAGGTTCAGTTAAAGATACACTGTGATCATGGAAGCGGTAACACATCAGATCATTAATTATCACAAATTGTTACTGATCCTCTTTTTTATGAACTGAAGCTGCACTGCCCTTTAAGTTAGCCTTGACAAGATATAACAGATGGGCTACATGAAGCATATCTAGGATCTGCTACTGATCAAGCCTTGGAAAATTCTCTGTTATAGTAGATCAGACATAGATTTCGGCAAATGACAGTGATGCCTCAGGTTACATTATTTATTACTGATTATTTTCTGAAAAGGAAATACATATCATAAACATTCTCTGTATCTTTAGTAAGGCTGACTTCAGCATCTGATTCATCATCAATTTGACAACAACATTATTCTGCCCCATACTTTTTACACATTGTGAAGTTACCCTTTCTGCCCTTTGCAGCTAGAAACTTATCTCTTGCTCTCACTGATGCATTACAGTCCTCATTGGCGCAGGCACCGGGAAGATAGGTGGGAAGAATCTGAGGAGTACAACGAACGGGGCTATAATAATAGCTATAGATACGTTTGTGAAAGAGAGGGTCACAACCATCAGCCTTACCGTAATACTGCGGCTCAACCACCCAGGCCACAACGCTACATACACCCACAATATCAAGGCTCAAGAGCTTCTTTCCACAAAGGTAATTCTCACCCAGGGATAAGAAATTACCCAACAACCCAATATCAGCACAGGTCCAACCGTGTCGGTGTCGGCATGGGTAACAAACGTGGGAAAAACAACTCAAAAGCTGGATCCTCAACTAGAGGAAACACTCAAAATACCACAGTGGAGTCTGATGCTCCGATGGTACTGCATATAACCCCCTTTTTTAAACCCCATATTTGTTGTGCATAATCCGCTTACACTTTTCTATTTTTTTTAGAAGCCTGACACTCATTCAAGAAGTTTTTCCTCCCAAAAGGATATGAGCAACAACAGTTTAAGTGACACTGATGTTGATGAAAGAGCAGGTGCTGATGGTGAAGCCATCCTGTGGGAAGAGGCTAACGAAATCTATAGTGATGCCATTCTAAAGCTTCCAGACGTTGGTAAGGATATGGTAGACCATGACGTCGAGCAATACATTAATGAAGCTATAAGAATGTTGGGTCTCGAACGTACCGAAAGGATGAAGATTACATCTCGACCTCTCAACAAATGCCAAGTTCCCACCCCTCCTAGGGACCTGACCAATAAATTCTTCCGTTGTGAAGGATTTTCGAAAGATGCAGAACTTGCCTTTGCTGAAAAGAGCACAACGTTTACTGTTCTAGAGCCAGTCCTGAAGGAGGCGCCGTCAGCAATGACTAACACCTTGGCCCAAGAGTTCATCCGTAGCCCTTCTAAGTTGTGGTGGAATGACTCTTCTCTTAAGCTCCAAACATCAATTCCGTATCATCATAAGCTCCTACTGTGGGCTCGGATGATGCTCGTCTCGGCGGAGGACAAGGAAATGTTGCTGAAGGCTGACATTTTCCGCGGCGTTCTAGCATCTCTATATCAGATTCCCATCAATACGTCACTACTTGCTGCCTTCCTTACATTTTGGAATTCAGAGGGGCATACTTTGGTCACCACTCAAGGAGAGATGGGATATCCTCTCATAGCCATGTATGATACCATAGGAATCCCCATTTCTGGTCACCTTTATGAGGAACATATCCCTCTTGAGTCCGAGGTTTCAGGGATTGTGAGGTTCCTTCATACAGCATACACGGGCGCATGGGTGTTGCAGCAGGAAGGGAGTTATTCCCATGTGACGCTCCAAACTTGGATAGATCATTTCATAGGTACACTTACTTCACTTGTACCTCTTCATATATCTTAATTTCAACAGCATGGATAACTCGCTGACATACTCCTCCTTTGTAGGTGAAGACCTCGGAGCCACCGTTAAAACACAAGCACCAATGCCAAGTCACTTTTATGCAGACCCGTAAGATCCATTACTCTCACGACTTGATTTCCGCACACTTGAGCTGCAAAACCGTTGGTCTGCTCGTTTCAGCAATTATAGAGTATTTCATCAGCAACAATATGGACGAGTGATATACCGTGCAGCATTTATTGCAGCTTGGCTATGCACATATTGTGTCCCAGTTCATATGGGGGCCTATATCCGGCCAGAGGTTTTTTGTGCTGCGACACGACTTGCTCAAGGCGTTCGTCTTGCGATTGGTACAACAAGTATGGCTCATTTGTATCAAAGCCTCGACAATGCTAGTCAGAACATTATTGATGGATCTGAATCAGCTAGTGAGTGTCAGTTGGCAATACCAGCTCACTTCATTATGGGTTGGTTCTCGCCTTCACAACCGGGTGTGAATCCCAAAATTACCCACTTCCCCCCATTCGTCACGGACGCCTGGAGAATTACCTCAACTGAAATTAGTTTGTTTGAGGCCCATCGGCTTTTTATTGACTTGGAAGCGGACAATGAATCTCTACTCTCACTGTCCTTCTTGGGAAAATCTTGCATCCGTTTCCCTAAGTCAGAATCTGAAGTTTTGTTAAGTGATGCACGCGAGTCTGTCGATGGTACCCGCAATACCATTCGGATTACCACTATAGACATGCTTATTAGTTCTAGTGTCGGCGCCGTCACACACACTAGGTGTCAGTTTCATCAAATCGTTTTGCTCGCATGCATGCGTGTGATCAAGACGTCCCTGACTTTTTCATGGAAGGACCAAACGGGGCAATTTCTTCTGCAATTTTCTACCTATTTGAAGGGTACTCGTGAGGAGACAACTGAACATTTGCAGAGGAGACATTTGGCCTATTACTTTCCAACGGGTCACCGATTCCATTTACAGCCCCTCTCTCGGAGAACCAAGTGTTCAACTGAATATATGAAATGGTGTATGTCCGCACTAAATTTCTTTACAAAAGCTGATATGATTTGTTCTGGCCAAGAACCGCCATGCACCCCTCAAGGGGACGAGATAAATGCCTCATCTATCACAGGTAAACAACAATTTCCTTTTAACCTTTAAATGACTCACGTAATTAACACAGTATATTTGGACTGTAGCTGCATGCGTGTCGAAGAATATCAAAAGTAAGAACACAACAAGGGTGGTCATACCCGCTTCCACCGGTAGCAAAGGGAATGAAACTTCCCCTAATTCAGGTAAATGATGTTCACTTTACAATCTTGCTTTCTCTCACACAATGACGACATACTTACTTTTATTTAAATAAACTCAGGTATGTCTACCATCGGGGCCACTCTTTTATCCAAGGGAACTCAAGGTGTTTCAAATGCCACAAAAAACAAAGCCTCTAAACGTGAGAGATACCTTCTCTCAAAAGCCACATCTTTGAAAGCAACCCAAGTTGACTTGGTACTGATTTTTTTTGTTGGTTTTGCAGGCTCTTTCATACCAGTAGTTACTCACTTGTCGAAGGAAAATATTTCCTCCTCCGGTAAGAAGAATAATACGGCTTCTGACGGAGAGAAAATCAGGACCGTCCCTGAACTAGGTAATGAGAAATTTACTTTGCCAATTCTGGCCAACTGCCTCTTGATTCCGGTATGCAAAAACCGTTTAGAGCATAACCATGAATTCTTGAATCGCAGAAACCATGACTGTCATCCCACCGGTAGACAAAGTTTTTATTAGAAAGAGAAGCAATCCCAAAGACTTGGCCGCTCGATTCCTCAGGCTATCAAGTTCACACAAGGATGGTCGTGACCAAAAGGAGGATGTGGCCATTATTGAAGCTCATGTTTCTATCTCTTCTGGGACTGAAGTATCTTTACCAGGAGACATCAATGTTCTGCAAGGGAACAGGGGAAAACGTTCTTCTCCTTAGCATGTACTTGACGATGAGAAGACAAACTTATTGGCACCTGTTGTTGAAGATCAAGAACTTGATGTGATGACTGAACAACAAGGGGATCACGATGATGGTAGCTCAATAAAGAAGAAACGTTTGGATTGTCCAGGTAATCAAACACACCCAACTTAGAATTTGTACCATCGTACAACATAAACATATAGCTCACGTAGCACCTCCTCGTTTTTTTTTGTGTTATGTCAGATGGAGGACATAACTTGGAAGTGGCATTATCCAAAGCTGCGGCACTGAAATCCAGCCTGGATCAGACCATAAAATGCTATTTGAACAATATTGACGATGAGTTCACTGTCCTTAAGCGTAACTCTGATCAAAACTGTATCAGCAAATATGGGGAACGTACGGGCATCGTGGTGCCCCAGTTCACTGACCCTATTCTGAGAAGCATGATGGGATACATCCATTCTGATCTTAAACGTATCCACAAGCTGATTGCCTCGTCAATTTTAGACAAGATTTCTTTGAGCACCCGGATTGGGAGAGTCTTGAACAGCTGGAGAAATATGTTGCAGGACAAAATTCCTCAAGAGGTACAAGAACTCATGAGTGAGTTGGAGCGACTGAAGGAAAATTTGAATAGCAAAGTGGAACACGCAGTTTTCTTTAGCATTTCTAGTATGAGAGATGATGAAGAGCACGTGAAAGAGAAACTCAGTATTGGTCAGAAGTCTCATGTATCTATCATGGTGGGCTTTAATTCTCTTAAGGACTATGGCAGCGTCTGGGATACCCTCAAGGATGAAGTGAAGGAACGAAAGAAAGAGCAAGTCGCGAAGATCAAGGAACTCACTGATGCACTAGGGAATGCCAGGTCCAAACTCTTCTTGGAGCAGGAATATGAAAAGAAGCTCCACCAACTCCATAGTCAGTATGATGAAATAGTTAGTGGGGCGTCTGATGCTCTTTCTCGTCTTGAAGAAACATTGGCACAAGGGAGTTCTTGTTTGGAGAGTATCACTAAGGCCATTGAAAAGGCAGGAAGCCTAGGTGATTCTGAACTGCCAATTGGTCTGCGCGAACAGCTTAAGTTCGTGGAATCATGCGTGGTTGAAGGTGTTGATGATAATGATGAGTAGTCATTCACCAACGCATTTGTCATAGCTCACATAGCCAAGTTTTTCATCTCTTTCCTTTTTTAGTCGAGGTCGCCATAGTTTGTTTCATTATCACTGAACTTCAGAATTGTAATCGAGGATATTATTTATCAATAAAAGAAGACATTTATCTTTGGTATCCTCGTTGTATGATTTTTTTACTGCATGTTCTTGTATGGTCACACCCCTAAGCTTAGATGTACTAACAGTTGTGCTGTGCATGTAAAATAAACTCCGGACCAGTACAGCTGACCACCATCAAAAGTTTTTTTTATCAGGCAAAGGGGTGGCCAACTTGCACTCTAACAGGCCATATCTGCATGTAGATCCCTCAACTCAAGCTTTGGGAAACCAGCCTTTGCAAATCAGCTCGTTTCACTACCCTTTATTTTTCTTGTAATGTGTTGCATGCGCCTCTTTGTATTAGTGAATAACATAGGCATACTTGACTGTCGATGAGTAAAATCAGTGTTTTAGCAAGATCACGGCGAAAGTCCCTGCCATGCTGCGGTGTTGATGTTCAT
The DNA here is from genome assembly GCA_030063025.1 of Avena longiglumis. NCBI lineage: Eukaryota > Viridiplantae > Streptophyta > Magnoliopsida > Poales > Poaceae > Avena > Avena longiglumis. The sequence continues at coordinate 526,449,602 of CP125975.1, forward strand.
AGTGTCGGTCTCTACTGTAAGTTGATCATATCGTTTAGGTCAGGTTAAACCTGAATTACACAAGCCACAACGGAAGTCCATGTTGTGTATGTGTCAAATAAATTTCAATAAATCCAATTGCGACCATGATGGTGCCAGCCAATAGGATAATGACTGTGTGACAGAATATGTTCGAATTCTGACAAAGTACCGTGCCATCACAACGGAATTTCTCTGCGACCGTATTACTGAATTACACAAGCCACAACGGAAGTCCATGTTGTGTATATGTTAAATAAATATCAATAAATCCAATTGCGACCATATGGTGCCAGCCAATAGGAATACTGATACAATGACTGTGTGACCTATATGTTCCGAATTCTGGCGAAGTACCGTGCCATCACAACGGAATTTCTCTGCGACCGTACTACTGCTCGGTGCCAACCAGAGAATTTTCGCACACCAAGTCACTATTTCTGAAATGTTGAGGTGAGGCGAAAGGACCTGCCATCCTCAAGAGATTTCATCAACTCTACTGCGACCGTTATATACTCACAGTGCCAACCAGTGGAGTCAAAAAGGAACCAAAGGAAGCGCAACAGGAACAAAACATATAACTGCAAAAAAAAGAGATGGTATTGCTTTTTTTGGTTTGTGGGCTCCGCCTTCAATTGTCAAACTATGAGGTGACCCATGAGTAATGTTGCAAGCGTTATATGCATCTTGGACGCTTATGTACATCTCTGCTGGTAATTACATGTCTATGTCGTTATTGGTGAGGTAACTGTGTGATCAATGATTGGTCTAAGATAATTATATGTCCATAGTTCTCGAGTCCATAAGGAATGTGAACTCATACTTTGAGGCTGCTCTCATGCTATGGCTTCTTGTAGAACGTGTTTCTCTAAGTCACATGCCGAGAAAGAAAATAGCTGCTTTGGCTAGCTTCACCAAAGATCAAGCATATGTGCAACTTATACTCATGTGCCACAATCAGATATTGAGAAGGGGAGCCCTGTTATTTTTTATGTGGGGCAGACTACGGCCCCTCTATATTCAAAAGGAAACACATTGCAACCCATGACCAGCAATGAGGATGCTGTATGGTGTCAAAAAAAATCATGACAGAAGAAAAAAAACTCAAAACAACACAGAATGACACAACGATTTTAACGTGGAAAACCCCTCCAAAGAGAAGGGGGAAAACCACGGGCGCCGGCCAACACAAATCACTATATCGGGAGAGTTTACACAATGCCGAGGTTTTACAATGATACTACAACCCCATGCGGAAGCTTATGAGAGGTATATTCCATAGCTGTGTTGGCCAAGCTCAATCCATGTTTCTCCGCTCTTGTTTAGAAGAGGGTCTGCCCTGTTGTGACACAAGCCTTCGACAGGAAGTCTCTGCTCTGCTCTATCCAAAGTTAGCCTTCATTTGAATTTCGGATTACAACTCGACAGCTATCAGGCAAAATATTTCTTGAGATATTTTCCATTGATAGGAGGCATTGGACGCTCTCCACCTTGATCGATTAGTTGATAGGCTCCACCATCGTATACTTGCTCAATAATGTATGGTCCTTCCCATTTGGGCTCAAACTTTCCTTTGGTTTTCCCCATAAGAACAATCGGGCGTCTGAGAACAAGTACCAACTCTCCCTTCTTGAATACTCGTGGTTTGACGAGTTTGTCATAGGCTCGCACCATATTTTTACGGTATAGCTCAAGATTCTGAAGTGCTTGTAGACGTTCTCCCTCGAGGGTATTCAGCTCTTCATACCGTTGACGTACTTGCTCGTCCTTAGTGAGTTCATCATGTATCGAAACTCGAAGCGAAGGTACCTCAACTTCAAGAGGAAGGAGGGCTTCACTTCCAAAGACTAGAGCATATGGTGTACTTTGTGTTGGAGTGCGAACTGTCACACGATATGCCCACAAAGCTTCAAACATGCGATTGTTCCAGTCCTTTCTATGCTTACTGACTGTTTTTTAGTATCTTCCCTAAAGTTTTATTAAATGCTTCGATTAAACCATTGGCTTGCGCATAGTATCCGGTGGTGTAATTCCATTGTAGTTTGTACTTCGCGGCAAACCTAAGAATCTTATGAGATTTGAAGGCCTTGCCGTTATCGGAAGTAATACGGTGAGGGATTCCAAAGCGGTGGATGATGTTCCGCTCCAAGAAGTTGATGGCATTGTTAGTCTTCACTTCATGTAGTGGGACTGCTTCAGCCCATCTTGAGAAGTAATCTGTAGCTGCCAGGATAAAATGATGACCTTCGGAGGTTGGTGGGTCAATTGGACCAATGACATCAATGCCCCAAGCATCGAATGGCCAGGCGGGGATAGTGGGATGCAATGGGACATGAGGTCTATGCTTAAAGTCTCCATGTACTTGACACATGTGGCATGTCTTGGCAACATCCAAACAATCGACCATAATTTTTGGCCAATAATACCCAGCCAATTTAATGCTATGATACATCTTTGCCCCACTTTGATGTCCTCCGCACACGCCAGAGTGAACTTCACTCAATATTTTGTCTGCCTCACATCGGGAAACACATCGTAGGAGGACTCCATCAAAAGCTCTCTTATACAGAACGCCCACTTTTAGTAGGTAGGAAGGGGCCCTAGGCAAGAATTGGCGCCTAGTCACGGCATCATCAGGGAGTCTGCCGTGATTGAAATACTCTAAGAAGGGGATACGCCAATCTTCTTCAATATTAGCGATTACAACAGCATTTACCTTGGACTCCTGTGGGACAAGCTCTAGTACAGCGGGAAGCGGCCATCTTTCTTCTACCCTTACTTGCGCATGATCACCCTCAGGGAAGACAAGTGATGCCGCTAGCTTTGCCAATGCATCGGCTGATGAGTTCTCCCCCCGTGGAACATGATCAAGCTGAATATTTTCAAATTTTGTCATTAGCTTCCGAGCGGCTTGGCAATAAGGTACCAACTCTGGCTTGCGAACTTCATAGACACCATTAACTTGTCTAATGATTAATTGGGAATCACCAAAAACATGCAAGGTATGTATATTCATAGAGAGTGCCAACAATAAACCAAAGATGAGAGCTTCATACTCTGCCTCATTGTTCGAGCACCCTTCTTTAAGAAGGGAAAATGAATGGTAGAAGGTTTCGCTCGTCGGATTTTTGAACACGATCCCGACTCCAGCTATCCTCCTGGGTGTTCCATTGAGGTCTTTCTCCATGCGAGAAGCACCATCAAAGTACAACTCCCATGTATTGGAGTTAACAGAGAACACCTCCTCATCAGGGAGGTCGGTTATCAAAGGAGAATCATCTGGTACAAGGTGTGCCGCGAGAAAATCAGCCAAATCTTGCCCCTTGACAGCCTTTTGTGGCACATACGTGATGTCGAACTCCATCATCAAAACGGCCCATTTACCGAGCCTTCCTAGGAGCGCTGGTTGGCTTAGAACATACTTCACAGGATCCGCTCTTGCAATTACCTGGATTTCATGAGACAACACATAGTGTCTTAGTTTCTTTAGGGATAAAATCAAAGCAAGGCACAACTTTTCGATACCTGAATAATTACACTCAGCGCCCACCATAGTACGACTGAGGTAATAACATGCTACCTCCTTCCCATCATCATTCTGTTGTGCAAGGAGGGCACCTAAAGAAGCAGGTTGAGCTGAGATATAAAGGATAAGTGGTCTTCCTTTTACAGGTGCCGCTAAGATAGGAGGATTTAACAAGTACAGTTTGATGCTTTCAAAGGCATTTTGGCATTGTTCGTCCCAATTGAATGGTGCGCCTTTCTTCATGAGCTTGGAGAAGGGTTGAATACGCCCTGAAAGATTGGATATGAACCTCCGAATATATGCCAACTTCCCCTGCAAAGACTTTAATTCTTTTAGATTTCCAGGTGGCGGCATTTGAAGAATTGCCTTAATTCTACTTGGCTGAATTTCTATGCCCCGATGGTGAACGATAAATCCAAGAAACGCACCCGATTGAACGGCAAATGCACATTTGTGGGGATTCATCTTCAATTGATGTTTTCTCAGCCTTTCAAACACAACACGGAGATCCTCCATGTGTCCACCCCGCTCTCTGCTTTTTACCACCATGTCATCAACATAACATTCTACGGTTTGATGTATGAGCTCATCAAGAATGCGTGTCATGGCCCTTTGATAAGTGGAACCAGCATTTTTCAACCCAAAAGGCATAACCGTATAGTGGAAGTTGCCCCTAGGTGTTCTGAAGGCCGTGTCAATTGCATCATACTCATCCATTTTTATTTTATTATAACCAGAAAATCCATCCATGAAAGATAAGGCACCATATCCTGTGGTCGAGTCAATTACCATCTCGGTAACCGGAATGGGAAAGTCGTTCTTGGGACAAGCACGGTTTAGGTCACGGAAGTCCACACAAACAAGTACTTGATTATTCTTCTTCATTACCGGGACAATGTTTGCTAACCAGCGAGCATACTGCACCTCCTTTATAAAATTAGCGTTGATCATCTTGTCAACCTCGGCGACTATTTGATCTTGTAGCTCGGGCCGAAAACGCCTTGGTTGCTGCTTTACTGGGCGGAACTGTGGATCAATTGATAATTTATGTGTGGCGACCTGAGGGTCAAGTCCGGGCATCTCCTTGTATGACCATGCAAAACAGTCACGATATTCTGCCAGGAACACTCTATATTCCTCCCGTTCTTCAGGAGAGAGATTGGCACTAACATATGTAGGCCATGGATCTTCTTCAGTTCCCAAATTAATCTCTATTAGCTTGTCAATAGTGAGTTGAACCTCATCCTCTAATTGTTGGGAAGCCGGAGGAGCATCAAGAACTTCCCCGTGAGCTATCGGCATTGCTTCATGCATCCTTGAGAGGAGATATTGCTTATTTCTTAAACCTTGGCATGCATTGGCTGCAGCCTTAAAAGATCGAGGTTGATATTGAGACGGGTATATTGGCACTAAACCCTCCTCATCCGAAGACTCCTCCTCTTCTGGGTTGAAGAAGTTTCCCTTTGTAGTTGCGGAAGTGGTGCAACTATTAACTCGTTGATTTTTATGCATCCCTTCTTCATTATCTGAAGGATCCGCATCATGATAACCGAGACCGTACTTTGGCCGAAATGATGTACCATTCTTGATCATTCTCTCTGCTACCTCCCACCATTCTTCACAAACAGAAGGCGGTGGGGTTAATCTGCTATTTATTTGCAGGAGGAATCCGGCTTTCTTCAACAAAGGGATCATTCTCTCTTCCGCCTTCATGGTCATAAGCGTTGGATCCTCCTTACTCTTCACTCTTGGTAGTTGACATTCGACAACACATGGCTGCTTTTGTGGCACCTTGTAAAATATAGTTGGAAAGGTGTGATCATGTACATCTTGAACTGCAAGCACGTCCAATGGTGTAGTAACCGAAATATACAATGAAGGTGGTTGTGAAAGAGGAGTTGAACTTGAAACCCCAGATACAATGTCTGGTGATTCTGTGCTTGTCTTTGTCGAAGTAATCGTAGGATTTTGGGAAATTCGTGCACGTAATAGGATAGGAGCCGTTGTAAACAATGTATTTTCTCCTGCATTCTTCCTTATTTGTGTGATCTGGGGAAAGGGGGCAGCGACATTTGCCTTCAACATTATTGGCTCGGCCATTGATAAACCTGTCCCAAGATGTTTAGTCCCTTTTATTTCTGAATTATTATGACCACGGGGTATGTCTCCCTTCTTCCCTTCTGAAATACCATGTTTCAGTTGACTCGTGCAGGGTGCAATGAGGAATTTCATCTCTGTCATGGAAGGGGTAGTGTTTGGCGCAACTAGTATGTCAGCATTGGGTGTTGTTCTCCCATGATGCTTCCCTTGCTCAATAGTTAGGAAATAATACTTTGCATCGGCATGGTGCACTTCTTGGATTGTGTATGGCGTCATGTTCCCGGCAATACATTGTTGTTCTCCGTTGTTATCCATGAATTTCAGGCATTGATGCAATGTTGATGGGACCACTCGGTATTTGTGTATCCATGGTCGCCCCAAAAGTGCAGAATATGTGGCGTTGGCTTCTATGACAAAAAAAATTCACCTTGAAGCTGTATGATGACATCTGGAGCTTCAGCGTGATAACACCCAACGCTGGCTTAGCATGATTGTCATACCCACAAATCACCACTTCGGTGGGGCTTAGATCATCCATTACATATCCTGCTCGAGCCAAGCTTCGGATAGGCAAAATATTCATCGCAGAACCGGGGTCGATGAGTATCCTCCGAAGATGTGCAGATCCAATATTTCCCTCAATGTAGAGTGGTCGATTATGGTTCCCATGTTCCAATACTTGATCTTCATCAGAAAATAATATTTGATTAGCATCAAGCAGGTTTTCGAATAACCTATGTTTTGCCATTGCTGCTTGATAATGTTCAGGTTTTTGTAGAGCTTTGATGAGAGCCTCTCTAAGCTCTGGTAGAAGTACCAATGCATCATAAACACTTAGGAGAGCTGGGATATGACGTTATATTCTACATCATGCTCCTTTTCATGTTCTTCTCTCGTCTTTTCTTGCTGGCCTTTGGAAATAGTCGTTTCTCTATTAACCGCCGACTTCTCTTTTTCCATCCTGTATTGCTTAGTTTTTATGGGTTCTGGCAATTCTCTTCCCCCACGCAAGTTCATGTTTACTTCCAATCTCTCTTCACTCGGTCCTGCATCACCCCGCAGTATTTCATGTTCTTGCTGCGTTAGAATTACTTCGCCTTTAGAGTCATATGGGTCCTCATTCGAGCCAACCATGTTACATGAAACATTTTGTGTACTTGATTCTGGTGTATCCGTCAAGTAACTTTTTGTATTCTGAGACGACCAATCCCAATTTTTTGGAAAGAAATGGGCTAAGGTTTGATGTGTTGGTTTTGCTCGCGGGAAGGACTCATCCCCTTCTGACTTGGGAATAAACCTTGGTGGCATACGTCAACAACTCGGATCAGGCCTCCTCATGATATATGGTGATGTAGTGGGTGGTACATGGGGAGTACGTGGTGCACTATGATACCTATTTCCTTGATAGCGTCTATGATGGACCCTATTCCAAGATTGTTTGGCATGATCAGATGTCACAGGGAAAGGCAAAGTCCCTCTAACTGACACTCGACCTCAGAGAATGGCATCCAATATGTATCTTCTGCATTCTGACTTTCTGATGTCGTTATTTTTCGAGTTGACACCATGTTGGCTTGATGAAAGCTAGGATTTACTGCTTCTGGCTCCAAGTTTAATTTCTTTTCATCAATTGCTCTTTGTAACCACTCTTTAAAGGCAACGCAATCTTCAATCACATGACCAACATATCTGTGGTATGGACAATAAAGTGGGTTTTCTGTCATCCCTGCCTGATCAGGTCGACGCGGTTCTGGCAAGTTTAAAGCCCCTTGCTGCAGCAGTTGATTAAAGAAAGTCTTTACTAATTCCCTCCGGAATATGTATTGCTTTCTTAGCAATTCATGAATGCTAGGACGAATTCTCTGCCCCTGGTCATTCCTTTGTCCGAAGACGTGCATATTTTGACGGGGTGCCGTAGCCATTCCAGATAATCTAGTAGTATTACTTTCTGCTTGTTGTACTTTAGGCTTGTTGCCATTATTAAAATGTTTTGCCATAGACTGGAACTTCTTTGTGTAATCCGAGGTGCCTGCATTCCTGTACAATTCCATGATATGTGGAGCCTTTTCGAACTCCAATTTAGTAGTAGCTACCGCGTTACCAAGAGCACTGAATGTTTTTGGTTCACGCCGAGACACTTCTAATGACCAGTGTTGTTGCATTCCATGGACACACATATCAACCGCATCTTCCGGATGCATCTCTCGGGTCAAACGCACATAGCTATTGCGAAACCGAACAATGTAGTCATCAATCTTTTCATCTCTTCCTTGTTTTATTTGTGATAGCTCGAGTAGGGATGTATCTCTACTCATGCTAACGAAGTGAGATTTGGATAGATCTTTCATTGTCTGCCAATTACGTACCGAACCTGCTGGAAGGCGGCTATACCAATGAAAAGCCGGACCTGTTAACGTTGATGAAAATTGACGAAGTAAAAGGGAGGGAGTATTAGCCCTGTCTCCACAAGCTGCCTCAAAATACAAAAGATGCTCCCGTGCGTCTCCATTCCCAGCAAACTGCCTGAACGTAGGTGGATGCCATCCGGCCGGAAAGGCCACTTTATCATGCCATGCCTCGTATGGTTTCTCTAGCTCACTTTAAAGAACTCTAGGGGTATGTTCTTCTGCTATTTGCTTCATCTTTCTATTGAAATCTTCTGTCATGTCATGATAACCTCTTAGTGATCCTGGTTGCGCGGCTGATGTAGAGTGTGTGGGCCCAACTGGCGCATTGAGATGTATTCCACCCATAGACCGAGGTTGTTCAAAAACCACATGTGCACGAGGTGTATGTTGAAATTGCGCCATGGCTTCTAGTTCAGCAACTTGTGGGTCCATTGTTTGGGGAGGAGAATTAGCAGGCTGCGCTCCATTTGCGGCGAGGTTCGCGATCATACCAAATAGTTGGTCAATCTTTGAGTCGATAGAATCTATCCTTCTGCCATAATCTGGCCCTTGTAAACCCATATGTTGAGCATCTGAAGTCCCTTCTTGATTATGGGGGAGTTTAGTTCCTTCACCTCCGATCTGAGTTGATAATGGTGCTGGTGGTAAGTCACTATGATTTTTTAGGCTAGCTCGTGCAGCTGCTGCTTCGCTATCCTGATCAGAATGAACTTGAACTGACGCGAGGTTCATAGCGCCGAAAACACCTCCATTATTCGAAGACCCCTGAGGCTGAAAATTCAGGATGACCAGGAGAACCCACTATTTCCCGCGACGATGAAGAGGGATTTTCGTCCGATTCCTCGTCACTTGTTTGTCCATCGCTGGAACTAGTATGTGAAAATATTGTAGTTCCTTGAGCTACTTTTATCAACCGTGTAACAGCTCCGCTTCGCTTTGCGATTTGCTTGACCTGACATTGATCAGCGGGAAGTCGAGAACTAATGCTTGCATACGGTCTACTATAATCACATGTACTTAATAAGATTTTCTTGTCAGGAGTTTGGTCACCAGTTGATGTCAACGGGAGACATGATGCAGATACTATTGCCTCTTTCCTTTCATTTGTTAGAGGATGCCTTTTTGAGTGTTCCTCTTAATGCGTCGAATTTCTCGTGAATAAAGGAATAGGATTTGGTAAGATTTCCTCATCCGAGGAGTAAGAAAATTCATGAAGAACAACTGGTGGTTCCCACTCAGTGTCTGAACTTTGCACTGATCTGATTGTTGTCGTGCTACATGTTGCGGTATTTGTCCCTTGTACTGTTCTGCTGGTTCGTCTTGCTTTGTTCTCATCATTATCAGACCTACGAGAGCGTGATTCTTGTAAGGTTACTCCATAATTGTTCCTTCCTCTCTGCATAACGATGTCTGTCTGCTCAACTCTCCGTGGTCTGGGAGCCAAATTTTCTATCAAGAAATTATATCTTTCATTCCTTCCCAAATTTGGGGAGATCTGAAGCGTTACTTGCTCGTTGTCTCTGTATATCCGGCCATCAGCCCGGACACGTACGTGCACATGTTTCAACACCAAATCTTGTAGCTCATGATACATGGATTCACGGGCTCTCCTGCACCTCTCACGCTTGCGTTGATTAATTTTTGATGCATAAGGAACCCTCGGGGCCATATTGGTGAATGGTGTTGCCCGTGCTAGTGTCCGTTGTTCCCATCGCATTGTTTCCCTAGCATCATGCTGACTTAATGAAGCAAGCCGTTGTGACTCATGACTTGGTGGCCCAGAGTTTCTAGGTGGGGTTTTCACTTGCCACTGTGACTTGTATCCCCTTGTCTCGGGTGGTGGGTAGCGGCGACGATGATATCCATGTGACGGAGTAGGAGTGCTTGTGTGATAACGGGAAGATGTAGATGACGACCCATGTTTCGGTGGCAATTCATGACTTGTACGTCGAGGGTGCTAACCATTAAACCTTGAACTCTCTTCACCTTGACCGTGAAGTTGCCTCTGCATCCCTCTAATATGATGTTGCATTTGCTCCAACTAATGTCGAAGCTCATCTGCTCTCGGAGCTGGAGCCTCATTGGCCAGCACTTCATACCTGTTGTTTTGTGAAGTAAAGTTGTTCTTTCCCAAAACCTGGAAACATGGCACATGTGTATGCTGGTATTGACCAATAGAGTTTCTCGGACGAAATTCTCTCAACTTTCTTTGCTCTCTAATGGTTTGCCTCCAAAATTCATCCATGATAGCCTCTCTAACGAGCTCGCAAGCTGGCTGTTTCTGCGAAGCCCATTGTTCAGGTGAAAGAACAAAAGACCTGTTTTTAAAATCAGCATTTTGGCCTCCGTGCTCTGGAATCACATCTGAGTTGGCATGTGGCACATTAGATTGGCAAACGCGAGCACTTAATTGCGCCTGCAACTTTTTTACTTGTTGTCTCTTCCTCCTATAGTTGCGATGAGCATTCTTGTTACTTAAAGCACGGGCACGTGTGATATCAAAGTCTAGGCGATGCCTAATAGCTTCTTGTCCTTGAAGGAGTTCAACTTCGCATAATCCTGACAAAATCGACCTCTTGGGAGCAGCCGAGACCCTTAAAATAGATGGGTGCCCCTGTTTTTCGGAAGCATCCTTAGCAACTCCATTATGCTTTAGCACTCTTCTAGCATCACTCGTTAGTGCTTGATACTCTTCCCTATCTCTTTTAGTTGCGTACTTGTAAACCTTCTTGGTGATGTCCCTCTCATAGGAGTGCTCTGCCTGACATACATGCATGGTGGAACCGATTCTTGAAGTCACAACTGTTGGCAGTGAACCAAATTGGAAGACAAAAGACTCTGATCGTTTCTTGTCATCCCATGAGCCAAAATTGGTGAAGCCCTCACCTGCACGAGATGTACATTTGGTTAGAACTTCACCCCACCAATAATGTTGGACAAACTTTTCCTATAGAACAAGTGTCAAGGAGATGAAACATGAGTAGACTCTTACAACCGATGATGAGCAGCAAAGATGGGAGGAGAGCCATGTCCCACCGGGCGTGCCATTTGTTTTACGCGAGAGAAATAATTAAATTTCTTAGCGCTGGTACTATGGAGTGCGGGCGTGCCAGTATACGATAGTATACAAATTAAATAAAGCAAACACAAAGATTATGCGGGAAATTTGTAGTCTTTATTGATATTCATAAGAACATACAAATCTTATTGTACATCTTCCTTGTGCGACATCTGACATACAAAAGAAACGATTGTGTAGTTCTTGACCCCTAGAGCCTCGAGAGGACTTCTAGTTAATTACATTCACGTGTTTATGACCGTAAAAGACCTCCGATTATGCTGTATCGTACGGTCATCATCATCATCAACTCATAGATCATTTTCTCCAAGGGCACATAACATGCAAATACTGATTAATGTGGTTTGCACCCATATCAACAAAGTATGGATGTTTTATCCAGTCAGACAGTGAATTCAGACAAAGTCTCGATAGCTGTTCGGCCTCGTCGATCACTAACGGTGTGTATCCCACCTCGTCGGTCAGGATAGATATTTAGGTTCCGGCCTCGTCAGTCAAGGAAGAAAAGTAAATTGGCTGAGACAAAATACTGAATCACTCGACTAACATGAATTGTAGCTCCATAAATTGTTAAAGTTAACAACGGGGCCTTGTTTATTCCAGAGTAGGTGGCCATACTGGATTTAAATAACACACGCATATGCCTTTTGGTGCTTGTGTCCGTGTGAACATGATACATGAACAACAACACTTGTATTTTAGTGAAGCATCGTGAGCCATTTGATGTCGTAGGAAATGTCTATAAGCGAGCCGGCGGCGATGTAAATTGCGTAGAGCCGAGATACTTAACCTTTGGTAGATCAAATCATGCAATGTCCATGGTGGCGATATAAATCACGTAAAGCCTTTAACACCTTAAACCTTAGAGATCACATGCAAAATGTTTGCGATGGCGACATGAATCGCGTGTAGGGCCAAGATCCGGTCGTTTATGTAAATCGGACCGCACACATCATCAACGGCGGAATAAAAAATCGCGTAGAGCCGAGATGAAACAATTTTGTAGATTGACTATGAATATCATTGGCAGCGATATAAATCGCGTAGAGCCAAGACGACACAAATTTTGTAACTCGGACTATTAAACTCCTCGGCGGCGAAATAGATTCGCGTAGAGCCGGGACACCACGAATCTCATGAATCAGGCTATGAAACTCATCGGCGGCGATATAAATCGCGTATATCCGAGAGAATACTTTTTTAGATCAAGAGTCACATCGGCGGCGAATAAATCGCGTAGAGCCGGGGAAAAGACTTTTTTAGATGAAGAGCCACATCGGCGGCGAATAAATCGCGTAGAGACGAGAAAAAACTTTTTAGATCAAGAGCCACATCGGCGGCGAATAAATCGCGTAGAGCCGAGAAAAGACTTTTTTGATTAAGAGCCACATCGACGACGAATAAATCGCGTAGAGCCGAACAAAGACTTTTTTTAATCAAGAGCCACATCAGCAAGGAATAAATCGCGTAGAGCCGGGAAAAGACTTTTAGATCAAGAGCCACATCGGCCACGAATAAATCGTGTAGAGCCGAGAAAACACAAATCTGCAACATGAAATGCACAGAAAACAAGAAAGGAATATACGCATGCTACCTTCATGTGATTTTACTCACCATGTGATGCCATCGATCTGCAACGTAAAGAAGGCCACCGAGTGCGGATTGGAAGCCGTGTCAGTGGCGTGAGTGTGTGGTAGATGAGATGAACTAGTGTGAGGAAGAATGAATATCTGTATGTGATGGTGATGAAATAGGTGTACGAGTATGTGTGTGGCTGCGTGTGTGTCTAACCTCCCTCTAATGATCACACCGGGTGGTTTTTATATTAGCATTCCACCACCAGCCATGCATAGAGATAAAGAGATAAGTATATCAGCGCCACCGTCGCGGCTGTTAGCAACCTGATCTTATCCTGAGCTAGCTGCTCCGCTAGGTGAGGTACTCGGCCGTTTGATCCATTGACCCGGCCAGTCATCTTTGCATGTATATTGTATACATACGAGTATTCACTTTAGCCTGGATCGTAGGTCCATAAGTTCAACACGTATACATGCTAGCTAGGTAGCTGATATGAGCCAGCAATATTTGAATTTGTTGTTGCTTAATAAATTACCAACGAGTCCATCTAGCATAATGCATGCAATAATTGTTGGTTGCCACTCCATGCATGAATAGCTAATCGATCCGATAACGAAAATAACTCTGCTAAACGGAATGTCACAGTGATTCTCCTTTGCTTCTTTTGATCAATAATTATTTATAATACTCAAGAGAATTCTTATCACCATAATTTCTGTTAGTATCCACTGACACCATATCATATAGTGCTATGTGATAAAAACACTGTCGAACACTTTGTGAATAGGTCTGTTCAAGATAAGAAAACGTTCAACTCAATCAAGGCAGGTGTCATGAGACAAGACACAAGTTTTTTCATGCGAACAATGAGCCGAGCACATATATGTGTGTATGACCAGTCCTGCCAATATTTTCGTTCCCAATGATGCATGGCCGACGAGACTGTACCTATAAGTAAAATATCGGGCCACTAGACCTGGCTGCGCACCATGGCTGAAATCGACGATGACGCCGCGTTGCCGAGGGCTCGGACGCCCAGCGCCAGATCGAGTTGACACCTTACCTCGAGCGGACAAACACGGTGGCACGTCCTCTGGTCTGACACGTACCATCCTTAGCTGAAATCATATGTTGTGTCAATCCTGGTTTACAAAATAAAAAAAATGCAAGCGTCCTTATTAACCTCTGCCAAACGAATACGTTTGTCCTTTTTACGTGAAATCCCTATGACTATTAGAGGGTACTATATTTTGGAGTATGCTTTATCTAAAAATCAACTAATCATTTTAGTATAGGTAGTGAAAATAATTTCTAAGTTGTGGCATAACTCTGTGAATATGTTCGTTCGAGATAAGAAAACGTTCAACTCAATCGAGGCAGGTGTCATGAGACAAGACAAAAGTTTTTTCATGCTTAGATTAATATTTTTCGGTGCAACGCACGATCACTTCTGCTAGTCTATATCTATATCTATACCTAATAATAAAGAAGGAGGCGTTTATGTCCATCGTCCGTTATTTGGACTTTTTTTGCCCCTGCGAGTTTGATTTATTTACTGGGTCTGTCACCGCCAAAGAAAAACTGATCGGTTCGATGCTACCACCACCGAGGCGACCGAATCAGCGACCAAATCCCCTCTCCTGCCGACGGAATCCCCCTGCCTCCTCGACGGCGGACACCTCCGTCCAGATCCCTCCCCTCCTCTTACTCCACCGGAATCTGGGGGTTCCCACCGCCGACCAACTTCCCTTCTCCCCCGCCGGCGCTGGAGGTCGAGGCTCGAGGTCGACCACGGAGAGGGAGCGGCCGACGGCACAAACGACTGGGAGGAATGGGCATCCACAAACCTAGCAACCCCCTTCGCGATTCCTCTCTCCTTTCTCAGATATGAGGAAGCCATATCGCGTTCGGTGAGGAAAGGGAGTATGTGGAGGCGGCGGGCGAGGAAAGGAGGGGGCAGTAGCCGGCGAGGAAAGGAGGGGGCAATAGGCGGCGAGTGCTCCCTGCTCGATCTGACCTCGAGGAGGATTTCCTCCCGTCTCGTCCGTTCCCACGCGCGCTCATGGAAGAAAGGTCACATCCAAGAAGGTATGTGGATTAATTAGGTGGACTCGAGGTCATGTTGCTACCCCTGTCGAGTCCTAGGTGGACATTGCCGTCGGCATCTTCAAGCAGGCAACGTCTTAGACGGGGACGGCTACAATGAGGGCGGCGTCCCCGACCTTCTTGCCAGTCTTCCACGCAGTCATCCCCCGCACGCAGGAGCCCCAAACAGGAATCTCGCACATCGAATGTATGCATCAGGCTGGCACCATAAATTTGGTGTGTAACCTGTGAACGCTTCAGGTAGCAGCAGCGGCTCAGGTGGTGCTGACTCTGTTCTCCTGTTTTGTGTTCAGATCGACCAATGCGATTTGCTTCTAATCTGTTTTGATTCCAATTTTATTTTGCTAGATCCAGATCGGTTCAAGAAAAGTGAAAGAATTCTTTTCTGAATTGTTTAATTAGACGATCACATGTCATGTTTTCCAAGTTGGATTTGTTGCATTATTTTCTTGCGAGGTACAGTTGGTATTCTTGGCTTAAATTCCAACTCCTGGATGCTATCCTTCTCAACAAGATAGCATTGGCATGGACATGCTCACGGGCAGAGCGCCCAGGAGAACTTCGCGTCCGCCTACCGAAGGCCATGTTCACCACTTAATCAATAAGGTGTTGATTGTTTGTACATAGTAGCTTATTTGTAGATGAATAAATCATGTAGTGCCTAAAATACAAACCGCTATTGGCATATTGATATGTATATAAGTTGTTTTAAAAATATGTAACATTAATCTCATGTCCGTAGGAGTCAAAGTACCATGGCTTCTTATATGCTAGGAGTAGTTCTCGAACGGCTGTCTGGCTTTCATCTGGTCCAGAAGGACTCATGGATACTCTCTATATACTGTTGTAATATCCAATGTCTGAGTAATACAAGTTTATTCACACAAAAATAGACAAATATTTTTTAAATATGTAAAAAAAATTAATAATATGTAAGTTTTTTTTTTAAAATAACAAGAGTTGTAACTCAAAGTCTAGCTTTCTTTTTAAAGGAATCATGAGCTCTATTAAATTAGGTAACATCATTCATACTGATTGTGTCCAGTGTCGACACAGGTCGGTGCTGAATTGTATAACTCAAATTCTAACTATTAGAATACCGATGAAAATGATACAAACTTAGTAGCCACACCGTACCATTTTACCAACAAAATTGCCTGATTCCCTTTTCAGCAACCTTTGCTCTTGGGGCAGCAACTCGTGGACATTGTGCTAGTACTAGCTAAAAAAGACCAAGTGTTTCATTTCATGCCAACTGAGCGTTTCGCTCGTCCTTCGTCGCGTCCCACTCCGTTTCGCCAGTCCTCCTACGCCCCCTTCGCTCTGTCCGGATCCCTCGCCCCCGTCTAGAATTTTTTTTGAGTATGTCTCTCTGCACAATTTATTCCGTGATTCCTGCTACCGTTTCCAATTTCATTGTCGATCCATGGCCGCATCTCTCTCAGTTGTGCCGGCTACCTCTTCCCATCTCTCTCTCTTCGTGTGGCCGGCACCAAGCTATCCCGCAGGCACTGCGCCGGGGCCCATAATCTAAGGTTGTGCCGCCGGCCACGAATCTGGTAGCAGCAGAGGTAAAGCTCTCCCGCAGGCACCACCGCCGGCGCCCATCTCTAAGGCCATGACCGCGCGGATGTGCTCCCCGGACAGCGATGGGACGTGGAGGTCAAGCATATCGGCTTCCACCGCAGCATGTCCCTGGATACTCGCCTGCCTCGCGCGGCATAGGGCGAACCCTAGATGCCGCCAACATGCCTCGCCTCCTTTCCCCGTGCATTGCAGGCCCATGCCCCTCTGTGACGGAAACAAGTCAGCCACCCCTCAGGCAACCAAGCCATGGAGGGGAACCACTTCGCCAGCCATGTACGTCCGCACCTCTCGGTCACCGGTTGTGCTAATCTGGAGGTGCGGCATCAAATTTGGTGATGGTTAGGCGGACGATGAATAATTCGATGCACAACACCTGGTGTTGGGCATTCAATATCCTCGGAAGAGCCATGGAGGGGTCATCTTCTACGATATCAACAAGGCCAGCCTGCCTGACCAGTCAAGGGCGCAGTAGCATGACTGCATGAGCAACTCGATGACCTTCACGACAACCTCCACAGGATCTCCCGACTACTTCAAAGGTTAATGCCTGATGCCTCCCTTATAATTTAGATTCATTTCTCTTCTTTCAGTGCAAATGATATACGCCTGGGAGGTTGCTTATACAGACTATAGAATACTCGTAATGTTCTTCAGTTGAAACCGGTCCATAGTTTTAGTTGGACACTGTTTTTGTATGGTTGACTTGTATACAACCTCTGAAAAATACATGTTATACAACGGTCTGATTTATATCCTTCATATTTTTTGTCATTCATTGGAAGCTACCTAATGTAGATTTTCAGTGAATTATAGCGTTTGAAGATACATATCTGTTTGAAGATACATATCTAAAATCACGACTACATTTGGTAAGCCGCTTGGAGTATTTCTTTACATGGACAATTTATTCCGATCTTGACTCTTTAGCCATTTGGAGTGACTAATCGAGTCGGGTAGAATCTGTTCAACGGTTCAGAACTGAACCGGCCATTTGTTTCCTTACATTTACGTTCCTGTGCTTATTGCGCTTGTTGGATACTGCATAAACATAACCATGAAAATATATATTACTCCCTCCGTCCCAAAATAGATGTCTCAAATTGTCAAAATTTAGATGAATCTAGACACTATTGAGTATATACATTCATCCAAATTTTAAAAAATCTAAGACATCTATTTTAGAACGGAGGGACTACTACTTGTCGATTGCAACCCTTACGTCAATGGCTACTCGATCCCACCTAACGTATTTGATTTATGTTGCAAGTCCTTGCCATGTCCCTTTTCCAATAATGAGCCATATAATCCTGATTCAAGTTACTACACTGCTCGTAACATGGTTACTTTTTGGTCAAGTAGTAATTTAGATCGTTACAGCAATTGCTGAAATAGTAATTTTAAATCATATATTTTGCACAAATAAATTACGTGTTTCTTTCTATAGTGTATTAGTGTGACTTTCAAATATTTAGTGGGCAGTTACTTGTACATGTAATACTCGTCATTATACAGATTGTAGCTTTTTTCATTGCTTGCAATCGGCCTCAGGTTGTAAGAGTGTAGCTACTAGCACCTACGTTGTACATATAACATGCATTTTCTTGATTTTATTTTATGATTCTTAGAACATCACTCAACTCTATGTTGTTAGGCTATAAGCGGAAGTAGCATCAGCATTGAAGAGCATGTACGTAGTTTCTTCTTGCTTCATGTTGTATAATATATGGGTAGGTGCATGGTATTTGATTAGTTAAACATAAGAATCAATGTTTTTCTGTTGATTTCTAGCGGTTATAATATGGACCATGTGGACTACTTGCAGTAAACCCTGTGGGATTGTTGATTTCTATTATATATTCAGAATATAGTTACTTGTCTCGGTGGCATAGAACAGCTGAACTCATCCGTTGAAAGAAAAGAACAGTTACATGAAATGAAACTAGGCGGATACGCGAGCTTCGCCTCGCCACCTGCAAGGTGTTGTTACATGGCGTGGCGTGTGTCATGTATTTGGAAGCGATAAATGTTTTGGCTTTGTTTGAATTGTTAACTGATCAGGTCATCTATGTTTTATGGGTGAACGATGGAGGCTATGTCATTTAAATTTTCTAGGTAAATAAATAATGGTGAGCTAGAGGAAAGCAAGCATTTGGTGGTCACAGATACAGAAAGCAAAGAATGTCGGAAGGATACATAGCAGGTATACTACACAAAAATATAGATTTGGTTGTAGGATTCACAGTAGACGTGTATTTGATAGCACATATCGGACAGATAGCAACAATGACACATATTGTCATCAACATCACAGCAATCAAGAAAACCAACTCTAAAATGGACAGGACAAAGACATGGTCCAGTTTATAGAAGTGATTGCTCTAACATTGAGTCACCAGTTAAACTAAGGATTTTTCTATTTGTTGTGGAGCAAAATACAAATTGGAAGGGTATGCAGACATCTCGCAGACGGATCTATAACTGTTATTGATCACACCATGAAAAATCTGAGAGGCCATGCCCAAATCTTCTGGTTTACAAAAAATAGAACTATCTTTTGGAGGCACCTACATGATGAATTCGTAGCTAAATATACATCCTACATGATAGTATTACAGTGCGATGCACCACAAAACTTGAACGTTCGTGACTTGGCCATTTGTTTGACATGTCACCTTCTATGTTTATTTCTTCTTGCTACATGCGTTGATGGCCTGGTCTTCTAGATGTCTACACTTGTAAACCAGCCATTTTATATGGAAAAGTAGCACAAGATCAGTAGCCACAATTATGAAAGAAGACTAAATCATGAAACAACGATGCCTAACGAAAGATTGCAGGCATGAACAGATTAGACCAGATATGTAAGACTGAAAAAGATTGAGAGTAATCTAATGCACAGCCATGGACTCGCGTCCAATCTCAGCACCAGGAAGATAATTGGGCGGAAGTGCTCGCCAGGACTATATGACAGTTTCCAATTTAGTATTCGGATACTTTTTAAATATAGCTCGTGATTCAGACAGTATTTTATGTTTTCGCAGATATGAAAATGGTTTAGATATTACACGTCCATATCCCAAAAAAAACGACTTTTCTTAGTACCATCAAGTGACTCCACAACATGAGTCATCAACTTATTCAGTAAGGCTCTTTTAATCAAGAAAATTGAAGACATTAGTCACATGAGCCAGCAGCTAAATCGCCCGGATAGCAATCAACAGTTCCCATCTTAGTCAGCATATGTGTGCATCAAAGGGGATAAGAGAGGCGAAGAGACGATGTCCATCTTACCTCACATTTGGCGCCGATGTTGTACCGTTGAGCGCTCTGCTTGGAGAGGCTAAGCAATGCAGACTTGGCTGTGCGACCTAGATATGGATTGGTACAATAAGATGCAGGGGTTTCCGGTTATTGACAAGCGCGGAGACATGACAGCAGCAAAGCACAATCTACATAAATTGATTAAGCTTGTAATCAACTGCAACACAATTACCTAAAATCCAAAGAAAAGAACAAGATAGTTGAGCACAATGTAACCTTCGGTTGAATCATCAGCATGCAGGAGCAAAAGAACACTTATGGCAGTCTTGGGTGAGGTTGCAGTGAACTCAGTTTTGGCCAGAGTGGAGGTGTCGTACCAGCAGAAGAGGAGGTCGGAGTTGAAGAGAACGATGGTCGTGCAGGAAGCGGCGCTTCATGTTGGTGCTGGTGTAGAAGAAGCCAGCAAGCGATTGGTGGAGTTTGGCGGTGCATCGGCTACGGCTTTGTCGAGCGAGGGAGGAGGATAGCAAAACCTACGGGGCTAGGATTTTCTCCAAGGCTGCTTGGGCATTTTCCCGAACATGTTGGAGGCAGGGGTACCGCCACCACGCTAGGTGGTACGTTCTGCGGTAGGGGAGGGTCATACGGGTTCTAGTACTCCCTAGTCACCGAGGACGCATGGAGGACCGGAGGCCACTCAAGCAAGCCTGAGCCGAGCTCCACCTCTCCCTCCCCTGTAACCATCATATCCGGGGAATCGGGAGCCGAAGGGCGAGATCCGGCATGG
The DNA here is from genome assembly GCA_030063025.1 of Avena longiglumis. Taxonomy (NCBI): domain Eukaryota; kingdom Viridiplantae; phylum Streptophyta; class Magnoliopsida; order Poales; family Poaceae; genus Avena; species Avena longiglumis. The sequence continues at coordinate 526,470,052 of CP125975.1, forward strand.
CAGGAGAGGACAGACGGTTGCTGCAGCCGCGGCTCCCGGGGGTGGATCCACCGTGCAGCCTGCGCCGAGCATGGCTAGCCGCCGTTCCCCTGGCTGGTGCGCTAGGGACGGCGCCGTCAATGACAGACTGGAGTTGCGGGAATCGTCTGGATCAGACCAGAAACCAGTGTAGGAGGCAACAGATTGCATCTCCGGTGGATGGAATCTAGGCGGGCTGGCGGAGGCTAGACTGACTTGATGCGGCGGTGCGCTCCGGGAGAGAAGAAGCTCGAAGCAGGGAGGGCCGGTTCGTGAGGAAAGGGTAATCGAGGTGGGAATCCTGCCGCGGTCATTTTTCCGGCATACGGGAGTACTCCGCCGCTGTCTTGCGGGCCAGGGTCATGAGTATGGCCCAACCATTCGACGGAAAAAGCATGCGTGTTGTAAACAAAGTTCCAGTTTATCGGCTTTCTTTAACGATCCAGATGGTTCTGGTCTTATATCCAACAGTTCTGCATGTACTCATCGGCAGTGGCCTCACCATGCGGGTCATCAACCACGCTTAAACCATAGAATAATATCCTACCTTCATTCTATCTCCGACCTCTTTATTTACATGCTTCCACGGGGTCCTCCAGCGAGGGGCCAGGAGGTGAGGGATTGTGTTGTTAATTTTTGGAGCTATTGGAGACAAAGCAAATCAGGAAGCAGATTTCATTCTCTTGCGTGTAGTTTGCTTATGCACACCAATGCATGTAGCAGACTTGGAGTTTCTTACTTGATATTTTATCCTTGAGTTAGAGAGGCTCAATGAAGTGTGCATGAACAGCGAAATTCATCAACATCATGTTACTGAAAAGTGAAACCATGCAGGTTTTTGCATATAATATATTGCAAATAGTTAACTAGCAGACTGGGTTTTACACAATCTGCATCTTGAGACTTCCTTTTTATAATAGCGAAGTGCTCGTTTTATTTCTAAATATGAAAATAAACATGGACCTCCTGAATTTCATTGTCAATTCGCATATTTGAACTATGTCATTTTTTCCCCGGGCCGTGTTATGTATAGCAAAGGTGAGGGTGAAGCCAAAGTATTGTTGGCGTCACCTAATGTAGGGAGATGAATGTTGCTATGTTGTTTTGTTTGGAGAATTGATGTAGAATTGTTAGCATCGATAGGAGAACCTGACATCACTTAAGATATTATAGGGACATAACAACATCATACTAACGGGTCCGGGATGTTTTATTCCAGGATATGGTGTGAGAAGAAGATATATGATCATGGTTGGCGACGTAGGCATTTGTGAGGCTGTGAAACTTAGGCTTTTTTCTCATGGTTGTGGGATAAAACATCTCTTGATCAATGTCTCTAGAAATTTGATTGTCCTCTGCAGCCACAAGTTTGACGCAAAGACCACCTAGACGCCAACATTGCAGTGTCCCTGCAACAGAACCAGCCTGGGTGCGGCTGCATCTGGTCACCATGCGGAACTCTGCTGGTTTGTGGAGGGCGCATATTTATGGGAGGGAACAAGGTGTGTAGGTGGGATGGTGAGCTTGAGTTTGACAATGTTAGAATTAGAGTAGGACATGGTATCAGAGTTTGTTTAGATACCGTGTCAGAGTCCTACCAAGCTGATTTCTCCTTGACTTGTAAATCATTGTATTTCTCTAATATATAAACACATACAGGGCCTCGGTAAGATTAACCGAGTAGACCCAGCTGCAATCTACCTGTTCGAAAATAACTGCACGGGAGGTAGATCTATTAGGGCCTGAAGACAGCACCAAGTACATGAGTATGGTTGGTGCTTTGCAGTATTTAACTCTCACGCGGCCTGACATAGCCTATGCAGTTAACAAAGTTTGTCAATACCTACATGCTCCTACTACTATTCATTGGACTGCTGCCAAGAGAATCCTGAGATATGTTAGTCATACTATGAGCGTTGGACTGACTTTTCTGAAGTCAAATTCTACACTTTTAAGTGCCTTTTCAGATGCAGACTCGGCTGGATGTGTTGATGATCGTCGCTCAACTGGAGGCTTTGCTCTGTTTTATGGGTCAAACTTGATTTCTTAGAGTGCTAAGAAACAAGCTACAGTCTCCAGGTCTAGCACTGAGGCAGAATATAAGGTTGTGGCTAATGCAACAGCTGAAGTGATATGGGTTCAGTCCTTGCTTACAGAACTTGGAGTCAATATGACTCAAGTACCATGCTTATAGTGTGATAATTTGGGAGCTACATACTTGTCAGCCAATCCTGTCTTTCATGCAAGAGCCAAGCACATTGAGATAGATTTTCACTTCGTCAGAGAACGAGTGTTGAACAAACAGTTGGAAATTCGCTTTATTCCTTCAAAGGATCAAGTAGCAGATAGTTTTACTAAACCACTTCCTATAAGAAATTTTATAGAATTTAGACATAATCTCAACTTGTCTAAAGTTGTGATTAAGGGAGGGTGTTAGAATTAGAGTAGGACACAGTATCAGAGTTTGTTTAGATACCATGTCAGAGTCCTACCAAGTCGATTCCTCCTTGACTTGTAAATCATTGTATCTCTCTAATATATAAACACATAGAGGGCCTCGGTAAGATTAACCGAGTAGACCCAGCTGCAATCTACCTGTTCGAATTTTACAGACAAGACTAAGGATGAGGGGTAAGTCTCTCTAATCCATTCTCCTTATTGCAGGTCAATTCCATTCGGTTTTAGCAAGTATGCAGCAATCTAACCATTTGACATGTGTTCTAAATTTTTTTTGCAGAGAAATGTCCGTCACTAGATGCATAAGAATTGAAGAATGGTTTTGTGCTTAGTCAAGTGTAACATCACATTTTGATCAGTAGGTGACGACGAATTAACCATTTTCCATGGATTTGTACTCCGAAGTTCGTAGACACGGTAAGCATCTATAGGAATCTCAGGTTTCAATATGGGTTCCATGCTCACAACAATCGTATCACTGCATTTTTTTGTATAAATGTAGCAACTGGGTTACCTACATTATTTTTATGTGCCGACACCTCATGCCTTTTCTCTTCTTTTCTCAATTCTTTTTTCTCAACTTGAAGGACATAATTTATTTTAAGTAATACATTGTACAATAGATATATAAAGTGTAAATTAAGGCAACATCCTACTTCTAGGTGAGAATAAAGCTAAGATACGACTTCTATTAACCCTGTTTATTTTGTGATGTTTTGCTGATCTCTCTATCCATGTAACTTTCTCAAAGCTATGACTTCTAGGTGAGAATAAAGCTATGACTTCTAATAACCGGTGTTAAATAATGAGCAATCAATTGATTCAAGTCAAAGTTATCTATTAATTCCATGCGGTTGTTGATCAATAAAGAAGACTTATCTATTTAGTTCATTTTAAAAATTAAAATGCATGAAAGGTGGGGTGTGCAATTTATTTAATAAATCCTAAAATGCATCAATGTCCACTTCTGCAATTTACCCATTTTCTAGCCTTCTGATCCAGTTGTTAAGCTAGATAGCTCCACTACATTTGGCCACCTTGATTAAATTGGCCATATGAAGCATGTCATTATTTTAACAAGTAGATCACAATGATATATTCATATTCATGAATAGTTTTGAAGGTTAGTTTATGGACGTTGCTGCATTTGTAACGGTCTTAGCACATGGTTGATTATATTTGAAGAAAAATCATGAATTATTTGATTTTTCTTAGTGTTATTATCATATCATATCTACTCTGCCACTCTTATCGATGCCTAAGGTGTAACCATGTTCTAATCAAACTTGTTCACATAACAAGTTCTTTTGTGGTCTTTGTAAGTTTCTGGCTTGACGAAAATACAGCACTCGCACGTTGGTTTAACTGCAAAGGAACAAGAGGACTTACTCCACATGCGACGGAACAATGGAAATGAATAACGGAAGTCTTGTGATAATTTGGTGAAAGTCCTTCAGCGTAGACTGCAACACAGTCTACTTTGTTCAGATCCTTTTTGTCTCATTAAATGTGGTTCAGTTGAATTCATTAATTTCTTACATTTTGTTAATTTTAGAAACTACTCCCTCCATTTCAAAATATAAGATGTTTTAGGTTTGTGAAGAAAATATATCTAGACTTCTTTTAGTGTGTAGATTCACTCCAAACCTGAGTGAACCTACTTATTAAAAGAAGTCTAGATTTATTTTCTTCACAAAGCTAAAACATCTTATATTTTAAAACGGAGAGAGTAACTATCAGACGTGTTCAATCCCTAAAAAATTGTTTGGGAATTTCTAAGGTGAGAGGCTTGCTGGGTTGCAATATGTTATCGAGTTAGAATACGGGCTAAGATTTGTGGTAATTGAAAAAGATAACGACACAATTGAAAAAGATTGTGGAACACAATAGAGAAGGAGCAGTGAGACGAAGAGGATGATTATTCTTGACGCCTGTCATAAAACGGTAATGCATGCTCACAAAAATATGAAAATTTTAGTGGTTGTTTTCATAACCATTTTTATTCCAGGTGTTGTGCCAGAGAGAGAAGAGAAAGTACAATGACATTGTTAGTTGTTAGTTTTTTGTGCTAGAGATAGACTAGAAAATACGATGACAATTTTGTTAGAGTGGAGTAACTATCTTGGCTAGATTGTGTTACCTTTGAAGTGTTGACTGAAAATGCATCTATATTTTACATATCCTCCACACTACTTCGAATATCCATGTGCATTATGTTTACATTTCTGGTTAGAAAAGAAAATTTGATACCCCGTGGCAATGTACGAGCATTTAACTAGTAGTAGTAGTAGTAGATAAGACTGGAAACTCCTCTTGTGTTGTCCTCTCCCCACAAATAGCCATTGTTGTGAGTCACATATCGCGTAGTCAGCTCATTGTCGCCACAAAGACTCAAATCATCATCACTGCCTCCGTATTTCTGCTTTTCTTATATTTTCCGTATCTGACTTCACCATGACTCGTTGAATGACACATGATAATAACAAACAACAGAGCTTCGCAACGCTCTTATTAAAACCAAACAATCAGAAATATGGATAACCATTAAAGATTATACTTTAGTAGTAAAATACTTCATGTTGCTGGTTGATCGTTGCAACTTTGAGCGGCACAAAATCCATAGGATAGCTAGGTCACGTTTTTTTTTCCGCAAAAAATAAACTTGGTCACGTTTTCTGAATTGTGAATTTGTGATTAAGAAAACCGAACTAGATAAGTTCATAGTACTGACATGAAAGCACCTAAGATTATGATCCTAAGTACAGGTTCCCTCTTATGTCAATTCGAGAATTTTATCTTCCACAGAAACCAGGCGTGCGTGAAGTCGTGAGCCACGGATAGTGCAGGCAGGTGGCGGGCATGCATGTCGGAAAGTGGCCATACCCAAAATCGGATGAGCCACACAGGGTGCCGTCCAATCGCTGATTTTGCTGTCTTTCGGCCAGATCTTCAATTCTTCTTTCATGAAGGCGGGCAAAAAAATGTTTACTCCAATACACAGCACCGGCGCTTAACCTGTGTTCTTGGACTGAACCGGGCTAAGGACTTGTTCTTGCTGGCGTTTCTATGATCGATGGGCAGGTGATGTTTATATGTTGACCATGTGAAACCCCAGGCGGAATGTGGAGATGCTTGCTCTGCACCCTGGATGAAAAGTGTAACTAAAAACGCAGTACTTCCTTCGATCTAAATTAATTGGTTTGGTTTTATTTAGATTCGGATATATCTAGCAGTAAGCACAAACATGTATGTGTACAATCTGTGTAAACATATTTAGATCGGAGGAAATACTATAAAGATATTTCCGGGTTATCCGTTAATATAATTTGTCTCATTGCATCTGTAAGCACAAACATGCATGTGTACAAAAACTCTTATCAAATGCAAGCATGAAAAAAGACGGTGATAAAACTAAAATTAATCAGCATTCGTCAGCGTCCACACGATTCCAACACGCCAGACAAATCTAAAGAATATAAGAGTCCACAAAATCTATAATCCATTGTGGCAATTGCCCGCGCTCACGAACATGTCAGCTGCCAATCGAAACCCCAGTCCTCGGCACCGCCCCCTGCCCCTGTTCCTCCACCCCTCGAACATTCCCTAGTCGCCACCCACTGCACACGCGTGCATCCCTATCTTGTTCTTCTTACGTTACACATTCTTTCATCTGGCGTGATCGAACACTTCATGTTCCTTCAAAACCTCCCTCTTTTTCCCGGACGACAAGACAAATCTGCGGATCTGCCCATCCGTCGACGGTTCCCACCCGTTGTGCTGCAAATACGTAGCACGAGTCCGCGGCGCTTGGAGACATGTTTTTGTATTAAAATACCTCATTTGGTAGATTATATGGGCATGCCCCAAAAATGAGGCAAATTTTACAGTACCTTTTACTACTCCTAAAACATGAGTAGTATAATCTGATCTGACGGTGTAGAGAGTTTTAGCCCAATAGGCCCAGCAAGTAATTATGTGGAAAAAAATAACAAAACTGGTCGACGAACAAAGATGAACAAACGCCGCCGCCGCCGCTTCTCCCGAGAAGAAGGCGAGGCGATGTTCTCCTGGGCGCTCGCCGCCGCCACCGCTTGTACCTTAGCCTCCGCCTGCCCGCACTTGCACCGGCGCCACCCCCTCTCAACTCCCCACATCTACCTGCACGCCGCCGCCGCCTCCACACGGGAGGTCGCCTCCACGGCCATCCACGCCGCCAAACCCCCGTTCCGATCTCCGTAGCGCCGGACCCCATCTCCACGACCGCTTCCATATCCTTCTACAGAGCCGACGCCGACCGGCACGATGCCCTCGGCACGGTTCTGTTCGAAGTACGTTTGGCATACTCCTGTTTATGTTTCCAATCAAAGTTGGAGATTGTTTTCCACTTGTCTTGTCTGCAATTTTGTTAATTCTGCAACTGGTATCGAGTCGCAAAGGGCCTAATTGTGCCATCAAGACATAAGATTTGTTAATTTAGAATTGATCAATTGCTCAATAAATTACAGACGAGCGAAAATTGTTTTTGGACTTCTGATGCATTGCCATCTATTAAGTTCAGGATAGTGAGCACCTGAAGCCCCCCGAAGATGTAAAATAAAAAATATATTCTTATTAACACGTCTGAGTGTACCGTGTAGATGATAAGAACAAAGTTTGGCAAACCAACTCGTGCATCTTGTCTGTCCTTAATGTTGGCAAGCAGGAGCACTAAAGGTGTTTATTTGTTTCTCGACAAAAAATAAACGGTTGTTGGTGTTTGCTCATTCAGATCATCGGTCCTCAAATAATATTGATTACCATCGGCGACCTGTAATTTACCTGAATAGTGTAGATCTTATTGCATTATCTTCCTTATGTATATTTTCTTGATGTGAAACAGGATTATGGTAGTTCAGTGGACCATTTGATTACTGTTGCATCTCCCAGTTCATTACCTTTTAGATGTAGGGGTTCGTAGCATGGAAAAGAAAAATTTTCTATCGCATACAAACAAACAAGCCAAGATCTATCTACTAGATTGTAGCAACGAGTCGATGGAATAACTTACCCTCGAAGATTCCAAAGTGTTTAACGAGAGCAGATTCTCGTGGGTGATGTAGTCGTACTCTTTCCGATCTCAAGATCGCGTAGACGATCCTTCCGGCGCTGCGTTCCGGCAGCGCTTCCGCAGTCGGTCACACGTTCGGTACTCGACGAAGACCTTCCTCTCCCTTGTTCCAGCAGGCAGCGGAGGTTGTAGCACTCTCCTCGTGATTCCGGCAGCACAACGGCGTGGTACCGGAAGTAGAGGGGAGATCCCGCAGGGCTTCGCCTTAAGCCGGAGCGAGTATGGTGGAGTATGAGAGAGCTATTAGTGGTCTAGGGATTAGACACACCAATTAGAAGGCTCTAAACCGCAGGCTAGAGCAATTAGAAGCTCTAAACCAAAACGGCTCTAAACCGGAGATTAGAGGATAGGAACTTGTGTGTCTAGAGGAGGCCCTGCCCTCCTTTTATAGGTGGGAGGGCGGCCAAGGGAGGAGTCCCTCCCAAGTCGGCCTTGGTTGGCGCCCGGCTTGGAGGACTCCTCCAAGTCGGTTCCAACCACCTCTTGCTTGTTTCCCAGTTTCTGTTTCCCACAGTTTCTGTTTTAGCGTTTGACTTTCAAGCGATGTTTGACTTTTCAGTTTTGGAACAGCAAGAACACTTAGTACATGATGCAATCATTCCAATATGCAATGACACATTCATGTACCCCTTCCCCTCCGGAGTGTCGGACATTCTGGAACCTTCCAGAACATTCCTGATGAAAACACCGGAATCATTCCCGAACTCCGAAACGGGACTTTCCTTATATGAATCTTATTCTCCGGACCATTCCGGATCACCTCGTGATATCCCGGATCCCATCCGAGAATCCGAACAACATTCGGTCTCTTTCTCATAATACCATAACTACTCAAACAACGTCGAATCCTTAAGTGTGTCTCCCTACGGTTCGTGAATTATGCGGACATGATCGAGACACTTCTCCGAACAATAACCAATAGAGGAATCTGGAAATTCATATGGCTCCCACATATTTCTACGATTACTTTGCGATCGAATGAACCACTTACATACGATACCAATTTCCCTTTGTCTCACGATAGTTTACTTATCCGAGGTTATGATCGTCGGTATCTCTGCATACCTAGTTCAACCTCGTTACCGATAAGTACTCTTTTCTCGTTCCCGTGATATGTGATCCCTTGTGAGCCAGTCACATGCTTGCAAGCTAATTGGATGACATTCCGAGAGAGGCCCAGTATATCTATCCGTCATATGGATGGACAAATCCACTCTTGATCCATGTGTTTCAACCAATACTTTCCGAACACTCAATGCCACCTTTATATCCACCCGATTCACGGTGTGGTGTTTGATGTCATCAAAGCATCCATCCGGTAAAGGTGATATGCATGATCTCATGGTCGAAGGAATTAGGTTACTATGTATCAGAAAGCATATAGCAATTGAACTATTTAAATGACTTGATCTTTATGCTACGCTTATCTATAGGAGTATGTCCATCACATCATTCTCCTAATGATATGCTCCTGTTGTTAATAACATCTCTATGTTCATGATCAGGAAACCATGATCATATATTAACCAACAAGCTAGTTTAACAAGAGGCTTTACTAGGGACTCTTATTTTTAGTTTACAAATCACACAAGTATTAATGTTTCCGGTTAATACAATTATAGCATGGTATGTAAACATTTATCATAAGTGTGAAGATATGATAATAACCACTTTATTATTGCCTCTTGGGCATATCTCTAACAGTCTCCCACTTGCACTAGAGTCAATAATCTAGTTTCAAACCTTTGTGTATATAACACCTATGGCTTTCCGGTGTTGTATGTACACGATTGCTAGTGGTCAACTGATCTCGGATCGACACTTCCAGTCCGTGTGTAATTGCATGTATTTGCGTCTCGCATCACTCATTCTCTAATGAGATGGCTTTGTATAAATTTGGTCTTTCGGTGTGACCTTTAGTTCTTTGGGGTTAAAACATGTTGATAATATTGTCGCACAATATATCTTCATAGTATTATCCCTCTGTGAACTACACCTAGTTTGATAACAAACTACTTGACACAAATGCCCTCTTTTGCTGCTATAATAGCAGTCATATACGTAGCCTTTTGTTGTAGTATCTGTCACAATGTCTTAACTTTGGAAATCATCCAAATCCATTATGGAACTCACTTTCCATTATATTGTGCCACCCTTAGTTTAGATTGAGATAAACTTAATTTGTACTTTGTGACAAAACTAGTATCAATGTAGTACTTTTACAATGAACTAACCATCTATTTGTCACTTCTACAAATATTATACTCTTAGTTCTTCCAAAAGATCATAAGAATATCCTTACTATTGTCCAATGATCATCTTACAAATCATTCTGGTATATGCTCACAACATTTAGAGCATAGGACATATTTGGATTTGTACATATCACAGTATGATTGATATAAATACTCTTTGTGATTTCATACATCAAGTATCAATCTATACTTGATTATTTGTTTCACTTTACCAAATGTCAATACACTTGAATATATCATCAACATTTGAACTCTTTCAATCCTTTCTGTGCGACAAGAACCTTTTTTGTAGTTTCTATATTGAACTCATTCAATATCTCGTCTATGTACTTCTGGCACAACCATATTAGCGTCTATTGATGCCAAATATTTGGGTTTTGCCTAAGTCTTTCATCGGGATGAAATTCTTAATATGTGTTAATAAAAGATACATTATTTCCAATCAACAATATGTCTTCCACATAATGTATTAGAAACATGTCTTAGCGCTCCCACTTAATTTCTTGCAAATGCAAGCATCTCCATTGTCTCTGATGAACTTTTAAACTTCTTTAACAGTTTCATCACAGTGAAGATTCCAACTCCGCGATGCTCACTTTAACCATTGAAGTTTGCATATGCTTTTAGCATCCTTCTGAATTAACAAAACCCTATGGACCGTGTTATGCACATGTCCTAGGTAATGATTCTATTAGAAGAACTTGTTTTGTTTATTCAACTACCATATAACAAATTATATGTAGTGGTTGCTACATTAATCCGTCTAGACTAAATATCACTATGAAAGATCAAATCTTGTCATAGTCAACCTTTGAACATTTTGTGAACTCTTTCCCAACATGTCGACTATTTCATAGATGTAAAACATCCATGTATATTTCTTTATAGATCCAGACACAACTGTAAGGTCTTACACCTTTCTCGAGGGTCCTTCAAGTTCAAAACTTGATTTCTCGTGTATAGAACTATCACGGATTTTATGGCTTCAAGCCATTTGACGGAGTCAGGGCCCATCATCGCTTCTTTGCATGTAGTCGATTCATTATTCTCAAATAATGATTCAACCCTCAAATCTTGGTATTTGATTGTTTACCCGATCTACTTGTTTCAATAGGAACATAGATCTCCGTGACCACAACCTTTGAGGCACGTGAGCCATGAGCATTGTTGCCTCGGAACACTTTTCGGTCTTGCAACTTTGCACATATAGCTAAGGTTCCTTTAACCTTATCAAAGTTCTATTGTCCTCCCACTTTTCTTTTCACGAAAAATTCCTTCCCAAAGAAACTTGGCGTTCTAAGCGACAAACACTTTTGTCTCTCGGTGTTATGGAGGAATACTCACAGTTATACAAAGACGAGTTCATCCGACTTTGGTTGCAAACATCTTTCTTATGCATAGCAAACCATTGTTTAAGAAAGGACAACTTGCGTTTTATCCCAAACCATAACTTTATATGGTGTCATTTCAACGGATTATGATGGAGCTCTTTTCAGTGGAAAAATGGTAATCTCTAAAGCTTTTAATCTTTAAAATATAATGGCAGTTTTATGAATTATACCTTTGATCTTACCATGTCAAACAAGGTTTAATTACATATCTCGAACGCTCCATACCCTTATGGTGTTTCGGGAAATGCAAATCCACGGAACGATTCCTTAAATCTTAGGTATTATGCTAAACTCTGTAACTCAAATATCTTCCTTTATGATCTTTATCATAAACTGTTTATATTCTTGTTACAATTATTTTGCACTTCATCTTGAAAGTCTTTGAACTTTTCAAATGTTTCATACTTCATCCTTATTAAGTAAATATTCATATATTCACTCAAAATTTCGGAAAAAGCAAATGAAGTTAAAATCCATTGCTCTTGACTACATATAATGGACTTCGTACAACAATATGTACAAATTCCAATAAGCTAGTCTTTCGTTCCCTTTTGGCCTATGAACGAAGTTTCAATTATCTCTAGGAAAGTTTCACAAGTGTCATTTGATCAAAAATCAAAAGACTCCAAAATTCCATCCACATGGAGTTTCTTCATGTTTTCTTTTCAGTATAATTTAAACGACGATGTCACTTCCTAAGTGATCTTTCAATCAATTTGTCTTTCGACATCTTTAGCACTAGTTTTATGGATGTGATGTCTCCAACGAGATTTGCGAATCCATCTTTTATGGATTAAGACAATTATTTGAACAACCCTTTTGTTCTCATAATACCTGATAAAACAAATCTTTGAAGGCAAGCTTTGATGTTTAACGAGCAACACAATAACCCTTTATTTGTTCTCGGTGAACATCATCACATATTCTTTTGCTAGTTACTTAGGCCATTGTAGTTCATGAATTGTGTTAATTCGTATGACGATTCACACCAACAAATTCAGTATCAAATACTTGAGAACCACATTGTTTAATAAGCAAAGAATATAGCCATAACATGTATATCATCTATATACTTAAGCTGAACAATTCTAGTCTTTTCATTTCTGCCATATATTTATGAGATTCTCTTTCAGTATTTCCTTTTCTGTTTGAAAGAATCTATCAACATCAATAGTGGAGTCATACATATGACATATAGTCCAAAGCGTGTATAATTAAATACCAATGTCTTTGGACTTGCACTTTGAAGTAGATCACCATCATCAAATATTTGGTGTTCTTTCAAATTCCTTTCTTTAGTAATCTCTTGGTGTAGTAAACATTTTACCTACATCAAATATTCACCCTTATCATGGAATCGTCCATGATCAAGCTACTGTTAGCTTATAACGATGAATTATGAGTATAATTTTGCTATCCAAAACCTTTTGGAGGATTAGGATAACAAGTGTCTCCAACCTTTTGCAAATTCTCATCAAATATGAGAACATGACTTTAGCCATATTATACTCTATCATGTTGCAACCAAAACTTCGTTTCAGATATCACAATATCTTCCACACATCATGGTTTCTGAAACAACTCTTTCAGATCCTAGATAACCTTGATATTAAGACAATCCTTTGAATATCAAGAATCATGGAAACAAACATGATACTAACACTTGGAATTGTTACTCTTGATTTAATACTAATTATTAAACTTCATGGAGTAACCGGAACTTACTGAAAGTTTGCAATAGGACTTTTAAACTTTAGATTAACACTTCAAAACAATACGATACCAGTTCGTAAAGTATCTAACCAGAATTCTATAGTTCTATCATCTCAATTATAACTAAGCGCAAGGTGGTAAACGGATGCCAATGACTACAACAACTATGCAAATTCACTTTGATTTAGTTTATGATAAATTGAGTTCTAATTAATAATTAAATTAATCTTGGTGAACTCCCACTCAAAACAATATCCCTCACATTGTTTTAGTGATCACACGAACCAAATCCACCACATCAAAACCGATCATCACGAGAGTTGATATAGCTTCAATGGCGAACAATCAACATGTTCATCATATCTACTATATGACTCATGCTCTACCTTTCGGTAATCCGTGTTCCTGAGGCCATGTCTGTACATGCTAGGCTCGTCAAGATCAAACCTTAGTTTCCGCATGAGCAAATCTGGCTTGCTCACGTTGTATACACTTGCGGAATCTAACACACCCGATCATCACGTGGTGCTTCAAAACAACAAGCTTTAGCAACGGTGCTAACTAAGGGTGAACACTTTATGACTTGAAATTCATGTGCATGAGGGATCATCTTATAATGCTACCGTCGTCTACTAAGCAATACAAGATGCATAAAGGATTAACATCACATGCAATTCAATAATATGTGATATGATATGGCCTTTCTTCTTTGTGCTTCCGATCTCCATCTTCAAGGACGAACATGATCTCCATCATCACCGGCATTGCATCAAGGTCAATGACGCTTCTCCATGGTTGTCGTCCACTGGCTTCAACTATTACAACTACTTTGAATAGACACGCGGGTCTTAACATAAATTAAAGACAACCATATGGCTCCGCGGTTGCCAACTTACAATAAGGAACATTGCATACATCATATATAATCACAATCATGGCCATATCACATCATCAAGACACCCCAAAACAAAGTTAGACGCCTCTACTTTCTTTGCATATTTTACGTGGTTTGGGGCTTTCAATAAGTGTCGTTCTAACTTACGAACAAGAACCACAACATTGATACTAGTATTGTCAATCACCCGTTGTAAATTGGATCTTAACTATGCTAGGAGAAAGCAGGCACCATAAAGCCACTTATGCAATACAAGTTGCATGTCAAGCGTGGAGCAAGTCTCATGAACGATGTCATGTAAGGTTAGCCCGGGACGCTTCATCCCAACATACCGCAAGATGCAAAGTACACAAGAAGCAATCGACAATAAAAGCATCAACGCCCACAATGACCATTGTGTTCTACTCGTCTGTGATCTACATATAGACACGGCTCGATACCCTTTGTAGGGGTTCGTAGCATGGAAAACAAAAATTTTCTATCGCATACAAACAAACAAGCCAAGATCTATCTACTAGATTGTAGCAACAAGTCGATGGAATAACTTACCTCGAAGATTCCAAAGTGTTTAACGAGCAGATTCTCGTGGGTGATGTAGTACTCTTTCCGATCTCAAGATCGCGTAGACGATCCTTCCATTGCTGCGTTCGGCAGCGCTTCACATCGTTCGGTACTCGACGAAGACCTTCCTCTCCCTTGTTCCAAAGTGGAGGTTGTAGCACTCCTCGTGATTCCTGAAGGCGTGGTACCGAAAGTAGAGGGAGATCCCGAGGCTTCGCCTTAAGCCGAGCGAGTATGGTGGAGTATGAGAGAGAGCTATTAGTGGTCTAGGATTAGACACACCAATTAGAAGGCTCTAAACCGCAGGCTAGAGCAATTAGAAGCTCTAAACCAAAACGGCTCTAAACCGGAGATTAGAGGATAGGAACTTGTGTGTCTAGAGGAGGAGGCCCCGCCTCCTTTTATAGGTGGGAGGGGCCAAGGGAGGAGTCCCTCCCAAGTCGGCCTTGGTTGGCCGGCTTGGAGGGACTCCTCCCCAAGTCGGTTCCAACCACCTCTTGCTTGTTTCCCACAGTTTCTGTTTCCCACAGTTCTGTTTTCCAGTTTCTGTTTTAGTTTGACTTTCAAAGCGGTTTGACTTTTCAGTTTTGGAACAGCAAGAACACTTAGTACATGATGCAATCATTCCAATATGCAATGACACATTCATGTACCCCTTCCTCCGGAGTCTGGACATTACGGAACCTTCGAACATTCTGATGAAAACACGGAATCATTCCCGAACTCAAACGGACTTTCCTTATATGAATCTTATTCTCCGGACCATTCCGGATCACCTCGTGATATCCGGATCCCATCCGAGACTCGAACAACATTCGGTCTCTTTCTCATAATACCATAACTACTCAAACAACGTCGAATCCTTAAGTGTGTCTCCCTACGGTTCGTGAATTATGCGGACATGATCGAGACACTTCTCCGAACAATAACCAATAGAGTAATCTGAAATTCATATGGCTCCACATAATTCTATGATTACTTTGCGATCGAATGAACCACTTACATACGATACCAATTTCCCTTTGTCTCACGATAGTTTACTTATCCGAGGTTATGATCGTCGGTATCTCTGCATACCTAGTTCAACCTCGTTCGATAAGTACTCTTTTCTCGCCTCGTGATATGTGATCCCTTGTGAGCCAGTCACATGCTTGCAAGCTAATTGGATGACATTCCACCGAGAGGGCCAGAGTATATCTATCCGTCATATGGATGGACAAATCCACTCTTGATCCATGTGTTTCAACCAATACTTTCCGAACACTCAATGCCACCTTTATATCCACCCGATTCGTGTGGTGTTTGATGTCATCAAATCATCCATCCGGTAAAGGTGATATGCATGATCTCATGGTCGAAGGAATTAGGTTACTATGTATCAGAAAGCATATAGCAATTGAACTATTTAAATGACTTGATCTTTATGCTACGCTTATCTATAGGAGTATGTCCATCACATCATTCTCCTAATGATATGATCCTGTTGTTAATAACATCTCTATGTTCATGATCAGGAAACCATGATCATATATTAACCAACAAGCTAGTTTAACAAGAGGCTTTACTAGGGACTCTTATTTTTAGTTTACAAATCACACAAGTATTAATGTTTCCGGTTAATACAATTATAGCATGGTATGTAAACATTTATCATAAGTTTGAAGATATGATAATAACCACTTTATTATTGCCTCTTGGGCATATCTCCAACATTAGATTGTTACCATCTTATGTTATCTTTTAGATTTCTTGCAGAACGAGGATTGACAATCTAGCTTAGGTTTGGATCAGCATGATGCTTGCTGAGTAGTTAAGAGTACTAAATCGGAAGTTACCTTTCTCCAAGTCAACAAGAGTTATGTCAAGTATTTTCCTAATTCCATCTGTGAGCGTCTGATGTGAGCATGCATTTGTCCAAATCTTTGTCACCCTGTCATTGCAGCTTCAGTAGACCAAACTATGCAGAATTTGTTGGAAAATCTATCTTGAAACCCATTTATCGGCACTTTATCATCTTACATGAAAACAGTACCTCCATTAGAAATTAGAGACACAATTGTTAAACTATTTGGTGATCCTGTCTCTAGACTTCTGTTCCACCCATCTAGGTTTTAGAATTCAAACAACTATTAATGAAAGAGGTTGTTGCAATTCATGTGATAGATATTACTTTGACTTGTGAATCATATGCAACTTGGTTCCTTGTGGCTAAAGAACGGAACTGTCCTTGCATTGTTGTATTTTTGTGCTGCTGCACCTTGTATTATATGCATGTTTTCTTTCCAAATATGTGCTAACGCTCGAGGGAACATTTAATTGATAATCTGATTGATAAGCTGCAAATGTTTATCCATATTTTACTCAGATGAAGAAACTTGGAGATCCTATCGGCAAGGAAGAGACGAAGAGCATTCACTGCTCAACTGGAAGTACATAGTTGTGGCATTCATAGCGGTGTTGGCTGCTTCCCTCCTATACTGACTACTCGGAGATGCCAGGGGCCGCATGACAGTGTGATCTTGTAGTACCGTGTGTTTCGTTCTTGTTTTTCTTTTGGGGTGTTTCTTCGCTTTAGTTGTACAGTATTTATGAAATCAGCAATTTTGGGTGTTATGTGCATTATCTCGTGCAAGCACTGCCAGCGGCTTCCACTTTAATTTGGTATTGTACTGACGTTGACCGCTTTTGGGTTTTTAACACCTAGTTATGGAGAAAACAGAATGGCAGATCAACATAACATACGATGAAGTGGTGTATTCCGGTACAAGTTTAACCTACAAACAATATTCTAAATAGTTGAGGCATCTAACAGTGATCAAAACTTCCAACTCTAATAATAGGTTTGTCTTGCATTTAGTATTCCTCAGCATCATTCACGCTGACAAACTATAATTAAATTCGTCTCGCCATCATGTTCTTCACTCGATTTAGGGATAAGAATGATCTGTTTCTCAAAAAAAATGCTCTGTTTTTTCTGCTAGAGAGGGGCACTGGATCGTTCACAGATGTTTTTCACTATCTTGGACCATGCAGAACTATTGGGCCAGGGCCCGACTAGACCTGTCTAACCTGCGGTGCAAATTCCTTGGCTAGTATAAATTGTACTAGTCTTTTTTTTTGCACTAGTATAAACTGTTGGGGACCGTTAGATATACTCAGTATTAAAATAAAGGGCTATTATTCATTTGAGGGTACCACAAAAGAACTCAAAAATGAGAACATCGACATATTCTGTTGTTCATTATCCATTATTAAGCCTGCGTCCTGCTCAGTATTTTGTAGGGTTGCATATAAACTTTTTTTTTGAAATTTCACATATCTATTAATAATCAAAGAATATTAAAAGTAATAAAAATTATAAATAGGCCAATGGACCACCTAACGAAAACTACTAACACTAGCACGAATTGAAAGCACGCCACCGTCCTCGCCCTTCTATAGCTGGTGAAGGCAAATATAATTGTTGCACTTGATTTATTTGTCCCACGACTGGGATTATAAATAGTACAAGAAGACTTGGTTGCCAAGCTAGCTAGAGATTACAATTTGGAAACTATACGGACGGTAGACGTGTCCTATACGTCTAACACCCCCGGATGGAGCGAGCAGGGCGGACGTTGATCGAGCGGAACTCGGTGACCGTCGATGGCAACCCTTTGGTGAAGATATCGCATCTTGTGAAGATGTTGGGACATGGAGAACACGAACATCTCCAAAAGCAACTCTCATGGACAAAATGAAGATCAATCTCCACATGCTTGGTACGTTGATGTTGAACCGTTCGTCGATAGGTAGACCGCAGATATGTTGTCACGAGAGACCATCGTGGCTCGATGAAGGGGCGATGTAGCTCGGACAGAGCTGGCGTAACCAGCATGCCTCAAGAACGGCGTTGGTAACTCCTTGGTATTCCTTCCGCTCGATCGGGACACAGTTCTTTGGCGTTTAGAGGACCAAGAGATCAGATTGTCGCCAAGGAATACTCGTAGCCGAGGTGGACTTGCGTGTGTCGAGGCGAGCCAACATCGGTGTATGCGATGGCGATGTCGGCGACGATCGATGTAGTTGTAGACCATAGTCGATGGTGTCGCGAAGATACCGGAGAATCCGCTTAACCGCATTGAGGTGCGACTCACGGGATCGTGCATGTATAAGCATACCTGCTGAACGGCATAGGCGACATTCGGTCTGCTGAATGACAAGTATTGGAGGGCTCTCACCAGGCTCTGATAGGTGGATGGGTCAGCAACGGCATCGACATCAGCGCCAGGCTTGGACTGTGTATCCACATGAGTGGAGCAAGGGTTGCACTCGCTCATACCTGCACGCTCGAGGACGTCGAGGATGTACTGCCGCTGTGAGAGGAACATGCCATCAGAGGAGCGAGTAACAGAAACTCCCAGAAAATAGTGTAGTGCACCAAGATCCTTGAGGGATAACTCGCGCTCAAGAGCCATGATGGTTGCCGATGTAGCTGCTCGGATGAAGCCGTGAGTACTATGTCGTCAACATATAAAAGCAGGTAGACAGTCTTCGTGTTGCGGGTGTATATGAAGAGCGATGGATCCGCGCGGGAACCAACAAAACCGAGTCGAAGAAGATGATCAGCGAAACGGCTGTACCATGCACGCGGCGCCTGTTTAAGCCCATAGAGAGACTTATTTAGGCGGCACACGTGGTCGGGCTTGGAGACGTCGATAAAACCTGATGGCTGCGCACAGTATACTGTCTCGGCGAGAGTACCATGTAGAAAGGCATTGTTGATGTCGATCTGATGAACAGTCCAGTCTTTAGAGGATGGCAATGAAGAGTACGGTCCGAACAGTAGCCGGTTTGACAACCGGGCTGAAAGTCTCTCCGTAGTCGACGCCGGCACGCTGAGTGAAGCCACGGAGGACCCAGCGTGCTTTATACCGATCCAAAGAACCATCCGGCTTGAGCTTATGCCGAAATATCCACTTGCCAGAAACAACATTAGCGAGGACGGGGGACAAGATCCCATGTCTGGTTGTTTTTTAGGGCAGTAAATTCATCGACCATAGCAGAATGCCAGTGAGCATCTTTCAGAGCACTGCGGTAGCTCTTAGGAAGGGGACTGGGAACATCAGCAAGGAGAGTAAGGCGATCAGCAGGCTTTGGCACCATACCACGTTTTCCACGAGTATACCTCGAATGAGTGTTGTCGACCAGAGGAGGACCTACGGGCGCCAGGACCATAGGAGGTGTAGGTGGAGGTGTAGGCGGTGTGTGTGGCTCGGGTTGAGGGCCGTGAGGCTGTGTAGGAGGTATAGGAGGGGTAATAGGCAGCGGAAGGATGGGGGGGAAGATCATCCAGAAAGGATAGATCGGTGGCGGTAGGAGGGGGTGTTGAAGTTTTGGAGAAAGGGAACGAATTTTCGCCAAAGATGACATGACGAGATATGATAATTTTGTGAGTGTTAAGGTCAAGACATCGATAGCCACGGTGATTAGAGGAGTACCCCAGGAAGACGCAAGCGGTTGTGCGAGGAGCTAGTTTGTGAGGTGATGTGGCGGAGATGTTAGGATAACATAGACAACCAAAAACATGGAGCTGGTCTAATGGAAGTGGGAGACCTAGGAGAACTTCGTGTGGTGTATGCTGCTGAAGGGTTTTGGTGGGGTGAAGGTTGAAGAGAAAGGTGGCAGTGTGAAGAGCTTCAACCCAATAGATCGGAGGCATGCTTGCTTGGAAAAGAAGTGAACGCACCATGTTGTTCGTGGAATGAATGACATGTTCGGCTTTGCCGTTCTGGGGGGATGTGTATGGACAAGATAGACGAAGCGTGGTGCCTAAGGATGAGAGAAAAACACGAGCTGCATTGTTGTCAAATTCACGGCCATTATCACATTGCAAGGACTGAATAGTTGTGTTAAATTGTGTAGAGACATAAGCAAAGAAATTTTTGAGGGTGGAGAAAGTATCGGATTTGACGCGCAAAGGAAAAGTCCAAAGATAGTGAGAGAAATCATCTAACACAACTAGATAGTATTTGTAGCCAGACACACTAGAGAGGGGAGAAGTCCACAAATCACAATGAATTAGTTGAAAGGGGCGAGTGGTTTGAGTAGATGAACTATCAAAGGGTAGTCGAACATGTTTTCCTAATTGACAAGCATGACATAAATGATCATCGGTGTTATTCTTATTACACGGAAAAGAAAATGCACTTGTTAGGTGCGACAAAGCTTGACTATTGAGATGTCCTAGACGACGATGCCATAATGTTGACGCCGATGTAGTGGTGGAGAGGGCGTGTGCAGGAGAAGACGGACACCAGAAGGGGTAGAGGTCGCCAACACTATTGCACCTGACGATCTCGTTCTTGGTGCGTAGGTCCTTCACAAAAAGACCGAATGGATCAAACTCAATAGAAACAAAATTATCAGTGGTGAACTTGCGGACAGAGAGAAGATTTTTGATGAGGTTGGGGGTAACTAATACATTGTTAAGTTGAAAAGACTGATTAGGTGTAGAAATAGTTGTGTGACCGACGCTGGTGATTGGAAGGGTATGACCATTGCCGACGATGACATGTGGATAAGGGGAGTGAGAGGGGAGTATGTGCGAGAGGTTACCCTGGTTGCCGGTCATGTGAGCGGAAGCGCATGAATCCATGAACCACACATTCGATGACGGTGGCGTCAGGGACATGGTGTTGAAAGCCTGCATGAGGGAACCTTGGTCGAAGGACGGAGATGGAGCAGTGTATGTCGGTGCAGGCGGTGAAGTGGTCGGCAACGGTACTGGTGCTCCTTGCATCCACGGCATGTGAGGTAGAGGTGTCCCAGGTGGCCATGTGTAACATCCCAACATTTAGGAACCTAACGAAGGGTAGATCTAGGATTATGTATTGTTGCATGCATCTATTTGTGAAAAAGTGGGTAAAATTTTCGCCAAATAAAAGCTTAAGTGATCAATGTTTCTTTCTTACTTTAAGATTAGGTTTAGACTTAAAGTAGGATTGTTATAAACTTTGATGTGATCTTAAAAGAATTATGTGTGTTTTAAAAAGGGGTTTGAATTTAAAAACTTAAAGTGTTTGAATAATAATTTAAATGATTTAGACATAAGATTTGAATCTTAAATTAATTAAGATATAGGTAGTATAGCTTAAATCTTAAGACAATAGAATTATGAAATTCATTTTCATATTATAAAGACATAAACAAGATACAATAGAATGAAGAATAAGAATTTTCTTTATTAATAATAACATAATCTTTATTACAATTGAATAAAATAAAGATTACATGAACTATAAAAAATTACAAAGGATTAAGAAAATTACATCTACTAATTATCCTATGTCTAAAACCTAAACTAAATCTTCATCTTTATCTTTGAACCTGCAAAACAAGGATAAACAGAAATAAAACAATATTAGTGTTAGTATGTATTTCTCTCAGATATGTTAGTGAGGTGCACTTGACAATTTCATCATTGAGAAATATTAAAAAAAGGGGAAAGTTTCACCAATATGAAAGATTTTATCTTTCATAAATTCACAGCCAGAATGCAAAGGACAGCCAAAAAGGGATCAGTTCACCAGCCAAGGTAAAAGTAGATTGGTAACAGTAAGATCAAAAATTCAGAACCTATCCATATGTGCATAGCAGGCACACAGACTGCACACACACAAGCATGCAAGGGTGTGCTGTCGACTGCTCAAGCACAGCCAGATCAAACAAAACTAGAGCACAGCCGTGGGGAAGTACCCCAGTGCATTACCACACCACACCACACCACAGCCTGGGAGAACAGCAAGTAAACCAAGAACAGCAGCCAAACCAAACCACCAGATTAACCCAAACATCACCAGGATGGTGACATAAGGAGGGGGATGAACAAGGTGGACAGCAAGGCCAAGCCAGGAGCTAGGAGGAGCAGGCTAGCTCCAGATCAAGCATAAGAGTCCAGCAACAATAGATCAAGATCATCACCAACCTACTTCCCAAATATCAGTTTTTATGGTGAGTTTCATAAAACCTTCACATGATCTAATCATCTTATTTAGAGAAAGGCATGTGTTGTTTTACAAAACAAACCCTCAGAAGACACCCAAGTGGGGTGAATCCATCATAGGGATTTCTGAAAATCTAAAGGCAAATAGCAAAGCACCAGAATCCAACCAGAGCTCAGAGCAACATCCTTGCTCTGGTTGTTAAATCATATTCTACAATCCAATCATATATATACTTGTAATCTATTTCTAGGCACATCTCTAAAGGAAGAGTAGCACCTTAGAAACAAATCTTTGGGATCCATAGATTGATCAAGCTCACTATCATTTTGCCAAGACTATCTAGATGAACCAAATAGATAAGATTGAATTCCTAAGCCTTAGACCAACATCATTGTACATAGGAAATTCAGATAAAAGCATCTTTATTTATATTTCAAAGTCAAGATTATCTCAAGCATAAACTAACCAAATCCATGGTTTAGAATTTAACCTGTGCCATACATGATGGTGTCACAAGAACAATTCAATATGAATCAGGAACAGCAGTAAATCATCCTAGATTCAGAAAATCAACTAACTAATCATTTTCCTGTTAAAAACATGAATCATAACCAGAATATTCCTAGCATACACATCACTGTTTGAGATCATGAAGATCTCAATCCACATATTAATTTCCAAACTAACAGCACTAGGGCATTAGCTGTATTTTATCATAATCATGACCATGAATCAAACAAGCAGTGAAAAGCTATAAGATCATTAGCTTTACCAAACATGGTTTCGATACAACAACATCATCTGAATCAGATGTAATCCAAGCATCAAATCATCAAGTAAGTCACCAGAAACACCATACATCAGATCAACCAACAAGCCCCAGGCCAATAAGCATTCAGTATGGGTACAGACCATCTAAGCATGAATCAATTTCTCCAGTACATGAACAAGCACATCACAGGAACCCAAAAAGGGATAATCATCCTAATCTGAATCAGAAAATAGCCAGATAGGATACTGCTAATATCTAGCAGCAAATCAGCAAGCACAGAGAGCACCAGGAGAGGGGAATCAAACTCACCGTAGGTCCTCGCTGAAGGATAGAAGAGGAAGCAGAGGGGCCGACGGCCATGGCGGCACGGGGAGCACCCCAGAGGGGGCGGTGCAACCCGCATGACGCCACGGCAACGACCCAGATCACGCCTGGAGATGCAGAGCATCACCTCAACACACGACGACCACGGCTGCACTTGAATCCATGCCAATCCCCAAACCCTAGGGTTCGGGACGACATCGATCTATCACAGGAGAGCCCTAGGCTCGAATCCAATTGGATAGAACGAACGGGCGTCGTTGACAACCCCCTAATGCACCACGGCGGCGACCAGAACGGCCGACGGCGGCGGGAATCGCCGGTCGAGGCATCGCCGGCCATAGAGTCGGGTCAGAGAAGGAGAAGATGAACTCGCCAGAGAGAGAAGAGATGAGGAATTGGCCGGTGGGCGGACCCTTGAGGTGGCTCTTTTGTCTAGTACTAGTGGACCAACAGGGCCCAATAAAAATAACCAGTCCAGAAATTCTTTCAAGCCTGTTTTAATAAAAAGGAAAAGACCAAAATACCCCTAGATTTAATAAAATTCTAGAAAATAGAATAATAGTCCAAAAATTATAAATAAAATATTTTTGGATTCACAATAATCTATTCTATACAAATAAAATAAGATATCAAATTTTGGATATTCAAATTTTTATAAGAATTTTGTAATTTAAATATTCCTTATGGAATTTTACAAAATTATTGAAAGGTGATAAAAATAAATAAAAACCACCTTCATTATTTATTAATATAATAGTATTTTTTAAAAATACTAAATAAATATTTAGTAATAAAATTAAGGTATAATTAATAATTCCTAAAAATCAATAAAAGTCAAATAAAGGGAAATAAAATAAAATAATTCAATATAGGTTATAAAATATTAAAAAGTAATATTTATAAAACCTTTATTATTCAAAAAGGAACTTTTTGGGATAAATGCATATATATTCAAATAATGCATTACATTATCTGCATAATCATTTTGTTTCTTTAAATATTGTCCTTACCGGGCAATAATGATATTTTTGTAGAACTAGAAGCTCAAGGTACAGTGCAAGCATCAGACTTAACTACCTTGCCATCACAAGGCAAGTTCATCACTTGCTCATATTCTTTGAAGAGTCTTTATCAAAGTATTTGCAAATTGTGTGTATTATATATGCTATAAAAGAAATAAAATATTATTTTCCCAAATAAAGAAATTATAGATATCATCCTAAGTGGTGATATGATGAAGCAATAGAACTTAGAGTTCTAATTGCAATAATGATGATCAAATAGGAACTTAATAACCCCTGACAACAGTGATTCTAGCGCTGTATATTACGCGTTAGCCATGAGATTTGGAATGGGACAGAGAAGTCAGCTGTATCTTCTTCCTCTCGCATGAAGCCGGATGTGCAGGTCGTGGCTGTTATCCTTGAAGCGTGCATATTAATTGGTAATTCATAGAGGATATGCAGCATATGGGTGGGAACCCTCAACGTCCCACGATAGTTCTGGCATCTAACGGTTTGTACAAACCATTGTCGTAATTCATTATGTGGGCATGGTGTACACCAAGGAGGCATGCGGGGTCGCGAAGGGGGTAGTGATTGGCTTGGACCAACTACTGGGCCCCACATCATGGATTGTGGACGGGAAAGTACGCGCGGTTGTGCAACAACGAGTTGATCTCTCATGGGTAAAGTAACGCACCTCTGCAGAGTGTAAGAACTGTAACTTGTTACTCCCTGTTCCGGGAAGGAGCTACGAACGCAGAAGGAAAGGAACTCCATGAAAGTTCTAGTCAACCTGTGAAGGCTGATTGTCATAGTTTTTCAGAATAAAATCAATCTTTGAAGAAAGATTTACAAAAACTATATAGTGCCAAGGATTTATAATCCGAGGTGGTAGTGTTGGAGATATGCCCTAGAGGCAATAATAAGTGTAGTTATTATTATATCTTTGTGTTTATGATAAATGTTTACATTCATGCTATAACAGTATTGACAAGGAAACATTAATACTTGTGTGATTTGTAAACTAAATTAGAGTCCCTAGTAAAGCCTCTTCATAATACTAGCTTGTTGGTTAATAAATGATTGTGGTTTCCCTATCATGAACATTGAGATGTTATTAACAACAAGATCATATCGTTAGGAGAATGGTATGATGGACATACTCCTATAGATAAGCATAGCATAAAGATCAAGTCATTTTAATAGTTCAATTGCTATATGCTTTCTGATACATAGTAACCTAATTCCTTCGACCATGAGATCATGCTCACCATCACCAGAAGGATGCTTTGATGACATAAAACACCACACCGTAACTGGGTGGATATAAAGGTGGCATTGAGTGTTCGAAAAGTATGGGTTGAGACACATGAATCAAGAGTGGGATTTGTCGATCCATATGATGGATAAATATACTCTGGACCATCTCGGTGGAATGTCATCCAATTGGCTTGCAAGCATGTGACTGGCTCACAAGGGATCACATATCACGGGAACGAGAAAAGAGTACTTATCAGTAACGAGGTTGAACTAGGTATGCAGAGATACCGACGATCAAAACCTCGGATAAGTAAACTATCGTGAGACAAAGGGAAATTGGTATCGTATGTAAGTGTTTCATTCGATCGCAAAGTAATCGTAGAAATATGTGGGAGCCATATGAATTTCCAGATTCCTCTATTGGTTATTGATCGGAGAAGTGTCTCGATCACGTCCACATAATTCTCGAACCGTAGGGAGACACACTTAAGGATTCGATGTTGTTGAGTAGTTATGGAATGATGAGTAAGAGACCGAATGTTGTTCTGAGTCTCGGATGGGATCCGGGATATCACGAGGAGATCCAGAATGGTCCGCAGAATAAGATTCATATAAGGAAAGTCCTGTTTTGGGGTTGGAGAATGGTTCCGGTGTTTTCATCGGGAATGTTTTAGAAGGTTCCGGAAGGTCCGGCACTCCGGAGGGGAAGGGTACATGAATGTGTCATAACAAGTTGGAATGGTTGCATCATGTACTAGGTGTCATCACTGAGCAAAATAAAGGGATAAATCAAATCCTAGTTTGAAAAGTCAAACACCAATTTGAAAAGTCAAACGGCAAGTTTGCTTGGTGGAGGGAGAGTAGGAAACCTACTTGGGGAGGAGTTCCTCTCCCTCCACCGCCGGCCTTGGAGGCCGAGTTGGGGGAGGACTCCCTCCCCCTTGGCCGCGCCCTCCCACCTATAAAAGGAGGGGCAGGGCTGCCCCTCTAGAGCTACACCTTGCCCCACCAAACCCTAACCCTAGCCGCCGGCCACCAAGTTGCCGCCCTAGGGTTTCTCCCAAGCCGCCGAGTTGGGGCCCTCCTCTTTCCCTAGCCGCCGGCCTAGCTCCCTCTCCTTGGTGCCTCTAAACCCTAGATCACCAAGGCCTCTCTCATAGTCCACCATACTCGCTCCGTCTTAAGGGCGAAGCCCTGCGAGATCTCCCCTCTACTTCCGGTACCACACCGTCGTGCTGCCGGAATCGCGAGGAGAGTGCTACAACCTCCGCTGCCTGCTGGAACAAGGGAGAGGAAGGTCTTCATCGAGTACCGAACGTGTGACCGACTGCGGAAGCGCTGCTGGAACACATCGCCGAAAGGATCGTCTACACTATCTTGAGATCGGCAAGAGTACGACTACATCACCCACGAGAATCCGCTCTCGTTAAACACTTTGGAATCTTCGAGGGTGAGTTATTCTATCGACTCGTTGCTACAATCTAGTAGATAGATCTTGGCTTGTTTGTTTGTATGCGGTAGAAATTTTTTGTTTTCCATGCTACGCACCCCTACAGGTAGATAGAGCATCAAACTTCCCACCTTGCATATAATGAACTTGTTGGGTAACGCTGTTACTCATTCTTTCCTTTGATCCCTTGCTTAGACTCTGAGGATTCCAAAGACGTGCCAATGTATGCAGCTGAATGCCAAGAAGACGTGTTCTACGAGGAACCTGACCTATCCGGAGGAGTTGAAGGCGTGGACTACGAAATCCGTTACGGTGTCGATGAGAACGAGTCCACTTAAGAATCTAGTTAGTAGTAACCAACGGAGCCGAACAACATGAACTCTATAAAATAAGTTGTTGAGCCCCACTCCTAGTCGGAGTTGTTACTTTTAAATTTCCGCTGAACCTCTTATATTTTGGTTTGTAAGTTGGATCTCTTGGAAGTCTTGAACTTCCGGTATTGTAATAATAATAATGTGTGTATCTTTGTAATATGGACCCACAATGTTTCTCCATGGCATAGTCAGGGAAGCAGCATAGGGCCACAAACTCGGAGGCGACACCACGACGTGATGAGCCTGAGGCGAGCCAAGGAACGGTGGGCGTTGGGGCTCCCCGAGCCACATCTGGATGGATCCTGCCTAGGGGTTCTGCATTGATGGCCAGGGAGCCTGGGGACCCTTCCCGGGTGTGTTGGGTTGGATGCCGCCTTGCTGCTGGGGAGGCGCCGAGTGGAGGTAGCGGCACCGCGCGCAGAAGCGGAAGCTTCCTCGCTGGAAATTACGGCACGCATCAGGGCGACGTGGTGGTGCATTAGTGTCTGCTGAACCACGCGGTGGTGAAGGCGTTGGAGCACCTCGAGCGACGAAGGCGGATGGAGCCGAGGAGAATGAATCGCCGGACTGCTGGAGTGTGAGCTCCTCGAGGAGAAGCGATGAGCGCACATCGAGAAATGACGGTAGGGGGCATTGCTTGAGGGTCAGCGTGCGCATGTACGCAAGTTTAGACCCGAGCCCGCGGAGCGTGTTCTGGACAAGGCGCTTGTCGGTGATGGTCGTGCCCAATGCGTTGAGCTCATCGGCGAGGATCTTCTGCTTGCGGAAGTAATCCGCCATGGTCATGGGGCCCTGTTTGAGACCGTGGAATTCTTTCTCAAGGTAGGAGGACCGCGTCTCAGAGTTGTCGTGGTAGATGTTGGATTGACGCGTCCATAAGGCGTGGGCAGGCAGCGGCGTGGTGGTGTTGACAACCATGGCCAGAAGCTCGGGTGCCATGGCGCCATTGAGCCATGATCGAACGATGGCATCGTTCCGAAGCCACTGTGGCGTGGGATTGGCGGGGTACTCTTCCTCGAGAAGATGATCCTCGAGGGCATACTTCTCAGCTGCGTCGGTGAACATGCCATGCCATTGGAGGTAGTTTGACGTGGAGACCTCGAGGGTGACCGGAACAGCGGCGCGAATGCTTGGGAGCGCGGCGGCGAGCGCCCAGAGGGAGGCCTTGGCGGCGGCCTCAGCAGCAACCGCCGCGAGATCGGAGGCGGAGGGATCTTGCGGCGCCATGGAGGGAGAGGATCGTAAACCCTAATCTGATACCATGAAGGCAAATATAATTGTTGCACTTGATTGATTTGTCCCACGGCTGGGATTATAAATAGTACAAGGAGATTCCCTTTTAATCACCGGACAGAGATCAGTTGGGTCGTCTAAGGGAATCTCCACCAACACGACCCAAACGGTCCGAACGCGTTTGAATCGGTCTATATGGACTGGCAAACAGCTATGCACTGGTCCAGTGGGACAACCCATCCGGACCGACTCGCGCGGACCGACCCATCCATGCACCAAATTTGGGCCACATGTATGTCGGTCCGGACAGCGTGCTTGTTCTCCCTTAATCCGCCCGGGCCTTCTCACCAGTGGCACAAAAGGCACTCTCCTTCCCTAAACCCTCACCCTCCATATCCGCCGCCACTTCCAGCTACCGCCGTTGCCCCAGCAATATCGAGAAGCACCGCAGGCTACGCGTGTTGCCGGAGTTGAACGTATCCATCCTGATGCACGGCCGCCGCATGTGGACTAGACACACGATAGCCTCTAGAGTGCATGATACCTTCAATCCTGATTATGGATACAGTATAGTATCTTTTTCCCTAGTATACCTAGGTTTAATCAAACCTTGGAAACAACGCTAAAAGAAATAAAACTAAGGACACGTCTATAAGACTTTATTTTTATACTTTACCTTTGTTTACCAGACCAATCTAGTTTAGTTTATATTGTGGGTTGATTCAATGGGAATGGAGATAGGCCAGGGTTGAAGATCCATCTACAACCACACATCATATGGGATAAAAGATAATAATAAACATAGTCATGTATAATGTTCCAATAGAGATAATTTTTATAGACATCACATCCTAATATACGGAAACTCATGCGAGCAGCAGGCATAGCGATAGCCTTTTGATCCAACCGGTTGTACCACGAAGCAACGGGTTACAAACAGTTATTAAGTGATAAACACATATCAAAGACTTTAGAAGAGATGTTGCTATTGACCCCGAATGGGTCGCTAAGCGAAGACCCTATAATCCTTTCTATCACTAGATTTCCTATGAGATTACCGCTAGTAAATTATCTCACCTCAATCCTTGATTGATCTCGGAGGTCTTGGGTATCTACAAGTTCAAAGATCGAGGCAAGAGACAAAGAAACAAAATATACAAATCTCTGATTCAAACAATACACAATAATCTTATAGATTACATGCACATAATCGCTGCGAGGTTTCTCCCAACCCGCAACCCGTAATGACTACTCATTCATAACAATAAGATTAAGGATAGAAAACATTGTGCAAAATACTTAAATTGAAATCAAATATTTTTACAATGGTCGTCGAGTCACAAGAAGATCTCAAGTACAAAGTAATGGCTATGGCTAATCGCTACGAGGTTTCTTCCAACTCGCAGCCCGTAAGGAATACTCATTCATAACAATAAGATTAAGGATAGAAAATATTATGCAAAATACTTAGATTGAAGTCAAATATCTTTACAATGGTCGCCGAGTCATAAGAAGATCTCAAGTACAAAGTAATGGCTATGACTAATAAAGAGGATGGGGGATAGAAGGGATGAACTATGGCGTTGATCTCTTTTGGTGGTGTTGTAATGAAATCTGAGAATGGCGGCCCTCTGCACGGCGGCTAGGACCTCAAAATATATAGGAGCCTTCACGAGAGTTGTACGGGTTGACGAGATGAAGCCGCCTCCACCTCGTACGGGCGGTTTGCGCCCGTACCAGTGGTTGTTATGCCATCTAGCGCCTAGCAATAGCTTTAGGATTGCTTGGTCGTCAAAATTTCCTCAAAATCTTTATTTATGACTCCTGATTTCACATTAGAAGCGTGATTTCCTACACAGTATAAATCAAAGAAAGGTTTTGCATATCTTTGCAATAATTAATCATTAGTGGCAAATCAAGAGAGATTATTATCAATTGTTTGACGAAAACAATATTTAAACGTGAAGAAAGATGGCATATTTTGGAGCTATTAGTGTGTTGCGCACAACCTGCTAGGTCATTTGCCTAACCGCAGTCGAGGTACGTTCGCTGGTCATTTTTAGGTTATCTAGTCCCTACGGGAGTTGGCATGGCCATTAACGGCCGTATACTTTAACAGATGGGTAGCAGTCAGAGTGCAATCGAGTTATTCTATAAGAATTTCATCCAGTCATTGTTCGAATAGGAGTTCGACAGTGAGACCGAAGTTCTGATGGCCAATGTACAGATGGTGCACAACCAGTACCTCCTGTCGCCGGTAGAGGTGGCTCGCCGAAGCAGCGTGAAGCCAACTATGATCGTGACCGAGAATATAGCCACATGCGCCTTTATATGGAGTACTTCCACCCAACTATTCCGGTCCTCAAAGAGAAGGCATTCTGTCGCCGCTATCGGATCTCTAGGAACCTGTTCTTGGACATTCCTAATGGGGGTGAGAGAGTACGATGACTACTTGGAGGCCAAGTAAGATTGTACCGATAAGATTGACTTCTCCTCTTACTAGAAATATTCCGCTGCCATTCGGCAACTTGCATATGGAGTGTCTGGTGATCTCCTCGACAACTATATGCGCATGAGCGAGTCCTCATGACATTAGGCCATGTACCAGTTTTGCAGCGCAATTATTGCTGTGTTTGGCAAAGTTTACCTTAGAGAGCCAAACACCAAAGACACTTTCCGCCTTTTGTCCATCAATGAGAGTAGGGGGTTTCCTGGGATGCTTGACAGCATCGTCTGCATTTATTGGTAGTGGAAGAACCGTTCTTTTGGTTGGCAATGTGATACGTCAGAAACGTATCTATAATTTTTGATGTTCCATGCTTGTTTAGTATCTACTTTGCTTTGCTTTGTCCACACTTTAAGGTGCTTTCTATATGTTTTCTGGTACTAACCTATTAACAAGTTTCCACAGTGCCAGTTACCTGTTTTCTGTTGTTTTTGGTTCCAGAAAAGCTAGTAAGGAAATATTCTCGGAATTGGACGGGACAAAAGCCAAAGTCAATATTTCACTGAGGAGAACATGGAGTCCAGAGGAGAGACGGAGGGGCGCCACAGGGCGGCCGCACCCTCCCAGGCGCGGGCCCACCCTAGGCCGCGCCTGGGCAGGGTGTGGGCCCCCTGGCCGCCTCCCAGCCTCGCCTCTTCGCCTATAAGAAGCCCTCGATGCCTAAACCCTAAGCACCCGATCAATATTCCACGAAACCGTCTGTAGCCGCCGCCACCATCGTCCCTAGATCGGGGGATCTGAAGCTCTTCCCGGCACCCTGCCGGAGGGGAGATCATCCTGAAGGCCTTCTTCTTCATCATGCCAACCTCCGGTATGAAGCGTGAGTAGTTCCACCTTGGACTATGGATCCATGTAGTAGCTAGATGGTTATGTATCCTCCTTTGTGCTTTCATGTCTAGATCTTGTGAGCTCCGTTCATGATCAAGATCTCATCTATTTGTAATCATGCATGTTGTGTTTGCGGGGATACGATGGATATTGAGATTACTATGTCAGATTGATTAATGGTTTTGTCTTATTGATTCTATGATGTCTGTGTTGTTTGTGATCTTGCATGCTCTGTGTTGTTAGTAGCTATTTTGGCCAAGTAGTTGCTAGTGACTCCAAGAGGGGGTATTTATGCTCGATAGTGGGTTCATGCCTCTATTTAATCAAGGGAATTGACAGAAATCTCTAAGGTTGTAGATGTGTTGTTGCAACCAGGGGAAAAACAATGGTCTCTTGTTCATGGAACAAGTGGAATATTTACCTTACATACTTTCCTTAAAACAGTTGTTTGTTGCTTGCAAATTAATACTGGAGGGGGTTCGGATGATAACCCAAAGGTGGACTTCTAGTCATAGATGCAGTTGGATGGTGGTCTATGTATCTTGTTGTATTGCCCAATCGAATCTCATAGGATCTTTTTGTCTAGTATTGCATTGTTATGCCTTGCTTAGTCCTATCAATTGTCCTGTTGTAATTTGTTTACCCAACATGCCTTGTTTGTTTATCTAAGGAGAACACCTCTAGTGAACTATGGATCCCGGTCCAATCTTTACCATTGATACATCTTCCACTGTTACTGGTTACTTGCTGCAAACCACTTTCACCTTCCACACCATACAGTTAATCTTTTGTTACAGCAACCAATGAGATTGACAACATCACTATTAGTTGGGGCAAAGTCTTAAGTTTGTGTTGTGCAGGTTTCTACGTTGCTTGCAACACCTTTGAGACGTTCCTTCTTCCTACTGGTTCGATAACCTCGGTTTCTTACTCAGGGAAGACTTGCTGTTGTGCTGCATCATACCTTGCTCTTGGGGTTTCCCGACGAAGCGCTCTACGTTGACGCGGCGCCATCACAATGGTAGTTCAAAGGGCATATGGAAGGGTTCACTGTCATACTAGAGGTTGTTTCATCACATGATCTCTAGATTTGGCACTCTTTTTTGGCATGGCTGGATCAAACAATAACATCAATGTGCTATAGCGGTCTCCGATGTTTGCTAGGATGGCAGAAGGCAATGCCCACGGATTTCCTATGAGATCAATGCAATCCTTATGAAATGGGTTACTATCTATCTGATGGTATCTATCCCTCCTGATCAACCTTTGTGAATACAATCCGCAACCCTGGAGATGAGAAATGCAAGAGATTTATGAAAGAGCAAGAGGCCGCTAGGAAAGATGTGGAGCGAGTATTTGGTATGGTTCAGTCAAGCTGGGCAATTGTCCGATACCCTGCTAGAACCTGGAGCACAAAGAGGATGTGGATTGTGATAACGGCTTGTGTGATCATGCATAAAATAATCGTCGATGACGAGCGTGATGACATTATCATGGACCAAGGTTGGGATTTTTAGGGTCAATTGTTTGAGCTAGAGCCTGGTCTAGTGTCTTGGGAAGATTTTATTGAAGTGCATGAAAATTTGCGTCAGAGACACACCCATGACCGACTTCAACTAGATTTGATTGAGCATACATGGAGTCGTGTGTAAAACCAAAACTTGTAATTTGAATAACATTTGGTTGTTTTTATCGAACCATGTGAGTGTAAACTATTTGTCTGCAAACACTATTTTAATTTGATTTTCTTATCAAATTGTACAATTATCTATGTATTTATGTTAAAATATGTATAGAAAATGAAAATTCTAGCCAGCACGAATAAATAAGTCATACCGCTGGGCGTAACCGGACGGACAGACTAGACCACTGTGCAAAATGGTCCGCAAGATCGTTTTGGGTTGTATATTTGGATCGTGACGGTGGTTGAGATGCTCCAATACAGCAGGCTGCTCCTGTGAAACCAAGCCAGATTGAATATGAATGGCCTTTTCGTGCTGCTCCTGTGACACGAACGCATGAAGAGCTTCTCCGTGTTCCAGTGGAGGTCTGTGTGTGTGTGTGTGTGTGTGTGGGGGGGGACGACACGTGCAAGAATATACAACAACCGCTAAAGATTAATTAATACAGTAGTACTCCAGATTGGTGGTTGATCATTGCAACTTTGAGCGACCAAAATCCATAGGATAGCTAGGTCACGTTTTTTTAGAAAAAAATGCTAGGTCACTTTTTCGGAGTTGTGAATGATACCAATCCCCTAGGGTCGTAACCTCCCATACCCTGGATACCTCGTCACCTCGTGCACGCACACGCGGTAGGGTCCGTATGGCTTTATCTTCTAGGTTGTTTCTTCTTCGTTAAGAGCCAGGAGTCAATATGCAGTTTAGCGCCGCCGCTTCACTGGCCACCGCTGCCCTGCTTCCTGCCGCCGGCTCCTCGCCCCTCCGCCCGTCGCCGGAGCTCGCGCGCTTCCGTCGTCGCCGGAGCTCGCGTTCTCGTGTGCCGGAGCTTCCCGCAGCATGCACTGTAGCTCGCACCGCCGTGCTTCCCGCAGCTCGCGCCAGCGCCGAACCTACTTCCCGCCACGGCTCCTCGCCCGCCCATCGCGGAGCGCTCGCGCCAAGTTTCCCGCAGCCTGCGCTATAGCTCGCACCGCCGCTGCAGCCCGCGCCGCCTCAGCTCTCGCTGCCACATCCCCCGGCAGCTCCAGGAAGATGGAGCACCCGCCATGGCTGCCGCCCTAGGGAGCCTCGCTGCTGTGCCTCCTTGAAAATCTTGCCCCACCTCGCGTTGCTACGAACGGTGTCAAGACTTGCTACATATGGTCGACAGCGGTGCTCCAACCGGCATGGAGGTTTGCTACCAGACGGCAATGAAGAGTCGAGAGATGCTACCGACCAATGGATGCGTCTTTGAGATTTTGCTACAGGGCGATGCTACAATAGTAGCAAATTTTTGCTCCTTTTGTTCTATGTTTTTGCTATAATAGCATAAAATATTTGCTACAATATTTTCTACGAAAGTGCTAGCAAAATCGGTTTTGCTACAACAGCCACTGGCGATATCTCCGGCGATGTCATTTTTTTACTACATTAGCATATTTTTTTGCTACCACAGTTTTGCAGTTTTGCTATAATAACGTAAAGTTTTTGCTACACGGTCTCCGGCAAGGTCTACCGGCGAATACCTCCAGCGAGTCTCCTGCAAGGCCAGATATGCTACATTAGCACAATTTTTATAGGACCGCGCTAGGCGTCCCCCGGACGATGGGAGCTTCCCATCGTCCTGGTCCCCCGTGCGCCACGTGTCCTTCAAATAGCACAAAACCCCGCGTTTTGCTGCAAAACATCCCGCGTTTGCTGCATATGTCCCCGCTTTTGCTTCCGAAGCAAAAAAAAGGGTTCGTTTTAGAAATAGAACGTCTCACCGGAGACCTCACCGGAGACCTCGCCGAAGACCATGCAGCAAAAAAAATGTGCTAATACAGCAAAACCGACTTCGTCGTAGACATCGTCGGAAAAAACTCGCCGGTGACTCTCGCTGGAGACCTTGTAGCAAAAAGTTGACACTGTTGTAGCAAAACCACAAGACGATTGTAGCAAAAAAGTTCTTCTAATGTAGCAAAAATCCTACTTCGCCGGAGACATCGCCGGAGAATTTAGCCGAAAAACCTCGTCGAAGAACTTGTAGCAAAAAAATTATGGTATTATAGCAAAACAAAAAAATAGAGATAGCA
This sequence comes from Avena longiglumis, assembly GCA_030063025.1. NCBI lineage: Eukaryota > Viridiplantae > Streptophyta > Magnoliopsida > Poales > Poaceae > Avena > Avena longiglumis. The sequence continues at coordinate 526,505,921 of CP125975.1, forward strand.
AAAAATATATATCAATGTAGCAAAATCAAAGGTCGGTTGGTCGCCGCTGGCGGCAAGGTCGGTTGCCTATGAAAATAAGCTCGGCCTCCTCGCGGTCTGCTGCGGTGCTCGCGGGCCACTGGTTTGTCCTAGGCGCACATGGCGATGACGGTCAGGACGGAGGCACATGGTGAGAGGTTGGCCAGAGAAATCTTACGGCAGGACGGCGTGGATGAGCATGCGCGGTTGCGCTTGACGGGACGGCCCGACATGGGGGATAAGGTGCAGCGGCTCACAAGGAGAGATACGAGGAAGAGATAAGGAAGGTTGAAAAAGGATGGGGCCCATGTTGTCTAACTGTCTGCACGCGGATGTGGGAGGTCTCGACTGGACCAGGACGATGCGATCGTCCGAGTGATCTCTATTATTATCCATTTTTTTACTACACGGTCGCCAGCGAGGTCTTCAGCTAAATCTTTGACGAGGTTCAGTCTATTTTTCTATTTTTCAGACCGAACCGTTTTCTGCTACATGTAGCAAAAGCGAGACTATTTATAGCAAAAAACAGTTATATTTATAACAAAAGTGGAATTTAAAGTCTTTTTAAAAGACACGTGTCAGTAGAAGGACCCGGTGGATTTTGGAGAATTGTCCGGAAGGACTAGTACGACCCATTTGTGATTATCAATTCGAGAATTTTATCTGCACATAAACCAGGGGTGCGTGAAGTCGTGAGCCACGCATAGTGCAGGCAGGTGGCCGTACATAAAATCGGATGAGCCGCACAAGGTCCCGTCCAATCGCTGATTTTGCTGTCTTTCGGCCGGATCTTCAATTCTTCTTTCATGAAGGCGGGCAAAAAATGTTTACTCCAATACATAGCACCGGCGCTTAACCTGTGTTCTTGGACTGAACCGGGCCAAGGACTTGTTCTCGATGGCCTTTCTATGGTCGATGGGCAGGTGATGTGAATATGTTGACCATGTGAAACCCCAGGCGGAATGTGGAGATGCTTGCTCTGCACCCTGGATGAGAAGTGTAAACTAAAAAAGAAACAGTACTACTCCTATAAAGGTCTTTCCGGGTTATCCGTTAATATAATTTGTCTCATTGAATCTGTAAGCACGAACATATGTGTGTACAAAAACTCTGATCAAATGCAGGCACGAAAAAAGGCGGTGATAAAACTAAAATTAATCAGCATTCGTCAGCGTCGACATGATGCCAACACGCGACAAATCTAAAGAATAGGAGTCTAAAAAAATACTTTCTCCGATCAATATTAGTTGACTTAGATTTGTCTAAATTCGAATATATCTAGAAATGTTTCGGTGCTCCATACATCTAAATCTAAACAAATTCAAATCAACTAATGTACGGGAGATTAGGCCATTCCCTGCGCTGACGAACATGTCAGCTGCCAATCAGAGATTCAGAATCCAGGTCCTTGGCACCGCGCCCCCTGTTCCTCCACCCCTCGAACATTCGCTAGTCGCCACCCACTGCACACGCGTACATCCCTATCTTGTTATTCTTACGTTACACATTCTCTCATCTGGCGTGATCGAACACTTCCTGTTCCATCAAAACACCCCTCCTTTTCTCCCTCTCCGGCGACCCGACAAATCTGACCCGGCCGCCGACGGTTCGTACCCCTGCCGGAGATGGAGATGGCGATGGCTCGCGGCCAGATCGCACTGCTCCCCCTCCTGCTTCTGCTCTTATCGGCCGCACAGCCATCTCTGGCTCAACAGAGCAACGCGAGAACCGCCGGCGGGTTCACGCCGACCACCGCCATCGTGCTCGTCGTCCTGATCGCCGCCTTGGCCCTCCTCACCATCTTCTCCCTCTACATCAACCGCTGCGCCCGAGCGCACCCTCTCCCGCGCCGGCCGTCCCGCGCCCCCGATCAGTCCGCATACGACGCAGCAGCAGGCGCCGTCCACACCGACCGGTGCCGACCACGCGGCCTCGACAGGGAGGTCGTGGAGGCCTTCCCCACTGCCATCTACGGCGACGTGAAGGCGCGCATGGCGGCCGCCAAGTCCGGCCCGCTCGAGTGCGCCGTCTGCCTCGCCGAGTTCGCGGACAGCGACGAGCTCCGGGTCCTCCCGGCGTGCTGCCACGTCTTCCACCCGGACTGCATCGACCCGTGGCTCGCAGGCGCGGTCACCTGCCCGCTCTGCCGCGCCGATCTCACCGTTCCCGCCGCAGCAGAGAACCCCGACCTGACGCTCACGGGGCGCCAGGAGATGGCCGTACAGGAGGAGGAAGAGGAGCCGCAACAAGAGGTCGACGAGGAGTCCTCGGTGGTTTCTTTCACAGCTGAGTCTCTCAGCAGCTTCAGCACGGTCTGGAGGCACGAGTTCACGGGCGCCGAGTACAACCACTACCGGAGGACGCAGTCGGCCATGGACGCGCCGGACCGGCACACTCTCAGGCTACCGGAGCACGTCATGAAGGAGCTAGCAGCTTTCCGGAGACACCGCCGGGCGGCTAGCCTCGCCGCGGAGTATCCGGAAACCGTGGATCAGAGGACACCGGGGTGGCTGACGTCCTTCCTGCGTTCCATGTCATGGCAGCGGCATCGCCGGGCAAACTCCGATGCCGGGGAGGAGGAACAAGGCGGCGGCGACAACAAACGGATTTATCCGGTGACCAGAGAGCCCGTTGAAAAGCCGAGCGGATCGGGGTCCGGTGGGGACGAGAAGAAAAACAGCTCCGACGTTGACGCGTTAAATCGGGTTTGACCACTTCGTTCATGCGTGTAAATCTTCATCTAAGTTTTTCTTTTTTTTGACATAATCCTCGTCTGAGTTCCTTATGCATCGGTATGGTACAAATAGTTAGTAAGTACGTCCATATAGTAGTAGGAAATTTTTAGACCTATATAAATCGCGTAAACCATTGGCTTGCGATCTCGGACATGAATTGCAACGCGTCAAATTAATTCTGCAGTTTGTTACGCGCTCTATATATATGAGCAGCAACTTTAGCACATAAATTAAGTTCACCTACGATATTAGGAAAGGCATGTCTTCATTTAGCTCTCCACATCATTTAGAGAAAACATAATAAATAACTTATACAAGGCACTATCTCTTAAAGCAATATTTAGCAATTAATGAAGATTAACTATTTTCAGTCAGAAATTGATTGACTAAGGGAGGGCCTATGGTACAATGGAGAAAATAGTCTTCTCTTATTTTTAAGAGATCATCCCTTAGAGTATCTCCACTCGCCTACCCAGCACGTCGATCCGGACGCCGAAATTCGGTTCGGACACCGAAAATCTGTCCAGACGCGTATCCAGGGACATGTTTTCGTCCGGATTTCGGCGTGTTTTGGTCCGCCTACCTGCACCATACCAGGATCTGAGTACGCCTGAACGCCGGACGGCGACCAATGAGTGGACCCGTCCAATCAGTATATATTCACCCTTATTCATCCAAAGTTCGCCCAAAGTTCGCCCATATTCGCTCATATTCGCCCAAAGTTCGCCCATATAAACCATATTCGTCCAAAGTTTGCCCATATAGACCATATTCGCCTAAATTTCGCCCAAAATTCGGGCATATTCGCCCAAAGTTCGTCGTATCGCTCATATTCGCCCAAACTTCGTCCATATAGACCATATTCGCCAAAAGTTTGCCCAAAATTCGGGCATATTCGCCCAAAGTTGGCTCATATCGACCATATTCGCCCAAATTTCGCCCATATAGACCATATTCACCCAAAGTTCACCAAAATTCAGGCATATTCGCTCAAAGTTCGACTATATCGTCCACATTCACCCAAAGTTCGCTCATAGTTTGTCCATATCGCCCATATTCGTCCAAAGTTCGTCTGTATCGACCATATTCGCCGAAAGTTCGTCCATATTCGCCCAAAACCGCTTATATTCGCCCAAAGTTCGCCTAAAGTTTGCCGAAATTTATTAAATTTTAGTCAAACGCGAGAACCCGCCTGGGTACGCGAGTGGGAAACTGGGTGTACCCATGCCGAAATCAAGTTCCGTCCGGCCAAAAAAAGGTCCGGATTTCGGCCTGGGTTCGCCCAACGAGTGGAGATGCTCTTAGCTAAGGGAAGACAACATTCTCTCTTGTTTCTCTCTCCTCCAAGTAGGCAAAAATCCAATGTGGCAAGCATAAGGGAGGCTAACATCACCGCATCGTATATTTCCTAAACATGCGAAAATTATAGAATAACCGTTAGTTCTAGATTTTGGAAGAAAAAATTATGTCGTACCGATCTTGTAAAAATGTGAGACCTGTACTTTTTAAAAAAAAATTACAGGCGACCGAGAAATCCCCCTTTGACCTATATATACGCGGTATGAAAAGTCGAACCGAGCACGAACTATATCTCCCCTCCCTGATTCTTGCGCGCCGAAAATCCCCCCCACCCCGCCCACCGTTCCGCCAGCCGCCGTCGCCACCTCCCGCCGCCTTCCCGATCCTTTTCGGCTTCCTCTGGCCATGCCCCACCACCGCCTACTTCCCGCACCCCGCCACACCGCTGGGAGGTCATATCTCGCGGGACGACCGTGTATTTTCCCGCAGTGGAAGGCATAGTGAGGAGAATAATAGTTGTATTGATTCTAGATTGATATTGTGTTGCGTTGATTACAAAAAAAGAGACCCATGGGCACTAGCACCCAAGACATATTCTATAGAAGAAAGCGAGCTGCGGAGCAGAACGGCCAGGACGAGACTCGGACCTGGGTTTTCAATCTAGCGAGCAAACTCATGATGCTAACCACTAGCCCTCTGGCTAGTCTTTTGTTGCGTTGATTACATTGTGAGCATTTGGTCTGTTTATATAGTACTAGAAGACTTAGGGACTAAGAAGCCTAGTAGAGATAGAATACTAAACTATCAAATATAGCAATCTGTGGTCTACTCTAATACCTGAATATGGTGTACTCTAATACCCCCGCAGTCGCATCGGTAGTGACACGAACAGGAGGAGCGTTGCGGGCGGTCCGACTGCAGCATAAGCCGAAGGCACCCAGTGGCGAGGATACCAGTGGATGATAGCCCTTAATAGAAATTTCAATGTAGCCGAGACCGAGGGCATCGTCGTCGATGTGTTGTTGGAGTGTTTGTGATGTAGTCGCCGCTGAGAAAGTCGTTGAGGTTGGTGTAGTTGTGGTTGGTATCGTCGTTGAGTCCTGGGAAGTCACCATGGTAATAAAATAGTAAAAGGCGATGCAGTGGTAGTCAACTTGAGGTAGACGTAGCTGGAGTTATGGTAGTAGAGGTAGGCGACGCGTAGTGCCGAGCTTGACAAAGCGGGAGCGCGCCGGGGACGAAGGCACGTGTCGGTGTTGCAAATGCTGGACGTGCAAAGACATGCACCATCACGAGCCATGCGATCTAGAGCTGGAGGGAGCAGCAGAAGGGTCTTTTGTGTACGGTCGGTTGCACACCGTATGCACCGGAGTATATGAAGTGGTTGTAATAAGAAAAATTAGCACAAGTGGTGCAAATAAATAGTAGACTGCAACTCCGGCGGCGAGGTCATGTGGATGCAGACGGCGAGGTGGTTGTCGATGCCGATTGAACTGTAGTGGGTAGTAAACGCCCAAGATCGAAACCCAGTTTATTCATCCACATACAGGAGATCTTTCGGTTTTTTGAAGGAGAGGTTGTAGATGTCGGGATCAAACATGTTTTATTCATCTACATCCAGGAGCGCAGCGACGCAGAATCCGTTGGCGTTGACGAAGAACTTGATTGGGGGCGGCAGCTACGATGCGGTACGTGCGATGGATTTGTTGGTGTAGATTGTTGTGGACGATGCTGATGTGGCCCCTTGTTGATGGCGAGGCGCGTACTCAGGCACGATTGTCCTAGTTCATGTCGGCGAATACGAGCCATGAGGAGGCAACGTGCGGACGGAGAAGCCGGCGACGGCATGTGAAGGTGTCCCATGGGGATCCGCACATATCGTCCTTGACACGGTTGTTGGCGAGGATTTTCTAATGATAAGTCGATGCCGAGGTTGAAGTAGAGGCGCGTGATGTCATACCCCAGTAGGCGCCACTAGCTTGGTTGACGCTAGTGATCGGATCCATGATTATCATCTTCCAAGAATCACACAAACACTAATCCCCAAACGACTTCTGCCCGCGCGTGCCTGTCCGTGCTTTAGCCTTGCCGCCCTTGTCTCCTCCTTCTTATTCATCCTCCCCCTTCCTCCTCGTCATCATCTTCTGAGGCGGTTTGCTACGCGCCATCATTCTTGATGCTCTCTACCATTCCTTCGAACACGTTGTCAGAGCTGTTTTTGAACACGAGTGGGCCTCTTCGAAGTGGTAGAAACACCAAGCATGTGTAGGCATGATTGAGGTCGACATTGTGGAGCTGGTACCCATGATCGTTGAACGATGGGGAAAACAGGTCGGGGGCGTTGGGATTGAATCCGCCCAGCGGGTCACTGGCAGTGTAGTGTAGAGATGCGTTCCCCATTCGTGTCATTGAATGTGGCATGCTCATCACAGGGCTTTGACGGAAGAAGTGAGGTTAAGACTGCGGTGCACTCCCCATATATGGCATATGACGTTGATGGCTAGTGCTGACGTGGAGCACTTCGTTGAAAACCCCAAGATCAAGGTGTGAAGCAACAAGTCTTCCCTCAGTTGAGACCGAGGTTATCGAACCAGAAGGAGGAAGGAAACGTCACACAGGTGTTACGAGCAACACGGAGACCTGCATAACACAAACTCAAGACTTTGCCCCAACGAATCAGTGAGGTTGTCAAGCTCACCAGTTTGATGTAACAAAGTATTAAACGTATGGTGTGGAAGGTAATGGTTTGCAGCAAGTATACAGGTAACAGTGGAAGATGTATCAATGATAAAGATTGGACCGGGGTCCATAGTTCACTAGAGGTGCTCTCCTTAGATAAACAACATGGCATGAAGGGTAAACAAATTACAGCGAGGCAATTGACAAGAACTGAGCAAGGCATAATAAAACAATTACTAGCCAGAAAGATCCTATGAAGTTGATTGGACAATACAACAATATACATAAACCGTCATCCAACTTCATCTATGACTAGAAGTCCACCTTTAGGTTATCATCCGAACCCCCTCCAGTATTAAGTTGCAAGCAACAGACAACTGCTTTAAGCAAAGTGTGTAAGGTAAACAGTCCACATGTTCCATGAACAAGAGACTGTTGTTTTCTCCCTAGTAGCAACAACACATATACAACCCAAGAGATTTATGTCACTTCCCTTGGAAACTAGAGGCATGAACCCACTATCGAGCATAAATACCCCCTCTTGGAGTCACTAGCAACTACTTGGCCAAGTTAACCACTAGCAACGGAGAGCATGCAAGATCACAAATAACACAGACATGATAGAATCATAAATATAAAACCATTAATCAAACCAACATAATAATCTCAATATCCATCGGATCCCCATAAACACAATATGCATGATTACAAATAGATTAGATCTTGATCATGAACGGAGCTCACAAGATCTATATATGAAAGCACAAAGGAGGAGATACAACCATCTAGCTACTACATGGACCCATAGTCCAAGGTGGAACTACTCACGAATCATACCGGAGAGAAGGCCTACGGGATGATCTCCCCTCCGGTAGGGTGCTGGGAAGAACTTCAGATCCCCCTGATCTAGGGACGATGGTGGCGGCGGCTACAGATAGTTTCATGGATTTCTGATCGGGTACTCAGGGTTTCTGTATCGGGAGGCTTCTTATAGGCGAAGGGGCGAGACCGGGAGGCGTACAGGGCCACCAAACCCTAGCCAGACACGGGCCCACCTGCCCCCGCGCCTGGGGTGGGTCTGGCCCCCTGGCCGGCTACTCCGGCTTTCCTCTGGACTTCTTGTTCCCCACGAAAAGTAATTGACTTTGACATTTGTCCCGTCCAATTCCGAGAATATTTCTTTACTAACTTTTCTAAAACCAAAAACAGCAGAAAACAGGCATCTGGCATTGTTGCAACTTGTTAATAGGTTAGTACTAGAAAACATGTAAAAAGCACCTCAAAATGTGGACAAGTAAAGCAAAGTAGATACTAAACAAGAATGGAACATCAAAAATTATAGATATGTTTCCAACGTATGAGCATCCCCAAGCTTAACTCCTGCTCGTCCTCGAGTAGGTAAGTGATAATCAGAATAATTTTTAAGGTGACATGCACCTTCACAAAGATCCAACCATTTGCAAGCATTGAAAGCTAGGATCAAAAAACTCTAAACATGTGCATGAAAGATGGAGTTCTAACAATAGAACATAGTAACTATGCATGCAACATGGCAAGCTACAAACAAAGATCATGAATAATATGCATTGAAAAACGTTTGTTTGTTTCACATGTAGAAAACATAGCATAGTGGCAATCAGCTTGTCCCTCATAGAGTAGCAATATAATGCATAGGGCACCTACAAAGTTCACAAGGGTGAGTAGAAACAAATAGCACAAGATCAAGTAATAACAAAATATGCATCAATTAATAAGCTTTGGAACACTGCACACAGAATGACAACTATGCTCTCTTAATGGTGCCTAAAGGTAGAAGGTGGAGACTCGATAATGGTGGAAGAAAGGCCTTTTTGTAAAGGAAGCAGGGATTACAAGATTCAAAAAGAGCTTCCAAAAATTATGGTATTTGTTAGCTTTCAGCCCTCATTGCCCCTATCATAGGCATCTTGAAATGGTTAAGGTTAAAGTTGTTGGAGATATGCCCTAGAGGCAATAATAAATATAGTTATTATTATATCTTTGTGTTTATGATAAATGTTTATATTCATGCTATAATAGTATTAACAAGGAAACATTAATACTTGTGTGAATTGTAAACTTAAATTGAAGTCCCTAGTATAGCCTCTATACTTCACTAGCTTGTTGGTTGATTAAATGATTGTGGTTTCCATATCATGAACATTGAGATGTTATCAACAACAAGATCATATCGTTAGGAGAATGATATGGTGGACATACTCCTATTGATAAGCGTAGCATAAAGATCAAGTCATTTCAATAGTTCAATTGCTATATGCTTTCTGATACATAGTAACCTAATTCCTTCGACCATGAGATCATGCATATCACCTTTACCTGATGGATGCTTTGATGACATCAAACACCACACCGTAACTGGGTGGCTATAAAGGTGGCATTAAGTGTTTGGAAAGTATTGGTTGAAACACATGGATCAAGAGTGGGATATGTCCATCCACATGACGGATAGATATACTCCGGGCCCTCTCGGTGGAATGTCATCCAATTGGCTTGCAAGCATGTGACTTGATCACAAGGGATCACATATCACGGGAAAGAGAAAAGAGTACTTATCGGTAACGAGGTTGAACTAGGTATGCAGAGATACCGACGATCATAACCTCGGATAAGTAAACTATCGTGAGACAAAGGGAAATTGGTATCGTATGTAAGTGGTTCATTCGATCGCAAAGTAATCGTAGAAATATGTGGGAGCCATATGAATTTATAGATTCCTCTATTGGTTATTGTTCGGAGAAGTGTCTCGATCATGTCTGCATAATTCACGAACCGTAGGGAGACACACTTAAGGATTCGACATTGTTTTGAGTAGTTATGGTATTATGAGAAAGAGACCGAATGTTGTTCGGAGTCTCGGATGGGATCCGGGATATCACGAGGTGATCCGGAATGGTCCGGAGAATAAGATTCATATAAGGAAAGTCCTGCTTTGAGTTCGGGAATGATTCCGGTGTTTTCATCGGGAATGTTCTAGAAGGTTCCGGATTGTCCGGCACTCCGGGGGGGGGGGGAGGGTACATAAGTGTGTCATTGAATGATTGCATCATGTACTAAGTGTTCTTGCTGTTCCAAAAACATGAAAGTCAAATTGCCAGTTTGAAACTCAAACGGCTAAAACAGGAAACTGTGGGAAGCAGAAACTGTGGAAACAAGCAAGAGGAGTTGGAACCAACTTGGAGGAGGAGTTGGACTCCTCCGGCCGCGCCCAGCCCTAGGCCGAGTTGGGAAGGGACTCTCCTCCCTCCTGGCGCCAAGACCCTCCACCTATATAAGGAGGGGCAGGCTCCTCCTTGAGACACAAGTTTCTACCTCTAATCTCGGTTTAGAGCCGTTTGGTTTAGAGCTTCTAATTGCTTTAGCCTGCGGTTTAGAGCCTTATAATTGGTGTGTATAATCTCTAGACCACTAATATCCCTCTCTCATAATCCACCATACTCGCCTCGGCTTAAGGCGAAGCCTCAAGGATCTCCTCTACTTAGGCACCACGCCAGTCGCCGGAATCGCGAGGAGAGTGCTACAACCTCCGCCGCTTGGAACAAGGGAGAGGAAGGTCTTCGTCAGTACCGAACGTGTGACCGATCATGAAGCGCTGCCGAACGCAGCCGGAAGGATCGCCCACGATCTTGAGATCGGAAGAATGCGACTACATCACCCACGAGAATCCGCCTCGTTAAACACTTTGGAATCTTCGAGGGTAAGTTATTCCATCGACTCGTTGCTACAATCTAGTAGATAGATCTTGGCTTGTTTGTTTGTATGCGATAGAAATTTTTGTTTTCCATGCTACGAACCCTACAAGGGTATCGAGCCGTGTCTATATGTAGATCTGTTGCCGAGTAGAACACAATGGTCATTGTGGGCGTTGATGCTTTATTGTAGATTGCTTTTGTGTACTTTGCATCTTGCGGTATGTTGGGATGAAGCGGCCCGGGCTAACCTTACATGACATCGTTCATGAGACTTGCTCCACGCTTGACATGCAAATTGTATTGAATAAGTGGCTTTATGGTGCTGTTTCTCCTAGCATAGTTAAGATCCAATTTACAACGGGTGATCAACAATGCTAGTATCAATGTTGTGGTTCTTGTTCGTAAGTTAGAACGACACTTATTGAAAGCCCCAAACCACGTAAAATATGCAAAGAAAGTAGAGGCGTCTAACTTTGTTTTGCATGGGTGTGCAGTGATGTGATATGGCCATGATTGTGATTATATTTGATGTATGCAATGTTCCTTATTGTAAGTTGGCAACCGGCAGGAGCCATATGGTTGTCTTTAATTTATGTTAAGACCCGCGTATCTATTCAAAGTAGTTGTAATAGTTGAAGCCGGTGGACGACAACCATGGTGAAGCGTCATTGACCTTGATGCAATGCCGGTGATGATGGAGATCATGTTCATGTTTGAAGATGGAGATCGGAAGCACAAAGAAGAAAGGCCATATCATATCACATATTATGAATTGCATGTGATGTTAATCCTTTATGCATCTTGTATTGCTTAGTAGACGACGGTAGCATTATAAGATGATCCCTCATGCACATGAATTTCAAATCATAAAGTGTTCGCCCTTAGTTAGCACCGTTGCTAAAGCTTGTTGTTTCGAAGCACCACGTGATGATCGGGTGTGTTAGATTCTGCAAGTGTATACAACGTGAGCAAGCCAGATTTGCTCATGCAGAAAATAAGGTTTCATCTTGACGAGCCTAGCATGTACAGACATGGTCTCGGAACACGGATTACCGAAAGGTAAAGCATGAATCGTATAGTAGATATGATGAACATGTCGATTGTTCGCCATTGAAACTATATCAACTCTCGTGATGATCGGTGTTGATGTAGTGGATTTGGTTCGTGTGATCACTAAAACAATGTGAGGGATGTTGTTTTGAGTGGGAGTTCACCTAGTTTAATTTCATTAATTAATTTGAACTCAATTTGTCATTAACTTAGTCTAAACTATTGCAAATATGTTGTAGATCAATGGCAGCCCCTACCATCAATTTTAATGCGTTCCTAGAGAAAGAAAAGTTGAAAAACAATGGAAGCAACTTCGCGGATTGGTTCCGCAATTTGAGGATTATCCTCACAGCTGGTAATTTGACCTATGTCTTTGGATGCACTGGTGACCCACTGCGGTGATGCTTCCGATGAAGTAAAGAATGTTTACCTCACTCTAAGAATCAAGACTCCATAGTTCAGTGTGCTATCTTGTATGGTTTAGAATCGAGCTTCGTAAAAGGTTTGAAGAGTCAGACCCATATGATATTGTCGAGGATCTCAAATTGATTTTTGAGACTCATGCGGCAATTGAAAGCTATGAGGCTTCTGAAAAGTTCTTTAACTGCAAGATGGAAGAGGGCAGCTCCGTCAGTGAGCATGTGCTTAAGATGTCTGGGCACGCAAACAAACTTCAAAGCTTGGGCATAGTGATTCCTAATGCTTTGGGGATTTACCGCGTCCTCCAGTCACTGCCACCAAGTTACAGGAACTTTGTGATCAACTACAACATGCAGAACAGGAACAAAGAGTTGCCAGAACTATTTGCTATGTTAAAGTCTGCAGAAGTGGAGATCAAGAAAGAGCACCAAGTGTTGATGGTCAATAAGACCACCAAACTCAAGAAAGGCAAGTCTAAGCAAAAGGGACACTTCAAGAAGGGTGGTAAGAAAGTTACCACGCCGACGAAGAAAACCAAGGCTGGACCAAAGCCTGAAACTGAGTGCTTTACGCAAGGGAGAAGGTCACCGAAGCGGAATTGCCCAAAGTACTTGGCGGATCTCAAGAACGGCAACATCAAGAAGAAAGGTATATCCGATATACATGTTATTGATGTGTATCTCACTAGTACTGTAGTAGTGCCAGGTATTTGATCTTGGTTGGTTGCTCATATTTGTAACTCAAACAAAGTCTTTGCAGAATAAACGGAAGCTAGCGAAGAACGAGGTGACGATGCGCTGGGAAACGGATCAAAGGTTGATGTGATCGCGGTCGCACGCTACCTCTTCATCTACCATCGGGATTAGTTTTATAGTTAAATAATTGTTATTTAGTGCCCTGCGTTGAGCATGAACATTATATCGTGATCTTGTTTATTGCGAGACGGTTACTTGTTTAAGTCGAGAGAATAATGGTTGTTCGATTTATATGAGTAATATGTTTTACGCACATGCACCTTTGATAGATGGTCTATTCTTATTGAATCTCGATAGTGGAAATACACATATCAACAATATTGAAGCTAAACGTTTGAAATCAAGCGATAATTCGACCTATATGTGGCAATCGCTGCCTTGGTCACATTGGAGTGAAGCGTATGAAGAAACTCCATTCCGATGGGCTTCTTGAATCACTTGATTTTGAATCACTTGAAAGATGCGAAGCATGTCTGATGGGAAAAATGACTAAGACTCCATTTTCTGGTATGATGGAGCGAGCTACGGACTTATTGGAAATCATACATACCGATGTGTGTGGTTCAATGAGTGTAGCATCGCGCGGTGGTTATCGTTATGTTCTTACCTTCACAGATGACTTGAGTAGATATGGGTATGTCTATTTCATGAAACATAAGTCCGAAACTTTCGAGAAGTTCAAGGAGTTTCAAAGTGAGGTAGAGAATCAACGTAACAAGAAGATTAAATTTCTACGTTCTGATCGTGGAGGTGAATATCTAAGTTACGAGTTTGGCGAGCATTTAAAGAAGTGCGGAATACTTTCACAATTGACACCGCCGAACACCACAACAGTAATGGTGTGTCCGAACGTAATCGAACTCTCTTAGATATGGTTCGTTCTATGATGTCACTTACAGATTTACCGCTATCATTTTGGGGTTATGCATTAGAAACAGCATTCACTTTAAATAGGGCACCGCCTAAATCCGTTGAAACGACACCATATGAATTATGGTTTGGGAAGAAACCTAAATTGTCGCTCCTTAAAGTTTGGGGATGTGAAGCCTATGTAAAGAAGTTACAACGGACAAGCTTGAACCCAAAGCGGAAAATGCGTCTTCATAGGATACCCAAGGAAACTATTGGGTATACCTTCTATCATAGATCCGAAGGCAAAATCTTCGTTGTTAAGAATGGATCTTTTCTAGAGAAGGAATTTCTCTCAAAGAAGTGACTGAAGGAAAGTAGAACTCGACGAGGTTGTCGAACCTTCTCTCGAATTGCAGTAGCGCAGCACCGGAAGAAGTTCCTGTGGTGCCTGCACCAATTAGAGAGGAAGCTAATGATGATGATCATGAAACTTCGGTTGAAGTTGCTACAGAGCCTCGGAGGTCAACGAGAACTCGTACCACTCCAGATTGGTATGATTCCATTATGAGTGTCATGTTGGTGGACAACACCGATGACCCCGAGACATATGAGGAAGCGATGATGAGCCCAGATTCCAATAAATGGCAAGAAGCCATGAAATCCGAGATTGGATCCATGTACGAAAACCAAGTATGGACTTTGGTGGACTTACCAGATGGCCGGAAGGCTGTCGAGAACAAATGGATTTTCAAGAAGAAAACAGATGCTGATGGTAATGTTACTGTCTATAAAGCTCGACTTGTCGCAAAAGGGTTTCGACAAATTCAAGGAGTTGACTACGATGAGACTTTCTCACCAAGAGGAAGCTAAAGTCTGTGAGGATTATGTTAGCAATCACGCATATTATGATTATGAGATATGGCGATGGATGTCAAAACAGCATTCCTCAATGGAGATATTGATGAAGAGTTGTATATGATGCAACCCAAAGGTTTTGTCGATCCTAAAGATGCTAACAAGGTATGCAAACTTCAACGGTCCATCTATGGATTGAAGCAAGCATCCCGGTTGAAATCAACGCTCGATAAGGTAATCAAAGTTTTGGTTTTATACAAACTTATGGAGAAGCTTGTATTTACAAGAAAGTGAGTGGGAGCTCAGAGCATTCTTAATAGTATGTGGATGACATATTGTTGATTGGGAATGATGTAGACCTTCTTAATAGTGTCAAGGAATATTTGAATAATAGTTTTTCAATGAAGGATCTTGGTGAAGCAGCTTACATATTAGGCATAAAGATTTATAGAGATAGATCAAACGCCAAATATCATTGTCACAGAGTACATATTTGGACAAAATTCTAAAGAAGTTTGGAATGGAAGAAAGCAAGAAAGGGTTCTTGCCCATGTTGCTAATACGACCTTGAGTAAAACTCAAAGTCCAACATTGGCGTAAGATAGAGAAAGGATGAGTAAGACTCATGCCTCAGCCATAGGATCTCTAATGTATGCCATGCTATGTACTAGACCCGACATTGCATATGTCGTTAGTTTAACTAGCAGATATCAAAGTGATCCAGAGTGGATCATTGGACAATGATCAAAAACATCCTTAAGTACTTGAGAAGAACTAAGGATATGGTTCTTTCTTATGGAGGTGATGAACAACTCGTTGTTAATGGTTACACCGATGCTAGTTGGAACACCGATCCGGATGATTCTAAATCACAACTGGATAATGATTTATTTTGAATGGTGTAGCGCTTAATGGAGGAGTGCAAAGCAAAGCGTTGTGGCGAGATCTTCAACCGAATCGGAATACATGGCTGCTTCCGAGGCTTCACAAGAAGCGATATGGATGAAAGAGTTCATTACAGTGGGTGTGGTTCCAAGTGCTGGACCCAATGTCTATCATCAGTGATAACATGGGCGCCATAGCCAATGCGCAAGAACCAAGGTCACACAAGAAGTCAAGCATATCAAGCTGCTTTCACACTATTCGAGAACATATCCAGGATGGGGATATAAAGATTTGCAAAGTACACACAGATCTGAATGTGGCGGATCCGTTGACTAAACCTCTCCCGAGGGCAAAACATGACCAACACCAAACTGCCATGGGTGTTCGGTATATTACCATGTAATCTAGATTAGATGACTCTAGTGCAAGTGGGAGACTGTTGGAGATATTCCCTAGAGGCAATAATAAATATAGTTATTATTATATCTTTGTGTTTATGATAAATGTTTATATTCATGCTATAATAGTATTAACAAGGAAACATTAATACTTGTGTGAATTGTAAACTTAAATTGAAGTCCCTAGTATAGCCTCTATACTTCACTAGCTTGTTGGTTGATTAAATGATTGTGGTTTCCATATCATGAACATTGAGATGTTATCAACAACAAGATCATATCGTTAGGAGAATGATATGGTGGACATACTCCTATTGATAAGCGTAGCATAAAGATCAAGTCATTTCAATAGTTCAATTGCTATATGCTTTCTGATACATAGTAACCTAATTCCTTCGACCATGAGATCATGCATATCACCTTTACCGGATGGATGCTTTGATGACATCAAACACCACACCGTTACTGGGTGGCTATAAAGGTGGCATTAAGTGTTTGGAAAGTATTGGTTGAAACACATGGATCAAGAGTGGGATTTGTCCATCCACATGACGGATAGATATACTCTGGGCCCTCTCGGTGGAATGTCATCCAATTGGCTTGCAAGCATGTGACTTGATCACAAGGGATCACATATCACGGAACGAGAAAGAGTACTTATCGAACGAGGTTGAACTAGGTATGCAGAGATACCGACGATCATAACCTCGGATAAGTAAACTATCGTGAGACAAAGGGAAATTGGTATCGTATGTAAGTGGTTCATTCGATCGCAAAGTAATCGTAGAAATATGTGGGAGCCATATGAATTTCCATATTCCTCTATTGGTTATTGTTCGGAGAAGTGTCTCGATCATGTCCGCATAATTCACGAACCGTAGGGAGACACACTTAAGGATTCGACGTTGTTTTGAGTAGTTATGGTATTATGAGAAAGAGACCGAATGTTGTTCGGAGTCTCGGATGGGATCCGGGATATCACGAGGTGATCCGGAATGGTCCGGAGAATAAGATTCATATAAGGAAAGTCATGTTTCGGAGTTGGGGAATGATTCCGGTGTTTTCATCGGGAATGTTCTAGAAGGTTCCGGAATGTCCCAAGACTCGGGGAGGGTACATGAGTGTGTCATTGAATGATTGCATCATGTACTAAGTGTTCTTGCTGTTCCAAAAACATGAAAGTCAAATTGCCAGTTTGAAAGTCAAACGGCTAAAACAGGAAACTGTGGGAAACAAGCAAGAGGAGTTGGAACCAACTTGGAGGAGGAGTTGGACTCCTCCAGGCCGGCGCCCAGCCCTAGGCCGAGTTGGGGAGGGACTCCCTCCCTCCCCTGGCGCGCCAAGACCCCTCCACCTATATAAGGAGGGGCAGGGCTCCTCCTTGAGACACACAAGTTTCTACCTCTAATCTCAGGTTTAGAGCCGTTTGGTTTAGAGCTTCTAATTGCTTTAGCCTGCGGTTTAGAGCCTTCTAATTGGTGTGTCTAATATCTAGACCACTAATAGCCCTCTCTCATAATCCACCATACTCGCTCTGGCTTAAGGCGAAGCCCTGCGGGATCTCCCCTCTACTTCTGGCACCACGCCGTTGTGCTGCCGGAATCGCGAGGAGAGTGCTACAACCTCCGCTGCCTGCTGGAACAAGGGAGAGGAAGGTCTTCGTCGAGTACCGAACGTGTGACCGATCATGAAGCGCTGCCGAACGCAGACCTAAGGATCGTCCACACGATCTTGAGATCGGAAAGAGTACGACTACATCACCCACGAGAATCCGCTCTCGTTAAACACTTTGGAATCTTCGAGGGTAAGTTATTCCATCGACTCGTTGCTACAATCTAGTAGATAGATCTTGGCTTGTTTGTTTGTATGCGATAGAAAATTTTTGTTTTCCATGCTACGAACCCCTACAAAAGTGGCAAAGCTAGAGTATATGCTTGACGAAGTATAAGTTGGCAATCTTTTTTTTCGCGAAAACGCAAAAGCTTTGCGTTTCGATTCATTGATAGAAAAAGGAGTTTATATTACAAGCCCAAGAAAAGGCCAGACACCCACAACACACACCCAACACTCAAAACAAGACTACGACAAAAAGGCCGAGATCCGTCGAGTGCTCCTCCAGGACGCTACAGAGTGAGCTCCTCCGCAAGACAGAACCCTTGCCGATGAAAGTCGCAGTGCTTGTGCATCATCGAAATTACCAAGAACCTGCCAGCCACAGCCAAGACGCGTGCCACCCGAATCCCGCGAGCCCACCATGGCTCAGCTGGGAGCATTGCTGCTCCGGCCTCAGCCCAAATCCAAGGAGCGCCATCGGCGCAGCGGCTAGCTCCCGGCAACCTCGACAGACATGCAAGCGTGCAGTCTTCAACAGCCTGCCAACAAACCCAGAGGCCAGCCCACCACTGCTCATCCAGAGGCCTGCTCGCGCTGTTCGAGGAAGATCCTCGTCGCGCAAGCCACCGCGATACCCCTCGAGAGGCCGGCATGCTACCTGCATCGCAAGATACCTCCCATGTGGTCAGCGCAGAGATCCACGAGGAAGAACTACGGCCCAAACTCAAGTTCCCAAGACGACGCCTCCAGAGAGGGTACGATGTCAAAGACGCCGTCTTCACCTAATTTGGCAAGCCAAATCTGGGGTTTTCACCCGGAATATGAGACCCTAGGCAAGGGAGGTGCCGAAACTCCTCGATGACGCCACAGAGGAAACGACGCCGACAGGCGTCGCCGTCACCGGCCCCGAAAGGCAGGGCTTTCGCCCAAAGCATGGTACCTCACCACTGCAGGCACTACCCGTTCTTCACCTAGAGCTCCTGCGCTGACCCTTTCCTCCGAAAGCACTAGCCTTGCTAGGGCAACCCGGCAAAGACGTCCAGTAGCCAGTCGGGGCAGCCATGCCCACAAAGGGGACAGGCCGCCTGAGAGGGGTACCACTGAGCCGCAAGCGGCGCAGGTGCCACCATGGGATGAGTCGCTGCAGGCCTGCACACACCCACCTCAGAGAGCATCGCCGGCCACTCAGCCCCACCCACCTTGCCGCCAGCGCCGCACGGACGCCTCAAGACGCCAAGCCAAGATAGCGTTGGGATTTGCTCAACCCGGCCAGAGCAGCAGCACCATGCGCTCGGAACCGAGGAGGGCGAACAAGGAGGAGGTGCTGCCTGGCCGCACCCAGCGCAGGGGCGAACGCCAGGGCCCACTGACCCAGATCGGGCCCCACGGGCCTGCATCAGAGCCGGCAAGCTCAGCGCCAAGCGCCATCTCCGCCGCCACCACTGCCGCCGCCATCCGTCATCCCAGTTGTCCCGCCATCCGCAAAGATCGCTGCCGCTGGCCACCCGGAGAACCACCTGGGCAGCGCCGACCGTAACCGGACTTGGTGTCCGCCCGAGAGCAGCCTCCGCCTCCAGCACGGGCACACCACCACACCACGAAGCCGCCACGCCGCTGCCGAGGCAGCCACGCCGCCACGCCCCTCGTCAAGCGCGCCGTCCTCACCGGCCCCGTTGGCCCGCGCCAAGACTTCCGCGTGAGGGGGAGAGGAGTCCCCGCCGTCGCCAGTGGCCGGGCTTTGCCCAGAGACGCCCTCCGGCGGCGGCGGCGAGGAGAGGGAGGAGCAGGGGAGGGGCCTAGGCAGGCGACGACTAGGGTTCCCTCCCGTCGCCCACGGGAGCGACGAGGGGGAACGAACCGAGCGTTTCCCCATAAGTTGGCAATCTCATGCCCCTTGAATACGAGGGCCACACCTCATGCATACTCAACTTTGGGTCCAGGTAAGTTCTTGTCACTATAAGTATTTAAATATCATTGAGAACCGCCAACAGGGTACCCCTTGCACATGGTACATGAGCTTTCCCATAACCAAAATGACAAGGCAAGCAGACAATGACCATCTCAACAATTCTTCTTATGTACCATGGGAATATGGTGCTTTTTTTTCTCTCTTTCCTCTTTTCTTAATGTGTCTCTTTTTTTATAAGAAGAATGCTTCATAGATGTCACTATGGTGATGCTGCAAGTTTCCACCATGATTAGGCATGGTATAGGATAGCGGCTCAGGCGTTTCTCTAACACTGGATACAAACTCCCTGGACTTACAAGTTTCCTCTTTATTTCACACCGGTGACATCCATAGACAAAAGAACATGATATCAACTGAGTACAACAAGGTACAAGTGCAATGTTGAAAACGTTCCCCGTGACATCACGGCTCTGCTAATTCCAAATTATAAGTGCAATCATATACAACAAAGTTGTCACAATGGTTCAAGTTTATTAGTGGCAAAGAATAAAGTGTGCCATCAAGTTCGTGAGGGCTTTAATCACTAAGTTTTCACATAACAAAATAGTTTTTAATTGG
Source organism: Avena longiglumis (assembly GCA_030063025.1). Classification (NCBI taxonomy): domain Eukaryota; kingdom Viridiplantae; phylum Streptophyta; class Magnoliopsida; order Poales; family Poaceae; genus Avena; species Avena longiglumis. Next base: position 526,525,955 of record CP125975.1, read on the forward strand.
AAGATAGATGAAAACAAGAATATACTTGGAATGGTGTAGCACACCATGGATAGGAATTTATAGTGGACACTTTGAAATAACTTGGTTTCTTTGGAGTTGGAGGCATGAGTAGAACTTACTCATACAAGTGGAGGCTAGCAAAAGACTGGGAGCAACCAACTAAGAGAGCAATAATGGCCATAATTATGCAATGCAATAAAGCAAACTAATTAAAGCAAAGAGTGGTACTACAAGTCAAGGACTAAATGATCATAGAGGCTAATGGTGACTTGTCATAGTCATAACATGGTGTGAGCATGTGCCAAGTCAACCCAAGCAAAACATCAAAGGAGAATACCACAATACTATGCTTTTGCATGCTAAAACAACGCATAATTTCTTCAAGGCACACTAAGCAATCGCAATTGTTTGGAACAAGACATGCTACAACAATAATCACTAAGCATAATGCTAAAACAACACTTAGCATGTCATTCTAAAGTCTAAGTCACAGTCAATGCAAGCTCCTCTTGCACTTCAAGCAAGAACTTACTACTCCTTTCCAAACACCAAGCAACCTTATTTGCAAAACAACACAGCGAGAACGGGGGTCCAAACTACTAAAAAAACTAAAAAAACTAAGCAAAGCAAACTAAAACTAAGACGCTCCAAGAACAACACAACTGTGCATGAAACAATAAAAACGAAGTGTCTAGACAGACCTGAGCTTTTTATTGATGAAGAAGGGGATGCCTTGGGCATCCCCAAGCTTTGAAGCTTGTACCTCTTAGATATTTCTTGGGATGACACCATGGTGGAATCCCCAAGATTGAGCTTTTGTCCATTGTTCTTCTCATTGCATCATTCTCTCTCTACACGTGAATTTTTTCCTTCATACAAAACTTTACACAATCTTAATTAGCAATATTAGCTTATTCAAAAGATATTAGACCATTGGCAAAGCTTTGTAACAGCAAGGCTTTTCACTAAAAACAAAAATACTGTAGTAACTCCTTCAAATAAACTCAATTTACCTGAAGAGAGCTCAAAAAGGAATCAATAAGAAGCAAATGCAAATAATGGCAGAAATCTGTCAAAACAGACCATCAGGTAGAAATGATTTTTTTCGAACATCTTCTGTTGCCCAAATCATAAAGTGTTTAACTAATGAAAGTTAGCTAACATACTTGGGGATTTATTCATAAATTTTGATCTCAATCCGAGTTACAGAGCCTCCTCACGAATTTTTTTAGTGGAGGACATAAATCTGTTTCGGGACAGCAACTCCCCAAATCTTACTTCCCTCTCATTAGAGGTCATTCTTGGCACAAAAAGCAAACAAAAAAGGATAAGAAGAGGTTATTACAAAAGTAATAACTTCCAAGACTCAAGAAAACTCTTGGTTTATCTCCTAACAAGTACTTTTTTAATGCCTTTAAGTTAGGCACAAGAAGTAAGAAGAATCAAGTATTTTCAAATGAAGAAGCATTAACATCAAACCTTGCTTTCAAAGGAGGATCAAAAAGAAACTTCTCTCTTATCATAGGGAAGTGTTCAATACCTTTCTTGAATGGAAAATGATATTTGATGGTGCATTCTTTCATATCAATGATGGCACCAACTGTTCTAAGAAAAGGTTTTCCCAAAGTAATAGGACAAAAAGCATTGTATTCAACATCCAAAACATAGAAATCAACAGGGACATAAGCATTGTTAACCATAATGAGAACATCATTATTACTCCCCATGAGTTTCTTCTTAGCATTATCATTGAGTGGGACATCTAAATAACAATCTTCTAATGGCGGCAAATCCAACATTTCATAAATCTTCCTAGGCATAATGGAGACACTAGAACCAAGATCACATGAAGCTTTGAGATCAAAGTCATTCACTTGCATATTAATAATGGGTTCCCAATTATATTCTACTTTCTTAGGAATAGAAGCCTTGTGTTTTAGCTTCTCTTCCTTAATCTTACCAAGAGCATCTATAATGTGTTTGGTAAAGGCAACATGCATATCACTAGCATCAGGACTTCTAGCAAGCTTTTATAGGAACATAATCACTTCAGAAATATTGTAACCATCAATATCAAAGTAAAACTTAGCATCACTAATGGTAGGCATAGTAGTAGGAGGAATAGGGGCTACTTGTGGTTTAGTGGTGATAGTGCACACACTATTGTTTCTATCAATTTTAGCTTCCCTTTCCCACTTAGCATGAAGTTGAGCTAACAGCCTAATATTTTCATCAATAGTAACTTGTATGGCATGAGCAGTAGCAAAGGTGTTTTCCATAGTTTCAGGTTTAGCAACCATTTTATTAACCAAGGAAGTTTGAGCTTCAGACAATGAGGATATATTTTTCTCAACAGTTAAAAGCTTTTCCTCTATAGTCTTATTGAAAGTGGTTTGTTTACTAATAAAGTCCTTGAGCATTACTTCAAGTTCAGAGGGGGCACTTCTAGCATTATTGTAAGAGCTTCCATAGGAGTTTCCATTATTAGGAGGATAAGGCCTATAATTGTTGTTGCTACCAAAATTATTCCTATAGGCATTGTTGTTGAAATTATTGTTTCTAATGAAGTTCACATCAACTTGCTCTTCTTGAGCAACCAAAGAGGCTAAGGGAACACTATTAGGATCTAGAGGAGCTTTCCCATTAACAAGCATAGCCATAATAACATCAATATTTTCACTCAAAGAGGAAGTTTCCTCAACAGAATTTACCTTCTTACCATGTGGAGCTCTCTCAACGTGCCATTCAGAGTAGTTAACCATCATATTATCAAGGAGCCTTGTTGCAACACCCAAAGTGAGGCCCATTAAGGTACCTCTAGCAGCAGAATCCAGCAGGTTTCTTGAGGAGAAGTTCAAACCTGCATAAAAAGTCTGGATAATCATCCAAGCAGTGAGTCCATGAGTAGGACAAGTTTTAACCAAAGATTTCATTCTTTCCCAAGAGGAGCAACATGTTCACTATCAAGTTTTTTAAATTTCATAATGTCACTTCTCATAGCAATAATCTTATCAGGAGGATGGTACTTTCCAATAAAAGCATCTTTGCACTTAGTCCAAGACTCAATACTATTTTAGGCAAAGAGAGCAACCATTCTTTAGCTTTTCCCCTCAAGGATAAAGGAAAAAGTCTGAGCTTAATAATATCTCCATCTACATCCTTATACTTTTGCATCTCACAAAGTTCAACAAAGCTATTAAGATGGGCAGCAGGATCATCAGAACCAACATCAGAAAATTGCTCTCTCATCACAAGATTCAACAAAGCAGGCTTAATTTCATAAAAGGTAGCATCAGGAGCATGTGGAGCAATAGGAGTGCTTAGGAAATCATTGTTGTTGGTGCTAGTGAAGTCACACAACTTTGTGTTCTCACCATAGTTTATTTTGGCAAAGGTGGACAAGCCAAAAACAGCAGCAGTAGCTAGAGCAGGAACTATTTTTTTGTGTTTTTGAATAAGGCAAACAAACCAAACTAGACTAATTTTTTTTGTTTTTTTTTTGAAAAGAGGCAAACAAAACCAAACAAAAGAAGCAAAGCAAACTAAAAACAAAGTAAAGAGAAAGGAAGTGAAGGACTCCCCTAGTGAAGACGTCCTTAGCCTCCCCGGCAACGGCGCCAGAAAACTTGATGGCTAGTGCTGACGTGGAGCACTTCGTTGGAAACCCCAAGAGCAACGTGTGAAGCAGCAAGCAGCAAGTCTTCCCTCAGTTGAGACCGAGGTTATTGAACCAGAAGGAGGAAAGAAACGTCACACAGGTGTTGTGAGCAACGCGGAGACCTGCACAACACAAACTCAAGACTTTGCCCCAACGAATCAGTGAGGTTGTCAAGCTCATCAGTTTGTTGTAACAAAGGATTAAACGTATGGTGTGGAAGGTAATGGTTTGCAGCAAGTAAATAGGTAATAGTGGAAGATGTATCAATGGTAAAGATTGGACCGGGGTCCATAGTTCACTAGAGGTGCTCTCCTTACATAAACAACATGGCATGAAGGGTAAACAAATTACAGTGAGGCAATTGACAGGAACTGAGCAAGACATAACAATGCAATTACTAGCCAGAAAGATCCTATGAAGTTGATTGGGCAATACAAAAATATACATACACTGTCATCCAACTGCATCTATGACTAGAAGTCCACCTTCAGGTTATCATCCGAACCCCCTCCAGTATTAAGTTTTAAGTAACAGACAACTGCTTTAGGCAAAGTGTGTAAGGTAAACAATCCATATGTTCCATGAACAAGAGACCGTTGTTTTCTCCCTAGTAGCAACAACACATCTACAACCGAAGAGATTTCTGCCACTTCCCTTGGAAACTAGAGGCATGAACCGACTATCGAGTATAAATACCCCCTCTTGGAGTCACTAGAAACTACTTGGCCAAGATAACCACTAGCAACGAAGAGCATGCAAGATCACAAACAACACAGACATGATAGAATCATAAAGATAAAACCATTAATCAAACCAACATAATAATCTCAATATCCATCGGATCCCCAAAAACACAACATGCATGATTACAAATAGATTAGATCTTGATCATGAACGGAGCTCACAAGATCTATACATGAAAGCACAAAGGAGGAGATACAACCATCTAGATACTACATGGACCCATAGTCCAAGGTGGAACTACTCACGAATCATACCGGAGAGAAGGCCTCCGAGATGATCTCCCCTCCGGCAGGGTGCCGAGAAGAACTTCATACCCCCCCCTCACGATATAGGGACAATGGTGGCGGCGACTATAGACGGTTTCGTGGATTTCTGATCGGGTACTCAGGGTTTCTGCATCGGGGGCTTCTTATAGGCGAAGGGGCGAGACCGGGAGGCGGCCAGGGCCACCAAAACCTAGCCAGGCGCGGGCCTGCCCCCCTGGCCGGCCACTCCGGCTCTCCTCTAGACTTCTTGTTCCCCACGAAAAGTAATTGACTTTGACGTTTGTCCTGTCCAATTCCGAAAATATTTTTTTACTAACTTTTCTGAAATCAAAAACAGCAGAAAACAGGCATCTGACATTGTTGCAACTTGTTAATAGGTTAGTACCAGAAAACATGTAAAAAGCACCTCAAAGTGTGGACAAGTAAAGCAAAGTAGATACTAAACAAGTATGAAACATCAAAAATTATAGATACGTTTCCAACGTATCAGCCGCTGCCCTGGCCGCCACCTTGTTTGACGAAGGCGCTTGCGGTGAGTGCGGCGATGTGTGCCTCATTCGTGAACGCCATTTTCTTCATGCTCTCTCTCTCTCTCTCTCTCTCTCTCTCTCTCTTGTCGCCCCCAGCGCTCCGCCGACGCGAACCTGCGGCGGACCTCAATTTCGTCCCACTGCTCCTGCGACATGTTATCTGGCTTGACCTTGGGCGACGGAGCCTTGCCTGGCTTGCTGAAAGGCGCCTCCGCGCCCTTCACACCGGCCGGTTTCGCTCCCTTCAAGCCCTTTTCACACCCTTTGTACCAGTCGGCTTCGTCGCTGCCCTAGGTGGGTTTGGCTCCATGGCTGTGAGGAGGGTGGAAACGGAGGCGTGCGGTGACGGCAAGCTCGAAGTGTGAAAAGAAACGACGAGTCCCAGAAATGAAATAAATTTAGGAGGCTTAGGGTCATATACCAGCCGTTGTGTGGATGACAGGGCCGGCCCACCACTCGTCTCGGTGCCAAAGTGTTTGTCCGGTCGCGTCCGAAACATCCATGTATGCCGGGATGGCCTCGGCACGTCAGACAATGTATTGGATCATGCTAGACAAAAACGGCCTCTAGGACACGCGGCTAGACACGTGGCTCTGTCCGGCATGCCTTAAGGCCTCTGGGGATATTTTTGGAGATGCTCTGAATGCTTTAGATGCTTTGAATGCGGTAAGCAGAACTTCTCGGTTGAAGTATTCTACCTACTGTTCTTTTCTGAAAGTCAACTCACGTTGACGTTATTCCATCTGGATGATCAATAGGACGGCGACGGGATGGGCGAGATAAGATTGCATCCAACGAATTCTGTTGTCACACAATGCAGTTGGCACACGAGTCCATCCATTCAAGTCTAAGTCGAAATATTTTCTTTCCTCGAAACACGGACAAATACAATAATCTAGAAGAAGAATCGCCTTCAGTCCAATTGGACTTGGACGTGCTATTGCTTAGATAGAAGCAACAGGTGGCGTTTCAAACTTTCAATACACAACAAGATCAGAGGTGTACAAATTACTTTCACGCGCCTAAACAAACAAAGCCACCACTACCGCTAGCCTAATCGATCGAAGCCACTCTCCCATGCATGGCTAGCCCTCCGGCTGCACGAATGCTCACCAATTGCCCGACCGGCGCTTGCTATCTCCATCATCAGCGCACCTCCGACCACTTGTCCATGCGCGTGCTTGCCATCAAGGCCTGCCGATGACACCCAAAAAAGAAAATCAGGGCTAGTTCGTAGCACCCAATCGAGACGCAAATATTTCCCAAAATTCTTCGGGATGATCACTCACCTCCTTTTCCCAGTCGCACCGGATGGTGATGATGGCCAGGATGAGCGTCTGGACGGCTGTTCCGCCGATCATGCCCGCCCAGATACCCTGCGAAGGAGGTTCGAACAAAAAAGTCATTAGCGTAGCAACGAATATAGAGACATGACGGCAAAGGTTTGAATGTTGAAAGTATTCATGTGAGAGAGATGTAGCAGCATGTGTACCAAGACGCCAAGGTTGAAGAGCCAGCCGAGGAGGATGCCCATGGGGATTCCGATGATGTAGTAGCTGCCGATGTTGACGTAGGCCACCATGGACTGCCACCCAGACCCAACAGCCACACCTGCATTTCACAAAGACAGCCCATACATAAGTTTTTTTAAAACCCAATATATCCGTTTTTGTTGATAGCCCATACATCAATTAGCTCTGGGTTCAACTATTGGGAAAGGGCCCATAAGAGATGGACTGGGCCTAGACAGTAGAAGAGATCGAGCTGGGCCTGGCCGCCTGGGTACCTGAGAGCACGGGCTGGATGCTGTTGAGGAGGATGGTGAAGGCGAGCAGCACGGCGAGTTTGTTGACGGCGTCGAGGACGACGGCGCTGGAGGTGAAGATGAGCGCGAACTTGTCGTGGAGGCACATGACCAGCACCCAGAAGAAGAGCCCGATCACCAGCGAGGTCAGCGTGGACACGATCGTCGCGAACCTCGCGCCCTTCCCGTTCCCTGCGCCCAGCTCGTTCGCCACCCGAACTCTGCAGATTCACGGCAGAGTTCTAAAAATTAGCATGCTGATGAATCCTGTCAACCGATGAGCAAGAAAGACAGTAGCGCGTGCGTACCCAGTGCCCGCGAAGAAGGCCAACGGAATCATCATCTCCCATCCGTTAATCGTCATGCTGTCCACGCGCGAGAAAGGGAGAAAAGAAAAGCATTTGCATTGTCAGAATCAGCATCGAGCAAACCATATGCATGTCGTTCTTCCCAGATGAGGTGCACACTACTATTGTTCTAGATGTCCACTTACCAGATGGAGAGCGCGTCCACCGCGATGGCCGCGTTCTTCAGGTTCCCTGTGAGCAGCACGAGTATTCTGTAGTACCAGTTCTCCAGGCTGCACACAAAATGAAATGCTGTCAGTCAGCACAGGTGAAATTATTGCGATGTTCTCTGTCAGCCGGAAATTATGCTTATGCGCATCGGAAGCACATGTCAGCTTTCAGGCGGTCAGAACTCAGAACGTGCAGATAGGCAATGGCGAAATGGAGTGCGCGTAAGAATATGAACGAACCATAGCATGACGCCTGACGCGGTGGATAGCTTGACGAAGTCCCAAATATCAGCCAGCGCCTCAAACGAGAACCCGTGCCACGTCTCGGGGCACCCGCCGCACGCCACATAGGCGAAGAGCATGGCGGCGGTGGCCCACCAGGAGAAGTTGAGCGTGAGGGCGATGCCGACGAGCCCGTAGCGGAACCTGGTGATGAAGAGCCAGCTGACCAAGAGGTGGATGCAGAGCGCCACCCCGGAGACGGCGGCGTTGACGAAGTTCTTCATCTGGCACTGCAGGAACCGCTGCAGCGGGAAGAGGAAGGCGAAGGAGAAGTGCAGCGGGATGAACCAGATGGAGACCTTGCCCGCCATGGCCGACAGCTCGGGGGACTGGCCCATCAGCAGCAGTGCCTCCTCCGCGAAGAAGTACATGGGGAGGAGCAGCACCGCGCACCCGAACAGCACGATCCAGGAGCGCTGCATGTACACGCCCATCATGTGGTACTTCTTGGCCCCGAACGCCTGCCCGCACAGCGTCTCCAGCGCGCTCGCCATGCCAAGCTGCGACATCAGCTAGTTAGTTAGTTGGTGCACGTCTAGATACAAGCAGTGCCAACTCCTAGTTTGGCCATGATGATAATATCGATCTTGATCATAATAAGTTTTAAAAAATATAGTGGTCATAATCAGTTATTCAGTTGTGTTCCTATTTCCGGACGAGGAGGCCATGTACTTCCTCATTGTCGACGGGCAAGTCATCATGTATATATTCAGGTTCACTTCGTTCTTCAGGAAAGGTGATATAAGTTTTTTTTACTTGTCGATATATGCAAATGCAGGGATATATACCGCTGGAAATAAACAGTTGTGAAGTACTGGCACACTACATGCTGCACGGCCCGGTCTGTCTTCTGGAACCGTCTCGTTACTCAGACAAGAGGCCGTGGAATTTTATCCCATCAGGAATAGTATTTTACTATTTTTTTGAAACAAATATTCCATCCGGTGTAGGGACAAAGATGGAAAGGAAAGGCTAGCAATGCAGAGCATCCTTCATGACGATGGTTCCAGTATGAAATCGAGATTGATCGAGAGAGCTGATCCTTCCGGTCTGGTGCCTTCTCTCACATCAGATGAGAGTACCACGACAAAAGGAGAAAGTTGTGCTCTCTTGGCCTCTTTGCATATTGTTGACGTGGACCTCCTCGATCGGACAGAGCCGTGATACGCGTGCAAATCGATCGTCCTTGACACCAGAAAGAGGATGCACTGGAAGAAGTGTTTACGGTTGGCAACCGGATACCTGGATGGAAATCATAAATCGCATCCAACCATACACTCCACGAAGAGTTTCAACCACAGAAGTGGTGATTGGGAGAGCTGATCCTTCTGGTGCCTTCTCGCATACTAGTACCACGATGGATCATGTAAAGGGGAAAGTTGTGTAATAAAGCAGAGTTGATTTCTGCATATGGCTGAGAGGGACGGATCTCCGGTGTGCTGATGCATGCCAATCCATTTTTGGACATTACAATTAAAAGGAATCCCTATAAGTGGAAACGCTGTGAAGTTGACAACCGAAATCCCGCGAAATGCACACAGCCTATAATACTCCATCCGGATTAAAATAGATATCGAAAGTTTGTCTAAATTTTGGATGTATCTAGACACTTAATCAAAGTTGACAACCGAAATTCCGCGAAATGCACACAGCCTATAGTACTCCCTCCGGCTCAAAATAGATACCGAAAGTTTGTCTAAATTTTGGATGTATCTAGAAAAATCTAAATACTAAATAGCGTCTGCATCCAAATTTATAAAAGTTATTATGAACATCATCCTATAAATTGAATATCAATGCAGATTTTGATTTAAATTAACTTTATGGCTGTGTGCACAAAAATAATATAGGCCACATTTTTTTGTGTGACGAAGAATTAATTTCTGTTTTCAGAAAAGGCAGGAGTATTTTCCTTTTTGTTTGTTCTAAATGTACCCAATAACTCTAGACCACAAATAATCTGGCAATACATCCGATCCATATGGCACGAACTGAGCCACTCCAAAGTTTGGCAATCTTTAACATTTGAACATGCCAATTAAACCGAAACTATAACCCACCCACAGGGACTCATCATCCTTGGTCCCCAAATCTAGCACGTAAGAAAAGACAAGGTCTCGAAGATCAAATGCAAAAGAGGGACCCGAGGCCAGGCTAATGAAAATAGTGGATGAAACTTGCATATTTTCCTTTTGATGAATTTTCTGAGGTGATGAAACGCATCCCAGATACTCTGGGATACTCCTATGAGAAACTCCGAATATAAAAAACTGGCACCCAATAAGAAAAGATGCGGAAGCACCTGGCCAGCTTCTGCTTTTATTGGAGTTGACGTTGCGCGCTCTTGATCACTCGTGCCTGGGTTTGGAGCTATTCAGAAGCTACGACTATTCCCAGCCACTACATTCCAAAAGGCAGGCCACATTTTTTTCGTGTGATGGTTATTCCTTTCCGTTCCTGACGGAAGTTACTCGCACTATTATAGCAGCTGATAAAAATCTACAGCGCTGCCACAATGACAGTGAAGTGAGCTACTCCAAAGTTTTACCATGTCGATTGCTCTGCAATTTTAACCCAGCCAGACGTCATCCAATCTTTGGGGCCCCAAAGTGTGGCACTTCTATTAATTCAGGAAAAGATGAGGTCCCGAATGAATGAAGATTGGGTAGGGCAACTTCTTTTGCATGATCTTCGGATCAATGACCTAACCCTGGACAATCGTTTCCCAGCCCTTTACTCTCACGTCACAAACAAAAACTGCTATGTTGCCTTTTCTTGTCAATCGACATCCGTTCTTTTAGCTACTCATCCGCGTCTCTCACACGCTGCGTCTTTGGAGCTCTGAGAACTGCAGGCGCTAGTAGCTTCAGTTAACCTAAATAATAGTGTCCCGGACGTCTAAGCTGTGCGTTTTGATGGAAGGCTTCTAACCAAAAACGGACATTCTTGGCAGCTTTTGATCATATGCAGGATATCCCCTTACGCAAATACCACTTGGAAGAACTTCACGACGCAACGGTGCCATATTTTCCTCGGATCGGGACAGGCTTTTCACTAATGAGCGCAAGTTCCGGAGAGGCATTGCATCCTCTCATGCTTGCCCGTTTCGCTCTTCGACGGAGTCTTCGGTTCACTTGTTGCTTCACTGCCCTTCGGTCTCGCCGTTCCAAAACATGGTCCCCACCTTGCATGAAGATGTTATGTCTTGTCCCTCGCTCAGGGATCTTTGGGATGGCACTCTTGCTTGCAAAGTAAGAACTTTGGTAATTATATGCGCTCTACGGAATATTTGGAAGCGGAGAAACACAAAAGTATTTAGGAATGAGGTCGAGCCTATCCACCTTGTTTTTCGCAGGTGTTCAGAAGAACCCTCTCTCTATATATGGTCTCGTAGAACTAATAACCCTTCTCATAAATTTTTAGCCGAGGATTGGGCAGTGAGGTTCTACCAGCTGGCTACAGATGGGTAGACAACCGACCGTTTCTCTTTATCTCTTTGTTGTACGGTTTCACCTTTACGTAACCTTTTTTTTTGCGGGTAATCTTCTACCACACCCACCACAACCCATACTCTGCCTAGCTAGGCTATAGATAGGTTTTTGTTATTTTTCTGTTATTATTGTTGTTATTTTTCTGTTGTTATTGTTGTTGTTGTTGTTGCTGTTTTACTGTACAGTCAAAAGGCGCTCCGATTGTTTTTCAATAAAATTGGTTCAGTCTTGTGCCCGCCGTTTGATTTCTCAAAAAAAGAAATTGAAGATCAAATGCGACAGAACGAGGGACCCCATACTGAATCCCAACAGTGTCCGTTTGTAGGGCTAGCTGTGGCTGACGTGTGAAGAGACGACATTAAACCGCGAGCTGGTGTCCACAATGCAGGGAGGAGGAGTTGTACGTCATCCACCCTGCTAAGCTAGGATTGAATTGAATGGAGTTGGGTCGATCGGCGGCAGGGCACATCCCTCGCCGCCTACCCTCGACGTTGTTGGCGTCGCATGCCGGCCGCTCAAGAGCAACGTAGTAACGCCAGCTCAGGCGAAGCTAATTCTCGCGGGGGTGGTGGTGGATCACAAATAGATAGGCACGCAACGCAACTGTGTACGTTTTGCTGGAAATAAAGTGGAAAGCATTTGAAGTTTTGGCTGTTTTGCTGCATGCGCTGGAGCCACCCCGAATCCGAACCAGCATATTATTCGTTGCCATATACGGGACGGAAGACCGTCCGGCCGTCCCCAAAGATAGATAGATAGGAGACGCAACGGAACAGATGAACTCAAGGACGAAGGGGATTAATTAATTAAGGGGATATAATTAGTGCTTACCATGAGTCCGAAGTTGAATCCGACGACGACGGTGTTGGCGATGGAGATGGCGGCGAGCTCGAGGTCGCCGATGTGGCCCGCGAAGGCCTGCGTGATGACGTTCATGCTGAAGGTGACGACGCGGCTGAAGATGGCCGGCGCCACGATCACCCACAGCTTCTTCGACTCGTCCCACACCCTCCGACCCAGCTTGTTACTCGACGACGACGACTCGACGGCGGAGGCGGCGGCCACCACCTGCCAGTCCGGCTTCTTCGCGTGGCCGTTCAGGAGGCCCACGCGGCGCTCCTCGTCGCCGTCGCCATCCCCTGGCCGTGACCCTCCTGCAGCCCGGTCGGCCATGGCCGAACAACGACGGACCGAGCGATCGGTCGAGGCTTCTCCCTTCTTGTTGTTGGATTTTTCTGCGCGCGCTGTGCTCGATGCGCGCGCCTGGGCCCCCTGGTTTGCCTCTTCGAGGTTTCTGACGAGGTGTTGGTTTGGCTGATTTCAGAGAGAGAGAGAGAGGGGAGGTGTTCGTTGGCCGATTTGAGGTAGCTAGGCGACGGCCTTTAATAGGAGGAGCGGAGGAGCTACTTTGGCACGTGGCCGTTTTGGAGATCGAGTCCAAAAGGAGAAAAATACGCTCGTATAACGGCGTGAACGGGCCGCGATCCGAACCCGGATCATGGTTGGAGCCGACGGCTTTGGGTCGACCAGCACACGGTCACGGCCTGGGGCCGGGCCCCTGGCCGTTTAGCACGTTTGTTCTTCGGTTCGGTGAGACACGGTACGCACACTCACTAACCACGGTCAGCGCCATCATCACACGAACCGCAGCTTCGTCTCGTGTCGGGGAGAATCATCGCCGGCTGCACCTACAATTCCACACTCGACCACCACCACCAAACACGAGCATAATCATGCACGTGCAAACGCGCGCGGATTAGCATTCAACTACTAATACCATAGGATAATAATCGCGGAGCAAACCGAGTTTGGCTGCCTGTTTGCTAGGCCGGGGCCCCCATCCCCATGGTTGCGCTGCCCAAGTTGATTACTCATGCTCCTGCCGATGGAGACAATGGTTTGCTTCTCTTCCATGAACGGAAAGTGGCCAATAGTACGTCATGCGTGTCGCAACTGGTTCTCTCCAGCCACTTCTCCGAGCATCTTCAGCCGAACCACACACCTCACTACTTGCGCCCAAAATCTCTTCCAATCAGTCACCACAGCCTGGGGTTACATCCAAACCAGTCGGCCCATTAGCCCCATGCATTTTATTTTTCCTCCTTTTCTCACATATCCCTTGATCCCGCCGCCCCGGTCCCACCATTTCCCCCTCACATCCACATACGTGTCGCACCATTGGAGCATTATCTAACATGATGCAACAAGTGACATGAAATCCAAGTGGACATCACCAATCGGTCAGATAAGCCAACAAGCCGATCAAGTTAGTTAGCCACATTTCGCCATTTGCCATGCTACATTTTTGTGTCTGGTATGTCGTTGTTTGGCATGATACATTTATGCCGATGTTGTCCCTTTTTTGGTAGATGAAAATGTTTCTAACCTGCCGAGCAGGCAATAACGACGTCGAATTCAAGTTTATCCATGTCTTCCAGAGGATCAAGACTTGCGACAATTGGAAAGAGACTTAGACGACTCTCACCAACACTAAGGACACCCCCCCCCCCTTTGACCCAAAAGCGCCGACACCGATAGCCTCAAATGGGTGTCTCATTGGGAACAAGAAGGCCAAGTTGGCAAGAGATGTGGGGCCACCACGGAGAGGTTGAAGTGCACCGCCTAGGCGCCTACGCGACGTCAAACGCTGTTTTAAGGGAAGAGAAGTATGATACAAGGTGGGCGGTGATGTTGGAGAAACAAGACGTCAAGACCAGGCTCCAAAAGACCAAGGTTGCGGCGAAGAAAAGGAAGGGGGGCTCGGCTCTCTTGACGGTCGACACGTCTATGATGGATGACGTGGTACAAGGAGCAACACAACCACATTTTGCAAGAAATGAGAACGCCGCCATCCGTGAGGTCTACCCGATGGCGACATCGGCTACACCGGAGGCGTCTTCTCCCACATATATGCAAGCGACCGATTTGCATCAACCTGCCCCGGGTCATTTTGCTTGGTGCTCTCGTGCAATATACTACTAACACATTGGCTTTGTCGCATCGTTATCTGACTCTAGGTACATTGATTTGCTTATTACTTGTACATCGCATCGTACGGTTGAATCAATGACAACACTCACACAGTGATAAAAGTGTACACTGCAAGATAAATAAGGACTCCTATAGCACTGATCCGTACGACAGAACGAAGCAGAAAACACTCTAACGACCGGCCGTCTCCCATGCGGGTGACCGGCCGTTCCTCCGCACCCCTTCCCCCGAGCCCTGTTTCTCTTCGAAATAGGCCTGCACTTTGCTTTATAAATAAAGCAATATTTAGATACAACATCCAAGCACACCAACATCGGCCGAGGCCAACAAAGAGAAAAGAAAAACTTGCTCAAGTTTGCCGGAGCCACAACACAACAAAAGCCCAAAGGAAAAAGAAAGAGGGGCCAACAACAGCACCCGCCCAGACGCAAGGAGAGAAGCCGTAGCCGGGGCCGAGAAGGGTAGCGCCGCCATCCTCAATGCCAGGAAGGTGCCATCGAGAGTCTCCCGCTCACACTGCCTCACCAACGGGGACCACTGCTGCAAAAGGCGAGAAAAGAGAAAATGGAGTCAGACACCGGTGGGATAGATCCGCTCAATCACCATCTTGTTCCTCACGTTCCAGAAGGTTCAAGTGATGGTCACGAACACTATCCAGAAGAGATGATGCCGCCTTCCGGCATGGTTCGCCTCAGTTCCAAGGAACTCTCCGAGATCCTGGGCCTGTCAATTAGGCCCAAGTGCCTCCCGTACGAAGCTCCATAAAAACTATGCAGTTGTGCAAGAAAACATAATATGGGCGCATGTCTCCGGAATCCCACATAGGGGACATAGGCCATTGTCCAGGCCATTACGCTTAGCCACCTCCACCCTAATGGCAGGCGATCATGAAGAAGTTGCCAAACGAAAATGCGGGTACTAAAGGGGCAAGGGGGCCTTCCAAAGTGGATAAGTCCACCTAAGCTCCGATCCCTCCTCCTCATCATCCTCCTCCCTGCCGTCGTCGGCCGCCTGCGCCGGGCTAGCCGCGGGCGGCATCGGCGGGGACGGCCCGTGGCCTCTACACTCTCGTCTTCACGCTAGCGCGGGGCGGCATGGCGGGCGGAGGTGCTCCAAGGCGGGCGGCTCTCAGGCATGGCTCGGATGGCGGCGGTGATGATGGCGTTAACCCTTTGGTGGCGCAAGCATCTTGGCAGGCATCCCTTCCTTCTTGAAGGGCGTCTGGCGCACCCCTTTCCCACTCCCATACGTTTACCGGGAGAAATCCTTGGCCTAGTCTGGGTAACAACATCGTCGTTGTCCTATTTCTTGTTGAAGGTGCTGCTTAATACACAGTAGTATGGTGGCATGGAGCATGGTGGGACTTTTTCTGAGGAGCGCTTCATCTTCGTTTTGTCGATCCGACGCTGTCGGCATTCGTTTTCTTCTATTTCTCTTATTTTTCTCTCTTTTGGGGCTTGTTTGTGTTGTTTCCCTCAGCAGTTAGCTCAAAGTTGTATGGTATTGGTTATTATATTAATACTAGACCATGATAGCGCGTGTTGCCGCGCCCGTTCATTTATGTTAGAATAATATAAATTGCCAAATAAATATAGACGTAAAACACGAATGTAAATTTGCAACAAAAAAAACAAAATCAAGTTCTACTGTCAATGCTAAGATGAAGAAAGAAAGAACTTAAAATATGTGTAGGCAACCACGGAAATGTATGAGATCCATAGTGCATGTCCAGGGTCCCATTTAATATCACATATTTCACAAAAAATTGTATGGAATAAGTACCATACTCATCTCAACATATTATCAACCGTTTTCATAGATCCTGGACCAGATTAACAAAACAATGTAAAATCTAGATGTTCCTAAATCTATTGCATATCTTAATAAGCTAAATCTTACCAGATATATCCAATGGAACCTGATAGGCTATTATCAACAGATTTTCCATAATAACCATTGAAAATGCTACATACCGAGAATGTTCACTGGCTGTGGAGTTTTCAGAACCTATAAAAACAAGGAAAACAAGAATGATCCAAAATTCAGAATTAATATTTCAGAAAACTACTTAGAATCAGCTCAAAGAGCAATTTATAATATAGTCGATTGAACCGAAGAATGTCAACTGAAATTAAGAATTAGAATTGCAAAAGAGCTTCTGCACAGTTGTATATTTCTGATAAGAATGTCAACTGAATAAGAATTAGAATTTGATGTTACCTCAGAAGATAGCTGCACACTTGTATATTTCTGATATTTCTAAGATTGGAATTTGGAAAATACATGCAGGTTGAAATATCAGAAAGGACACTATTGAACTCTTATGAAATAATAAGGTAGATAATATATCAGCGAAGGAAGTGTCGCTAGGTTTGTAGAGAAATTCTCAGTATAAAATTTGCACTTGACGTCTATACAATAATTGTCTCGTAGATACAAGCATAAAAAACTTCCTAAACTTTATAGGCATTATACGGTCAGAAAGTCTCTCAAGATTTATAACGCTTGTGTTGATTTGTGCAACGTCTGAACCTGAATAAACGAAATACAAGAAGATGAGTTCGTCTTACCATGTGGGCTGCCGCCTGCCAGCAACATGGAGAGCAGGAGGGCGCCAACAAACTGGTCCTGGGCCAGTTACTTAACTGGAGCGTATCTGAGAAGGATCTTTAAGCTGGGAAACATACCTGGTCTTTAGCAGCAGCAAGTACTTGGAGGCGGACGGCGTCATGGCGGAGCAGGTAGTCGAGGCCACAAAGGGAAGGGCATCAGAGGGAAGCTAACTCATAGAAGAAGGCGGAATCCCACCGCCGCAGAGGGATAGGGAGCCGGTGGTGGCGAGCCCTGACGACGGTTGCGGTGGGATTTTGCCGGTCGCGAGAGAGGAGAAGTCGGGAGGGGAGCGGCTCCGGTATTCGACACCGCTTCGTTGTCTACATTTTTCTCCTCCAGGAATCGACGTGGGCTGCTCACGCGAAGCGGCAAAGGGTGAACCGCTGGATGGGCTAAGTACAGAAAATGGGCCAGAAGACCATGTACCAGCCCAGTTAACAACATGTCACCGTAGTAGATCTGTGGAGAAGCAGCCCTATAACAATAGACCAGCCCACTTGACGGGAACTGACGACCAGAACTAGTTCTAGCGACCTGGGACGATCTAAAACGTTGAACATCAGGATCTAACGGTGCAGAGCGCCAAATTACTGTGGGAGCACGTAGGTCGCTGGGTTATACCGTCTCTTAATAGCGGGACGAAAACCTATTTCAAGTGAGAGCATTGATCCGTAGGCAGATCCATCACAAACCAACCGGGCAAGAGCGAGTCATGCATAAGGGTACAGGAGTGAGCGATCCATCAGCTAGATTGATACAGAGAGACCTACTGCTCGCAAGTCACGAAACGTACCTCGATATGGTGTTATCGAGCAGCATATGTGCCCGGTCCAAAGTTTTTAATTAGGCCCTTTGCAGGGATATTTTTAATGAAAATACAAGAAAAGTATTCTTTTTGCGAATCAAGAAAATTATTCTTCATTCATTATGCCTACTATGAAGTTTTGAAAAGTGTCTACACCATTCGAAAAATAAATAACCTAGAAATGTGCGAAACTGAGCTTAGGTTACTTATATTTGTGCGCAGTGGACTTGCTGTTGAGCCAGAGATTGATTTTGGTAAAACTAAGGATGATTTTCAAAACAAGGATAGATATAGTGAACATCTAGACGACAAGAAACCTTAATTATTGTTATGTTTCTATATTCTACTTCCATTTTTATGCTTTTATTGTAATTGGTTATTTTGGTTAGGATCATATTCTGTATCATATAGTCTTATCTTCTAGATTTCACCAACCTCAAATGTTATAATTGGTGTGATTTTTTAAATATAGCGACAACAACTAATAATCATTTGAGCAGGGGTCTTCAGGAGAACTACTAGGTGGTTGCACGCCTAGCTGCTAAGCCCGCACCCGTGTTCAAGTCTTTGGCTCCACAGGTGTATACCTCAGTTGTCACTCTGCTTAACGTGTTGTTGGAGGGGCTCCTCCTTATTGGTCTCGTTTTCTAAACAATCCAAATAATACTAGAACACTAATACGGTAGTACTACAAACAAAATTTCCAAGTGACATTCAAATTTTAGGACTTGTCAATATGCATGTGAATAGCGAAAGCAGGAGTATTGCAAACACAAAAAACTGAGTTGTTTAAGCGAAAACTTACAATAACATATCATAACAATGTTCTCCTCATCATATGCTTGCAATGCACATACAATTCAAATAGATGCTCAGGATTAACCAATGTAGCAAGACTTGGATCATTAAGGATTCTTGTATGTGTGTAAATTACTAGAGCCATAAGCTTGTTTCAGTTCAGCTTGCATATCGGTCGAGAAATTTAAACTAAGTTCTAGGAATTATTTTTATTGCCAAAATGAATTCAGAAAGCAATTAAGTTTATAGGTTATCAGAATTTTTAGATAGAAAATTTTGATCAGTTATTATAGATGTGTAAATAGAACTCTTATAACAATTTTTTAAACCGCGAACTACTAATTAGTTTGTTGAGACCAGAGTTCACTAGTTGAGATGAATAAAGCATTGAATTTGTAAAAGGAGAGAAATTGCAAATTTCTAATATGGTACATGTAACATAAGTGAAGGTTGCTACAAGAGTACCAAATATACATTTGGAATAGTTAAGAACCCCCTAAAGTGAGGGGAATTTTAAAAAATTGCAGGTGCATAACCCAACCGGAGTTCATAATATCTATCCGCCGGTAACAGAGTGTTGGAGATATGCCCAAGAGGCAATAATAAAGTGGTTATTATCATATCTTCATACTTATGATAAATGTTTACATATCATGCTATAATTGTATTAACAGGAAACATTAATACTTGTGTGATTTGTAAACATAAAAGAGTCCCTAGTAAAGTCTCTTGTTAAACTAGCTTGTTGGTTAATATATGATCATGGTTTCCTGATCATGAACATAGAGATGTTATTGACAACAGGGTCATATCATTAGGAGAATTATGTGATGGACATACTCCTATAGATAAGCATAGCATAAAGATCAAGTCATTTTAATAGTTCAATTGTTATATGCTTTCTGATACATAGTAACCTAATTCCTTCGACCATGAGATCATGCATATCACCTTCACCGGAAGGATGCTTTGATGACATCAAACACCACACCGTAACTGGGTGGCTATAAAGGTGGCATTGAGTGTTCGGAAAGTGTCGGTTGAGACACATGGATCAAGAGTGAGATTTGTCCATCCATATGACGGTTAGATATACTTTGGGCCCTCTCGGTGGAATGTCATCCAATTAGCTTGCAAGCATGTGACTGGCTCACAAGGATCACATATCACGGGAACGATAAAAGAGTACTTATCAGTAACGAGGTTGAACTAGGTATGCAGAGATACCGACGATCATAACCTCGGATAAGTAAACTATCGTGAGACAAAGGGAAATTGGTATCGTATGTAAGTGGTTCATTCGATCGCAAAGTAATCGTAGAAATATGTGGGAGCCATATGAATTTCCAGATTCCTCTATTGGTTATTGATCGGAGAAGTGTCTCGATCATGTCCGCATAATTCACGAACCGTAGGGAGACACACTTAAGGATTCAATGTTGTTGAGTAGTTATGGAATGATGAGTAAGAGACCGAATGTTGTTCGGAGTCTCGGATGGGATCCGGGATATCACGAGGAGATCCGGAATGGTCCGGAGAATAAGATTCATATAAGGAAAGTCCTGTTTCGGGGTTGGAGAATGGTTCCAGTGTTTTCATCAGGAATGTTCTAGAAGGTTCCGGAATGTCCGGCACTCCGAAGGGGAAGGGTGCATGAATATGTTATATCAAGTTGGTATGATTACATCATGTACTAGGTGTCATCGCTGAACAAAATAAAGGGTTTAATCCAATCCTAGTTTGAAAAGTCAAACGCCAATTTGAAAAGTCAAACGGCTATTTTGGGAAGTGGAGGGGAAGTGGAAAACCGAGTTGGGGAGGAGTCCCTCCTCCACCGCCGGCCCACTTGGGATCCGAGTTGGGGAGGGATTCCCCTCCCCTTGGCCGACGCCTCTCTCCTATAAGAGGAGGGGCAGGGCTCCCCTCCTAGTACACAAGGTTGCCCCCTATAAACCTAACCCTAGCCGCCGCCCACCATAGCTGCCGCCGCCTAGGGTTTCTCCTCTAGCTGCCGACTTGGGCACCTCCAAGCCCTAGCCGCCGGACCTAGCACCCCCTCCTTGGTGTGTCTAAACCCTAGAACACCGAGGGCTCTCTCATAGTCCACCATACTCGCTCCGGCTTAAGGCGAAGCCCTGCGAGATCTCCCCACTACTTCCGGTACCACGCCGTCGTGCTGCCGGAATCGCGAGGAGAGTGCTACAGCCTCCGCTGCCTGCTGGAACAAGGGAGAGGAAGGTCTTCATCGAGTACCGAACGTGTGACCGATCAAGGAAGCGCCGCCGAAGGATCGCTCACGCGATCTTGAGATCGGAAGTGTACGACTACATCATCCACGAGAATCTGCTCTCGTTAACCGCTTTGGATCTTCGAGGGTTAGTACTCTGTTGACTCGTTTCTACAATCTAGTAGATAGATCTTGGCTTGATCATAGATTAGATCTTGATTGTGTGTTCATGCGGTAGAAATTTTTTGTTTTCCATGCTACGAACTCCTATAGTGGTATCAGAGCCGTGTCTATATGTAGATCTGTTGCACGAGTAGAACACAATGGTCATTGTGGGCGTTGATGCTTTTGTTGTTGATTGCTTCTTGTGTACTTTGCATCTTGCGGGATGGTGGGATAAGCGGCCCGGGCTAACCTTACATGACATCGTTCATGAGACTTGCTCCACGCTTGACATGCAACTTGTATTGCATAAGTGGCTTTGCGGGTGCCTGTTTCTCCCAACATAGTTAAGATTCAATTTACAACGGGTGATTGACAATACTAGTATCAATGTTGTGGTTCTTGTTCGTAAGTTAGAACGACACTTATTGAAAGCCCCAAACCACGTAAAACATGCAAAGAAAATTAGAGATGTCTAACTTTATTTTGCAGGGGTGTGCTGTGATGTGATATGGCCATGATTCTGATTATATTTGATGTATGCAATGTTCCTTATTGTAAGTTGGCAACCGGCAGGAGCCATATGGTTGTCTTTAAATTCTGTTAAGACCCGCGTGTCTATTCAAAGTAGTTGTAATAGTTGAAGCTCGTGGAAGACAACCATGGAGCAGCATCATTGACCTTGATGCAATGCCGGTGATGATGGAGATCATGTTCGTGCTTGAAGATGGAGATCGGAAGCACAAAGAAGAAATGCCATATCATATCACATATTATGAATTGCATGTGATGTTAATCCTTTTATGCATCTTGTATTGCTTATTTTACGACGGTAGCATTATAAGATGATCCCTCAAGCACACAATTTCAAGTTTTAAAGTGTTCATCCTTAGTTAGCACCGTTGCTAAAGCTCGTTGTTTCGAAGCACCACGTGATGATCGGGTGTGTTAGATTTTGCGAGTGTATACAACGTGAGCAAGCCAGATTTGCTCATGCAGAAGCTAAGGTTTGATCTTGACGAGCCTAGCATGTACAGACATGGTCTCGGAACACGGATCACCGAAAGGTAAAGCATGAGTCATATAGTAGATATGATGAACATGTTGATTGTCATTATTGAAGCTACATCAACTCTCGTGATGATCGGTTTTGATGTGGTGGATTTGGTTCGTGATCACTAAAACAATGTGAGGGATATTGTTTTGAGTGGGAGTTCAACGGCAATATGATTAAAAGTTGAACACTATTTATCATAAATTAAATCAAAGTGAATTTGCATAGTTGTTATAGTCATTGGCATCCGTTTACCACCTTGCGCTTAGTTTTAATTGAGATGATAGAACTATAGAATTCTGGTTAGTTACTTTACGAACTGGTATCGTATTGTTTTGAAGTGTTAATCTAAAGTTTAAAAGTCCTATTGCAAACTTTCAGTAAGTTCTGGTTACTCCATGAAGTTTAATAATTCGTATTAAAACAAGAGTGAAAATTCCAAGAGTTAGTGTATGAGTATCATGTTTGTCTCCATGATTCTTGATATTCAAAGGATTGTCTTAATATCAAGGTTATCTAGGATTTGAAAGAGTTGTTTCAGAAACCATGATGTGTGGAAGATATTGTGATATCTGAAACGAAATTTTGGTTGCAACATGATAGAGTATAATATGGTAAAAGACATGTTCTCATATTTGATGAGAATTTGCAAAAGGTTGGAGACACTAGTTGTCCTAAACCTCTAAAAGGTTTTGGAGAGCAACATTATACTCGCGATTCACCGTTACAAGCTAAAAGTAGTTTGATCATGGATAATTCCATGATAAGGGTGAATATTTGATGTAGGTAAAAAATTTTACTACACCAAGAGATTACTAAAGAATGGAATTTGAAAGCACACCAAACATTTGATGATGGTGATCTACTTCAAAGTGCAAGTCCAAAGACATTGGTATTTAAATATAAACGCTTTGGACTATGTGTCATATGTATGACTCCACTATTGATGTTGATAGATTCTTTCAAACAGAAAAGGAAATACTGAAAGAGAATCTCATAAATATATGGCAGAAAAGAAAAGACTAGAATTGTTCAATTTAAGTATATAGATGATATACATGTTATGGCTATATTCTTTGCTTATTAAACAATGTGGTTCTTAAGCATTTGATACTGAATTTGTTGGTGTGAATCGTCATACGAAACAACACAATTCATGCACTACAATGGCCTAAGTAACTAGCAAAAGAATATGTGATGATGTTCATCGAGAACAAATAAAGGGTTATTGTGTTGCTCGTTAAACATCAAAGCTTGCCTTCAAGATTTGTTTTATCAGGTATTATGAGAACAAAAGGGTTGTTCAAATAATTGCCGTAATCCATAAAAGATGGATGATTCACAAATCTCGTTGGAGAAATCACATCCATAAAACTAGTGCTAAAAATGTCGAAAGACAAATTGATTGAAAGATCACTTAGGAAGTGACATCGTCGTTTAAATTATACTGGAAAGAAAACATGAAGAAACTCCATATGGATGGAATTTTGGAGTCTATTTGATTTTGATCAAATGACGCTTGTGAAACTTTCCTAGAGATAATTAAAACTTCGTTCATAGGCCAAAAGGGAACGAATGACTAGCTTATTGGAAATTGTACATATTGTTGTACAAAGTCCATCATGTGTAGTCAAAAGCGATGGATTTCAACTTCATGTGCTTTCTCCGAAAATTTGAGTGAATATATGAATATTTACTTAATAAGGATGAATTATGAAACATTTGAAAAGTTCAAAGACTTTCAAGATGAAGTGCAAAATCATTGTAACAAGAATATAAATAGTTTATGATAAGATCATAAAGGAAGATATTTGAGTTACAAGTTTAGAATAATACCTAAGATTTAAGGAATCGTTCCGTGGATTTGCATATCCCGAAACACCATAAGAGTATGGAGCGTTCGAGATATGTAATTAAACTTTGTTGACATGGTAAGATCGAAGGTGTAATTCAGAAACTGCCATTATATTTTAAAGATTAAAAGCTTTAGAGACTACCGTTTTTCCACTGAAAAGAGCTCCATCATAATCCGTTGAAATGACACCATATAAAGTTATGGTTTGGGATAAAACCCAAGTTGTCCTTTCTTAAACATTGATATGCTTTGCATAAGAAAGATGTTTGCAACCAAAGTCGGATGAACCTGTCTTTGTATGTTATTTCGAATAACTGTTAAGTATTCCTCCATAACACCGAAGACAAAAGTGTTTGTCGCTTAGAACGTCAAGTTTCTTTGAGAAGGAATTTTTCGTGAAAATTTAAGTGGGAGGACAATAGAACTTTCATAAGGTTAAAAGAACCTTAGCTATATGTGCAGAGTTGCGCAGCGCCGAAAAGTGTTCCGGAGGCAGCAATAATGCTCATGGCTCACGTGCCTCAAAGGTTGTGGTCACGGAGATCTAAGTTCCTATTTTTTTTTTCCATACAATCCCCCAGAAAGAGGGATCGGGTTCCACTATCATCAGATAACGGAACAACAACCACAAACAAGATTCATGATACTGACCCACCTAGGGGGTCAAACCGCGTAAAAAACACCTTACAAACCAACGACTAAAAGAAAATAAGGAAGGTGGAGACGCAAGAACACCGCCCGCAGGCTAGTGAGAAACTACTCCAAAATATAACAGCCCCAAAAGAGCACAAGTACTGAGGACCACACCAGCGCCAGACAACTTAACTCTTTTGCCAAGCCCTCAAAAACTTGTTTATCTCCCGGTTCTCCTTCTTTTCTCCTTCCTCTTTCCCGGAGCCTCACGACCACGATCTCCGTGGATTGGGTAGCCCCAAGAAAGGAACATGAGCCACATCCATAGCTGCCAGCACCAACGATTCTGCTGGAGGGTGTACGCTGACATGTAGCACCACGGTCATCCTCCCCATGTAAACCTGCCCAATAACGAATGAAAACACAAGCATATAAAATCAGATCAACGGGTGAGTTAATGAGCTTTTATCAAAACAAGCTCTATTCCTAAGTTTCCACATAGCCCACAAATAGCCGCCACCACCGTAATCTGCACATTCCTACTAACCCCACGTCTTGAGAAGCCCACCAAAAATCTTGAGAGAAAGAACCAGTCTATGAGCAACACCAACCGCCTCGCAACCACCCCCAAACATATCTAGCGCCACACATGAAAAGAACAGATGTCCAATGCTCTCATCCTTCCTACAAAACCGACAGCAAAATCTCCAACCCACTTCTTTCTCCTCATATTGTCTTTGGTGAGAATTGCATTATGCCAAATAAGCCACAACCAAATCTTAATTTTAAAGGAATTTTGCCTTCCACAAATGCTTAAAACTTCTATCAATCCCCATTCGAGATGATTATACATGGACTTTGAGAAAACTTGCGGTTACTCCACATCCACACTGGTCATCCTTTTCTGATTCGCACACACCCCGATAACAAAATTAATCGCTCACGATGATTTAACCCTTCACTATCCAACCATCTCCTAAAAGATAAACCCCAACTTTTTTTCGCCATGTTCGCCTTTGTGACTCTCGATTCGACATACATCAAATAAATCGGGAACTTATCTTTCAAAGGTAAGTCCGGACACCAAGCATCATGCCAAAATCACCAATTCCCCATTACCAACCTTCATTCTCCTCCCACCAAATAGAACCCCTAAGCTTAATCAAATCATGCCAACATGGAGAGTCATTTTGCACATGTTTCACATTACTAATCCCACCTTTTTCAAATATTTTCTCCTCACAAAATCTTGCCAAGGACCTTCCTCGATTCAAGACGCCACCACCATTTACACAGAAACAAATATTAAAAAGCGATGTTCTTAATCCCCACCACCTTTCTTCCAGGCCTACACATATTTCCATTTCACCGGATGATATTTTTCTTACCCACTTTTCCATACCGTAAGAAAGCTCTAGTCTGCTTCTCAATTTCTTCCACATTTGATCTATGTAAGAGGAACATAGTCATAGGATAAACAGCCACACTAGAAACACAAGCGTTGATTTTAACATGTCTCCTCCTAAAGACAAAGCTCCCCATCCAACCATCCAATTTCTTCTTCAACCTCTCACCAACAAAGCCCATTTCAGCTCTCGAGCATCTTACGCTAGCAACAGCAAACCCAAGTATTTAATAGGCCAATTACCCTTCCGACAGCTTAAACATCTCAAGATAATGGACAATTTCTCCTCATCCTCCAAAACCATCAAGACCTCACTCTTCTCAAAATTAATCTTGAGACCGACATGGATTCAAACAAATACAGAGACAATTTTAAATTTCTAGCCCCTCGGGATCTTCCTTAATAAACAAAATGGTATCATCGATATCTTGCAAAATGGCAATACCTTTATCAAACAAATTTCCAACCAAACCCGAAGCAGACCACCAAATGAGCATTACATACCATCTTAGCCAAACATTCCCACCAAATTGAACAAGAAAGGAGAGAAGGATCCCCTGCCTCACCCCTTAAACTGCCAAAGTAAGGACCAGTTTCCCCATTGACTTTAACACCGAGAGTACCACGAGTCACAAACTCTTTAACCAAATCATCCAGTCATCACTAAAACCTTTACGCTTACAACAATAGAACAAAAGTCCCAATTAACTTTGTCATAAGCTTTCTCAAAGTCAATTTTTAAAACCACTCCCTGCTGTTTCTGACTTTTCGACTCTTTCAAAATCTCATGCAATAAAGTCACACCATCTGCAATAAACCTCCCTTTAATAAAAGCAGTTTGGCAAGCAGCAATTAACTTCCCCATCACAGGCTCGATTCTAACCGCTGTGGTCTTGGTAAAATTTTGAAAGACACGGAGCGCAAATAGGCCTATATTTCGAATCACAAGATCATCACCTTTGGCAGCAAAGTGATCACCCCATAGTTAACACTGCTTAGATCAATCTTATGAGCAAAAAAATCAGCAAACACAGCCATAACATCTGATTTAATAACTTCCCAGCAGTGTTGATAGAATTCAATAGGAATCCCATCAGGACCAGCTGCCTTATTTTTCTCCATCTGATCAATCACCTCCTTAACCTCTTTTCAAGAAAAGGACTCCCATCTTCTCCCTATCATCATCATTAAGCTTTTCCCCATCTTGCCAATTATCATCGCAAGCCTAATAGAAAACACCAGTAGGCCAAATAAAGATTTATAAAAACTAGTTGCATGCTTCAGAGATCATAGGTCCCCTAATTTCATTATCACCATCTTTCATTGAAAAAATCATTTTCTTTCTCCTCACCCCATTAGCTATCCTATGAAAGTACTCGATTATTTTCCCTAAGCAACCAATTATCCTCGACCTTTCTTCAAAATCTCTCCTCATTTTCATACACCTCCAATGCTCTTTCCGAATAATCGCTTTTCTTTGAAGTTGCTCAGCCGAAAGTAAAATCAGTTCCTCAATATTTTCAAGTTCCATCAGTTCATCCACCAATCTCTTCTTCCTTTGCTTTTCCTCTCCTATTAAGTGAGCCCACCCACCTTTCAAATCATTTCTGACATTTTTGATCTTTTTTTGCAGACTATCCAAGCTGTTCTTGCCATTCACATGTTTTTCCAAACTCTCTCTACCACGGCCAAAATTCATCACAATGTAACCAACTTTTCTCAAACCTGAATTCCTTACACCCAGGTTCTTGTACTTCCATAGTATCCAGGATCAAAGGACTATGATCAGAAACCTCCCTAGACAACTTATGTACTGTAGTAAGAGGAAACAACTTCTCCCATTCCCTACAAACTAAGATTCTATCCAATTTCTCCAAAGTTGGATTCTTCTGATTGTTAGACCATGTAAATTGCCCACCAGACATACAAATCTCCCTTAGACCATACGCATTGATAATTGAATTAAACATATGCCCCCACTTGTTCAAAACATGACCTTTGTTCTTTTCGTAAACACATCTTATCACATTAAAATCACCCCTACCAACAAAGGAATAGTTTGATCCCTGACAAACCTCATTAATTCTATCAAAAATCTTCTTTATTCTCTTCTTGGGCAGCCCCATATACAATCACCGGATGCCAATGAATCTTTCAAAACGTCAAACACCTTCAACTTAACATGAAATTTACCCACAGACACTCCAATCTGTCAATTTAGAGGAACGTAGGCCCCCAAAATGCCCCAGATCTCCCCAAGATGGCAACCAACTCCGGAAAATTGATTCATAGGATCAATTCTCCTAAAAAGCCTCGAATAGTCCTTCTTAATAGTTTCCGCAAACCAATAAAATCCACCCTCTCCTGTCTCAACAAATTATTCAAATAAGCACCTGCCCTTTCTTCCCCACCCCTAATATTCGAATAGCACCTATCATAAAACAGATTTTCTCTCCTTGTTCCGATTACAATACCACTCATAGGGTGATAATTGTGAACCTTCACAGCAGCAGCCTTCAACTTTCTCTCCCTCCTACCAGAACCAACCTTCAACTTTTTCTTTTGTCTCCTAGAAACCACAGGAGTAAATTCCTCATCATCATTACTGGCATCTTTCCAATCCAGAAACAAAACCTTCTCATTCAAATCAGAAACACATTCACCCACTACCTGCATCCTATCCTGCAAACTATGCCTAGCAATCTCTAATTCTTTTAAAGAGTTAATATGTTCCAAGGAAATAGAAGAAACATCTATCCCCATTTCCAACGCTCTATGCATAATAACCTCATCATCCAAAACAGCAAAAGAATTATGAAAGTTTAAATTTGTACCTGAAAGGTCTCTAGGGTTCTGCTGAGCCAACTGTCCTTCAGCCAAGTTTCTAGCACCACCCTGATCAATCACCCTCGAGCTTCTTCTAATATCCTGCTGCGCTTCCTCAACAACCACCGGATCAGATTGCGAATCCACACTTTCCTGAGTAGAACCATCAGGCTGAGACAAACCAATAACCACAGTGTCCTGATCCTGATTGACAGCATCCATGACCTGATCAGTCCTCAATCCAGAACCCTCAGTAACATCTTTCTTCTCACTGTCCCCAGAGGATCCAAATGAAACATCATTAGAAGTACTATCACTCCTCCCCTGAGCACCCTCCTCTTGTTCATTATCCTCTTCCAGCAGATGCCCATATTGCTTCATGAGCTCATAATGCTTGTCACTCTTCCTATCCTTCAACAACCCTTTGATAAAATCATCAAACCTCTGAGGGCCAGCAATAACCTCAGTAGTAACCCCTTTACTCCCCCCAGAAGAAAGATCCTGCTCCACCACCATGAGATTATCTCCCAGCTCAGCCCCCCCAACCACATTTTCCTGAGTATCAACTTGCATTTCTACAGCACCTGATTTCTTTTGAAAGCCTGATCCTCCTCATCACCAAGTACCACCGCTAGATTTTCTCTAATCACTAAACCCCTCGAAACCACCACCTCCCTCATTAGCCCATATGTTAGCCATACGAGTCCCAAAGGAAACACCCCAGTCTTCTGCTCCACCATAACTGCTTACCTTTATCCACACCAGTTTCACAGTGCAGTTCCACCATGTTGACGACCCCAAAGATCTCCAAAGAGTACTTGCACCAGAACAATTCTGCCCATTATCATCAAGGCCTCCCAAGCACATCACCTTCACCTTCCTTATTCACCCCAACATCATCATCCTGTCCTTCAATCCCCACAAAGAAGGCAAATTAGAAACAGCATCTGGAGCAAAGATCTCCCTGGTATATTTAAATTCATAGATTCCACCCTGCATCTCCCCTCTTCTGGTATTAGGGACCAAAGATACATCTAAACAAGAGATTTTCACTCTCACATATGCCAAATTCCTCAAACTATTCCTGTCCAGGGCCACAGGTTTGCCAACTAGAGAAGCAACATAGAAGACAGTTGATTTCTCCCTGTACTTCATAGGAATACCCACAATGCGAAACCAAGCTTCTTCCAACCACTCAACAGGTTGCAAATCTCCATTCCACTTAGACAACTGAATCACAAAGTGAATTGTTTTCATAAAGACCTTCCCAAAATGGAAATCATCAATGGACCTGGCAGATGGAAACCTCATAAGAAATTCTACATCATTAATAGATCTGGCATTGAATCTCCAGCCAGATCCCAAAGCATCAGCCCAAATCTGAAACTCCTTCTCCAGATCCTTGCCAGTGACATCACCCTCACCACACTTATATGAGCATAATGCAGCTGCTCCATGGATGAACATTAGACTCTACTACAGAATAGAGTGAAAACCCTGCTCAAAATCAAGATCGCCAAGAACAGAGGAACATATTCCCATGGTTTCTCTCTGCACCAAAATGCTATGATCTTTCCCACAATTATCACAAACAACCTCCTCCTCAATCACATCAAGTAACTGCAAATCTCCAGACCCACCAACCACACCACCATCTCTCGGCCTACTCACTACTGGTGGTGGTACAGAGGACCCCACCAAAGTAGTAGCCACAGCATCAGATTGGGAAACTGATAAAATCGGAGACAAACTTACAGGACGATTCCCTCCCACAGGCACATTAACAGAGGTAGAAGCCGAAGTGTTTAGCCCAGAAGCAGATCGAAAGGTAGGAACAGACGCATTCAACACAGCACTAGGTACATGGATTTGCTCAACAGTTCGTGCAAAAACCGGCTCCCCTCTTCTAGGATTGGAATCAGAATTACCTGATCTGCCAGGGAAGGACGTCGCATCAGATCCAGACCCTTGCTGCATCTCCGGGCGATGACTCCACCGGCCCGATTACGAGCCTGATCGCCTCACGACGGCGAGCCTCCGACAACGCCCGCTCCGTGCCAAAGTCTCCTACCGATCCTCCAAACGGGCTTCGATTTCCGCGCCTCAACTCATCACGATGCGCAACTCACGACGCCGAAGCGTCCCTCCTCACGGCGCCGCTCACGCGGATCCACCCTCTCCCTAGAATCCCCTCAAAACCTCTACGATCCACAGAAAACGACCGACCATACCGGACCGAATCGCTCGCGCATAGGGACCAGAGCGGACCGGGGTCGAGAAGGAGAACCACGCCCACCACGAAACCTCCGATCCATATCCAAATCTGCAGCTACCACCGAGCAAGCGATCTAGAGTCGCCGACGCAACACCGCTCCACTTCACGGAACAACAACCCGCGGCGATGGATGAACAGGAGGCTCCGACGAAAACCACACCACACACCGCGAGATCTAGAAATGGCGAAAGGGAAACTGCTCTCGATTTAGGGTTAGGAAAAGCACAAGTAGAAGGCGAACCGCTGCACGCCCTCGCCAGTATTAGTACTCCGTAGTCCCCTGGCGGTGGTCCGCCCCGAGAAACCCCACCACCGCCAAGACCGTGCTCCCCACAACCGCCAAGCCGTATCACCCGGCACGTACGCACGTAGGGCGACGCAACGGCGACACCGCCAGAACCCGCTCTGACCACCATCGACGGACCCACGAGAACGTGCCATCGCTCGTGAACCAAACGTGACCCGTACGAAAAATTCGCCACCGAGCACCAACTTGTAACGAACTGCCCCGCTGCATCCCACAGCGACACCTGTCCCGAGCTCGCCCTCGATATCTGAGAGTAAACAATCAAATACCAAGATTTGAGAGTTAAATCATTATTTGACAATAATGATCTGACTACATGCAAAGAAGCGATGCTGGGCCCTGACTCCGTCAAATGGCTTGAAGCCATAAAATCCGTGATAGTTCCATATACGAGAGATCAAGCTTTGAACTTGAAAGACCCTCTGGAAAGGTACAAGACCTTATAGTCGTATTTGGATCTATAAAGAAATAGACATGGATGTTTCACATCTATGAAATAGTCGACATGCTGGAAAAGAGTTCACAACAATGTTCAAAGGTTGTATATGACAAGATTTGATCTTTCATAGCGATATTTAGTCTAGACGGATTAATGTAGCAACCACTACATATAATTTTGTTATATGGTAGTTGAATAAACAAAACAAGTTCTTCTAATAGAATTGTTACCTAGGACATGTGCATGACACGGTCCATAGGCTTTTGTTAATTCAAAGGATGCTAAAAGCATATGCAAACTTCAATGGTTGAAGTGAGCATTGCGGAGTTGGAATTTTCACAATGATGAAATTGTTAAAAGAGTTTAAATTCATCAGAGACGATGAAGATGCTTGCATTTGCAAGAAATTAAGTGGGAGCGCTAAGACATATTTCTAATACATTATGTGGAAGACATATTGTTGATTGGAAATGATGTATCTTTTATTAACACATATTAAGAATTTCATCTCGATGAAAGGCTTAGGAAAAACCCAAATATTTGGCATCAATAGACGCTAATATGGTTGTGCCAAAAGTACATAGATGATATATTGAATGAGTTCAATATAGAAACTACAAGAAAGGTTCTTGTTGCACAGAAAGGATTGAATGAGTTCAATATTGATGATATATTCAAGTGTATTGGCACTTGGTAAGTGAAACAAAGATTCAAGTATAGATTGATACTTGATGTATGAAATCACAAAGAGTATTTATATCAATCATACTGTGATATGTACAAATCCAGATATGTCCTATACTCTAAATATGAGCATATACCAGAATGATTCATAAGTTGATCATTGGACAATAGTAAGGATATTCTTATGATCTTTTGGAAGAACTAAGATTATATTCATTGTAAAAGTACTACATTGATACTAGTTTTGTCGCAAAGTACAAATTAAGTTTATCTCAATCTAAACTAAGGGTGGCACAATATAATGGAAAGTAAGTTCCATAATGGATTTGGATGAATTCCAAAGTTAAGACATTGTGACAGATACTACAACAAAAGGCTAAGTATATGACTGCTATAATAACAGCTAAAGAGGGCATTTGTGTCAAGTAGTTTGTTATCAAACTAGGTGTAGTTGACAGCGGGATAATACTATGAAGATATATTGTACGATAATATTATCAACATGTTTTAACCCCAAAGAACTAAAGGTCTCACCAAAGGACCAAAATTATACAAAGCCATCTCATTAGAGAATGAGTGATGCGTAGAGACGCAAAGACATGCAATTACACACGGACCTGGAAGTGTCAGATCCGGAGATCAGTTGACCACTAGAAATCATGTACATACAACACCAGAAAGCCATAGGTGTTGAATACACAAAGGTTTGAAACTAGATTATTGACTCTAGTGCAAGTGGGAGACTGTTGGAGATATGCCCAAGAGGCAATAATAAAGTGGTTATTATCATATCTTCATACTTATGATAAATGTTTACATATCATGCTATAATTGTATTAACAGGAAACATTAATACTTGTGTGATTTGTAAACATAAAAGAGTCCCTAGTAAAGCCTCTTGTTAAACTAGCTTGTTGGTTAATATATGATCATGGTTTCCTGATCATGAACATAGAGATGTTATTGACAACAGGGTCATATCATTAGGAGAATGATGTGATGGACATACTCCTATAGATAAGCATAGCATAAAGATCAAGTCATTTTAATAGTTCAATTGCTATATACTTTCTGATACATAGTAACCTAATTCCTTCGACCATGAGATCATGCATATCACCTTCACCGGAAGGATGCTTTGATGACATCAAACACCACACCGTAATTGGGTGGCTATAAAGGTGGCATTGAGTGTTCGGAAAGTGTCGGTTGAGACACATGGATCAAGAGTGAGATTTGTCCATCCATATGACGGTTAGATATACTCTGGGCCCTCTCGGTGGAATGTCGTCCAATTAGCTTGCAAGCATGTGACTGGCTCACAAGGGATCACATATCACGGGAACGAGAAAAGAGTACTTATCAGTAACGAGGTTGAACTAGGCATGCAGAGATACCGACGATCATAACCTCGGATAAGTAAACTATCGTGAGACAAAGGGAAATTGGTATCGTATGTAAGTGGTTCATTCGATCGCAAAGTAATCGTAGAAATATGTGGGATCCATATGAATTTCCATATTCCTCTATTGGTTATTGATCGGAGAAGTGTCTCGATCATGTCCGCATAATTCACGAACCGTAGGGAGACACACTTAAGGATTCGATGTTGTTGAGTAGTTATGGAATGATGAGTAAGAGACCGAATGTTGTTCGGAGTCTCGGATGGGATCCGGGATATCACGAGGAGATCTGGAATGGTCCGGAGAATAAGATTCATATAAGGAAAGTCATGTTTCGAGGTTGGAGAATGGTTCCGGTGTTTTCATCAGGAATGTTCTAGAAAGTTCCGGAATGTCTGGCACTCCGAAGGGGAAGGGTGCATGAATATGTTATATCAAGTTGGTATGATTGCATCATGTACTAGGTGTCATCGCTGAACAAAATAAAGGGTTTAATCAAATCCTAGTTTGAAAAGTCAAACGCCAATTTAAAAAGTCAAACGGCTATTTTGGGAAGTGGAGGGGAAGTGGGAAACCTAGTTGGGGAGGAGTCCCTCCTCCACCGCCGGCCCACTTGGGATCCGAGTTGGGGAGGGATTCCCCTCCCCTTGGCCGGCGCCTCTCTCCTATAAGAGGAGGGGCAGGGCTCCCCTCCTAGTACACAAGGTTGCCCCCTCTAAACCTAACCTTAGTCGCCGCCCACCATAGCCGCCGCCTAGGGTTTCTCCTCTAGCTGCCGACTTGGGCACCTCCAAGCCCTAGCCGCCGGCGCTAGCACCCCCCTCCTTGGTGTGTCTAAACCTTAGAACACCGAGGGCTCTCTCATAGTCCACCATACTCGCTCCGGCTTAAGGCGAAGCCCTGCGAGATCTCCCCTCTACTTCCGATACCACGCTGTCGTGCTGCCGGAATCGCGAGGAGAGTGCTACAGCCTCCGCTGCCTGCTGGAATAAGGGAGAGGAAGGTCTTCATCGAGTACCGAGCGATGTGACCGATCATGAAGCGCCGCCGGAAGGATCGTCTACGTGATCTTGAGATCGGAAGTGTACGACTACATCATCCACGAGAATCTGCTCTCGTTAACCGCTTTGGATCTTCGAGGGTTAGTACTCTGTTGACTCGTTGCTACAATCTAGTTGATAGATCTTGGCTTGATCATAGATTAGATCTTGATTGTGTGTTCATGCGGTAGAATTTTTTTGTTTTACATGCTACGAACTCCTACACAGAGAACATGTGTAAAACCATACGAGGCATAGAAGATATATTTCCTTGTCAAGAAATGACTCGAAAGCATGTGTCCATAGATATGTAGGATCCATGGCATCAAGTGATATGAGAAACTATAATTTTCCTTTGTCACAACAACAAATGCCCCATTTTTCTCTTGCATTTGATCAAGAGTGTTTTAACCACTAAATAATTGTAAGATTAATAATCATACAGTAACGATCACATTAGCAATTAGGAGGGTGCCAACAGATTGAGAATTACACTATCTAATTTACAAAGAAAACCATATACAAACCTTTTGAGTTGACAAACGTGATGACGGTTTCTTCATATTGCATTTGCTTGCTTGGTAGAATGCCTTGTGGGTAGTTGGATACATATGAGATAAACATAGAGACACATATTAATGTGATTAGTGAAAGTAGTTGGAGACATGTGATATAAAGACATAGCCAAATATAATATTCTCTGATCCATAATAAATGTCGTTAATTTTATACTAAGTTAGTATATATTTTATACTGAATGAGCGATACTTATTATGGATCGAAGGGAGTACCTACTTGCCTATGTCTCTTCATCTTATGGATCGGAGGGTTGGTGTAGCATGTATGAAAAATTCAAAGGTCATAAAGTTCTCGATTTCAATAAATCCAAATAGTCGCCTATGTCTCTTAGCCAATATAGAGGTAAATCCATGTATGCTAACAGAAAACAATGGCTGGCGTGCACGATTCAGATGCCGAGCATGTTCTTAGAGCATCTCCACTCGACTATCCAGGACGTCGATTCGGACGCTGAATTTAGGTCCGGACGCTGAAAATTGGCCCAGTCGCGTACCCAGGAACATGTTTTCGTCCGAATTTGGCAAATTTTGGTCCGGGCTTCCCACTCCGTACCCAGGTTCCCGGGTACGCCCTGGGGACGCCGGACGCAGTGAAAATTGTGTGGGCCAGCTCTGTCGGTGAGACAGTCCCATTCCCACCCACCCCACTCGCCCAGATTGCGGCGAAGAGCTCCCAGCGCCTCTGTCGCCATGACTTCGCCGGTGGAGCTCATCCACTCCGAGACATGCCCACGCCTCTAGATACGGTCGCTGTAGTTGTCACCCACTCTGCTGAACGTTCCGCCGCCGCTTTCGCCGCACGAACTTCGCCGTAGCTCCGCTGCGTGCTCCTACCACCATGCCCGCCAAGTGTTCGGCATTTGGCCAGTTCGACC
The DNA here is from genome assembly GCA_030063025.1 of Avena longiglumis. Classification (NCBI taxonomy): domain Eukaryota; kingdom Viridiplantae; phylum Streptophyta; class Magnoliopsida; order Poales; family Poaceae; genus Avena; species Avena longiglumis. Next base: position 526,562,217 of record CP125975.1, read on the forward strand.
ATGGACTCCAACGACAAGGAGATACTCTCCATGGACTTCGACGGCAAGGAGATACTCGATGTACTGCTAGAGGAGGAGAGCGCCGAGGTCGCCGAAGGTGAAGAGCACTTGGAAATCCTCGCCTCGCTCGCCCAGCTGTACCTGCAGATGGCGAAGCCAAAGCGCGGTGGTTCGGCGCCGGGTCGCCGGAAGTGCAAGGCGAGGCAAAGGATAGAGGGATACTTCTTGTTGTACGTCGACTACTTCGCCAACCAGCCACTCTATGGAGAGGACGTGTTTCGCCGTCGTTTCAAGATGAGCCGGAAGCTCTTCCTCAAGATCGTGCATGCCATCCGTGAGTTCGACCCTTATTTCATTTGCAAGAAGGACTGCACCGGCTTGGTTGGGTTTTCTTCACTACAGAAGTGCACCGTGGCGATGAGGTTGCTTGCATATGGAGCGTCGGCTGACAGTGCCGATGACTATCTCCGCATGGCCGAGTCCATCGCCATCGATTGCTTGTACAGTTCAGGCAGCGATTGCGATGTTCGGGAAAGACTTGAGATCACCATCTGAAGACCGCCGGATCCTCGCAGTCAATGAAAGTAGAGGATTTCCTGGTATGCTTGGAAGTATAGATTGCATGCATTGGGAGTGGAAGAACTGTCCATTTGCACGGCAAGGAATGTACAAAGGCCACAAAGGAGGTTGCACTGTGATACTTGAGACAGTTGCTACACATGATCTTTGGATCTGGCACTCCTTCTTTGGCATGGCAGGATCGAACAACGACATCAACGTCCTCAACTGTCTTTTCCAAACTTGTTGAGGGTCATGTTCCCTGTGGAATTTGAGATCAGAGGGCACCACTACAACAAGGGATACTATCTAGCATATGGCATCTATCCAAGATGGCCAACATTTGTGAAGACTATCTCAAACCCAATGCTCCCCAAGCATTCTCACTTTGCCAAGGAGCAGGAAGCTTGCAGGAAGGACGTGGAGCGGGCATTCCGTGTGCTCCAGCAGAGGTTTGCATTTGTTCGGTTCCCTGCTATGACCTGATCGAAAGATCAGATGTGGAAAGTGATGAACTGTTGTGTGGTCTTGCACAACATGATCATTAAGGATGAGAGGAAGGATCCACTGAGTTTGCTCGAGAAGAACGAGCCATACTACAGACAGGGTCCTCTTGCCGAGCCTGATCATCAGATGCCTCCAACCTGGGCTGCATTCATCGACATGCGTCAGGAGATCCGAGATCCGGCGATGCATCAACAGCTGCAGGATGATCTTGTTGAGCACCTATGGATACAGAGGGGCTGTTATATGTTGATCCAAATTCTGCAAAATATAGGCCAACTTCTGACGAGTGGAGCGAGGCCCACGGTACGGTATGGATCGTCGAAGACCTAAGTTTCCACCGATTTATAAATCCTTTATAAGCCGCCAGTTGGGGTGAGTTGTATCTGTGAAATCCCCAGTGTTTGTAAACATGGTGAAGTTTCGCTGGCTGACGCCCGTGGTTTTTTCCTCTCTTTGTTGGAGAGGTTTTTCCACGTTAAATCTGTGTCTTCTTGCTGTGTTTTTCGTTCTTCGTTATCTTCTTGTCGCAATTGTAACAGGGACAACACGTGCCGAGCATAATGGCCGAAATATGTTGTATTTTTACTGCAGGCCGAACTACGTTTACATTTACGCCGAACTATGAATTAAAATTTCGCCGAACTTTGACATTAAAATGTTCTGTATGCATGCCAAAATCTGGACAAACTTGAGCCGAATTTAAGCGGAAACGGACGTCCCAAGAACTCGGGCTGGGTACGCGAGTGGAAAACCCGGCGTACCCAGACCGAAAACTTGTTCTGTCCGATCAAAATTTGGTTCGAATTTCGGTGTGAGCTTCGCCTAAGTAGTGGAGATGCTCTTACTCCTTACTCCTTAGTAGTGGTTGGTAACCGGCCTGCTCCTCTTCCGGAACCGGAACAGGCGCGTCGTCATCTCGCAAATTTGTCCAGCCATTGCTGACTGGCTGTGCTTGGTCCTGGGACCTCGGGTCCCTTGGAGCGAGGTCGGCATCGCGAGTGACTGCACTAGTGCACTACGAACACGGTGGAGAAGCTGCATGCAGAAGGAAATTAATAAAAGGGGTTTGTCTATGTCTCTATCGACTGCAGTTAAAAAAATTGCAACTCATTGCAGTTGCACTTTGCAATTTTTATAGGTGACTGAGACTTAGAAAATTTAACTCAACTAATATGGACCAGAGGGCGCGTAATAAAAGTCTCCGTGATTGAGGTCCTGGTTACCGACGCACCAGCCGTCTGCCTAGACTAATTAAGGTCCTGTCCCTGAGGCCCGAGCAGTGATGGATCAGCCCTAGACTATGGTTCGTGACCGGCACCGATGGATGACGGTGCAGAAGTACTACGACCAGCTTGCCAGCGCTAGGCCATGGCTGCGCGTCAGACAACGAACTTATCGCCGTTGCAGATTCTCGCCTGCACGAAGAATTTTTTTTTGCGGGGGGCCTGCATGAAGAATTCAACACCCGGTCTGGGCTGCGCTGCCACCTACTACTACTTCAGAAAACGAAGGTGAATCCTATTCGCCGCTCGTTTTTTTCTTGAGACAAACCTATTCGCCGCTCGTAGCGAGCAATAGAGGGCGCTCGTATATGACGCTTCAGGCGGACACTCCCGCGTCAACGCCCGCGTTGGGCTTCCTCCTGGGCCGGCTAAGATAGCTTCTCCGCGTGTACTCCGTTCTTTCTCTGTTTTTTTCTTTTGATGAAAAACATTTATTTAGATAAAAAACTACGGAAAATTTACTTAACAAACTGTCTGAAAAATTATAAACCTGGCAGATGTACATGTAGTGCAGAGCCATGCATGATACTAAACGACAAAACAAATCAAAGCCAGCTAATGATTGGATTGAAAATTTAAAATATTTTATAGATCAAACCATTTATCCGATTTAGAATCCGTTTTTGCCGTTGGGCTAGTCGTGACGAGATCTTCGAAACTAGATCCCATGTTAATATGTTTCGATAAAAAAAATTCAAACCAAAAGTTATCCACCCTAACACGTGAGTTATCCATATCATAGTATATATGTTATCCACCCTATAACATATAAGTTATCAACAATATAAATGAGGTTGAGTCGAGCTGTTCTCGCATTTCTCTTGTGATAACTTTTATATTTTTCCGCCTCATGAAACCTCGGTTGCCCCTTGTATTTTAGTTCGCTTAATTAAATGTGAGCTATGAGCTAGTTTAATTAGGACGTGATAGTCTAGGTGTTAGGATACTTAGATTTCGTTATCGTCGATGCGTTAGCATTGACGAGCGATGAATGCTTGGTACTCTAACACCATTTAGGACTTTGTGACCCGTACGCCGCAGTAGAGACGATGAAGCCGAGCCGTTAAACTACTAATTGCGTGTTATGTTTGTTTACTACAACTTAGGGTGGTGGTGGGTGAAGCATAAGACCCCATTTATCATATCATATCGTATGAAAAAACTTAGATTTAATTTCTTTATGCTTGATGTTTGATGTGATAGCCTCTCGTGACGACGTTTATAAAGCCGAGACGCTAGAATAACTTTCGTGTTCTATCTTTAGCTAAATTTTTATAGTGGTTGATAACTTATATGTTATTGGATGGATATGTTATATGCTGAAGCATGGATAACTCTCATGTTACTAGTGGATAATTATTGTATAATGTTATAGATAACTTTTATTTACAGCCGTGGATAACTTTACATATTTTTTTATGATAACTTTTTTTATTTTTGTGGCCATTATATTTTTCTAAGTCCTTATCTCCATTTTTGTTATTTAAATGTGCGATAGACTTAATTAATTTTAACACGGTACCCTAGGCTACTCGCCGTTGACTTAGTGAAATGGTTTCTAAATGGTAGGAGTTCACATTTATGTTTTTCACGCACAAAAACTCAAACATACGATCCATTTATAGGGTGGATAACTTATGTGTTACATGGTGGATAATTTACATAGTACCTTCTTGATAACTTATGTGTTACGGGTGGATAACTTTTGAGTCAAAAAAAGTTGTCGAAACATATCAACATGAGATCTACTTTTAAAGATCTTGTCGCGACTAGTCCAACGATGAAAGCGGTTCATAAATCCGATAAACGGTTCAGCCTACAAACCATTTTGAATTTTTAAACTTCGTATTCAATCGGATGACATCATCTATTTTGTCTTTTATGTTTAGCAATAAACTTACTTTCTATTTTTAGCCATAAAACATGCACGAGGACGCATAGGACTTAGTGCAAGTGCCCGCTAGAATTTGCAATGCGAAGACCAAAAACTATCCAGATTCTAGAAAAAAGATTTTAAAATTCAATATTAGAATTTCAAAAATGTACCTAGATTTGAAAATGTTTAAATTAAAAAAAAGTACAGATTCAGGAAGATTTCAAAAATTAAAATATTTGACAATGTTCATTTTTTGAAAATACTGAGATTTGAAAAACTTTAAAATTTCAAGATGTTCAGATTCAAAAAATATCCAACTTGAAAATGTTCAAATTTTAAACTGTTCAGATTATAAAAAATGCAAAGGAAAAAAGAAAACAGAAAAGAAAAAGGACAATAAAAAACAAAAAAACAAAAAACAAAAACCATAAAAAAAGAACCAGCCAAACAGGCCGAAAAACAAAACCCGTGAGAAATACCAGCCAAAAACTTTCTTAAACCTTTCCTAAAATCGAAAATTAATGAACTTACCGGAGCTACTGGGCCGGTCCGCGAAGGAAATTCACGTGAGCGTTGGCACTGTTCGGCGACGCAACGGGCGTCCATGAGGGGTTCATCAGCAATTGAGCAAGCAGCTCCGCGTGACGCATACTCTGGTGGGCGTGGTCAAATGAGGTTCATGGGTCTTTTCATCATATTTTATTTTCTATTTTATGTTTCTTTCTTTTTACGTGATGTGTACCTTTTTTCCTTTGATGTTGTTTCTTTATTTTATTTTATAATTATGTGAATATTTGTTTTATTAAATACCAAACATTTTTATATGTATGGAAATTTCTTATATATACATGAACATTACTTTTATGGAAGAAAAATAAATTTTGTATATACACAAATGTTGTTTTCAAAATTTACTTTTTTCCTTTTCCAATACATTAATATTATTTTCCACGGTACATGAGAATCCATTGTTAATCATATATTATTTCACTTTCATACAAAGAACGTATCTTATAAAATATGTAAGAATTTTGGCAATACACGGAATATTTCTACACCTTCGAGAACAAATATTATGGCAAACTTGATATTTTTGTTTTAACCAACTTATGAATAATTAAAATTTAATTACTCCCTTGGTCTCATAATATAATATGTTATTACATCAAATAAGACAAATGGAACTCGGGATCCAGGTAGCCAAGGCAATTTATATATTTTCAAACTTCTAAAATTTGAAGTCATTGTTTTCATAAAAAAATGAAAACAATACCTGGAAAATCTACCAGTGCGTAGATTTTTAGCACAAAATATTACGTATTTTGAGTTCAGCAAAAAGACAAAATAACAAAAATTCTCACTTTAGTGTAATGTTTAACACTATTCATCGATGATAAAAATTCAATTTATTATTTTTATTGAGCCTAAAATACAAATATTTTGAGTTGAAATTGTATGCAACGATCGAACACATAGTTGGCTACATCATTGTATTTTTAGAATGTTTTTGCAACTTTTGAATTCAAAATTTTGAAGCTTCAAAAAGGGCTCTATGAAGCCTGAGATCTACTGCGCCTCACTTGTTATTACATCAAATACATTAGCATATTGGATGTAATAACATCTTAAATTATGGTATGGAGAGGATACAAATTTTGAAAAATGCGCACAAAAAAGTACCCAAGAAATAGGTTATGCCAAATACACCCATTAAGAAGTCGCTTACCTTATGACCTCGAAACAAGACCAGAGCATATGGCACATATGACGGAGTGAGTGTCATGGGGCTAAAAAATCATGAGACTACGGGGAAAGCATTCTTGTGGCAATGTCTATCATTCACCATCCCATCCATGAAACTTTGAGCAGCCCCTTTCGATGGGCAGGTTCCATGTGAGCGACCGAACAGAGCCCCAAATTTAACTTTTTTTAAAATATAATCTTGTAGACTTGCATCGCCAAAAATACCCTCCTCTAAAAGTTATTGTCAAAACTAGCCTAGCGCGATGTGGAAGAGCTGACATGTGCCTCACCCCTGCCACTGTGTCAGGCGACACTATCATCCCAGCGGAGAGGGGGCGGGAGGGCCTTCCTTCCCTTGTCACTAGCGGGAGGGGAAGAGCCACGTCGACCGCTGGTGGAAGGGCGGCTTGCTGGCGGAAGGATGCCCACGTTTTCTCTTCTTTTGGTGGCAGGTTGACATGCAGGCATTCACATTGGCCAGAAGTGGTGGGGCAGGATTCCCTAGTTGCAGCCTACTACGAGACAACAAACGACATATAGGGCATGCTTGCTAGCCGGATCCCTACGCATGGTCCGGGAAGAAATAAGGCTGTTTGCTTGCCCACGTGGTAGAGAATCTTTGCACAACACGAGTTTTAAAGCAACCCTCAGCCTGGCCCTAAAGAAACGCCGGAATATAGCATTTCCATGGAGCCAACTTCTTCTCGTGCTCGGAGGAGAAGAAGATGCACAAGCGCATGCAAGGGAGGTATGGCAGGAGCTTGCCCGCGCACGAGAAATTCCGGCTGGAGAAATTGGGCTCATCGCCCACCGATTGGCACCGCCTATTTAGATCGCTCTGCATCACCTTCAATTTCCGCATCACCATTTCTCCCCCATTTCGAGCTTCCCGCTGAATCCTCTTCTTCACCGACGAGCGGGTAAGCGGCGCCTCCTACTCCCATGGATCAAGCTCATCTCCGGCAAGTCTTCTTCCTCGAATATGTCCGACACGTCGTCCTTGTCGTCCGATGTTGAGATCGTTGTAAGAGACACCAAAGCCTAGCTCTCGGAGTTTAGATCTGTTACCATGTTATTGCTCATGGTTCATCTGTTTGCGTGTGCTTTCTCCTAGTAGATCTGGACCTTTTGTGGTACATTTTGGCACTCATTATTCATGGTGTACTGTGAGGATTGTCAGGTGGTGTAGGTAGGATTATCTACAAGTATAGTTCTTCCTCTTAAAAGAAACACAGTGTGTATCTCTGGTTCTTTAGGAGAAGGTTGTGTTCCTTGATCTATCGACATCCTGTATGCTTCCTCTAGGTTATGCGTCGATGTCTGATGTGGTGTGCTATAATAATTTGGCCATGTCATGGCCAACATCTCTGTCCATCTTCGTCTTGAATAGGGTCTACTAGTTGATCCAGAGAGGGGGCAGTTGTTCGGGGATTCAGAGAGGCGGACATGCGCATTATTGCAGATGATGTTTTTAGGTTCTGTGGCCGGACAGTCACTTCAAACCAGGTGTACAACCACATGAGTCTTTAGAGAGTTAGCTGGACTCATGTGTTGAGGATGAAAAGGCTTGAGAACGTGCGCTGGGTTGAGGCGACCTCTGCTATTATGATGGACGGCGATCACTACTATGCGCACATCAAGATTCGATATATTTACACTTGTATCAGTACCTTGACTAGTTGTAGAGCTCACATATGAACTACACATTTTGAACCAACTGTGATTCTCATTCTCATGCAGGCTCATCCAAAGGACACCGAGTTGGTTAACAAGCCAATTGAAAACTATGCTCAGATGAGGATGATCTTCGGTGCTCATATTCCTAGTGTGCCCGTTACTCTGATTCTATTATATCGTGCTCTTATCCACCTCATGGAGCACATTAGACAGACGACCATGTATCTTGCCATGACCCCTGATCGCAGGATGAGCTGGTTCATCTCCTTCCTAAACAAGCACTACCTCTAAGCAGCGGACTGTGCTATTCGAGGAGGTGCTGGTAGCGGTGTTGATGATGATGACTGTGATGCATATTTGGGAGTATCTAGGCTGATGAAATTTGGTTGTCGTGACCCCTGAACTTTGGTCTGTATATTATGGGAGATGGTATTCAATTATAACCCCTCCGTTGTGATGAACTTGTGTTGCATCACGTGCAGTTGTTCGTGAACTCGTGGTGCAGTACATACGTCTTGGCTGATTATATGAATTCAGTCTTAATCTAGGTGTTCTCTAAATTGCAATTATATGAACTTCGTAGTGTGTTGTTGTTGCCATGGGTAAGCTCACCACACGATCAAGAATATGAGCATATCAGAATGCAACTGGCCAAACGAGTCCTGAATTGCCGAAAACCAAGAAAACATTCAAGCAAACAACTTGGCATTGGTTCCCAAACCACAGAGAAACAAAAATATACTAAACCAAACAAAGTGTTCTTTAGGCACTAGATGTTGCATTGGCGCGTAGAGCTTTCGTGGAGCCATGATATCTAGGTGCGACTAAAGTCCCCGAGCAAGAACACACGCCCCTAACAATGCACCGATTCCTGGCTCCTGTTCGTGTGCTTGACCTCCGAAATCAGCACTCGCATATAGATTCTTAATACTAATTACTAAACTACCTAAGGTAAAATTACCGTACTGTAATTAGTTCATTATTACTGAAATTACCGCATCATTCCTAAATATATTCACTCTTATTTTTTTCTCAATGTCTTATTTGATCATCTATACTAGCATCCTTCAACGTGGCTCCAACAGGCTTTGGAGGTTGCGACGAAAAATGGGCCGCTTCGGTTGTCCCAGCTATTGCTAGCAGTTCGACCAGCCAACAAATCAGATGGTAATTTCGTGCCAGCAACATGCGCCACCTCAGATTGGATGGATGGCCCCTTTGTTAGCTAATTAATGGAACTATATACCACATCAGTATTTTTTAGCACAAATTCACCGCCCATTTCGCATGCATGCTACCGTTATGATTGCCGCCTAGTTCATGACATCGCCACGTCGCCGCTAGAACATCCCCTTTTTCACCACCGTTCAATGCCGCAACTCCCAAAGACACATTATAAGCGAGTGACCACCAAGCCGGACGACGTTCTTCTAGAGGGCAGGCTTCCCCAAAGTGCTTGCCAGCGTAGTTGTTGGGCACCCTTTTTCTAAACAACATACTCCCTCCATCCGTAAATGAGTGTACATCTAGCACTCTAAATTTGAATGTACATCTATATTATGAAGGCACTTAATACTTCAATCCTCCAATCCCATTCTTCTCCTCCATATCATTCACCAATATTATTCTCCTCTTTATTTTATATTGGCGGAGTATTTAGTTCCTAGATATAGACTTACTTACGGACGGACAGATCAGGGATGGTTAATCAAACCAAATAATCGGAGCATGCATGTATGAAAGTAAACAGCCGTTCTTCTGAATCAAACTAATGTTGCATTAAAATCTCTATGCTTACCTAAAAAATCTTTATACTAAATTCTACCCGTGTTACCCGCATGCAATGAGAGAGAGACAGGGCACCTATACAGAGGGAAATGATCAAGACAATCAATGATGGGACGGTGGCGCAACAACAACTCTGCACGCGAGTCAACCTATTCCTCTTCCCGCTAATACATCCATCCAACCTCTTGGGCGAAATCTCTTCCTGCCATGGATACACGTCACGCCTCCTTCCGCCTCTCCCTTTGGTGGATGCCCTTTCCGCCTATCCCTCCTATGGTATGACAGTTCCGCCGTCCACTATGGAGGAATGAGACACGTGGTGAGATAGGTATGTCCAACAGGCACTCAACTACAACCTACTTGGTGCGGCCCGACGGAGGCCCACTCAACAACCTACCAAGGTCCATGAAGCCCATAACGGTTCGGCTAGTATGAACCCATATGGACACGGACTCCCAAATACGCAAGAAAAGTAAAGCTTAAGATTAGAGTTTGAATACAACTTTTAACCAACTTGTATTGATATCTGAGACCTAGGCTCCCCATATAGAAAGGCTAGGAGGGTCCAACGAGGAGGGATCTCTCCACCTCTCCCACAACAGACACAATAGATCTAGACAATCTTAACCCTATGATACGTCAGAAATGTATCTATAATTTTGATGCTCCATGCTTGTTTAGTATGTACTTTTCTTTACTTGTCTACACTTTGAGGTGCTTTTTACATGTTTTCTGGTACTAACCTATTAACAAGTTGCAACAGTGTCAGATACCTATTTTCTACTGTTTTTGGTTTCAGAAAAGTTAGTAAAGAAATATTCTCAGAATTGGACAGGACAAACGTCAAAGTCAATTACTTTCTGTGGGGAACAAGAAGTCCAGAGGGGAGCCGTAGAGGCAAGCAGGGCGGCCAGACCTACCCTAGGCGCGGGTGGGTCCTTCCCCACGCCTGGGAGGGGTGTGGGGCCCCTGGCCGCCGCCTCAACCTCCCCCTTCGCCTATAAGAAGCCCCCGATACAGAAACCCTAAGCACCCGACCAAATCTCCACGAAATCGTCTGAAGCCGCCGCCACCATTGTCCCTAGATCGGGGGGATCTGAAGTTCTTCCTGGCACCCTGCCGGAGGGGAGATCATCTCGAAGGCCTTCTCTCCGGTATTATGCATGAGTAGTTCCACCTTGGACTATGGGTCCATGTAGTAGCTAGATGGTTGTATCTCCTCCTTTGTGCTTTCATGTATAGATCTTGTGAGCTCCATTCATGATCAAGATCTAATCTATTTGTATTCATGCATGTTGTGTTTGCGGGGATCCGATGGATATTGATATTATTATGTTGGTTTGATTAATGGTTTTGTATTTATGATTCTATCATGTCTGTGTTGTTTGTGATCTTGCATGCTCTCCGTTGTTAGTAGCTATCTTGGCCAAGTAGTTGCTAGTGACTCCAAGAGGGGGTATTTATACTCGATAGTGGGTTCATGCCTCTAGTTTCCAAGGGAAGTGACAATAATCTCTTAGGTTGTAGATGTGTTGTTGCTACTATGGAGAAAACAACGGTCTCTTGTTCATGGAACATGTGGACTGTTTACCTTACACACTTTGCTTAAAGCAATTGTCTGTTGCTTGCAACTTAATACTGGAAGGGGTTCGGATGATAACCTGAAGGTGGACTTCTAGTTATAGATGCAGTTGGATGGCGGTCTATGTATCTTGTTGTATTGCCCAATCGAATCTCATAGGATCTTTTTGACTAGTAATTGCATTGTTATGCCTTGCTCAGTTCCTGTCAATCGCCCTGCTGTAATTTTTTTACCCTTCATGCCATGTTGTTTATCTAAGGAGAGCACCTCTAGTGAACTATGGACCCCGGTCCAATCTTTACCATTGATACATCTTCCACTGTTACTTGTTTACTTGCTCAAACCATTACCTTTCACACCATACATTTAATCCTTTGTTACGGCAAATCGGTGAGCTTGACAACCTCACTGATTCATTGGGGGCAAAGTCTTGAGTTTGTGTTGTGCAGGTTTCCGCGTTGCTTGCAACACCTGTGTGACGTTTCCTTCCTCCTTATGGTTCGATAACCTCGGTCTCTACTGAGGGAAGACTTGCTACTGTGCTCATCACACCTTGCTCTTGGGGTTTCCAACAAAGTGCTCCATGTCAGCACCATCAACAAGTTTTTTGGCGCCGTTGCCGGGGAGGCTAAGGACGTCTTCACAAGGGGAGTCCTTCACTTCCTTTCTCTTTACTTTGTTTTTAGTTTGCTTTGTTTATTTTGCTTGGTTTTGTTTGCCTCTTTTAAAAAAAACCCAAAATTAGTCTAGTTTGGTTTGCTTGCTTTATTCAAAAACACAAAAAAATAGTTCTTGCTCTAGTTGCTGGTCTGTTATTACCTTGCTTGGTCATGCTTTCGACCAATGGATGGTTTCTTTGAAACTAGTTCTTATTGGCAAGGTGGGCTCATGGAAGAACAAAAGTATTATTACAAGGAACACCGTTTATCACAAAGAGGGAAACACTTATGGGAACAAATTGATAAGTTGAATACTATTGCTAGAGACGAGTGCTCTACTTATAATGTTACTTATTGCTTTGATAAAGCTTGTTGTTGTAGGAGGTATAAACACCCTTCTTTTCAGTGTGAGGATAATGATAATGTTACCATATCTTCTTATATTAAGGAAAATTATGACTTTGATGATGTGGAACAAATTGAAGAATTTATTGCCTTCAAGGGTGCATTTGAACTTGCCAGTTTTCTTGAAAATACTGATGATGCACCTTATGAATGCGAGGTTTATGAGATACTTAAATTCTACTTTGATAATTATAAGGAAGAAAATAGCTATATTCTTGAATATTTTAATAGATGCTTTCCACATATGGAAGAGACTAATGCCTTGCAGGAGCCTATGGAAGAAGAAATTGCTGAAACTAAAATCTCATTAGATGAAAAAGAGGAGGAAAGTGATAAACAAAAGGAGGAACAATGGATATACCCATGCCTACCTTCTAATGATATTAACTCTTTACCTCTTACATTATTTGATTGTACCCTTGCCTACCAAAGGAGGATGAATGTTATGTTCCTGTGGATCCTTTTGAAATATCTACTTTGGGTAAAACCTGTGAAGGTTTTAATCCCACTATTTTTGAGCTTGATTGAAATTATGTGTTTGTAGATCATGAAAAGCATGTTTTATGTGATAGCTATATTGTCGAGTTTATTCATGAGGCTACTGAAAATTATTATGAGAGAGGAAAATATGGTTGCAGAATTTTTCATGGTACTGAAACACCACTCTATGTGCTGAAAGTTTTGAAGTTACTCTTGTTTTATCTTCCTATGCTTGTCACTTTGTTCTTTGTGAATTTTGTGTACAAGATTCCGATGCATAGGAAGAGGGTTACACTTAAATGTGTTTTGAATTTGCTTCTTGATGCTCTCTTTGACTTCAATTCATATTTCTTATGTGAGCATCTTCTCAAGCTATCAAGCCTAACTTAAAGGCGTTAAAGAAAAGTACTTGTTGGGAGATAACCCAAGAGTTTCCTTAAATCTTGGAAGTTATTACTTCCGTAATGATATCTCATTATCCTTTTTGTTTGCTTTTTTGTGCCAAAAATGACCTCCAATGAGAGGGAAGTAAGATTTGGGGAGTTGATGTCCCAAAATAGATTTCTGTCCTCCACCAAAAAAAAATCGTGAGGAGTCTCTGTAACTCGGATTGAGCTCAACATTTACGAATAAATCCCCCAGTATGTTATATAACTTTTGTTAGTTCAACACTTTTTGATTTGAGCAACATAAGATGTTCTAAAAATCGGTTTCTATCTGCTGGTCTGTTTTGATAGATTTCTGCCATTATTTGCATTTGCTTCTTATCGATTCCTTTTTGAGTTCTCTTTAGGTGAATTGATCTTTTTGAAGGAGTTACTACAGTAGCTTGTGTTTTTAGTGAAAAACCTTGCTGTTCCAAAGCTTTGCCAGGGGTCTAATATCTTTTAAATACACTAATGTTGCTAATGAAGAATGTGTGAAGTTTTGTATGAAGGAAAAAATTCAGGTATAGAGAGAGAATGATGCAATGAGATGAAGAATGGACAAAATCTCAAGCTTAGGGATGCCACCATGGTGTCACCCCAAGAAATATCGAAGAGGTACAAACATCAAAGCTTGGGGATGCCCAAGGCATCCCCTTCTTCATCAATAAAAAGCTCAGGTCTCTCTAGACACTTCGTTTTTATTGTTTCATGGACAATTGTGTTGTTCTTGGAGCGTCTTAGTTTTTGTTTGCTTTTCTTAGGTTGTTTAGTTTGCTTGAATAAAGTAGTTTCGACTCCCGTTCTCGTTGTTTTGTTTTGCAAATAAGTTGCTTGGTGTTGGAAAGGAGTAGTAAGTTCTTGTTTGAAGTGCAAGAGGAGCTTGCATTGACTGTGACTTAGACTTTAGCATGACATGCTAGGTGTTGTTTTGACCTTATGCTTAGTGATTATTACTATAGCATGTCTTGTTCCAAACAATTGGGATTGCTTAGTGTGCCTTGAAGAAATTATGCGTTGTTTTAGCATGCAAAAGCATAGTATTGTGGAATTCTCCTTTGATGCTTTGCTTGGGTTGACTTGGCACATGCTCACACCATGTTATGACTATGACAAGTCAACATTAGCCTCAATGATAATTTAGTCCTTGACTTGTAGTACCACTCTTTGCTTTGATTAGTATGCTTTGTTGCTCTGCATGATTTTGGTCATTTTGCTCTCTTAGTTGGTTTCTCCCAGTCTTTTGCTAGCCTCCACTTGTATGAGTAAGTTCTACTCATGCTTCCAACTCCCAATAAACCAAGTTATTCCAAAGTGTACACTATAAACTCATATGCATGGTGTGTTACAACATTTTAAGTATATTCTTGTTTTCAACTATCTTCCAATTAAAAACTATTTTGTTATGTGAAAACTTAGTGATTAAAGCCCTCACAAACTTGATGGCACACTTTATATTCTTTGCCCCTAATAATCTTGAACCATTGTGACAACTTTGTTGTATGCTTGCACTTATACGTTGGAATTAGCAGAACCGTGCTGTCACTGGGAACACTTTCAACATTGCACTTGTACTTTGTACTCAGTTGATATCATGCTCTTTTGTCTATGGATGTCACCGGTGTGAAATAAAGAGGGAACTTGTAAGTCCATGGAGTTTGTATCCTGTGTTAAAGAAACGACTAGGCCGCTAGCCTAAGCCATGCCTAATCATGGTGGAAACTTGCAGCATCACCATAGTGACATCTATGAAGCATTCTTCTTATAAAAAAGAGACACATTGAGAAAAGAGGAAAGAGAGAAAAAAGCACCATATTCCCATGGTACATAAGAAGATTGTTGAGATGCTTATTGTCTGCTTGCCTTGTCATTTTGGTTATTGGAAAGCACCTGTACCATGTGCAAGGGGTACCCCGTTGGTGGTTCTCAATGATATGCAAATACGTACAATGACAAGAACTTACCTGGGCCCAAAGTTGAGTATGCATGAGGTGTGGCCCTCTTATTCAAGGGACTTGAGATTGCCAACTTATACTCCGTCAAGCATATACCGTTGGAATTATGCCCTAGAGGCAATAATAAAGATGTTATTATTATAATTCTTGTTCATGATAAGGTTTATATTCCATGCTAGAATTGTATTAAGAGGAAACTTTAATACTTGTGTGGTTTGTGAACAAAATCGTGTCCCTAGTATGCCTCTATGAACTAGCTCATTGATTAATGATGGTTAAGGTTTCCTAACCATAGACATGAGTTGTCGATTAATAATGAGATCATATCATTGGAGAATGATATGATGGACAGACCCAAACTAAGCGGAGCAATTAGATTGTGTCATCGTGTTCATCTTTGCGAAGCTTTTCTTATGTCAAATATTGTATTCCTTAGACCATGAGATAATACAACTCCCTGGTATCGGAAGAAAGCTTTGAGGTCATCAAATGTCATCCTATGAGAGGGTGATCATAAAGGTGTCTCTCAGGTGATCGAAAAGTATCTGTTGGGTTGTATGTATCGAGATGGGATTTGTCCCTCCCAAGTTGGAGAGATATACTTCGGTCCCACTCGGTAATCGATATCAACATCGCTTGCAAGCATGTGGTTAAGGAGTTAATCATAAAGTGATATCGGATTACGGAACGAGTAAATTACTTGCTGTGAACGATATTGAACTAGGTATGACGGTACCGACGATCAAATCTCGGGCAAGTAAAATATCGCGAGACGAAGGGAATATATATGGGATTGATTGAATCCTGGCATCGTGGTTCATCCGATATGATCATCGATGAATGTGTGGGAGTCAATATGGGTTTCCAGACCCCGCTGTTGATTATTGATAGAAGATCATGTCTGCATATTCTCGAACCCGAAGGGTCACACACTTAACGTGTCTCGACGCTAGGATAGATTGGATAATTGGTTTATGAGTTTTTGTTCGAAGTCTCGGATGGGATCCGGGACATCACGAGAGGTTCCAGAATGGTCCGGAGAATAAGATTCATATAAGGCAAAGCAGATTTTGGAGTTCGGAATTGTTTCGGGTTAATCGGTATTGTATCGGAAGCTTCTAGAACCTTCCGGAGTGGGACCAACGTGGCCCCACTTGTTTTTGCAGGGAGTATTTTCTGTGATATGGTATGGCCCAATATGTGATGTGTATGTTGTATGCGATGATCATGTTTTGTAATGTTTCACGACTTGCATGTCGATGAGTACACAACCGGCAGGAGCCATATGGTTGTCTTTATAATTGTGTATGACCTGTGTGTCAACTTCTTATACGCCATGTAATAGTTTCACTTTATCGCTAAGTAGTTAGCAATAGTTGTAGTTGTTATTCGTGGTGGAGGCAATCATGGTGGAGTGATGGAGATCATGCCGGCACGCACAAGATGGAGATCATTGCGTGAAGATTGGCTATACCATGTCACATAAAGTTATATGCATGTGATGTTTATCCTTTTATGTATCTTATTATGCTTAGATCGCGATGGTAGCATTATAAGATGATTCCTCACTTAAAGATCAAGATAAAACCGTGTTCTCCCTATGTATGCACCGTTGCGAAAGTTCGTCGTGTCCAAGCATCACGTGATGATCGGGTGCTATAGACTCTACGTTCACATACAACGGGTGCAAGCCAGTTTTGCACACGCGGAAATACTTGGGTTTGACTTGATGAGCCTAGCATGTACAGACATGGCCTCGGAACACATGAACCGAAAGGTTAAGCATGAGTCATATGAATGATATGATCGACACTTCGTTGTACACCATTGAAACCACATCTCTTCTCGTGAAGATCAGATTAGGTGTGGTGAATTTGGATCATGTTCACTAAACAACTTGAGGGATGTTGAATTTAGTGGGACTTCATCTAGTAATTTGTACTTGCAAATATTGTAGATCAAATGGCTAAGTCCAACTTCAACTTCAATGTTTTTGCTGAGAAGGAAAAGCTTAGAAACAATGGGTCTAACTTCACCAACTGGTTCCGCAATCTGAGAATCATTCTCTCTGGCGGTCAAAAGGACTATGTCCTTGAAAATGTGCTAGGTGGCCTCGTAGATGCGCCGGCTGATGAGAAAGTTGTCTATCAGTCGCACAAAGATGATTATGGTGTGATTAAGAGCACCATGTTGTTTGCTATGGAATCGGACCTTCAAAATCATTTTGAAGACTATCCCGAGCCCTTTGAGATTCTTGAGGAGCTAAAAACTATGTTTCAGACTCAGGCCCGTTCTGAGAGATATGAGATCTCTGAGAAATTCTTTAACTGCAAGATGGAGGAAGGGAGTTCCGTTAGTGAGCACGCCATAAAGATGTCGGGCTACACTCAATGCCTTGAGCAACTGGACTGCAAGATTCCAGAGGAGCTCAAGATTGACAGGGTTCTGCAATCACTCCCTCCCAGCTACAAAAGTTTTGTAGTGACTCATAATCAGATTGGTTCCACTGATACGATCACCGAGCTCTTCGCAAAGTTGAAGGCTGCGTAGGTGGACATCAAAAAGGATAATCATGTGTTGATGGTCAACAAGCCCCCACCTTCAAGAAAGGTAACGGTGCAAAGAAGCCCTTCAAGAAAGGAGGCGGCAAGCGCGTTGCCCCTGCTGAGAAGAAGCTCAAGTCTGGACCCAAGCCGGACACTGAGTGCTTCTATTGCAAGGACAAGGGTCCGGGCATATCGTCCAAGTACTTAGCGGACAAGAAGGCTGGCACCATCAAAGGTATATCTGATATACATGTTATTGATGTTTTCCTTACTAGCCCTCATTGTAGTGCCTGGGTATTTGATATTGGTTCAGTTGCTAATATTTATAACTCGAAACAGGAGCTATGGAATAGACGGCGGCTTGCGAGGGATGAGGTGACGATGCGCGTTGGCAACGGATCAAGAGTTGATGTGATGGCCGTCGGCACGCTTTCCTTAGTTTTACCTTCGGGATTAGTTTTAAACCTTAATAAGTGTTATTATGTGCCTGCATTGAGCATGAACATTATTTCTGGATCGTGTTTATTGCAAGACGGTTATTCATTTAAATCGGAGAATAATAGTTGTTCTATTTATATGAGTAACATGTTTTATGGTCATGCACCTGTTGTGAATGGTTTATTTCTTATGGATCTCGAAAGGGATGAAACACACATCCATAACATTGAGGCTAAGAGATGCAAAGTAGATAGTGATAATACTACTTATTTGTGGCACTGTCGTCTAGGTCATATTGGTGTAAAGCACATGAAGAAACTCCATTCTGATGGACTTTTGGAGTCTTTTGATTTTGAATCATTTGACACATGCGAACCATGCCTCATGGGCAAGATGATCAAAACTGTGGCATCCCGCAAAACCACTACTAGAAAATCGCGTTGAATTTGTGCATTGCATCGTCATCATCATGCATTGGTTGCCAAAACTATGTTTGCAAAACCCGTCTTTGTTTTCTAAACGCCCATCTTATTCAAACGCCAAAACCCCGGGGCTCCGGAGTATTTTGTTTTGTTGCATTCGGGTTGCGAACGGCCCAATGAAAATTAAATAAAAGATTTAATTTGTTTTAGTAGGGGCAGTCGAACGGGCCGAGTAGACCCGAACGACCACCCCTGTTTTTAAATCGGTCCAACCTGCAGCCCCATCTAATCCTAAACTCACCTAAAACTCTACCCACACACCCCCTGGCCACCTCACCCTGCCCAATAGCATCTCGCCACCTCAGTTTTCCCTCTTCCCTCACCCAATCCCACATTGCCACTTGTCCCTCTCTCTCTCCCTGGACCTCTCAACCCACCAACACACACACCCCATCCTGCCCCACACCACAGGCTGTACGCACACAACACGCCACGCCCCTGTCCCCTTGGCCCCACCGTTCGGCCCTCCACCGCCTCTCTCCCATTCTTCTTCCTCGCGGACGCTCCTCCCTCTGGCGCCCCCTCCTCAGGCTCTCTCTCTCTCTCTCGCAGCGGCCGGCCTTGCCTCCCCTTATCCCAGAGCACCTCCGCCTCCCGCTCGTCATGCCCGTCCGCCTCACGCCTCGCCCGCTTCGCTGAGCCATCAGCCACCGCCTCACTTGCCAGTCCTCCCCGCCTCGCCGTCTGCTCGCCCTCTTCTCCGGCCAGCCCCTCAGGCGCGCCTCCCGGCGACCTCTCGCGCCACCTGCGCTCCGGCCAGCGCCGCCTCCGCCCGCCTCTCCGTCGCCGCATGCGCCAGCTACCGCCTCTCGCCCGGACGCTGAGCACCGCCCGCTTCGTCAGGCGCCTCCGGCCTCTCCCTCAACGCCACCAGACCCCCCGCCGTCGCCAGCGTCGGCCGCCCTCCTCATTGCCGTGCCCATCTCCGCCGCCGTCGAGCCCGTCTCGGACGCTTCACGCGTGTGTGTTCCGTGTTTGTTGGAAGGTGCTAAGGGAAGTCCAAGTACCAGATGGTCTGAGGCTGAAATAAAGACGATGATTCCAAAAATCGCAACCTCGACGACAAGATCTCCCTCGCAGACATCAAGCACCAAGACCTGCTTCCGAAAACTTCGACCGAAGACCGATCCCGGAGCCCGATCCGAAGACCCTGGCGCGTCAAGTACTTCACCCCGGGCCCCGCGAACCCTGGCGCTGTTCCCAAGCCCGCCACCGGTGAATAAGGAGGAAACCACGATGACTTCGGCACGGAACAACAAGACCGCCACACCGACGCCATGTTCTCCCTCCCAAACCCCGGTAACCGACTCACCCAAGTCCGACATCGACAAACGAAGACGGCACCACCAAGACCTCCGTCACGGAAAACCTCAAGATCGACCCTGTGGGACCCGACAAGAGATTCGCCACGACAAGAACGGCACCGACCCAGGGCGAATCCGTTGTTCCGACGCCGAACCACGACCTCCCTCCCGGAACGCCAAGATCTTCGTCGCGACAAGACCGACAACATGACCCGAATACCCCTGATGCACCAAGACCTACCCCTGAATCCGAGAACGACCTCGCCGAACCCTGAGCCCTGAGACCGACCCCGAACCCCGGAACCCAAGATCGTCGAACCCTAAATGTGTGGCCCTTTTTCCTCGATACCCTATTTTATAAATGCATAATAACAACTTGATTGCATATTAAATTGTCATTCCCGCGTGCATAGCATTGGTTTGGGGGCCTTATGCCGATTCACCTAATAATTAAATATGGGGCCCATATGCGGGCGAATCTAGCCTTATATTGGCCTCATTTAAACTTGTGTAGCCGGTACCATATTATGCCATGCTAAACAACATTTAAATTGCAGGGTACTAAACAACTTGAACCACCTAATTAATTGCGGGACCCGGTTCGCTTAATATGACCTAATTGCATCGCACCTTTGCCATGTCATCCATCATACATGCATCATGCCGATCTTCGTTTTATTAAATATTGCATCCGTGTTTATTCTAGTGTTTTGCTTCTTCGCGGATAAGGCCGTTGAGTTGATGTGAGCTTCACCCGATCTTGGATGAACCTTTCGACAATGTTTTCAAAGAGCATCTCCCTTTCTACCTATCTTACTTTTATAGTCTTTATTCCCTCCTGTTGATCTATTGCTATCCGTGTTGCGATGCTCTAGTTTCCGTTGATATATCCCCTACAGCCTTATATTGCCTTGGACACACCCTAATACCTGTTGTTTGATAGATAGTTGGACTTATGCGTCGTAGTTGCTTGCTCAAGTGATGATGTGAGTCATATGCCACGATTCTTGATGTATTGCCGCATGTTGATGTTGGAGATGATTCTAGTTTTACTTATCGTCACTTTACTTTCGTTTAACAACTAAAAATGGAATAAGCGAGGCATCGGTGGGTGATAGATAATATTTGGTTTCGACGCCCACTTGTGTCCGTAAGACCCCGAGTACTTGATACTGTTCCTTGATTTTTGCGCTATCCACATCCGGGAGGTATATGGGACCCCCTGAGCGAGCTTGATTCATTCTTATTTCTTGGGGCCACAAACTAGTTTGAGGTTTTATTTACGATCCTGTACTTATGCCATGTTTATCGCTTTATTTACGATTGTGCGAGGTATCTTTTGTCTTTATTTTAAGCGGAATGTTTACGCTGTGTCGACAAGCCCGTTTGGGGTTCCCGATGCTCACGACCATTGTCGCAGACCTTGAGGGCCGCCGAGCTTGCTTACTCGCTATGGATTCTACTTAAGGGTGGCCCTGAAATATTTCTGAATCTGTGATTGTTCGATCGTGAAAGCCTCGTTGGGTTTTGATTTGGTTTTCCGAGGTTGATCGGCGTGTGTTGCTATTGGTGCACCCGCCGGTAAAACTTTCTGAAAGCCGTGTCCGCGGATATGGACGACTTGGAGCACATTTTCTTGATCATAGACAAGCATAACTAAAGTTTATTGCTATAAATTTGACTTCTAATGACTAGTAATCAGCTCCACTATAACGGAATGACTAAATAATACTGCCCACAATTGCTTGTTTTGTGTGTCGCTTGCGACCATTGTACCTGACTAGTAAGTACTGCAACTACAACGAAATGGCTGAATAAAAGTACCAACAACTGCTGGGTTTTGGGTTTATCTCACGCTATCTGTATCTGATTAGTAATTGTTGCAACTATAACGGAATGGTTAACTAAAAGTGCCCACTGTTTACTTTATCAGGATGAATCTCTAAAACCTGACTAGTAAAGTGTTACAACTATAATCGATTAAGTAAAACTGCCAACTGTGTGAGTTCCTCGGTTGACTTCCTCGTTTGGTCTCGAGGGGGAAACACCAGGATGGGTTTGTTTGGTGTTAGCTTCAGGTTGGATCCGAATAGGTCATACTCACCCCTCTCTGATAACCGCCGGTTGTATCGAGTCTCTATAGGTTGTTTAGTGCATCTTGCCGCTGATCCACCATACCTATGTAGGCGAGGACCGCCAATTCTAGCCTCGCCGTGCTTGGCCTCGATCGACGCTCCTTCTTTGTTTTCTGCTTTGCCCTTTGTCGGCACCCCTTTTGTTTAAGCAGGTTTTGGGATCGACGTCGTTAGCAGGGTTACCCTTTCGGCTTGGCCTGGGCAGGGTTATGGACGCCATTGGTTATTCTTCAGGGCTCTTAGCCCCATTTGCTTCTTGTCCGTAGTCGGACGCTCTACCGTTTTCAAGGTGATTTGGATCTTGTATATTATATTCGTATTCTTGACTCCTTGAGTCATGTATATATATATCTGCTCATGGGTCCCATCGAGGACTGTTGTGTAATGTTATTACTTGCTTTCCACCCGCGAAAGTGCTTGGTGGCACCTTTGAATCGTTTCTATGCGGTTTGGCGAATTTTGCTCAAACTTGCATATAGGTCCGATTCTGAGGTGTTCTGAGTGGTATCGAGCTCAGCGATTGCGATACCACAAGTCCAAATTTCAGGATAACCTAGATAACGGCTGAAGTAGAGTGTCAAAACTATTTTTCAAAATCGGTTGGATAGTTCTGATTAGGTCTGATTTTACTCCTTACCCCTCTGCTATTCTCCTCTTACCTCGACGTGTTTTGAATCCGCTCTCTTCTCTCTCTTCGAGTCCAGGAATTCTCGTGGTTGGGTTTCCGTCGTACCTTCAGGTTTTCGCTTTCTTCCCTTTTATAACGGAGGTGCTACGATCATCAATCTGCAACTTGTCTGTTGTATCCTTCCTCCAATCTTCTGTCCTTAAGCTCTTTATCCCTATGTGTTCCTTGCTGGATATCAGTGTCGTTGAAAGACATATGAGAAGGACGAGCTTTGGTGAAGTTGGGGTTAACCTTGAGCATGTGTTGTTCATGCCAATGGAACCACCGCGAAACCTAATCATTGTGTCTTTCATACGATTTCTGCTGGCGACACTCCCTTGTTTCCGAACCTCGCTTGTCGAGATCTTCAGTCTAGTTCCGAGAGTTGGTTGCTTAATCCGCCTATTCGTGTGCAGAGTAATGGCTTGAGTGCGGGATGGATTAGCTACCCTACCACTGCTCTTATCATTCGCTCTTGTACGTCGAGGCAGTGGATCCGGCAATTGACTCCGTCCACGGAAGTTAGGGGTGGCTTTATTGCGATGCCTCTACCTTCGACCTTTTGTTCCCGGAGTGTTCTCTCGACGATCAGGAGCAACGACCCTTTGTTGGTGGTGTCGCCGTTTTCAAGATGGAGAAGGAACCCTTGTTAGTGGTGTCGCGAGGATCTACATGAAGCGCGAAGGATCAGACCGCCGATCTTCCTTCCGGTACCATGAGGCGGATCTCGAGGGCGAGATCCATTGTTAGTGGTGTCGAATTGTGGCATCCCGCAAAACCACTACTAGAAAATCGCGTTGAATTTGTGCATTGCATCGTCATCATCATGCATTGGTTGCCAAAACTATGTTTGCAAAACCCGTCTTTGTTTTCTAAACGCCCATCTTATTCAAACGCCAAAACCCCGGGGCTCCGGAGTATTTTGTTTTGTTGCATTCGGGTTGCGAACGGCCCAATGAAAATTAAATAAAAGATTTAATTTGTTTTAGTAGGGGCAGTCGAACGGGCCGAGTAGACCCGAACGACCACCCCTGTTTTTAAATCGGTCCAACCTGCAGCCCCATCTAATCCTAAACTCACCTAAAACTCTACCCACACACCCCCTGGCCACCTCACCCTGCCCAATAGCATCTCGCCACCTCAGTTTTCCCTCTTCCCTCACCCAATCCCACATTGCCACTTGTCCCTCTCTCTCTCTCCCTGGACCCTCTCAACCCACCAAACACACACACCCCATCCCACCTGCCCCACACCACACAGGCTGGTACGCACACAACACGCAACACGCCACACAGCGCCCCTGTCCCCCGCGCGGGCCCCACCGGTTCGGCCCTCCACCCGCGCCTCTCTCCCCCTGTTCTTCTTCCTCGCGCGGACGCTCCCCTCCCTCTCTGCGAGCGCGCCCCTCCCTCCCAGGCTCTCTCTCTCTCGCAGCAGGGCCGACGCCCGCGCTCCCCTTATCCCCAGAGCACCTCTCCGCCTCCCCGCTCGTCAACCGCCGTCCGCCTCCAGCTCGCCTTCACCGCCCGCGAGCTCGCCAACAGCCACCCCGCCTCACTTGCCGTCGCGTCCTCGCCTCGCTCGCCCTCTTCTCGGCCAGCCCCCTGCGCGCGCCTCCCGGCGACCCTCGCGCCCTGCTCGCCGCTCCGGCCTTTCGCCTCCTTCGCCTCTCCGTCGCGCTTGCTACCGCCTCCTCGCCGGGACCGCGCGCCCCGCCGTCTTCCCCGCTCCGGCCTCTCCTCAACGCCAGACCGCCCCCCGCCTTCGCCCGCGCGTCCGGCCGCCCCGAGCCCTCCCCGCTGCCGTGCCCATCTCCGCCGCCGTCGAGCCCGTCTCGGACGCTTCACGCGTGTGTGTTCCGTGTTTGTTGGAAGGTGCTAAGGGAAGTCCAAGTACCAGATGGTCTGAGGCTGAAATAAAGACGATGATTCCAAAAATCGCAACCTCGACGACAAGATCTCCCTCGCAGACATCAAGCACCAAGACCTGCTTCCGAAAACTTCGACCGAAGACCGATCCCGGAGCCCGATCCGAAGACCTGGCGTCAAGTACTTCACCCGGCCTCATAACCTCTGGCGCCGTTCCCAAGCCCGCCACCGGTGAATAAGGAGGAAACCACGATGACTTCGGCACGGAACAACAAGACCGCCACACCGACGCCATGTTCTCCCTCCCAAACCCCGGTAACCGACTCACCCAAGTCCGACATCGACAAACGAAGACGGCACCACCAAGACCTCCGTCACGGAAAACCTCAAGATCGACCCTGTGGGACCCGACAAGAGCTTCGCCACGACAAGAACGGCACCGACCCAGGGCGAATCCGTTGTTCCGACGCCGGACCACGACCTCCCTCCCGGAACGCCAAGATCTTCGTCACGACAAGACCGACAACATGACCCGAATACCCCTGATGCACCAAGACCTACCCCTGAATCTGAGAACGACCTCGCCGAACCCTGAGCCCTGAGACCGACCCCGAACCCCGGAACCCAAGATCGTCGAACCCTAAATGTGTGGCCCTTTTTCCTCGATACCCTATTTTATAAATGCATAATAACAACTTGATTGCATATTAAATTGTCATTCCCGCGTGCATAGCATTGGTTTGGGGGCCTTATGCCGATTCACCTAATAATTAAATATGGGGCCCATATGCGGGCGAATCTAGCCTTATATTGGCCTCATTTAAACTTGTGTAGCGAACCGGTACCATATTATGCCATGCTAAACAACATTTAAATTGCAGGGGTACTAAACAACTTGAACCACCTAATTAATTGCCGGGACCCCGGTTCCGCTTAATATGACCTAATTGCATCGCACCTTTGCCATGTCATCCATCATACATGCATCATGCCGATCTTCTGTCGTTTTATTAAATATTGCATCCGGTGTTTATTCTAGTGTTTTGCTTCTTCGCGGATAAGGCCGTTGAGTTGATGTGAGCTTCACCCCGATCTTCGGATGAACCTTTCGACAATGTTTTCAGGCGAGCATCTCCCCCTTTCTACCTATCTTACTTTTATAGTCTTTATTCCCTCCTGTTGATCTATTGCTATCTGTGTTGCGATGCTCTAGTTTCCGTACCCGATATATCCCCTGCAGCCTTATATTGCCTTGGACACACCCTATTACCTGTTGTTTGGTAGATAGTTGGACTTGCGCGTCGTAGTTGCTTGCTCAAGTGATGATGTGAGCCGTCATATGCCACAGTTGCTGATGTATTGCCGCATGTTGATGTTGGAGATGATTCTAGTTTTACTTATCGTCACTTTACTTTCTGTTTAACAACTAAAAATGGAATAAGCAGAGGCATCGGTGGGTGATAGATAATATTTGGTTTCCGAACGCCCACTTGTGTCCCGTAAGACCCCGAGTACTTGATACCTGTTCCTTGATTTTTGCGCGCTATCCACATCCGGGAGGTATATGGGACCCCGAGCGAGCTTGATTCATTCTTATTTCTTGGGGCCACAAACTAGTTTGAGGTTTTATTTACGATCCTGTACTTATGCCATGTTTATCGCTTTATTTACGATTGTGCAGTCACCTTTGCATCGCTTTTGGAAGCGGAATGTTTACGCGGTGTCGACAAGCCCGTCTGGGTTCCCATCGCTCAGACCATTGTCGCAGACCTTGAGGCCGCCGAGCTTGCTTACTCCGTTATGGATTCTACTTAAGGGTGGCCTCAAATATTTCTGAATCCTGTGATTGTTCACCGTGAAAGCCTCATTGGGTTTTGATTTGGTTTTCGAGGTTGATCGGCGTGTGTTGCTATTGGTGCACCCGGCGGTAAAACTTTCTGAAGCCGTGTCCGCGGATATGGACGACTTGGAGCACAGTTTCTTGATCATAGACAAGCATAACTAAAGTTTATTGCTATAAATTTGACTTCTAATGACTAGTAATCAGCTCCACTATAACGGAATGACTAAATAATACTGCCCACAATTGCTTGTTTTTGTGTCGCTTGCGACCATTGTACTGACTAGTAAGTCATCGCTACAAAACGAAATGGCTGAATAAAAGTACCAACAAGCTTTGGGTTTTGGGTTTATCTCACGCTATCTGTATCTGATTAGTAATTGTTGCAACTATAACGGAATGGTTAACTAAAAGTGCCCACTGTTTACTTTATCAGGATGAATCTCTAAAACCTGACTAGTAAAGTGTTACAACTATAATCGATTAAGTAAAACTGCCAACTGTGTGAGTTCCTCGGTTGACTTCCTCGTTTGGTCTCGAGGGGGAAACACCAGGATGGGTTTGTTTGGTGTTAGCTTCAGGTTGGATCCGAATAGGTCATACTCACCCCTCTCTGATAACCGCCGGTTGTATCGAGTCTCTATAGGTTGTTTAGTGCATGCTGCCGCTGCCGCTTCAGTCCACCATACCTATGTAGGCGAGGACCGCCGAATTCTAGCCTCGCCGTGTACTGGCCTCAGTACTGACGCTCCTTCTTTGTTTTCTGCTTTGCCCTTTGTCGGCACCCCTTTTGTTTAAGCAGGTTTTGGGATCGACGTCGTTAGCAGGGTTACCTTCCGGCTTGGCACAGCGGGGTTATGGACGCCATTGGTTATTCTTCGGGGCTCTTAGCCCCATTTGCTTCTTGTCCGTAGTCGGACTCTACCGTTCAAGGTGATTTGGATCTTGTATATTATATTCGTATTCTTGACTCCTTGAGTCAAGTTATATATATATCTGCTCATGGGTCCCATCGAGGACTGTTGTGTAATGTTATTACTTCGTTTTCCACCCGCACGAAAGTGCTTGGTGGGCACCTTTGAATCGTTTCTATGCGGGTTTGGCGAATTTTGCTCAAACTTGCATAGGTCCGATTCTGAGGGTGTTACAAAAACCCCGTTCTCCGGAATGATGGAGCGAGCAACGGACTTGTTGGAAATCATGCATACCGATGTATGCGGACCGATGAGTGTTTCGACGCACGGTGGATATCGCTATTTTCTCACTTTTACCGATGACTTAAATAGATATGGGTATATCTATTTAATGAAACATAAATCTGAAACGTTTGAAAAGTTCAAGGAATTTCAGAATGAAGTGGAGAACCATCGTAACAGAAAGATTAAGTTTCTACCATCCGATCGTGGAGGTGAATATTTTCCGTTATCATTTTGGGGTTATGCATTAGAAACCACTGCATTCACTTTAAATAGGGCACCATCTAAATCCGTTGAGACGACACCGTATGAACTGTGGTTTGGTGCTAAACCTAAGTTGTCGTTTCTTAAAGTTTGGGGATGTGAAGCTTACGTCAAGAAATTGATGCCGGACAAGCTCGAACCCAAAGCGGAGAAATGCGTCTTCATAGGATACCCTAAGGAAACTATTGGGTATACCTTCTATCACAGAACCGAAGGCAAAGTGTTTTGTCATAAGAACGGTTCCTTTCTTGAGAAGGAGTTTCTCTCGAAAGAAGTGAGTGGGAGGAAAGTAGAGCTAGACGAGGTTATTGAACCTTCTCTTAAATTGGAGAGTAGCGCAGCACTTGAAATTGTTCCAGTGCCGCCTGCACCATCAATAGAGGAAGCTAATGACAAGGATCATGAAGCTTCGGACGATCTTGCATCTTGAATTGCAGTCGACAAGGTCGCGTGCCCCTCACAGGTAATGCGGCAACCTGTCTTGACTGTCTTGTTAGTAGAAGACGGTGAACCTCGAACTATGAGGAAGCGATGATGAGCCCAGACTAGAAATGGCTAGAAGCCATGAAATCCGAATTGGGATCCATGAGCGAAAACCAAGTATGGACTTTGGTGGACCCTCCTAGCGACCGAAAGGCCGTTGAGTGCAAGTGGATCTTCAAGAAGAATACAGACGCGGATGGTAATGTTACCGTCTATAAAGCACGGCTTGTCGCGAAAGGTTTTCGACAAGTTCAAGGTGTTGACTACGATGAGACTTTCTCTCCCGTAGCGATGTTTAAGTCCATTCGGATTTTATTAGCAATTGCTGCGTTTCATGATTATGAAATATGGCAGATGGATGTCAAGACTGCGTTCCTCAATGGCAACATTGATGAAGAGTTGTATATGATCAACCCGAAGGTTTTGTCGATCCTAAGGATGCTGATAAAGTATGCAAACTTCAGCGTTCCATTTATGGACTGAAGCAAGCATCTCGGAGTTGGAACCTTCGTTTTGATCAAGTGATCAAGAGCTTTGGATTTGTTCCAAATTGCTACAAAGCTTGTATCTACAAGAAAGTGAGTGGGAGCTCGGTGACATTTCGGGTACTATATGTGGATGACATATTGATTATTGGAAATGACATTAACATGCTTAATAATGTGAAGAGTTGTTTGAACAAGTGTTTTTCAATGAAAGACCTAGGTGAAGCTGCTTATATATTGGGCATCAAAATCTATAGAGATAGACAAAGACGCCTGATAGCCTTAAGCCAGAGTACATACCTAGACAAAGTTCTGAAAAGGTTCAGAATGGATAAGGCGAAGAATGGTTCAGTGCCTATGTTGTCAGGTAAGATATTGAGCAAGGCTCAGTGTCCAGCTACGGTAAATGATAGAGAAGCTATGAGCAAAGTGCCTTATGCCTCGGCCATAGGTTCTATCATGTATGCCATGCTGTGTACTAGACCGGATGTGTCCAATGCTCTAACTTAGTTTGATGAGCAGATACCAAAGTGATCCAGGAGTGGAACACTGGACAACCGTGAAGAACATCCTAAAGTACCTAAATAGGACTAAAGAAATGTTCTTAGTCTATGGAGGTGATGAACAGCTCGTTGTAAAAGGTTACGTCGACGCTAGTTTCGACACCAACAAGGATGATTCTAAATCTCAGACAGGATACGTTTATATTTTGAATGGAGGAGCTGTGAGCTGGAGAAGCTGCAAGCAAAGCGTGATCGCGGGATCTACAGTAGAAGCGGAATACATGGCTGCTGCAGAAGCGTCAAGTGAAGGAGTTTGGATCAGGAACTTCATCACTGAGCTTGGCGTGGTTCCAAATGCATTGGACCCACTGGAGATATTGTGTGACAACACTGGCGCCATAGCACTCGCTAAGGAACCAAGATATCATCCAAAGACCAAGCAATCAACCGCAAGTTTCATATAATCCGAGATTATATAGCAGATGGAGATCTGAAGATTAGCAAAGTACATACAGATCTGAATGTCACAGATCCATTGACTAAACCTCTTCCACGTGTAAAACATGATCAGCACCTTAGTGCCATGGGTGTGAGATTGTTGCCAAATGTAAACAAGATTATTGACTCTAGTGCAAGTGGGAGACTGTTGGAATTATGCCCTAGAGGCAATAATAAAGATGTTATTATTATAATTCTTATTCATGATAAGGTTTATATTCCATGCTAGAATTGTATTAAGTGGAAACTTCAATACTTGTGTGGTTTGTGAACAAAACCGTGTCCCTAGTATGCCTCTATGAACTAGCTCATTGATTAATGATGGTTAAGGTTTCCTAACCATAGACATGAGTTGTCGATTAATAATGAGATCATATCATTGGGAGAATGATATGATGGACAGACCCAAACTAAGCTGAGCAATTAGATCGTGTCATCGTGTTCATCTTTGCGAAGCTTTTCTTATGTCAAATATTGTATTCCTTAGACCATGAGATAATACAACTCCCTGGTATCGGAAGAAAGCTTTGAGGTCATCAAACGTCATCCTATAAGAGGGTGATCATAAAGGTGTCTCTCAGGTGATCGGAAAGTATCTGTTGGGTTGTATGTATCGAGATGGGATTTGTCCCTCCCAAGTCGGAGAGATATACTTCGGGCCCACTCGGTAATCGATATCAACACCGCTTGCAAGCATGTGGTTAAGGAGTTAATCATAAAGTGATATCGGATTATGGAACAAGTAAAGTACTTGTTGTGAACGAGATTGAACTAGGTATGACGGTACCGACGATCAAATCTCGGGCTAGTAAAATATCGCGAGACGAAGGGAATATATATATATGGTATTGATTGAATCCTGGCATCGTGGTTCATCCGATATGATCATCGATGAATGTGTGGGAGTCAATATGGGTTTCCAGACCCCGCTGTTGATTATTGATAGAAGATCATGTCTGCATATTCTCGAACCCGAAGGGTCACACACTTAACGTGTCTCGACGCTAGGATAGATTGGATAATTGGTTTATGAGTTTTTGTTTGGAGTCTCGGATGGGATCCGGGACATCACAAGAGGTTCCGGAATGGTCCGGAGAATAAGATTCATATAAGGCAATGCAGTTTTTGGAGTTCGGAATTGTTTCGGGTTAATCGGCATTATACCGGAAGCTTCTAGAACCTTCCGGAGGGGGACCAACGTGGCCCCACCTGCCGGGAGGGGGCATGGGCCTATGAGGGAGTGCCCTGGCCGCATTGGTCCAGGGGCACAAGGCCCCATAGGGCCCAGCCGGCCAGATCTAGGGCAAACCCTAGGAAAGCTTCTAGAAGGGGGGAACTTGCCCCCCTCCTCTCCTTGGCCGCCGCCTAGGGCTTGGGGAGGGCTAGGATGGCGCCCACCTCTATATAGAGGGCTGGGCGCCTCCTCCCACACCTCCTCCACAACCCTAGCCGCCTCTCTCTCTCTCCTCCTCCCGATCGCACGTGGCGAAGCCTGCTGTAAACTCTCCACCACTTGCACCGCCCGTCGTTGTAGATCCAATCCGTCTCTCCACCATACTTGCTGGACCGAGGAAGGAGGAGACGTCGAGGTGCCGCACGTGTGCATCTCTCGGAGGCATCGCCACTTGCGGTGTTAGATCGGATCGGATCGCGAGGAGGAGAAGCGAGTACGACTACATCACCCACGTTCGGACGAACGTTCATTATCTTGAATCTTCAAGGGTATGAAGATCTCATCTAATCCCCCTCGTTGTTTGCATCTCCTAGATTAGATCTTGGCTTTCCCGTTCGCATCCATAGAATTTTTTTGATTTACTATGCTGCAAAACCCTTCATATAATCCATCTTTGCCACTTTAACCTTAATCACTTCAAGATGCTTATGATAGGGGCAATGAGGGATGAAAGCTCTTTTTTGGAAGCTCTTTTTTGGAAGTACCATAATTTTTGGAAGCTCTTTTTGAAACTTGTAATCCCTGCTTCCTTTACAAAAAGGCCTTTCTTCCACCATTATTAAGTCTCCACCTTCTACCTTTAGGCACCATTAAGAGAGAATAGTTGTCATTCTGTGTGCAGTGTTCCAAAGCTTATTGATTGATGCATATTGTGATATTACTTGTTCTTATGCTATTTGTTTCTAGTCACCCTTGTGCACTTTGAAGGTGTCCTATGCATCTATATTGCTACTTTATGAGGGACAAGCTGAATGCCACTATGCTATGTTTTCTGTATGTGAAACAAACAAACGTTTTTCAATGCATGTTATTCATGATCTTTCTTTGTAGCCTTTCATGTTGCATGCATAGTTACTATGTCCTATTGTTAGAACTCTATCTTTCATGCACATGTTTAGAGTTCATTGATCCAAGATTTCAATGTTGCAAATGGTTGGATCTTTATTATGAGGGTGCATGTCACCTAAAAAATTATTCTTTTATCACTTACCTACTCGAGGACGAGCAGGAGTTAAGCCTGGGGATGTTGATACGTCGGAAACGTATCTATAATTTATGATGTTCCATGCTTGTTTAGTATCTACTTTGCTTTACTTGTCTACACTTTGAGGTGCTTTTTACATGTTTCTGGTACTAACCTATTAACAAGTTGCAACAGCGATTGTATGTCATTTCTGCTGTTTTTGGTTTCAGAAAAGTTAGTAAAGAAATATTCTCGGAATTGGACGGGAAAACGTCAAAGTCAATTACTTTCCGTGGGGAACAAGAAGTCCAGAGGGGAGATGAGGAAGCGGGCCAGGGCAGCAAGACCCCCCAGGCGCGGCCAGGGGTGGGCCCGCGCCTGGCTAGGGTTTGGACCCCCTGGTCGCCTCCTCTGCCTCCCCCTTCGCCTATAAGAAGCCCCGATGTAGAAACCCTAAGCACCCGATCAAATCTCCATGAAACCGTCTGTAGCCACCGCCGCCATCATCTCTAGATCGGGGGGATCTGAAGTTCTTACCGGCACCCTGCCGGAGGGGAGATCATCCCGGAGGCCTTCTCTTCGGTATGATGCGTGAATAATTCCACCTTGAACTATGGGTCCATGTAGTAGCTAGATGGTTGTATCTCCTCCTTTGTGCTTTCATGTATAGATCATGTAAGCTCCGTTCATGATCAAGATATAATCTATTTGTAATCATGCATGTTGTGTTTGCGGGGATCCGATGGATATTGAGATTATTATGTTGGTTTGATTAATGGTTTTGTCTTTATGATTATATCATGTTTGTGTTGTTTGTGATCTTGCATGCTCTCCGTTGTTAGTAGCTATCTTGGCCAAGTAGTTGCTAGTGACTCCAAGAGGGGGTATTTATGCTCGATAGTGGGTTCATGCCTCTAGTTTCCAAGGGAAATGACAATAATCTCTTCGGTTGTAGATGTGTTGTTTCTACTAGGAAGAAAACAACGGTCTCTTGTTCATGGAACATGTGGACTGTTTACCTTACACACTTTGCTTAAAGCAGTTGTCTGTTGCTTGCAACTTAATACTGGAGGGGGTTCGGATGATAACCTGAAGGTGGACTTCTAGTCATAGATGCAGTTGGATGGCGGTCTATGTATTTGTTGTATTGCCCAATCGAATCTCATAGGATCTTTTTGACTAGTAATTGCATTGTTATGCCTAGCTCAGTCCTGTCAATTGCCCTGCTGTAATTTGTTTACCTAGCATGCCATGTTTGTTTATCTAAGGAGAACACCTCTAGTGAACTATGGACACCGGTCCAATCTTTACCATTGATACATCTTCCACTGTTACTTGTTTACTTGTTGCAAAGCATTACCTTTCACACCATACGTTTAATCCTTTGTTACAGCAAACCGATGAGCTTGACAACTTCACTGATTCGTTGGGGCAAAGTCTTGAGTTTGTGTTGTGCAGGTTTCCACGTTGCTTGCAACACCTGTGTGACATTTCCTTCCTCCTTCTGGTTCGATAACCTCGGTCTCTACTGAGGGAAGACTTGCTGCTGTGCTCATCACACCTTGCTCTTGGGGTTTCCAACGAAGTGCTCCACGTTAGCACCATCACCCTATCGTACATGCACACCCGCCATATCTCATCTGTGCACCCCCTATAACTTTCGGTTTTGCCATCAATCAAGAGAAGACAAGTGTGAGACCTTGGACATGGATTAATAGGATTGATAGTATACCTATACCATCAAGTTGCAACTTATTTTCCGGAAGCTCATTTGAAAAGAACTCTGAGGTTAAGCATGCTTGGCCTTAAGCAATTTGAGGATGGGTGACTGACCGGAAAGTGGGTACCGGGTGTGCATGAGTGAGGACAAAGTGCGCAGAAAAGACTTGTGTTGGTTTTTGGGGATAGTCTAGAGATCCTATTGAGCTACCAGGAGTGATAGTCGCCGGTCAGGAGAGGCCGGGGTGTTACAAGTGATATCAGAGCCGACCCTCGCGGTTACACGGGCGTGTGCGGATCAGTGGCGAACATGTGGAGCATGGCGCGTGTGGCCCGGAGTGGACACGACATGTCACATGTGTCGGCAGTCGACGCAGAGACGTATGCCAAGAGGGGACGTTCCTGGCTTGTGGTTGATCGACGAGGGCGTTGATCTTCTAAGGGTGGGTGTATGTGAGACCCTGGCACATGGATTAATAGGATTGATAGTATACCCATGCCAACAAGTTGCAACTTCTTTTCCGGAAGCTCATCTGAAAAGAACTCTGACGTTAAACGTGCTTGGCCTAGAGCAATTTGAGGATAGGTGACCGACCGGGAAGTGGGTACCGAGTGCGCATGAGTGAGGGCAAAGTGCACAAAAAAGACTTGTGTTGGTCTATGGGGATAGTCTAGAGATCCTATTGAGCTGCCAAGAGTGACAGCCGCTTGTCCGTAGAGGCCGGGGTGTTACAACAAGCAGGAGTAGGGTTTTTCCTACGGGGGACTAAACCTAGGTAAACATCGTGTCTCGCATTGCTTGTCTGTTAGCCAAACTCTATCTCCAGTGCACCTCTCTTCCTCAAAACCCAAGTCCATAACAATGGGCATTGATAAGTTTAACCATCGTCACGTGGCGTCTTTTCTATGTCCCGCCAGGGAAGTTTTGACAAACACTTTTAGAGGGGGTTATTTTTGCTATGAAGTTTGGAGAGTAGAAATATGTTATGTTGATGTTGTGGATGATCTTTTGGTGGATTTTTATCTACTACTTGATCTTGTGGTGGATCTTGCCTTATTGCCTGATCTTGTAGCCTGCTCCTCATTAGCTCCTGGGCTTTCTCTTGAACTTTCTCTTGTCTATGTGTCCATGGTGTTCTTCCTGGGGTTTGTGGTGACGTGAAGTGGATATGGTAGCTTGCAGCTAAGCTAGGTCTACACTACTTATTTTCTACCCTATGCAACTATTGCTGCTGTGATGACACAATTAGTCTGTGTGTGGCCTAATGGTGGCCTGCTTACATGATGGCCCTTCTAGTTTAAGTTTCATGATGTGTTAAACATCTCCCTTGTGGATGAGCTCGAATGGAAGATATTTCTGGTGTTTGAATATTTATTTCTAGTGTCGAGTGTTACATTACAGTTAGTGCTAATTATGCTTTAGTCTGAAGCTTAATCTGATAAGAACAGTCACTATTTGTTGGCCCCTTAAACAATACTCAATGATAATTTTGGCATAGCACTTCAATGTTAATCTAAGAGTAAAACTAACCCACTAATCTTCTTTGTTGTAAATACATTGTAATATTATTGTTGTAATAAAGTAAATATTTTATTTCTTAGCACTTATAAATTAAATGATTGTAATCTTGTGAATGTAATAAAGATTATTCATTTATGTATCCTCATACTTGTAATATATATTGTAATATCTTTTTATTTAGACTTTGTAATTAAAGAATTATTCCATTATAACAAATAATAATATTTATTTATTCATTATTATTTACCTTATATATTTGAATTTCAAATTTCTTTTAGTTTGAATTCAAATATTATACCTTGATTATTTCACCCCAAAGCAAAGAAAGCCACAAAAGTCATGCCATAATTTATAACACTCTAATTTGATAATCTAGATCCTAAATCATCAAAGAGAGAGAAACTATGATATCTCTGGATTTTAAACTTAAGCGCATTTTTTTTCCCGATTTCCTATGCATGAATGCAATGCACATCTTACTAGCCTCTAATGCTGGGATATTACTAAAACTTTCAGATTTCTTGTTCTAGACTTGTCTCTAAAAGGCATGAAAAGTATATGCAAGAAAGGTACTCCCTCTGTTTCATATTACTCCCCATATTTAGTTTAGTCAAAGTCAAACACTATCGGGTTTGACCAACTATAAATTTAAAGTTATAATCATTTACCAAATTAAATCAATAACATAGTTAAACATACTTTCAGAGCATATATGTTTAATATTGTAGACGTGGATTTTTTTTTTGCGGAAAGTAGACATGGATATTTTGTATGTTATACTTTCTTAAAGAGGTATATACACTTAGTCCCACATCTTGCACCATGGGAGCGTTTTAGTCCCATATCTTATAAAATGGATAGGACTAGTCCCACAACTTGTATCCTAAGAACACTTTAGTCCAATTTGATCAAATTTAAGCAAGTTTGACTAAATTTGTCCACCCATGATGTTGTATTTTTTCAAAATAACCCCTGTGTATTTTTCTCTGTTATTTGTATCCTTGGTGCGGGCCCGCCTGTTAGTAGGAGTACAAATAAAAATGGTTAAAACTCAAAGTGTGTGAGGGACTTGAACTCAAAACCTTTATATAGTGATGCAACAACACAAACCACTACACTAATAAATGCTACTGTTTAGATAGGAGGACATAACTCTTTTATATAATAGGAAAGCCTTCGAAAAATATATACATGTAAACATTTTTATTGTGGAAATTTTCAATCCGAACTAATTTGTATTAGGCTAAAAATATACAATTTGGACAAGATTTGAAGGTACAGAGTTTGCAAATCAACATTTTTACGGTACGTGTGTGTGCTCCTGTTATATAAAGAATTAAGTCCTCCTATCTAAACAGTAGCATTTGTTACCGTAGTGGCTTGTGTTGTTGCTTTGCTATACAAAGGTTTTGTGTTCAAGTCGAAGGGTCTACACCAAGGACACAAATAACAGAGAAAAATACACATGGATTATTTTGAAAAAATACAACGTCAAGGGTGGACGAATTTTAGTCAAACTTGCTGAAATTTGATCAAATTGGACTAAAATGCTCTGAGGATACAAGTTGTGGGACTAGTTTTGTCCATATTGCAAGATGTAGGACTAAAACGCTCTCAGAATACAAGATGTGAGACTAAAAGTGTATATACCTCTTTCTTAAACATTACAAAGATCGATCTTGACTTAATCAAAGGAGTGTAGTAGTATGAAACGGAGGGAGTAGAGTCGTGGTGCACGTGTGTAGGGTCTGCCGGAACCTGCATGTGTGTGGGAGCCAATGAGCTGGAGTCTCGTCCTCACGTATTGGGACAGAAAGCAACAGCAATTTAACAAGATTAGATGGGACGGTGGATGAGAGGCCAACACATACCGGCGCATTTAGAATTGCTGCCCTTGTGTACTTATCTTCTCCCTCCTTTGTGTTGACTCACCTTCTTAGTGATTTCACTGATTTGTTAACTTGATTTCCTCTCTGTCTTCGTGCTTCTATATACCCTACAAACGGCAAAGTGCAGTACACATACTAGCTAGCTTGCAGCCGAGCTAAATCTGTGTGCACTTCATGGCAACCATATCGCCTAGTGCCAGTCCAGCCATGCAAGAAGCAGCAAAGACGCCAGGCGCCTCGCCCCTCGGCGCCACGGCCGCCGCTCCGGCTCGCTACCGGCCGTCGCCGCTGGTCATATTCAGCGCCTGCCTCGTCCTGCTCGGCGCTGGCGGGCCGCTCCTGCTGCGCATCTACTTCGTCCACGGCGGGCAAAGCCTTTGGCTGTCCGCGCTGCTCCAGATGATCGGCTGGCCGCTCCTCCTCCCGCCCATGTGCGTCTCCCTCTTCCGCGGCCGCCACCACGGCATCGCCAACCTCCTCCTCCCGCCCCGACTCGTGGGCGCCGCCGCCGTGCTCGGCGTGTTCTACGCCGTCTCCGGCTACGTGTACGGGATGGGTTCCCAGGCGCTGCCGCTGTCCACGTCCTCGCTGCTCATCGCGACGCAGCTCGCCTTCACCGCCATCTTCGCCTTCCTCTTGGTGGGCCTCCGTTTCACGCCCTTCTCCGCCAACGCCGTCGTCCTCCTCACCATCGGCCCGGCGGTGCTCGGCGTCGGTCCGGGCTCCGGAAGGCCAGCGGGACAGTCCTCCAAGGCGTACTGGGTTGGGTTCTGCGAGGCCATCGCGGCGGCCGCGGTCACCGGGCTCGTGCTTCCGCTCGTCGAGCTCGCCATGGAGCGGTACGGCCGCCGGACGGGACCCGCCGCGAGGGCGCCGCCACCCTTCTCCACAGTGATGCAGGTACAGGCCGTCATGGGCGCCGCCGGCATGATGGTTTGCCTGCTCGGCATGGCCATCAAGAGCGACTTTGGGGCGCTGCGGGCCGAGGCGGCGGTGTTCGGGCTCGGAAAGACCAACTACTACGTGGTGCTCGTGTGGGACGCCGTGTTGTGGCAACTGCTCAACCTGGGCACCGTTGGGCTCATCTCCTGCGCCTCCTCGCTCCTCGCCGGCATCATGATCGCCGTGATCCTGCCGCTCTCGGAGATCCTCGCCGTCATCTTCCTCCATGAGAAGTTCGACGGGCCAAAGGGCATCGCGCTCGTGCTCTCCCTCTGGGGATTCGCCTCCTACCTCTACGGCGAGAAGGTGCAGAAGAAGCAGGAGGCGCAGAAAACTGGAGACCTGGAGCTGGCTGCCCATTGAAGACCGACAAGTTTTGTGTGCGTGTTGTGTTGATGATATACAGGTTTTTTTATTTCTTTCAAAATTACAGAGTATAGCATACATTTTGTACAATATTGTTTCATTTTAGGTAGCACAGACAAATTAAGTGCTACAATTGAGTTAATAAAGCTTACTACTGTTCAGAAATGTTCACTTTTTTCCTATGACTAACATGAGCACTCCTACTTCAAATGTGCAAGTTTTGTTGTCTCTGAAAAAGATAGCACAAGTTCTACTGATTCAATGACAGTGGAAAATACGAGTACATTAGACATCGAACTTGAAGGCTGATGTGTGTCTTGATTCTCAGACAGGAAAAACTTTTCCAAATTATCATCACGGAGAAACACACGATCTGTTCTGCTGGCATCCATAAATGTCAATGAAAGAACGAAAGTAGCACCAGCTCACTGGAATTCAGAAATCGACCAAAGCAAGCACAGTATATAAACAAAATCGACATATTCACAAAAACTCAAATTCATGACAGTATATATTAGAAAAAAAAACTTCACCATAAACTATCATTCTGTAACAAAATCGACATATTCACAAAACTCAGATTGACATATTCACAAGTGATGCCATAGAACCGTAACATATACTGGCAAATTCTGCTGCAGTTGACAGTTTGCCACAACCCACAACCTCTGGCGAGTACAAAACTAGAAATAATTTGAGCCATTCCACTTCTTCCTTGCCACAACCCAGTAATTCGACATATTGTTCCTACTTCATCTCCCGGAGAATTTGGAGACGAGATACACTAGAAAGAAGCAGCCGAGAGCAAAGAGAACGACAAGAACAAGATGGTTCGAACCGTTCTGTATAATTTTCCTGTTTATTCTCCTCATGTTGTTCTTTACCCCTGCCTGGGCCTCTGTCAGAGTCATTTGCTGCAAACAAGCACAATATGTACGTTAGAGATAATGGTACAGGGGAACATTATAAGTTTCCAAGATAATAAGCATATATAAATGGCAGCACATTATTGTTTCCTCACAAGGTCTTAGTAAACATAGAAAATAGTATTCTAGCCATGTGCTTTTTGGCTTCTCCGGGACAGGAATCAGAGAGTGTACACATATTATACTACCCAATTATAGCTAGCATAAGGCCAAAACAGTTTATGACCACTTTTCGACAACACTATTAAGTAACTACTAGCATACAAGGACTTGAGAGGATCACTGATCATGTTTGACAATGCGGCCACACATGGTAGGATATATTTATCAGAAACATATTCACTGATAGTTAAGTTTAACTGTTCATAGGCTCAGCAAAGACCAATTTGAGGTTTCCTTCAGAATTGCAACATTACTATTTTAGCTTTATTTCTCACTTACCAGCTGAGATATGAAATCATTTTGGGACTTCGCCTCTGAATTGATCTCTTTAGCAACCTGTGGTACCAAATTAATAGTGCATATTATTAAAATAGGCAATAATATAAGGAAAATGATACAGATCCCCCGAGGGATAACGCCTCGCGATCCCCCGGGTCGCTGCCTCGCGCGTGACAACGTGGGTGGGACCCAGTCCTTCTTCTTCGTCCCAAATCCTCTTTCCAAAGCAGAACACAACCAGTCGCGCGCCGTCTGCTGCTTGCCGCCGCCGCCGCCGCAGCCAGCGTCATGCAGCCTCGCCGCCGCCGCCGCCGCTGCGGCCAGCGTCTGCAGCCACGCCGCCGCTTGCCCGCCTGCGCCGCCGCTGCCGCTGCAGCCTCGCCGCTTCTGCTTGCCGCCCGCCGCCGCCGCCCGCCTGCACCCGCCTTGGTCTCCCCATATCCGCATGTGCTCGCCATGGCGGCAGTTCGTCACCGACGGTATGCGTAGAGGTCGCTACAAGTAGCGGCGGCTTGCTACCACTATGGCGCTTTGCTACAAGCTGCGGTAGGGCTTGCTACCACAATGGCGTGGCGACATGCTTGCTACCACGATGGCGGCGGGGCTTGCTACCACAACGATGGTGCTTTGCTACAAGCGGCGCTTGCTACTACAAGAGTGCTTTGCTACCAGCGATGGCGCTTGCTACCATGTGTTAATGTCTCGATGAAGTCTCTTTTTGCTAAATCTGTTTAATGGTTTTGCTACAATATAGTAAATTTTTGCTACAAGTTCTCCGTGAGATATTCCGCGAAA
Source organism: Avena longiglumis (assembly GCA_030063025.1). Taxonomy (NCBI): domain Eukaryota; kingdom Viridiplantae; phylum Streptophyta; class Magnoliopsida; order Poales; family Poaceae; genus Avena; species Avena longiglumis. Next base: position 526,602,881 of record CP125975.1, read on the forward strand.
GTCTCAAGCGAGTCTCCCAGACATCGGTTTTGCTACATTAGAACGAAACTTACCTACAAAGTCCCGGCGAGGTCTCGGCGAGTTCTCCCATGAGAACGGTCTTTGTTCTATTTTCTGGGCGAACCGTTTTTTGCTACAATGGAGCAAAAGCGGGACCAATGTAGCAAAAGCGGGACAAATGTAGCAAAAACGAGTAAAGGACGAAACGTGAAGATCTGGACCATGGATCTACGCTGATCTAACGGCTGGGGACCCGGGGGATGGAAAGTTTCCATCCCCCGGGGGACGCCTAGCATTGCCCATAATATAAAGATCTGAGTCGGTGGTGGTCCGTTCACCTTTATGAGGCTTTTCCTCAATTATCATGCATTTTATGTACTAGCAGATAAGCAACTCAAGCAATGCAAATAACTTCCGGTAACAGCCCACGAGCAATTGGCTAGTAGGAAAAAAAAACTCGAATAACCTGCAGCATCTAGCACTACAAAATTGCAATTCAGGCCTACAACCCTAGCCTTTAAATATTAATATGGCACTGCAAATTTCTCCAGTAGTAATATTTTGTTCATACCGATTACAGAATTTCGTGTGAGCCACTTACTCCTTTTAACTTGCTGAGCTGCCCACGAAGTCCCAGAACATGATGATCCAGATCCGCATTGATGGGGTCGATCTGGAGCGATATCTCTCTGGAACATGATGAGACAGCTGGCCTGGACGTCAGACCTTCCCTGAAGAACCGAGACAGATTTAACAAGATGCTAGTAGTACTTGAGGGGAGATTTCGGATTTTAAAATAACTGCACTGCTGGGATTAATAATAATTGCGCTAGACCTAACGGGGGATTCTTTCGCCAGGATCTTGGCCAACAGCAATACAGCGTGATGAAGCAGGCACAGCTTAATTGAACAGCGGGAGGGGCGAACCTTGAGCCGTAGGAGCTGCTCGCCATCTCGGAAGCGGGTGGAGGGGCGATCTCGGAAGATTGGAGAGCCGAAGGATGCAGATCGGACTAGGCCTTGCCGCCTGGCCGTAGGTATCGAGAAGCGAGGCGGTACTGATCCCTTCTTCGCGGCGATCCCGGGACCGTGGCGTGGAAGAAGGGAAGAGGAACCGGATTATTAGATTACGGCGCGGAACTGGGTTAACTAACTGGTATGCGCGCGATCCGGGCTTAGCGCATGTGGCTGTCGTTTTAATCGTGGCACATCGGACGGCTGAGGACTCGTCGGTGACGTCGCTAACTAGAAAGCGCGTTGCTGCAAACTACCTGGCACACTGACTCGTCATGCCAGACATGAGAACATCCATGCGACCTGGAGTGAGAGAATTAATAAGACAGAGAACGTGGCTTGTGTAGGTAAGAAATTAAGTGCACAACATGTGCTACTTTAAGGCCACATAAGTTTATGAGGCTCTCTCCAACAATCGCGCATCTATGTTTCAGATTCACCGGAGATTTGTTTAAAGTGTGAGGAGAGAGAGAGATCCCGATTTGCTTGAGGTTGAGGATTAGCACGTGAGTGGAGAGGTCAGATTGTATCCAGCTTTTGCTTAGTTTACGCACGGAGCCGACCTGGGGATAGAAAGTTAGCGATCCCTCAGGGAGGCCAATCATTTTCCCCAAGTTAGCCGACCTAGGGATAGAAACTTTCCATCCCCCGGCCCCGGTCTCCAACCGTCGGTTCAAACCAGATCAACGGCCTAGATTTCTCTCTCATGTCTTTCTTCCCGTTTTTGCTACATTTGTCCCGCTTTTGTTACAAATAGACCCGCTTCTGCTACATGTAGGAGAAAACAGTTCAGTCTTGAAAAAGAAGAAACAGACTAGACTTCGCCGGAAAGTTTGTCGGAGACATCGCCGACGGTCTTGTAGCAAAATAGTTGTGCTAATGTAGCAGATCCGACCTCGCCGGAGGTTTTCGCTAGTAGACCTCACCGGAGACCCTATGTAGCAAAAACTTTACGCTATTGTAGCAAAATCACAAAACGTATGTAGCAAATAAAATTTTCTATTGTAGCAAATCCGACCTCGTCGGAGACCTCACCGGAGATCTTGCCGGAGATTTTGTAGCAAAACATATATGCTATTGTAGCGAAACTACAAGACAATTGTAGCAAAAATTATATTGTATTGTAGCATGCCGTAGCATTTTCTCGATAGTGTTTAATAGGTATAAAAGAAATCATCATAGCAATTCGCCAACACCAAAGTAGCAGAAGTAATATAAGTGTGTAGCGTAGCAATTGTAGCAAAAACAGTGAAAAAGGGGTCGCCTATAAGCTGCGACCTCGTTGGTGCATCTCCAGCACGCGCCGAGTGGGGTCATTTCGCCGACATTATTGGCCGCACCAGCGAGGGCGCAGGGTCTGTTCCATGGTGGCTCGCCGGCCGAAAGCGACGGCCTCATGGCTCTCTGAGAGACGCGGCGACAGTAGGCGAAGGGGGCAGGAAGATGCAGGAGCTTGTCCATGGCGGCGCGGCGGCCAACAGCGAAGGGCAAGGCGACCAGCAGCAGATGACGCAGCTGCGGATGGCTCGTAGCTGCGGAGGCGCGCGACAGCCGGTAGCAGAGGGCACAACTGCGGAGGCGAGCGGCGGTCGACAGCAGAGGGCGCAGCTGCGGAAGCACGCGGCGGCGGACGAGCACCAGTAAGGAGGCCAGATGCGTGTGCGGTTGGTAAGAGAAAAAACGAGGAAGAAAATAACAACGGAAGGATAAGGTGGGCCCAGCAGACGACTTTTATCCCAGGAACGTGAACGGGAGGATGTAAAACTGCGATCCCCGGGGGAGAGGAATCATTTCCCTTTCCCTAAGCGGCATATAGGCTAAGTGGTGGGACCATGTTCTATCTCTTCCTTCTCCTACCTTTTCTCCTACCTTTCTCCGTATAAAAAACCGTCGCTCACGATCTGCGTCGCCTTGCTGCCCCGTCTTGCAGTGCCGCCAGCCCAGCCCTCCGCCTGTAGCACCGTCGTGCCCTCGTGACTCTCCCCGTCTCCTCCGCCATGCCTCCTCCTCCGCGCTCGCATCATGGTCGTGGCCGATGCCGCCGCACACCTCCACCACCACTACACCCTCTTCCGTTATGCTCGACTCCACGCCCGCTGATCTTCTGCAATGACGGCAGCGCTACGTCTGATGGCGGCAAGCCAGCTGCGACGGCGGGTGGCGATGCTACATAGGCGCGACGGCCTTGGTACATAGGATCGGCGGCGTGTCTTGCTACAAAAGTACAGCGTGTCTTGTGTTTATGGGAGTTTTTTTGATGTGGTGGGGATTTTCTATATACATTTTTTTTGCTAAAACGGTTCTATGTGTTCGCTACAATATTGTAAAATTTTTGTTACAAGATTTTCCGCGAAGTAGGTTTTACTATGGTAGCAATTTTTTTGCTACAAAGTCCCGGCGATGTCTCCGGCGAAATCGATTTTTTGCTACATTTTACAAAAAAAATTTGCTACAATATTTTTATGATTTGGCTACACCAGCTGACATGGTTATACCCTACGGGTACGTGACTTCAGCATACCTGGTCCAACCCAAGGAAGGCCCACAGCAGACATGCGCAGGCCCATGAAGATTTTCGGGTGGCCAAGACCCATGACGTCTTCGGATCTTTGGAGAGCAAGACTAGAGGAGATAGGAAATTCAAAGGGGTAAAACCCTAGAACTTGTAACCGACTAGGACTATGCCCGGGACCTGCCTAAGTCTATATAAAGGCTAGGAGGGCACGCCCTAGATCTCTCGACTCATACTTTCGCACACGCATCCACGCCAGATCGAATCTGCGCACCCTGTAACCAGTTCTTGCCGTAATTAAGAGCGCAAGCACAGTAGGGTTTTCCCTCAGGGGCACTGAACACAGGTAAATCTCGTGTCCCAGTTGCTTGCATTAACCGTGCCACGATCTCCAGCATCCCCATATTCTCCAAAACCCAAGTCCATAACAATGGGCATTGCGAGATTAAACCTCATCAATTGGCGCGTCTATGGGAATTGGGGCTGATTGTGCGGTCGTGGCGGTTCCGACCGATCGATCTACAACTCATGCGACGGAGAACCACCTCCTCTTTGGCGCTTCGACTTCGCCCAATCGCCGGCCACCATGACGGATTTGAGCCCGTAGGCGGACTCGAAATTTTGTTCGGGAGCTTCGCTTCCGGTGGGACAAACGGCACCCTCCGCCTCCGGCGGTGCCCATGCCAATCGTGCCCGCTTCATGGGCTCCACACCCGTGCCTACGCCGTCACCATCGATAGATGAGTTCTACTGACGATGCTGCAACTCCGATCTGTCGATCCACCTTCGGATGAAGGACCTACGGTTCCGGATCCGAAAGCTGCGAAGCCGACCAATCGCAAGTGCTATCATGCGCGATCATCCAAACCGACGAGGAACGCCTAACCCGCCAATCGAAGCGGCGAAAACAGAAGCGTCCACCCAACAGGGAAAGCAACGGCCACGTCATCCAACTTAGCAAAGAAGGATGGGTCTAGGCTCGCCGTGCCGTCGCAGGCGACATCGTCTTACCTGCAGACGCCTCACATGACCTGCTGATGGCATACCATTACCTCCTCATCGAGGAGCACAAGAAACAAGTCAAGATGCAGGAGACGCTCGACAAACGCAAGCAAGCAGCCTCCGAGTCCAGCGCGCGACGAGCTGCGCTCTCCGCCATCGCACCCGGATCTAGCACAAACGGAAACCAGGGAACAAGCACCACTCACGGGTGGAAAACATGGATCCCAAGGAACGGCGCGACGTGACCCGAACTCTACACACATCGTTCATGGATATGGATGCCGACGGCAACATCATCCCGAAGACGCCACAAGCTGCGATCATGGCAGCCACTGCGTATATCGCGGCTCACCCACCTCCGTAGGAGGACCCGAAAAGGGCCATGCATAGGTCCGCACTTACCGGACTAGGACTAATCGGAGCTGCGCTCCACGAAGACACTCCTGCGGAGCCGAAGAAGAAAGCTCCGGCCAGGCGCAACCGGAGTCCCACCCCCTCATCCGAAGAGGAAGAGGAGCACGATCTTCCTCGAAGGAAGAAGAGCTCGCATCGCCATAAACGCGACTACGACGCCAGAGACAAGCTTACACAGCGCAAGATCGACAAAGTACGCACTAAACGCGCATGCTCGTCCGAATCTGAGATGGATGAAGACGAAGGAGAACTCTGCGGAGCTCGATGCTTCAGCAGATCCGTTCGGCGAACACAGATGCCACGCAACTTCAAGCTCTCCGAAGTTCAACGGCACGCAAGATCCAAAGTCCTGGCTCAGTGACCATCTATCATCCGTCAAGCTTCACGGAGGCAACAAAGAAACCGCCATGCAATGCCTTCATTGCGGTGACGGTAGCGCTGGTGCAGCTTAGCAGCCTATCATCAGGATCCATCCAAAGCTGGGAGGAGCTCGCCTACAGCTTCATCCGAAATTTCAAAGGCACCAGCAAGAGGCCCGCCTCAATCGAAGAGTTGCGAGCCTGCACTCAGAGAACATGTGAATCTATTCGCTCGTACATACTACGCTGGTCTACAACCAAGAACTCCGCAGCACACATCTCCGAAGAGCGGGCCATCGACACCTTCAGGGACGGCGTCAAGCGCCCAGACTTCAAGGAGGAACTTGGGCGTGTCAAGCCCAAGACACTCGACCACCTCATGGAGATCGCCAACAGTTGGGCAGACGGCGAAGATTGCATCCAGCGAGCGCAATCATATGAAGAGGACGACTACGGCCGAAGACGCGAACGCCGCAGCAAGAGGAGATCGCGCGTCTACGAGGACCGCGATGGACCCGACATGGTCGCGGCCGGCTACGCCGACCGCCGTAACGACAACAGCCGCAACATCGGAGGATACCGCAGCGGAAACTTCCGCGACAACGGACGACCAACGCAGTCGTGGCAACGGACCCTCAGCATTCGACAAACTTTCGGGTCCATGCACCATCCACTTCTACATCGACAAACATGATGGCAAAAAGAAAGCCAACCACATGCTCAAAGACTGCTGCAAGTTCCAGAAACTCAGCGAAGGCATGGTGCAGATGAGGCAACAAGCTCCAATTCCTGCGTTCGGAAACGCACCTGCGCCAGGTGAAATAGCACATGGAGCTCCTCCACCGCCTATTGGAGGCCCAAATCAACCAGTCGCGCAGTATCAAAACAACGCCGGTCGCATACCCCCACCAAAAGGAGCACTAAATATGATCCGGAAGGGGCGCCCACAAAGCGGTGCGTAAGAAAATCACCGACAAATCAACTTGGCGTGGCAACTCCGCTGCAATCACGAGTACCTCGGTGGATCGAGTCCGCATCACATTCACTCGCGCGGATCACCCTTGCCGGATCCCTCGCCTAGGTCATCTTGCCACAGTCTTTGGCGCAGACGGAGGCTTGAGATGAGTCGCGTCTTCATGGACGGCGGCAGCGGCATCAACCTAATGTTCGCAAGCACTCTAGCGGCTATGCGGATCCCGCAATGCAGCCTGGAATAATCAGACACAACGTTCCACGGCATTGTCCCAGGGAAGGGCATATTCCCCCTGGGCAAAATAGGGCTCGACGTCATCTTCGGGAAGCCGGACAACTTTCGGCAGGAGCGCCTAGAATTCGAAGTGGTGGATTGGCCGTCGCAATACCACGCCATCTTGGGGCGTGTAGCATTCGCAAGGTTCCTGGCCGTCCCACACTACGCATACCTACTACTCAAGATGCCAGGACCAAGGGGCGTCATCACAGTCCACGGGAGCTTCACCCGATCGGACCAATGCGACAGGGATTTCAACAAAATCTCCCAGTCTTTCGGCATGCAAGACGATCTTGTAAGGCTCCGCGAGGTGACGGACAATGGGCTACCCCCAGTCACAAGGCAAAACGCACCTGACGTGTCCTTCAACTCCACCGTCAACACCAAGAAAGTGCAGGTCCATCCGACGGACGCCTCCAAGACGGCGTTGATCGCCAATGACCTCAGCACCGCATAGGAAGGCGCGCTCGTCGAATTCCTCCGTGAGCGCTGGGAAATCTTCGCCTGGTGTCCTGCGGACATGCCAGGAGTTCCCAGGGAATTCGCCGAGCACGCACTCAATGTCTTTCCAGACACCAAGCCAGTCAATCAGTCCATCCGAAGACTGTCGGAGCCACGAGCCAAAGCTATCGGCAAGGAAATCAACAGATTACTCGCAGCAGACTTCATCCGGGAAATTAAGGAAAGCGAGTGGCTGGCAAACACGGTGATGGTCCCGAAGAAGGATACGGACATCCTGCGGATGTGTGTAGACTTCATGTCACTAAACAAACACTGCCCAAAGGACCACTTCCCTCTTCCTCGGATCGACCAGATCATCGATTCGACTGCAGGTTGTGAGAAACTCTCCTTCCTCGACGCCTACTCAGGCTATAACCAGATTCGACTCAAGGTCGAAGATCAAGAGAAAACGGCGTTCATCACACCGCTCGAGTATATCGCTACAACACAATGCCCTTCGGCTAAAGAACGCAGGTGCCACATACCAGATGCATGCGAGCTGCCTCAAGGACCAGATCGGTCGCAACGTCCAAGTCTATGTCGACGACATAGTAATAAAAACCAAGGAGGCTAGGACACTTATCGACGATCTCCGCGAGACGTTCGACAACCTTGATCGCTACAGGATCAAGCTCAATCCAGAAAAGTGCGCCTTCGGCGTCCCCTCGGGTCAGCTGCTCGGGTACTTCATCTCTCAACGAGGGATCGAGGCGAACCCAAAGAAAATCAAAGTCATCATGACAATGGAGAAGCCAAAAAACCTCAAGGGCGTTCAGCAGCTCGCAGGGAGAGTAGCGGCACTAAGCAGGTTCATCAGCCGCATGGGCGAGAATGCCCTACCATTCTACCACCTGTTGCGCAAGGCAGACAAGTTCGAATGGACACCAGAAGCCAACAACGCATTCAAAAGCCTCAAGCGGCTCCTCTCCACCTCGCCCGTTTTGGTCACGCCAAAGGAGCGCGAGACCTATGTCAGACATAGAAGCCACACACCGTGGTCAAGACTGCACTCGTGGTCGAACGACCAAGAAGGCAAGACCCACGGGTCCAGCCTAATTTACTACCTCAGCGAGGTACTCACTCCAACAAAACAGCGGTACCCGCACTACCAGAAGCTAGCCTACGGCGTGTTCATGTCGGCTCGACGACTGAGCCACTACTTCCAGGAGCATCAGGTGATGGTCGTCAATGAGGCACCCGAACAAAGATCCCGAATAACCCGGAGGCCACGGACGCGTGGCCTGTGGGCATCGAACTATCACCCTTGGACATCGCTCACGAAGCGACACGCAATCAAATCTCAAGTCCTTCCGGACTTCGGTGCACCGGATGGAGCTGCCTGCTGACACCCAGATATGTCGCAGCCCTAGACAATGCATTTCGACGGCTCCAAGCCGTCGAGCAGGCGAGTCATACTGACCTCCCCACAAGGTGACAAGATGAAGTACGTTCTTCGGATGAAATTCAGAGCCTCCAACAACGAGGCCGAATACGAAGCCCTCATCCATGGCATGAAGATGGCAAAAATATGCGGCGCAACGCGCCTGGTCATCTACGGTGACTCCAACCTTGTCGTACAGCAGACGATGAATGAGTGTGACGCACACGCCGAAAACATGATCGCGTACCGCGCGCTATACAACGCACTCGAAGGAGAATTCGACGGCTGCGAACTTCGGCACGTTGGAAGAGAGAGCAACGAGGAGGCCGATAGACTCGCCAACATCGGCTCCACTTGTGCAAAGGTACCACCAGGTGTGTTCCTCGAACAGATCTGCGTGCCATCCATCAAGCGGAAATTCCCCAAGGGATCATCCGAAGAAGCAGAACACTCGGGGCTACGCTACCCGAAGGTCATGAAGGACCCGAAAAGTTGGATACCGAAGTTGCCATGGTCAACCTGATGCAGGTCATGGCAGTCGAAGAAACTTGGACACGTCCATACCTCCAGTTCCTAATAAACGGAGAATTGCCTGACAACCCGACAGATGCCCGGCGCATATCTCGTCGGTCAAAAGCCTTCACCATCATCAACGGCGAGCTGTACAAATGCAACATTACGGGTGTACTACAACGGTGCGTCACCATCGACGACGGCAAGGCCATACTCCAAGATATCCATGAGGGCATCTGCGGCCACCACGCAGGCAGCCGCTCCCTTGTCGCCAAGTCTCTACGAGCAGGATTCTATTGGCCAACGGCCATGAGCGACGCGAAGGACATCGTCTGAAGATGCAACGGGTGCCAACGGTTCGCCGACAAACCGCACGCACCTGGGTCCAAACTTCGACCCATACCCATAGCCTGGCCCTTTGCCCAATGGGGCCTCGACATGATCGACAAACTGCCAAAGTCCTCGAAAGGGGGACACGTCTTCCTCCTGGTCGCAGTCGACAAATTCACCAAGTGGATCGAGGCCATGCCAGTCACCAACCAGAAGGGCAAAAACGCCGTCAAATTCTTCGAATCCATTGTCTACAGGTTCGGCGTACCGCACAGCATCATCACCGACAACGGATCGAACTTCATCTCCGAAGAATTCCAGGACTTCTGCGAAGGCCTCGGGATCAATATCACGTATGACTCAGTGGCACACCCGCAAAAAAACGGACAAGTGGAAAAGGCCAACGGCCTAATCGGCGCCGGCATCAAGAAGCGCCTCATGAGATCACTCGAGCACAAAGCTGGAAACTGGAGGAAAGAGCTACCGTCTGTCCTGTGGAGCTTACGGACTATGCCAAACAGCTACCGGCCACATACGCCACCGGGCTCCACGAGTTGTCGCATACAGCGAATCCACTCACAAGACTTTCGAATATGCCGTCGACACACTCGACGAAGCACGGGATATAGCAGCAGCTAGATCAGCGGTGTACCAGCAAAGTCTCCGCAACTACCATAGCCGTCGGCTGCGCCCAAGGTCCTTCGTCGAAGGAGACCTCATCTTACGGCTTAAGCAAAAGCGACCGAATAAATTTGAGTCACCATGGGAAGGACCCTATGTCATCACCGAAGTCATCCCAGGTGGCGCCTATCGCCTCAAGCACGTGGAGTCTGGAGTCGCATACTCCAACCCATGGAACATCTCGCACCTGCGACGATTCTACCCGTAGCAACCTACCCCCTTTTTTTACTTTCAATAAGGCTTTCAGCCAAGGCTACTCAGCCGAACCATGTGTTGGAGATATGCCCAAGAGGCAATAATAAAGTGGTTATTATCATATCTTCATACTTATGATAAATGTTTACATACCATGCTATAATTGTATTAACCGGAAACATTAATACTTGTGTGATTTGTAAACATAAAAGAGTCCCTAGTAAAGCCTCTTGTTAAACTAGCTTGTTGGTTAATATATGATCATGGTTTCCTGATCATGAACATAGAGATGTTATTAACAACAGGGTCATATCATTAGGAGAATGATGTGATGGACATACTCCTATAGATAAGCGTAGCATAAAGATCAAGTCATTTTAATAGTTCAATTGCTATATGCTTTCTGATACATAGTAACCTAATTCCTTCGACCATGAGATCATGCATATCACCTTTACCGGATGGATGCTTTGATGACATCAAACACCACACCGTAACTGGGTGGCTATAAAGGTGGCATTGAGTGTTCAGAAAGTATTAATTGAGACACATGGATCAAGAATGGGATTTGTCCATCCATATGACTGATAGATATACTCTGGGCCCTCTCGGTGTAATGTCATCCAATTAGCTTGCAAGCATGTGACTGGCTCATAAGGGATCACATATCACGGGAACGAGAAAAGAGTACTTATCGGTAACGAGGTTGAACTAGGTATGCAGAGATACCGACGATCATAACCTCGGATAAGTAAACTATCGTGAGACAAAGGGAAATTGGTATCGTATGTAAGTGGTTCATTCGATCGCAAAGTAATCGTAGAAATATGTGGGAGCCATATGAATTTCCAGATTCCTCTATTGGTTATTGTTCAGAGAAGTGTCTCGATCATGTCCGCATAATTCACGAACCGTAGAGAGACACACTTAAGGATTCGACGTTGTTTGAGTAGTTATGGAATGATGAGTAAGAGACCGAATGTTGTTCGGAGTCTCGGATGGGATCCGGGATATCACGAGGAGACCCGGAATGGTCCGCAGAATAAGATTCATATAAGGAAAGTCCTATTTCGAAGTTGGGGAATAATCTGGTGTTTTCATCGGGAATGTTCTAGAAGGTTACGGAATGTCCCAGACCGAGGAGGAAGGGTACATGAATGTGTCATTGCAAGTTGGAATGATTGCATCATGTACTAAGTGTCATCGCTGTTCCAAATAAAGGATTAATTCAAATCCTAGTTTGAAAAGTCAAATAGCTAAATTGAAAAGTCAAACGCTAAATTTGGAAAGTGGAAAAGAGGAGGAAGGTGAAACCGAGTTGGGGAGGAGTCCTCCTCCAAGCCGCCAAGACCACCAAGCCGAGTTGGGGAGGACTCCTCCCCTGGCCGGCCCCTCCACCTATATTAGGAGGCGGGGCTCCCTCCTAGGACACACAAGTTACCTCCTCTAAACCCTAGCCTAGCCGGCCACCATAGCCGCCTAGGGTTTGCCCAAGCCGACTTGGGGAAATCCCTTGCCTTAGTCGCCGCCTAGCTCCCTCTACTTGGTGCCTCTAAACCCTAGATCACCAAGGCAAGGCTCTCTCATAGTCCACCATACTCGCCCGCTTAACGCCAAGCCCTGAGATCTCCCATCTACTTCCCATACGCCGCGTCTGCCGGAATCGCGAGGAGAGTGCTACAACCTCCATTTGCTGGAACAAGGGAGAGGAAGGTCTTCGCCGAGTAATCGAACGTGACCGACTACGGAAGCGCTGCCGAACGCAGCGCTTGGAAGGATCGCTCACGCGATCTTGAGATCGGCAAGTGTACGACTACATCACCCACGAGAATCGCTCGTTAACCGCTTTGGAATCTTCGAGGTAAGTTCCTCTATCGACTCGTTGCTACAATCTAGTAGATAGATCTTGGCTTGTTTGTGCATGCGGTAGAAATTTTTGTTTTTCATGCTACGAACCCCTACAAAGGGTATCGAGCCGTGTCTATATGTAGATCTGTTTGCATCGAGTAGAACACAATGGTCATTGTGGGCGTTGATGCTTTTATTGTCGATTGCTTCTTGTGTACTTTGCATCTTGCGGTATGTTGGGATGAAGCGGCCCGGGCTAACCTTACATGACATCGTTCATGAGACTTGCTCCACGCTTGACATGCAACTTGTATTGCATAAGTGGCTTTGCGGGTGCCTGTTTATCCTAGCATAGTTAAGATCCAATTTACAACGGGTGATTAACAATACTAGTATCAATGTTGTGGTTCTTGTTCGTAAGTTAGAATGACACTTATTGAAAGCCCCAAACCACGTAAAATATGCAAAGAAAGTAGAGGCGTCTAACTTTGTTTTGCAGGGGTGTGCAGTGATGTGATATGGCCATGATTGTGATTATATTTGATGTATGCAATGTTCCTTATTGTAAGTTGGCAACCGGCAGGAGCCATTTGGTTTTCTTTAATTTATGTTATGACGCGCGTGTCTGTTCAAAGTAGTTGTAATAGTTGAAGCCGGTGGACGACAACCATGGAGAAGCGTCATTGACCTTGATGCAATGCCGGTGATGATGGAGATCATGTTCGTGCTAGAAGATGGAGATCGGAAGCACAAAGAAGAAAGGCCATATCATATCACATATTATGAATTGCATGTGATGTTAATCCTTTTATGCATCTTGTATTGCTTAGTTCACGATGGTAGCATTATAAGATGATCCCTCAAGCACACAATTTCAAGTATTAAAGTGTTCATCCTTAGTAAGCACCGTTGCTAAAGCTCGTTGTTTCGAAGCACCACGTGATGATCGGGTGTGTTAGATTCTGCGAGTGTATACAACGTAAGCAAGCCAGATTTTTTTATGCGGAATCTAAGGTTGATCTTGACGAGCCTAGCATGTACAGACATGGTCTCGGAACACGGATCACCGAAAGGTAAAGCATGAGTCATATAGTAGATATGATGAACATGTTGATTGTTCGCCATTGAAGTTGCATCAACTCTCGTGATTATCGGTTTTGATGTGGTGGATTTGGTTCGTGTGATCACTAAAACAATGTGAGGGATATTGTTTTGAGTGGGAGTTCAACGGCAATATGATTAAAAGTTGAAAATTATTTATCATAAATTAAATCAAAGTGAATTGCATAGTTGTTGTAGTCATTGGCATCCGTTTACCACCTTGCGCTTAGTTATAATTGAGATGATAGAACTATAGAATTCTGGTTAGTTACTTTACGAACTGGTATCGTATTGTTTTGAAGTGTTAATCTAAAGTTTTAAAAGTCCTATTGCAAACTTTCAGTAAGTTCCGGTTACTCCATGAAGTTTAATAATTGGTATTAAAACAAAAGTGACAATTCCAAGAGTTAGTGTATGAGTATCATGTTTGTCTCCATGATTCTTGTTATTCAAAGGATTGTCTTAATATCAAGGTTATCTAGGATCTGAAAGAGTTGTTTCAGAAACCATGATGTGTGGAAGATATTGTGATATATGAAACGAAGTTTTGGTTACAACATGATAGAGTATAATATGGCAAAAGTCATATTCTCATATTTGATGAGAATTTGCAAAAGGTTGGAGGCACTAGTTGTCCTAATCCACCAAAAGGTTTTGGATAGCAACATTATACTCGTAATTCATCGTTATAAGCTAAAAGTAGCTTGGTCATGGACGATTCCATGATAAGGGTGAATATTTGATGTAGGTAAAATGTTTACTACACCAAGAGATTACTAAAGAAAGGAATTTGAAAGAACACCAAACATTTGATGATGGTGATCTACTTCAAAGTGCAAGTCCAAAGACATTGGTATTTAACTATACACGCTTTGGACTATGTGTCATATGTATGACTCCACTATTGATGTTGATAGATTCTTTCAAACAGAAATGGAAATACTGAAAGAGAATCTCATAAATATATGGCAGAAAAGAAAAGACTAGAATTGTTCAGTTTAAGTATATAGATGATATACATGTTATGGCTATATTCTTTGCTTATTAAACAATGTGGTTCTTAAGTATTTGATACTGAATTTGTTGGTGTGAATCGTCATACGAAACAACACAATTCATGAACTACAATGGCCTAAGTAACTAGCAAAAGAAAATGTGATGATGTTCATCGAGAACAAATAAAGGGTTATTGTGTTGCTCGTTAAACATCAAAGCTTGCCTTCAAGATTTGTTTTATCAGGTATTATGAGAACAAAAGGGTTGTTCAAATAATTGCCGAAATCCATAAAAGATGGATGATTCGCAAATCTTGTTGGATAAATCACATCCATAAAACTAGTGCTAAAAATTTCGAAAGACAAATTGATTGAAAGATCACTTAGGAAGTGACATCGCGTTTAAATTATATTGGAAAGAAAACATGAAGAAACTCCATGTGGATGGAATTTTGGAGTCTTTTGATTTTTGATCAAATGACGCTTGTGAAACTTTCCTAGAGATAATTAAAACTTCGTTCATAGGCCAAAAGGGAACGAATGACTAGCTTATTGGAACTTGTACATATTGTTGTACGAAATCCATTATGTGTAGTCAAGAGCGATGGACTTCAACTTCATATGCTTTCTCCGAAACTTTGAGTGAATATATGAATATTTACTTAATAAGGATGAAGTGTGAAATATTTGAAAAGTTCAAAGATTTTCAAGATGAAGTGCAAAATCATTGTAACAAGAATATAAATAGTTTATGATAAGATCATAAAGGAAGATATTTTTTAGTTACAAGTTTAGCATAATACCTAAGATTTAAGGAATCGTTCCGTAGATTTACATGTCCCGAAATACCATAAGAGTATGGAGCGTTCGAGATATGCAATTAAACCTTGTTTGACATGGTAAGGTCGAAGGTGTAATTCATAAAACTGCCATTATATTTTAAAGATTAAAAGCTTTAGTGACTACCGTTTTTCCACTGAAAGGAGCTCCATCATAATCCGTTGAAATGACACCATATGTTATGGTTTGGGATAAAACCCAAGTTGTCCTTTCTTAAAACATTGGTATGCTTTGCATAATAAAGATGTTTGCAACCAAAGTCGGATGAACCTGTCTTTGTATGTTATTTCGAATAACTGTTAAGTATTCCTCCATAACACCAAAGACAAAAGTGTTTGTCGCTTAGAACGTCAAGTTTCTTTGGGAAGGAATTTTTCGTGAAAAGTAAAGTGGGAGGACAATAGAACTTTGATAAGGTTAAAAGAACCTTAGCTATATGTGCAGAGTTGCGCAGCACAAAAAGTGTTCCGAGGCAAGAATAATGCTCATGGCTCACGTGCCTCAAAGGTTGTGGTCACGGAGATCTAAGTTCCTATTGAAACAAGTAGGTCGGGTAAACAATCAAATACCAAGATTTGAGGGTTGAATCATTATTTGAGAATAATGAACCGATTACATGCAAAGAAGCGATGATGGGCCCTGACTCCGTCAAATGGCTTGAAGCCATAAAATCCGTGATAGTTCCATACATGAGAAATCAAGTTTTGAACTTGAAGGACCCTCGAGAAAGGTGTAAGATCTTACAATTGTGTTTGGATCTATAAAGAAATAGACATGAATATGGTCGACATGTTGGGAAAGAGTTCACAACAATGTTCAAGGGTTGACTATGACAAGATTTGATCTTTCATAGCAATATTTAGTCTAGACGGATTAATGTAGCAACCACGACATATAATTTTCTTATGTGTTGGATAAACAAAACAAATTCTTCTAATAGAAGGGTTACCTAGGATGTGTGCATGACACAGTCCAAAGGGTTTTGTTAGTTCAAAGGATGCTAAATGCATATGCAAACTTCAATGGTTGAAGTAAGCATTACGGAGTTGGAATCTTCACTATGATGAAACTGTTAAAGGAGTTTAAATTCGTCAGAGATAATGAAGATTCTTGCATTTGCAAGAAATTAAGTGGGAGCGCTAAGACATGTTTCTAATACATTATGTGGAAGACATATTGTTGATTGTAAATAATGTATCTTTTATTAACACAGGATAAGAATTTCATCTCGATGAAAGACTTAGGCAAAACCCAAATATTTGGCATGAATAGAAGCTAATATGGTTGTGCCAGAAGTACATAGACGAGATATTGAATGAGTTCAATATAGAAACTACAAGATAGTTTCTTGTCGCACAGAAAGGATTAAATGAGTTCAATATTGATGATATATTCAAATGTACTGACATTTGGTAAATGAAACAAGATTCAAGTATAGATTGATACTTGATCACAAAGAGTATTTATATCAATCATACTGTGATATGTACAAATCCAGATATGTCCTATGCTCTAAATGTTGTGAGCATATACCAGAATGATTCATAAGATGATCATTGGACAATAGTAAGAATATTCTTATGATCTTTTGGAAGAACTAAGAGTATATTATTTGTAGAAGTGACAAATAGATGGTTAGTTCATTGTAAAAGTACTACATTGATACTAGTTTTGTCACAAAGTACAAATTAAGTTTATCTCAATCTAAAACAAGGGTGGCACAATATAATGGAAAGTGAGTTCCATAATGTATTTGGATGAGTTCCAAAGTTAAAGACATTGTGACAGATACTACAACAAAAGGCTAAGTGTATGACTGCTATTTTAGCAGCAAAAGAGGGCATTTGTGTCAAGTAGTTTGTTACCAAACTAGGTGTAGTTCACAGTGGGATAATACTATGAAAATATATTGTACGACAATATTATCAACATGGTTTTAACCCCAAAGAACTAAAGGTCACACCAAAGGACCAAATTTATACAAAGCCATCTCATTAGAGAATGAGTGATGCGTAGAGACGCAAAGACATGCAATTACACACGGACCTGGAAGTGTCAGATCCGGAGATCAGTTGACCACTAGCAATCGTGTACATACGACACCAGAAAGCCATAGGTGTTGAATACACAAAGGTTTGAAACTAGATTATTGACTCTAGTGCAAGTGGGAGACTATTGGAGATATTCCCAAGAGGCAAGAATAAAGTGGTTATTATCATATCTTCATACTTATGATAAATGTTTACATACCATGCTATAATTGTATTAACCGGAAACATTAATACTTGTGTGATTTGTAAACATAAAAGAGTCCCTAGTAAAGCCTCTTGTTAAACTAGCTTGTTGGTTAATATATGATCATGGTTTCCTGATCATGAACATAGAGATGTTATTAACAACAGGGTCATATCATTAGGAGAATGATGTGATGGACATACTCCTATAGATAAGCGTAGCATAAAGATCAAGTCATTTTAATAGTTCAATTGCTATATGCTTTCTGATACATAGTAACCTAATTCCTTCGACCATGAGATCATGCATATCACCTTTACCGGATGGATGCTTTGATGACATCAAACACCACACCGTGAATCGGGTGGCTATAAAGGTGGCATTGAGTGTTCAAAGTATTAGTTGAGACACATGGATCAAGAATGGGATTTGTCCATCCATATGACCGATAGATATATACTGGCCCTCTCGGTGTAATGTCATCCAATTAGCTTGCAAGCATGTGACTGGCTCACAAGGGATCACATATCACGGAACGATAAAAGAGTACTTATCGAACGAGGTTGAACTAGGTATGCGAGATACCGACGATCATAACCTCGGATAAGTAAACTATCGTGAGACAAAGGGAAATTGGTATCGTATGTAAGTGGTTCATTCGATCGCAAAGTAATCGTAGAAATATGTGGCCATATGAATTTCCAGATTCCTCTATTGGTTATTGTTCTAGAAGTGTCTCGATCATGTCCGCATAATTCACGAACCGTAGGGAGACACACTTAAGGATTCGACGTTGTTTGAGTAGTTATGGAATGATGAGTAAGAGACCAAATGTTGTTCGAGTCTCGGATGGGATCCGGATATCACGAGGAGATCCTAATGGTCCAAGAATAAGATTCATATAAGGAAAGTCATGTTTTGAGTTGGGGAATGATTCCTGTTTTCATCGGAATGTTCTAGAAGGTTCCTAATGTCCCAAGACCGAGGAAGGGGTACATGAATGTGTCATTGCAAGTTGGAATGATTGCATCATGTACTAAGTGTCATCGTTGTTCCAAATAAAGGATTAATTCAAATCCTAGTTTGAAAAGTCAAATAGCTAAATTGAAAAGTCAAACGGCTAAATTTGGATAGTGGAAAAGAGGAGGAAGGTGAAACCGAGTTGGGGAGGGAGTCCCTCCTCCCCAAGCCTTGCACCACCTGCCGAGTTGGGGAGGGACTCCACTCCCTCCCCTTGGCCGGCCGGCCCCTCCACCTATATAAGGAGGGGCAGGTCTCCCTCCTAGGACACACAAGTTGCCTCCCTCTAAACCTAACCCTAGTTGCCGCCGGCCACCATAGCCGCCGCCGCCCTAGGGTTTGCCCAAGCCGCCGACTTGGGGCAATCCCCTTGCCCTAGTCGCCGGCCTAGCTCCCTCTACTTGGTGCCTCTAAACCCTAGATCACCAAGGCTCTCTCATAGTCCACCATACTCGCTCTGGCTTAAGGCGAAGCCCTGCGAGATCTCCCCTCTACTTCCGGTACCACGCCGTCGTGCTGCCGGAATCGCGAGGAGAGTGCTACAACCTCCATTTTCTTTGGAACAAGGGAGAGGAAGGTCTTCGCCGAGTACCGAACGTGTGACCGACTACGGAAGCGCCGCTTTAACGCACGGAAGGATCGCTCACGCGATCTTGAGATCGGCAAGTGTACGACTACATCACCCACGAGAATCTGCTCTCGTTAACCGCTTTGGAATCTTCGAGGGTAAGTTCCTCTATCGACTCGTTGCTACAATCTAGTAGATAGATCTTGGCTTGTTTGTGTGCATGCGGTAGAAAAATTTTGTTTTCCATGCTACGAACCCCTACACCATGTACCTCCTCCATTACGATATAAATAAAGCTAAGTGTCTCGCCCCCAACTTTCGGTTGACCATTTTCTGCAACTTTACTACATGCTACATACGCACTCGGGGGCTCCCCCCACCTCATGATTTCACCGACTGAGGACCAAACGTGTACACCTGAGTAGCTGACCACGTCAGGCAAACGAAAAGGGCACGTACTCAATCAAAGCACTGCGTGCTCACAAACAAGCAAACCTTTACAACAAAGGGCACAAAAACACCCAGCCGCAATATACAAATTTTACATCTATCTGTTTATTTTCAGGTCCTACCTATTCTGAAGAATAACCTGAGCACGCTGCTCAAACAAATATACAATCTGTTCGGCATACTGCCTTACAGCCGCGTAAAGTGGACGCATGTTCCTCTCGCCACCATCTGGTCGAAGATGTGGCCCAGTTACCACAGCAGCCAAATCTACGTCAGGGCGGTGCACCCTCACAAGAGACAAGGCAGCCTTCACCCCTGCGACGAGCTGCTGCCGCACCAGCTCCTTGACATCGCTGGCACTCCGAAACCTCGATGAAGACTCGCGAGGGTCGCTTCAACGGCATCCAAAGGAAACATCACGCGGCAAGACCGAGGAAAGTGATGTTTGCACTGGCGAGCACGCGAACCTGATAGACACGATCCGCACTATCGCCAGAACCATGGCGCTATCGCGATCCATCCGTAAGAAGCCGCCTCCATGTCCTGTTGAGTCAAGCAATTGACTCGAACAAACATACGCCTTTTATTCCCTCGGAGCAAGATTGGCGCCTGCGACAACCGCACAAAACAAGAATAAGGCCAGCAGGCTCACCCGAAAAACTGAGCTACAGCCCGAAAGAAGGATCAACTTACATTGCAGCTGCTCGGACAGCCGACCCAGCTCCGCCATCAAATACTCCTCTCTGGCTGCACCACGATCTGCCTTGGATTTCCAAACGTCGGCGCGACCGCGTAACCCAAGCAAATCTCTCTCCAAGCTGCGCACGCGACCTCGAAGAAAAGCAAGCTGCGAGGAATCATCCAATGATGGTCGCAAGGGCCTTTCGGATGAAGTGTCAACTGGGTCAGCACCTGAATGAACCTATAGCAGCAGAAAAAAGAAGGCACACAGACATTCAGCAAAGGATAGAGCACAACTCGGAGGAATTCATTAAAATATATAAGGCCACTACGTGGCACAAGGATGGTACTATAAAAGATATTTACAACAAAAGAAGACTACAAACTACCCTACGTCTACTATGCCTAAGGTGCAGGACACTGAGTCGCCGTAACCAGATCGCTTAGCTTTCGCCATTGTCATGGCGTATCGCAACAGCAAGTCAATGAGCTTGGGCCCATATCGTCTGCAGCGAGCGGAGTAGGCGGCGAAGGCTACCTCGGATCCATCTGCAGCCGTCGGCATCCGAGAAGCGATCTGGGGCAGGTCCAGCTCCGCCCCAGCCGCCATGGCCATCGCCAGCCCGACGGACGCGCCGATGCCCTTCTGCTTGCGCTTGTACACCGCAGGCGCTTCGGCTGACAGAGCCTCTGCCAGGGCATCCACATCTTCAAGGGTTGTGCCCTTCGGGAAGAGCTCCTGGTAGAAGCGACCAAGGACCTCCTTCGCCTTGGCAAGGGAGTTGACGACGGTGCTGCAGCGGTCTTCGACCGCCATAGTGGCATCATCTAGAGCACTCCCGTGCTCCAGAGCACCGCGGTCGAACTCGATGCTTGCGGCATCTGAGACAAAAACGAAGAAAAACATGAAGAAAGGCAGCATAGAAGAAGATCCGTAGAAAAAGAAACAAGTACAAAAGCTTATACTCACCCGAAATAGCCTTGGCAGCAGCCATGAGCTTCTCCGCCACCCCTCTTTCACGAGCAGCCGCAACGGTGGCCAGCTGATCCTCACGATCTGCGGCCTCCTGCAGACGCCTTCGCTTTTTGCCGGCTCAAGGCGCTTTTCGATCAGAACACCCTCAGAATCGACCCTATGCAAGTTTTAGCGAAACCCGCCAAACCTGCATAGAAACGATTCAAAGGTGCCCACCAGGCACTTTCGTGCGGGTGGAAAACGAAGTAATAACATTACACAACAGTCCTCGATGGGACCCACAGCACAGATATATATATACAACACGACTCCATGAGTCAAGAATACAGATATACGGTGCAAAGATCCAAATCACCTTGAAAATATGGAGCGTCCGACTACGGACAAGATGCAAATGGGGCTAAGAGCCCTGAAGGATAACCAATGGCGTCCATAACCCCCTGTGCCGGGACGGAAGGGTAACTCGCTAACGACGCCGAAAAACCTGCTAAAACAAAAGGTGACGACAAAGGGCAAAGGAAAAAGAGGAGCGTCGATCGAGGCCAAGACACTGCGAGGCTAGAATTCAAGGTCCTCGCCTACATAGGTATGGTGGATCAAGCGGCAGCAAAGATGCACTAAACAACCTATAGAGACTCAAACAATCAAGCTATCGAGAGGGGTGAGAAAGACCTATTCAGAACCAACCTGATGCTAGCATCAAACAAACCCATCCTGGTGTTTCCCCCTCGAGACCAAACGAGGAAGTCCACCGAGGAACTCACACAGTTGGCAGTTTTACTTATTCAGTTATCGTTGCAGCAATTACTAGTCAAATATAGATAATCATCCTGATAAAATAAGCAGTGGGCACTTTTACTTAACCATTCTGTTGTAGTTGCAACACTTACTAGTCAAATACAATTAGCATGAGATAACCCAAAACCCAGCAGTTGTTGGCACTTTTATTTAGCCATTCCGTTGTAGTTGCAATACTTACTAGTCAGGTACAATGGTCGCAAGCGACACTCCAAACAAACAATTGTGGGCAGTATTATTTAGCCATTCCATTATAGTGAAGCTGATTACTAGTCATTATGAAGTCAAATTTATAACACTACTTTAGTTATAGTTGTCTATGATCGAGATACTGTGCTCCAAGTCGTCCATAACCGCGGACACGGCTTTCAGAAAGTTTTAACCCGGCCGGGGTACACAAATAGCAACACACACTCGATCAACCTCGGAAAAACCAAATCAAAACCCAACGAGGCCTTCACAACAAAGCAATCACAGGATTCAGAAATATTTCAGGGGGCCACCCCTTGGAGTACACCAACGGTTAGCCGACTCGAGACGGACCCGAGGTTTGGGTGGACGGTCAGGAACGATCGTGAACCCAAAATCGGGCTTGTCGACACCGCGAAAACGTGTCCCGATCCTAACAAGACAAAGGTGCTCGCACAATCGTAGATAATACAGTAAAGCATGGCATAAGTACAGGATGGTAAATAAAACCTCAAACTAGTTTGTGGCCCCAAGAAATAAGAATGAATCAAGCTCTGGCTCAGGGGGGTCCCATAATCCTCCCGGATGTGGATAGCGCGATAAATCAAGGAACAGGTATCAAGTACTCGGGGTCCTACGGGACACAAGTGGGCGTTCGGAAACCAAATATTATCTATCACCCACCGATGCCTCTGCTTACTTACTTCAATTTTAGTTGTTAAACAGGAATTAAAGTGAACGATAAGTAAAGCCATGATCATCTCCAACATCAACATGCGGCAATACACCAACAACTGTGGTACTTGACGACACGCAACAGCACTTGAGCAAGCGACTACGACGCGCAAGTCCAACTATCTACCAAACAACAGGTAATAGGATGTGTCCAAGGCAATATAAGGCTGAGAGGGATATCACGGGTACGAAAACTAGAGCATCGCAACACAGATAGCAATAGATCAACAGGAGGGAAATAAATACTATAAAAGTAAGATAGGTAGAAAGAGGGAGATGCTCGCCTGAAAACATTGCCGAAGGTTCATCCGAAGATCGGGTCGAAGCTCACAACAACTCAACGGCCTTATCCGCGAAGAAGCAAAACACTAGAATAAACACCGGATGCAATATTTAATACTATGGCAAAAGATCGGGCATGATGCATGTATGATGCATGGCATGGTAAATAAGCGGTGCAATTAGGCCATATTAAGCGGAACCGGGGTCCCGACAATTATCTAATAGGTTCAAGTTGTTTAGATACCCCGCAATTTAAATGTTGTCTTAGCAAGGCAAAATTAGATCACCGGTTCGCTACACAAATTTAAATGGGGCCAATATAAGACTAGATTTGCCCGCATATGAGCCCCATATTTAATTATATGGTGAATCGGCATAAGGCCCCCAACCACAGTCAAATATGCATGCGAGAATGACAATTTAATATGCAACAATTTGTATTATATTATAAAATAGGGTTTCGGGAAGGGGTTCACACATTAGGGTTCGACGATCTTGGGGTTCCGGGGTTCGGGGTCGGTCTCAGGGGTCGTCGGGTCCGGGAAGAAGATCTTGTCGCACGGTGTCCGGGTAGGCGAACTTGTCGGTTCCGGCTCCGATTGTCGGTGTCGGGCTCGGGTCTCGACCGGAGATCTTGGTGTTCCGTTCAAGTGCTCGAGTGTCGGTGACGGTTTGGGAACGTGCGATGATTCACCAGATTATCTTGGTCGGTGATGATAACTCCACTCAGTGTCGACCTTGTTTATCGTCTTGAAACTTTAGTGTCGTTCCACCAACTACGACGACCGCGGCCCTCGTATCAAAGATCTTGGTACGGTTCGGTTCCCCAGGTCATCTTCAATCTTGCTAGCATGTTCATCATCCGTCATATCCGCGTCCACTTCAACAACATCTACACACCACCACAACTGCAAATTCACGTATCCATCTCCTCACACGAGCATCACATCCACACACCACACAACTCCAACACGCCACCAGATTGCCATCTACACAACACCAACATCTCACCAAGACAGGGCATGGACCCGGCATGGGCACACGCGCGACAGAGAGGAGGAACGCAGGGGGGACGGTGACCGACGCCAGGTCGCGACATGGACTTGGGCGCATGACAAGCTGGGCTCGCTGCAGCGACGCGAGGATCCTAGGCCGCGGGACAGAGGCGACGGGAGGTCGGGCTCCGAAGGCACGGTACAGCTATGGAGGAGGGCGCCACGTCTCGTGAAGAGGAGGCGACAAACTATAGGATGCGAGAGCAGGGTGGCAAGGGGTACTCGACGAGGCTTGGCGGCCTCAGGAGGAGGTTGAAGGCGAGTGGTGGAGCGGGTTTGCGATCGGAGCTGGCCGGAGCAACGGTCGCAGATGCGGACGGAGGCGGGGAAGCGGAAAGGAGGCGACGCTAGGAAAGGGACGACGACCGTGTCAGAGCCACGGAAGAGGACCGACGGCGCGCGAAGACCGTCGAGGGGATCACGGGCGCACGGTCAGGATGCTTGCAGAGGGACCTGGTGGCAACGGGCCAAGGGGCCGGCGGCCGGAGCACGGACCAGGAGGAGCCGAGGGCGAGGTATCCGAGCCCGGACGGAGCGCGCGCCCGGAGGATCCCGCCCGCACAGGAGCTGGGCGCCAGGAGGGCCGTCGCCATTGGCGCCGCGTGCGTGAGGAGGAGGTCCAGAGGCGGAGGAGGATCCCATGGGCGAAGCGGCCGGGCGAGGAAGGAGGGCACGGGTGGGCGCGATGTAGAGAGGAGAGGGGGTCGCGAGGGAGAGAGAGGAGCGGGTTGCGGGCTGTTCGGGCGTGCAGCAGGTGGGTGGGGCCATGGGAGGTTGGTTGACTGCGGGTGGGGGTGCGACGTACCGCGTGAGCGAGGCTCTAGGAACGTGTCGGGAGGGTTGCTTGTGGGTGTCTTTGCGTGGCGTGTTGGCGTGTGACAGGGTGGGGCCCAGCGGCAGCATGGAACGAGGTGGGTGTGGGGTGTATGTGTGCGTGTGTGCTGTGGAGCCAAGGGGTGGCGGTGGATGGGAGGGTTGGGGAATGGGGTAGGTAGGGATTAGGGTTTATCTAGGAGGGGACTAAGGTTTTATTTTCTGGGTTGTAGGGCTCCTGGGCCTTTGGCCCGGCTTTGTCTGCCTTCCCAGTCCAAAATACTTATTTATTTGATTTAGTTTTTAAAAAATACTTTTGTAAATATGTTTTAGGCAAATAACAGATCCGGATCGATCGATGTTTTAATTTGAAATAATACGGGGCTACTTAGAAAACAAAACTAGGCGTTTCAAAAATAGTTTCAGACAAACAATGCATGATGATGACGATGCAATGCACAAAAACAACGCGATTTTCTAGTAGTGGTTTTGCGGGATGCCACAATTCGACACCACTAACAATGGATCTCGCCCTCGAGATCAGCCTCATGGTACCGGAAGGAAGGCCGGCTGTCTGAATCTTCTTGCTTCGTGTAGATCTTCGCGACACCACTAACAAGAGGTCGTTGTCCGTGATCGTCGAGAGAACACTCCGGAACAAAAGGTCGAAGGTGGAGGTACCAACGAATAAAGCCACCTCTAACTCCGGTAGAAAGAGTGGACCGATGCATTCTCATCCACTTAAATGTACAAAAGCGAATAGAAGGGGTAGTCGGCATGGGGGCCAATCCATCACGCACCCAAACTATTACTCCGCACAATCAGTGGAAAAGCGTGCAACCATTCTCGGAATTAGACTGAAGATCTCGACAAACGAGGTCGGAACAAAGGAATGATGCAGACTCTGCATCGGATCTGGCGTAGATGATGACGTCGCGTCGGAAAACACTGGAAGGCACAAACAAGGAACCAAGAATGGTACCACGGTAGACGGATTCCTCAGGCAGCTTGAACACCGGATGGTAGAACACCGTTATCAAAGGAGGAAGCGAAACCCTGAAGGTACGACGGAACCCAACCACGAGAATTCCTGGACTCGAAGAAAGGGAAGAGAGCGGATTCGAAACACGTAGAGGTAAGAGGAGAATAGCAGAGGGGTAAGAAGTAAAAGCAGACCTAACCAGATCTATCCAACCGATTTTGCAAAAATAGTTTTGACACTCTACTGCGGCCGTTAGCTAGGTTATCCTACAGGCTGGACTTGTGGGGTATCGCAACTGCTGAGCTCTGATACCACTCTGTAACACCCTCAGAATCGACCCTATGCAAGTTTTAGCGAAACCCGCCAAACCTGCATAGAAACGATTCAAAGGTGCCCACCAGGCACTTTCGTGCGGGTGGAAAACGAAGTAATAACATTACACAACAGTCCTCGATGGGACCCACAACACAGATATATATACAAACCGACTCCATGAGTCAAGAATACAGATATACGGTGCAAAGATCCAAATCACCTTGAAAAGATGGAGCGTCCGACTACGGACAAGATGCAAATGGGGCTAAGAGCCCTGAAGGATAACCAATGGCGTCCATAACCCTGCCCAGGCCAGGCCGGAAGGGTAACCCTGCTAACGACGTCGAAACCTGCTAAAACAAAAGGGGTGCCGACAAAGGGCAAAGGAAAAAGAGGAGCGTCAGTACTGAGGCTAGTACACGGCGAGGCTAGAATTCGGCGGTCCTCGCCTACATAGGTATGGTGGACTGAAGCGGCAGCGCAGCATGCACTAAACAACCTATAGAGACTCGAAACAACTGGCGGCTATCAGAGAGGGGTGAGAAAGACCTATTCGGAACCAACCTGATGTACCATCAAACAAACTCATCCTGGTGTTTCCCCCTCGAGACCAAACGAGGAAGTCCACCGAGGAACTCACACAGTTGGCAGTTTTACTTATTCAGTTATCGTTGCAGCAATTACTAGTCAAATATAGATAATCATCCTGATAAAATAAGCAGTGGGCACTTTTAGTTAACCATTCTGTTGTAGTTGCAACACTTACTAGTCAAATACAATTAGCATGAGATAACCCAAAACCCAGCAGTTGTTGGCACTTTTATTTAGCCATTCCGTTGTAGTTGCAATACTTACTAGTCACGTACAATGGTCGCAATACACTCCAAACAAACAATTGTGGCGATTATTTAGCCATTCCATTATAGTGAAGCTGATTACTAGTCATTATGAAGTCAAATTTATAGCACTACTTTAGTTATAGTTGTCTATGATCGAGATATCGGGCTCCAAGTTGTCCATAACCGCGACACGGCTTTCGAAGTTTTAACCCGCCGGGTGCACAAATAGCAACACACTCGATCAACCTCGAAAAACCCAAATCAAAACCCAACGAGGCCTTCATGACAAAGCAATCACAGGATTCAGAAATATTTCAGGGGGCCACCCCTTGGAGTACACCCGCAACGAAGTTAGCTGACTCCGAGACGGACCCAAGGTTTGGGTGGACGGTCAGAACGATCGGGAACCCAAAATCGGGCTTGTCGACACCGCAAACGTGTCCCGATCCTAACAAGCATGTGCTCCTCGCACAATCGTAGATAATACAGTAAAGCATGGCATAAGTACAGGATGGTAAATAAAACCTCAAACTAGTTTGTGGCCCCAAGAAATAAGAATGAATCAAGCTCTGGCTCAGGGGGGTCCCATAATCCTCCCGGATGCGGATAGCGCGATAAATCAAGGAACAGGTATCAAGTACTGGGTCCCACGGACACAAGTGGGCGGTCGAAACCAAATATTATCTATCTCCCACCGATGCCTCTCGCTTACTTCAATTTTAGTTGTTAAATAGGAATTAAAGTGAAAGTGAACGATAAGTAAAGCCATGATCATCTCCAACATCAACATGCAATACACCAACAATCGTGGTACTTGACGACACGCAACAAAGACTTGAGCAAGCGATCACGACGCGCAAGTCCAACTATCTACCAAACAACAGGTAATAGGATGTGTCCAAGGCAATATAAGGCTGCGAGGGATATCACGGGTACGAAAACTAGAGCATCGCAACACAGATAGCAATAGATCAACAGGAGGGAAATAAATACTATAAAAGTAAGATAGGTAGAAAGAGGGAGATGCTCGCCTGAAAACATTGCCGAAGGTTCATCCGAAGATCGGGTCGAAGCTCACAACAACTCAACGGCCTTATCCGCGAAGAAGCAAAACACTAGAATAAACACCGGATGCAATATTTAATACTAAGGCAAAAGATCGGGCATGATGCATGTATGATGCATGGCATGGAAAATATGCGGTGCAATTAGGCCATATTAAGCGGAACCGGGGTCCCGACAATTATCTAATAGGTTCAAGTTGTTTAGATACCCCGCAATTTAAATGTTGTCTTAGCAAGGCAAAATTAGATCACCGGTTCGCTACACAAATTTAAATAGGGCCAATATAAGACTAGATTTGCCCGCATATGAGCCCCATATTTAATTATATGGTGAATCGGCATAAGGCCCCCAACCACAGACAAATATGCATGCGAGAATGACAATTTAATATGCAACAATTTGTATTATATTATAAAATAGGGTTTCGGGAAGGGGTTCACACATTAGGGTTCGACGATCTTGGGGTTCCGGGGTTCGGGGTCGGTCTCAGGGGTCGTCGGGTCCGGGAAGAAGATCTTGTCGCACGGTGTCCGGGTAGGCGAACTTGTCGGTTCCGTCTCCGATTGTCGGTGTCGGGCTCGGGTCTCGGCACTGGGAGATCTTGGTGTTCCGGTTCGAAGTGCTCGAGTGTCGGTGACGGGTTTGGGAACGGTGCCGATGATTCACCAGATTATCTTGGTCGGTGATGATAACTCCACTCAGTGTCGACCTTGTTTATCGTCTTGAAACTTTAGTGTCGTTCCACCAACTACGACGCATGCCCTCGTATCAAAGATCTTGGTACGGTTCGGTTCCCCAGGTCATCTTCAATCTTGCTAGCATGTTCATCATCCGTCATATCCGCGTCCACTTCAACAACATCTACACACCACCACAACTGCAACTTCACGTATCCATCTCCTCACACGAGCATCACATCCACACACCACACAACTCCAACACGCCACCAGATTGCCATCTACACAACACCAACATCTCACCAAGACAGGGCATGGACCCGGCATGGGCACACGCGCGACAGAGAGGAGGAACGCAGGGGGGACAGTGACCGACGCCAGGTCGCGATATGGACTTGGGCGCATGACAAGCTGGGCTCGCTGCAGCGACGCGAGGATCCTAGGCCGCAGGACAGAGGCGACGGGAGGTCGGGCTCCGAAGGCGCGGTACAGCTATGGAGGAGGGCGCCACGTCTCGTGAAGAGGAGGCAACAAACAGCAGGATGCGAGAGCAGGGTGGCAAGGGGTACTCGACGAGGCTTGGCAGCCTCAGGAGGAGGTTGAAGGCGAGTGGTGGAGCGGGTTTGCGATCGGAGCTGGCCGGAGCGACGGTCGCAGATGCGGACGGAGGCGGGGAAGCGGAAAGGAGGCGACGCTGGGAAAGGGACGACGACCGTGTCAGAGCCACGTTAGAGGACCGACGGCGCGCGAAGACCGTCGAGGGGATCACGGGCGCACGGTCAGGATGCTTGCAGAGGGACCTGGTGGCAACGGGCCAAGGGGCCGGCGGCCGGAGCACGGACCAGGAGGAGCCGAGGGCGAGGTATCCGAGCCCGCCGAGAGCGCGCCGGAGGATCCCGCCCGACAGTTTCGGCGCCAGCGTGGAGGAGGCCGCCATTGGCACCGCCGGTGGAGGAGAGGAGGTCCAGAGGCGGAGGAGGGGATCCCGGCGAGCGGGGCGGCGGCCGGGGCGAGGAAGGAGGGCGCGGGTGGGCGCGATGCAGAGAGGAGAGGGGGTCGCGAGGGAGAGAGAGGAGCGGGTTCTCGGGCGTCTGGCAGTGGGGCCATGGGAGGTTGGTTGATCAAGTGGGTGCGACGTACCGCGTGAGCGAGGCTCTAGGAACGTGTCGGGGAGGGTTGCGCGCGGGGGTGTGCTGCGTGGCGTGTTGGCGTGTGATAGGGTGGGGCCCAGCGGCAGCATGGAACGAGGTGGGTGTGGGGTGTAGGTGCGCGTGTGTGCTGTGGAGCCAAGGTGGCGGCGGTGGGAGGGTGGGGAATGGGGTAGGGGATTAGGGTTTATCTAGGAGGGACTAAGGTTTTATTTTCGGGTTGTAGGTGGGCTCGGTTGGGCCTTTGGGCTCTGGCAGTTGTCTCGCTCCCATCAAAATACTTATTTATTTGATTTAGTTTTTAAAAAATACTTTTGTAAATATGTTTTAGGCAAATAACAGATCCGTATCGATCGATGTTTTAATTTGAAATAAGACGGGGCTACTTAGAAAACAAAACTAGGCGTTTCGAAAATAGTTTCAGACAAACAATGCATGATGATGACGATGCAATGCACAAAAACAACGCGATTTTCTAGTAGTGGTTTTGCGGGATGCCACACGCTCTAGCGGCGGTTTCGGCTTTCTGCTCTGATTGTCCAAGGCTCTTTTTAAGGGCGTCGACCTCACGTAGAGAGACGTTATGCTCCTCTACATTTAAGACAAGCAAGTGTCAAAGAACAGGACCAGGATAAACAAGAGAGGTACTAAAAGGCAGACGGATACCTTGAAGCTGCCGCAGCTTCGCCTCCAGCGTCAGGCGCTCCTCCACCAGCCGCTTGGCCTCTTGGACAAAAGGCTGCAGAAAAAGGCAATAGCAGTAAGAACATGACTTGGGGGCTACGCCCAACACAAAGAAGCAAAAACAACATCAGCACACGAAGACACTCGGGGGCTCCCCCCATGACAGGAAGCAGAAAACTTACATGCTCGAGCCAAGGCCCGCCAAGGAAATTCGAGGCGCAACCACCAGCCCCTCCCGCACAGGAGGAATTGGAGCGGCGCCACCCGAAGTCTCCACCATCTCAGGAGGAGGCGACACAATGTTCGACTCCCCCATCATCTCCCGCGCACCATCACTAGAGCCGGAGGATTGCTCTGAACCAATCCACCAACACAGGTGCAAAAATCATGAAGGGAAAAAGGACAACGGTGCAACAAGAAAACTTACGAGCCCAATGCGCTCAGGTCGAAGATAGGAGAATCCCTTCGAGCCCTCTTCTCCTCTTTCTTCTCTTCCTTCTTCTCCTCCTTCTTTTCTTCCTTCTTCCGCTTTGCTGGCGGGTGCGGTGCAACAGCCCGCACAGGAATGGCAGGAAGGGGAGAGGAAGAACCCCCATGAACATCATCATCATGACGCTCAAGGCCCAGATGATTTCTGGGAGTCGGAGGAGTCGAGGCATCCAAAGACTCGCTGGAGCTCCGTGATCGCTTGCGCGAATGGTCCTCACTCGACTCGTCGGCACCCTCCGCTGGAGATCGCGCTGACGGTAGCTCGCACACGGAATCCACCACTTCATTATCCGGGGCATTCGGATACCTTTCGGGCAACAGTGGTGCCATGCCTGGCACTTTGAAGCTCTGCAAGATGAAATTGAACTTTGTTAGCAAACAAAGGAAAAAATACACAGCCGACAAAAACAAAGGGGGAGCACTACGTGCGCAAATCTACACCTTCGGTACGACCAACATCGAAGAAAAGGGAGGAGTCAGCGACTTCCCCGGGATTTCTTCGTCGGCCTTGAACTTCAACAGCGCGTGAAGAGCCTTGTCAAGTTCCACCTCGGAGATTTTCTCACTCGAAACCCTCGTCGGATCACGGCGCCCAGAATAAAGAAACATCGGGTGCGCCCTCGCTTGGAGAGGCTGCACCGACGCTCAAGAAACGTCCGGATGATGTCCACACCGTTCACCTCCTCAGGAATCAGTTGGAGATCCTCCACCCGACGGTACAGGGCCTCTATCTCCGCCACCTCACCGTCTAAGATTTGGTTTTTCCAGGATCTTTTCTTCTCAATCAATTGGGAGGGGTCAAAGGGAACAAGACCAAAATCTTGCCCGGGCACTACGGAGTCACGGATATAAAACCATCGCCTCCTTTGTCTTTGGATGATTCGAGACATGGAAAAGGAAAAGAATTGCAGATTGGGACTAAGGGAGATGATGAAACCCCAATGGGATACACACCATCCGAAGATTTCCTCTTCACGGAATAGAGCCTTAGGAAGAGGCCAAAGTGCGCTCAATGCCAAGCCAGACTGCAAAACGTGATAAAACAAGCAATGTGGAGAAGAGAATTGGGAGACAGATGATGCAATGAACCCCATAGAAGAAGAGCGATCCACGAAAGAAGTCATGGATCGATACGAAAACCACGAAAACGGCGACAAACATAACCCGTACCCGATGGGGGACGGGGTTACCTCATTGCCGGGAGTTTAACGGCCTCCACATCCCCGGATCAAGCCTCTCGCGAGCTGCGGAGATCGCTCTCCGCGTCTCTCGATCGCCACCGCCATCGGTGATGCGAGCAATGCGGTTCTTCTTGCCTACGGCGCTGGTCCCAACCACCGCAGAGGACTTCTTTGTCCTCCCCATGGCGCTACGGCGGTGGTGGCAATGACAATGCAGAAAGAACGAAGGAAATGTGGAAGGAAAGTTTCGCGCGCAGCAAGAATCGCCAAGAACAAGGAGGCAAGGAATGATGAACGGTGCGGTGAAAAACAAACCACGATTTCACCAAGGATTATAACAGCGAAGACGACGCACGCTGGCCGTCCATCGAGAAGACCTAACGCCGACGGTAGATCTGGCCATACACGTGTCAACACCACAACGAACCGTCGTTACCACGCCGTCCACTACGCGTGGAAATCGAGGAGACGCCGTAATCATCTCCACGCCACGCGTGACTGGTCAATTCAAAGTCAGAAAGTGGGACCCACGCTTCGTCCAGTCAAGTCATCTTCGGCGTAGCGCAGAGGTCATCAATCGTCAAGACGACGCTATCAAAAGCTATACTAGCACCAACTCGCTCCCACCTAAGAGTATTCACCGAATCTACGATTCGACTAAATACCGGGGCCTACTCTATCAAGAGCCGCCGCGCACCGGCTGAACAAATGATGACAAATTACTTCTCTGAGTCCTACGTCGAGTCTACGACTCCACTACGGACTCGGGGGATACTCCCATAGGGAGGATGGATTTAAGCATCCGAAAAAATTTCGAGTCCTGCGGACTTAACGACAGAGACAATTCTTGAACTAAAGTCTCCGTTCGAGTCTACGACTCGAACAGACACTTGGGGGCTACTCCCATAGGGAGCGCTGGTCGCGCACCCTATGAAATCTTCGACTGCGATATTCCGGATCAGCACGCAAAAACCTTTTGGCAACTTTGCCCCAACAAAACGGTCGAGTGAGCGTCAATCTCCTAGGCCACCCGAAGCACCTCCGAGGTGATAAATGTTCGGATGCTGCGTCTGCGACGCAAAGATAAGACCTACAGATATCATCTCGATGGCCCGCAACGCACCGATCGGCTCGCTAGTATGAATCTGTACCAGCAGGTACGATGAAAAATCCCGACGGACGCGTTGGGTACACCAATTAAAATCACCGAATTCCACTCGTAAGTCCTCCGCTCGAGTTGAATTACGCCAAAGATATGTTCTAGGTCCGGTTAAGGGACCCGAACTCGAAGAAGATCGTGTTGTTTCGTTCTAAGAAAGTTAATCGACCTCGATCACCGGGTGAGTCGTGCACACGCATCAACAATCCTACACACATATACTATTAACATATAGTCGCCCGAAGGATGGAAGAGTGCTCACCGAATCTACGATCGACCGATCACCGGGCTCTTGACATGGTTATACCCTACGGCACGTGACTTCAAAGATACCGGTCCAGCCCAAGGAAGGCCCACAGCAGCATACGCGCCGCCCATGAAGATTTTTGGGTGGCCAAGGCCCATGACGTCTTCGGATCTTTGGAGAGCAAGACTAGAGGAGATAGGAAATTCAAAGGGGTAAAACCCTAGAACTTGTAACCGACTAGGACTATGTCCGGGACCTGCCTAAGTCTATATAAAGGCTAGGAGGGCACGCCCTAGATCTCTCGACTCATACTTTCGCACACGCATCCACGCCAGATCGAATCTGACCTCAGAACCTTCGGTTCCGCCGTAATCAAGAGCACACAAGCAGGAGTAGGGTTTTTCCTCCGGGGGCCTGAACCTGGGTAAATCTCGTGTCCCCTGGTTGCTTGTCTGTTAACCGTGCCACGATCTCCAGCATCCCCATATTCTCCAAAACCCAAGTCCATAACAATGGGAATTGACGAGATTAAACCTCGTCACCAGCGCAAAGTTTTTGCTACAAGGTCTGCGAAAATCTCCGGCGAGTCTCCGGTGAGGTCCGGTTTGCTACATTAGCATAATTTCCTTGCTACACAATCGCCGACGAGGTCTTCGGCGAGATCTAGTCTGTTTTTCTATTTTCTGGTCCGAACCGTTTTCTGCTACACGTAGCAAAAGAGGGACTATTTATAACAAAAATGAGTATGTTTATATGAAAAGCGACATTTTGAAGCTTTTTGGGAGACATGTGAAGACTGTAACACCCTCAGAATTGACCCTATGCAAGTTTCAGCGCTTCCCGCCAAACCCGCATAGAAACGATTCAAAGGTGCCCACCAGGCACTTTCGTGCGGGTGGAAAACGAAGTAATAACAGTACACAACAGTCCTCGATGGGACCCACAGAACAGATATGTATATACAACAGCGACTCAATGAGTCAAGAATACAAATATAATATACAAAGATCCAAATCACCTTGAAAATGATAGAGCGTCCGACTACGGACAAGATGCAAATGGGGCTAAGAGCCCTGAAGAATAACCAATGGCGTCCATAACCCGCCTGGCCAAAGCGGAAGGGTAACCCCGCTAACGACGCCGATCTCAAAACCCGCTTAAACAAAAGGGTGCCGACAAAGGGCAAAGGAATAAGAGAGCGGTCAAGATCGAGGCCAAGACACGGCGAGGCTAGAATTCGGCGGTCCTCGCCACATAGGTATGGTGGGTCGAAAGCGGCAAGAAGATGCACTAAACAACCTATAGAGACTCGATATAACCGCGGCTATCGAGAGGGATAAGAAAGACCTATTCGAACCAACCTGATGCTACCATCAAACAAACCCATCCTGGTGTTTCCCCCTCGAGACCAAACGAGGAAGTTAACCGAGGAACTCACACAGTTGGCAGTTTTATTTATTCAGTTATCGTTGCAGCAATTACTAGTCAAGTATAGATAATCATCCTGATATAATAAGTAGTGGGCAATTTTAGTTAACCATTCCGTTGTAGTTGCGACACTTACTAGTCAAATACAATTAGCATGAGATATCCCAACCCAGCAGTTGTTGGTACTTTTATTTAGCCATTCCGTTATAGTTGCAATACTTACTAGTCAGGTACAATGGTAGCGAGCGACAACCCAAACAAGCAATTGTTGGCAATTTTATTTAGCCATTCCATTATAGTGAAGCTGATTACTAGTCATTATAAAGTCAAATTTATAGCACTACTTTAGTTATAGTTGTCTATGATCGAGATACTATGCTCCAAGTCGTCCATAACCGCGGACACGGCTTTCAGAAAGTTTTACCCTGCAGGGGTGCACAATTAGCAACACACACTCGATCAACCTCGGAAAAACCAAATCAAAACCCAACGAGGCTTTCACGACAAAGCAATCACAGGATTCAGAAATATTTTAGGGGGGCCACTTTGCTGACTTCGAGACGGACTCAAGGTTTCTGGGGCCGGCTGTAAACGACTGGGAACCCAAAACTGGGCTTGTCGATACCGCGAAAACGGGTCACGATCCTAAATAAAGACAGCTCCTCGCACAATCGAATAATACAAAGAAAGCATGGCATAAGTACAGATAGTAAATAAAACCTCAAACTAGTTTGTGGCCCCAAGAAATAAGAATGAATCAAGCTCGCTCGGGGTCCCATAATCCTCCCGGATGTGGATAGCGAATAATCAAGGAACAAGTATCAAGTACTCGGGGTCCCACGGACACAAGTGGACGGTTAACAACCAAATAACATCTATTGCCCACCGTGCCTCGCTACTTACTTCAATTTTAGTTGTTAAACAGTAAATAAAGTTATGAGCATCTCCAACAATAAACATGCGGCAAATACTCCAACAACTGTGGTACTTGGCGACACGCAACAACACTTGAGCAAGCGACTACGACACGCAAGTCCAACTATCTACCAAACAACAGGTAATAGGATGTGTCCAAGGCAATATAAGGCTGCAAGGGATATCACGGGTACAAAAACTAGAGCATCGCAACACAGATAGCAATAGATCAACATGAGGGAATAAATACTATAAAAGTAAGATAGGTAGAAAGGGGGATATGCTCGCCTGAAAACATTGCCGAAGGTTCATTCGAAGATCGGGTCGACACTCGCGTCAACTAAACGGCCTTATCCGCGAAGAAGCAAAACACTAGAATAAACACCGGATGCACTATTTAATACAACGGCAGAAGATCGGGCATGATGCATGTATGATGTATGGCATGTTAAGGCGCGATGCAATTAGGCAATATTAAGCGGAACCGGGTCCCGACAATTAATTAGATGGTTCATGTTATTTATCTACCCCGCAAATTAAATGTTGTATTAACAAGGCAAGATAAGTTACCGGTTCACTACACAAATTTAAATGAGGACAATATAAGACTAGATTTGCCCGCATATGGGCCCCATATTTAATTATATGGTGAATCGACATAAGG
Organism: Avena longiglumis; assembly: GCA_030063025.1. Classification (NCBI taxonomy): domain Eukaryota; kingdom Viridiplantae; phylum Streptophyta; class Magnoliopsida; order Poales; family Poaceae; genus Avena; species Avena longiglumis. The sequence continues at coordinate 526,639,411 of CP125975.1, forward strand.
CCCCCAAACCACATGAGATGTATGCGAGCATGCTCGATTAATATGCAACAAGTTATATAGTTGGCAATTTATAAAATAGAGGCTCGGAAAGGGGTCACACATTAGGGTTCGACGATCTTGGGGTTCGTCGAGGGTTCGGGGTTGGTCTCAGGGTTCCGGGTCTAGGGTTCAGCCTCGGCGGGGTCGTTCTCGGATAACGGGGTAGATCTTGGCGTTCCGCGAAGAAGGCTTGGTTCGGCGTCGGGACACATCGGATCCGCCCCGGGTCGGTGCCGATCTTGTCGTCACGAAGATCTTGTCGGGACCTCACCATCAAGTCGGTCTTGGCGTTCGGGAAGAAGACTTGTCGTCCTCGTGGCGATCTTGGCGTTCTGCAGGTTCGGGTTTTGGCGTCCGAGGGAAGTACTTAGCATGTCGATGGATCGGTCTTGAATCCGGGAAGGAGATCTCGACGTCCCGTGTTGGCCTTGGTTACCTGATGTAATTCATCGGGTTTTTCCTCTTCGATCCTTCAGGTTGTCCTGCATGCGTCCATGCATCTTGGGGCGTATCAACGCCACAACAGGACTTGTTGGGCATCACCAGGTACACGCGGATCCCCGCTTTGCAAACAAACGATGCCACAAACACATACTGAAGGCCATCTCAGCACCACAAGGCGTAAACGAGGCAAGCAACAGGGGCCGGTGGACAGGTTCGATGGCAAGGAAGCTCTCAGCGACAGTTACTGCGGGGATTTGGGGCGGCGACCTTGTAGGAGGCGCCGGCCGGGCGCAGACAGATGACTGGTTGTGTTGCGGCCCGAAAGGAAGCGGACGCCAAGCACTCAGCGCCGGCCACGGCCCAGCCCCAGCAGCGAGGTTGAGGAGGCGGGCGGGCTGCAAGTGACGAGGACGACAGGAGATGCAGCGGCGAGGTCGAGGAGCTCGGGCGGGCATCCAAGACGGAGGTGAAAGTGGAGATCGAGGTCCTAGGCGCGCCAGGCGTGACCGCGCAGATGTCGGAGGCGACGTTGCTACCGGGTAGCGGAGGTGGAGGCCGTCCGTCGGGTGGAGGCGAGCGAGCTGACGCTGAGGAGAGGAGTCATGGCGGGATGGGCCTCGAGGTTGGGGAAAATGGGGCGGCACCACGGGACGGGAAGGGAGGAGCGAGGCCGAGAGGAGGGGCGGCGCACAGAGGGAGGCCAGCGGAGGCAAGCCAGGGAGAGGCGCGGTCCAGGGAAGGGGTGGGCGACGCGCCAGGGTCGCGGGAAAAAGAGGAGCGGCCGCGGGCGGAGGCGGTCGTCGAAGGGAGAGGGAGGCGTCGAGGAAGAGAGGATGGGGAGAGAGAAGCGGGGCAGGTGGGAGGTGGGCCAGAGGGAGGTGGGGTCGGAGCGGGGCCAGGTGGGTGGTTGGGTCACGCGAGGGAGAGGAGGGAGGGGCTGCAGAGCGTGGGCTAGGGAGAGGCAGGCTTGCCAGGTGGGGCCCAGGGACAGGGAGAGGGGGTGCGGCTGGTGTGTGTGGGAGAGGGATTGAGGGACGGTGGGACCTGGGGAAGGTGGGTTGGTGGCTGGTGGATTGGTAAGGTGGCAAGGTGGGTGGGGATTGGGGTCTAGGGGGTGAGGTGGCCTAGGGAGGTGAGGTGGAGGGACGGGAGTGGCTGGGTAGACTAGGATTAGGTAGAAAAGGATTTTGGGTGAACCGATTTGAACTGGGGGTGGCCGACTGGGTCGGATCGGCCCGTTCGACTGCCCCCTAAAAATAATATAGATTTTTATTTAATTTAAAAATAACTTTTGTAATTAGTTTTTAGACAAATAAAAGACCCGGAAAAGCCCGGCGCTATCATTTGAAATTGAGACGGGGAATATTTAGAAACCAAACTAGGCTTTTAGAAAATAGGTTTCGACAAACAAATGCATGATGACTCGACGATGCACAAATGCAATGAGGCATGATGACATGAGCATGCGGTCATGATGATGCAATGCACAAAAACAACGCGATTTTCTAGTAGTGGTTTTGCGGGATGCCACAATTCGACACCACTAACAATGGATCTCGCCCTCGAGATCCGCCACCTAGTACGGGGAAGAAGGCCGGCGGTCTGAATCTTCTCGCTTCATGTAGATCATCGCGACACAACTAACAAAGATTCCTTCTGCATCTTGAAATCGGCGACACCACCAACAAGGGTCGATGCTCCCGCCGGTCGAGAGAACACTTCGGAGAAACAAAGATGAAGGTCGAGATCTCACAATTATAAGGCCACCTCTAACTTCCACGGAATGAGTATAATTGCATCGATCCACCGACTCAATGTACAAGAGCGAATGATAAGAGTAGTCGGATGGTGATCAGTCCATCGCGCACCCAAACCATTACTCTACACACGAATAGGCGAATTATGCAACCAACTCCCGGAATTCAGATTGTAGATCTCGACAAGCGAGGTTCGGAAACAAAGGAGTGATGCAGACTCTGCATCGGATCTGGCGTAGATGATTTCGTCACGTCGGAAAACACCGGAAGGCACGAGAAGGAACAAAGAGAAGTCCACCATACGAAGGGTTCCTCGGATAGCATGAAGACCCGAAGTAGCAACACCGTTACCAAAAGAGGAAGCGAAACCCTGAAGGTACGACGAAAACCCAACCACGAGAATTCCTGGACTCGAAGAAAGAGATGAGAGAGGATTCAAAACGCGTAGAGGTAAGAGGAGAATAGCAGAGGGTAAGGAGTAAAATTAGACCTAATCAGAACTATCCAACCGATTTTGCAAAAATAGTTTTGACACTCTATTTCGGCCGTTAGCTAGGTTATCCTACAGGCTGGACTTGTGGGGTATCGCAACTACTGAGCTCTGATACCACTCTGTAACACCCTCAGAATCGACCCTATGCAAGTTTCAGCGCTTCCCGCCAAACCCGCATAGAAACGATTCAAAGGTGCCCACCAGGCACTTTCGTGCGGGTGGAAAGCATAATAATAAGACACAGTCCTCGATGGGACCCACAGAACAGATATGTATATACAACAGCGACTCAATGAGTCAAGAATACAAATATAATATACAAAGATCCAAATCACCTTGAAAATGATAGAGCGTCCGACTACGGACAAGATGCAAATGGGGCTAAGAGCCCTGAAGAATAACCAATGGCGTCCATAACCCTGCCAAGCCGGAAGGGTAACCCCGCTAACGACGCCGATCTCAAAACCTGCTTAAACAAAAGGTGCCGAAGGGCAAAGGAAAAGAGAGAGCGGTCAAGATCGAGGCCAAGACACACGAGGCTAGAATTCAGCGGTCCTCACCTACATAGGTATGGTGAAGCAGCAAAGATGCACTAAACAACCTATAGAGACTCGATATAACTGTCGGCTATCAGAGAGGGATAAGAAAGACCTATTCGGAACCAACCTGATGCTACCATCAAACAAACCCATCCTGGTGTTTCCCCCTCGAGACCAAACGAGGAAGTTAACCGAGGAACTCACACAGTTGGCAGTTTTATTTATTCAGTTATCATTGCAACAATTACTAGTCAAGTATAGATAATCATCCTGATATAATAAGCATTGGGCAATTTTAGTTAATCATTCCGTTGTAGTTGCGACACTTACTAGTCAAATACAATTAGCATGAGATATCCCAAACCCAGCAGTTGTTGGTACTTTTATTTAGCCATTCCGTTATAGTTGCAATACTTACTAGTCAGGTACAATGGTAGGGAGCGACAACCCAAGCAAGCAATTGTTGGCAATTTTATTTAGCCATTCCATTATAGTGAAGCTGATTACTAGTCATTATAAAGTCAAATTTATAGCACTACTTTAGTTATAGTTGTCTATGATCGAGATACTGTGCTCCAAGTCGTCCATAACCGCGGACACGGCTTTCAGAAAGTTTTACCCTACAGGGGTGCACAATTAGCAACACACACTCGATCAACCTCGGAAAAACCAAATCAAAACCCAACGAGGCTTTCACGACAAAGCAATCACAGGATTCAGAAATATTTCAGGGGGCCACCCCATTAAGTATACCCGCAACGAAGTTAGCTGACTTCAAGACGGACTCAAGGTTTGTGGGGCCGGCTGTAAACGACTGGGAACCCAAAACTGGGCTTGTCGATACCGCAAAAACGGGTCATGATCCTAAACAGTACAGGTGCTCCTCGCACAATCGTAAATAATACATTAAAGCATGGCATAAGTACAGGATAGTAAATAAAACCTCAAACTAGTTTGTGGCCCCAAGAAATAAGAATGAATCAAGCTCTGGCTCAGGGGGGTCCCATAATCCTCCCGGATGTGGATAGCGCGAATAATCAAGGAACAGGTATCAAATACTCGGGGTCCTACGGGACACAAGTGGACGGTTAACAACCAAATAACATCTATTGCCCACCTGTGCCTCTGCTTACTTACTTCAATTTTAGTTGTTAAACAGTAAATAAAGTTATGAGCATCTCCAACAATAAACATGCGGCAAATACTCCAACAACTGTGGTACTTGGCGACATGCAACAACACTTGAGCAAGCGACTACGACACGCAAGTCCAACTATCTACCAAACAACAGGTAATAGGATGTGTCCAAGGCAATATAAGGATGCAAGGGATATCACGGGTACGAAAACTAGAGCATCGCAACACAGATAGCAATAGATCAACAGGAGGGAATAAATACTATAAAAGTAAGATAGGTAGAAAGGGGGAGATGCTCGCCTGAAAACATTGTCGAAGGTTGATCCGAAGATCGGGTCGACACTCGCGTCAACTCAACGGCCTTATCCGCGAAGAAGCAAAACACTAGAATAAACACCGGATGCACTATTTAATACAACGGCAGAAGATCGGGCATGATGCATGTATGATGTATGGCATGTTAAGGCGCGATGCAATTAGGCAATATTAAGCGGAACCGGGTCCCGACAATTAATTAGATGGTTCATGTTATTTATCTACCCCGCGAATTAAATGTTGTATTAACAAGGCAAGATAAGTTACCGATTCCCTACACAAATTTAAATGAGGCCAATATAAGACTAGATTTGCCCGCATATGGGCCCCATATTTAATTATATGGTGAATCAGCATAAGGCCCCCAAACCACATGAGATGTATGCGAGCGTGCTCAATTAATATGCAACAAGTTATATAGTTGGCAATTTATAAAATAGGGGCTCGGAAAGGGGTCACACATTAGGGTTCGACGATCTTGGGGTTCGCCGAGGGTTCGGGGTTGGTCTCAGGGTTCCGGGTCTAGGATTCGGCCTCGGCGGGGTCGTTCTCGGATAACGGGGTAGATCTTGGCGTTCCGCGAAGAAGGCTTGGTTCAGCGTCGGGACACATCGGATCCGCCCCGGGTCGGTGCCGATCTTGTCGTCACGAAGATCTTGTCGGGACCTCGCCATCAAGTCGGTCTTGGCGTCCGGGAAGAAGACTTGTCGTCCTCGTGGCGATCTTGGCGTTCTGCAGGTTCGGGTTTTGGCGTCCGAGGGAAGTACTTGGCATGCCGATGGATCGGTCTTGAATCCGGGAAGGAGATCTTGACGTCCCGTGTTGGCCTTGGTTACCTGATGTAATTCATCGGGTTTTTCCTCTTCGATCCTTCAGGTTGTCCTGCATGCGTCGATGCATCTTGGGGAGTATCAACGCCACAACAGGACTTGTTGGGCATCACCAGGTACATGCGGATCCCCGCTTTGCAAACAAACGATGCCACAAGCACATACTGAAGGCCATCTCAGCACCACAAGGCGTAAACGAGGCAAGCAACAGGGGCCGGTGGACAGGTTCGATGGCAAGGAAGCTCTCAGCGATAGTTACTACGGGGATTTGGGGCGGTGACCTTGTAGCAGAGGCGCCGTGGCAGGGCATCGATCGGTGGTGTTGCGTGCTGGAAAGGAAGCGGCGACGCCGAAGCACTCGAAAGCGTCGGCCACGGGCCCAGGCCCTAGCAGCGAGGTTGAGGGAGGCCGGGCGGGGCTGCAGGCGGACGCGGACGGCAGGAGATGCAGCGGCGAGGTCGAGGGAGCTCGCTGGGCGGCGGCATCCAGCACGGAGGTGAAAGCAGTGGAGATCGAGGTGCTAGGCGGCGCCAGGCGTGACCAGTAGCAGATGTCGAGGCGACGCCATCGTAGCGGAGGTGTGGGAGGCCGGCGTCGGTGATGGAGGCGAGCGAGCTTGACGGAGGAGAGGGAGTCATGGGCGGCGACCAGCAGCGCGTGGCTCGTCTGGCGGCGGGGATGGGCCTCGAGGTTGGGGAAAACGGGCACCATGACGGGAAGGGAGGAGCGAGGCCGAGAGGAGGGCGCCTGAGGGAGGCCGTGGGAGGCCAGGAGAGGCGCGGTCCAGGAAGGGTGGACGCAGCGGTCGCGGAAAGAGGAGCGCCATGGCGAGGCGGTCGTCGAAGGGAGAGGGAGGCGTCGAGGAAGAGAGGATGGGGAGAGAGAAGCGGGGCAGGTGGGAGGTGGGCCAGAGGGAGGTGGGGTCGGAGCGGGGCCAGGTGGGTGGTTGGGTCACGCGAGGGAGAGGAGGGAGGGGGCTGCGGACAGAGAGCGGTGGGGCTAGGGAGAGGGCAGGGCCGGCGCGGGTGGGGCCCAGGGACAGGGAGAGGGGGTGCGGCTGGTGTGTGTGGGAGAGGGATTGAGGGACGGTGGGACCTGGGGAAGGTGGGTTGGTGGCTGGTGGATTGGTGAGGTGGCAAGGTGGGTGGGGATTGGGGTCCAGGGGGGTGAGGTGGCCTAGGGAGGTGAGGTGGAGGGACGGGAGTGGCTGGGTAGACTAGGATTAGGTAGAAAGGATTTTGGGTGGACCGATTTGAACTGGGGGTGGCCGACTGGGTCGGATCGGCCCGTTCGACTGCCCCCTAAAAATAATATAGATTTTTATTTAATTTAAAAATAACTTTTGTAATTAGTTTTTAGACAAATAAAAGACCCGGAAAAGCCCGGCGCTATCATTTGAAATTGAGACGGGGAATATTTAGAAACCAAACTAGGCTTTTAGAAAATAGGTTTCGACAAACAAATGCATGATGACTCGACGATGCACAAATGCAATGAGGCATGATGACATGAGCATGCGGTCATGATGATGCAATGCACAAAAACAACGCGATTTTCTAGTAGTGGTTTTGCGGGATGCCACAAAGACCCAGGAAATTTTGGGGAATTATTTCCTAGGAGACGCAGTACGACCCTTTTCCTTTTGTATAGAAGAGTATTGTAGCCGGTCTTTAAACTTTCAGACGAGGCCACATACGGAGAATTGGCTCACTCGGGTGAGAAAGTTAACATCTCGGAAGATCACTGGGTTCCAACGAGTCCAACGAGAAAAGTAATGACATGTCGCGGACACTGTATCTTGCGGCATGTGGAGGAACTTATGGTGTGTTTGGTAGGTCGGGTCACCCCAACATGTGTGTTTCCCATCTCAGACATGCTCACCTTAGATATGCTGCATTGAGATTTTATGCCTTGTTTGGCAGCTTGTATTAGTTCAGAGATTCTCATTTCAGATGTTGTTTGGTGGGTTGTAGAAGTAAAGATGCTGCTGAGGCCAAAATTTTACACAAAGGTCCCTAAACAAAAAAAGAAAAAGCAATCGGGTCCTTAGTTCATCTGACCACCGCATCGTGGAGGTGCTCCGGCGACCATGGCGGCGCGTGGACGCAGCTCCTGGAGGCGGCACGTCCTGGTGGACGTCGGGGAGAGTCTTCGCGGGCACAGGGGCACGTTCTAGTGGCGGCGGATGGGGTGTTGGCGGCGCAAGGAGGCGGCGCAAGGAGGAACTGCTTGGTGATGGCCATGGTGGCGCGAGGAGGCGGCGCTGCCTTTCTGCAGGTCAGGGATAGGAATGACAGAAGAGCTCGGGCGGCGCTAGAAGAGCGAGACGGGGGCGTTGGAGTGAGGACGGGGCGTCCAGGTCGGGCACGGGGATGGGGATGACGGAGGAGTTCGGGGTGGAGAAGCTCAAATCGGGGATATTGGCCTTCTTGTCCATGTCGTGGGAGAAGGAGGAAGGTGGGATTGGGGACGGGAGTGGCGGCTCGGGGTGAGGAGTCGGGGGGCGAGTGGAGGCACGCGGGATAGTTTTCGGTACGAGCTCGGCTGTGCTGATGTGCGAAGCTCGATTTCAGCTTCGCATGTGGGCAGGGCTGTGAGGGCTTTTTTGTATGAGGTGGGCAGTGCCCAAAGAACATAACCGAGCTAACAAACAGCCAAAACTTGGATGAGGTGAGAATTTCTGTGTGAAGCCGAGCTACCAAACACACCCTTATTGACCTGTATACTGGTTCGTGGGATGAGGAGCTAATAATCCGTGCAAAACAAATTACTCCCTCCAATCCATATTACTTGTCACTAAAATGGATGTATCTAGACATGTTTTAGTGCTAGATACATCTATTTTAATGACAAGTAATATGGATCGGAGGGGGTACCAATCAACGTTGAGAAGATCCTCAGGATCCCTTTGGGTTGACATATGACTAATGAATGTGGCATGGCATCACACAAAAACTTTTGTTTTCTCTATCCAATCAGCATATCATGTGGAGTGGAATCACCAATTTGTCGCAAGAGTTCGTAGAGCTGATGGACAAGAGTTGATAAGGAGTAATCCGGGTGGGGGGAAACTTTGGAACATGTCAATTCCTAGCAAAGTGCGCCTGGTAGGTCGATCCTGGCTGATCGTCATATCCGGGTGCCTCCTGAGTGCCCTGTATTGCCAACAGGGACCGGAGAATATTCGTCATTTGCTCTTTACTTGTGCTAGAGCTAAGGAAGCGTGGTCTGAACTTGGGTTAAAGTAAGTGATCACGCAGCCCCTCGTGGTGGATCGGTCGGGTTCTGTTGTTCTGGAGAACCTCTTGTGCAAGAAGATCACCGGTTCTTGGCCAATTAGGACTGCATGAATCCATAGCGGTTGGGTGCTGGTATATTCGGTGGCAACGCCACGAGTTTGTCAAAAGATCAACTATAGCGAACCCGGCGAGGTCGGCGTTTGCAATTAATGTCCTGACATCAAATTGTGGAGTAGCAAAGGAGGAAGCAATCAAGAAAGAATTAGCTTGGGTTAAGCCATGTCCTAGTTCCTATAAGCAGATCACGGACGTATCGTTCTTTTTTACTGGTTCATGTGAAATTCAAAGAAGTAATGGGTGGTGGCTGTTTTTGTCCTCTGGAGCATCAATTTTCTGCAGTCGGCGGAGACTACAGCCCATCTGCATTGTTATTCAACAGGAGCATCAATTTTGTCCTCTGAAACATCAATTTTCTGCATTGTTATTCACCAGACCAAGTTCTTTTTCACACTTCCCTTCACGAACCAACAATGCAATCAGTGCAACACGATCATGACCGACAGTCATATCTGAATCCTGGAGCACGACCAGAATATTCAGAAACACACTTTAGTAGGCAAGGGTACCATTAGTAAAAGGGAGAATATGCATGACCAAAAAACATGATCTCCATTTATTTTTTTCTGGACATGGTTATTAAACAGATATACACCAAATACGGTACTCCAAGACATCTCTTCAGAGACAATCATGTTCAAATTCATCAGGTTCTTTACAAAAACAGCAGTAAAAATTGGTTATATCTGCATTTCGTTGCAATCAGGCAATTTGTATTATCACTGAGAGTCAGAACAGAGCTCCACTGCTAGTGCAGGAAGCAAATGGCAATCAATTCTAAGACAACAGACCGTACACAGCAAAACATGAGATGCATATGATGCTCGAAAGCTGGTTTAAGTTCATATGAATTGTAACAAATGTCAACACCTATTCAACTACACACACAGGCAACTCCCAGTTTCTAGTGCAAATCTATAGACATCACTTAGGCTTGCAAAACATGGGCCTCTTGGAGTGCTTCCTGCAGGTTCTTTACAGCACTGTCGTAGTACACAAAGCCCATGAACCAGAACTCATGATTATCAATAGAGACCACCTGGATGTACTTCTCAGCTGTATTTGTTCTGCTTGTCGAAGGATTGACTGACCGCAGTTGGGCTATGGGGATGATGACCTATTGTTTAACATAGGAAAGTGTTAAGTCACACGATAATATAATTTACAGAATGGCTTCTATAACAAAAAGGGTTGTAAATCACAGAAGTGTCAGCAAATGATATTTCCTAAGATGTGTTTCTTTGTGCATTGGCAAACAAGGTACTCAGGCCAAAAAGAAAAGAAGCACTCATGATTGATTCCATGAATGCAAAGCTGAAAATAACCAGTTTAAACTATTCATTACTTTACTTTGAATAAATTATTACAGTAGATATCATATTCCAGAAGAAATTAGTTAGCCAGGTTATCATAAATAAATAATCTTTAACGTAAACTGTGGTTTGTTAAACGCAGAATACAGACGTCCTAGACAACAGCAGAATCTCATTGCAAGTGAGAGAACACAAAGGCAAATAGAATCAAGTACCTTGTAATAGCTCCACTCATTGTGATCCCCAACCTTGTAAGCAAGTGGGTTATCGCTACAGAATGCCAACTTTACATTGGACAGGTAGAGCACACCCATAACAGGACCAGCAGAGGTTGACAGATAACACGCGAATGGCTTCTTGAGTTTTTCTTCAGGTAGAACATCAAAGGTGTGATGAAAGATTTTCTCGTATCCACCTTCTGCTATGACTTTGGTGATCTGGGATATCCTGCCCATCGCTGCATCAGCAATGCTTGGTCCAGTTTTCACTGTTACAAGACATATCAGGTTATTTTTATCCTCGCATATTCTCGGAAGACAATTAATGTTGCTTCTATGTTGTACCATGTCATACTGAAAGCTCTAGATTATGAGAGTTTAGTCAACAAAGCAAGCACACCACAAGAATATGACATGTAATTGATGAGACTTGGAAAATAGGGAGAGGTGACACTTTCAGCGCAAATAGCTATCTTAATCGATCCACAATGTACATCACAGAGATTTAATACCATTTAGAAATAGGGAAAACATTGGCACAATTTACCTAACAATCAGCACGCTTAATGCAACCAAATACTGGTACCAAATCTCCCTGTCTTTATGCTCATCAGCACTAACTCCACATCAACCCCATCACATAAGCTAAAAAAAGCCACAGCACACATCATAAATCCATCACCATCAGCCCAGTTCCAACACGCAGACTTGGACAATACATCCAAGACGCTATTAGACAAGAGCGCCCTAATTCAACAAATCAGCATTATATATTATACGCAATGCTCGCCAACATCCCCACCGAAGCACCAATGAAATCAAGTGGAACATAAATAAACTAAACCAATCGAAGGTATACTGGTCCAAGAAGCCATCAGACAGGAGCACCTTAATTCAGCAGTATATAATACTAAATGCAATGCTCACCAAAATCGCCACTGAAGCACCAACGAAATCAAGTGAACATGAATAAATAAGCTAAACTAATCTAGGTATACTGGTCCAACAACCAGACCAACATAATTCTCACGAACCCCAATGGCGCTGACCAAATAACCAGCAACGCAACCAACCCTGCTAAATTCCATACTACCAGACACCCAAAATTCAACTTAAGCATTAACAATTTGATGCAATGCTCACCAAATCCCCACTGAAGCACCAATGAAATCCAGTGGAACATGAACAAACTAAACTAATCGAGGTATACTGGTCCAACATAATTCGCATGAACAAACTAAACTAATCGTCGTATACTGCTAAATTCCATCCCTACCTACGAGACCCCCAAATTTGAACTTGCACGAACCCTAAGCATTAACGATTTGATGGAAAACTCGCAGCAGAAACTACTAGATTCTTACGGTGCTGCCAGAAGTTCCCGGTGATGTTCTCCGTCTTCCGGGCGGCCTCGCCGAACCTCTTCCCCATCTTCCCGAGGACATCCTTGACCGACTCCATGGTATCTGCAGAAACATACCAGAGTCACGGAACTGTCAGGAAAACACACGAAAGACGAAACCGCTCCTCGAATCGGAAGCGTTAACGGGGCGAGATTTGGGGACGCACTCTTGGGAGGCGGCACGGAGCCGGCTCCGGTACCGGAGACGTAGGGGTTGCCGGAGGAGGGCGGCGCGGAGTAGGAGGCGGCGGCGTGGTAGGGCGGCGGGGCCACGTCCTGCGGCGAGAGCGTCGGGTAGGCCGCGTACCCGGACCCAGGGGAGGGCGAGGGCGCGGGCGCCGGCACGTAGCCTCCTCCGGCGGAGGCGGTGGGAGGCGGAGGAGGATGCATGTCGCCGGCGGGGAGGTGTGGCCTGGCCTGCGCGTCGGGGGGGATACAGGCTGGCGCCCGTTGCACGATTCGTGGACGTGGGTGCCGCGATGTCTGCTGCTGGGTCGGGGTTTGCTTTGGCTTTTGGCTTTCTCTTTTTTCCCTTTCTTTTCGATTTCGGGGATTTTAATGAGGGAGCGGTCTATATATGATCTTTTTTTTTTTTGAGAAGTCTATATATGATCTTGGGAGAACGTTTGCTCGTCAACTACTCCACGGTGATGTCACGGCTAGCAGTTTCTCGAACTTTGACTTGAAGTAGCTCGAAATTTTGCTTAGGCACGAAGGTCCGCGTATTAGCCGATAGCTTAACGTGGAGTACGGCGCGTGCACTGTTTTTTTAAGGAGTACCTGAAATAGTTGGCGTGTTAATTAATGTTCGTAGGTGCAACATGTTAACGTGTCTGTGCTGATGTTTCGGGTGAGATCCAATCTAATCCAGGCGCTGCTCGTTCTGCAACGCTTTATTTCAGCCTTTTTAGAGTTTGGTTTCTGTTGGACTCTATCAGGGTCCGGCAGAAAACTGGAGCACCCACCTTCAGGCGGTCTGGCCCATAGCTGATACTAGCACGAGTGCTCAGCTGCTTGGGTATTGTCGCTCCGGGTTCCCAGCGAAAGACAGCCCACTCGAATGTAAGGCCGTACCAAGCCCACCAAGCGGAATTAGAGTAGGGTGGGAAGAACCGGGAGCTGTGCTAAATGCGGCTCGATGCACTAAAGAAAAATTCTATATGTGACCCGATCCGCTAAAAAAAATATTAAATGCGGCTCGAAGTGGCATGACCAGCAAGCGGGCTCTCGATAACCAAACACATCGGAGCAACTCTAGCAAATACGATAAAACACGGAACAACACGAGTACAATCGACTGTACTCAATTTTTACCGTTCAAAAGCCGCGGCGCAGTGCCTGCATTAACAAACAACAGATTTCACACAATTTCACATATGTAAATTCCTATCATCGCACGGAACAAATAATTGTCCACAAACAAGCATCAAAGTAATAATTCAAGTTCAACTCAAATTACAACAATAGTTCCAATCAAATTACAACAATATTGTTCAAATCAAGTACGAACAAATTGTTCAAACATAGGCCAAACAAATGTTGATGTTACACAATGAAGAATTGGAAAGAAAAATGTTGCTCATTGGCGGCCTAGCCTCAACCAGAGGTGGTCGATGAGATCCTTGTGAAGCTGCGAATGGGTTTTCATATTTTCAATGTTGCGGTATGACTCAAGAAAGGCATAGATCCTGTTGGGGTTCATTTGGAGCTTGGCTCGGCTGTCAACATTATCATAGAAAATCTCCAAATTCAACCCTCTCTCATCCTCGATGATCATGTTGTGAAGAATGACACAACATTTCATAATATTCTTAAGGGTTTTCTATAAAAAAAACAAGCATAACCTCTCAAAGTAGCAAATCTAGCTTGTAAAACAACAAAAACTCTCTCAATATCCTTTCAGACTGTCTCTTGAGCCTTGGCAAAATTAGATTCTAGCTTTGTGAGTGGCTTATGAATGGTTTTCACCAAAGTTGCCCAATCAGGATATATGCCATCGGAAAGATAGTAGTCCATTGTGTAGTCATGGTTCATGACTCTGTAATTACAAGCAGGGCATCTCCACTAGCTAATTTTGAAAATAGGTGGGATTTAGTTAAGACATTGATGTCATTCAGTGATCCTAGCAATAAAAAAAAAGCATGACAAATCCTCAAGTCCTCAGATGCGACGGCCTCAAGCATAGTTGTTACATCATGACTATTGCCGCAGTATTGACTTTACCAAGCTTTTAGGCAATTCATCCACTTTCAATGCATACAATCTACACTCCCAAGCATGCCAGGTCAACCCCTTTTTTCATTCATTTGCATTAGCCGTATAGTGCCTTCTTCGTTAGAAGATCAAAGATACACATCACCATAAAGCCAGATCACCGTTTTGGCAAACCGACGCACATACTCAATAGTTTTATCTTCGCTACTCATTTGTGTAGTCAATGGGCACGCCATATGCGATCACTCGCATAGCTGCGTAGATTTTCTAATAGGCGCTAAATCCTAGTGTGTCGGCAGCGTGTCTACGACTTTGACGAACAAGGGTCCACGCATTCAAAACCTTCTATGGAAGAGATGCGTGAGATATGTTGGTACCTCGTCAAAATAATCCTGCATCAACGCGTAGTGGTCAGCCATGCGATTGTGTGAGATGGTGATGTGGCCCATGATAGATCCCCGCCACTTGCCCAACAACTTCCTCCTATCCTCAACTCCTTGACGGCAAGGACAACGGCCATGTGCTCGGTGTTGTCATCATGGAGCAAATCCTCGATGTCTGAATCATCGTTGGAGGAGGAGTCATCGAAGAAGAACTGCTCACTCTCACTCATTTGTGTGAAATCACATATCGTTACCTAATGACATGGTTATACCCCACGGGTACATGACCTTAGCACACCTGGTCCAGTCCAAGGAAGGCCCACAAGAATATACGCGGCCCATGAAGATTTTGTGGTGGCCCAAGCCCAGAATGTCTTCGGATCCTTGGAGAGTAAGACTAGAGTAGATAGAATATTCAAAGGGGGAAACCCTAAAACCTGTAACCAACTCGGTATGTGCCCGGGATCTGCCTACTTCTATATAAAGTTTAGGAGGGCACGACGAGGAGGGCACTTCATACCACCGCATACACACCTCCACGCCAGATTGCATCTGCGCACCCCTGTAACTTTCGGTTCCGCCGTAATCAAGAGCATATAAGCAGGAGTAGGGTTTTCCCTCTAGGGGCCTGAACCTGGGTAAACCTCGTGTCCCCGTGTTGTTTGTTTGCTAACCGTTCAGCGATCTCCAGCATCCCCATCTTCTCCAAAACCCAAGCTCATAACAATGGGCATTGGCGAGATTAAACCTCGTCAATTGGCGCCGTTTGTGGGAACTGGGGGCACTGATTGTGTGATCATGACGGTCCCAACCAAAGCGATCTACAATTCCTCGGCGACGGAGATCCAACTCCTCTTCGGCGCTTTCGACTTCACCGCCCACTCGCCAGCCACTCTGAAGGACTTCGAGCCCGTTGGCGACGGGCTCGAGATCCTGTTCGGGAGCTTCTGCTTCTAGGTGGGGCAGACCGGCACTCTCCGTCTCCCAGAGCAGGTTCCCCTACCATCGATCAGACCCGCTTTGTGGGCTCCGCATCCCGTGCTACGCACATCGCCATTGACAGATGAGTCATATGACAGCAGCAGTTGCAACTCAGATTTGTGCGATCCACCATCGGAGGAGGGGACCTACGGTTCTGGATCCGAAAGCTGTGGCAGCAGCGATCCAATCTTCGAGCGCTACCAATGTGCCACAGTCATCCAAAGCGACGTGGATCAGGAACACAACCCGCCACCCAACCCACAAGGTAGAAACGACGAGAACAGGAGAAACCAGTCCCCCCCCCCCGCCCAACGAGGAGGACATCGATCCCAATCTGGTCATCCACCTCAACGAGGAAGGATGGGCTCAAGCACGCGAAGCCGTGGCAGAAAACAAGATCCTGCCTGTGGGTGCCTCATGGGACCTACTCATGGCGTACCACCTGCTCCTCGTCGAAGAGCACAAGAAGCAGGTGAAGATGCAAGAAGTGCTTGACAAGCGCAAGCAAGCGGCCTCGGAGTCCAGTGCGTGGCGAGCTGCGCTCTCCGCCATGGGAGGCTCCAGCTCGCACGGCAACCACGACAACAAGCATCGTTCTCGCATGGAGAACATGGACCCCACTGCACGTCGCGAGGTGACTCGGACCCTCAATACGTCTTTCATGGAGATGGATGCCGACGGCAACGTCATCCCGAAGACACCACAAGCTGCGATCATGGCAGCCACCACATACCTCGTGTCCCATCCACCTCCGGTGGGGGACCCGAAAAGGGCCATGCACAAATCCACACTAACTGGACTCGGACTCATTGGAGCTGCACTCCACGGAGAAGCTCCTACGGAGCCAAAAAAGAAGGTTGCGGTCAGGTTCAACCGCAGTCCCACGCCTTCATCCGACGAGGAAGAGCATGACCTACCTCGAAGGCACAAGAGCTCGCGACATCGCAGTCGCGATCGATGCTCGAAGCGAGCTCACCCAACACAAGATCGACAAAGCGCGCGCCAAGCGCGTATGCTCGTCTGAATCCGAGGAGGACGACAACGAAGGAGAACTCTGTGGAGCTCGATGCTTCAGCAGATCTGTCCGGCGGAAATGGATGCCGCGGAACTTCAAGCTTCCTTCGGACACTCCAAAGTTTGATGGCACACAGGACCCCAAGGCGTGGATCAGCGACCACCTGTTGTCCGTCAAGCTACAAGGAGGAAACAAGAACACCGCCCTACAATGCCTTCAGCTGTAGCTGATAGACGCAGCCCGGATCTGGCTCAGGAGCCTATCCTCGGGATCCATCCGAAGCTGGGAGGAACTGGCGTATAGTTTCATCCGAAAATTCAAGGGCACCAGCAAGAGGCCATCCTCGATCGAGGAGCTACGAGCCTGCACCCAACGAACGGGTGAATCCATTCGCTCGTACATACTACGCTGGTCCAACACCAAGAACTCCACGGCGCACATCTCTAAGGAGAGAGCGATCGACGCCTTCAAGGATGGCGTCAAGCGTCAGGACTTCAAGGAAGAACTTGGGCGTGTCAAGCCCAAGACACTTGACCACCTCATGGACATCGCCAACAGGTGGGAAGATGCGGTGACCCAGCATACCACTGCATGTGTAGTATACTATAGTCGTTGACATGACATCCACAGAACACCGTTCCGTAAATATCATATCCCTTAGAGTGGTACAACAGAAACATTGCGGGTCCATAATACAAACATACACACGTTATTATTATTACAATACCGGAAGTTCAAGACTTCCAAAAAATTCAACTTACAAACCAAAATATAAGTGTTTCAGTGGAAGTTTCAATTTTAAAATTTAAACTCCAAATTGAGATCAACAACTTATTGCTATATAATGTTCATGTTGCTCGGCTCAAGTGGCTACTGGAACTATAGTAATTATTCGGACTCTTGGAACTCTCCTTCGTAGACGATGTCGTAATCCTCCCCTTCTACGACTCCATACAAGTTGGGCTCTTCATAGAAGACCTCCTCTTGATTCTCAGATGTGTACATTGGAGTACCTTCGGGATTCTCAGAGTCTAAGCAAGGATTCAAAGGAAAGGATGAGTAACAGCGTTACCCAACAAGTTCATTCTATGCAAGGTAGGAAGTTTGATGCTCTATCTACCACCTCGGACTATCAGTCTTTGGCATTGTGCAATTTTCGTATCTTCAAAGATTGTTTTTATTATAAAAATCTATGGCCATCAGCCTTCACAGGTTGACCAGAACTTTCATGGAGTTCCTTTCCTGCCGCGTTCGTAGCTCCTTCCTGGAACAGGGAGTAACAAGTTACGGTTCTTACACTCTGAAGAGATGCGTTACTTTACCCATGAGAGATCAACTCCTTGTTGCACAACCGGGCGTACTTTCCCGTCCACAATTCAATGATGTGGGGCCCAGTAGTTGGTCCAAGCCAATCACTGCCCTCTCCGTGACCTCATATGTCTGCACGGTCCTTCGGCTAGCTCACCTTCGTTAAGCCCCCTTTCGGGAAGGCTAAAACCATGATGAGTTTTTGAAGACTCTATGACCTAGTGATGCCCGGATTAGTACCATTAACATGGACTATCTCCCTAAACACCATTCATAGATAATTTAGACACCAAAAGTGTGGGGCGTAAGGGTTCCCACCCATATGTTGGATCCACACAAGGAATCACAACGTCACGTTAAGGTCGTCTTGCCTCCATACAAGAGGAAAAGGATACAGCTGACTTCTTTGTCCCATTCCAAATCTCATTGTTAACGCGTAATATACTGCGCTAGAATCACTGATGTCATGGGTTATTAATTCCTAATTGTTCATCATTAGTGCAAGTAGAACTCTAAGTTTTATTGCTCCATCATATCATCACTTAGGATGATATCTAAGATTTAGTATCTTGAGAAAATAGTGTTTTCTTTTTCTATAGTAAAGATGATAACACACAATTTGCAAATACTTTGATAAAGACTCTTCAAAGGACATGAGCAAGTGATGAACTTGCCTTGTGATGGCAAGGTAGTGAAGTTTGATGCTTGCATTGGACCTTGAGCTTCTATGTCTATAAAAACATAATTATTGCCCGGTAAGGACAATATTTAAATAAGCAAAATGATTATGCAAAGTAATGTAATGCATCATTTAATTTGATATGCATTCTCCCCATTATTAATAAAATTATTTTTAATAATAAAGGATTTATAAATATTAATTTTTAATATTTATAATAGAATATTGTATTTTTTATTTTTTTCCCTTTTATTTGACTTTTATTGATTTAGTAATTCGTTTAAGAATTATCACTTAAATATCAAAAAATTTTATTAAATATTTGTTTAGTATTTTTTTTAAAATACTACAATATTAATATATGATGAAAGTGATTTTTATTTATTTTTACCATCTTTCAATTATTTTGTAAAATTCCATAAGGAATATATAAATTACAAAATTCTTAATAAAATTTATATGTCTAAAATTTTATATCTCACTTTATTTGTATAGTTTGGATTTTTGTGAATCCAAAAATATTTTATTTATAATTTTTGGACTTTTATTTCATTTTCTAGAATTTTATTGAGTTCATGGGCATTTTGGTCTTTTCCTATTTATTAAATTTGCTTTAGGTGATTGGGCTGGCTGTGTTGGGCTCATTGGGCCCTCGTGGCCTAGTAGGGCAAAGTCAAAAGAACACCGCAAAGGGGTCTTGGCCCAACCATCCCATTCCTCTGTCTCTTCTTCGTTCTCATCTCCCCTCTCTCTCTCGACCCCGTGTAGTTCTGGCGCCGTTGCTGGCGATGCCCGCCGCCGAGGCCCTTCCTGGCCACTACCGTGGTGTAGGGTAAGGTTCGTGACTACGCTCGTCCATCTGGTCTGATTTGATTTGATTCCGGAGCTCCCCTGTGGCCAGGTTCACCCCGTTCCCAAACCCTAGGTTTTGGGTTGGGTGCTGCCACCGCTGCCATGGACCCTCCTATGGTCGTGTGCGGTGTTCGTGTGTTGTGGTGGCCATCGTCGTGGCTGGTACGGGTTGAAGCGCCCTCTGGGTGCTCCCTGTGCCTCCGCGAGCACGTCAGCCCTTCTGTTTCCTCTTCAATTCGTCAGCGAGGACCCCGGGTAAGTTGCCTCTGTGGATCTTAGTTCATCCTATCATCATGAATCTCTGTGTGTGCATCTAGTGGCTACCCTTGACTAGTGCCTGCGTTCTGATTAGGGTTCATATCCTAATTAGGGTTCTTGTTCTGATTAGGGTTCATATCCCTCTGATGATCATATCTATGATGATTTGGATCTAGTGGTGATAATCCTTGAGCATGATGAATGACTGTTTGTTGTGGATTATTATTGGTAGTTGGCTTTGGTGATGCTAGTGGCTTGTCAGACTTATTCCAGTGGTAATTTATTATGATCCATTGTTAGTGTTTCTACGAAATCCCTACTTGGAAATGTTGTTGATCTAAGAACTTTCCACTATCAAGATGTTTATACTGACAGTAGTTCTATCAGTAATTTCTTACTGCATTTATAATGGTTAGCTTTTATGAGAATATACATACTGGATATAATCATTATAGGTTAATGATTTTCTATAGATGTTTAGATGAGATTGATGATGATTCTTGGCATTTGGTTTCAGGAAGATGATATTTAGTGGCTTGCCACTTTTTATTTGTGAAATCTAAGTAAAGATTGGGATTAGCTTATTAGAACTTATCCTTGTGATACCATTGTAAACTGGCACACAAGTGATTGGGTCCTATTCCTGAGCTTAGCTCTGACAGTGCTTGTGATTAATACTGGCAAGATAAAATGAAATCTTCTTTTAATTCTCCTGCCTATGATGTTGGTCTGAGGCATAGGAACTAGTTTCCTAATGGTTGTCCCTGATAGAAATATTCTCGTAGAATTACCAACTGCTAATTCTTGAAGCATAATTGGAAAACAATGGGTTTGATAATGATTTTGCATGAATCCATAGAATTTATGGATATTGAGGTGCTACTCTTTTAAGAGATGTGCCCAGATTTCATAATCTTTCCTTTGGCTATATTGAAATATAGGATTTGGCTTTTGTAACCAGGATCAATGATGTTGGTCTGAGATCCTGGTTATACTGGTATGTTGATCTTGTGATTGTGAATTTAATTTTTTTAAAACCTTCTAGGATGGATTCATCCCACTTGGATGAATACTGAGAGGTTAGATATAAAACAACACATGATTCTTTGATATGATAACAGATCATGTGAGGGTTTTATATAACTCACCACAACTGTTGTTGCTGTTGTGGTTGCAACTTGTTGATCTGGTAGCCTGATCTTGCTGGCTTGATCTGGTCCTTCTCTTATTGTTGTCCCTACTGCTTACAGCTTCTGGAACTTGTCCTTGATCTTGCTATCCACCTTTTGGTTCCTGGTAGCTTGGTATTGACCTTGTTGTCCACCTGATCCACCCCCTCCTTATGTCACCATCTTGGTGAGTTCTGAGAGGATCTGGTTTGTGGTTTAGTTTGGCTGGTTTGATTGTGGCTAGGATGCTGATGTTTGATGTGTATGAACAAGAAGATGAGGTTGTGGTGCTTGCCCATGGTTGTGTTGATGGTTTTGTGTGATTGAGCTGTTGTTGTGAGGCTGACAGCACACACCATGCAATCTGGTGTGTGTCCTGCATGTGTGCTTGATGTGCAACTTGTGGATATGCTCTGAATTTGAGATTGACTATTATCTGGTTACTTTTACCTAGCTGGTGAAACTTGCCCCTCCTTGCTGTCATTTGACTTCTGGCCTAAAATTATGAAAGATACATTCTTTCATATTGGTGAAACTTGCCCCTTTTTATAAAATTACTCAATGATAAATCTTGATGAGTGCACTTCATTGACAAGTCTGAGAGTAAAACATTACTAACCCTAACCTTCTTTATTTTTTATTTATGTTTGTTTTGTAGGTACCAGACTTGGGAATTCAAGATTTTAGTTTAGGTTTACTCGTAGAATAGTCATATGTAATCTTCTTTATTCTTTTGTAATTTTAGTTCTATTCTTTTGTAAGCTTTATTTTATTATTTTGTAATAAAGATTATACTATTATCAATAAAGAAATATTCTTATTCTTTATTTATTTGCTATTGTGAAGATTGTGGATATTTCTAATAAGTTACATTTTTGTAACTTATTTGTTGAATGAAAATATGAAATAGATATTTATATTCTTAATTGCTTTCTTTAAATAAAGTTTGAGTTATATTGCTTAACTCTTAATTGAATCAAATATTTAAACATTATTCAAAATCATTTGAATTATAATTCAAACACTCAAGTTTAAAATTCAAATTCATTTCCCAAAACACATAATTCCTCAAAGATCATATCAAAGTCTATAGCAATCATCCTTTAAGACTAAACCTAATCTCAAAGTATGAAAGAAACCTTGATCACTTTAAGTTTTTTATTTGGCGAAAAATTTACCCACATTTTCATAGATGAATGCATGCAGTATTTCAAATTCCTAACCCTTCGTTGGTTCCTAAATGTTGGGATGCTACAGAATCCCCCCCCTTAAATTAAACTTCGTCCCGAAGTTTGTTGAGATGTACCTGAATAGTTCTGGATACGTTTTTCTTAAGTCCTCTTCTTTCTCCCATGTGGCTTCACTTTCAGGGTGATGTTCCCATTGTACTTTGCAATACTTGATTGCTCTATTCCTCAACCTTTTCCAGTTTTCTTCCAAAACTGTACAGGGCTTTTCAATATAGGTCGAGTCTGCTTGTAGTTCTATCTCCTGGTGTGTGATTGCATCATCTGGAACTTTCAAACATTTACGAAGTTGTGACACATGGAAAACATTATGCACTTGAGCTAATATTGATGGTAACTCTAAAGCATAAGCTATAGTTCGGTTTTGACTCAATATCTTGAATGGTCCAATGTATCTTGGACTCAATTTTCCTTTAACTCCGAACCTTTTCACTCCTTTCATTGGACTTACTTTCAAGTATACCATATCTCCCACTTCTGGATGCCATGATCTTTGACTTGGATCTGCATAACTTTTCTGCCTACTCTCGGCTATTTTTAGTCTATCCCTGATCTTATCAATGATATCTTGTCTTTCCTTGATATAATTTGGCGCAAATTCTTTGCTGCTTCCAGGCTCATACCAACATATTGGTGATCTACACTTCCTTCCATATAGAACTTGGTATGGAGCTGCTTTCAGACTACTCTGATAGCTATTATTATAGGAAAATTCTGCCAATGGTAGATGATCTTCCCATGTACCTCCAAAATCTAGTGCACAAGCTCTTAACATGTCTTCCAGTATTTGATTTGTTCTTTCAGTTTGACCTCCTGTCTCAGGATGATATGCTGTGCTGAAATCTAACTTTGAACCAAGTGCTTCATGCAATTGCTTCCAAAATGCTGAAGTAAACACTAATCCCCTATCAGTTATGATCTTTTTGGGTACTCCATGCTTACTTACAATCTATTTGACGTAAACTTCAACTAGCTTCTCGGCATTATCTTTCTGATTTACCAGAATAAAATGTGCACTCTTAGTGAGTCTGTCCACAATTAACCATATCATATCCTTCCGTTTAGGTGTCATGGGCAATCCTGTGATGAAGTCCATACCTATTTCCTCCCACTTCCATTCAGGAATTTCCAAGGTTGTAATGGTCCTACTGGACTTTGATGTTCAGCCTTCACCCTTTGGCAAGTATGGCATTCAGATACATATTTCGCAATATCTCTTTTCATGCTATTCCACCAGAATAGTTCTTTCAAATCCATATACATTTTAGTACTTCCTGGATGTATAGAATAAGGGGTTTCATGTGCTTCTCTGAGTATGACATTTCTAATCTCAGTCACATCCGGAACACAAAGACGGTCTTAAAACCATAAGGACTCATATTCTCCAAGGCGAAAAACGTATTTTTGCCCTTGAGTTATCCTCCGTATTTCCTCAACAATAAAAGGATCTTCTGCTTGATGTCTAAAAATTTCTTGCTTAAGATCACTGTCCTTCTCTGCAACTACCTGCATAGTAGCTAATCCTCCAAGAACCTCTGTTCTGATGAATTGAAGCTCTAATCTTTCCAAGTCCATTTGTAACTCTTTTGGTAGCTCCCGATTACTAGGCTGAATATCTGCACTCTTTCTGCTTAAAGCATCAGCTACAACATTTGCTTTCCCTGTGGTATAGTTGATTGTTAAATCATAATCTTTGATTAGTTCGAACCAACACTTCTGTCTCATATTCAAATCTTTTTGAGTGAAGAAATATTTGAGACTTTTATGGTCAGTGTATAACTCACACCTGGCTCCATAAAGAAAATGCCTCCATCCTTTCAACGCAAAAACTACTGCTGCTAACTCTAAATCATGAGTTGGATAGTTGACTTCATGTGGTTTCAGTTGTCTTGAACCATAAGCAATGATTTTCCGATCTTGCATTAATACACAACCTAAACCTTCTTTACATGCATCACAATATACCGTGAAGTCCTTCCCTGTTTCAGGAACTGCTAAGATTGGAGCTGTGGTTAACCTGGTTTTCAACTCCTAAAATCTTGCTTCACATTTCTCATCCTAATTTAATGGTGTATTCTTTCTTAGAAATTTGATCATTGGTCCAGCTATTTTGAAGAAACCATCAATGAATCTCAGATAATAACCAGCCATTCCTAAGAAACCTCGAATTTGCTTCACATTGGTTGGTACAGTCCACTCTAGTATTGACTGAACTTTAGATGGATTTACAACAATTCCATCTTTATTGATCACATGACCTAGGAATTCTACCTTATCTAGCCAAAATTCACACTTACTGAACTTCGCATAAAGTTTATGCTCCCTTAGAGTCTGCAATGCTATTCTCAAATGATCGGCTTGCTCTTCCTTATCCTTGGAATATATCAGAATATCATCAATAAAGACTATGACGAACTTATCTAGATATGGCATGAAGATTTTGTTCATAAATTTCATGAATATTGCAGGTGCATTGGTCAAACCAAATGGTACTACTAGATACTCATGGTGTCCATATCTTGAGACAAATGCTGTCTTTGGAACATCTTCTGGTTTGATTTTGATTTGATGGTATCCAGATCTTAGGTCGATCTTTGAAAATACTACAGCTCCTTTCACTTGATCAAACAAATCTTGGATCCTTGGTAAAGGATACTTATTCTTGATAGTAACGTTGTTCAGATTTCTATAATCTCCACACATCCTTCTACCACCATCTCTCTTATCCACAAAGATTACTGGTGTTCCCCATGGAGATACACTTTCCTGAATAAATCCTTTTCGGGCTAACTCATCAATTTGCTCTTTGAGTTCTTTTAACTCTTTGGGTCCCATCTTATATGGTTCTTGAGCTATTGGTGTTGTACCAGGAATTAGATCAATAGTGAACTCTATCTCCCGATCTGGTGGCATTCCCGGTACTCTGCTGGAAAAACATCTTGAAACTCATTTACTATAGGAATCTCTTCCAATTTGACCTCCTTCATTGAGTTCAACTGCAGATCCACCATAATATGACTATGCTTATATGCTTGGTAAACTATCCTTGCTCCACTTGGAGTTTTGATTGAGACAGTTTTCTCCTCACAATTTATCTGAGCTCCGTGTTCCATCATCCAGTCCATCCCCAGCACTACTGCAATTCCCTTCAAAGGAATCACATAAAGGTCTATGAAATATGTACAACCATAGATCAAGATAACCTGATCTTGTTTGATGTGGCGTACAATCACATTTCCCCCTGCCGTAACTACAGTCATAGGGTTTTCTAACGTTGCCCTTCTAATCCCGAACTTATCACAGAATTCTTCAGAAACAAATGAAGTAGTTGCACCAGTATCAAATATAACTTTACCGGGATTGGTAAGGATATTGAGCGTACCTATCACTGCATGCTCCGAATTATACACCTCATCGAGGGTTGTGCAGTTCGGTTTCCCGGTAGGTCTATTCCTCTTACCATTGTTGTTCTTGCCATTATTTCCTCCTTTATTGGGATGTCCATTTCCTCCACTGGCTTGCCTTCCATCTCGAGCCGGCCAACCACCTTGTGGTTTACTTGGACAATTGGGCTTGATGTGACCTCTCTGACCACAAGCGTGACATACAATTACTGGTTTCGGGCAATCCCTACTAATATGCCCTGGGAGTTTGCAATTATCACATATAATATTCTTTGCATTTGGATTTGCACTCCGATTGGGATTGTTGTTGTTATAGGGCATATTCCTTGGTTTGAATTCCAGATTGGGCTTGGGCTTGCTCGCTTGTATCCTCTTGGTTTCCTTCTTAGCTCTCTTCCTTCTATCCTCTTGGACATTCTTGTAGTCATCTTCGAAGGTAATAACCGCATCTAGCAACCGCTGATAAGTTTGCTTATTAGCCAACCTCAACTGCATCTTCACAAATGGATTTAATCCACGCAGAAAACACTTCTTCCTCTTTTCCTCCGTGTTAACCTCTTCCTCAGCATAACAAGATAGTTGACTAAACTCACGAATATACTTCATAACACTTGTATATCCCTGCTGCAGCTCCTCAAATTCTCTCCGCTTCAATTCCATAACACTCTCTGGAAAATGATATTCACGGAATCTCTGTTTAAACTCTTCCCAGGAATACTCCCTTCCTGGTTGTTGCATGGACAACTGATTTTCCCACCAAGATGTTGCAGGTCCTGTCAGAAGATGAGTTGCATACCTCAGTTTCTCCTCCTCATTGCACCCTACAGTCTTTAGCTTTCTTTCTGTATCTCCTAGCCAATCTTCTACATCCATTGGTTCAGGGGCTGATGCAAAAGGTAACGGCCTTGCATTCTGGAAATCAGATAGACTCACTCCTCCACCTTCAGGTGCCCTCTGATTTGCTCGTCCCAGCAACTCCTCCATGAACTTGTTCTGGGTCTCTTGCATCATTTGCATGCACTGCATAAAGTTCTGCTCCATTAACGGCCTCATTGGTGGTGGTGGTAATGTTCCTTGATTTTCTGCATCTGCGTCGGCCTTATCTTTGGCCTCTCGCTCCATCCGCTGCTGCTCAGTTTCGCTTTCTATACACGTATCCATGACCCTCTAGTCCTGCAACATAAAGCGAATACTCATAGTTACATCATGCACATGTGTTCTGAGCTCGACTTTACGCACAGAACTAGTCACACAATGAAAATCCAAAGAAAATCGAAATATGCATTTCACATATTATACATAATATCATAATAATACAAAGTCATTACAACATATACCACATAGGTATAATCACAAAACTACCTTATTCATCACACTATCTTATTTCTTTGAGTACAGTACACGGTACTCGATATCACTAACTAGTTGCCTCCTTCTAGTAGTAACTACGCTCATCATACATGTCTGATGTCCAACCGTGATGACGTGTTGTTCGTCGCACAGTTTGTGGAACAAATGGCCTTCCAGAAGGAACATACTCTTTATCTGAAGTGTCAGGACTTGAGTCATTACTCAACCTGAGCGCATTGACTCCCTCCATCTCAGCTGAAAAGTCTTCAAAAACATATTCAACATTATCTCCCGCCTGCATCTCCTGAGCTTCATTCCTTGAGTTGTCAACAGGATACGCAGATCCTACTGCTTCCCAGGTGCTCCGTTGGGCAAGATAGTTAAACACTGGATAATGCATATTCCCTGGGTTTTGAGAAGATGTTGATGATTCAAACACTCTCTCCTCGGGATCTTCTTCTTCTTCACCCTGATTATCTATTGACATGGTATTTCTACTATTGTTACTAGGGTTAATCCTTGCACCCATCCAGCTAGATTGTCTAACATTTCTGTCAGAACCATATGTGGACATCTGGTGTTCATGAGATCCTTCATATGATCCCAGTCTCCAACCATCCGAATTCGCAATAGGAAGTTCTGAGTCAGAACCATCCTCTGAGCCCTGTGGTACTGCATACCTCATATCCATAGTAGGATCATGTATAGGTTTAGGTCTTGGTGAATAAGGATATGGTATAAAAGATTCAGGATCTATACGTACATCCTTAAAGATAGGTGTTGCGCTACTACCTGCTGTTGGAATTATGCCCTAGAGGCAATAATAAAGATGTTATTATTATAATTCATGTTCATGATAAAGTTTATATTCCATGCTAGAATTGTATTAAGCGGAAACATTAATACTTGTGTGGTTTGTGAACAACACCGTGTCCCTGCACGCCTAAGGACTAGCTCATTGATCAATGATGGTTAAGGTTTCCTAACCATAGACATGAGTTGTCAATTGATAATGAGATCATATCATTGGGAGAATGATATGATGGACAGACCCAAACTAAGCGAAGCAATTAGATCGTTTCATCGTTTTCATCTTTGCGAAGCTTTTCCTATGTCAAATATTGTATTCCTTATACCATGAGATAATGCAACTCCTGATGCGAAGAAAGCTTTGAGGTCATCAAACGTCATCCTATGAGAGGGTGATCATAAAGGTGTCTCTCGGTGATCGGAAAGTATATGTTGGGTTGTATGTATCGAGATAGAATTTGTCCCTCCCAAGTCGAGAGATATACTTGGGCCCACTCGGTGTCGATATCAACACCGCTTGCAAGCATGTGGTTAAGGAGTTAATCACAAAGTGATATCGGATTACGAAAGTAAAGTACTTCTGTGAACGAGATTGAACTAGGTATGACTACCGACGATCGAATCTCGGGCAAGTAAAATATCGCGAGACGAAGGGAATATATATATGGGATTGATTGAATCGGCATCGTGGTTCATCCGATATGATCATCGATGAATGTGTGGGAGTCAATATGGGTGCTGACCCCATTAATTATTGATAGAAGATCATGTCGCATATTCTCGAACCCAGGTCACACACTTAACGTGTCTCGACGCTAGGATAGATTGGATAATTGGTTTATGAATTTTTGTTCGGAGTCTCGGATGGGATCCGGGACATCACGAGAGGTTCCGGAATGGTCCGGAGAATAAGATTCATATAAGGCAGTGCAGTTTTTGGAGTTCGGAATTGTTCCGGGTTAATCGGTATTGTACCTGAAGCTTCTAGAACCTTCCGGAAGGGTACCAACGTGGCCCCACCTTCCGGGAGGGGGCATGGGCCTATGAGGGAGTGTCCTGGCCGCATTGGGCCAGAGGCACAAGGCCCCATAGGGCCCAGCCGATCCCAGAGAGTTTAAATCGTTTAAACTAGAGATAGGGTTTCTAGAAGAGGGGAGAGTCCATGCCCCCCACTCCTTATCCTTTGGGATTGGGGGAGGGGCTAGGGCTGCGCCCCCTCCTCTATATAAAGAGGGGTGGGGGCGCACCAACCCCCCACACCTTCCCCTCCAACCCTAGCCGCCCTGCTGCCCTTCCTCTCTCCCTCCCGACTGCTTGTAGGCGAAGCCCTGCTGCAGAAATTCTCCACCATATACACCACGCCGTCGTGTTGTAGATCCAATCTATCTCTCCACCATACTTGCTGGTCCGAGGAAGGAGGATACGTCGAGGTGCTGCACGTGTGCATCTCACGGAGGCACCGCCACTTGTGGTGCTAGATCGGATCGGATCGCGAGGAGGAGAAGCGAGTACGACTACATCACCCACGCCCATTTAACGCTGTCGCGTAATCTTCAAGGGTATGAAGATCTAATCCAATCTCTCTCGTTGATTGCATCTCCTAGATTAGATCTTGGCTTTCCCTCTGTTCGCATCCGTAGAAAATTTTGATTTACTATGCCGCGAAACCCTTCAGTGGTATCAGAGCTAGATCTATGCGTAGATGTGTTTCACGAGTAGAACGCAACATGGTTGTTGCGGGCGTTGATGTTTTCTGTTGCAAGCCTCTTGTTTGTGTTCTTCTTATGACGCGGGATAGTGAGATTGAAGCGGTCCAGGCCAACCTTACGCGACGTCGTTCGCGAGACCGGCTCTGCACTTGACGTGTGGCTTGTTCCACACATGCGGCTGGTGGATGTCAGTTTCTCTCACTATAGTTGTCATGGGATTAACACCGGAGTTTGGCAACCATAATATCACCGTTGTGGCTTTCCGTAGGTAAGAATCGTTCTTAGCATCTACTCCCATAAGCCACGTAAAACATGCAACAACAAAGTAGAGGCGTCTAACTTGTTTTTGCAGAGTATTTTCGTGATATGGTATGGCCCAAGATGTGATGTGTATAATGTATGCGATGATCATGTTTTGTAATGTTTCACGACTTGCATGTCGATGAGTACACAACCGGCAGGAGCCATATGGTTGTCTTTATAATTGTGTATGACCTGTGTGTCAACTTCTTATACGCCATGTAATAGCTTTACTTTATCGCTAAGTAGTTAGCAATAGTTGTAGTTGCTATTCGTGGTGGAGGCAATCATGGTGGAGTGATGGAGATCATGCTTAACGCACAAGATGGAGATCATTGCGAAGATTGGCTATACCATGTCACATAAAGTTATATGCATGTGATGTTTATCCTTTTATGTATCTTATTATGCTTAGATCGCGATGGTAGCATTATAAGATGATTCCTCACTTAAAGATCAAGATAAAAACTGTGTTCTCCCTAAGTATGCACCGTTGCGAAAGTTCGTCGTGTCCAAGCATCACGTGATGATCGGGTGCTATAGACTCTACGCTCACATACAACGGGTGCAAGCTAGTACGCGGAAATACTTGGGTCTAACTTGACGAGCCTAGCATGTACAGACATGTCCTCGGAACACATGAACCGAAAGGTTAAGCATGAGTCATATGAATGATATGATCGACACTTCGTTGTCCACCATTGAAACCACATCTCTTCTCGTGATGATCGGATTAGGTGTGGTGAATTTGGATCGTGTTCACTAAACAACTTGAGGGATGTTGAATTTAGTGGGAGTTCATCTAGTAATTTGATTAAGTTGAACTATTTATCATGAACATAGTCTAAGTTGTACTTGCAAATCAGTAGATCACATGGCCAAGTCCAACTTCAACTTCAACGTTTTTCTTTGAGAAGGAAAAGCTTAGAAACAATGGGTCTAACTTCACTAATTGGTTCCGCAATATAAGAATCATTACATCTGGCGGACAAAGGACTATGTCCTTGGGAAAGCGTTAGGTGACCCCCTGCTAAGGCTACGGTGATGAGAAAGCTGTCTATCGATCGCAAGGATGATTATGGTGTGATTAAGAGCACCATGTTGTTTGCTATGGAACCGAACTTCAAAATCGTTTTGAAACCTATCCGGGCCCTTTGAGATTCTCGAGGAGATGAAAACCATGTTTCGACTCAAGCCCGTTCGAGAGATATGAGATCTCCGAGAAGTTCTTTAAGCGCAAGATGGAGGAAGGGAGTTCCGTTAGTGAGCACGCCATAAAGATGCGGGCTACACTCAACGCCTTGAGCAAGCTGGAATGCACGATTCGGAGGAGCTCAAGATTGACAGGTTCTGCAATCACTCCCTCCCGGCTACAAAAGTTTTGTAGTGACTCATAATCAGATTGGTTCCAGATACGATCACGAGCTCTTCGCAGTCAAGGCTGCGGAAGTGGACATCAAGAAGGATAATCATGTGTTGATGGTCAACAAGCCCTCCTTTAAGAAAGGTAAGGGATCAAAGAAGCCCTTTAAGAAGGGCGGCGGCAAGCGCAATGCTCCTGCTGAGAAGAAGCTCAAGTCTGGTCCTAAGCGGACCTTTGAGTGCTTCTATTGCAAGGACAAGGGTCCTTTGGAAGCAATCGTCCAAGTACTTAGCGGACAAGAAGGTGGCACCATCAAAGGTATATTTGATATACATGTTATTGATGTTTTCCTTACTAGCCCTCGTTGTAGTGCACGGGTATTTGATACGGTTCGGTTGCTAATATTTGTAACTCGAAGCAGAGCTACGGAATGAGCGGTGCTTGCAAGGGATGAGGTGACGATGCGCGTTGGCAACGGATCAAGAGTTGATGTGATGGCCGTCGGCACGCTCTCCTTAGTTTTACCTTCGGGATTATTTTTAAACCTTAATAAGTGTTATTATGTGCCTGCGTTGAGCATGAATATTATTTCTGGATCGTGTTTATTGCAAGACGGTTATTCATTTAAATCGGAGAATAATGGTTGTTCTATTTATATGAGTAACATCTTTTATGGTCATGCACCTCTTGTGAATGGTTTATTTCTTCTAAATCTCGAAAGGGATGAAACACACATCCATAACATTGAGGCTAAGAGTTGCAAAGTAGATAGTGATAATACTACTTATTTGTGGCACTGTCGTCTAGGTCATTGTTTGATGATTTTTTTTACCAAAATTCATAATGCAAATAAATATTAATGTAGCCTTTTTCTATGCTACGTGGGTCCCACAGGGTGCTATTTTTGAAAGTATATATCTGATATTGGGCTCATTTTATAGAGTTCATCGTCTATATTACAATGATAAAAAGAATTAAAATTTTGGACTAACTGTTTAAGGGATATAATTTTCCAAAGATTTTTACGTGAAGTGAGCTAGCTAGCTAGCTACTCGGTTCTTCTGAGATTGATCAACTATGCATGCATGCAAACTTTGGATATTTAATTCTTGAAGAGCATATGTCTTTGCACGGCGATTGGTTTTCCGTCACGGAATTTCCAAGGGTTCTACTGGTGCTCGTATTTTATCTGACTATGACCTCACTGATGTCACAGTAGAGATAGACTCAGGTTTAAACCGCCACACGCGATTATAACGAGCGAGGATCGATCGACAAGCGGCCATCGCCTATATAATGGCATGTCATCCCGCGACCAAAGGGAGGCACGTAGAAGAGCTAGCCGACGCGCTGCTCTGCACACCACGGAATAGCGAAGCTCTGCTCTAGTAAAATTCACCGCAGCGTAGCACGGGCGACGATTCGAAAGCCTGCTCCACGTGAGAACACCACTTAGATCACAAAATTTCTTAATTCCCACACTACGTCAAAGGCGATCAGCGGCGCCAAGATGCCGCTACTACTCCCGTCGTCCATGAAGTCTTATTTGCAAGGTGAGATAATATAAGATCTGCTTGTATCGTTGATTTTGTCTCAACATGGCTGCTCTAGATCATCCGTGTGGGATGCTAGATGCAGCCGTTAATCTTTACACCATGGCCCGATCGTTTCATCAAGGTCGGCGGCCGTGTGGCCACAATCATGGTACGACTGCTTTGTCAGGGTCGGCCATTGTAACACCCTCAGAATCGGACCTATGCAAGTTTGAACAAAATTCGCCAAACCCGCATAGAAACGATTCAAAGGTGCCCACCAGGCACTTTCGTGCGGGTGGAAAACGAAGTAATAACATTACACAACAGTCCTCGATGGGACCCACAGAACAGATATATATAACAGCGACTCAAAGAGTCAAGAATACAGATATAATATACAAAGATCCAAATCACCTTGAAAATGATCGAGCGTCCGACTACGGACAAGATGCAAATGGGGCTAAGAGCCCTGAAGAATAACCAATGGCGTCCATAACCCTGCCTGTGCCAAGCCGGAAGGTAACCTTAACGACGTCGATCCCAAAACCTGCTTAAACAAAAGGGGTGACAAAGGGCAAAGCAAAAACAAAGAAGGAGCGTCGATCGAGGCGATTGCAGCGAGGCTAGAATTGGCGGTCCTCGCCTACATAGGTATGGTGGACTGAGCGGCGGCATGCACTAAACAACCTATAGAGACTCGATACAACCCGGTTATCGAGAGAGGTGAGAATGACCTATTCGGATCCAACACAAGCTAACACCAAACAAACCCATCACTGGTGTTTCCCCTCGAGACCAGACGAGGAAGTCAACCGAGGAACTCACACGGTTGGCGTTTACTTATTCGATTATAGTGGTGGCACTTTACTAGTCGATTTAGATAATCGTCACGATAAAGTAAGCGATGGGCACTTTTATTTAATCATTCCGTTGTAGTTGCAACAATTACTAATCGAATCTGATAGCATGAGATAAACCCAAAACCAGCAGTTGTTGGTACTTTTATTCAGCCATTTCGTTGTAGTTGCAATACTTACTAGTCGGTACAATGGTCGTAGCGACACTCCAAACAAGCAATTGTGGGCGTATTATTTAGCCATTCCATTATAGTGAAGCTAATTACTAGTCATTATAAGTCAAATTTATAGCAATAAACTTTAGTTATGCTTGTCTATGATCAAGAAACTGTGCTCCAAGTCGTCCATATCCATGGACACGGCTTTGAGAAAAGTTTTACCCGGGGGTGCACCAATAGCAACACGCCGATCAACCTCGGAAAAACCAAAACAAAACCCAATGAGGCTTTCACGGTGAACAATCACAGATTCAGAAATATTTCGGGGCCACCCTTAAGTAGAATCCATAGCGGCCACTGTCTCGAGACGGACTTAAGGTTTGGGTGGGCGGTGTGAACATTGGAACCGAAAGTGTGGCTGGGCTTGTCGACACCGGAATCGTGTCCCGATCCTAACAAAGATGCGATGTGCGTTACCTCGCACAATTTAAATACGAAAGTAGCATGGCATAAGTACAGGATAGTAAAACACCTCAAACTAGTTTGTGGCCCCAAGAAATAAGACTGAATCAAGCTCGCTTAGGGGTCCCATATACCTCCCGGATGTGGATAGCGCGATAAAACAAGGAACAGGAATCAAGTACTCGGGGTCTTACGGGACACAAGTGGGCGTTCGGAAACCAAATATTTTCTATCACCCACCGATGCCTCTGCTTAATTCAATTTTAGTTGTTAAACAGAAATTAAAGTGACGATAAGTAAAACTAGAATCATCTCCAACATCAACATGCGGCAATACATCAGCAACTGTGGCATTATGACGACACACATCAGCACTTGAGCAAGCAACTACGACGCGCAGGTCCAACTATCTACCAAACAACAGGTAATAGGGGGTGTCCAAGGAAATATATGGCTGCAAGGGATATCAAGGGTACGGAATCTAGAGCATCGCAACACAGATAGCAATAGATCAACAGGGGGGGAATAAATACTATAAAAGTAAGATAGGTAGAAAGGGGGAGATGCTCGCCTGAAAACATTGTTGAAGGGTTCAACCGAAGATCGGGGCGAAGCTCACATCAACTCAACGGCCTTATCCGCGAAGAAGCAAAACACTAGAAGAAACACCGGATGCAATATTTAATACTACGGCAAAAGATCGGCATGATGCATGTATGATGTATGGCATGGCAAAGGTGCAATGCAATTAGGTCAAGATTAAGCGGAACCGGGGTTCCGACAATTAATTAGATGGTGCAAGTTATTTAGATACCCCGCATTTTACATGTTGTTATAACAAGGCAAGATAAGATACCGGTTCGCTACACAAGTTTAAATGAGGCCAATATAAGGCTAGATTTGCCCGCATATGGGCCCCATATTTAATTATTCGGTGAATCGACATAAGGCCCCCAAACCAATGCTATGCCTGCGGGAATGACAATTTAATGTGCAACAAATTGATATGTTATAAAATAGGGTTCGAGGAAAAGGGGTCACACATCAGAGGGGGCTCGACGATCTTGGGGTTCCGGGGTTCGGGGTTGGTCTCAGGGTCCAGGGTTCGACGGTTTCGGCCTCGACGTGAACATTCTCGGACTCCGGGGTCGATCTTGAGCTCCGGGGAGAAGGACTTCGCGTTCGGTGGCGATCTTGACGGTCTTCGGGTTCGAGCCTAGGCGTTCGAGGGAAGTACTTGGCGTTTCTGGGACGGTCCTGTCGCATCCGCGGCCGTCGGGTCATGTCGTTGGTTTTGTTCTTTTCCGGCGGAGATCTTGGCGTCCGAGGAGAAGATCGTGTCGTTCCGAGACGGTGAGCTTGGCGTCCGGGCATCTCCGGTCCTCGGGTCCGAGAGGGGTACTTGTTGTATTCGCGACGAAGATCATGTCGGAGGACTTGGCGTTTCGCGACGTAGATCTTGGGGAGGTTCGGGATCTCGACGCCTTTGAGTCAGGGAAGGCGATCTTGGGGTACCGACTTCCATCTTGTGGTTAAGAGAGTACCATCCTTATGTACACGTACGAAAACACTAGCACCGGATCACAAATCGCGGTACAACCTTGAACGCGTGGGGCATCAAGACCACAAGATGTCTCTTCTGCAGGAGGTAGAGGCCACGAAGGAAGACGAGGCAGCGGTGCCTCGGGAAAAACCGCAGAAGGAGGCTTGACAAGGAAGGCGACAGGAGGCCCTGGCGGTGGCTCTGTTCGGGACAGCGCTTGCCTGAGGATCCACGGGAGGGCACACCGCAGGGACAGGAAGGAGGAGGGCATCGGCGCCGGCGCTGCAGGGGCGAAGGGTCGGCAGGTGATGCGAGCTTGGAAGCGGTGGCCCTCGCCACGGTGAGGGAGGCGAGGAGGAGGAGCTCGGCGGCGGCGGTGTCCTGGGGACGGGCAGGCAGCAGCGGGAGAGCGGACTCCGGCGAGGCGAGCCGCTGGCGGCGGGCTCGAGCTCGGGGAGCGACAGCGGGCGGCCGTCGGAGAAGAAGGACGGGCGGGCGGGGATCAGCGCGGCGGCGCTCACCGGGCGGAGGCGGTTTGCGGGCTCGGGCTGGCCGCGTGAGCGGCCGGCGGCGAGGAGATCTGCAAGTGAGCAGAGGCAGGCTCGGGGCCAGGCAGTGCGGTGGAGGTTGGTCGGGGGGAAGGTGGGCGGTGGCGGGCGAGGTGCTAAGCGTGGCGGTGGCCGAGCGAGGTGGTGAGGCGGTGGCGGGGGCGGGAGCAAGCGAGGATGGGTGGGAGGCCGGGCGGGAGCGGGCCATGGCCGGGCGAGGAAGAGGAGAGGGCGGGAGACGGTGGAGCGCAGGCGGCGAGGTGGAGAGGAGGATGCGGTAGGTGGGGGTCGGGTTGCGGGCAGGCGTGCGTGGGGTTTGGGGTGGGGTCAGCTTGATGAGTGGGGGCAGGGGTGGACCAGGTCGGGGAGGCGTGTCTGGGATGCGTCTTGTGGGATGTGTGTGCGTCTGCCGCGTGGGCCACTGCGGTGGGGCCCAGGCGCGGTTGGTGGCTGGGGGGAGGTGGGATCTGGTGTGGGGTTTTGTGTGTGTGTGCTGAGGTGTGTTTGGGTTGGCCAGCTGGGTGAGGGATGGCCAAGTGGCGGCCTGGGATTGGTAGAGGGGAGGAAAGAGGGTGATGTGGCGGGCTCTGAATGGTGGGAGTGAGGTGGAGGGTTGGTTTGGGTAGGATGTTGGGTAGACATAGGATTTAGATGGGGCGGCAGGTTGGGACCGATTATTATTCCTGGGGTGGTCGATCGGGTCAATCGGCCCGTTCGACTGCCCCGCTAAAAATTATTTAAAAGTTTTATTTAGTTAAACGGAACGTTGCACAACATATTTAAACAAAACAAAATATTCCGGGGACCCGGTTTTGAGGTTTGAATAAAGAGGGGCGTTTAGAAAACAACACGGGCTTGCCAACATAGTTTTGGCAAACAACACATGATGATGACGATGCAATGCACAAATTCAACGCGATTTTCTAGTAGTGGTTTTGCGGGATGCCACAATTCGACACCACTAACAATGGATCTCGCCCTCGAGATCCGCCTCATGGTACCGGAAGGAAGGTCGGCGATCTGCATCTTCTCACTTCGTGTAGATTCTCGCGACACCACTAACAAGAGATCGTTGTCCGTGATCGTCGAAAGAACACTCCGGGTACAACAATTAAGTAGAGGTATCAACAATAAAGCCACCTAACTTCCGAGGAACGGAGTAAAACTGCTGGACCCACCGATTCGATGTACAAGAGCGAATGATAAGATTAGTCGGATGGTGATCAGTCCATCGCGCACCCAAACCATTACTCTGCACACGAATAGGCGAATTATGCAACCAACTCTCGGATTCAGACTGAAGATCTCGACAAGCGAGTTTCGGAACAAAGGGTAATCTGGACTACGCCGGATCTGGCGTAGATGATGTCGTCGCGTCGGAAAAAACACCGGAAAGCACAAACAAGGAACAAAGAATGATACCGCAGTAGACGGATTCCTCGGATAGCATGGAGACCAGATGTCGCAACACCGTTATCGAAGAAGGAAGCGAAACCCTAAAGGTACGACGGAAACCCAACCACGAGAATTCCGGGACTCGAAGAACGAGACGAGAGCGGATTCAAAACACGTAGGGTAAGAGGGGAGCAGAGGGTAAGGAGTAAAGTCGACCTAACGTAACTATCCAACCGATTTTGCAAAATAGTTTTGACACTCTACTTGAGTTAGCTAGGTTATCCTACTGATTTGGACTTGTGGGGTATCGCAACCGCTGAGCTCGATACCACTCTGTAACACCCTCGAGAATCGGACCTATGCAAGTTTGAACAAAATTACCAAACCCGCATAGAAAGCGATTCAAAGGTGCCACCAGCACTTTCGTGCGGGTGGAAAAGCGGTAATAACATTACACAGGTCCTCGATGGGACCCATGAGCAGATATATATAACGACTCAAGAGTCAAGAATACGATATAATATACAAAGATCCAAATCACCTTGAAAATGATCGAGCGTCCACTACGGACAAGATGCAAATGGGGCTAAGAGCCGAAGAATAACCAATGGCGTCCATAACCCCTGAGCCAAGCCGGAAGGGTAACCACCTAACGACGCCGATCCCAAAACCTGCTTAAACAAAGGGTGCCGACAAAGGGCAAAGAAGAAAACAAAGAAGGAGGCGTCGATCTTGAGGCGATTGCAGCGAGGCTAGAATTCGGTCCTCGCCTACATAGGTATGGTGGATCAAGCGTGGCAAGATGCACTAAACAACCTATAGAGACTCGATACAACCGGCGGTTATCGAGAGGGGTGAGAATGACCTATTCGGATCCAACACAAGCTAACACCAAACAAACCCATCCTGGTGTTTCCCCTCGAGACCGAGAGAAGTCAACGTGGAACTCACACGGTTGGCGCTTTATTCGATTATAGTGGTGGCACTTTACTAGTCGATTTAGATAATCGTCACGATAAAGTGGCGTGGGCACTTTTATTTAATCATTCCGTTGTAGTTGCAACAATTGCTAATCAGATACAGATAGCATGAGATAAACCCAAAACCCAACAGTTGTTGGTACTTTTATTCAGCCATTTCGTTGTAGTTGCAATACTTACTAGTCAGGTACAATGGTCGCAAGCGACACTCCAAACAAGCAATTGTGGGCAGTATTATTTAGCCATTCCATTATAGTGAAGCTAATTACTAGTCATTATAAGTCAAATTTATAGCAATAAACTTTAGTTATGCTTGTCTATGATCAAGAAACTGTGCTCCAAGTCGTCCATATCCGCGGACACGGCTTTCGAAAAGTTTTACCCGGGGGTGCACCAATAGCAACACACTCGATCAACCTCGGAAAAACCAAAACAAAACCCAACGAGGCTTTCACGATGAACAATCAGGATTCAGAAATATTTCAGGGGCCACCCTTAAGTAGAATCCATAGCAGCCAACTGTCTCAGACGGACTTAAGGTTTGGGTGGACGGTGTGAACGATCGGGAACCCGGAAGTGTGGCTGGGCTTGTCGACACCGCGGAATCGTGTCCCGATCCTAAAAGATCGTGTGCAATTCGCACAATTTAAATACGTAAAGTAGCATGGCATAAGTGCAGATAGTAAAAACACCTCAAACTAGTTTGTGGCCCCAAGAAATAAGATGAATCAAGCTCGCTCAGGGGTCCCATATACCTCCCGGATGTGGATAGCGCGATAAAACAAGGAACAAGAATCAAGTACTGGGTCTTACGGGACACAAGTGGGCGTTCGAAACCAAATATTTTCTATCACCCACCGATGCCTCCTTAATTCAATTTTAGTTGTTAAACGAAATTAAAGTGACGATAAGTAAAACTAGAATCATCTCCAACATCAACATGCGGCAATACATCAAGAATCGTGGCATTATGACGACACACATCAACTTGAGCAAGCAACTACGACGCCAGGTCCAACTATCTACCAAACAACAGGTAATAGGGGTGTCCAAGGAAATATATGGCTGCAAGGGATATCAAATGCGGAATCTAGAGCATCGCAACACGTATAGCAATAGATCACAGGGGGAATAAATACTATAAAAGTAAGATAGGTAGAAAGGGAGATGCTCTTTGAAAACATTGTTGAAGGGTTCAACCAAGATCGGGTGACTCACATCAACTCAACGGCCTTATCATGAAGAAGCAAAACACTAGAAGAAACACCGGATGCAATATTTAATACTACGGCAAAAGATCGGCATGATGCATGTATGATGTATGGCATGGCAAAGGTGCAATGCAATTAGGTCAAGATTAAGCGAAACCGGGGTTCCGACAATTAATTAGATGGTGCAAGTTATTTAGATAACCCGCATTTTACATGTTGTTATAACAAGGCAAGATAAGATACCGGTTCGCTACACAAGTTTAAATGAGGCCAATATAAGGCTAGATTTGCCCGCATATGGGCCCCATATTTAATTATTCGGTGAATCGGCATAAGGCCCCCAAACCAATGCTATGCCTGCGGGAATGACAATTTAATGTGCAACAAATTGTTATGTTATAAAATAGGGTTCGAGGAAAAGGGGTCACACATCAGAGGGGGCTCGACGATCTTGGGGTTCCGGGGTTCGGGGTTGGTCTCAGGGTCCAGGGTTCGACGGTTTCGGCCTCGACGTGAACATTCTCGGACTCCGGGGTCGATCTTGAGCTCCGGGGAGAAGGACTTCGCGTTCGGTGGCGATCTTGACGGTCTTCGGGTTCGAGCCTAGGCGTTCGAGGGAAGTACTTGGCGTTTCTGGGACGGTCCTGTCGCATCCGCGGCCGTCGGGTCATGTCGTTGGTTTTGTTCTTTTCCGGCGGAGATCTTGGCGTCCGAGGAGAAGATCGTGTCGTTCCGAGACGGTGAGCTTGGCGTCCGGGCATCTCCGGTCCTCGGGTCCGAGAGGGGTACTTGTTGTATTCGCGACGAAGATCATGTCGGAGGACTTGGCGTTTCGCGACGTAGATCTTGGGGAGGTTCGGGATCTCGACGCCTTTGAGTCGGGGAAGGCGATCTTGGGGTACCGACTTCCATCTTGTGGTTAAGAGAGTACCATCCTTATGTACACGTACGAAAACACCACTAGCACCAGATCACAAATCCTCGCGGTACAACCTTGAACGCGTGGGGCATCAGCACCACAAGATGTCGGTCTACTGCAGGGAGGTAGAGGCCACGCTGGAAGACGAGCAGGAACGGCGGTGCCTCGGGAAAACCGCAGCAGAAGGAGGCGCTTGACAAGGAAGGCGACAGGGAGGCCCCAGCGGTGGCGGCTGTTGGGACAGGCAGCTGCTTCTGCGGGGATCCACGGGGAGGGCACACCGCAGGGACAGGAAGGAGGAGGGCATCGCGGCGGCGCGCTGGCGCGACCGGCGGTGACCACACGCTGCAGGGGCGAAGGGGTCGAGCAGGTGATGCAGAGCTTGGAGCAGAGGGTGGCCCGCCGCGCCGGTGAGGGAGGCGAGGAGGAGGAGCTCGGCGGCGTCTGGGACGGCAGGCAGCTGGAGAGCGGACTCGTGGAAGCGAGGGCGAGCGGAGGCAGTCGGGCTCGGGGAGCCGATGCGGACGGGCGGTCGCCGACGGAGAAGAAGGACGGGCCGGCGGGGATCAGCGCGGCGGGCGCTCACCGGGCGGAGGCGGTTTGCGAGCTCCAGCGGGCCGTCGAGCGGCCAGCGAGGGCTGCTTGTGGAGCAGGCAGGCTCGGGCGGCAAGGTGCGGTGACGCGGAGGTTCGGTCGGGGAAGGTGGGGCGGTGGTCCGCGGGGGCGAGGGTGCTAGCGTGGCGGCGGCGAGGCGGCCGAGGTGGTGGCGGTGGTGGCGAGTGAGGCGAGGCCGTCGCGGTGGTTGCTGGGCGGGGTCGGGAGCAAGCGAGGATGGGCGCGGGGCACGGAGGAGCGCCGGAGGCGGAGGATGGTGGGAGCGGCCGGCCAGCCATGGCGCTGGCGAGGAGGAAGAGGAGAGGCGGTGGGAGACGGTGGAGTCTTGGGCGGTTGCGAAAGCGAGGTGGAGAGGAGGATGCGGTAGGTGGGGGTCGGGTTGCGGGCAGGCGTGCGTGGGGTTTGGGGTGGGTCCATGGCAGTGAGTGGGGCTGGGGGTGGACCAGGTCCAGAGGCGTGTGCAGTGCGCTGTGGGGATGTGTGGTCTGCCCGTGAGCCCATCATGGTGGGCCCAGTTGGTGGCTGGGGGAGGTGGGATCTGGTGTGGGGTTTTGTGTGTGTGTGTTGAGGTGTGTTTGGGTTGGCCAGCTGGGTGAGGGATGGCCAAGTGGCGGCCTGGGATTGGTAGAGGGGAGGAAAGAGGGTGATGTGGCGGGCTCTGAATGGTGGGAGTAAGGTGGAGGGTTGGTTTGGGTAGGATGTTGGGTAGACATAGGATTTAGATGGGGCGGCAGGTTGGGACCGATTATTATTCCTGGGGTGGTCGATCGGGTCAATCGGCCCGTTCGACTGCCCCGCTAAAAATTATTTAAAAGTTTTATTTAGTTAAACGGAACGTTGCACAACATATTTAAACAAAACAAAATATTCCGGGGACCCGGTTTTGAGGTTTGAATAAAGAGGGGCGTTTAGAAAACAACACGGGCTTGCCAACATAGTTTTGGCAAACAACACATGATGATGACGATGCAATGCACAAATTCAACGCGATTTTCTAGTAGTGGTTTTGCGGGATGCCACAGCCATAAAGATTGTCACAATCATGGTAACGACTGTCTCATCGAAGTCGTTCATGCAAAGCGCATACAATAATTATGCCACAACCATAGCAGTGTAACTACCTCGGTGAATTACGCTCCTAGATACAAGCTTGGATGAGCGGTAGTGGTTGAAATAGTACGGTGGGGCCCCAAAAGCCACTCACGGGTAGACCTTTCGGCCGTCCCAACCACTTCCATCTCATCGGGACCTACATGCGAATCGGCGTAAAGCGAAGGGATCAACTACATACACAAGTGGGTATGTATGCAAGCCACCATACAAGAGTACATCAGAGCCATACCATCTAGAAAGAAAGGAAATATAGCAATGCCATACGGCAAGATTCAAATGACCTAGATAGATATAATATTTTAGGATAATTCCTCATACATCACACATCAGAGTATCAAGCGGAAGCGGCAAAACAAAGTCCGAGTACGGTTAAGAAGCAAATCGGCATAAGATGCCAAAAAAACTAAGCACATCCCGCCCACAGATCTCACGGATCCCCGTTCCCGGAATCTCTACACCGAACGATCGTTGCCCACATCATCAGCCTCTTCCACCCAGTATCCGTCCTGCGAGGGTACCTGTTCATCTGAACCAATAATTTATCATGTGAGACCCTAAGGGTACTCAGCAAGACTTAATGCCTCTAAAGGGGACACAACCTGGGGTGACGCAATTGCAGCAAAAGATAAACCCTAGCAGTTCTACAGATACTCGCTAACCATCCGCCTAACCAATGATAGACGGATGTCCGTAAATTAATGACAACAGTTATAATAGTAATTTCATCAGATCCATCCTCCTCCTCTCTTACCAACGAGGAAGCGGACGAACAACCCCCATCCGTTGGCAGTTTTATTAACCATTCCATGAATGTTGCACTATTTACTAGTCATTTACTTAGTCAGATTAAAGTGGTACTTTAGTTATGCTTGTCTATGATCGAGAAACTGTGCTCCAAGTCGTCCATAACCGCGGACACGGCTTTCAGAAAGTTTTACCCTGCAGGGGTGCACAAATAGCAACACACACTCGATCAACCTCGGAAAAACCAAATCAAAACCCAACGAGGCCTTCACGACAAAGCAATCACAGGATTCAGAAATATTTCAGGGGCCACCCTTGAGTACACCCCCATAACGGTTAGCCGACTTGAGACGGACCCGAGGTTTGGGTGGACGGTCAGCGATCGGGAACCCAAATCGGGCTTGTCGACACCGCCAAAACGTGTCCCGATCCTAAATAGTACAGTGCTATCTCGCACAATTTAAATAAAGCAGAAGCATGGCATAAGTACAGGATAGTAAATAAAACCTCAAACTAGTTTGTGGCCCCAAGAAATAAGAATGAATCAAGTGGCTCGTGGGGTCCCATAAGCCTCCTGATGTGGATAGCGCGAATAATCTTGGAACAGGAATCAAGTACTCGGGGTCTTACGGGACACAAGTGAGCAGGAAAAACCAAATAGCAGATGTTGCTCACCGGTGCCACTTTTATTAGTTATCCCATTACTACTCAGGTTAAGTTGTTTAGGTACCTCGTTATCCATCAGACTCTCACATACCCTACACATGTTGTTCTACGACTCGCATGGCTCAAACAACTCCTGTAGTAATGGCTCATGGGATGGAGGTACAAGCTCGGTGGGGTTTAAAGTAAAGG
This sequence comes from Avena longiglumis, assembly GCA_030063025.1. Taxonomy (NCBI): domain Eukaryota; kingdom Viridiplantae; phylum Streptophyta; class Magnoliopsida; order Poales; family Poaceae; genus Avena; species Avena longiglumis. The sequence goes on from CP125975.1 coordinate 526,683,231, forward strand.
CTATGCAATACTTGGGATTCAATTTAATGCAATTCGCGACTCAATGATGCAAGAATAAGGTAGAGGCAATAGGTACTGTATGTATGCAAGCATGTGGAAGTGCTTGCCTGGCAACTCAGTTGAAGCGAGAGACGGATCTGGGTAGTGCTCCTGGTTCTCTTGATATATCCCCTGCTCAGCGTCTATTCGAAAGAAGAACCAAACAAACAAGGGCCAACATAAATAAAGTGCGCAAGCATATGGGTAAAATGCATCAAGCAAACAATCATGCCATGATGAATGATGCACAAGTTGCATGACACTATAGTGGCATGGCATGGGTGAGGTGTGGTATACAAGAATAAGTCATTTTATTAAGGTTTGGCCACATTTTATTGTCATATTAGTTGCTGTATATTATATATTTACATGATGCGTGCTGCAGTTGAAGTCAAGGATAGCATAAACAGAAAGGTCTCGTCGAGCTGATCATTTTAGACATATCATTTGTTAAATTCGGAGTTATATTTCAAAAGTTATTAATTATTTAAGTTCCAGTGGCATTTGTTGTAATTTAATTCAACTTGGAATTTTAAATGTGCAAAAGGTAATTTGAATAGCATATTTGAAATCCTTACATTTTTCTGGTTCAGAAACATATAACATTTGCATTATTTGGATTTATAAATGAAAAGTTATTTAAAACAGAATTATATTTGAATTTAATTTAATTTGAAAACGATTTGATTTAAACAGGGAAACAAAACTTTTGCACCAGTGAGCCAGCCCTGTCATGAGCAGGTGGGCCTTCATGATCGGGCGCACACGCGCACAGGAAAACAAGGGGAACCGCGGGTTAATTCCTGGAAACCACGGGAGCCTTTTTGCAAAACACCATGGGGCACAGACAGGTGGGCCTAGAGGGAGTGCGGGTTGAGAAAAAGGTTTGGGGGGGTTTGTGCAAAGTGACAGGCGTGTACTGTTTTTCTTCTCTGCCTGGGTCGGAAAGAAAGCAGGGCAGCGCGGCGAGGATCGAACCGACGCCGGGCGCGCGATGAGGCGGAACCATCATGCGGTGTGTGGTTGGTGACCGGAGGTGGTCTGGGGCCTAGCTAAGGTTCGCTGCGCGACGCAGCGACGTCGGCCGCCGCGCATCGAGGCCGCTCGACGATATTTCCGGCGAGGCTATGGGGGTACTAAGAGGCGGGCCATGTCCAGGAGGTAGAGGAGCTCACCGTGGGCTCGGCGGTGGGCTCGGATCGGAAAGGGAGCGCGGATCGGCTGACGGCCGGGCGCACCGTCGCCTAGGGTTTGGCGCCGGCTCGTCCGGGCAGGGGTCCGGGCTTCTCCTCCGCGCAATGTGTCAAGCGCAGGCACTCCACGGCCTTCCCCGACAACCTTAGCACCACGCCCGCCTCCTGGTTTGCTGTGCTCGAGCGAGAACCGACGGTGGACGGCGAGGCTAGGTAGAGGAGAGGAGAGAAAGGGAAGACGAGGGCGTCGCCCTGGGCGGATCTGGGGAGGCTAGAGGGGCGGGGGAGAGGATAAGAACGAGAGGGGGCAGGTGGGGCTTGCGTGGGGGAGGGGTAGATGGAAAAGGTGGCCTCGGTGCCACCTTTCCTCCTCCCTCACGTGAGCCAGGTCAGGGGCAGCTGGGGGGAAAAGCTGGGGGGAAGAGGATGCCAGGTAGGGCCAGGGGAGGAAGCTCGGGGCAGGCAGGTCTAGAGGGGGCCCCTAGGGTAGGGAGAGAAGAGAGGGAGAGGGGGCCGGCTCGGGTTGGACTAGGGTTTAGGTTTGAGGGGGGAGGCTCAGTGTGGCATGGGCTAGATGTGTAGGAGGTTGCTGGGGTGGGGCCTGCATGGTAGAGAGGAGAGAGGCCGAGGAAGAGAGGGGGAAAGCTAGGGTTTAGCTAGAGGGGGCTCGGGTTAGAATTAGGTGGGATTTAAGGAGAGAGGGGGTGGATCAGGGTTTTGGTCTAGAGAGGGGGAAGGTTAGATGCTAGGTGTTCTTTTGACAAGATCCAACCATGCACCAAACAAACCCCAACAAGACCAAGACTAGAGCAAGGGGAAAAAGGTGACGATGGTTTAGGCATGATCAAACAAGACCAAGCCTAAGGGGTAGAGAGATGATTAAAATCCAATTAAAATCAAATGCCAAGCTAAAGGGGTACTTGCATGGGCCATGCATAATTAATTGTTACCATATTTATCTTTGTGAAAACAAGATTAATTACATGGCATTTTCTTATGCATTCCAAAGTGTGGAATAAGGCCCAAGCAAAAGAATTTAGAAAGAATTCCAAGTGGAGTATGAGGAGATGATCACATTGGATTATATTTGGGACTTGCTAGTGTGTATATGCCACTAGATATTTATTAAGCCCACAAAATATCCCAACATGATGATAACCCCAAAAGCAACACATATGGGAGCTAGAATTAGGGTCACACTCACATGGCATGCAAAGGTGGCCATGTGGCTCTCATATACCAATATTGTGAAAACAACATGGTGCATACATGGGAGCATGTGGAAAAGAATTGGATCCATCCCAACCCACATGAGCTAGAAGTAAGACCCATAAATGCCAAGCTCATATTTAGTTGGATGGTGGAATACAAGGTGGTGAAGAAAAGGTGGTGGAGGCAATAAGAGATATGCCCCCAAATCAACTTGGGCATTTAACAATATATCAAGAACCAAATACAATATCAAGATGCAAATACAATTAATAATGCACATGAGATAAGAACCAAACAAGAAGGGGTTTTATATGATGCTCAAATGCAAGGTGGCATGATGACATGAGCATGATATGATGATGATGCAACAAATATATGTTGGAAGTGGCCCTTTTATTACTAGAACAAGTAGCATTACAGGTGTTAGACAACTGGGATGCTACAACTCTCCCCCACTAAACAGGAATCTCGCCCCGAGATTCTAGGAAGAAGAAGAAGACACAAAGAGGGTAGGATAGTTAACACGGAGTTCATCTTCACGCTCCCAAGTGGCTTCATCAACAGAATGGTGTGACCACTGCACCTTGCAGAACTTGATGGACTTGTTGCGAGTCCTTCTTTCTGCGGTCTCAAGGATTTTGGTGGGGTGTTCTTGATAAGACAGGTATTCTTGGAGATCGATTAGCTCATGATCCACGGTCCTGCCGGGATCTTTGAAGCACTTCTTGAGCTGAGAGATGTGGAAAACATCATGAACCTTGAGTTTTTTCGGGAGCTCCAGGGCATAAGCAACTTCTCCTCTCCTTCCACGAATCTTGAATGGACCGATGTATCTAGGAGCCAACTTTCCTTTGATACCGAAGCGGTGTGTTCCTCTCATGGGAGTGACACGAAGGTACACGAGATCACCAGGGGCATACACCATGTCCGTGTGCTTCTTGTCATAGTTGCTCTTCTGACGACTTTGAGCAATCTTCAGGTTCTCAAGAATGATATGCACCTTCTCCTCTGCTTGAGTTACAATGTCAGGGCCAAACCAGATTCTTTCTCCTGCGCCTGACCAACCAATCGGAGTTCTGCACTTGCGACCATAGAGAGCCTCAAATGGTGCCATCTTTAGACTCTTCTGGAAGCTGTTGTTGTAGGAGAATTCAGCATAAGGAAGACATTCCTCCCACTTCATGCCAAAGAGATAACGCACGAAGCATATCCTCCGTAATCGATTGATCCTTTCGACTTGTCCTTGCGATCGAGGGTGGTAAGCGATCTTTGAAGTTCAACTTTGTTCCCAAAGCATTTTGGAAACTCTCCCGAACTTTGAAGTGAAGATGCTTCCAGTGCCGAACTGATCTCAAGCGGAACCCCATACAGAGAGACAATTACATTGATATAGAGCTCAACTGAATTCGAAATTGTTTCTTTATGGGAAGAAATGAGCCACTTTAGAAAGCCTGTCGATGACAACAAAAATTGCATTGTTGCCCTTCTGCGACCTTGGAAAGCCAGTGATGAAGTCCATCTCTACTTTCTCCCATTTCCATTCCGGAGGTTTCAATGGCTGTAGAAGACCGAATGGTTTCTGATGGATAGCCTTCACTCTGCGGCAGACATCACATTCTGAGACATACTTGGCACAATACCGTTTCAAACCAGGCCACCAATATTGTGTTTTCAAGTCCATGTACATCTTTGTGCTGCCAGGATGGATAGAAAGAACCGAATCATGCGCCTCCTTGAGAACTTGCTCTCTCAAACCCGAGTAGTTTGGTACAAACATCCGGTGTTAAAAGAAAAGCGTGCCTTGATCATCAACGTGGAAGGACTCATACTTCGGAAGCTCAAGTTTAGAGATGATCTTTTTGGTGTGCGGATCACCAAGCTGACGAGAGCGAATCTTTTCTTCCAAGAGAGGAGTAGCCAGAAGGTTCAGGAGATGCCCTTGTTCCACAACTTCAAGGTTGAGCTGACGGAATTCCTCGCACAAGAGAGGTTGCTGCTCTTCCATCATGAGGTTGTTGACATAAGCTTTGCGGCTAAGCGCATCTGCCATAACATTGGCTTTGCCCGGAGTGTAGCTGATGGTCAAATCAAAGTCATTGATTGCTTCAATCCATCTCCTCTGCCGAAGGTTGAGATCAGGCTGAGTGAAGATATACTTCAAACTCTTGTGGTCAGAAAAGATCTCACATCGGTTACCAAGCAAGTAGTGCCTCCATAGCTTCAAAGCAAAGACAACTGCTGCGAGCTCGAGGTCATGTGTGGGATAGTTGATCTCATGCGTCTTCAACTGACGAGAGGCATAAGCAACCACCTGTTTCTCTTGCATAAGGACCGCACCCAATCCTTGCAAAGAGGCGTCACAAAATATCTGGAAAGGCTTAGATGTATCCGGAGGAACCAAGACTGGTGTGGAAGTGAGCTTCTCTTTGAGTGTCTCAAAACTTGCTTGACATGCAGGAGTCCACAGGTATTTCTTGCCTTTCTTGAGGAGATCGGTAAGAGGCTTCGCTATCTTCGAGAAGTTCTGAACGAAGCGACGACAATAACTAGCCAAACCAAGAAAACTCCGCACTTCTTTGACATTAACAGGAGGAAGCCATTCAACAATTGTCTTCACAGTTTCCGGGTTGACTGCAATGCCCTTGGCAGAGATGACATGACCAAGATAGGTTACTTCAGGCAGCCAAAACTCACACTTTGAGAACTTTGCATACAAGCGGTTCTCACGAAGCTTGTTTAGGACACACCGTAGGTGTTCTTCATGCTCTTCCTTGGACTTAGAATAGACCAGAATGTCATCCAGATATACCACAACGAACTTATCAAGGTACTCCATGAAAACGGAGTTCATAAGCCTCGAGAAGGTAGCAGGTGCGTTGGTGAGACCAAAAGACATGACCGTGTACTCATACAGGCCATAGCGGGTGGTGAAAGCTGTTTTGGGCACATCTTCCTTGCGAATCTTGATTTGGTGATAACCACTTCTCAAGTCCAGCTTAGAGAACACCACAGCTCCAACTAGTTGATCGAATAGATCATTAATCCGTGGGAGGGGATATTTGTTCTTAATGGTTTTAGCATTGAGAGCCCTAGAGTCAACAGAGTCTATCGGTTACACGCTTCTTCACAAAGATTGTTGGGCTACCCCAAGACGAAGTGCTGTGTTGAATGAAACCCAACTTCTCTTGTTCATCAAGTTGTCGTTTGAGTTCAGCCAACTCAGAAGGACCCATTTTATAAGGCCGCTTGGAGATAGGAGTCGTTCCAGGTTCAAGCTCAATCACAAACTCAACCTCACGATCCGGAGGCATACCCGGCAACTCTTCAGGAAAAACATCTGGGAACTCACAGACCACCGGTACGCTCTGAATAGCTTCCATAGCATCATCATTCAGAGCTGCCAAAGAGAAGAGCTGGACAGCAGGAGTCAAACTTGGAGAAAAGACTATATGGCCTTCAGGAATCTTCAAAGAAACTGAGCGTTCAGCATAATCAATCACAGCTGCATTTGTCGTTAACCAATCCATGCCCAAGATGACATCAATGTCAGAATTGCCCAGAACAATTAAAGAAGCCGAGAACGAAGAACCACCAATCTCAATTTGATTGCCATGGCTGATATGAACAGCCCTCATGTTTGAACCAGGAGATTGTACCACCAACCGCTTAAGGAGAGGAACCAAGACCAACTCATTCTCATTTGCAAACTTGTGAGACACAAAAGAATGCGATGCACCAGAATCAAACAAAACTCGTGCAGGGACTGAGTTAACGGAAAGCATACCCATCACAACTCAGTGCATGCTCACTTGAGTGGCGTTGACACGCTTAGCACGAACAACAGAACCCGGGCTTAGTGTTGATGTTGAGAGCCCGAGGTGGTGGTGCACGAACCATAGGAGAGCTTCGGAGATCTTGGCGGGGTGGAGGAGAGCTTTGTTCTTCATCGGACGGTTCGATGGGGATGTCCGGGATCTCCACACGTGAAGCGTGCACCTGTGGACGTGGAGCGGCGTAGCTGTGGACTCCGCCAGCGCTCCGGGTAGTGGTTGTTGTAGCCCACAGGAGCCACATGGTGAAGTTTGGTGGCCTTGACGCGTAACTTGCGGTCTTGGTGGAGCCGGGAGCGACGGTGGGGTGTTAGGAACCCGCACACGCCCGCTTAGAAGGAGCTGCCATAAGCTGCAGAGCTTGATGCATCCTGTTGTGTTTCTTGGACTCCTCAAACACTTGCTCGCTTGCTTCCTCTTGCGGGTTGTGTGCTGTAGTTCCGTGAAAGATGCCGCCTTGCATGTGTGATTGCATACTTGATCGATGCATTGAGCCCTTGCACGAACCTCTTCGCTTCTTCTTGTCATCGATACCTCATCGCCACCATAACGAGAGATTCATGAAGTTCTGATATAGGTGTTGACGTTATCATTTCCTTGCTTGAGTTGAGAAAAGCTTCCTTCATCCTTTCCATTACAATCTCGTGTAAACTGCTCCTTGAACGCTCCAGTGAACCTTTCCCAAGAAGGCAGAAACCGGTGCGCTTGCCTTCAAGTAATTCTCCACCAGAGCTGCATCTCCCTTCGAAGGTGAGTAGCACACTTGACCCACTCTGCTCCGGAACATCGCTAGCCTCGAGCAACCTTGACATCTCACGCAGCCAATCATCCGCTCCGTAGGTCGATCGAAACATCAAACCGACGAGGGTTGAATTTTAGGAAGCTCTTGATGTCTCCTCGCTTGGGAGGTGGAGGTAGTGGAGCAAACTCGTTCCTCCGACACTCTCCTCAAAGCGCTGGTTCTTTGCATTCTTTGCCAAAGCATTAGCGATGTTTGACAGTGAGCCCATTTCAGTGGTATGTCCTCATCAGTACGACGTGGTGGAGCCATCCTGTCATTGATATAAAACTCAAGTCAGTACTATAATGGAGGATGATAATAATCCAAAATAGTACCAAGATGGAATTAACCAAGATTAAAGGATACGATTTACTGAGATGATATTAAAATATCAACAAAGTTCAAAGCACCTAGAAGATATTAAGCATATCGCACACGACTGAAAAGGGGTGTGGTACACAAATATATCAAAGAAAAATTTTCCACAAATTTCGGCAATAAAATACCAATAGATGCGCAAAATTACTTAACGAATCAAGATTAGTGACTCTACCGATTCAATATACAAAATCGAATGATAAGAGTAGTGGTATGGTCGCGACTCCATCCTGCACTCAAATCATTACTCCGCACATGAATAAGTGGAACACATATCCTAACCCCTTCTTCTCACGTTGAACCTAAAGATTGGTAACTACGGAAACGAACACCCCAAACAAGATAGCGTCGGATACAAAGAGTAAGACAGATTGCGTCGGTTTACAACGAATCAGAATAGATCGCGTCGGTTCACAAAAGCCTGTCGGTATGGTATGTACCAACAGTTGATAACCAAAGGCTGATTAGATAACAACTTGGATGCAACAGATAGACAAGGGATTACGCACACACACACACAACCTATGGTACTACGGAAACCCAGAACACGTGAATCCTAGTTTGAATTTTAAGAAGAGGATTGAAAACGTTGCACTTCCTTACCAGAAAAGGGTGGGTGGGTAAGAAGAAAATGCAAGCAGTCCTACTCTCGCGTTTTGTTTTCCCTAGTATACATAACTACCAAAATATTTGCTAGGACCGACAACGACCGCTTTGGTTGAGACCACGAAGGTCGGGATGGCTCTGATACCAATTGTAACTACCTCGGTGAATTACGCTCCTAGATACAAGCCTGGATGAGCGGTAGTGGTTGAAATAGTACGGTGGGGCCCCAAAAGCCACTCACGGGTAGACCTTTCGGCCGTCCCAACCACTTCCATCTCATCGGGACCTGTACGGGCGGCGTAATCGGCAGGCGAAGGGATCAACTACATACACAAGTGGGTATATATGCAAGCCACCATACAAGAGTACATCATAGCCATACCATCTAGAAAGAAAGGAAATATAGCAATGCCATACGGCAAGATTCAAATGACCTAGATAAATATAATATTTTAGGATAATTCCTCATACATCACACATCAGAGTATCAAGCGGAAGCGGCAAAACAAAGTCCGAGTACGGATAAGAAGCAAATCGGCATAAGATTCCAAAAAAACTAAGCACATCCCGCCCACAGATCTCACGGATCCCCGTTCCCGGAATCTCTACACCGAATGATCGTTGCCCACATCATCAGCCTCTTCCACCCAGTATCCGTCCTGCGAGGGTACCTGTTCATCTGAACCAATAATTTATCGTGTGAGACCCTAAGGGTACTCAGCAAGACTTAATGCCTCTAAAGGGGACACAACACAGGGTGACGAATTGCAGCAAAAGATAAACCCTAGCAGTTCTCTGAGATACTCGCTAACCATCCGCCTAACCAATGATAGACGGATGTCCGTAAATTAATGAAAAAGCTTATAATAGTAATTTCATCGATCCATCCTCCTCCTCGCTTACCAGGAAGCGGACGAACAACCCCATCCGTTGGCGGTTTATTAACCATTCCATGAATGTTGCACTATTTACTAGTCATTTACTTAGTCGATTAAAGCGGTACTTTAGTTATGCTTGTCTATGATCGAGAACTGTGCTCCAAGTCGTCCATAACGCGGACACGGCTTTGAAAGTTTTACCCTGCAGGGTGCACAAATAGCAACACACACTCGATCAACCTCGGAAAAACCAAATCAAAACCCAACGAGGCCTTCACGACAAAGCAATCACAGGATTCAGAAATATTTCAGGCCACCCTTGAGTACACCATAGCGAAGCTAGCTGACTTCGAGACGGACCCGAGGTTTGGGTGGACGGCTGTGAGCGACTGGGAACCCAAAACTGGGCTTGTCGACACCGCGAAAACGTGTCCCGATCCTAAACAGTACAGGTGCTATCTGTCGCACAATTTAAATAAAGCAGTAAGCATGGCATAAGTACAGGATAGTAAATAAAACCTCAAACTAGTTTGTGGCCCCAAGAAATAAGAATGAATCAAGCTCTGGCTCAGGGGGGGTCCCATAAGCCTCCCGGATGTGGATAGCGCGAATAATCTTGGAACATGAATCAAGTACTCGGGGTCTTAAGGGACACAAGTGAGCAGGAAAAACCAAATAGCAGATGTTGCTCACCGGTGCCACTTTCATTAGTTATCCCATTACTACTCAGGTTAAGTTGTTTAAGTACCTCATTATCCATCAGACTCTCACATACCCTACACATGCTGTTCTACGACTCGCACGGCTCAAACAACTCCTGTAGTAATGGCTCATGGGATGGAGGTACAAGCTCGGTGGGGTTTAAAGTAAAGGCTATGCAATACTTGGGATTCAATTTAATGCAATTCGCGACTCAATGATGCAAGAATAAGGTAGAGGCAATAGGTACTGTATGTATGCAAGCATGTGGAAGTGCTTGCCTGGCAACTCAGTTGAAGTGAGAGACGGATCTGGGTAGTGCTCCTGGTTCTCTTGATATATCCCCTGCTCAGCGTCTATTCGAAAGAAGAACCAAACAAACAAGGGCCAACATAAATAAAGTGCGCAAGCATATGGGTAAAATGCATCAAGCAAACAATCATGCCATGATGAATGATGCACAAGTTGCATGGCACTATAGTGGCATGGCATGGGTGAGGTGTGGTATACAAGAATAAGTCATTTTATTAAGGTTTGGCCACATTTTATTGTCATATTAGTTGCTGTATATTATATATTTACATGATGCATGCTGCAGTTGAAGTCAAGGATAGCATAAACAGAAAGGTCTCGTCGAGCTGATCATTTTAGACATATCATTTGTTAAATTCGGAGTTATATTTCAAAAGTTATTAATTATTTAAGTTCCAGTGGCATTTGTTGTAATTTAATTCAACTTGGAATTTTAAATGTGCAAAAGGTAATTTGAATAGCATATTTGAAATCCTTACATTTTTCTGGTTCAGAAACATATAACATTTGCATTATTTGGATTTATAAATGAAAAGTTATTTAAAACATAATTATATTTGAATTTAATTTAATTTGAAAACGATTTGATTTAAACAGGGAAACAGAAAAACTTTTTGCACCCAGGCAGAGCCAGCCGTTGTCGCAGACAGGTGGGCCACTGCTGACTGGGCTCTGCACACGCGCACATGAAAACAAAGGGGACCGCGGGTTAATTCCTGGAAACCACGGGAGCCTTTTTGCAAAACACCATGGGGCACAGACAGGTGGGCCTAGAGGGAGTGCGGGTTGAGAAAAAGGTTTGGGGGGGTTTGTGCAAAGTGACAGGCGTGTACTGTTTTTCTTCTCTGCCTGGGTCGGAAAGAAAGCAGAGCAGCCTGGGCGAGATTCGAACCCATGCGGCGTGCAGTGGGACGGAACCACTGCGGTGGTCGTGGTTGGTGACCGAGGTGGTCAGGGCCTAGCTAAGCTTTTGCTGACGCAGCGACGCGAGCGACGTCGGCCGCAAGACCGAGGCCGCCGACGATATTTCCGAGGCTGTGGGGTACTAAGAGGCGGGCCATGTCCAGAGGTGAGGAGCTCACCGTGGGCTCGGCGGTGGGCTCGGATCGGGCGGGGACGCGGATCGGCGGACGTTGGCGCACCGTCGTCTAGGGTTTGCGTCGGCTCGTCTTTGGGCAGGGTCTGGGGCTTCTCCTCTGACTCCGTGCATGTCGGGCAGAGGCACTCCACGGCCTTCCCCGACAACCTTAGCACCACGCCCGCCTCCTGGTTTGCTGTGCTCGAGTGAGAACCGACGGTGGACGGCGAGGCTAGGTAGAGGAGAGGAGAGAAAGGGAAGACGAGGGCGTCGCCCTGGGCAGATCTGGGGAGGCTAGAGGGGCGAGGGAGAGGATAAGAACGAGAGGGGGCAGGTGGGGCTTGCGTGGGGGAGGGGTAGATGGAAAAGGTGGCCTCGGTGCCACCTTTCCTCCTCCCTCACGTGAGCTGTGTCAGGCACTGGGGGAAAAGCTGGGGGGAAGAGGATGCCAGGTAGGGCCAGGGGAGGAAGCTCGGGGCAGGCAGGTCTAGAGGGGGCCCCTAGGGCAGGGAGAGAAGAGAGGGAGAGGGGGCCGGCTTGGGTTGGACTAGGGTTTAGGTTTGAGGGGGGAGGCTCAGTGTGGCATGGGCTAGATGTGTAGGAGGTTGCTGGGGTGGGGCCTACATGGTAGAGAGGAGAGAGGCCGAGGAAGAGAGGGGGAAAGCTAGGGTTTAGCTAGAGGGGGCTCGGGTTAGAATTAGGTGGGATTTAAGGAGAGAGGGGGTGGATCAGGGTTTTGGTCTAGAGAGGGGGAAGGTTAGATGCTAGGTGTTCTTTTGACAAGATCCAACCATGCACCAAACAAACCCCAACAAGACCAAGACTAGAGCAAGGGGAAAAAGGTGACGATGGTTTAGGCATGATCAAACAAGACCAAGCCTAAGGGGTAGAGAGATGATTAAAATCCAATTAAAATCAAATGCCAAGCTAAAGGGGTACTTGCATGGGCCATGCATAATTAATTGTTACCATATTTATCTTTGTGAAAACAAGATTAATTACATGGCATTTTCTTATGCATTCCAAAGTGTGGAATAAGGCCCAAGCAAAAGAATTTAGAAAGAATTCCAAGTGGAGTATGAGGAGATGATCACATTGGATTATATTTGGGACTTGCTAGTGTGTATATGCCACTAGATATTTATTAAGCCCACAAAATATCCCAACATGATGATAACCCCAAAAGCAACACATATGGGAGCTAGAATTAGGGTCACACTCACATGGCATGCAAAGGTGGCCATGTGGCTCTCATATACCAATATTGTGAAAACAACATGGTGCATACATGGGAGCATGTGGAAAAGAATTGGATCCATCCCAACCCACATGATCTAGAAGTAAGACCCATAAATGCCAAGCTCATATTTAGTTGGATGGTGGAATACAAGGTGGTGAAGAAAAGGTGGTGGAGGCAATAAGAGATATGCCCCCAAATCTACTTGGGCATTTAACAATATATCAAGAACCAAATACAATATCAAGATGCAAATACAATTAATAATACACATGAGATAAGAACCAAACAAGAAGAGGTTTTATATGATACTCAAATGCAAGGTGGCATGATGACATGAGCATGATATGATGATGATGCAACAAATATATGTTGGAAGTGGCCCTTTTATTACTAGAACAAGTAGCATTACAGGTGTTAGACAACTGGGATGCTACAGCAGCGACCGTCTCATCGAGGTCGTTCATATGGGTTATGTCAAAGTCATCGTCCGATTTTTTCATCTATATCGGTGGTGCTCAACCTCGAGCCTTATGAAGGAGTTCGGTTGATAAAACGAGTAAGGCAACGCTTCATTAATTGCCCATCTCGGATTCACGATCTAATCTCTATGAGATGAAGGTCGATTCATATACATCATCTTATGTCTAGTGCCGACGAGGCTAGACTACACTATGGCCAAGTGACGACGAAGCTCGGTCATTATGCCATCAACACGTCGTAATTTTGATGAGATAGTCATACCGATTGCTGGGCACCGACGAGGCAAAAGCAACACTACTTTGATGAGGCGAGGGCCATATGGTTGGGCACCGACGAGGCAAAAGCCACCCTCCTTGTCAAATAAATCTCTCATTATTACGCACGTCGAGATAGCATAGATGATTGTGCTTCGGCGGAACAAAGCTAATCTTCTTATTCTCAAGATTATCTAAACAACGACGATCATTAGCGCAGCTTAATCGGAGGTATTCTGCGGCTTGATCCCGCGGATGTAATTAACCGGGTATCTCACGAGGCCCCGGGAATTTGGAACTACACAATCGTCGATCCAAGTCAGATATTTATCAAGGCGCAATATTTGTAATTGTGGGAAATTGTACTTTGTAATTCTCCAAAGAATTAATAAAGATGTGTTTTCCTATGTTACTTGTCTTTCTTTGTATACTTTGTATACTGGCACGCCCGCATACACATTATTATATTTTGTTGCTTTTTTTCTGTCAAACAAAATGGCACTTGATGGGACCAGATTCTCCTCCCATCTCTGCGCTCATTGTCTTCCTATCCTAGTTTCTTTGCATGAGCCGACGCCTACCTCCAAAAGTATCATGTGCGTGTTTCCATTTCTATATGCACCCATGCCATACCTAGCGAGGATCATAGAGGTATTTCTTTGAAAAAAAAGGAGGGGGTGTATAATTCATGCATGCATCCTTCTGATTGTGATGCATGCGCTTGTTAAAAAACAGTGTGTGCTTGTCACTCCGATTATCATTGTCAGGAAGTCCGATTGTCTTACAAGTATTTTCCGTTGACATAAAATTCTTGTCCCAAAACAGTTAATCATGTATAGGAGCCAAAGTGTTTAAAGAAGAATCAGATGGTAGTAGAGCTGTTGTATTTACTCCTTCGTGAAAAAACAAAAGAAGTACATGGGGGCCGTATGCATGCAGTACTCTTGCTTAGCACCTGTTCTTTCGGACACCAATCATAAATGAGTTTCATCGGAAATAAAAAGTGATTTCTTGTTTGATGTTGTGGTATCATACCCGATGATGAAAATATAAAGGGTCCATGCATGCGTGTGGGGTGATTTATTTTTTTGCACTTGGAGAAAATATGTTTAACCTAGTGTATAAGTGGCTCATCAACTGCGTCGTACATGTCAATATACTAACACGAGGGATTCCCTTTTGTAGGTGACTCCTTCCCTACCATTACCATGGAGCAAGCCATGAGGCACACCCCGGCTCCGACTCTGATCCAGTTTGGATCGTGGTCTCCCGTGGTAGGCATCGAACACGGAGATGAGGTCTATTACCACAAGATACATGATCCGGCATCCGTTTGTTCCGTTGAAACTAGGAAGGCTGAAAAATACGCTTCTTTCAAGGCTAGTGAGGAACGCAAGGCCTTGATTGAGGAGGCTCATAACATGTTGAGTTTACCTTCTTCGACCATAGTGGGTGAAAAGGCTAAACTGTTGGAGGGGCTCGACAAGGCTGCTTACCGCCTGTCTTGGTCCGTGCGCAATGCGCAATCCAACAAAAATGCTAATGCTCTTCGTAACTATCGTCGAAAGCGTAGCAATCTGAAAAAGCTAAACACTCGGCTGAGCGGTAATATTTTGGATCCTGATACGCCGTTGTCACTTGATGAGGAGGAGTATCTTGACCCCGTTAATGAACCTTACAACATTTCTCCAGCTGAGTGGATCACAAGGCCACGTCGGGTGAAAGAGCTTGTTAGGCAAGCAATCATGAATGAATTTTGGACTCGCACTTTGAAGCGTGACGCTACCTTTCCAGGATGCGACCCTTCCATTGGCAATACATTGAATCACTTCAATCCATCTATAATTGTCTCGGCATGTCATGTTACTGCCGGAGAGAAAGAAAGTGAAAACAAGTTCGAAGTACTCTCTAATGAAACCCTGGCGCCTCGTTCTAATGATTTGCAGCAGCAGCTGCAGCAACTTCAACACCAATTGAGAACGTTACAACAACAAGTCCATGGCCGTGAGGCACCTTTGCAAGATGGGGGCATGGCAAGGAATCATGCACCTACGCAACGCTCTCAATTTCCATACCGTCATGCCCACGAGTCAAGATTTCAAGCTCGTGGCCCCTATTCACAAGTGCCCGAGTCATCACGGCAAGGTGAAGCTAGACGGCATGTTCCTAGCTATCGCCCACAGAATGATCGTGGAACTTTGGCACCTCGTCGGAGATCCCCGCCCGCGCCAACTTTTCAACATCAGCAGAACTCGCACTGGAACTCATGGTCTCGCCAAGAGTGGCGACCTGTGTCCCCGAGAAAAGAGCAAAATCTCCATGAACATCATCGTGAGAATAATGCAAGTGCACCAATCGTAAGCAGGCGTAATATGCCGCCTCCATATTATCCTGTACGACAACCTGTTGGGGTTGTATCTTCCTCGGCTCCACCACCAACGGCTAGCCAAACAACTGCACCACTTCTGCCTACACCGTCTGTTCCACCAAGAACTTCATATCCCCTTCGGGCAAATCAACACAAGCGCGATAAGCGTAGAATGAATCGACGTGCACTTTATCAAGAACTACAAGAGCTCGTGCTTGGTAATGTACATGTGCGAGTTAGATCGGATGGACGTGTTCATCCGTTTTATGATAAGATCACACTACGACTCTAACCAACATTACTCCAACATGAGAGATATAACTACCTCATTGAACGTCTCGTTCCAAAACCACGACAACAAGGTGATGGAACAAGCGAGAGGCTAGAAGTACCTCCCAAGAATCCCGCAGTGTCCCCTCAAAAGGATGCTCATGAGAAAGAAGAATTAGTGTCCCTTCATAAGGGCTCTATCGAATTAAAGTCTCAACCCTCAATGCAACACATGGAGGTGGACAATACAACAAAGACTCCACCAGCTCCTTTAGAGGATGTGGGTCAAGAAAATAGTATTATGGTGGTTGATCCAATGCAAGAACAAAACCCTTCAATACCATCTCACGGAGCAGGAATTGTAAGTAATTCCATGAACGTGCCTTCAGAAGGCGGAAATGATGCGATAAAAGAAGTTGGAAAGAATGATGCAAAAGATATTGTTACGTGTGGTACTTTGAGCACACACGACGAACATACTCCTAACAATTGGGTCCCTTCGCCAGTTGAACAAGAGTTTTCTTACCCTTCTGATGAAGAGATCATGCCCAACCCCAAGGCCTCCTTTTCCAAAGATTTCCTAAACCTTGGAAAGGTTCGTGGCTGGTTCAAGAGTTCAGAAAGAGAAAAGCATGATGGGGACGCACCATCCTCATCGGCTGCACCTTGCCTCCCCATAACAGATGGACAATCATCACTCACGAATGATCCACAATATTCTCGTCGTTATGTGTTGCTTTCATCGCACCTTCCGCAAGATCCGACATTGCTTCAGCAATATCTTAAGCGCCAAGGAATGGGTACTCGTTTAAAAGCCATTGCCTCCGAAATATTGGAAGATAGCTCTTCTCATCATGTAGGAGAAGAGGAAGACCACAAAAGTGATGGTTCTGGTGATAGTTATGATAGAGACTCTAGTTCCTCATTAGAGAGACTATATGGATCTCCTCCCTACTCTAAATTTGCACGTTCTATGATGTCAGAGGAAGAGTGTGAATTCGAAGATGAGAACATTGTACCGGCCCATGTGATTTCTGATCGCGTGGAAGGTGATACGGGTGTGACGGAAACATTAAATGTTCATACCGATCCGGCTGCATCAGGATCCTGCGACAAACAACTTGAGTTGCAATTACACTCGCAACAACAGCAGTTAGATCAGTTAGCATAAAAGTTCGATAAACTCTTAGATTTCCTTGGTGGTTCAGATCGGGGTATACCCCAAATTATGAATCAAGGAGTCATTGATCCACAAGTGGAAGAAATAGAAGCTGCGAGGGCAGCTGAGGCGGCTAAGCAATCTCCCCAAGTTCTTCCTAGCTCGGGTGTACTACCTATTAGCTTGGTGGATCAACCAGATGAAGGGAATATGCCCTGAGAGGCAATAATAAATTGTTTATTATGTGTATTACAAGTATATGATAGATGTTTATTTTGCATGCTATAATTGTATTAATACGGAAACGTTAATACATGTGTGTTTAATAAACAAACAGAAAGTTCCTAGTTAAGCCTCTCTCATAAACTAGCTCGTTGATTAACAAGATGATCAAGGTTTCCTGATCATGGACATTGGATGTTGTTAATAACGGGATCACAACATTAGTGTAATGATGTGATGAACATTCATCCGAAGTATAGCATTACGATCAAAGTCATTGATTTTATATTGCTATAACAACTTACGAAGTGATCCTAATCCTTAGACCATGAGATCATGTCAATCACTAACACGGAAGAGTTTCTTGATAACATCAAATGTCACCGTAATGTGGTGATTATAAAGATGGGTTCAGAACTAATAAAGTGTTATGTTGAGGCTCATGGATCGAGAGTGGAATTTGTTTATCCCGATGACGGATAGATATACTGGGCCCTCTCGGTGATATCACATTGATTAGCTTGCAAGCAAGTGATTTGATCACTAGAATGTTATATCACGAACGAGAAAAGAGTGCATGTCGATGCGAGATCAAACTAGGTATGGAGATACCGATGATCGAATCTCGGACATGTAATATATCGTGAGACAAAGGGATTAAGATACTAGCGTAAAGGTTAAGCGATCACAAGAAAGTCATCGTTGAATGTGTGGAGTCGATGGGTCTCGGATCCCGCTCGATTATTGATCCGAGAGGGGTCTCGATCATGTCCGCATTATTCACGAACCGTAGGGTGACACACTTAAGAGACACCGACATCCAATTGGAGCAAAAGTTTCATGCGAAAAGAATAAACAAGCGCAGGAATTTATTTCACTAGATATCTGAAACAGGTTTTGGTGAAATTGCATAAAGTGGTTATGCATGTGAAATAGAATTCTAGCAAGGGGTTATTGTGAATGTTTGTCATTAAAGTAATTGACAAAATTCTGAATAAAATAAAAGAGTTTTATTTAATGAGAGATTGCATTAAATTTGGTGGAAATTTAATGGGATTTTGAGTGGACTTTTGAGTGGAGGAATTTGGAGGAGTTTTGTGAGTGGAGTGTCCACCCACATGAAGAGGGGAGGAAGGGCAGCCCCATGCGCCTGCCACCCCTTGGGGTTCCCCTCCTCCTATAAGGAGCCCCTCCTCTCACTTCTCACTCACACCTCCTCGTGAAGGATCTCTCTCCCTCTAGAATTTATCCCCATGGTCTCGGACTAGCGAGATACATGTTCCGGTGGCTATTCGGCAAGAAAGAGTTGTGCTTCCTGCATCGCTGGGCGAGGAGGCGGAGGTTGCTCGTGCCTCGAGCGTGTGTGCGAGCACGGATGCGCTGCTGATTTGCGGCGCTAGGACTTCCTCTCGATCTTGAGATCGGCAAGAGATCGTCTACATCAACCACGAGTTTGGACTCGTTAAGCTGTCGGTCTTCAAGGGTATGTTCTCTACGGATATACATCCGCCGTTATTTGTATCTAGTATAAATAGATCTTGGTATATAGTTCACATCGTAGGAAAATTTTTGTTTTCTATCTGCGAACCCTTCAAAGTATCGAGCCGGATCTATGCGTAGATACTTTACGGGTAGTAAACATATGAGTATGTGGATGATGATCATGTTGTTGCTCCTTTCTTGTGATTTTGGATATTGGTGGCATAGTGGGATGAAGCGGCGGACAAACTTTACATGTCCTCGCACATGAGACCTGTTCCACGCTTGACATGCAACTAGTTTGCATAAGTGGCTAGCGGGTGTCTGTCTCTCCTACTATAGTCAATATCTATTTTGCAAGCGAGTTGTCAACAATTTGATTATCCTCGTTGTGGTTCATGTTCGTAGGTAAGAACGGTTCTATCTCGAAAGCCCTAAGCCATGTAAAACTTGCAATGGATAAATTAGAGGCGTCTAGTTTAGATTGTTCTTTGGGCTAGTGTTATGATATGGTAGTGTTGTAAGTAGAAGTATGAGATGATACTCTTACAACACACATAGCGTGTAAAATCCATAGACTGTGGATTTACACATATAGGTATGATTGTGATCATACCACGATGCACATGATAGAGATCATCTGCGGGAACCATATAATTTCACTAATAAACATATGATGTTTGATTGCATCTTATATTGCTTGTTTAGCGCTTTGTTAAGCATAATAAGATGATCCCTCATTTAAATATCAAGATAAGAATGTGTTCTTCCTTTAGTATGCACCGATTATGTTTTCGCTGCTCCAAGACATCACGTGATGATCGGGTGTTCTTGGATCCTCGACCATACTTGGTGTAAAAGCAGTTACACACGCAAATACTAAGGTTCTAACTTGGCGAGCCTAGCATGTACGGACATGGCCTCGAACCACGTAGAAAGGTTAAGCATGAGTCATATAGTTGATATGATGCCCATTTGATGCTCGCCTTTGAAGCTACCGAGCTCACGTGATGATCGGACTTGGTGTAGTGGATTTGGTTCATGTAATCACCAAAAGGACACGAGGGATGTCGCTTTTGAGTGGGAGTTCATTCGTAATATAGATTAGTTGAACTCAATCTATCATACACTTAGTCTAAACTTTACAAATTCATTGTAGATGGCACCACCTGCTTTTAATTTCAATGCGTTCATGGAGAAAGAGAAACTAGCAACGACGGTAGCAACTTTCGAATGGGCCATGAATTTGAGGATTCTCCTCTCTGCTGCACAAAAGCAATATGTGCTAGAAGCGCGTTAGGCCCCCCACCTTTGATGATGCCTGACGAGGAGAAGAATGTCTATCGACTCGTCAGAGGACCACAACTTAGTTCATTGCGGCATATTGTATGGGCTAGAGCGGAACTTCAAAGCGTTTGGCGGCAATGCTTTTGATACAATGGGTGAGTTGAAAATGATTTTCGACACACATGCTTTGAGAGAGCTACAATGCTTGAGAAAAGTTCTTTAGGCATGATGGAAGAGAACAGCTCGTTAGTGAGCATGTACTCAAGATGTCGGATTCGCCGATAAGCTTGTGTCCTTGGGAATAACGATTCCCATTGACTTAGGCATCCATCGTGTTCTGCAGTCTACGCCACCTAGCTATAAGAGCTTCGTGATGAATTATAATATGCAAGGCATGAAGAAGTCTCTCCCGAGCTCCGTCAATGCTTAAAAGCTGCGAAGTGGAGATCAAAAAGGAACATCAAGTGTTGATGATCAATAGGAACACTGGTTTCAAGAAAGACAAGAAGGGAAAGCGGAGGAAGTAAGAGGCGGCAAGCCTGTTGCCGTGCTGAAAAGAAACCCGAGTTGGACCCAAGTCGATACCGAAAGTGCTACTATTGTAAGGGGGACCCTTCGGAAGCATAACTGCCCCAAGTATCTGGCGCATAAGAAGGCAAGGCAAACAAAGGTATATATGATATACATGTTATTGATGTGTACTTGACTAGTGCTCGCAGTAGCACACGGGTATTTGATCGGTTCGGTTGCTAATTTTGTAACTCGAATCGAGAAATGCAGGTGACCGCTAGCTAGCAAGGGGTGAGGTCAAGATGCGTGTCGGCAATGGATCAAACGTTGATGTGATCGCCGTAACGCTACCTCTCCACTTACCGGGATTAGTCATAAACTTAAATAAATGTTATCTGGTGCCTGACCGAGCATGAACATTGTATCGGATCATGTTTGATGCAAAGTGGTTATTCATTTAAGTCTGAGAACAATGGTTGTTCCATTTATATGAATGAAATCTTTTATGGTCATGCACCGATGATGAATGGTTTATTTCTATTAGATCTCGATGATAATGTTACACATATTCATAATGTTGATGCTAAAAGGATTAAACTTAATGATGATATATCCGCATATATGTGGAACTGCCGTCTACGTCATATTGGCGTTAACGCATGAAGAAGCTCCATTCGGATGGACTTTTGGAATCACTTGATTTTGAATCATTTGATACATGTGAGCCATGCCTTATGGGCAAGATGACTAGAACGCCGTTTTCCGGTTCAATGGAACGGGCGACATATTTATTGGAAATCATACATTCTGATGTATGTGGTCCAATGAGTGTGTCGGCGCGAGGTGGATATCGTTATTTTGTTACTTTCACGGATGATTTGAGTAGATACGGTTATATCTACTTGATAAAACACAAGTCTGAAACCTTTGTAAAGTTCAAGGAATTTCAGAATGAAGTGGAAAATCATCGTAATAGAAAGATCAAATTTCTACGGTCTGACCGTGGAGGTGAGTATCTAAGTTACGAGTTTAGCACTCACATGAAAGAGTGTGGAATTGTTTCACAACTCACACTGCGGAACACCACAATGAAATGGTGTGTCGGACGCGTCATGTCGTACTTTATTAGATATGGTTCGATCTATGATGTCTCGACGGACTTGCGTTGTCATTTTGGGGTTATGCACTAGAAAGCTGCTGCATTCACTTTAAATCGGGCACCATCTAAATCCGTTGAAACGACACCGTATGAATTGTGGTTTGGAAACAAACCTAAGCTATCATTCTTAAAGTTTGGGGTTGCGATGTTTATGTGAAGAAACTTCAACCGGATAAACTCGAACCCAAAGCGGAAAAATCGTCTTCATAGGATACCCTAAAGAAACTATTGGGTATTCCTTCTATCACGATCCGAGGGCAAGGTTTTTGTTGCCAGAATGGATCCTTTCTAGAGAAAGAGTTTCTCGCGAAAGGTGTGAGTAGTCGGAAGGTAGAACTCGAAGAGGTTGTGGAACCTTCTCTTCAAAGTATGGCGAGTAGCGCAGTAGGAAGTTGTTCGGAGTTGGCTCCACACATTGAAGAGGGAACTAATGATAATGATCATGAAACTCGAAGAGAGTACTAGAACCTCGCAGTCAAACAGACGCGTGCAGGCTCCCGAGCTGGAAATCCTGTCACAAATTTCATGGTTGATGAAAATAATGACCTGCGACGTATGAAGAAGCAATGATGAGCCCGGATTCCAACAAATGGTTAGAAGCCATGAAATCGAGATGGAATCCATGTATGAAAATCAAGTTTGGAACTTGGTGGAATTACCTCACGACCGAAAGGCCGTGGAGAACAAATGGATTTTCAAAAGGAAAGCGATCTTGATGGTAATGTGACCATCTATAAAGCTCGACTTGTCGCAAAGGGGTTTCGACAAATTCAAGGAGTTGACTACGATGAGACTTTCTCCCGTAGCGATGCTAAAGTCAGTTAGGATTATGTTAGCAATTGCTGCATATTTCGATTATGAAATATGGCAGATGGATGTCAAAACCGCTTTTCTCAATGGTAATATTGAAGAAGAGTTGTATATGATACAACCAAAGGGTTTTGTCGATCCTAAGGATGCTAACGAGGTGTGCAAGCTTCAGCGATCCATCTATGGATTGAAGCAAGCATCACGAAGTTGGAATCTCCGCTTTGATGAGGTGATCAAAGAGTTTGGATTTGTCCAAACTTATGGAGAAGCTTGTATTTACAAGAAAGTGAGTGGGAGCAATGTGGCATTTCTGATATTATATGTGGATGACATATTATTGATCGGAAATGATATAGAACTTTTAAACAGTGTTAAAAGTTATCTAAACAGCAAATTTTCAATGAAGGACCTAGGTGAAGTGTCTTACATATTAGGCATAAAGATCTATAGAGATAGGTCTAGGCGCCTAATAGGGCTATCGCAAAGTACATACCTTGATAAGATTTTAAAGAAGTTTAAAATGTACGGAAGTAAGAAGGGGTTCTTACCTATGTTGCAAGGCAAGACATTGAGTAAGACTCAAAGTCCGGCTTCGGCGGAAGAAAGAGAGATAATGGACAAAGTCCCCTATGCTTCAGCCATAGGCTCTATAATGTACGCCATGCTATGTACAAGACCGGATGTGGCACACGCTATTAGTTTGACTAGTAGGTACCAATCGGATCCGGTTGAACATTGGATAGCGGTCAAGAATATCCTTAAGTACTTACGAAGAACTAAGGATATGTTTCTTGTATCTGAGGTGAAGAAGAGCTCGTCGCTAAGTGTTATGTCGACGCTAGCTTTGACACCGATCCGGATGACTCTAAGTCTCAATCCGGATCGTATTTCTCATGAATGGCGGGCGATTAGTTGGAGGAGCTCCAAACAACTGTGGTAGCGGGATCAACAACGGAGGCGAATATGTTGCTTTGCTTGAGCGGCTCGAGAAGCGATTTGGATGAAGGAGTTCATATCCGAACTAGGAGTTGTGGCAAACGTTGGACCCAATGGTGATCTATTGTGACAACAATGGTGCCATTGCCAATGCCAAAGAGCCAAGGTCTCACAAGCATTCCAAGCATATTAAGTGCGGTTTCACTCCATCCATGAGCATGTCAAGGATGGAGATATAAAGATTGTAAAGTACATACGGATCTCAATGTAGCAGATCCGTTGACTAAAACTCTCCCTAGAGCAAAACATGATCAACACGAGAACTCAATGGGTGTTAGATATATCACTATGTAACTAGATTATTGTCTCTAGTGCAAGTGGGAGGCAAGGAATATGCCCGAGAGGCAATAATAAATTGTTTATTATGTGTATTCCAAGTATATGATAGATGTTTATTTTGCATGCTATAATTGTATTAATACGGAAGCGTTAATACATGTGTGTTTAATAAACAAACAGAAAGTTCCTAGTTAAGCCTCTCTCATAAACTAGCTCGTTGATTAACAAGATGATCAAGGTTTCCGATCATGGACATTGGATGTTGTTAATAACGGATCACAACATTAGTGTAATGATGTGATGAACATTCATCCAAGTATAGCATTACGATCAAAGTCATTGAGTTTATATTGCTATAACAACTTACGAAGTGATCCTAATCCTTAGACCATGAGATCATGTCAATCACTAACACCGGAAGAGTTTCTTGATAACATCAAGCGTCACACCGTAATGTGGGTGATTATAAAGATGGGTTCGTAACTAATAAAGTGTTATGTTGAGGCTCATGGATCGAGAGTGGAATTTTTCATCCCGATGACGGATAGATATACTCTGGGCCCTCTCGGTGATATCACATTGATTAGCTTGCAAGCAAGTGATTTGATCACTAGAATGTTATATCACGGAGCGAGAAAAGAGTGCATGTCGATGCGAGATCAAACTAGGTATGGAGATACCGATGATCGAATCTCGGACATGTAATATATCGTGAGACAAAGGGATTAAGATACTAGCGTAAAGGTTAAACGATCACAAGAAAGTCATCGTTGAATGTGTGGGAGTCGATATGGGTCTCGGATCCGCTTCGATTATTGATCGAGAGGGTCTCGATCATGTCCGCATTATTCACGAACCGTAGGGTGACACACTTAAGAGACACCGACATCCAATTGGAGCAAAAGTTTCATGCCGAAAAGAATAAACAAGCGCAGGAATTTATTTCACTAGATACCCAAACAGGTTTTGGTGAAATTGCATAAAGTGGTTATGCATGTGAAATAGAATTCTAGCAAGGGGTTATTTGTGAATGTTTGTCATTAAAGTAATTGACAAAATTCTGAATAAAATAAAAGAGCTTTATTTAATTAGAGATTGCATTAAATTTGGTGGAAATTTAATGGGATTTTGAGTGGACTTTTGAGTGGAGGAATTTGGAGGAGTTTTGTGAGTGGAGTGTCCACCCACATGAATAGGGGAGGGCAAGGGGGCAGCCCCCATGCGCCGGCCACCCCCTTGGGGTTCCCCCTCCTCCTATAAAAGGATCCCCTCCTCTCACTTGTCTCTCACACCTCCTCGTGAAGGATGTCTCTCCCCCTCTAGAATTTATCCCCCATGGTCTCGGACTAGCGAGATACATGTTCCCGGTGGCTATTCGGCAAGAAAGAGTTGTACTTCACTGCATCGCTGGGCGAGGAGGCGGAGGTTGCTCGTGCCTCGAGCGTGTGTGCGAGCACGGATCTTGGCTGATTTGGCGCTAGGACTTCCTCTCGATCTTGAGATCGGCAAGAGATCGTCTACATCAACCACGAGTTTGGACTCGTTAAGCTTTGTCGGTCTTCAAGGGTATGTTCTCTACGGATATACATCCGCCCGTTGTTTGTATCTAGTATAAATAGATCTTGGTATATAGTTCACATCGTAGGAAAATTTTTGTTTTCTATGCTGCGAACCCTTCACCAGATATGCTCCGAAACTATCATAAAATGATTGAAGACATGGTTGATAATAAAATGAAGAGATTTTCAATAGAACAAGCCCCTCAAACTTGTGAGAGTGAGCTTGACAAACCATATGAGTCATGGCATGATCTTGTAGCATTTCCCGCAGGGTGGCATCCGCCTAAGTTTCGTCAATTTGATGGAACAGGTGATGCACGAGAACATCTAGCTTATTTTGAGGCAACATGTGGAGATACTGCTCGCAACCCCTCGCTTCTACTGCGACAATTCTCGGGTTCTTTGACAGGCGCTGCCTTTCATTGGTATAGTCGCCTATCTATCGGTTCTATTCCTGATTGGAAAAGCATGAAGAATCTCTTCAAAGCTCATTTCGTAACAATGAAAAAAGATTTTTCAGTGGTCGAGCTAGCACAAGTTCGACAAAGGCAGGATGAGAAGATTGATGAATATATCGTCAGATTTCGTAATAGCTTTGTACGCCTAGCAAGGGACATGCACATAGAAGATGCTATTGAGATGTGCGTCCATGGAATGCAACAACACTGGTCGCTTGAAGTGTCCCGACGGGAACTTAAAATATTTAGTGCACTCAGCTCAGCGGTGGCCGCGACCAAGCTAGAGTTTGAAAAGTCTCCTCAAATCATGGAGTTGTATAAAAATGCTAGCGATCATGCCAAGCGTTTCAACTCAACGACAAAGCCAAATATTGTGACCAAGCCCAAGGTGTCGAATGAGGAAAATACAACAAGGGTTGTGCAAACAAACAACGTGCCTATGCTAGGCATAAGAAATGAATCAGAGGGGATAAGGCAACGTCCCACTATTCAAGAGCTTCTTAGGAAGCAATACATATTTCGGAGAGAAATGATAAAAGGATTCTTCGATCAAGTGATTGCACATAATCATCTAAATTTGCCTGATCCGAAACGTCCTGATCAAGTAAACATGAAGGACAACCCTTTGTATTGTCCATATCATCGATATGTGGGTCATGTCATCGAGGACTGTGTTTCTTTTAAGGAATGGATCCAACGAGCCATCAATGAAAAAAGGCTTCAAATACAACCTGATGCTAGAAATCCAAATTATCACACTGTCAACATGGTGACTGTGAAAATGAATCCCATGTCAAAGAAAGAGCACGAAACATGGGTGCCATTATCTCAAGTTGAAGAAAATTTTACTAGCCTAAGAGTAAGTCACGCACCCTCTAGAGCTGGTGTGAGAGCATCAACACACGAGGTCAAGCCTTACATGCCTTCGTCGAGAAAGTTAGATGGACAAGGAACATGGTTGGCATCTTATCATAACAAGCCGAGGCTGGGTAGAGGATACAATCCAAGCCAACGTCGCATGCCGCCTAGGTTTGTGCTGACCTCACGAAGGGACGAGTCTTACCCTCGATCAAACCGTATATTGCCCACTTTGGAGCAGTTCATGCCCATATGGAGGCAGAAGATCAGTGCTATAGAAGATAAGATAGAGGAAAACACTTCCCAGCCTTCTTCAAATAAAGCTACATGCAATATTATACTTGACTATTCGTCAAATACTAGTATCTCTTCTGATGATGCAGTAACACCACATGAGAAAGAGACTCTACATGCACAGAGTTTATTGTCTGAACCTCCTCTTGAAGCAAATATGAACTTACGAGGAGGAAAAGTTTTACCCGAACTTCAGAAAGTTCAACCCAAGAGGGTTGTGAAAGAAAAGATAAACGATCCTAAAGATGTCGCACAAAATCATGATGGACAGGAAAATCTGGCCGAGGATGGCGGGACACCTCCCAACATAGATTATAATATAGTGGCCCATCTAAAACGCATTCCAGCACTTTTAAGTGTCTACGATGCACTAATGTTGGTGCCTGAACTTCGCCAAGCTCTTATTCAAGCACTAGAAGATCCTAAACGCTATGAAGTAACAATGGCAAAGCATCAAATAGTTTGTAATTTCTTGACCACAAATGAGATTACCTTCACGGAGGAAGATAAGGTGATTGTGGATGATAATCATAATCGTCCGCTTTACATAGAAGGAAATATTGGAACCGCTCACTTGAGGCGCATCCTCATTGATCCTGGTTCTGCTGTCAACATCTTACCCATTCGAAGCCTAACTCGTGCGGGCTTCACGTTAGATGATTTAGAGCCAACAGAAGTCGTCATATGTGGTTTTGATAATCAAGGAAGGTTAGCACTAGGCTCTATTACTGTGAAAATACAAATGTCAGCTTTCAGTTTTAAGGTGCGCTTCTTTGTGATAGAAGCAAAGACTTCCTATTCAGCATTGCTGGGTCGACCATGGATACATAAATATCAAGTGGTTCCCTCTACACTACACCAATGTCTCAAATTTGTGGATGGAAGTGGAGAGCAACATCGTATAGCGGGAAACACAAAACCGTACACCATCCAAGAGGCGCATCATGCTTATGCCAAATATTACTTCCCGTGCGAAGAGCCACAAACCCGACAAGGGCGTGTGACTCCTCCAGTGGATATTTTGGTCACACCTAGATCTACACCATCCATGGGGGTGGAATCTTCATCTAGCCAAATCTCCTCCAAGAAAATACATGGAAGAGGTCGTGGTAGGGGGAGATCCTCCACGATGATGGCTCGCAATTATGGGCATTCTTATCTTCACAATGAGGCCTTCTTTAGTGCCACATTACAAACACCACCACTCTTATCGAGTGTGGAAGCTTCTACCGAAGCTCCTCTCATACTGAGGTCTGTATCCGAGCCTATAAATGTCCATGATCTTGAAACTAAGGAGTCCTTTATTCTTCTAACACCATCATCAACTGATGCTATATCTAATACAAGTGCTGCATGTGCAGGAGTTCCTAAACTCCTCGACAATATGGGCAAAGCACCTCTTCCTGTTGTGCTAGATATGCCCACAACGCAAAGCTCGGCGCCACTGGAAGGAACAGTAAGGAGAAGGGTGAAAGAAATAGAAAATTCAAGGGGAGCTATACTTAAACAGCCCCCATCCATGTATGTATCAATAGCCATGCCATTGGAAGTACGGTTGGTCCCGGGCCAATGTAGAGGCTCCAATCATACTCTCTTATATAAGGTACCAAAATCACAACCTTGTGACCATATAATTAATCTTTCTCCCTCTCTCTTTGATGTTGATGTATCGTCAAATACTATGAAGGCGGAACCTAGAATGGTTCGCTTGTTGGAAAATGCAGGTATTAAACTTCAAAGAAACTGCAGGTTACCCTCACCACCCGCCATTTGTGAAATATGGTGGGATCAAGCTGAAAAGCTCGTTAAGAATAAGAAGAAAGCACAACCGAAGTATGGTTTGGGATACATCCGCTCAGAATCTTCTGAAGTCAAGGATGAAGATCATGATAGCGTGCAACATTTGATGTGCCACGTGACGTATGTGAATAATGCTCAAAATAGTGAAAGTCGAGAACCAACATATGACCTGGGTGGTGGTAATATTTTCTATCAAACCCCACACCAACTTCGTTCTTTTCATGCTGCTCTAAATGCACGTAGTGGTATAAAAGATGAAAATTTCCTTCTATCTCAGGTTCACAAATCCACGATGATTAATCAAGGAGAGGTAGTTGATGCTGCTCCTGCACCAGCACAGCTTGAAGATGGTGGTCAATGCACTGTCGACGATCTTGTCGAAATTAATTTGGGTACAGAGGATGACCCACGTCCTAACTTTTTAAGCGCCTCTCTAACACTGCAAGAACGTGAGAGTTATCAGCAATTCCTGTTGGAGTTTTGAGACTGTTTTGCATGGTCTTACAAAGAAATGCCAGGGCTTGATCCTAAGGTCGCTACACACAAGCTGGCAATTGATCCCTAGTTCAGGCCAGTGAAGCAACAACCACGCCGTTTTCGGCCAGAACTGCAAGATCGTATTATCGTCGAGGTGGATAAGCTAATCGTTGCTGGATTCATTGAGGAGGTACAATATGCTCAATGGTTAGCAAATATTGTCCCCGTAGAGAAAAGTAATGGGCAATTGCGGCGATGTGTCGACTTTCGCGACCTAAATCGTGCTTGTCCCATAGATGATTTCCCTATACCCATCACTGAGATGGTTGTTGACTCTACTACAGGTTATGGTGCCTTGTCCTTTATGGATGGGTCATCTGGCTATAACCAAATTAAGATGGATGAGCGTGATGCCATTAACACCGCTTTCCGGACACCCAAGGGCAATTTCTATTATAAAGTAATGCCTTTTGGATTAAGAATGCAGGTGCGACATATCAACGGGCCATGACCAACGTTTTGGGTGATCTCATTCACGACATTGTGGAATGCTATGTTGATGACATGGTTGTCAAAACCAAAGACATCCGGCATCATCAGGATGATCTACGTGTTGTCTTTAATCGTTTGAGGAAACATCAACTCAAGATGAATCCTCTTAAATGCGCCTTTGTAGTAAAATCTGGTCTATTTTTGGGTTTTATTGTTCATCGCCGTGGCATTGAAATTTCACCGAAGCACATCAAGGCGGTACAAGACATGCCACCACCCACAAATTTGAAAGAATTGAAATCCTTACAAGGTCATTTGGCGTATATACGTCGCTTTATTTCTAATCTCTCAGGACGCACTCAGCCCTTCACAGGATTAATGAGGAAAGGCGTTCCATTCGAGTGGGATGAGAAATGCCATAACGCGTTTGAAAGCATTAAACGCTATTTATTAAACCCTCCCGTTCTAGCTGCTCCAGTCAAAGGAAGACCGCTCATTCTTTATATTTCTGCACAACCATCCTCGGTAGGTGCATTACTAGCCCAACATAATGATGAAGGAAAATAAGTAGCCTGCTACTACCTAAGTCGAACCATGGCAGGCGCCGAACACAATTACTCTCCCATAGAGAAGTTGTGTTTAGACCTTATTTTTGCTCTAAAAAAGCTACGACATTATATGCTAGAACATCAAATACAACTTGTGGCACATACTGATCCCATAAAATATGTTCTAAATCAACCTGTGCT
The DNA here is from genome assembly GCA_030063025.1 of Avena longiglumis. NCBI lineage: Eukaryota > Viridiplantae > Streptophyta > Magnoliopsida > Poales > Poaceae > Avena > Avena longiglumis. Next base: position 526,713,437 of record CP125975.1, read on the forward strand.
TATGGGTCGCCTTGGAAAATGGGCTCTATCCATGATGGAATATGACATTACCTATGTTCCACAAAAAGCGATTAAAGGTCAAGCATTGGCTGATTTTCTCGCGGCACATCCTATACCGCATTTACTCCCTTTGATTATTGAGCTACCCGATGAAGAAGTATTTACTATCGATATTGAGTCGCAATGGGAACTATATTTTGATGGGGCATCTCGCACAGAGGTAGAACCTGATGGTGAAACAAAACGACGAGCCTTTGGATTGGTTTTAAGACCCTCAAGGAGGAACTATTCACCACTCTTTCTCTCTCAAGGAAGAGTGCTCCAATAATGAGGCCGAGTACGAGGCTCTTCTTTTTGGCCTTCTACTTGCGCTTTCTATGGACGTACGTAACATACTAGTATATGGCGATTCTCAACTCATTGTTCGCCAAGTCAATAACATATACGAGGTACGCAAGCCAGAATTGGTGCCATATCACACGGCAGCGCAAATCCTCATGAGGAAGTTTGAGCACATTAAATTATTACATGTCCCACGAAGCAAGAATTCCTCTGCAGATGCATTAGCAAAACTTGCATCATCATTAGTACTTCCTGAGGGTGAAGCCGCTCAGGTAAAGATAGAAGAGAGGTGGATCCTTCCAGCTGTGCTAGAATTGATATCGCAAGAATATGAAGTACACCACGTTGTAGCCAATGTCAGCAGTGAGGATGACTGGCGCAAGCCATTCCTTGATTACTTTAATCATGGGATACTCCCAGGTGATATAGTGGAAAGGCGCAGGTTGCAGCGACGCCTGCCTTCCTATTTAGTCAAAGCAAGGACTTTGTATCGACGTTCTTTTGGGCAAGAAATGTTGCTACGGTGTGTATCAAAAAATGAAGCGGATCAGATCCTTCAAGAAGTTCATTATGGTGTATGCGGTGGGCATCAAAGTGGAACAAAAATGTATCATAGTATCAAACTAAGTGGCTACTTTTGGCCAGGGATTATGACAGACTGTCTTAGAGTGGCAAGGTCATGTCACAGCTGCCAAATTCATGGTGTTATAAAGCACCAACCGCCAGTTCCGTTACATCCAACTGTACATGCATGGCCTTTCGATGCATGGGGTATAGATGTCATTGGTCCATTTGAGCCGCCATCTTCTAGGGGGCACAAATTCATACTTGCAGCAACAGACTACTTCTCTAGGTGGGCGGAGGCAGTACCATTAAGAGAAGTAAAGAGTGACAACGTTATAAAATTTCTAGAGCGTAATATTATTTATCGCTTTGGAATTCCACATCGCATTACTTCGGATAATGCCAAGGCTTTTAAGTCCCGTAAAATGATCAAGTTCATGGCTAAATATAAAATCCAATGGAATTATTCCACAGGATATTATCCACAAGCAAATGGGTTAATTGAAGCATTTAATAAGACCCTTGGTCAAATTTTGAAAAAGACAGTTCATAAGCATCATCGTTACTGGCATGATCGTCTCTATGAAGCCTTATGGGCATACCGTGTTACGGTTCGTACGCCAACTCAAGCAACACCCTACTCCCTAGTATATGGGAGTGAGGCTGTTCTTCCTCTAGAGGTGGAGCTTCCATCCCTAAGGGTGGCCATTCATGATGAGATTACCCAAGATGAGCAAATCCGGTTGCGCTTTCAAGACTAGATTCCTTGGAAGAAGATCGACTAAATGCACTCCAAGATTTAGAGTTATATCGTCGCAATATGGTGCGTCGTATGATAAACTTGTTAAGACACGAGTTTTTCGGAAGGAGAACTTGTTCTCGTATTTAGCGCCCATTGTGGTAAAAGGCAAAGCTAAGGGAAAACTTGAGCCTAAATGGGAAGGGCCATTTGTTATTGAGCAAGTGTATGATGGCGGTGCATATCAGCTCATCAATCAACATGGAGAACGACCAATGCCTCCTATTAATGGGAGGTACCTAAAAAAATACTATGCGTGATCATCTCCGCACGCCAATTTGCTTTTTTCTCTATTTCTTTTTGTTTTTTTTCTTCTTTCAGTCTTTCTTTTTTGTTTTCCCTAAAAAAAAGGTTAAAAAAAACCATGGACATCAATGTCCTACAATAACGGCTTTCCCTGCACACGCCATGCTAGTGATTAAAGACTTAGGCACCCTCGAGCTAGCCTGAAGGTGGCACATGTAACAAAGTGGAGTGGTACCTATACCCACCACACACGACACATGATGGATTGTATGCTTTCAGAGTGGGTGGTGAAAATGCTTGGGATACTTCTGCTCTGAGGTTCCATACTTCTCATGTTTCTTGCCATGTTTTAGGCTCGCCGAGGCACGATGCCCTGGGGTAACCTATAGGAAAAGAGCAAGAAAGGCATGCCTGGTCAACAAAAGTTGAGTTCAGTGTGAGCCTCTTGACACCCCCGGGGTGTTATTCCACAATAGCCAAAATGACCTATGAGGGTTTATGTAGTCCACAAAGGTGTGTGACTGCTCTTCAAATTCTGAAGGTGAGTCCCCTAGCAACCGTGAAGGAATATTCTCCAAGAAGTTCAATAAAATCCTCTCCTGCAAATGAGGAAATCCCATCAAAAGCCGTGAAATTCAAGCAATACTTCAATAAAAAAGAGTCAACCAAAGAAGCAAGTCTACATCAAGCAAGTCAAGAAATAGGGGACTCATTTGAATGAAGGAGGGGAGTAGTCACGTACCATCCCTCAACATGGCCATGAAAAATCGCCAAGCCAATTATCCTATAACCATACTACTTTAATCATCCTTGCCTATGCCTTTGTGTTCTTGAGGCATGTGCAGGGGGCGTGATGAAGTCGTGGGATCATCAAGACGCATGAAGTCTAGAGAATGAATTCCCATCCCTCTAAAGGCATCATGAAATCATGATGTTTTCACATACACTCACAGAAGTTAAGTTATCTAGTCACAACTGTTATGGTCCTTTGACAGTTCCTGATGATTAGCTCTTGAGTTACCTTTTTCTGGCGTCACGTTCATAGCTGGTGTTCCATGGGAAAGCCAACATCCCAAATCTATAAAAAAAAATCTTTCTCTCTTTTTCTGGATTTCCTCTTGCCGTGATTCTTATTTATGCTCGTGGTCTTAAGGGAGAATGATAAGTTCCCTAACTATTCATTATGCATCCATGATAAGGTATTTCTACTCAATGATATCGTTCGTCGTGCATGACGCCATTGATGCTTGTCCAATGACTAGCATTCTACATCAACCAATATTTCACTAGGGGCAGTATCCCTTAGTGACCAAGACAACGAAACCGGAGGCATCATCCTCTCCTAGTCTATCTGCAACGCCGTATCCCGACGCTTTAAATATGGGAAGCGCAAGGTGCGCCAGCGGGTCAAGACCAAGCTGTGGAACACTTCGATCGATGGCTGGCATCGTCTATGATCACATCAAACTCGGGAGAATTCAGGTGAGCAGGTTGGCGGCGCGGTCAAACGATGTCGTTCTGTGAAACCCTTCAAGTGTGATGGCTGGCACCATATATTATTATACGGTCGCATCTAACTTGATAAATTAGTTCTTTGCATCAGCCAAATCCCTGGCAAACCGAAGAACTACCTCATCGGCTGGCACCATTTGCACCTGGTCGCGATGGGAATATACAAAATGAGAGTTTACTCTTAGAACATGGCATGAGTATTTCGCCATATTTTATTGTAATTGTGCTCGCCCTTATGGGTGTTTATAATATAATAGCATGGAAATTCGCTATTGAATTCACATTTCTTTGTCATATATGATAAGAGTATTTCATCATATATCGTCATAATCAATCCACCAATCACTGCATGATGTAGTATGAACATACACTACAGGTTAGCACTTGGTTAGCCCAAGGCTCTATCTAGTTTGACGACATAAGTTGTTATCGATTGCAATATATGTGTGAACACACCGATTTAATTTGCCCTCGCTTTTGGCTTGAAGCCTGGATTTTCTAGTTCTTCTTCAAGGCGCTTTGAATGAGAATACTCGATCACAAGATGAGTTGTATAACGAGCAGCAAATAACCTCTTCAATTCATAAGGCATGTACATGGAGTACACGTCCGGGAGGATTCTGGACTAAACATCTATAGCCGTGCATGAACTCTACTTGGTGGAGGCATGAATTCTACAATGTTGGTTTATTAGCGTCTGGCTATGAGGCAGTAGTTTTAGACATGCCTTTGAAGACGCTGCCGGCAAGCCCGTCTGGGAACAAAATAAAATAAAATGCAAAGATAATTGACAAAATCATGACAAGGCCGATAAAGGAGGAAGGAAGGAATTGTATGATGTCTAAAATACAATGTCCAAAATATGAATGGGATAAAAAGTGGGAAGAATAATCTCTTAATAATCTAGTAATCAAGCTAATGCTATGCTGAAAATAATTAATCGTCTGGGAAGCACACGCTATCACAAATCCATGTAAAGCATACATATGTTGAGATAGACCCAGCTAATGCAGACGACAAAGTGCTTTGTGATCTGGTCAAGCTCTTGCAGATAATCCTCATCCTTGGAGGAAAGTGTCTCCATTGCAGTCTTGAAACCAATTGTCTGTGCAACACGCTCATGATGGCTGGTCAGGGCAATGACCGACTGGTCCTTAAGCTGGTCCACAAATAAGTTATCCTCTCTTAGCCTCTGGATCTCAGCCTGCAATGCTCCAATCTGAACTTCCATCTCCATGATGCGTGACGAGTGATTCTGTCGCCTTTGCTCTTGCTCCTCGATCTTCCCTTCAAAGGTGGTTCTGATAGTATCCATGGAAGTACAAGCAGTTGCCACTTTAGTAATAATAGTGTTGATTACAGAGGCTCGTTGTTGTACTTGTTCTCTTTGTGAAGAAATTTTAGCAGCCATATCGGATGCATCTTGTTCATACGCTGCTTGTAGAGCAGAGAGTCCCTTCATTAGACGAACCACTTCAGAGGGTGGATCGTCGAAGAACTTTTTCCAAAATTTGAGAATATCCGTTATCGCTGAAGTCACCGAGACTTTGTTAACAGGATATTCGTTGAGGAGGCGCTTCAATTTTCTAAGATCTGCTTGGACATAAATTATACAGTGCGCCGCTGGGCTGCCAGTTAAACCACTCAAATCCACAGGGTTTTCCTTACTAAATTCATTTCTCAACTGCAGACTTCTAATGTCCTGGTCAGAAAGTAATAACTGGTGGAATTTTGAGATAGCTTCCCTTCGACGCCTTCACATTGCTCTTTGCATTCTTGGGCAATGGCTTCATATATTTGGTTCGACTCCTCATCAAAAGATTCCACTAAAGAAAGAGAATAAGAATAAGAAGGACAATTAGAAATAAGTTAAACAAGAGCAAGAGAATGCAGAAGCATGTGTTAATAAAGATCACCTGTCTGAGTGGTCCTTGCTTTTTTATTAGCAGCACCTTTAGGTGGTGTCTGCTTCCGCTTAGGCGAAACAGATACCATGTTGCTTGCCACAAACTCTTCAGCCCATGTTACTGAATTGTCTCCTTGTAACACCGAATCCATGGGAGTATCGCTCTGGTTACTCATGGTGAAAGCCTCGTATGACTTAAAAATTTCTTCTATGTTGCTATCACTAAAGACTTCTTTGGGAAGGGAATTAACATCATCATCAGGTGTATCTAGTCCATTATATGCCTCTCTGAGGGAAACGCCATGAGTAGCCTGTTCGGCGCTCTTGGAAGCGGACGCTATGGTTGTTACAATCGCGACAAGAAGATAACGAAGAACGAAAACGAAAAACACAGCAAGGAGACACATATTTAACGTGGAAAACCTCTCCAACAAAGAGAGGAAAAACCACGGCGCCCGACAAATGAAACTTCACTATATCGAGGAGTGTTTACAAACGCCGGGGATTTCACAGATACAACTCTCCCAACCGGCGGCTTACAAGGGGTTTATATATCGGTGGAAACCTAGGTCTTCGACGATCGTCAGAAGTTGGCCTATACTTTGTAGAATTTGGATCAACATATAACAAACTCCACCTTGAGACAAATTCCTCCTTGTAGCATCAACAGCAACCATCTCCCTGAACAAACAAAGCAAATACTTTCGGCGCCAATAGCCACTTGGGCTAATCAGTTAAACCAACTAAGTTCGAGCAAAGCTCAAACTTAACAATGTGAACAGTTTAGTCATCATATCGCAGGATTATCATGAGTGCCGATCTTGCATACCTTTAATTTACCTTGAGCAACAATGTCTCTAACAAAATGGTACTTGACATCAATGTGCTTAGTTCTCTCATGGAACATCCGATCTTTTGTAAGGTATATGGCACTTTGACTGTCACAAAACAAATTAATGCAAGAATCATCTCCACAAAGCTCAAAGAAACAAACCTTTCAACCAAACAGATTCTTTGCAAGCTTCAAAGAATAGCCATGTATTCAGCTTTAGTAGAAGATTGTGCAACAACACTGTAATGTAGCCTTCCAGACTAACAAAGACAACCTCCAACATTAAACACATAACCTGTGAGGGATCTTCTCTTATCCAAATCGGCAAGAAAATCTGAATCCACATAGCCAACGAGTCCCTCACGGTCTGCCAAACTTCAAACAAGCATTGGAAGTGCCAAGAAGGTACTGAAACCCACCGAACAGCCTTCCAATGTTCTTTACCAGGATTAGCCATGTATCTACTTATCAAACTCATAGCATATGATAAATCAGACGAGAACAAACCATGGCATACATCAAAGAACCAACAGACTAGAATACGACACCTTTGACATGTACTCAAACTCTTCATCAGTAGTAGGACATTGAGAAACCGACAATTTAAAGTGAGGAGCAATAGGAGTACTAACTGAGTTGGCACCATCCATATTAAAACGATGAAGAACTTTCTTAATGTAACTTTGCCGACTAAGAAATAACAAACCATATTTTCTATCTCGTAATTTCCATACCTAAGATCTTCTTAGCAAGACCAAGATCCTTCATCTCAAACTCACTACTTAGGTGTGCCTTCAAAGTAGTGATTTCTTTCATGCCCTTGGCAGCAATTAACATATCATCAACATATAGCAAGTATATAGGTGACCCATCAACAAACTTGATATAAACACAACTATCATATTTAGACCTCTCAAAACCATGTGAGATCATAAATGAATCAAACCTTTTATACCACTGTCTTGAGATTGCTTTAAGCCATAAAGAGACTTCTTTAATTTGCACACAAAATCCTCTTTACTGTGCACTATGAACCCTTCCGTTGGTCCATGTATATTTCCTCATCAAGCTCTCCATGCGTAAAAGCGTCTTGACATCTAACTGCTCAAGCTCAAGATCACGATAGCCACAATACTAAAGAAAGTACGAATGGAACTATGCTTCACAACCGGAGAGAACACATCATTGTAATCAATACACGAATCATTTGAACCCTTTTGCTACTAACCTTGCCTTGTACCTTGAAGGCTCTTTGGGAGATAGACCTTCCTTTTTCTTGAAGATCCACTTGCAGCGGACCGCCTTCTTTTGTTTAGGCAAGCGCACAACATCCCATGTGCCATTTTTCTCAAGCGATTGCATCTCTTCTTGCATAGAAGATACCCACTTCTCGCATGGTCAACGGATGCAATGGCTTCATTATATGTAGCAGGTTCGAATCGTTCTCCCATTGCTCAAAGACAACTCAAAGCATAATGTACAAGATTACACTCTTCAATTAAACGACGAGGTGGAACTATGTTACGTCTCGTCTATCGCCAGCAATAGATTCACTGTGGCTGCTGCAAAAAGAGGTGAGTCTTGAACAACATCATCATCAATATTTTCCTCATGAGTATCATCAACAACAAGATTATTATCAGTTTTCTGCAGTGCTCCACCGCACGAACTCCCTCCTCTCCAATAGCAACAGGAGAGGGATCCGGCAAGTCGTCATGATACATAACGGATTCATTGAAAACAACGTTCCTACTCAACAAAATCCTTTTTGTTTCAGGTTTCCATAGTTTATATGCCTTGACTCACGAACCATAACCAAGGAATATGCACTTGACTCTAGGCTCTAACTTTCCATTATCAACATGAGCATAAGCGGTGCAACCAAAAACTCTCAATCAGAATAATCAGCAGTGAACTCGACCATACCTCAATAGGAGTTTTCTTCTCAAGTGGAATAGAAGGTGACTGTTGATGAGGTAACACACTGTGTTGGCTGCTTCAGTAAACGCCTATGCATACCGCATTAGACAACATACAACGAGCCCTCGAGATGATGGTTCGTTTCATGCGTTCGCCACACCATTCTGCCGAGGAGTATATGGGATGGTGTGATGCCCGATCATGCCATCACTTCGCAAAACTCCTCAAACTCATTAGAACAGAATTCCATACCATTGTCAAGACGTAGTACCTTTACCTTCTTCTCACCGCTTTTCAACCATAACTTTCCACTTCTTAAAAGCATCAAAAACATCGATTTATGCTTTAGAAAATAAGGCCACACCTTTCTTGAGTAATCATCAATAATAGTAAGCATATAATTAGCACCACCAATAGAAGTCTTACGGACGGACCCCATACATCAGCATGCACATAATCTAATATGCCTTTGGTGGTATGAACGGAAGCATTGAATTTAACTTTTATGCTTACCAAAGATGCGGTGCTCACAGAACTCAAACTTACTCAAGTTGCAACCATCAATCAGCTCTCTCTTGACCAACTCTTCCATGCCTTGTTCGCTCATATGCCCAAGACGATATGCCATAGATGTGTTTTACCACAATCATCGAATCATTAGAAGTAACAAAGCAGCAATACCGGGCAAAGTGCTACCTCTAAGAACATATAATTTAGCGTAATTCATATCACCTATCATGTGAATAAGAGAACCTTTTGATACCTTCGTAACTCGATGCCCACCGCATACTTGTATCCATCAACGTCCATGGCACCTGGGGAGATCAAATTTCGGCCATGCTTGGTATGTGCTTCACCTCACTCAACGTCGTGTCACGCCATCATGTGTCCTAATATTAACAGATCCAACACCAACGATATGGCATGGGTTGTCATTCCCCACACGCACAAAATCTCCGATCTGCATGACTCATATGAACTGAACCAATCTTTGTTACAGCAAATATGAAACGAACATGCAGTATCAAGTATCCATTCATCATCACGAGAAGCACAAGCAAAGAAAACAGCTAAGCATTCACCATCGAACTATCGGAAACAACAGACCTTACCATTGCCTTGATCCTTATCTTTCGGTTGGTACTGCCTTTTCTCCTTATTCGCAGCTTCCAAAGAATCATCAATAACATGATTAGATTTCTTACAATACCGCAGAACTTGTCCTTTCCTTGGACTTGAGCGACCTCTGCGTCTTTGCTCTTATCTCGGTTGCCATGGTTGTTAAATCTGCTCGGTCCGCCACGAACCTGCAGAGCTTCAAATTTGGAGGACGCCCCATCTGCCGCACCATAGATTTCATCTTTTCCCTCTGTTTGAGGGCATCTTGCACTTCATCAAGGGTTATCTTCTCACGACTCAACAACATTGTATCACGAAAGTGTGTATAAGAACTAGGCGTGAGCATAAGAGTAATAGGGCTAGATCCTCATCATCATATTTTACTTCCATAGATTGCAAATCGAAATAATCTCTAAAAGAGATAAGTGATTCATTACCGATCCACCTTCCTGCAATCTATGCGAGAACAACTTCATCTTCACATGCATCTTTACTTGGTTAGATCCTTTGACATGCGATCGTTCCGCTTTTTCCCATAGGGCGCGGCAGATTTCATCTCCGATTTTTCACCGCAAAATATTATTGGACGGATGAAGTTGAATCAAAGACAAAGCCTTACGGTCCTTCCGCTTCTTCACGGACCAGGTCTTAGCATCCTTTTCACCGAATCCATCCGGCTTCATCCGGATCGGAAGTTTGGGCGAGAATCGCCGCATCTTCACCGCCACAAGGAGAATCTTGTGGTGTAGTCCAAATGGTAGATCGAACTTCAATGACGACATGTCGCAAACCCTAGATTAGAACCTGGGGCTCTGATACCACTTGTTACAATCGCGACAAGAAGATAACGAAGAACGAAAACGAAAAACACAGCAAGGAGACACAGATTTAACGTGGAAAACCTCTCCAACAAAGAGAGGAAAAAACCACGGGCGCCAGCCAGCGAAACTTCACTATATCGAGGAGTGTTTACAAACGCCGGGGATTTCACATATACAACTCTCCCAACCGGCGGCTTACAAGGGGTTTATATATCAGTGGAAACCTAGGTCTTCGACGATCGTCAGAAGTTGGCCTATACTTTGTAGAATTTGGATCAACATATAACAAACTCCACCTTGAGACAAATTCCTCCTTGTAGCATCAACAGCAACCATCTCCCTGAACAAACAAAGCAAATACTTTCGGCGCCAATAGCCACTTGGGCTAATCAGTTAAACCAACTAAGTTCGAGCAAAGCTCAAACTTAGCAACAGGCGACGGGCCTCGCTCCACTCGTCAGAAGTTGGCCTATACTTTGTAGAATTTGGATCAACATATAACAATGGTCACTTGTTCTTGTGCTGTTTTTGGAAGCTCACTCCCATGCTCCAGTGATTTCTCATCGGCGGTCACTTGGCATGACGCTGCTACATCCAGCTCCCCGACGGGTGGCTTGCTCGATGAGGGGGGCTCGCTTGTTAAGTTAACGGCAACATATTTTGCTGTATCGTTGGTGCCTTCTATAAAAAAGGAGGGAGAAAGATTGAGACAAGAGGCATATGAGCGCAGCAGATGTACTTAAAGTAATAAGATAATGGAGGCATGCAGATCATTGTGGTACGCATGCAGCAGTTTGAAAATAATGCAAAATATTACCTGAGGCACTGACTAGGGCGGTGTTCATTGGTTCAGGTGTCTTCTCACGTGAGCAGTAGTTATCCGGGATTCAAGGAAAGGAAAAGCTTTGCTACACCGGAGAATATAGTCCAATGTGCGTCGCTCGCAAGTGAAAAGGGCACATTTATGATATGTCCTTTTGGCCGCAAGAAGGCAAGATGTCTACGGCAAGAATATGTAATGATTCCTCGCTTGAATTGGTCAAATCGCCAAAGTCTAGGCTATTTGTCTTCATTTCCGCTAGCATAAGGAAATCGGGACACTCGATCATAGTTGAACATGCGTGCAAACCGATGTGGACAAGATGCCCGGTTGTCAAAATGCGACCCCTCCTATGGGTAACTCCGCCTGCTGTACAACTAATGAGAAAGTCAATAGCTGCAATTGTTATCTCCTTACGTGTCCGATCATCAAATATACGGACTGTGTTTCCTGACTTGGGAAAACGCACGGCTGACCGCCCAATAAAATCAAGTGATCGTAAGCCTTCCCGGGCATCATCAAACTCCCAAAATAGCTGGAGCGCCTCGATGAGCCACATCCGTGACCGGCGCCTAAAGTCAATAACAAATGGTGCAAACGGGATGGGGCAGTTCAAGGAGGCGGTGGGTTTTATACTTGTCAAAAAAGAAGTAAACCAGCCCATGATAAACTGTCCAGGTATGAACAGGGTGCACACACTAGCTGTGGTCTTGCTGGTCACAATATCATGATGAGCTTCATCCAAACTACGATATAAAAAAGCCAAGCTGGCCACACCTATGGCCCGGCGACTGCCTTTCGCTAATTTCACTGCCATGATAAAGACTTCGGGACGGATGTATTGTCCCCGTTCGACTGGCACACAATAAGAGCACAACCAAGCTGCAATGAAGGCGGCATGGTACACGACTAAAGGGTATGCAACACGGTAAGACATTGTATGTTGGCCTATGATAGCTGGGCGATCCCTTGAACTTCAACTCGGAACTTATGTCTCTGTAGTAAAGGATCTTCTCGTTCAGCAAATAAATTGGATAATGTAGAGCCAAAGGGAGTTGAAGGGTCCTCCAAAAAATTATCCACCCAAGCGGAAATAGTTACAAGACCGTCAGCTCTCATGTTGACAATTACAGATCAGCATATATGCTATATAAAGTCCGGACGTGACCTCGCGTCGTTGAAGGGAGTGGAATATATTCCTCATAAAGTCGTCCTGAAATTGGGATGCCCATGGCGTCATACACTGTGTGGAGAGGATAGCCCATCTCTCCTTGACTGGTAATCAGAGTATGTCCGTCAATATTCCAATGAGTCAAGAACGCAGCCACTAATGAGCCGTCCACACGGCATTTATAAATTGAAGCCATGATTCCCCGGAGAATATCAGCTCGTTTTAAAATTGTACAATCCTCATGATTCACTATCATCATGCGAGCCCAAATCAACATCTTGTCACATATGGGGACTTCGGTGAGCAAATGGTTTGGACGATTACTGATCCACCTTGTCATAGGGGATTGAATGAAATTCTGAATCAATGTGGAGCTTTTTGGTGGCACTTTCTCGTGTAAGGCATCAGAATGCTCACTCGCAAGCATATATGGTTGCAAGAGAAGGACAATGAATGTTGATGCTTCCGTAGGTGGAGCCCCAGGGCCATCTTGGTTGCCGGAAAGTTCGCCACTGACATTGTAGGATAACATCTGGGGTAATGTTGGGACAGGTGTTCCCGCAGTGTTTAGATTCTTGACCCTCTGCATGAACTTGTTTTCAGGTTCGAGAATAAGTTGATCACCGCGTCCTAGTTGCAAGCATTCAGCAACTTGAGTCATGAACTCATATGTCCCCTCTTCACGCTCAATGGGAACATCGTCATCAGACGGGAAACCGCCTTGCACGGTATCACAAAAAAATTCTAACTCATCACGCCACAGTGGTACTGCTCCGTGTGGTCCTTTTGGCACATATTTAGCCGGGCCGCTATACAGAGTGTAAATTGGCGGGATAGTATCAATGGGATCCTACGTTAAAAAGGGGAAAATAAGAGAAGAGTTAGGATCAGGAGCCATCAGTGGTCAATGAATTCATGCGGATTACATGTAAGAAGAGGTTGTATGCATATGTGGCTTCAAGCAAAATATGGGTATCAAAAAAGAAATCAAGTCCGGATAGTATTACCTGGGAGTTCCTTGAAATCTCTTTGTCAGGGGATGCTAGCTCGTAAGTGGCGCCTTTGCCTTGTCCTCTGTAACGAGGGGGTCGTTGAGTACCCAGACCGCCTCGTTTAGCTTCGGCATTGCCACGAGAGGGGTTTCGCCGAGGTTGTTGTTTCTCTGGGTTCGGATCGTCTCGCTGAGTTTTTCCCGTAGAGCCGGTCATGGTGTATGTTTCAACGAGATACACAAAGAGTTGTGGTAACACGCGGCAAAGGACCTCTCCAATTTGTAAGGCGCGTACGTGGAGTCCTAGCCCTGGAGGATTCTGACAGACTCCCGTGACCGGCCATAACTCTCTCTCTCTCGTTCTTAAAAAAAAAACTTGATCCGGCTTCTGATTCTTTGGCTAGAGGAAATACGGCGAGTGGCTGGAAGTACCGATCAACTATTTAGCAAGAATTTTAGTACACAATATTGCTATAAACTAAATGAAGGGTGTATTGCTACTAATCATCTTTCCCCGAGTATAATCTGTTCGCTTCGCTGCACGCACTACACTCGGCGGGGGGCATTTGTTTGATGATTTTTTTTTACCAAAATTCATAATGCAAATAAATATTAATGTAGCCTTTTTCTATGCTACGTGGGTCCCATAGGGTGCTATTTTTGAAAGTATATATCTGATATTGGGCTCATTTTATAGAGTTCATCGTCTATATTACAATGATAAAAAGAATTAAAATTTTGGACTAACTGTTTAAGGGATATAATTTTCCAAAGATTTTTACGTGAAGTGAGCTAGCTAGCTAGCTACTCGGTTCTTTACGAGATTGATCAACTATGCATGCATGCAAACTTTGGATATTTAATTGCTGAAGAGCATATGTACTGCACGACGATTGGTTTTCCGTCACGGAATTTCCAAGGCTTCTACGGGTGCTCTCGTATTTTATACGACTATGACCTTACGGCTGATGTCACACAGGTAAAGATAGACTCAGATTTAAACCGGCCACACGCGATTATAACGAACGAGGATCTGATCAGCAAGCGGCCATCAGCGCCTATATAATGGCATGTCATCCCGCGACCAAAGGGAGGCACGTAGAGAGAGCTAACCGACGCGCTGCTCTGCACACCACCGGGTAACGCAATAGCGAAGCTCTGCTCTAGTAAAATTCACACGCGTAGTAGCACGGGCGATTCTGAAGCCCTGCTCGCCACGTGAGAACACCACTTAGATCACAAAATTTCTTAATTCCCACACTACGTCGGGCGATCAGCGCGCCAAGATGCCGCTACTACCCTCCGTCGTCCATGAAGTCTTATTTACAAGGTGAGATAATATAAGATCTGCTTGTATCGTTGATTTTGTCTCAACATGGCTGCTCTAGATCATCCGTGTGGGATGCTAGATGCAGCCGTTAATCTTACACCATGGCCCGATCGTTTATCAAGGTCGGCCGTGTGGCCACAATCATGGTACGACTGCTTTGTCAGGGTCGTCCATAAAGATTATCACAATCATGGTAACGACTGTCTCATCGAAGTCGTTCATGCAAAGCGCATACAATAATTATGCCACAACCATAGCAGCGACCGTCTCATAGAGGTCGTTCATATGGGTTATGTCAAAGTCATCGTCCGATTTTTTCATCTATATCGGTGGTGCTCAACCTCGAGCCTTATGAAGGAGTTCGGTTGATAAAACGAGTAAGGCAACGCTTCATTAATTGCCCATCTCGGATTCACGATCTAATCTCTATGAGATGAAGGTCGATTCATATACATCATCTTATGTCTAGTGCCGACGAGGCTAGACTACACTATGGCCAAGTGACGACGAAGCTCGGTCATTATGCCATCAACACGTCGTAATTTTGATGAGATAGTCATACCGATTGCTGGGCACCGACGAGGCAAAAGCAACACTACTTTGAGGAGGCGAGGGCCATATGGCTGGGCACCGACGAGGCAAAAGCCATCCTCCTTGTCAAATAAATATCTCATTATTACGCACGTCGAGATAGCATAGATGATTGTGCTTCGGCGGAACAAAGCTAATCTTCTTATTCTCAAGATTATCTAAACAATGACGATCATTAGCGCAGCTTAATCGGAGGTATTCTGTGGCTTGATCCCGCGGATGTAATTAATCGGGTATCTCACGAGGCCCCGGGAATTTGTAACTACACAATCGTTGATCCAAGTCAGATATTTATCAAGGCGCAATATTTGTAATTGTGGGAAATTGTACTTTGTAATTATCCAAAGAATTAATAAAGATGTGTTTTCCTATGTTACTTGTCTTTCTTTGTATACTTTGTATACTGGCACGCCCGCATACACATTATTATATTTTGTTGCTTTTTTTTCGTGTCAAACAGTCATATTGGAGTAAAGCGCATGAAGAAACTCCATTCTGATGGACTTTTGGAGTCTCTTGACTTTGAATCATTTGACACATGCGAACCATGCCTCATGGGCAAGATGATCAAAACCCCGTTCTCTGGTATGATGGAGCGAGCAACGGACTTGTTGGAAATCATACATACCGATGTATGCGGACCGATGAGTGTTTCGACGCGCGGTGGATATCGCTATTTCCTCACTTTTACCGATGACTTAAGTAGATATGGGTATATCTATTTAATGAAACATAAATCTGAAACATTTGAAAAGTTCAAGGAATTTCAGAATGAAGTGGAGAACCATCGTAACAGAAAGATTAAGTTTCTACGATCCGATCGTGGAGGTGAATATTTGAGTTATGATTTTCTCACGCATCTTAAAGCAAGTGGAATCGTTTCACAACTCACGCCACCCGGAACACCACAACAAGCAATGGTGTGTCTCGACCTTGAATCGAACCCTATTAGATATGGTCCGATCAATGATGTCTCTCTTGATTTGCCGTTATCATTTTGGGGTTATGCATTAGAAACCGCTGCATTCACTTTAAATAGGGCACCATCTAAATCCGTTGAGACGACACCGTATGAACTGTGGTTTGGTGCTAAACCTAAGTTGCCGTTTCTTAAAGTTTGGGGATGCGAAGCTTACGTCAAGAAGTTGATGCCGGACAAGCTCGAACCCAAAGCGGAGAAATGCGTCTTCATAGGATACCCTAAGGAAACTATTGGGTATACCTTCTATCACAGAACCGAAGGCAAAGTGTTTGTCGCAAAGAACGGTTCCTTTCTTGAGAAGGAGTTTATATCGAAAGAAGTGAGTGGGAGGAAAGTAGAGCTAGACGAGGTTATTGAACCTTCTCTTGAGTTGGAGAGTAGCGCAGCACCTGAAATTGTTCCAGTGCCGCCTGCACCAACAATAGAGGAAGCCAATGACAAGGATCATGAAGCTTCGGACGATGCTGCTACTGAACGTCGCAGGTCGACAAGGTCGCGTGCCCCTCCTGAGTGGTACGGCAACCCTGTCTTGACTGTCTTGCTAGTAGAAGACAGTGAACCTACGAACTATGAGGAAGCGATGATGAGCCCAGACTCTGAGAAATGGCTGGAAGCCATGAAATCCGAATTGGGATCCATGAGCGAAAACCAAGTATGGACTTTGGTGGATCCTCCTAGCGACCGAAAGGCCGTTGAGTGCAAATGGATATTCAAGAAGAAAACGGACGCGGATGGTAATGTTACCGTCTATAAAGCACGGCTTGTCGCAAAAGGTTTTCGACAAGTTCAAGGTGTTGACTACGATGAGACTTTCTCTCCCGTAGCGATGTTTAAGTCCATTCGTATTTTATTAGCAATTGCTGCGTTTCATGATTATGAAATATGGCAGATGGATGTCAAGACTGCTTTCCTCAATGGGAACATTGATGAAGAGTTGTATATGATGCAACCCGAAGGTTTTGTCGATCCTAAGGATGAAGGTAAAGTATGCAAACTTCAGCGTTCCATTTATGGACTGAAGCAAGCATCTCCGAGTTGGAACCTTCGTTTTGATCAAGTGATCAAGAGTTTTGGATTTGTTCCAAATTGCTACGAAGCTTGTATCTACAAGAAAGTGAGTGGGAGCTCGGTGACGTTTACATCAGTATGTGGATGACATATTGATTATCGGAAATGACATCAACATGCTTAACGATGTGAAGAGTTATTTGAACAAGTGTTTTTCAATGAAAGACTTAGGTGAAGCTGCTTATATATTGGGCATCAAGATCTATAGAGATAGACAAAGACGCCTGATAGCTTTAAGCCAGAGTACATACCTAGACAAAGTTCTGAAAAGGTTCAGAATGGATAAGGCAAAGAAAGGTTCAGTGCCTATGTTATCAGGTAAGATATTGAGCAAGGCTCAGTGTCCAGCTACGGTAAATGATATGGAAGATATGAGCAAAGTGCCTTATGCCTCGGCCATAGGTTCTATCATGTATGCCATGCTGTGTACTAGACCGGATGTGTCCAATGCTCTTAGTTTGACGAGCAGATATCAAAGTGATCCAGGAGTGGAACACTGGACAGCCGTGAAGAACATCCTAAAGTACCTAAATAGGACTAAAGAAATGTTCTTAGTCTATGGAGGTGATGAACAGCTTGTCGTAAAAGGTTACGTCGACGCTAGTTTTGACACCGACAAGGATGATTCCAAATCTCAGACAGGATACGTTTATATTTTGAATGGAGGAGTCGGAGAAGCGCAAGCAAAGCGTGATTGCGGGATCTACAAAGGAAGCGGAATACATGGCTGCTGCGAGCGTCAAGTGAAGGAGTTTGGATCGAAACTTCATCATCGAAGCTTGGCGTGGTTCCAAGTGCATTGGACCCACTAGAGATATTGTGACAACACGCGCCATAGCACTCGCTAAGGAACCAAGATATCATCCAAAGACCAAGCATATCAACTGAAGTTTCATATAATCCGAGATTATATTGCAGATGGAGATCTGAAGATTAGCAAAGTACATACAGATCTGAATGTCGCAGATCCATTGACTAAACCTCTTCCACGTGTAAAACATGATCAACACCTCAGTGCCATGGGTGTGAGATTGTTACTAGATGTAAACTAGATTATTGACTCTAGTGCAAGTGGGAGACTGTTGGAATTATGCCCTAGAGGCAATAATAAAGATGTTATTATTATAATTCATGTTCATGATAAAGTTTATATTCCATGCTAGAATTGTATTAAGCGGAAACATTAATACTTGTGTGGTTTGTGAACAACATCGTGTCCCTGGTACGCCTCTAAGGACTAGCTCATTGATCAATGATGGTTAAGGTTTCCTAACCATAGACATGAGTTGTCAATTGATAATGAGATCATATCATTGGGAGAATGATATGATGGACAGAACCAAACTAAGCGAAGCAATTAGATCGTTTCATCGTGTTCATCTTTGCGAAGCTTTTCCTATGTCAAATATTGTATTCCTTAGACCATGAGATAATGCAACTCCCTGTACCGAAGAAAGCTTTGAGGTCATCAAACGTCATCCTATGAGAGGGTGATCATAAAGGTGTCTCTCGGTGATCGGAAAGTATCTGTTGGGTTGTATGTATCGAGATGGAATTTGTCCCTCCCAAGTCGAGAGATATACTTGGGCCCACTCGTGTCGATATCAACACCTTGCTTAAGCATGTGGTTAAGTAGTTAATCACAAAGTGATAAAGGATTACGGACGAGTAAAGTACTTTGTGAACGAGATTGAACTAGGTATGACGGTGCAGCGATCGAATCTCGGGCAAGTAAAATATCGCGAGACGAAGGGAATATATATATGGGATTGATTGAATCCTGGCATCGTGGTTCATCCGATATGATCATCGATGAATGTGTGGGAGTCAATATGGGTGCCTGACCCGCTGTTGATTATTGATAGAAGATCATGTCTGCATATTCTCGAACCCGCAGGGTCACACACTTAACGTGTCTCGACGCTAGGATAGATTGGATAATTGGTTTATGAATTTTTGTTCGGAGTCTCGTATGGGATCCGGGACATCACGAGAGGTTCCGGAATGGTCAGGAGAATAAGATTCATATAAGGCAGTGCAGTTTTTGGAGTTCGGAATTGTTCCGGGTTAATCGGTATTGTACCGGAAGCTTCTAGAACCTTCCGGAAGGGGACCAACGTGGCCCCACCTTCCGGGAGGGGGCATGGGCCTATGAGGGAGTGTCCTGGCCGCATTGGGCCAGAGTCACAAGGCCCCATAGGGCCCAGCCGATCCTAGAGAGTTTAAATCGTTTAAACTAGAGATAGGGTTTCTAGAAGAGGGGAGAGTCCATGCCCCCCACTCCTTATCCTTTGGGATTGGGGGAGGGGCTAGGGCTGTGCCCCCTCCTCTATATAAAGAGGGGTGGGGGTGCACCAACCCCCCACACCTTCCCCTCCAACCCTAGCCGCCCTGCTGCCCTTCCTCTCCCTCCCATCGCTTGTGGCGAAGCCTGCTGCGAAATTCTCCACCATATACACCACGCCACCGTGTTTTAGATCCAATCTATCTCCACCATACTTGCTGGTCCGAGGAAGGAGGAGACGCCGAGGTCTTTGCGTGTGCATCTCACGGAGGCACCGCCACTTGTGGTGCTAGATCGGATCGGATCGCGAGGAGGAGAAGCGAGTCGACTACATCACCCACGTTCCGACGAGCGTTCATTGTGCGAATCTTCAAGGGTATGAAGATCTAATCCAATCTCTCTCGTTGATTGCATCTCCTAGATTAGATCTTGGCTTTCCCTCTGTTCGCATCCGTAGAAAATTTTGATTTACTATGCCGCGAAACCCTTCACCTGCTTCCTTCTCTAACTGGAAGGCTAACTGCTTCCTCCTTTCCGGATCAGTTAGATCCTCTAACATATCGTTTTTATCTTCAACAATCACTTGATGTGTCTTGTAAAAAGACGCAACGAGTGTTCTATATCTATCCATAAACTTGGAAGCTAACTTAGGATGCTTATTAACCAAAGTAAGATGATCCGGTATAGGTTCTGAGTCTATAGAATCATGAGGTATCACCGAAAATGTACTACCTTCTAACTCCTTGGTTTTATGCTCCCGGATATTAGCTATCGCTTCCACAACAACAACATGATATGCTGCTAAGTGACTCCTACCTTCAGCTATAGATGATCGTGATATAATCCAAGCTCCTCTGGAAGTTGGATACTCACACGATACTTGGATAACATCCGACCATCAAGGTAAGTGATAGTGTTTACTGGAATTCTAGTTGGACAACTAAAGATCTTTAAAAGTTGACGAAGTTGGTCTGTGAATGATCCTTTATAATCATCAAGAGTCTCCTCTTTCCTTACCAAAGTCTGTTTTGGAAACTTTGGTGCCATAACTCTATATATCAGAAAAATAGTTTTAATTACTAACTATTAATATATTGCATTATAACAAAGAATTATCGCACTAAAACATATAACGGAATATCCTCATTTGAATACCCGTTATATTACTTTTAGAGAATTCTTTATTGTTGCTAAGCTTTCCTACAGGTAATACCCTTTACTAGGTTTCCAACCTAAGGTCAAAGCAATTTGCTCTGATACCAACTGCGGTGACCCAGCATACCACTCCATGTGTAGTACACTATAGTCGTTGACATGACATCCACAGAACACCGTTCCATAAATATCACATCCCTCAGAGTAGTACAATAGAAACATTGCGGGTCCATAATACAAACATACACACGTTATTATTATTACAATATCGGAATTTCAAGACTTCCAAAAGATTCAATTTACAAACCAAAATATAAGTGTTTCAGTGGAAGTTTCAAATTTAAAACTTAAACTCCAAATTGAGCTCAACAACTTATTGTTATATATAATGTTCATGTTGCTCGGCTCAAGTGGCTACTGGAACTATAGTAATTATTCGGACTCTTGGAACTCTCCTCCGTAGACGATGTCGTAATCCTCCCCTTCTACGGCTCTGTACAAGTTGGGCTCTTCATAGAAGACCTCCTCTTGATTCTCAGATGCGTACATTGGAGTACCTTCGGGATTCTTAGAGTCTAAGCAAGGATTCAAAGGAAAGGATGAGTAACAGCGTTACCGAACAAGTTCATTATATGCAAGGTAGGAAGTTTGATGCTCTATCTACCACCTCGGACTATCAGTCTTTGGCATTATGCAATTTTCGTAAATCTTTCTTCAAAGATTGTTTTTATTATAAAAATCTATGACCGTCAGCCTTCACAGGTTGACCAGAACTTTCATGGAGTTCCTTTCCTGCCGCGTTCGTAGCTCCTTCCCAGAACAGGGAGTAACAAGTTACAGTTCTTACACTCTGCAGAGGTGCGTTACTTTTCCCATGAGAGATCAACTCCTTGTTGCACAACCGGGAGTACTTTCCCGTCCACAATTCCATGATGTGGGGCCCAGTAGTTGGTACAAGCCAATCACTGCCGTCTCCACGACCTCATATGTCTGCATGATCCTTCGGCTAGCTCACCTTCGTTAAGCCCCCTTTCGGGCAGGCTAAAACCCTTATGAGTTTCCGAAGACTCTATGACCTAGTGATGCCCGGATTAGTACCATTAACATGGACTATCTCCCTAAACACCATTCATAGATAATCTAGACACGAAAAGTGTAGGGCATAAGGGTGCCCACCCATATGTTGGATCCACACAAGGAATCACAACGTCACGTTAAGGTCGACTTGCCTCCATACAAGAGGAAAAGGATACAACTGACTTCTCTGTCCCATTCCAAATCTCATGGTTAACGCATAATATACGGCGCTAGAATCACTGATGTCATGGGTTATTAATTCCTAATTGTTCATCATTAGTGCAAGTAGAACTCTAAGTTTTATTGCTCCATCATATCATCACTTAGTATGATATCTAAGATTTAGTATCTTGAGAAAATAGTGTTTTCTTTTTCTATAGTATAAATGATAACACACAATTTGCAAATACTTTGATAAAAACTCTTCAAAGGACATGAGCAAGTGATGAACTTGCCTTGTGATGGCAAGGTAGTGAAGTCTGATGCTTGCACTGGACCTTGAGCTTCTATGTGTACAAAAACATCATTATTGCCCTGTAAGGACAATATTTAAAGAAGCAAAATGATTATGCAAAGTAATGTAATGCATCATTTAATTTGATATGCATTCTCCCCATTATTAATAAAATTCTTTTTAATAATAAAGGATTTATAAATATTAATTTTTAATATTTATAATAGAATATTGTATTATTTTATTTTATTTCCCTTTTGTTTGACTTTTATTGATTTTATAATTCTTTTAAGAATTATCACTTAAATATCAAAAATTGTTATTAAATATTTGTTTAGTATTTTTTAAAATACTACAATATTAATATATGATGAAAGTGATTTTTATTTATTTTTCTCATCTTTCAATAATTTTGTAAAATTTCATAAGGAATATATAAATTACAAAATTCCTAATAAAATTTATATGTCTAAAATTTTATATCTCAATTTATTTGGATATTTTGGATTTTTGTGAATCCAAAAATATTTTATTTATAATTTTTGGACTTTTATTTTATTTTCTAGAATTTTATTGATTTTAGGGGCATTTTGGTATTTTCCTATTTATTAAATTTGCTTTAGGTGATTGGGCTAGCTGTGTTGGGCTTATTGGACCCTGGTGGCCCAGTAGGGCAAAGTCAAAAGAACACTCCGAAGGGGTCTTGGCCCAACCAGCCCATTCTCTCTGTCTCTTCTTCGTTCTCATTTCCCCTCTCCCTCGACCCCGTGGAGTTCTGGCGCCGCCGCTGGCGATGCCCACCGCCGTAGCCCTTCCTGGCCGCTACCGTGGTGTAGGGTAAGGTTGGAGACTATGCTCGTCCATCTGGTCCGATTCGATTTGATTCCGGAGCTCCCCTGTGGCCAGGTTCACCCCGTTCCCGAACCCTAGGTTTTGGGTTGGGTGCTGCCACCGCCGCCATGGACCCTCCTATGGTGGTGTGCGGTGTTCGTGTGCTGTGGTGGCCGCCGCCGTTGCTGGTGCGGGTTGCAGCGCCCTCTGGGTGCTCCCCGTGCCGCCGCGAGCACGTCGGCCCTTATGCTTCCTCTTCAATTCGTTAGCGAGGACCCCGGGTAAGTTTCCTCTGTGGATCTTAGTTCATCCTATCATCATGAGTCTCTCTGTGTGCATCTAGTGGCTACCCTTGCCTAGTGCCCGCGTTCTGATTAGGGTTCATATCCTAATTATGGTTCTTGTTTTGATTAGGGTTCATATCCCTCTGTTGATCATATCTATGATGATTTGGATCTAGTGGTGATAATCCTTGAGCATGATGAATGACTGTTTGCTGTGGATTATTATTTGTAGTTGGCTTTGGTGATGCTAGTGGCTTGTTAGACTTATTCCAGTGGTAATTTATTATGATCCACTTTTAGTGTTTCTACGAAATACCTACTTGGAAATGTTGTAGATCTGAGAACTTTCCAGTGTCAAGATTTTTATACTGATAGTAGTTCTATCAGTAATTGCTTACTGCATTTATAATGGTTGGCTTGTATGAGAATATACATACTGAATATAATCATTATATGTAAATGACTTTCTGTAGATGTATAGATGAGATTGATGATGATTCCTGGCATTTGGTTTCAGGAAGATGATATTTAGTGGCTTGCCCCTTTTTATTTGTGAAATCTAAGTAAAGATTGGGATTAGCTTATTAGAACTTGTCCTTGTGATACCATTGTAAACTGGCACACAAGTGATTGGGTCCTATTCCCGTGCTTAGCTCTGACAGTGCTTGTGATTAATACTGGCAAGATAAAATGAAAGCTTCTTTTAATTCTCCTGCCTATGATGTTGGTCTGAGGCATAGGAACTAGTTTCCTAATGGCTGTCCCTGATAGAAATATTCTGGTAGAATTACCAGCTTCTAATTCTTGAAGCATAATTGGAAAACAATGGGTGTGTTAATGGTTTTGCATGGATCCATAGGATTTATGGATACTGAGGTGCTACTCTTTTAAGAGATGTGCCCAGATTTCATAATCTTTCCTTTGGCTATATTGAAATATAGGATTTGGCTATATTGAAATATTCAAACATTATTCAAAATCATTTGAATTATAATTCAAACACTCAAGTTTAAAATTCAAATTCATTTCCCAAAACACATAATTCCTCAAAGATCATATCAAAGTCTATAGCAATCATCCTTTTAGACTAAACCTAATCTCAAAGTATGAAACAAACCTTGATCACTTTAAGTTTTTTATTTGGCGAAAAATTTACCCACATTTTCATAGATGAATGCATGCATTATTTAAAATTCCTAAATCTACCCTTCGTTAGTTCCTAAATGCTAGGATGCTACAGCAGACGGCGAGGACTCCGTCCACCGAGCGCACTCGGAGGAGGAAGATGACTACGGGCGTGTAACACCCTCAGAATCGGACCTATGCAAGTTTTAGCGAAACCCGCCAAACCCGCATAGAAACGATTCAAAGGTGCCCACCAGGCACTTTCGTGCGGGTGGAAAACGAAGTAATAACATTACACAACAGTCCTCGATGGGACCCACAGAACAGATATATATAACAGTGACTCAAAGAGTCAAGAATACAGATATACAATACAAAGATCCAAATCACCTTGAAAATGATACAGCGTCCGACTACGGACAAGATGCAAATGGGGCTAAGAGCCCTAAAGAATAACCAATGGCGTCCATAACCCTGCCCAGGCCAAGCCGGAAGGGTAACCCTGCTAACGACGTCGATCTCAAAACCTGCTTAAACAAAAGGGGTGCCGACAAAGGGCAAAGGAAAAAGAGAAGCGTCGATCGAGGCCGATTACGGCGAGGCTAGAATTCGGCGGTCCTCGCCTACATAGGTATGGTGGACTGAAGCGGAAGCGCAGCATGCACTAAAAAACCTATAGAGACTCGATACAACTGGCGGCTATCAGAGAGGGGTAAGAAAGACCTATTCGGAAACGACCTGATTCTACCATCAGAAAAACCCATCCTGGCGTTTCCCCCTCGAGACCAAACGAGGAAGTCAACCGAGGAACTCACACAGTTGGCAGTTTTATTTATTCAGTTATCGTTGCAGCAATTACTAGTCAAGTATAGATAGTCATCCTGATAAAATAAGCAGTGGGCCATTTTAGTTAACCATTCCATTGTAGTTGCAACACTTACTAGTCAGATACAATTAGCATGAGATATCCCAAAACCCAACAGTTGTTGGTACTTTTATTTAGCCATTCCGTTGTAGTTGCAATACTTACTAGTCAGGTACATTGGTCGCAAGCGACAACCCAAGCAAGCAATTGTTGGCAGTTTTATTTAGCCATTCCATTATAGTGAAGCTGATTACTAGTCATTATAAAGTCAAATTTATAGCACTACTTTAGTTATAGTTGTCTATGATCGAGATACTGTGCTCCAAGTCGTCCATAACCGCGGACACGGCTTTTAGAAAGTTTTACCCGGCCGGGGGGCACCAATAGCAACACACACTCGATCAACCTCGGAAAAACCAAATCAAAACCCAACGAGGCCTTCACGACAAAGCAATCACAGGATTCAGAAATATTTCAGGGGGGCACCCCTTAAAGTAGACCCGCAACGAAGCCGACCGGCTCCGAGACGGACTCAAGGTTGTGGGGATGGCTGTGAACGACTGGGAACCCAAAACTGGGCTTGTCGACACCGCGGAATCGTGCCACGATCCTAAACAGTACAGTGTGCTCCTCGCACAATCTTAAATAAAGCAGTAAATCATGGCATAAGTACATGATAGTAAATAAAACCTCAAACTAGTATGTGGCCCCAAGAAATAAGACTGAATCAAGCTCTGGCTCAGGGGGGTCCCATAAGCCTCCCGGATGTGGATAGCGCGATAAATCAAGGAACAGGTATCAAGCACTCGGGGTCCTACGGGACACAAGTGGACGGTTAACAACCAAATAACATCTATTGCCAACCTGTGCCTCTGCTTACTTACTTCAGTTTTAGTTGTTAAACAGTAATTAAACTGAACGGTAATTAAAGCCATGATCATCTCCAACATGTGCCTCTCGTGGTGTGGTCTTGCGAGGCGGCAGACCTTGACAGCGATTCTTTGGCCGGGGCGAGCACCGTCGAGGTGAGTTCCAGTGGAGGTCGGGACGGGCTCGCCGGACGGCAATGGCGGTCGGAGGTCAGCGAAGACGCTTCAGGCGGACGAGGTGGACGGAGGTAGGGGCCTCTGAGGCCGGAGGACGGCGGAGGCGGCGAGCTTGGCGGCAGGCGCGATCGCAGGTCGCAGGGCGCGGGCGTCTGCGGCTTGAGGGCCATGAAGCTGCTGCGAAGAGGGCCGGGCTGGGCCCCATGGAGGTGAGGTCACCGAGGCGGGCGAGTGGTGGCGGAGCCTGTGCCGGAGAGGCGGCGGGAGGCGACAGGGGTTGCCGGCGGCCATGGCGTGGCCATGGTCATGGGAGAAGGAGGCGGCTCGGGCGAGGAGCAGAGGCGGCGTCTGGGAGGAGGCGGGGCGGTGGCGCCATGGCCGAGGCGGGCCTGTGAGGGAGGCCATGAGGTTCAATGGAGGCTGAGGAGGAGGGAGCTGGGAGGGTCACCGGCGGCGGCGCCTGGGAGGGAGGTGTCGGGGTCGGGGTGAGGGAGGAGGCCGCGGGGAGGTTGGGGGAAGAGGAGAAGGGGGTTGGAGCGGGGGGCGCATTGGGTGGGTCCATGAGAGAGGTGGGCGTTGGGTGGGTCCCAGGAGAGGTGGGGCCCAGCCGAGAGGTGGAGAGTGTCTTGAGGAGTGGGTCCAGGGAGGTGGGGGCCCAGGTGTCGGTGGGGTGGGTAGATGGGGCTGTGGTGAGAGAAAAGGGGAGAGAGGTGGATTGATGAGGTGGCGGTGGGTAGGGATTGGGGAGAGGTGAGGTGGCGAGTGGTGGTGGTAGGATAGGTTTGGGTGGTTTAGGAATTAGAGGGGCTGGTTTAGGTGGACCGATTTTATTCGGGGTGGTCGATCGGGTCGAATCGGCCGTTCGATCGCCCACTAAAAATAATTAAATATTTTATTTATTTCAAACAGGGCTTTTGCAAACCGATAGCTGACAAAACAAAATAATCCGGAGACCCGGGTTTTGCGTTTGAATAAAGACGGGGCGTTTAGAAAACAAATTAGGTTTCCCGAAAATAGTTTTATGCAAGCAAATGCAAGATGATGACGATGCTCAAATGCAATGTGGCATGATGACATGAGCATGCGGCCATGATGATGCAATGCACAAAAACAACGCGATTTTCTAGTAGTGGTTTTGCGGGATGCCACAATTCGACACCACTAACAATGGATCTCGCCCTCGAGATCCGTCTCATGGTACCGGAAAGAAGGGCGGTGATCTGCATCTTCCCGCTTCCACTAACAAGAGGCCATTGTCCATGATCGTCGGGAGAACACTCCGGAAACAAAAGGTCGGAGGTAGAGGTATCAGCAAATAAAGCCACCTCTAGCTTCCGTGGACGGAGTAAAACTGCTGGATCCACTGATTCGATGTACAAGAGCGAATGATAAGAGTAGTCGGATGGTGATCAGTCCATCGCGCACCCAAACCATTACTCGGCACACGAATAGGCGAATTGTGCAACCAACTCTCAGAATCAGACTGAGGATCTCAACTAGCGAGGTTCAGGAACAAAGGAGTGATGCAGACTCTGCATCGGATCTGGCGTAGATGATGTCGTCGCGTCGGAAAAACACAGTAAGGCACGAGGAGGAGCAAAGAGAAGTCCACCAGACGAAGGGTTCCTCGGATAGCATGAAGACCAGATGTAGCAACACCGTTACCAAAAGAGGAAACGAAACCCTGAAGGTACGACGGAACCCAACCACGAGAAATCCTGGACTCGAAGAGAGATAAGAGAGCGGATTCAAAACACGCAGAGGTGAGAGGAGAGCAACAGAGGGTAAGGAGTAAAATCAGACCTAATCAGAACTATCCAACCGATTTTCCAAAAATAGTTTTGACATTCTACTTCGTCCGTTAGCTAGGTTATCCTACAGGCTGGACTTGTGGGGTATCGTAGCCGAGCTCGATACCACTCAGAACACCCTCGATCGGACCTATGCAAGTTTTAGCGAAACCCGCCAAACCCGCATAGAAAGCGATTCAAAGGTGCCACCAGCACTTCGTGCGGGTGGAAAACGAAGTAATAACATTACACAACAGTCCTCGATGGGACCCACAGAACAGATATATATATATAACAGCGACTCAAAGAGTCAAGAATACAGATATACAATACAAAGATCCAAATCACCTTGAAAATGATATAGCATCCGTGTTGGAGATATGCCCAAGAGGCAATAATAAAGTGGTTATTATCATATCTTCACACTTATGATAAATGTTTACATACCATGCTATAATTGTATTAAACGGAAATATTAATACTTGTGTGATTTGTAAACTAAAATAAGAGTCCCTAGTAAAGCCTCTTGTTAAACTAGCTTGTTGGTTAATATATGATCATGGTTTCCTGATCATGAACATAGAGATGTTATTAACAACAGGACCATATCATTAGGAGAATGATGTGATGGACATACTCCTATAGATAAGCGTAGCATAAAGATCAAGTCATTTCAATAGTTCAATTGCTATATGCTTTCTGATACATAGTAACCTAATTCCTTCGACCATGAGATCATGCATATCACCTTTACCGGATGGATGCTTTGATGACATCAAACACCACACCGTAACTGGGTGGCTATAAAGGTGGCATTGAGTGTTCGGAAGGTATTGGTTGAAACACATGGATCAAGAGTGGGATTTGTCCATCCATATGACGGATAGATATACTCTGGGCCCTCTCGGTGGAATGTCATCCAATTAGCTTGCAAGCATGTGACTGGGTCACAAGGGATCACATATCACGGGAACGAGAAAAGAGTACTTATCGATGTGAGGTTGAACTAGGTATGCGAGATCCGACGATCATAACCTCGGATAAGTAAACTATCGTGAGACAAAGGGAAATTGGTATCGTATGTAAGTGGTTCATTCGATCGAAAAGTAATCGTAGAAATATGTGGGAGACATATGAATTTCCAGATTCCTCTATTGGTTATTGTTCGGAGAAGTGTCTCGATCATGTCCGCATAATTCACGAACCGTAGGGAGACACACTTAAGGATTCGACGTTGTTTGAGTAGTTATGGTATTATGAGAAAGAGACCAAATGTTGTTCGGAGTCTCGGATGGGATCCGGGATATCACGAGGTGATCCGGAATGGTCCGGAGAATAAGATTCATATAAGGAAAGTCCGTTTGAGTTCGGGAATGATTAGGTGTTTTCATCGGGAATGTTCTAGAAGGTTCGGATTGTCCAAGACTCCGGGGAAGGGTACATGAATGTGTCATTGAATGATTGCATCATGTACTAAGTGTTCTTGCTGTTCCAAAACTGAAAAGTCAAAGCCCTTGAAAGTCAAACAGCTAAAACAGAAATGTGGAAAAGCAGAAACTGTGGGAAAGCAGGAACTGGGAAACAAGCAAGAGGAGGTTGAAACCAACTTGGAGGAGGAGTCCTCTCCTCCAAGCCGGCCTTGGCCGAGTTGGGAGGACTCCTTCCCTTCCTCAAGGCCAGCCCTCCACCTATAAAAGGAGGCGGGGCCTCCTCCTCTAGACACACAAGTTCCTATCCTCTAATCTCCGGTTTAGAGCCGTTTTGGTTTAGAGCTTCTAATTGCTCTAGCCTGCGGTTTAGAGCCTTCTAATTGGTGTGTCTAATCTCTAGACCACTAATAGCCTCTCTCATACTCCACCATACTCGCTCGGCTTAAGCGAAGCCTGGGATCTCCCTCTACTTAGGTACCACGCCGTTGTCTTTGCCGGAATCGCGAGAGTGCTACAACCTCCATTTTCTTTGGAACAAGGAGAGGAAGGTCTTCGTCAGTACGCGTGTGACCATGCGGAGCGCCACCGGAGCAAGCCTGGAAGGATCGTCTACACGATCTTGAGATCGGAAGAGTACGACTACATCACCCACGAGAATCGCTCGTTAAACACTTTGGAATCTTCGAGGGTAAGTTATTCCATCGACTCGTTGCTACAATCTAGTAGATAGATCTTGGCTTGTTTGTTTGTATGCGATAGAAATTTTTTGTTTTCCGTACTCTGACCCCTACAAAGGGTATCGAGCCGTGTCTATATGTAGATCTGTTGCAGAGTAGAACACAATGGTCATTGTGGGCGTTGATGCTTTTATTGTCGATTGCTTCTTGTGTACTTTGCATCTTGCGGTATGTTGGGATGAAGCGGCCCGGGCTAAACTTACATGACATCGTTCATGAGACTTGCTCCACGCTTGACATGCAACTTGTATTGCATAAGTGGCTTTGCGGGTGCCTGTTCTCCTAGCATAGTTAAGATTCAATTTACAACGGGTGATTGACAATACTAGTATCAATGTTGTGGTTCTTGTTCGTAAGTTAGAACGACACTTATTGAAAGCCCCAAACCACGTAAAACATGCAAAGAAAATTAGAGGCGTGTAACTTTGTTTTGCAGCGGTGTGCTGTGATGTGATATGGCCATGATTGTGATTATATATGATGTATGCAATGTTCCTTATTGTAAGTTGGCAACCGGCAGGAGCCATATGGTTGTCTTTAAATTGCTAAGACCAGCGTGTCTATTCAAAGTAGTTGTAATAGTTGAAGCGGTGGGCGACAACCATGGAGAAGCATCATTGACCTTGATGCAATGTCGGTGATGATGGAGATCATGTTCGTGCTAGAAGATGGAGATCGAAGCACAAAGAAGAAAGGCCATATCATATCACATATTATGAATTGCATGTGATGTTAATCCTTTATGCATCTTGTATTGCTTAGTAGACGCGGTAGCATTATAAGATGATCCCTCATGCACATGAATTTCAAGTCATAAAGTGTTCACCCTTAGCACCGTTGCTAAAGCTTGTTGTTTCGAAGCACCACGTGATGATCGGGTGTGTTAGATTCCGCAAGTGTATACAACGTGAGCAAGCCAGATTTGCTCATGCGGAAACTAAGGTTTGATCTTGTGAGCCTAGCATGTCGAGACATGGCCTCGGGAACACGGATTACCGAAAGGTAGAGCATGAGTCATATAGTAGATATGATGAACATGTTGATTGTTCGCCATTGAAGCTATATCAACTCTCGTGATGATCGGTTTTGATGTGGTGGATTTGGTTCGTGAGATCACTAAAACAATGTGAGGGATATTGTTTTGAGTGGGAGTTCACCAAGATTAATTTAATTATTAATTAGAACTCAATTTATCATAAACTAAATCAAAGTGAATTTGCATAGTTGTTGTAGTCATTGGCATCCGTTTACCACCTTGCGCTTAGTTATAATTGAGATGATAGAACTATAGAATTCTGGTTAGATACTTTACGAACTGGTATCGTATTGTTTTAAGTGTTAATCTAAAGTTTAAAAGTCCTATTGCAAACTTTCAGTAAAGTTCCGGTTACTCCATGAAGTTTAATAATTAGTATTAAATCAAGAGTAACAATTCCAAGTGTTAGTATATAAGTATCATGTTTGTCTCCATGATTCTTGATATTCAAAGGATTCTCTTAATATCAAGGTTATCTAGGATCTGAAAGAGTTGTTTCAGAAACCATGATGTGTGGAAGATATTGTGATATCTGAAACGAAGTATTGGTTACAACATGATAGAGTATAATATGGCAAAAGT
Source organism: Avena longiglumis (assembly GCA_030063025.1). Classification (NCBI taxonomy): domain Eukaryota; kingdom Viridiplantae; phylum Streptophyta; class Magnoliopsida; order Poales; family Poaceae; genus Avena; species Avena longiglumis. The sequence goes on from CP125975.1 coordinate 526,745,147, forward strand.
CATGTTCTCATATTTGATGAGAATTTGCAAAAGGTTGGAGACACTAGTTGTCCTAATCCTCCAAAAGGTTTTGGAGAGCAACATTATACTTGCGATTCACCGTTACAAGCTAAAAGTAGCTTGATCATGGATAAATCCATGATGAGGGTGAATATTTGATGTAGGTAAGATGTTTAATACACCAAGAGATTACTAAAGAAAGGAATTTGAAAGAACACCAAACATTTGATGATAGGTGATCTACTTCAAAGTGCAAGTCCAAAGACATTGGTATTTAATTATACACGCTTTGGATTATGTGTCATATGTATGACTCCACTATTGATATTGATAGATTCTTTCAAAGCGAGAAAGGAAATATTGAAAGAGAATCTCATAAATATATGGCAGAAAAGAAAAGACTAGAATTGTTCAGTTTAAGTATATAGATGATATACATGTTATGGCTATATTCTTTGCTTATTAAACAATGTGGTTATTAAGTATTTGATACTGAATTTGTTGGTGTGAATCGTCATACGAAACAACACAATTCATGAACTACAATAGCCTAAGTAACTAGCAAAAGAATATGTGATGATGTTCACCGAGAACAAATAAAGGGTTATCGTGTTGCTCGTTAAACATCAAAGCTTGCCTTCAAGATTTGTTTTATCAGGTATTATGAGAACAAAAGAGTTGTTCAAATAAATTACCGTGATCCATAAAAGATGGATGATTCGCAAATCTCGTTGGAGACATCACATCCATAAAACTAGTGCTAAAGATGTCGAAAGACAAATTGATTGAAAGATCGCTTAGGAAGTGACATCGCCGTTTAAATTATATTGGAAAGAAAACATGAAGAAAATCCATATGGATGGAATTTTGGAGTCTATTTGATTTTGATCAAATGACGCTTGAGAAACTTTCCTAGAGATAATTAAAACTTCGTTCATAGGCCAAAAGGGAACGAAAGACTAGCTTATTGGAACTTGTACATATTGTTGTACGAAGTCCATTATGTATAGTCAAGAGCGGTGGATTTCAACTTCATATGCTTTCTCCAAAAATTTAAGTGAATATATGAATATTTACTTAATAAGGATGAAGTATGAAACATTTGAAAAGTTCAAATACTTTCAAGATGAAGTGAAAAATCATTGTAACAAGAATATAAACAGTTTATGATAAAAATCATTAAGGAAGATATTTGAGTTACAGAGTTTAGCATAATACCTAAGATTTAAGGAATCGTTCCGTGGATTTGCATTTCCGAAACACCATAAGAGTATGGAGCGTTCGAGATATGTAATTAAACCTTGTTTAACATGGTAAGATCAAAGGTATAATTCATAAAACTGCCATTATATTTTAAACATTAAAAGCTTTAGAGATTACCGTTTTTCCACTGAAAAGAGCTCCATCATAATCCGTTGAAATGACACCATATAAAGTTATGGTTTGGGATAAAATCCAAGTCGTCCTTTCTTAAACATTGGTATGCTATGCATAAGAAAGATGTTTGCAACCAAAGTCGGATGAACCTGTCTTTGTATGTTATTTCGAATAACTGTTAAGTAATCCTCCATAACATCGGAGACAAAAGTGTTTGTCACTCAAAACGTCAAGTTTCTTTGAGAAGGAATTTTTTTCGTGAAAAGTTAAGTGGGAGGACAATAGAACTTTGATAAGGTTAAAAGAACCTTAGTCAGTATGCAGAGTTAGCGGCCTTGAAAAGTGTTCCGGAGGCAGCAACAAAGCTCATGGCTCACGTACCTCAAAGGTTGTGGTCACGGAGATCCAAGTTCCTATTGAAACAAGTAGGTCGAGTAAACAATCAAATACCAAGATTTGAGGGTTGAATCATTATTTGAGAATAATGAACGTACTACATGCAAATAAGCGATGATGGGCCCTGACTCCGTAAAATGGCTTGAAGCCATAAAATCCGTGATAGTTCCATATATGAGAGATCAAGATTTGAACTTGAAAGACCCTCTGGGAAGGTACAAGACCTTACAGTCGTATTTGGATCTATACAGAAATAGACATGGATGTTTCACATCTATGAAATAGTCGACATGTTGGGAAAGAGTTCACAACAATGTTCAAAGGTTGACTATGACAAGATTTGATCTTTCATTAGCGATATTTAGTCTAGACGGATTAGTGTAGCAACCACTACATATAATTTTGTTATATGGTAGTTGAATAAACAAAACAAATTATTCTAATAGAAGGGTTACCTAAGACGTGTGCATGACACAGTCCAAAGGGTTTTTTGTTAAATTTCAAGGGATGCTAAAAACATATGCAAACTTCAATGATTGAAGTAAGCATAGCGGAGTTGGAATCTTCACTATGATGAAATTGTTAAAAGAGTTTTAATTCATCAGAGACAATGAAGATGCTTGCGTTTGCAAGAAATTAAGTGGGAGCGCTAAGACATGTTTCTAATACATTATGTGGGAGACATATTGTTGATTAGAAATGATGTATCTTTTATTAACACGTATTAAGAATTTCATCTCCATGAAAGACTTAGGCAAAACCTAAATATTTGGCATCAATAGATGCTAATATGGTTGTGCCAGAAGTACATAGACGAGATACTGAATGAGTTCAATATAGAAACTACAAGAAAGGTTCTTGTCGCACAGAAAGGATTGAATGAGTTCAATATTGATGATATATTCAAGTGTATTGACATTTGGTAAAGTGAAACAAATAATCAAGTATAGATTGATACTTGATGTATGAAATCACAAAGAATATTTATATCAATCATACTGTGATATGTACAAATCCATATATGTCCTATGCTCTAAATATTGTGAGCATATACGTAATGATTCGTAAGATGATCATTGGACAATAGTAAGGATATTCTTATGATCTTTTGGAAGAACTAAGAGTATATTATTTGTAGAAGTGACAAATAGATGGTTAGTTCATTGTAAAAGTACTACATTGATACTAGCTTTGTCACAAAGTACAAATTAAGTTTATCTCAATCTAAACTAAGGGTGGCACAATATAATGGAAAGTGAGTTCCATAATGGATTTGGATGAGTTCCAAAGTTAAGACATTGTGAGATACTACAACAAAAGGCTAAGTATATGACTGTTGTTTTAGCGACAAAGAGGGCATTTGTGTCAAGTAGTTTGTTATCAAACTAGGTGTAGTTCACAGTGGGATAATACTATGAAGATATATTGTGCGACAATATTATCAACATGTTTTAACCCCAAAGAACTAAAGGTCACACCGAAAGACCAAATTTATACAAAGCCATCTCATTAGAGAATGAGTGATGCGTAAAGACGCAGAGACATGCAATTACACACGGACCTGGAAGTGTCAGATCCGGAGATCATTTGACCACTAGCAATCGTGTACATACAACACCGGAAAGCCATAGGTGTTGAATACACAAAGGTTTGAAACTAGATTATTGACTCTAGTGCAAGTGGGAGACTGTTGGAGATATGCCCAAGAGGCAATAATAAAGTGGTTATTATCATATCTTCACACTTATGATAAATGTTTACATACCATGCTATAATTGTATTAACCGGAAATATTAATACTTGTGTGATTTGTAAACTAAAATAAGAGTCCCTAGTAAAGCCTCTTGTTAAACTAGCTTGTTGGTTAATATATGATCATGGTTTCGATCATGAACATAGAGATGTTATTAACAACAGGATCATATCATTAGGAGAATGATGTGATGGACATACTCCTATAGATAAGCGTAGCATAAAGATCAAGTCATTTCAATAGTTCAATTGCTATATGCTTTACGATACATAGTAACCTAATTCCTTCGACCATGAGATCATGCATATCACCTTTCTGGATGGATGCTTTGATGACATCAAACACCACACCGTGGCGGGTGGCTATAAAGGTGGCATTGAGTGTTCGGAAGGTATTGGTTGAAACACATGGATCAAGAGTGGGATTTGTCCATCCATATAGCGGATAGATATACTCTGGGCCCTCTCGGTGGAATGTCATCCAATTAGCTTGCAAGCATGTGACCGGGTCACAAGGGATCACATATCACGGAACGAGAAAAGAGTACTTATCGATGTGAGGTTGAACTAGGTATGCGAGATACCGACGATCATAACCTCGGATAAGTAAACTATCGTGAGACAAAGGGAAATTGGTATCGTATGTAAGTGGTTCATTCGATCGAAAAGTAATCGTAGAAATATGTGGGAGCCATATGAATTTCCAGATTCCTCTATTGGTTATTGTTCGGAGAAGTCTCTCGATCATGTCCGCATAATTCACGAACCGTAGGGAGACACACTTAAGGATTCGACGTTGTTTGAGTAGTTATGGTATTATGAGAAAGAGACCGAATGTTGTTCGGAGTCTCGGATGGGATCCGGGATATCACGAGGTGATCCGGAATGGTCCGGAGAATAAGATTCATATAAGGAAAGTCCCGTTTCGGAGTTCGGGAATGATTCCGGTGTTTTCATCGGGAATGTTCTAGAAGTTTCCGGATTGTCCGGCACTCTGGGGGGGATTGTCCGGAATTCCGTTGTAGTTGCAATACTTACTAGTCAGGTACATTGGTCGCAAGCGACAACCCAAGCAAGCAATTGTTGGCAGTTTTATTTAGCCATTCCATTATAGTGAAGCTGATTACTAGTCATTATAAAGTCAAATTTATAGCACTACTTTTGTTATAGTTGTCTATGATCGAGATACTGTGCTCCAAGTCATCCATAACCGCGGACACGGCTTTCAGAAATTTTTACCCGGCCGGGGGGCACCAATAGCAACACACACTCGATCAACCTCGGAAAAACCAAATCAAAACCCAACGAGGCCTTCACGACAAAGCAATCACAGGATTCAGAAATATTTCAGGGGGCCACCCCTTAAAGTAGAACCATAGCGGCCGGCTCCGAGACGGACTCAAGGTTGTGGGGACGGTTGTGAACGACTGGGAACCCAAAACTGGGCTTGTCGACACCGCGGAATCGTGCCACGATCCTAAACAGTACAGTGTGCTCCTCGCACAATATTAAATAAAGCAGTAAAGCATGGCATAAGTACAGGATAGTAAATAAAACCTCAAACTAGTTTGTGGCCCCAAGAAATAAGACTGAATCAAGCTCTGGCTCAGGGGGGTCCCATAAGCCTCCCGGATGTGGATAGCGCGATAAATCAAGGAACAGGTATCAAGCACTCGGGGTCCTACGGGACACAAGTGGACGGTTAACAACCAAATAACATCTATTGCCAACCTGTGCCTCTGCTTACTTACTTCAGTTTTAGTTGTTAAACAGTAATTAAAGTGAACGGTAATTAAAGCCATGATCATCTCCAACATCAAACAGGCGGCAATACTCCAACAACTGTGGTACTCGACGACACGCAACAGCACTTGAACAAGCGACTACGACACGCAAGTCCAACTAGCTACCAAACAACAGGTAATAGGATGTGTCCAAGGCAATATAAGGCTGCAAGGGATATCACGGGTACGAAAACTAGAGCAACGCATCACAGATAGCAATAGAACAACAGGAGGGAATAAATACTATAAAAGTAAGATAGGTAGAAAGGGGAAGATGCTCGCCTGAAACCATTGTCGAAGGTTCAAGCGAAGATCGGGCCGACACTCGCATCAACTCCACGGCCTTATCCGCGAAGAACCAAAACGCTAGAATAAACATCGGATGCAATATTTAATACTACGGCAAAAGATCGGGCATGATGCATGTATGATGTATGACATGGCAAAAGTGCGATGCAATTAGATCATATTAAGCGGAACCGGGGTCCCGACAATTGATTATTAGGTTCAAGTTGTTTAGAACCCCGCAAATTAAATGTTGCATAATCAAGACAAAAGATATCACCGGTTCGCTACACATATTTAAATGAGGCCCATATAAGACTAGATTTGCCCGCATATGTGCCCCATATTTAATTATGCAGTGAATCGGCATAAGGCCCCCAAACCACACAAATATGCATGCGAGTATGACAATTTAATATGCAACAAGTATATATCATTTAATAAAATAAGGTCTCGGGTTTGGGTTCACACATTAGGGGGTCTCGACGAACTTGGGGTTCCGGGGGGTTAGGGGTTCGACAGGGGCTCAGGGTTCGACGGAAGCGGTCTCGGCAGGAACATTCTCGAACAACGGGGCAGATCTTATCGCATCCGGGTTCTCGGCGGACTCGGCGTCCGGAAAGGAGTACTTGGTTCGGTGTCGGGGGCGCATCAGGCTCGCCCTGGTCGGTGCCGATCTTGTCGTCGCGACGATCTTGTCGGTCTGCGCCATTGAGTCGGTCTTGGCATTCGGAACGAAGAACTTGGCGTATCCGCGTCGGCGATCTTGGCGTTCTTCAGATTCGGGTCCTGGCGCTTCGGATCGGTCTTCAGGGGTCCGGGAAGTAGATCTTGGCGCTCGGGTTCTCGACGTCGCATACGGGAAGAAGGTCTTGTTGCGTCAGGGGTCGTCGGGGCATGTCGTCGGTCATGGCGTTCCGAGGGGAAGATCTTGGCGTGCCGGGGGTTCGAACTTTGAATCCAGATCTGGGTCTTCAGGTATGGGCTTCGGTTCCATGAAGGAGGACTCGTGGCCTCTGGATCCGCGCCTTGGGTTCCGGGGTCGGGGCTTGGGGCCTTTCGAAGATCTTGGGGTTGACTTGAGTCCCCGGAGCATACATGTGTGCAGGCAGAACTTATGGCGGGGCTCAGGGTGACGCGGTGCCGAGCAGGGCGGCCGGACGCAGACGGCGGTTGCTGGCCGGGGACGAGCACCGACAGGGTGAGTTCCACGGTGGAGGTCGGGGACGGGGCTCGCCGGAGACGCAACAAGGCCGGAGGCGACGCGGCAACGTCGGCCTAGCGAGGTGGGCAGGCGAGGCTGCAGGCCGGAGGGCAACGCGAGGCGGCGAAAGCTTAGCGAGGCGCGATCCAGTCGCGAAGGAGGCGCGGTGGCGTCTGCGGCTTGTGGGGCCCGCGAGCTGCTGCAGAAGTCGGCCGGGCCAGTGGAGGTGAGGTGAGGCCGGAGGAGGCGAGCTGGTGGCGGGGCACGTGAGCAGCGGAGTGCGGCGGAGAGGCGGCGAGGCACAGCGGCGTGGTCATGGGAGAAGGAGGAAGCAGGGCAGCTCAGGCGAGGAGGCGGCGTCCGGGAAGCTGCGGGAGGCGGCGCCATGGCCGAGGCGCCACGCGGCCAGCCTGGTTGCAGAGGAGCCATGGGGTTGATGGGCCAGTGGCCATGGCGAGGAGGAGAGGGAGGAGCTGGGAGGCCTAGGGAGGGAGGTGTCGGGGTCGGGGTGAGGGAGGAGGCCGCGGGGAGGTTGGGGGAGAGAGGAGAAGGGGGTTGGAGCGGGGGGCGCGTTGGGTGGGTCCCATGAGAGGCGTTGGGTGGGTCCATGAGAGAGGTGGGGCCTGGCCCAGTGCCGAGGAGGTGGAGAGAGTGGGCTGAGGGGAGTGGGTCCAGGGAGGTGGGGGCCTAGGTGTCGGTGGGGGTGGGTAGATGGGGTTGTGGTGAGAGAAAAAGGGGGAGAGAGGGTGGATTGATGAGGTGGCAGGTGGGTAGGGATTGGGGGAGAGGGTGAGGTGGCGAGCTGTGAGTGGTGGATAGGATAGGTTTGGGTGGTTCTAGGAATTAGAGGGGGCTGGTTTAGGTGGACCGATTTTATTCCGGGGGTGGTCGACTGGGTCGAATCGGCCCGTTCGACTGCCCCACTAATAATAATTAAATATTTTATTTATTTCAAACAGGGCTTTTGCAAACCGATAGCTGACAAAACAAAATAATCCGGAGACCCGGGTTTTGCGTTTGAATAAAGACGGGGCGTTTAGAAAACAAATTAGGTTTCCCGAAAATAGTTTTATGCAAGCAAATGCAAGATGATGACAATGCTCAAATGCAATGTGGCATGATGACATGAGCATGCGGCCATGATGATGCAATGCACAAAAACAACGCGATTTTCTAGTAGTGGTTTTGCGGGATGCCACAGGGCGTTGACGTGAACGTCGTAGCAAGAGAAGATCACGCATCTATGACGATCACGATGGACCCGACATGGTCGCGGCTGGCTACGCCGACCGCCGCAGCAACGGCAACCGTAGCAGCGGCAGATACCGTGGAAACAACTTCCGCGGCGGAGGACGCCCAACGCAGTCATGGAAATGCCGCGGCCGCGACGATGGACCCTCAACATATGACAAACTGTCGGGTCCATGCACCATCCACTTCTACATCGGCAAGCGGGATGGTGAAAAGAAGGCAAGCCACATGCTCAAGGATTGCCGCGAGTTCCAGAAACTCAGCGAGAGCATGTCCCAGATGAGGCAACAAGCCCCGAACCCTGGGTATGGGAACACACCCGCACTAGGTGACATCGCCCACGGAGCTCCTCCACCACCACCCGTGGGACCTTCAAATCATCCAATCGCACCTGCGCAGAACAACGGCAGAAACGGGTACCCCGTGCCAAAAGGATCACCGATGATCCAAAAAGGGCGCCCAACAAACATGGTGCAAAAGAAAATCACCCGTCAGATCAATCTGGCTGTGACCGCTCCACCCGCCATCCCTGAGTACCTCAGCGGTTCGGAGTCCTGTATCGCGTTCAGCCGTTCGGATCACCCCTGCCAGGTCCCTCACCTAGGTCATGCTGCCCTGGTGCTCAAGGCGCAGATCGGAGGGTTCCATATGAGCCGCGTCTTCATGGACGGTGGCAGCGACATCAATTTGATGTTCGCCAGCACCTTAGCAGCAATGCGGATCCCGCTGTGCAGCCTGGAACAATCCGACACAACGTTCCACGACATCGTCCCAAGGAAGGGCATATTCCCCCTGGGAAAGATATGGCTCGACGTCATCTTTGGCAAGCCCGATAACTTTCGGTGCGAGTGACTCGAGTTCGAAGTGGTGGACTGGTCATCACAATACCACGCCATCCTCGGGCGTGTGGCATTCACACGGTTCCTGGCAGTACCGCACTACGCGTACCTGCTACTCAAGATGCCAGGACCTAAGGGCGTCATCACGGTCCACGGGAGCTTCACCCGATCGGACCACTGCGATAGGGACTTCAACAAAATCTCCCAGTCATTCGGCATGCACGAGGAGCTCATAAGGCCCCGAGAGGTGACAGACAACGGGGCACCCCCAGTCGCAAGACAGAACACACCCGACATGTTCTTAGACTCCACCGTCAACACAAAGAAGGTGCAGGTCCACCCGACGGACGCCTCCAAGACGGCGCTGATCGCCAATGACCTAAGCCCTGTATAGGAAAGCGCGCTTGTCAAATTCCTCCCCGAGCGCTGGGAAATCTTCGCCTGGTGTCCTGCGGACATGCCAGGAGTTCCCAGGGAAATCGCCGAGCACGCACTTAACGTCTTTCCAGACGCCAAGCCCATCAAACAGTCCATCCAACGACTGTCCGAGCCACGGGCTGAAGCCATCGGAGTCGAAGTCAACAGACTACTCGAAGCAAATTTCATCAGGGAGATAAAGTAAAGCGAGTGGCTCGCCAACACCGTGATGGTCCCCAAAAAGGACACGGACATCCTGCGAATGTGCGTGGACTTCACATCGCTGAACAAGCACTGCCCGAAGGATCACTTCCCTCTTCCTCGGATCGATCAGATCATCGATTCGACTGCAGGATGCAAAAAGCTCTCCTTCCTCGACGCCTACTCAGGCTACAATCAGATTTGACTGAAGGTCGAAGATCAGGAGAAAACGGCGTTCATCACGCCGTTCAGAGTGTTCTGCTACAACATAATGCCCTTCGGGCTGAAGAACACAGGCGCCACGTACCAACGGTGCATGCAGGCATGCCTGAAGGACCAGATCGGCCGCAACATCCAAGTCTATGTCGACGACATAGTAATCAAAACAAGGGAGGCCAAGAAACTGATAGACGATCTCTGCGAGATGTTCGACAACCTTGATCGATACAAGGTCAAGCTAAACCCAGAAAAGTGCGCCTTAAGCGTCCCATCTGGTCAACTCCTAGGCTACTTCATCTCCCAGCGAGGGATCGAGGCGAACCCGAAGAAAATCCGAGCCATAATGGACATGGAGAAGCTGAAGAACCTCAAAGATGTTCAGCAATTCGCTGGGCGCATCGCGGCATTGAGCAGGTTCATCAGCTTCATGGGCGAAAAAGCCCTGCCTTTCTATCAGCTGCTACGCAAGGCAAACAAATTCGAGTGGACGCCTGAAGCAGACGACACATTCGAAGATCTAAAGCGGCTGCTCTCCACCTCGCCCGTGTTGGTCACGCCAAGGGAGTGCGAGCCTCTACTGCTATACATAGCAGCTACACATCAGGTGGTAAGTATCGTGCTCGTGATCGAAAGACCCGAAGATGGCAAGACCCATGGGGTACAACGCCCAATCTACTACCTCAGCGAGGTTTTAACGCCGACAAAGCAGAGGTATCCTCACTACTAGAAACTCGACTACGGCGTATTCATGACGGCTCGTCGGCTGAGCCACTACTTTCAGGAGCATCAGGTGATGGTCGTCAACGAAGCACCCCTGAACAACATCCTGAATAACCCGGAGGCCACAGGACGTAAGTCCTCAATGACCTGAGTCGAATTACGCCAGCATATGTTCCGGTTTCGAGTCGAGGGACTCGAATCTGAAGAAGATCGTGTTGTTTTGTCCTAAGACAGTTAACTGGACCTGATCCGTCGGGAGAGTCAGGCACACACATCAACAATCCTTACACATTAAAATCATTCTTTGATAAACAGAAAACAGTTGCACCCGAAAAGATTGAAGAGTCCTCAGCTGAATCTACGGTTCGACTGAACACTCGGGGGCTACTGACATGGTTATACCCCACGGGTACATGACCTTAGCACACCTGGTCCAGTCCAAGGAAGGCCCACAAGAATATACGCGGCCCATGAAGATTTTCGGGTGGCCCTGGCCCAGGATGTCTTTGGATCCTTGGAGAGCAAGACTAGAGTAGATAGAATATTCAAAGGGCAAACCCTAAAACCTGTAACCGACTCGGTCTGTGCCCGGGACCTGCCTACTTCTATATAAAGGTTAGGAGGGCACGACGAGGAGGGCACTTCATACCACCGCATACACACCTCCACGCCAGATTGCATCTGCGCACCCCTGTAACTTTCGGTTCTGCCGTAATCAAGAGCAGACAAGCAGGAGTAGGGTTTTCCCTCCGGGGGCCTGAACCTGGGTAAACCTCGTGTCCCCGTGTTGCTTGTTTGCTAACCGTTCCGCGATCTCTAGCATCCACATCTTCTCCAAAACCCAAGCTCATAACAATGGACATTGACGAGATTAAACCTCGTCACCTAAATCGAGCAGGTCAAACTCCAGCAGCGGGGGAGATCGTCGGATAAATTACCGTGGCAAGATTCAGGCGACTACGGCATTGGAAGGCAGACAAGGCGGTAGTAGATCTGGCCGCCTAGGTGTAGGGCGACGCTGAACGGCACCTCCGCCACGAATCCATGGTCGGCACGCCGCGATTCCGCTCGTTGTGGCTGAAAACACGGTTTCCCCGCAAGATTTGACCTACCCGCGACGCGACGCGGTGCGGGGAAGGTCGTGGCAGTATGTTGTGGGTCGATGCAGCAGAGATGGTGGGGGAGACGACGGCATGAGGCGGCGAAGGAAGGGAAGTGCGCGCGGAGGGTGAAACTTCAGCGCGCCAGGAATTGGCCGGGGAGTAGGGTTTACGCTCGGGTCAGGCCTTCGCACGGTGTATGTGCCGGTTGATGCAAATTTTTCTGAAACCCTAAAAAAATGTAAGGTTCGGGACCTTTTACAAGGACTAATTGATGCTATAAGTTCCACGCAATCTATAAAATAGCAGTTATTTGAGGGTTTTGGTGTTTTACCGTATCTGGTAGAGTTGCTCTTACATCACCAACGCTGCTCCCTATAAATAAACTATTCCAATGACTTTGTTCGCTTCCCCTGAGGCAACGGCTGTACTCGGCACACAGACCTGGCTTATGAGCAGGATTTCTCAGCCAAGTGCGTATGGTTGCTACCTGTATTCTGATAGGCCACTTAATGACACTGGCTCCCAGTTTTTGACTTATGAAGAATGGCTTCTCGATGGAAGAGAAACAATAATAGGAAAATAGGAAGCTGCAATCTGAACCTAAAACTAGACAAAAGGAGAGAGATTGGCTCAGTTCAGTAGGAGGAATTTCTACCGATTATTGAGTGGTTTGTTTCCTTTCCCCTGAAAGGTCAAATGGTTTATTTGCACCTGTAGACTATTTTTTCTTGTCTCTCCATTTTTTTCAAATACGAACAAATTTAAAATCTAAACAACTTTTAGATCTAAAACATAATTCCATTTTTTAGAAAAATAAATTTTAAAAATGTGAAATTTAAAATTACCATAACCAATTTTAAAAGTCATGAACCAAATTTATAAAACCATGAACCAATATAGAAATTTGTGAACCAATTTTTTTAAAAAAAAACCCAAAATGATTTTTTTTTTTGAAAAATCACGACTCTTTTTAAAAAAAATTGAATATTTTTTGAAAAGTATGAACGGTTTATCTAATCCAAACTTAAAGAGAAAAAATAAAAAAAACAAGAAATAAAAAAGAAAAAAGAACGGAGAAAATCAATAGAGCAAAACTGGGTCAGCCCATCAGGGGACCCCTATGCAACGCCAGCTGCCCGCGCCCACGGCTGGCGGCATTTAGCATTTCAAAAAGAACTTGACTAAACCCGGTTAGACCGAAATTGAAAATTTCACAATGTTTCAATTTTGTAAAATGAAATTTAGTTTGGGTCGTATGGTAAAAAAAATCGTCGTGCTACATATTGAGCTACCTCGTTGCAAATCATGTGTATCATTCCTAATTCGGGAAGAAATACCCATCTAATTCCATATCAAAACTATCACGAGTAAGTATTTGTGCAAAGAAAGCACAATATTTATTTAGTTCGGTACCACATCCATCGTCTTCGAAGTTCTTGAGCTAAGTAAAAATCCGTAAATACATTTGAACTCTTGAAGTTCTTCTAATCAGTTTGGCTGGAGGAGTCGGAAGCGTTGGCGGTGGCTAGGTCAGAGACGGACTTTTGTTTGGCTGGAGTCGATCACAACTAATGCCACCAGGTATCGAGGACCCATCCAACTCAATGACATAATTTTACAATCTTTTGCTAGAAATCAGGCGCCTGATTTTTAGTTAAGTATCAGTCGTCTCTCTCACCATTAGATATACTTCGCGATCGTGCAGCGTGGGAATTACTATGAGTTGTAACTAGGTTGTAACTGAAAATTTGATGAGTTACAACTAGGTTGCAAATGTGAATTAGTACAAATTTTATAAGTTGCAAGTAGGTTGTAATTAAGAATTAGCATAAAATAGTAAGATGATATCAGCGACTGAAACATAACTAAAAATCAGGCGTCTGAGATTTAGACGCTCCCTTTTACAATACATAATGGCTATGTGCTCAAAATTATTTTGTACTTAAAAATCATTTTGGTTCCTAGGTTATGGAGGGCCATATATTGTTGTCTTGTAATGGGCCTTCAGTACGTGGACCGGGCCTGCCTGCCTTAACGGGAAGCATACACGCAGCATAGATTTCTTACCTTTTTCTGCTTCATCTTTATTTCGAATCTCCCTGTTTAATGTAACAGCATGCATGGCCAGTAAAATGGAATGCATTGGGCTTAAGGTCAAACACGCAGCCAGGCAACTGAAGTGCTGGCATGTACTCCCTCCCATGTATCTAGTACCAAAACATGTCTAGATATATCCATTTTGGTAACAAGTAATATGAATCGGAGAAAGTACTAGGTATAGATAATAATTAATCTAGGGCAGTTGAGAAGAAATTAGATGCCATAGGAATCTAAAGTAAACGAGCATTATGCCTGCATGAACGATCTCTAGAGCCACTGTAATGTAACAGCTACTAGCTGGTTTGATTCCAGATCGCAAACAAATCATAGAAAAGTACGGTGTTCGGTCAGCACCGAATAAACAAGAATTAACATGGGACAGATCAAAATGTATTCCCACCACGAATTAAAATAGTTTATCACCGGGGAAAAGACTCAAGGAAATGATAAGCCGCGACGAAGCAGAAGCTCTGATATGGCGGTCACATGGCACAGTAGTACTACAGTACAGTGTGATTTTGTTTTTTTAAAAGTGGCTGCACATGCCGCGTAATTAAGTTTATTGGGACAGATCAATCAATCAAACCGGCCGGAGCTAGCAGGAAAATTATTGGACAAACCGAACCAGGATTTGACATCGATAATTCGCATTTCGGCAAGGAAGAAAATAAAGATCCCTAAGCTTAGCTTGCAACATGGTGAGGCCAGCTATATAGCTAGCTGCAGCAGGTGCCTGAGTGGGCAATCTGAGGTAGCTGTGCTCTTTTGCATGATGCATCTTTGAGGAAAGCAATTGACTTTGCTATGTAGAGACAGAGGAACCAAATCAGAGGCGAATATTGCATCATGTACCTCGTCAGGAAAAAAGATCAGCAAAGCAGAAACCAGCTGCTCTCCCGAATGCATGCATGCATGCAAGTGTGCAAGTGTGCAACCCTTGGAAGGGATCAAAGAGAATTTTGGCCTTATGAGGCACCATAAGGCAGTAGGAGCAACAGAAACAGTAAATTGTTCTCAATTAGCAATGCGTCTAGATGCATATATGGACACTCTTCTTCAAACGGCAGAAAAGAGAGAATGGGGGAATCGAGATATGCAGCAGCAGCAGCAGCAAAGTCCACCGAGAATTGAGAAAGAAAGAAATAAAAGTCGGCAGCTTTCTCCGTGCGGGTAAATGCATAATGTATGTGTTGGTATTTGGCTGCTGCAGGTGCAGGGTCAAGACGATAGTGCGTGGCTTTTGGTGTTGATCAGGAGATGGAACAGCTCATCTGCGAAATTTTGATCCACCAACGACAGGATCAGGGATCGATCGACCGATCGGGGGCCTCTTGAATCTCGATTAAACAAAAGGAGCAGCAGCAGCAGCAGCAGCGACGTAAAGCGAAGCTGCGTACGCCAATCCCTGGTTGGTGATAATAATAATAAGAATAATAATAGTGATATCAGAAGCATAAATTAAGTAATCCCAGCACTACTCCCACCGGCCAGTTGCTAGTTTATGCGAGCACGACGCGCATGGGCTGCTGCTGTCTGAATAATTCCTGCTGCTCAGACAATGCACCGATCGAGCGTAGCAAGAGATCGCGGTACGAGTATGCGGTGAGCGGAGCAGCTCGTGGCTGAATTTTGCGGGCATTTGAGGGCATCTCTAACCGATTCCTAAAATTTTAGAAAAGTAAACCGACTTTTAAAACTTAGAGAGTAAAAATACTCCTCTAAAAGAAAACGGTACCTAATCTGACTTGTGAGATGACCGCGGGCACCGAATGCTCATTCCGCCGCGCACCGCTCGGCCGGACCGGATTGCTGCGTGCCAGGCTCTACTACGTCCCGAGCGAGTTCGCGTAGAATCGAGCATGTTCCCATCCTCGCCGACGATGATGATTGATACGGAACACTTCCACACGAGCACGGTGCCGATTCTTCTTCGGTACCGTCGTCTCGTCGATGGATGCATACAATTCGTCGTCCAATCAAAGATCGATCGGTGCTGAACAGCGAAGCAGCCGCCGCATCCATCCATCATCCATGGACTGACCGACCGACCGATGATCCCTATCGATCTGAAGCATCTATCTACTGCTACCCTACGAACGCGGCGATGATTCTTCAGGACTGTCGTGGATGCATACGATACGAACCGTCCAATCAAGATCGGCGATGAACAGCAGCACGCAGCAGTACTACTGGCCGATCGATGATCCCTCTCTGAAGCATCCACTGCCACTGGAGTTGTACTGCCAGCCACACAGTTTGAGAGGGTTTGGGACAGACAGCATGAGCTGTGTTCTTCTCGTCTACCGAGAAGGGCCGTGTAACGTTAACGGGAACGGTGGCGGCTAATTAAACTACTAGGAGTACTAGTACTGGCGATGCCCTCGCCAGGGCAGCGGTATAGGAATCCCAATGCCTTGACTGAGGGAGAGCGTGGATGCGCGAGGGGAGGCCGACCAGGCGCAATAAAAGATGTGGGAAGAAACAAAAACAAAGAACCTTTCCTTGGCTCTTTCTCCCGCTCTTTACTGCCCCCGCTCCCGCTCCCTGCTGCTTCGGCTTAAACTAAACACGGCGCATGTGGTGCCATCGCATTTGAACTGACGGCCTTTTTTTGAACGGAAGGGCTCATCTGCATCTGCATCTGCATCTGCGACTGCGAGCGAGCGAGCGACAGGCCCAGAGATTCGCCATCGCCGCCATGCCCCGATGCTCGCTCCCTCCGTGGCGCACCACCGACCCAACACATGGATGGAACCACACGGGAGAACGTACTTAGTAGTAAAATCGGAGCTGCAGTAGATTAGCTAGTAGTGAGGTCTTCGGAGACGTGCCATGTAGACGTCTTGCAAGTTCATTTTCTATAATTTATTTAAGGGAATGAATCTTATGATTTTGGGAACATAGGACCATAGGAAACACAAAATCCTCTAAGGTTTTTATAAAATGGATGCACAAGAGTGGACATCCGTCTGATATGATGATACCCCGATGGAGATATGGCAAAATAGGATTCACCGTTGTCTCGTCGCAAATGGTAGACATAGCATGACAACCGGTACAAAACACCTTTTCAAGTCGAATCTAAAAATAATGATATACCGCAAATATCCGATGAAAATACAATTCTTAACCGCTGACTTAGTATGAAAATAGAGAAGAATAAAACACCTGGCCAGACAAGTTCCCCGCTAAGTTTTATTAAAAAAATTTGGAATGTTATTAAAGAGGATATGATGGCTATGTTTGCTAAGTTTCAGGGAAGTGAGTTAACACTATTTTAGCTGAATTTTGGTACTATCATCTTACTCTCCAAAAAAAAAAATACGATTCAAATTCAACAATATTGACCCATTTGTATTTTTGAATGTGAGCTTTAAAATCTTCACTTAGGTGGGCAACAATCGAATACATCTATTGCACACAAAGTGATCAGACTGACGCAAGCGGTGTTTATGTCAGGGCACACATTCTTGAAGGAGTTGTGGTTCTCCACAAAACTAATCACGAGCTTCATAGGAAAAGGTTAAACAAAGTTCTTATGAAAATAGACTTTGAGAAGTCATATCATAAGGTTAAATGGTATTTTCTGCAACAAGTGTTACGTATGAAAGGCTTCGATCCTATATGGTGCGACTGGATTAATGCCTTTGTAAAATGGGGGTCTGTGGGTATTTGGGTGAATGGCCATATCGGTCACCACTTCCAAACAAAGAAAGCCTTAATACATGGATCGTTTTTCACCAATTTTATTCAACATAGTTGTGGACATGTGAAGGAATTAATACTCTAGAGGAAATAATATTTGATTAATTATAAACTCCAAGTTCATTATTATTGGTTTTTATGCTATAACTGATATATATCTCGAATATGGGATTTGAAGGAAAATTCATGCGCATGTGTTGAGAAGTAAACACAAAGTTGTTCCTAGCCCCCGCCTCTAGGACTAGCTCATGTTTTGTAACATGATCATGGGTATTGTTAAATATAACAAGGATACCGATAATAATGAGAGCACATTGTTAGAATAAAAATGGTGTTGAACCAATCCAGTTATACGATTAACTTAGAGACCGTATCATTCTAAGTCATTAGTTCATCATAGTAACATTGTCTTGTGCTTTAGTCCTTAGACCATAAGAATGTCAAATACCTCTACATACTAGAATATTTGTTTATTGTCATCAAAACATCATGTTATAAAATGTGGCTTTGTGGTATACTGGAATATTATTAGGGTTTTGAATAGTTCAAGAATGAGATATTACTCCTCCTGGAGATGGATAGATACGCTCTGATCCCTCTCGATATTATGATGCCAACCTATCATCTATGCAGATAGTTTATGATAATGTTCATAAGGACATTAGAATATGTAAATGAGTAAGAGAATAAAATCAGAACAAGGATAATGGGTATAATGATTATGATATGAATCACGGAGATACATATTTTCATAAGTACCATGAACCAAATGGATTAACATTTGTATAGTGAGCAAGTTTACTCGATGATATTTGCATATTGTATGGGAGACATCATGGGCATCCATGATCCTATTGTTGGTTATTGATCTGGAAGTATGTTGGAGTGATGCCCATATATTACCGAACCTAAGGTTGTTCAATCGAGTTGTGGGAAGTCTTCCATTTATGGTATGTTATTGATAGAGATATATCGAAATAGTTTTGGAGAAATATTAGAAATGTTCTAGAGTTATGAAAGTGTTTTGATGTTTGTCAGAACTATTCTGGTGGTTAATATAGGGTTACATAAATATATAATTCACTCTTTTATAAAGTGTCAGAAGGTTTAGATATGGTTTTGGAATTTTATCAGAGACCGAAATATGCATTAGGGATTTAATCAAAAAAATTATTGAGATGCCAGAGGTGAAGGCCAGAAGACAGGGGCGGCCACATAGGCTTCCATGCCCTCATATATGAGGCACATGAGCCTCTAGGGATGCACCAAACATTTCCATATAATAGCCAAAGTTGATTTTGGCAGCTTCGAGTCTTTCCTTGTATTAGAAGTATGCATATCTTCCTTAACTAAAGTGATTGGAACTTCCCATATATATGCATATGATAGATTCCGTGGAAGTCCCTAAAAGTAAAGATATATTTATGCAAAGGAAGGAAGAGGTCCGACTACTAACCCCTACCATATTTTCAGAGGTGGCTAGGGCTTGGACCGGCTCAAACCTTCCATATGGGATGGGGGTGGCGATGACCGAAGGAACGACAACGACAACCTTTGCCCCTCCTCCAAGACCCCTCCCTCTTCCTCCACCTATATATACCCCATGAGGGGATACCCTCATAACAAACAATATTTCTCCACGTGAGGTTCAACCCCCCTCTCTATCTCTCTCCCTCACATAGGTTTTCTCCACATAGATGCCAAAAGGCTACGAGCTTCTCACTGTTATTTCAATGTGGATGACGAACATCTGAAGGATTGGACCATTGTATGTGTGAATACCAGTGGGGGATTACCTTGTGATCCTCGTATGAGATCCGATCGAGAGATTCGTCAAATTCTTTATCAATGATCATCAGCAAGTTCTTCTGCTTCAACGTTGGCATGATGATCTAGATTCGATCTCCATATATAATCTTGGTGGTTTGTGTAGTGTTTTTTGTTTTACATGCACGTAACCCAACACTATGTTGGCCATTTTAATTGCTAGACCAACAGAAAATGGTCAAGTAGAAGGTCTCATACCTCATCTAGTTGACGATGCACTTATTTTCATGAACATGACCTGCAAAAAGCTTTAAACATGAAATCAATTCTATGTATATTTGAGCAACTTTCAGGCCTAAAAATTAACTTTCATAAAAGTGAGATCTTCTCTTTCAAAAAAACAAAAGAAATAGAAGATCAATATATGGATATTTTTGGTTGTGAGGTTGGATATTTATCTTTTAGATATTTGGGAATTCCAATCCATTATAGAAAGCTAAATAATGGAGAATTAAATCCCTTTTAAGATTGATTTGAGAAAAAAAGGCTTGTTGGTTAGGCAAATTATTATCATATGGAGATCGTTGGGTTTTAGTTAATTCAGTTCGGACAAGTTTTCCAATGTTTATGTTTTCCTTTATAGAGGTTCCTAAAGGGGTTCAAAAGATATTATACTTTTATCAGCCTCCCTTCTTTTGGCAAAGTGACAGACATAAAAGAAAATATCGCCTAACCAAGTGGAATATTATATGTACACCAAAGGATCAAGGTTTTCCAGGTGCTGATGTATAGAAATAAAGTACAAATGTTTACTCAAGAAATGATTTTTTAAATGTATAAATGAAAAAGGGGTATGCAAGAGCTGCTAAAAACTAAATATTTACATTTCCAAAACCCAATCACGAGTTCAAGCTAAGCCATTGGATTCAGCTTTTTTTGAAAGGCCTTATGCGAGTGAAAGATGAGTTCTTTGCTCGAGGTCATTTATTGTTAGAAAAGGACATAATACATATTTATGAGAATATACTTGGCTAGGGGAGACTCCTTTGGCCTACAATATCCATGGCTCTATAATATTGTTCAACAAAAAGAAGTTACTATCACACATGTTATGTCTAATAACCCTCTTAATGTCGTGTTTCAGAGAGACCTAACCGGAATTAAATGGTCAAGGTGGCTACATTTTCGTTAATCATTTCATAGAATATTCATTTAGCAGATGGGGATGATCAATTTAGATGTGATCTAATTTTGTCTAGGATTTTCTAGGTTACATCGATGTGCCTGGACTTACTAAACAAGAACACAAGGTTCCTACATAAGTATATATGAAAAATAAAGGTACTACTGAAAATTAGAATTTTATGTGGTTCCTAAATCACAATACTTTATTAAAAAATGATAATTAAGCAAAAAAAGAAGTGACAAAGTATCATAAATGTTGTTTTTGTGATAAAGATGACAACGTACATCACTTGTTTGTTGAACGCCCGTTTACGATAATCATATGGGGCATTGTGTATATAACTTTTAATCTAGCATTCTCAAAAAATATTAAGAATTTATTTGGGAATCGGCTTCATGGAGTGGATAAGAAAGAGAAAGTTGAAATACAAATAGGTGTTTGCGCTTTACTCTGCGATAAGAAATAATTCCGTTTTCAATAGGGCATCAAATTCTTCCTTTATTCAGGTTATTTCCTTAACCACACATTGGATCCATATATGATCTTTTCTTCACCCAGAGAGAGTAGGCCAACCATAGATATTGTGTGCACAGGATTTATTCAACCAATGTAGCTAGCGTTTCGATAATATGATCTCATGTTGATGCGCCGAATGTTTTTGATACTTGTTTTCTTTTGATGGCTCACACATGTATCAACTTTATGTGACCCATGACCTAGGCTTTTGTATGAATTCATTATAATAAATTTAGTGATTTAATAAAGGTCATATGCATCAATCGATGCAGAGACCATGACTCTATCCCCTTCTCAAAAAAAGTAAAAAACACAAGATCTAGATGTCATGTACTAGGTTTCTAAAACAGGAATTTTAGAACACGGAATGATGCACAAGTTATAAACACAAAAATTTGACATGATTGAGAAGAGGAAGCAAAGATAGATAGATTGTAAGTGCATTAGACTTCTCAAAGGAAAAAAAAGAGAAAAAACGAAGGCTTAATCTTATGGCGAGGTTCCTATAATCCAAAGGGCTTAATCTTATAGATTGAAATCCTCCAAAATTACAATGAAATCCTTCGACCCAGAAAGTTCATAAATATATAGTACTCCTTCCATTCACTAATGTAAGACCTAGATATTTCAAAGTAGGTTAGATTCAAACTAAAATAGGTAAACCTAAACAAGAAAATGCGTCTAGATACATGTATTTTTAAGAAAAGATAGAAGGTCTTACCTTAGTGAATCGGATGGATTACTATTTTGACTGACATGGCTACCCATACGAAGCATATAATACACCCGACGCCGAGAAGAAAGACCATGGTTGAGGTTGCCATTGAGCGTCTTGCTCATTACCCATATGCGAACCAACGACTTCGACTTCCTCACCTTTGATAATCACAAACGGATCCTTCACCACAACAATACCACAGCCCATGTATGCCCGTGCCAAACAGCTGACCAATCTCCCCGGCATCTCTGACTTCACAAAGAAAACATGAGGCATAGGGGTCACCTCAAACATGTCAGAACAAACTGAGCAACAAAACTCAACCACAAGCTAGCTCTTCTCCCACCACCATCGTTGCAACAGGCGACTGACCAAACCAACATTCAACCTCTAGTACTTCTAGCCATGGCCTACTCCAAGCCGATGTCTCCAAGAAGAGTAACATTGCGAGAAGCATTGTCATCAACCGATACATAGATACCCAGATTTGGGGTTTCCCGTAGGGGTAACACGTGAGGGGAAGGGTAAAACATCACGACACCGTCAAGAAGGTTGTGATGGCCAATGACACCACCGTCGCCAGCACCAACCAAAGGCCAGAGGTTGAATTTTGTCAGATAATGTCCTCTCCGCTCCCCTCTGAATTAGCCGACTAGAACCACCCCACGTATTGGCAACATGAACAATCCATAGTCCCGGGGATGTTGCGCATGGTGGTAGCAACCTCGCTCCAGAGAGGGGCACCGCGCCACCGCGGACACCCCTTCGCTGACACAATCATGATCCTGACTACCGTTGGCAAAAGGTCATGTCTACGCAAAACACTCACCATATCTAGGGCAGGGCCCTATTGTTGGAATTATGCCCTAGAGGCAATAATAAAGATGTTATTATTATAATTCTTGCTCATGATAAAGTTTATATTCCATGCTAGAATTGTATTAAGCGGAAACTTTGATACTTGTGTGGTTTATGAACAACGTCATGTCCCTATTACGCCTCTATGGACTAGCTCATTGATTAATGATGATTAAGGTTTCCTAACCATAGACATGAGTTGTCGATTAATAATGAGATCATATCATTGGGAGAATGATATGATGGACAGACCCAAATCAAGCAGAGCAATTAGATCGTGTCATCGTGTTCATCTTTGCGAAGCTTTTTCTTATGTCAAATATTGTATTCCTTAGACCATGAGATAATGCAACTCCCTGGTATCGGAAGAAAGCTTTGAGGCCATCAAATGTCATCCTATGAGAGGGTGATCATAAAGGTGTCTCTCAGGTGATCGGAAAGTACTTGTTGGGTTGTATGTATCGACATGGGATTTGTCCCTCCCAAGTCAGAGAGATATACTTCAGGCCCACTCGGTAATCGATATCAACACCGCTTGCAAGCACGTGGTTAAGGAGTTAATCACAAAGTGATATCGGATTACGGAACGAGTAAAGTACTTGCTATGAACGAGATTGAACTAGGTATGCCGATACCGACGATCGAATCTCGGGCAAGTAAAATATCGCGTGACGAAGGGAATATATATATATATATGGGATTGATTAAATCCTGGCATCGTGGTTCATCCGATATGATCATCGATGAATATGTGGGAGTCAATATGGGTTTCCAGATCCCGTTGTTGATTATTGATAAAAGATCATGTCTGCACATTCTCGAACCCGTAGGGTCACACACTTAACGTGTCTCGACGCTAGGATAGAATGGATAATTGGTTTATGGGTTTTTGTTCAGAGTCTCGGATGAGATCTAGGACGTCGCGAGAGGTTCCGGAATGGTCCGGAGAATAAGATTCATATAAGGGAAAGCAGTTTTTTGGATTTCGGAATTGTTTCGGATTGTTCGGTATTGTACCGGAAGCTTCTAGAACCTTCCGGAGTGGGACCAACGTGGCCCCACTTGTCGAGAGGGGCGTGGGCCTACGAGGGAGTGCCCTGGCCACATTGGTCCAGGGGCACAAGGCCCCATAGGCCTAGCCGGCCAAACCCTAGGGGAAACCCTAGGGAAACCTTCTAGAAGGAGGGGGAAAAGTTGCCCCCACTCCAACCCTTGGGGCCGCCGCCCTAGGGCTTGGAGAAGGGGCCAAGGGGGACGGCCATCCCCCTATATATAGAGGTCAGGGGCGCATCCCTCCTCCCCCACTCCTTCAACCCTAGCCGCCATCACTGCCTCTAGATCTCTCTCTCCCGATCACAGCGTAGGCGAAGCCCTGCCGCAGAAACTCTCCACCTTTGCACCACGCCGTCGTGTTGTAGATCCAATCTATCTCTCCAACCCACTTGCTGGACTGAGGAAGGAGGAGATGTCGAGGTGCCGTACGTGTGCATCTCTCGGAGGCATCGCCACTTGCGGTGTTGGATCGGATCGGATCGCGAGGAGGAGAAACTAGTACGACTACATCAACCACGTTTCGTTGAACGTTCCGCTGTGCGAATCTTCAAGGGTATGAAGATCTTATCTATCTCCCCTCATTGTTTGCATATCCTAGATTAGATTTTGGCTTTCCCGTTCGCATCCGTAGAAAAAATTTGATTTACTATGCTGCGAAACCCTTCAGTGGTATCAGAGCTAGATCTATGCGTAGATGTGTTTCACGAGTAGAACGCAACATGTGTGTTGTGGGCGTTGATGTTTTCTGTTGCAAGCCTCTTGTTTGTGTACTTCTTATGACGCGGGATAGTGAGATCGAAGTGGTCCATGCCAACTTTACGCGACCTCGTCCGCGAGACCGGCTCCGCACTTGACGTGTGGCTTGTTCCACACATGCGGCTGGTGGATGCCAGTTTCTCTCACTATAGTTGTCATGGGATTTACACCGGATGTTGGCAACCATAATATCACCGTTGTGGCTTTCCGTAGATAAGAATTGTTCTTAGCTTGTTACTCCCATAAGCCACGTAAAACATGCAACAACAAAGTAGAGGCGTCTAACTTGTTTTTGCAGGGAGTGTTTATGTGATATGGTATGGCCCAAGATGTGATGTGTATGTTGTATGCAATGATCATGTTTTGTAATGTTTCACAACTTGCATGTCGATGAGTACACAACCGACAGGAGCCATATGGTTGTCTTTATAATTGTGTATGACCTATGTGTCAACTTCTTATACGTCGTGTAATAGCTTTACTTCATCTCTAAGTAGTTAGCAATAGTTGTAGTTGCTATTCGTGGTGGAGGCAATCATGGTGGAGTGATGGAGATCATGCTGGCACGCACAAGATGGAGATCATTGCGTGGAGATTGGCTATACCATGTCACATAAAATTATATACATGTGATGTTTATCCTTTTATGTATCTTATTATGCTTAGATCGCGACGGTAGCATTATAAGATGATTCCTCACTTAAAGATCAAGATACAACTGTGTTCTCCCCATGTATGCACCGTTGTGAAAGTTCGTCGTGTTCAAGCATCACGTGATGATCGGGTGCTATAAACTCTACGTTCACATACAACGGGTGCAAGCCAGTTTTGCACACGCGGAAATACTTGGGCTTGACTTGACGAGCCTAGCATGTACATACATGGCCTCGGAACACACGAACCGAAAGGTTAAGCATGAGTCATATGAATGATATGATTGACACTTTGTTGTCCACCATTGAAACCACATCTCTTCTAATGAAGATCAGATTAGGTGTGGTGAATTTGGATCATGTTCACTAAACAACTTGAGGGATGTTGAATTTAGTGGGAGGTCATCTAGTAATTTGATTAAGTTGAACTAGTTATCATGAACATAGTCTAAATTGTACTTGCAAATTTTGTAGATCAAATGGCTAAGTCCAACTTCAACTTCAACGTTTTTGCTGAGAAAGAAAATCATAAGAACAATGGGTCTAACTTCACCAACTGGTTCCGCAATCTGAGAATCATTCTCTCTGGCGGACAAAAGAACTATGTCCTTGAGAAAGCGCTAGGTGACGCCCCTGCTGTCGATGCGCCGGCTGATAAGAAAGCTGTTTATCAGTCGCGCAAGGATGATTATGGTGTGATTAAGAGCACCATATTGTTTGCTATGGAATCGGACCTTCAAAATCGTTTTGAGTAGTTCCCCAGGCCCTTTGAGATTCTTGAGGAACTGAAAACTATGTTTCAGACTCAGGCCCGTTCTGAGAGATATGAGATCTCTAAGAAATTCTTTAACTGCAAGATGGAGGAAGGGAGTTCCGTTAGTGAGCATGCCATTAAGATGTCGGGCTACACTCAATGCCTTGAGCAACTGGACTGCAAGATTCCAGAGGAGCTCAAGATTGACAGAGTTCTGCAATCACTCCCTCCTAGCTACAAAGGTTTTGTAGTTACTCATAATCAGATTGGTTCCACTGATACGATTACTGAGTTCTTCGCTAAGCTGAAAGCTGCGGAGGTGGACATCAAGAAAGATAATCATGTGTTGATGGTCAACAAGCCCCCTAGCTTTAAGAAAGGTAAGAGTGCAAAGAAGCCCTTCAAGAAGGGCAGCGGCAAGCGCGTTTCCCCTGCAAAGAAGAAGCTCAAGTCTGTACCTAAGCCGGACACTGTGTGCTTCTATTGCAAGGACAAGGGTCACTGGAAGCGCAACTGTCTGAAGTACTTAGCGGACAAGAAGGCTGGCACCATCAAAGGTATATTTGATATACATGTTATTGATGTTTTCCTTACTAGCCCTCATTGTAGTGCCTGAGTATTTGATACTGGTTCAGTTGCTAATATTTGTAACTCGAAACAGGAGCTACGGAATAGACGGCGGCTAGCGAGGGATGAGGTGACGATGCGCGTTGGCAACGAATCAAGAGTTGATGTGATGACCGTCGACACGCTCTCCTTAGTTTTACCTTCGGGATTAGTTTTAAACCTCAATAAATGTTATTATGTGCCTGCGTTGAGCATGAACATCATATCTGGATCGTGTTTATTGCAAGACGGTTATTCATTTAAATCGGAGAATAATGGTTGTTCTATTTATATGAGTAAAAACTTTTATGGTCATGCACCTGCTATGAATGGTTTATTTCTTCTGAATCTCGAAAGCAATGAAATACACATCCATAACATTGAGGCTAAGAGATGCAAGGTAGATAGTGATAATACGACTTATTTGTGGCACTGCCGTCTAGGTCATATTGGTGTAAAACGTATGAAGAAACTCCATTCTGATGGACTTTTGGAGTCTCTTGATTTTGAATCATTTGACACGTGCGAACCATGCCTCATGGGCAAGATGATCAAAACCCCGTTCTCCGGAATAATGGAGCGAGCAACAGACTTGTTGGAAATCATACATACCGATGTATGCGGACCAATGGGTGTTTCGACGCGTGGTGGTTATCGCTATTTTCTCACTTTTACTGATGACTTAAGTAGATATGGGTATATCTATTTAATGAAACATAAATCTGAAACATTTGAAAAGTTCAAAGAATTTCAGAACGAAGTGGAAAACCATCGTAACAGGAAAATTAAATTTCTACGATCCGATCATGGAGGTGAATATTTGAGTTATGATTTTATCACGCATCTTAAAGCAAGCGGAATCGTTTCGCAACTCACGCCACCCGGAACACCACAGCGCAATAGTGTGTCTGAACGCCAGAATCGAACTTTATTGGATATGGTGCGATCGATGATGTCTCTTACAGATTTGCCGTTATCATTTTGGGGTTATGCATTAGAAACCGTTGCATTCACTTTAAATAGGGCACCATCTAAATCCGTTGAGACGACATCGTATGAACTATGGTTTGATGATAAACCTAAGTTGTCGTTTCTTAAGGTTTGGGGATGCGAAGCTTACGTCAAGAAGTTGATGCCGGACAAGCTCGAACCCAAAGCGGAAATGCGTCTTTATAGGATACCCTAAGGAAACGATTGGGTATACCTTCTATCACAGATCCGAAGGCAAAGTGTTTGTCGCAAAGAACGGATCCTTTCTTGAGAAGGAGTTTCTCTCGAAAGAAGTGAGTGGGAGGAAAGTAGAGCTAGACGAGGTTATTGAACCTTCTCTTGAGTTGGAGAGTAGCGCAACACCTGAAATTGTTCTAGTGCCGTCTACACCAACAATAGAGGAAGCTAATGACAAGGATCATGAAACTTCGGACGATGCTACTACTGATCGTCGCAGGTCGACAAGGTCGCATGCCCCTCCTGAGTGGTACGACAACCCTGTCTTAACTGTCTTGTTAGTAGACAATAGTGAACCTGCGAACTATGAGGAAGCAATGATGAGCCTAGACTCTGAGAAATGGCTAGAGGCCATGAAATCCGAATTGAGATCCATAAGCGAAAACCAGGTATGGACTTTGGTGGACCCTCCTAGCGACCGAAAGGCCGTTGAGTGCAAATGGATTTTCAAGAAGAAAACAGGCGCGGATAGTAATGTTACTGTCTATAAAGCACGGCTTGTCGCGAAAGGTTTTCGACAAGTTCAAGGTGTTGACTACAATGAGACTTTCTCTCCCGTAGCGATGTTTAAGTCCATTCGGATCTTATTAGCAATTGCTGCGTTTCATGATTATGAAATATGGCAGATGGATGTCAAGACTGCGTTCCTCAATGGCAACACTAATGAAGAGTTGTATATGATGCAACCCGAAGGTTTTGTCGATCCTAAGGATGCTGATAAGGTGTGCAAACTTCAGCGTTCCATTTATGGACTGAAGCAAGCATCTCGGAGTTGGAACCTTCGTTTTGATCAAGTGATCAAGAGCTTTGGATTTGTTCCAAATTGCTACGAAGCTTGATCTACAAGAAAGTGAGTGGGAGCTCGGTGACATTTTTGGTACTATATGTGGATGACATATTGATTATCGGAAATGACATTGACATGCTTAACGATGTGAAGAGTTATTTGAACAAATGTTTTTCAATGAAAGACCTAGGGAAGCGCTTATATATTGGGCATCAAAATCTATAGAGATAGACAAAGACGCTGATAGCTTTAAGCCAAAGTACATACCTAGACAAAGTTAAAAAGGTTCGAATGGATAAGACAAAGAAAGGTTCAGGCCTATCTTGTCGGGTAAGATATTGAGCGGTGGTCATTCTGATGGCGATAGAGAAGCTATGAGCAAAGTGCCTTATGCCTCGGCCATAGGATCTATCATGTATGCCATGCTATATAGTATATACTAGACCGTATGTGTCCAATCCTCTTAGTTTGACGAGCAGATACCAAAGTGATCCAGGAGTGGAACACTGGACAGCCGTGAAGAACATCCTAAAGTATTTAAATAGAACTAAATAAATGTTCTTAGTCTATGGAGGTGATGAACAACTCGTCGTAAAAGGTTACGTCGATGCTAGTTTCAACACCGACAAGGATGATTCTAAATCTCAGACAGGATACATTTATATTTTGAATGGAGGAGCTGTGAGCTGGAGAAGCTGCAAGCAAAGCGTGATCGCGGGATCTACAGTAGAAGCGGAATACATGGCTGCTGCAGAAGCGTCAAGTGAAGGAGTTTGGATCAGGAACTTCATCACTGAGCTTGGTGTGGTTCCAAGTGCCTTGGACCCACTAGAGATATTGTGTGACAACACTGGCGCCATAGAACTGGCTAAGGAACCAAGATATCATCCAAAGACCAAGCATATCAACCGCAAGTTTCATATAATTCAAGATTATATAACAAATGGAGATCTGAAGATTAGCAAAGTGCATACGGATCTGAATGTCCCAGATCCGTTGAATAAACCTCTTCCACGAGCAAAACATGATCAGCACCTTAGTGCCATGGGTGTTAGATTGTTTCCAGATG
This sequence comes from Avena longiglumis, assembly GCA_030063025.1. Taxonomy (NCBI): domain Eukaryota; kingdom Viridiplantae; phylum Streptophyta; class Magnoliopsida; order Poales; family Poaceae; genus Avena; species Avena longiglumis. The sequence goes on from CP125975.1 coordinate 526,774,450, forward strand.
TAAACTAGATTATTGACTCTAGTGCAAGTGGGAGACTGTTGGAATTATGCCCTAGAGGCAATAATAAAGATGTTATTATTATAATTCTTGTTCATGATAAAGTTTATATTCCATGCTAGAATTGTATTAAGCGGAAACTTTGATACTTGTGTTGTTTATGAACAACGCCGTGTCCCTAGTACGCCTCTATGGACTAGCTCATTGATTAATGATGGTTAAGGTTTCCTAACCATAGACATGAGTTGTCGATTAATAATGAGATCATATCATTGGGAGAATGATATGATGGACATACCCAAATCAAGCAGAGCAATTAGATCGTGTCATCGTGTTCATCTTTGCGAAGCTTTTTCTTATGTCAAATATTGTATTCCTTAGACCATGAGATGATGCAACTCCCTGGTATCGGAAGAAAGCTTTGAAGCCATCAAACGTCATCCTATGAGAGGGTGATCATAAAGGTGTCTCTCAGGTGATCGGAAAGTACTTGTTGGGTTGTATGTATCGAGATGGGATTTGTCCCTCCCAAGTCGGAGAGATATACTTCGGGCCCACTTTGTCGATATCAACACCGCTTGCAAGCACGTGGTTAAGGAGTTAATCACAAAGTGATATTGGATTACGGAACGAGTAAAGTACTTGCTGTGAACGAGATTGAACTAGGTATGCCGATACCGACGATCGAATCTCGGGCAAGTAAAATATCGCGTGACGAAGGGAATATATATATGGGATTGATTGAATCCTGGCATCGTGGTTCATACGATATGATCATCGATGAATATGTGGGAGTCAATATGGGTTTCCAGACCCCGCTGTTGATTATTGATAAAAGATCATGTCTGCACATTCTCGAACCCGTAGGGTCACACACTTAACGTGTCTCGACTCTAGGATAGAATGGATAATTGGTTTATGGGTTTTTGTTCGGAGTCTCAGATGAGATCCAGGACGTCGCGAGAGGTTCCGGAATGGTCCGGAGAATAAGATTCATATAAGGGAAAGCAGTTTTTTGGATTTCGGAATTGTTTCGAATCGTTCGGTATTGTACCAGAAGCTTCTAGAACCTTCCGGAGTAGGACCAACGTGGCCCTACTTGTCGGGAGCGTGGGCCTCGAGGAGTGCCACAGCGCATTGGGCCAGGCACAAGGCCCCATAGGCCCGTGGCCAAATCCTAGGGAAACCCTAGGAAACCTTTCTCTAGAGTGGAAAACTTGCCCCACTCCAACCTTGGGCCGCCCTAGGGCTTGGAGGAGGGTCGAGGCTGCCACCTGTATATAGAGGGAAGGCGACCTCCTTCTCCCCTTCCTCCCCTAGCGCCGCCCATATCCATCTCCTCCTCTCTCTCTCTCTCTCCTCTCTCTCTCTCTCTCTCTCTCTCTCGCTCTCTCTCTCTGTGCACCAGCGACCACGCCGCCAGTTTGACCCACCACTGGCCGTTTGCTCTCCACCCTTCTTCTCGGCCGAGGAAGGAGGAAGGAGGGAGGGGCGCCAAGGATCTCTGCATCAGCATGCATCATTGCTGGCCGATCGGATCGAGGAGGAGGAGAAACTACGGTGAGAAAGCGGACCGCCCGGCGTTCAGCTCATTCAGTTGCTCCGCCGTTCCTCTTCCATCTTATCTTCGTTGAAGATTCTCTCTCATTAGATTTTTTTTTTCGGTAGAAAAATTTAATTTACTATGCTCGAAACCCTTCACCTATGTCCTACACTACACGTCATCGTGTTGGGGGAAATCATCGCTAAACCCGATTACCCTACCGGCTGGGTTTTCCCCTGGAGCCTGTCCTTGGAGGAACGTGGGCTGTTCTTGCCGTGGTAATTTTTCGTGCACGTGAAGCCACGTAATTGCTTCAGAAGATCCTCGATAAAATCAGAACAGGTATACATCATCAACTAGATTTTGAAAACTGCCAGTTTGTAGATAGATATTAGACAAGTTGGACTGGTGCATCTGGTACTAGTATCAGTATGGATCACACCTGAAAAAGGTTCAAATCATGAGATCTACTCTACCACGGTACCACCACCCCACCTCCTCCTCGTCTCTATCTATCCAGCGCCAGCGAGCGAGGGACTGACTGACCCGCCGAGTCCAGCTCCAGCCCCCCCGCCCCATCTCTCCCCAGTTTGTTTATCCTTCTGTACAGCACTGCCGTCTGCCGGGGCGGCCCAACCGGCGGAACACAAGTACGCCTCCCTCGCCTCACAGGCGCACACCCACCCCCCGCACGCACCCCACCACCCAGCCTTGCCGTTCCCCCCCCCACCACCACTGCTCCCTCCGCTCCGCTTCATCTCTTCTCCCCCTCCGCGCCCTCCTCCGCGCGCGCGCGCGATGTCGGAGGAGGACGAGGACCAGGCCCCGCCCAAGCGGCCGCGCGCCACGCCGCCGCCGGACCAGGTGCTCGACAACGTCCTCGAGACGGTGCTCCAGTTCCTCGCTGCCCCGCGCGACCGGAGCGCCGCCTCCCTCGTCTGCCGCTCCTGGCACCGCGCCGAGTCCGCCACCCGCGTCTCCCTCGCCGTACGGAACATCCTCGCCGCCTCCCCGGCCCGCGCCGCGAGACGCTTCCCCAACGCGCACCACATCCTCCTCAAGGGCCGCCCCCGCTTCGCCGACTTCAACCTCCTGCCCCCCGGCTGGGCCGGCTCCGCCTTCCGCCCATGGGCCGCCGCCTTCGCATCCGCCGCCTTCCCCGGCCTCCGCTCCCTCTCCCTCAAGCGCATCACCGTCACGGACGACGACCTGGAACTGCTGGCCCGCTCCCTCCCGGCCTCCTTCCGCGAGCTCTCCTTCCTCCTCTGCGACGGCTTCTCCTCCCGCGGACTGGCCTCCCTCGCCTCCCATTGCAGGTAATGCATCCCCCTCCTCCTGATCTATGACACTCCCTTCCGTTCCAAACTTGCTAGCTCTTACTCGTAATAGCAAATGGCGTCTTCCTTTGGTCTGATTTGGTTTGGCTACTGGTCGCAGAGGCCTGCGAGTGCTCGACGTGGTGGACTGCGAGATGAACGAGGAGGACGACGACGAGGTGTCCGACTGGGTGGGCGCGTTCCCTCGAGGGCCCACCGACCTGGAGTCTCTCTGTTTCGAGTGCTTCACCCCACAGGTGCCATTCGCCGCCCTCGAGGCTCTCGTGGCGCGCTCGCCGCGCCTCCGCCGTCTGGGCGTCAACCAGCACGTCTCGCTCGGGCAGCTGCGCCGGCTCATGGCACTCACGCCTCACCTCACGCACCTCGGCACTGGCTCGTTCCGACCAGGGGACGGCGCAGAGGATGAGGGGCTCGACTTGGGGCAGATTTTGACCGCCTTCTCGTCGGCCGGGAGGGCCAACACGCTGGTTTCCCTGTCTGGCTTCCGTGATCTCGCGCCGGAGTACCTGCTGACCATTGCCACGGTCGCTGCCGCCAACTTAACGAGCCTGGACTTGAGCTATGCTCCGGTCACCCCCGATCAAGTCCTGCCCTTCATCGGACAATGCCGCAGCCTTGAGACTCTATGGGTACTAACAACCGGATCCCTTTCTCGGCTTTGGTTTATTTGCCTCAGCCATATTGCGCGGTTCTCGTTTTCTGACGATAAACTCTTTGCCAGGTGCTTGACTCGGTGCGTGACGAGGGGCTGGAGGCCGTGGCGATGTGCTGCAAGAAGCTCCAGGTTCTCCGTGTGCTCCCATTGGATGCGCACGAGGACGCCGATGAGTTGGTGTCGGAGGTTGGGCTTACTGCCATCTCCGAGGGCTGCCGTGGGCTCCGTTCGATACTGTACTTCTGCCAGAGAATGACCAACGCTGCTGTCATCACCATGTCGCAGAACTGCCCCGAGCTTAAGGTATTCCGATTATGCATAATGGGAAGGCATCAGCCTGACCATGTGACTGGGGAGCCAATGGATGAAGGGTTCGGCGCCATTGTCCGGAACTGCAGCAAGCTTACCAGGCTCTCCACATCTGGACGCCTGACTGACCGAGCATTTGAGTACATTGGCAAGTATGGCAAGTCTGTGCGGACGCTTTCTGTGGCGTTCGCCGGAGAAAGTGATCTGGCGCTGCAACACATCCTCCAGGGCTGCTCGAAGCTGGAGAAGCTCGAGATAAGGGACTGCCCTTTTGGTGATGCCGGCCTCCTCTCCGGGATGCACCATTTCTACAACATGCGGTTCGTCTGGATGTCGGGCTGCAACCTGACGCTGCAAGGTTGCAAGGAGGTGGCACGCCGGCTTCCACGGATGGTGGTGGAGCTGGTCAGCAGCCAGCCTGAGAGCGAGAGGACAGACGGTGTCGACATCTTATACATGTATCGATCACTCGAGGGGCCAAGGGAGGATGTGCCACCATTTGTGAAGATCCTATGAGCTTCTCCTGCAGATTCTCAGTGCAGATCAAATGAAGGGTATGTAACAAGGGGCGTCAAGATGATGGAGCTGCAGATATGGCAGCAATTTTTGTATGCTTTGGCGTCGGAGAAGGAGTTCCAGGCCATCTACGGGAGCAGCGGCGGCGCGTTCAGTTGTTGTAGTACTAGCAGGGTTCACCGGTATTTCCAAAATTTTCAGCCAGAATATCATAAGTGAGGCGGAGCATGCTTCTTCGAGGGGGGGACTTCATCGTCGCTGTCGCTTCCTCAGTTTTGTTTGCTGCTCCCAGAACGAACCTTCTGCTTGAGCCTCGAGGACAGTCCATCTGTGCCGGCACCACGGCTATGATGATCTGTGTAATTTTTCGAAACGAAGCTTTGTTATTACTAGATTAAATTCATTAACACTTTCATGTTCTTATGGTGTATTAGTTTACATTCCTTATTATTTGTGTTCCATCGGTCAGAACTCTGAATCAAAACTTCCTGAATTGAGCTATGTTTATTTTTCCTTATTACTTGAGATAATAGCTATTATTATTTTTAGTTTCCAGTGTTCCCAGTTCTCATGTTACCATTCCTTATTATTCGTGTTCATCCGTCAGAACTCTGAATCCAAGAGTTCCTGAAATGAGCTACCGTTTATTTATTTTTCCATACTTGAGATCAGAGCAGAAGAGATATTTTTCTGTCTTTTCAGCAGTGTTCCCGGTTCGTTCTCATGCTCTGTGATCTGATCTCTGTGGTGGGATTTTGAAAAAGTCTCGAGGTTGTGTCCTTTCGTGATCTCCTCTGAATCCTGAAGTTTGGCCGCTGGTATCATTACCAGAGGACCTACTGTGACAACCTGAAAGTTCTATCCATATTCCATAGGGGCGGGCTTCCCTCCTTCCTTGCTCCACGGTCAGAGAAAGTTTGGACCTGGTCCATCAAGTGATAATTGCCTCGCGTCGGCTTTGTCTTGGCACTTGGCAGCCCTAGTTTTCTAGCCGACGTGTCCGCCTTCCACAGCCTCGAGACAAGGACGGCGGTTCGGCCCCCATTCCACGCCTGTTAACTGTTGGATGAGAGGTTTTCTCAGGGCATGAGCATTGGTTTAGACGGGTGATGTCTGTAGTACAATTTATAGACAATATTATAGATAACTTATCTGACAGTTTATGCATGTAACATATTTTAGTATCTACCATGTAAGTCTGATTCTGACACCACTCATATAATAACAAAATTATCATATAAGTCTGCAAGATTTACATATGTCTACAACTTTATAAATTTCTCTCTCCTCTCCACATCATCAGAATCACATGTAACCTCCTCTTGCAGACAGCTTAGTCAGCATTATTGTACATGCCCTCACTGTAAATCTCATGCTGATACGCCTGCTAACTGTTGGCGTACTGGCTACCACAGCCTTTCCTTTCCTTTTTTTTTTTTTCTGGTAGCTGTTACCTCTGATGGCTCTGCTGGTCAGGTCGGACAGCGACGAATCAATCCTGCAGCCGAGAAGCCTGGCGCATCCAAGGATGATAGATAGATAGATGGACAGGGAGGGAGGGAGGGAGAGTGATGGCAAATGATGAGGGAGTGATGACCGGTCGACCTCGACGGGGATTCATCCATCCATCCAGCGTTTGACTCATCCCCACCAGTCCCAGCGATGTAGCCTGCTTTTTTTCTCGGGGCCTGGAGCATTCTATTCCAGCGGTGGGTGTACAATTACAGGGAGGCAAACAGAGAAAACAGAAATTACAACTAAGCCCCTCAAATTTGCAAGCAACACCCTAAAAAGGATTGCCAAAAAGCAATCAAGACCTTGAACTTCGCCGGCGACGGGCAGCTCCGAGGCGACGCCACCCCAGCTCCAACCGGGGACGAGACCACTTGGTTGCGCAGGTGGCTTAAATGTCGCACCAGAGCTGCAGAAGATCCTCAAGCAGAGGTTGCACATGCTCGAGCATATGACGATGCTGCGGCGGGTACACCATCTTGGCCCTGGATAGCGGCGGATTGAGGCCGGCGCTTGGAACACCGCAGGAGCTCATGCTCGGCAGCTCCGGAGGCCTAGACGACGCCTCCAAAGAAGTGCTGGAGGTTGCGAGCAGGAAGACCGCTCAATCTCGTCACCATGGCGAGCAAGAAGCGTACGACTCTCGATCCGGACTCGTGGCCACCGCGCTTACCGCACCATCTCCGTGAAGCGGAAGCGGGACAACGCCGACGCCATAAATAGCCTCTCCTCGCCGCCACGCCAGAGAGGCCTAACAACGCCATTCGATCCACTTCGCCTCACCCGCCACCACGGCCGACCATGAGGGCTCGGCGGCATCTTTGCCACAAGAATCAAGAAGGCTCCTAAAGCCCTTTATTCGAGGAGTCGCCCTTCCGACCATCGTCATCGCTCGACCACTTGGAGCACTGACGAGGAGAATAAGAACAGCGACGCCGGATCTTGGGCAAAAGATCTAGACATCCGCCCCAAAAACGCCAGACGACGGCAAGAAGCCGCACAACCCTCGCTAGACAACCTACATCTAAACCTAAAGCCGGTGCCTCACCTCAATTTGTCCAGCTATTCGGAGGACGTACGACGGCCCGGAAAGCACGGGAAGACTCTCAAAGGTGCGTGCGGTGGTGGTGTGTGTGTGTGTGGGGTGGGGTGGGTGGGGGTGTGTGGGGGGTGGGGGAAGAGTGTACAGGGGAGGTAAATATTGAAACGCGATGTAGCCTGCTGATGAGAGCTCAGACAACACGAGGGCCGGGGTAGTAGATGCCAAACCGTCGAGGATGACAGTAAAATCTGCACGAGGTGAGGATGGATTCCTCCCCCAAACTCATTGGCTTCTTTGACGACCGCTTTCCATTATACGTACGTACTTCTTGTTTTCTTGTTATTATTGCCAATCATCTGATCGATGGTCGAACAGGACACGGTTGAAGAAATAATAAACATGATTAACAGCGAGAAAAATCTACTACTAGTAGCTGGAACAGGAGATCTCTACTGAGTTTGATGGTAGGTCCGTCCAGTGGTTGGGATCGGTTGCCCCCTTCTCATCTTGATTTGAAACATCTCGTCAAATAATTGGTCACTGTTCCAACGCCCAGCTGAAGATGAAATAGTCACAAAAGGAAAAAAATAATCTTCAGATCTGGTGGACGTTATGCATCGACGAGGAAGCAAGTCAAGTGCAAAGCTTCGCAGCTTGCTGGTCGTTTGGGATGCAGCAGTTACTGGGCAAGCTCTCGCGAGGGCCGTCTGATCATTAAGGGCCCGGCCGGTGACTGATTCACCAAGAGGAAAGCTGCAAAGGCTATGCGCCATAGGGTACAGCGTTTGCATATGTGCAATCTTTATTGGAGTACTAGCTAGCTACCGCTCTACTGGATGAACAGAAACTGGGACTCTCAGGGAGCCATCAGTGTGCTGCATGGCGAGTTTGGAAGATTGCTGCTTGTCCAATTATACGTGTGAAAGAGTGCTTAAATGCAGGCTCAGAGCCTCTTTAATCCATAGGATTGCAAAGTTACTAGTACTTTTTTTCTTAGGCTTCGCTTACACAAGTGAAGATATGGCTTCGCTTACACCAATCCAACCTCTTGAAAGAGTACTATGTTTTTCTTTTTCTTTTTCTGATAAAGGGGCGCTTTTATTAGACTCGCGGTTTACATCAAGGAGATATAACCTAGAGAGCCACACCCGGCGTTTGCACAGCGAAAAACCATATAGCCAAAAGAAACAGAAAGATAGATAGAAACAAGCGTCTCGTAGGCATACATGAAACTAAAATAAACGCACATGGTGGAGGAGGTTCAATTTGCAAACTATGCTGCCACCCATGATGGGTAAAAACATCTTTCGCTGCTTGCTCCAACCGCGAAAACACCTCTGTATATAAGGCCTAGAGTTCCGGTTTCTGAATAGTAGATCACTCTCGGAATAAGTGTGCACAATGAAAGATAACCTACATGGGAAGACATTTTAGCATAAAAAACCAAAATCTTTCTACATGGTCATAGCGACCATAATAATGCAATCGCTCCCGCCCATATATGTATCCTATACCTGTTATCTATACCATGTAGCCAATTATAAAAAATATTGGGTACTGAGTGTGGTGGATAAAAGTTTGACGCTACTTGGATGACTGACCATATAGACCGTGTAAACTGACACTAAAAGAATAAATATTTGATAGTTTCATCATGGTGGCAGAAACAACATTTCGTACTTCCTTGCCAGTTTGCGTTTAACCAAATTATCTTTTGTTAATATCACACCGCGACAAAGATACTAGGCAAAAAATTTGATATGTTTTCTTTATTAATTGGTAGTTTAGAGTGTAGTAGTGCTTTGTACATAGAATCAACCAAAAG